>JAZHRO010000036.1:63132500-64382500 GCA_037157565.1 Thalassia testudinum
ACCTCTTGAGGATTAATCCAGATCTTGACAAGTACATGAATGTTTAAATCCAATACAGATCCAAGAAGCCTCAGGTTAGTATTCGCTACTAATCCCTTAAGTTTTAGCCTTTCAGGACTTAAGTCATCATTCGATCCAACCTAGAAGGTAGGTAGGATCCAAATTATTTCTAAGGGACTCAATTTTTTTCTTTTTCTTTGTGCCCCTTTCTTTTCATTTTTCTCTCAAAATGGCTCTTATTTTTCTCCTTATTTTTTGAAATATGGAATATTTTTAATAAAACCCTTTCTTGTGAAATGATTCTCACAGCGTTTTGCACTTTAATACACCCCATGCCTACGATTTGCAATGTCCTCAATGTAAATTAGGTGGGTTTGAATTCAACTTAGATTGTACATTAGAACAGGTGGGTGGATGGGTCGGGGTGACTATTGCGGATGATTTCAAGCTCTGATACGGGTACCAGAGGTGGAGTCAGTTGTTCTAATGAACAAACCCTAAACTGCAATATGAGTTCAGCACGAGATATGTTAGGAAAGGTTTCGAGTTTTTTCAAAAAGATGATGGGTTGCCTCCCGTTAAGCGTTGAGTTTAACGCCATTAGTCGGGTGCAATATGCTCAGGGAGAATGGAGATCAAAAGATACCTCAGCCAAGTTCGTATCGGCCAGTTCAATGAGCGGCTTAAGTCGCTGGCCATTCACAATAAAAGGTTCAAAATCAAGGCTAGGTTGACTGATTTCAATGGCTCCATTTCTGAAAATCCATCGGATAAGATATGGTCCAATCCATTTCAATCTGAGTTTGCCTAGGAAGAGTTTTAGTTTTGCATCAAAGAGTAAGACTTTCTAGCCAAGGTGAAAGATCTTTCTGGATATGTGCTTGCCATGAAAGGCCTTAACCCGTTCTTTATGAATTCGCGAGTTCTCGCACGCGTCATTGTGTAATTCATCGATCTCGCTCATTTGAAGTTGTCTATGGGTTCTTGCCTTAGAAAGATCTAGATTACACTTCCATACTACCCAATAGGCTTTGTGCTCCAACTTGACGGGGAGGTGACATGCCTTCCCGTACACCAATATGAAGGAAGACATGCCTAATTGGGTCTTGTGGGTGGTCCTATAAGCCCACAAGCCTTCTGGAAGTTAGGACGACCAATCTTTCCTGTCTGGTCGAATAGTGACCTGAAGGATTTTCTTAATCTCCTGATTTGATAGCTCAGCTAGACCGTTGGTTTGGGGGTGATAAGGAGTAGAGATTCGATGCGACACCCCATACTTGGTCATCAATGATCTGAACTGAGCATTCGTGAAATGGGTCCCTCCATCAGAGATAATGACACGTGGGATACCGAACCGAGAAAAGATGTTCTGATGAATGAATTTGATTACCACCTTATGATCGTTGGTTTGGGTAGGGATGTCTTCGATCCATTTGGAAACGTAGTCCACAGCGAGAAGAATGTAGTCGAAGACATCCGAGATAGGGAAGGGTCCCATAAAATCAATCCCCCAAATATAGAAGATTTCGCATATGAGAATCAGCTTTAAAGGCATCATATCGTGGAGGCTCATGTTGCCCAAAGTCTGGCAATGAGTGCATGCCTTACAGTGATTGTATGCATCCTTGAAAATCGTGGGCTAGTAAAATCCACACTGAAGGACTTTAGCTGCTGTTTTATGTCCGGAGAAGTGTCCGTCGCAAGCCTGGTCATGGCAGAAGGACAAAATGTCTTGAATTTCTACTTCTGAGATGCAACGTCTGATGATCTGATTAGCACCAATGCGGGTGAGGTACGGGTCTTCCCAGATGTAGTTCTTGGCATCAGAAAGCAATTTGCTCTTCTTGGCCTTCAGCTAATCGAACAGGATCTGATGTGACGCCAAGTAGTTCACCAAATCAGCAAACCAAGGAAGTCCCACACTGATAGTTAGGAGGTGCTCATCAGGAAGTGTTCTGTGATGGGTCTGGAAGGGTCAATAATGTCGGAAAGGCAGGACAAGTGGTCAGCTACCACATTCTGCTTTCTCGCCTTGTCGCAAATCTCGAGGTCGAATTCTTGTAACAGCAAGATCCAATGGATTAATCGATGTTTCGCATCCTTCGCGAGGAGGTGCCTCACTGCAATGTGATCCGAGTATATGATAACACGGGAACCCAAAAGATAAGATCTGAATTTTTCCAGGGCAAATACCACGGCTAGCAACTCTTTCTCTATAACTATGTAGTTATGCTGAGCCTCGTCAAGTGTCTTGCTAGCGTAGTAGATGACCATGGGTTTCCTGTCTATTTTCTGCCCAAGTACCGCACCCACAACATAATCAAATGCATCGCACATGATCTCAAAGGGTTGAGACCAATCAGGGGACTGCAGGATAGGAGCTTGGGTAACTCGATCACGTAGGATCTCAAACGCATGAGTGCATTCCTCAGTGATTTCAAATGGGACATCCTTAGAAAGCAGAGTAATCAGGGGGGGCGTGATTTCTGCAAAATCGAGAATGAATCGACAGTAAAAACCAGCGTGCCCCAGAAATGATCGGATGTCCTTGATCGAACTAGGCATAGGGAGCTTGGAAATTAGATTCACCTTTGCTCGATCAACCTGGATGCCTTTTTCAGAGATGAGATGACCTAGGACAATTCCCCCAATTATCATGAAGTGGCTCTTTTCCAAGGAAAGAACCAAATTCACATCAATGCACAGCCTAAGAATTTGGACCAAGTGCAGGAGGCAATCATCAAAAGATTCTCCAAATACTAAGTCATCCATGAAGACTTCGAGGTATTCACCTACAATATCGAAGAATATGGCAAGCATGCACCGCTGAAAAGTAGCAGGTGCATTGCAGAAATCGAATGGGATCCTTTGGAATGTGTACGTCCCGAAGGGGCAGGTGAAGGTAGTCTTCTCTTGGTCCTCAGGATGGATTGCAACCTGGTGATAGGAACACCATCATGAGCCATAACTAGCTCAATTTGATCGGATTAAGTCATTAAATGCTCCTACATAGCTGCCAGAGGACTATAATTCATTGCATTATCATCCTAAGAGAAAGACAAGAAACCAAGATTAAAACTACACTTTTACCATCATATCATGAATGCGGTACAACCATAGGTTTTCCTAGGGGATAATTAAGGGTCAAATGGTCTTAAATATCCAACAAGTGGGTTAATACAGACAGAAATAGGTTCTCGCATGTTTTGAGAATTAAATGACTTATGAAACCCTAAAAACATACCCGCTTAATTAACTGAGGTTTTGGTTAGGATAAAATTCACCTAAATCCTCTAAAATTCACAGAAAAATATTCTCTAGAGTTTGGTACCTTCAATTTGACCATCAAAACCCGTCTTGACCCAAAATAGAGTCTTAGACTGACATTTGCCCTAATTTGGCTTTTTGCATAAATTACCTAATCAAACGTGGTCAAAACCAAAATCCAACTTCACCATTGGATTCCTTAGGTCAAAATTAGGTTTGTACCAAAATTTGGGCCCAATCTAGTTTGCAACTTGGTCCTGTCTGATCACACATATGCCTTTAACTTTCAAAATCCTTACAAAAAGGCCCCTAACTTTTCATCATCTTTGTAAATAGGTCCTTGGCAAAATTAAAGGCAACTTTGAGCCGAACCATTAAGTTCGAGCGAGGATTTCTTGCTCGCTTCTCAATCAACCAGTCCCAAAATAGATACTCAAATTCTTGATGAAGTTACCTTCCATTTGAGCCACATCTTGGGCTCCTAGTCTTATCCAAATCCTAATGTGAATCAATTGGAAATTGGGTTTCCAACTTCGATGACCTTCTAAGCTTGGGAAGCTTGCTTCCCAACCTCTAATCTCCCTCTGATGACCTATAAAAATGTTCCCTAGATCAGACCGAAGATCCCATGCTCAAATTCGGCCAGAAACACCTCCAATTCCTCTCTTCTCCTCCAACCGAAGTGCTCCTCGACGTATGGTGACCTCCTCCGCCTCTATTCCTCATCCGTTTGCAATATCGACGACAGAGCTATCTTCCTCATCTTCTTCAATGTCGAACCATACCCGCTGACGCCCCTATCCTCTTCTTCCTTACCATTTACCTACCAGAGCTCCTTCCTTCTCTGACACCAGCCATATTGCAACCACCACCATCTCCTCTCCCCATCGTCCACAACTTCTCTCAAATGACTCCTCAGCTTCTCCTCATCACAACACCAACTTGAACACTTCATTTCGACCCTGCCAATGCCCTCTGCGACTCTATCTTCCATCTTGCTTGCAGACCTTCGGCGAGCGCTAGTGGCCACCACAGACCACCTACGCCACCGCTCCCGCACTCCACACCGTCATTCACCGTAGATCAAAATCCCTAACTTAGTTAGGGCTATTGATCAATCCTGCACACCCCCGAACACCACCACCTTCACACGTGCAATCTGACTTTGCCCCTTACACACAGACCACACCACACCACGAAACCACCTCTTCCACATCCGCCATGCTCCGGCGGACCTTTTGAGCTTGCTTAACAAGGTCAAAATATCATATTCACCTTTTTTAGGTCCCAAGTCATAGCGCCATTAACGTCGCAAGCTTCAAGCTTGCTTGAAGCTCTCTCCAGACCTGCAGCTTCAAGTCTTCAACTCCAGACGAAGCGGATTTGGTCCAGGAACATGCTCTCCCGACCAATTGGAGCTGTTGACTGCTCCTTACACTCGAATTGGATGAAGGCATCAACGACAGCACACGCAAAGAAGGGGACTGAAGATAGTCCCACATTGGATATGGACAACCGCTCTGCGTCTGCATAATTTGTATTTATGATACGGGTTTATCGCCTCATACATAAGGGGTGAGGTCCCTCACACCCATCACTTGGCCTCGTCCATGGCACTACCCCCGTAGATCTGGCTTGGTTCGATTACCCACCTACGCTATCCACTCCTCGCTCACCACCCACTGCCGGTAAGCCTGGACCCGAGTGCACTCTAGATCCGATTACCTGTATACTCGGTACTATTGAAGGCTCTAGGAGAGAGTGACCTAGGGAGAGAAAGAGAGGAGAGCGTGCAGGGGTTAGGGGTTTTTCTCTTTAGAGAATTGGCTAAACACTTAGCCAAATTTGAGGATCCTTCCCCCTCTGTGTGAAGAAGAGAAGCATAGGAAAAGAAGAAGAGGAAGAAAGAAGACAAAGCCGAAGAAGAAAGAGAAGAAACAGAAGGAAAGGAAATGAAGAAGAACAAGCAATCAGAGAAAGAAGAAGAAGCAGAGCACTATTCATCCAGACATTTAAGACATCTGATCATTCAATCAGACAGCTAACTTGAGTTTATTTCTACATAATTATTGAGTTCCATTTGATATTATTGTAGGGAGTAATTGGTGAATCAAATCACCATTTTACTCCATTCTTTTTGCAGTTTGACACTTGATATCATTGCTCCATTATTCTGAGTCAATTTCTTATCATAATTTCTTATCTCTATTGTTTAAAATTGCAATCTTGAGAATTGAATTCCTACTTGCTCCCAGCGAACGACCTCAGACTTTTCAAGTATAAATTTTATCTATTTTTTGTGAGATTTCAACTATAGTGCAACGCAACGATTTAAAAACCCAATTTCAAGTGACTAACACCTGATTATAACTGAGTTCCCATCCAACAACTAGAAGAATCGATTTCCCGCTAGTTTCTCGAGTATCTAATCAATGAACGATAGTGGGAAATGATCCTTCTTCGTGGAGGTATTAAGTCTTCTATAATCAATGCAGACTCTCCACGAGTTCACTATACGGGTCGGTATAGTTTCTCCGATTTCAGTCATGATCACGGTGAGTCCTGCCTTCTTAGGCACAACTTGGAATGGACTCACCCACCAACTATCGAAGATCGAGTAGATGATCCTTGCATCTAACCACTTGATGATCTCCTTTTTCACAACATCCTACAAGTTCGGATTCAAGCATCTCTACATTTCACAGGATGGTTGTGAGCCCTCTTCAGTATAGATGTGATGGGTGCAATATGAGGGGCTGATGCAAGTCAGATCATCGAGAGTCCATCCAATGGCTCTCTAATGCTGCTGGAGGACAGTAATCAAGCATGTTTCCTGATCAGATGTGAGTCGAGAGTTGATAATCACAGGAAACATCTGATTGGAACCCAAAAAGACGTATTTCAGATGATCGGGAAGAGGCTTTAATTCCATAACTAGATTATTAGCAGCAGCAGGTGGTTCAGGGTGGGTGTCGAGTGCAAAGGAAGTAGCTATGGGTGTGTCTAGGTTAGGTTCAGGCTCCTCTAATTGCGGGTTTTGATCATCTTGTGGTTGATCAGAAATACCCGGGTTTTCCTCGATACACAGGTTGTCAACCACGACCTCAACATTGCAAATTTGTTCAATAACTCCGTAATTAATTCCTTGTTGGGCCTTAAAGATGTCAATCTTTAGTGTCTTGCTCCCAAATTTTAACTCAATTTCCAGAAAATGTCTTCCTACTATGATCGGTGTATTCTTCAAGTTCTCAGGAGCATCCATGTCTAAGACAATGAAATCCACAGGAAAGTAAAAATCGCGTACCCTAACTATTACATCCTCGAGAATTCCTTTTTGTGACTTAATAGATCGATCTACTAATTGTAAAGTCATCTCTATCGGTTTAAGTTCAAATTCCTCAAAGTGGTCTAGTAAGGATGTGGGTATCAAATTGATGAAAGCTCCTAGGTCTAATAAGGCTCGATTAAATTGTAGATCATCAATAGCACAGGAGATCAGAGGGGTGCCTGGGTCTTTCGCCTTAGGCGGGAGTTTTCTCAAAATGATGGAGCTGGCTTGCTCCGACAGTACGATCGGGTTCCCACCTTTGGTTCGCAGCTTACATTTGGGTGTACACACGTCCTTCAGGAATTGTGCGTAAGCCGGTAAGTGGCAAATCGTATACATCAAGGGGATGTTTATTTGAACCTGCTCAAAGAGCTTAATTAGGTCCTCCTCAGGTGCCATGGGTTTGGTTGTCTTCTTTCCCTTGGTCAAGGCCTTGGGAAATGGAACCTTAGATGGTTCCTCTAGAATTGGCTCAGGCTCTTTATTAGGGATGGGTGTATCCTAGATGACCAATCTAGGGTTAGGATCAACAGTCTCTTCATGGCTAGGAAAAGGTGGGTCTTGTGTTTCTTTGCCACTACAGGTGGTGACGGAATTTAATCCTACCTAATTTTGGTTTGGATTGGGCAAAATAGGTGTCTGCTGCTAAAATCTCGAGTATGAAGTTGAAACGTCCATCCCGTCAGGTAATGGAACAGAAGGGATGATTACGCAGCAATCATAGGTCTTAATTGACCTAGATTAAGCTAGAACTTAGCATAAGTTAGGGAAATTTATGCACACATAAGCATTATTTGCATCTTTACTGCTTTACTTTAGCTATGCATAAAATGATGTTATAATGTGCTAACTAAGTACATTATGTCGATTACAGGAATAAGTGGATCAGGAGTTGGATTAGGAATAATGGGAGTTGCAGCAGAGCTGGAGCAGAAGGCTTAGATTAGATGTAGGAATAATAATGTAAGGGAGTTAAAGGTTTGCTATGCTATTAAGTAGGAATAAAGTAGTAAAATGTGAAGAGCTTAGGTCCATCCTAGCCCTAGGATAGCCTAGAGACTTCCCTAAGCCTTAGCCATCCTTAGATTAGGTCACAACACCCTAGGAAGCCCTAAAAGCCTAGTTCCAACCCTTATCTGGACGTCCAGATAAGTTATAGAATGTCCAAGACCCTTAGCCATCTCCCGCACACCTCAAACCCACTTCTACAGTGTTATTGGACATCCAATTTCTGCAGAATACCCAAAATAGAACCCAAGATCCCTCCTGACTCTGATTGGATGTCCAGACAATAAGTCTGGACTTCTGATTTTTGAGTATAAGACGTCTGACACTATTATTATACGTCTGATACTGCTCTCCAATTCCTGTTTTGAGATTTAAGCCTTGATCTTGGATCTCTAAGTCTCTAAACCCAATTCCAACCCCATAGGAACCTAAATTAAGGTGCCCTAACCCTAGTACATCACCTCTGAACCTCCATAAGGACCTAATTAGGTCCCCACTAAACCTAATTGACTTGGATCTTAGTCAATTCCATCAGCCTATTCAATTGGACTCATTGAGTCCAATTGAGCCCTGATCTCAGTACACACTGTCCTATTGGGCTCAGTGAGAGTCCAATTGACCTAGACCTAAATTAATTGAGTTTTTTTACTCTCAATTAAGTTTCCACACACCCAATTAAACTTGTATTAAGTTTAATTGCACTTTACCTTAGTGAATTAGGGTTTATAACCCTAATTTGAGACATACCTTGACCTAAACCCACTAGAACCTAACCTAATCAACCTAGCCACCTAAGTTTCGACCCACACACACCCACACACAACATCCACACGAAAATACCTAGCCTAGAGTTCTCTAGAACTCTCTACCATGTGTGGTTGCCTTGGTTGCCAAAATTAGCAACCAAGAGCCATTCAATTTTTAGATCCACATTTGGTGGATCTAAAAACCACCATCCATCCTCTCTCTCTCACTCTCCCACGAGCTCCCACCACAGGCCTCTCTAGAGAATTCCATAATTCTCTAGAGAGCTTCCCTTAGGTCTATAAAAAGACCTAAGGGGTGGCCATTTTCACCCATTCACTTCCTTGACAAATTCACTCCATTGGTGCCATTCACGCCACCTCCACTTAGCTAGCCACTCCACCTCCACAAGCTCACTACCATCACCATGGAGGACATCATGCCGGGATGCTGGATCACTCCTCCCTCTCTCCAACGGTTGGCCTAAGCTACATTGGCAGCCCCTCATTCTCCTCCCGACCACTCCAAGGCCATTGGGGACCACCCCTGAATGCCCTCTGTTCTTCTAGATTTAATTCATGCTCTTCATAATTTTATTGCTTTCATCACTGCTTAATAGCATAGTCTTACTTCTCCCCCAATGATGCATGCAAAATACCCCTGTAGATTCTTGTATGCGATCGTTTTCTATTTTCTAGATTTACATTTTTAAGCATTCATGTACAAGCTTTCTTCTACCTTCCATGTTGCAAACACTCTCTTGAATGAATAGAAGATATATTTATATATATATGTCTATGTGTTGAGAATCACCATGAGCTTATTGCAATGTCTTTTGAGTGATTAATGTTGCCTATTTTTAATTCCTGATATACTTGCAACTAAGCATGTCGTACTTCAATACGTAATAATCATAAACTGGCATGTGATTTTAAACGAAGTAGAGTGGCAAAAAGATCAATTTCAAAAGTAAAAGCAACGCCTCCCAGAGACGAACGACCAGGACTCAAGTCTCGTTATCTTTAGAAATCATTTTTTGACAAACGTTTTTGCACGACTATACTATGATTTTCGACGACTTTCAAATGTGCGAGAAAGCTTCCTGTCAAGGGGCCTAATAAACAAAGTGAGCTTGGCCCTGATTTGGGTTCATAACGCGCCTCTTGTTCGACACGTTATACGGGTTTGGAAGAGGCTGAGAAGGAAGTGTACCAAGCTGCCGAGCACTTGCCACTGGGCCAATTGATTGCGCAGCTCAGAGATCTCTTCTTTGTGTTATTTTTGCATGTCAACCAAGGTCTGGAGAATCAAAGATGTCTGATCTTCTTTAGGCAATCCAGATTGGAAATTTAAGTGGGCCTTGGTTGAGCAGGTTGATATGGTCGCTGATTCTATGGTCGGGGTTTGAATTGGGATCTCGAATTCAAGTTATTTCCCGACCATGAAATGTTAGAATGATTACACCATCCTGGGTTGTAAGTGTTGGAGAAAGGCTTATTCTAGACAGCGTGGAGATCCTCGCATGTCTGAGGAGCTCTGAGATAATCAGGGTACGGGGGTTCAGAGTTCCCCCAACTGTGGTGGGCTGACCTGGAGTTACGTCCGAAGCATAATCAAACGAGGGTGGATATGCATCCATCCCCGGGGAGTGGTAGATGTTGTGCGAACCTCTCTTCCCATGGACAGGTGCACGTATGTGCTTTGAGGTGCAGAGGTGGATTTGTGTAGATGATGAGTGATGTCATCCACCTTCTTTTCTATAATGGAGACCTTATCCAATTGACTGGCTACTAACTCCAGATCAACGGATGCAGAAAGGCCTCGGGATTCATGTACCTTCTGATTGTTTGTCAATGCACAGGTGGATGTCCAGTTGTACGCACCCAGTGACTCATTGTTCAAGGAGTTCTCGCATATGTTTTCAAGAATCTCCCAGATCATGTCCTCATGTTGACCCATGATGTTACCACCACAGGTTGCATTGACAATAGCTTGATGTCTTCATGGAGTCCATGGTAAAAGGATTGGACTTGTTCCCAATTCAGAGCTCCGTGATGGGGGCATTTACACATGATATCCAGAAAGCGATCCCATGCCTCGTGTAGAGATTCTCCTGCTCCTTGGGAGAGGTGTGTGATTTGGTGCCGCGTTGTGTTTATACGACCAATGGGGTAGAATTTTTGAAGGAAGGCAGCTTGAAGTTCTCCTCATGTGTTGATTGTGTGTGGTTGAGTCTGAAACCAGTGAGTGGCTTTGTCAACCAGAGTGAATGAGAAGAGTTTTAAGAGTAACCCGTCCCGATTCTGTACATCTGCCCCAAAAGTATGGACCAAATGTTTTAGGTTTTTGATGTGCTGGAAAGGATCCTCGGAGTTCGAGCCATGAAATTTTGGGGTCATATGAACCATGCTAGGCCTGAGATCCACCTAGGGTCCTCCCGTGGGAATGTTGATTCGGGGTTTGATCTCTACCGCTGCGGGATTATAGTGATCTCATATTTGAGGACGCAGCGGTGGGTTTATGATGGCATTGATTTGATTTTTTAAATCATGGACTTGTTGCTCAAGGTTATGTTGATCTTCTCAGTGATCAATGACTGATAAGGGGGAAGTAGGTTCTGAATCAGAAGATATGTCAATGTGGTTGGGTTGCTGCACAAACACTCTCGTCGAGGCCTGGCTTCAACGAGAGTGAATAGCTAATGGAGGCCTCAAGGGTGGTCTTAAGGACCTCCTCTCGAACATGCACCAATGGAGTAGATGAGGGATAGCAGGTGATGGACCCAATCAAGACACCCAAAAATTTTGGAAGACTATAGAGGTTCAAGACGGTTGATACCCCTAAGTCAGAAAGTCGTCCACCTAAGAATTACCTGGGCAGTCAGAAAGGGAGAGTCCCTTGAAGACTCCTACATGGTAGAGCGCCCCCACGAGTTACAGGGTTTCCCCCATCCGACCTTTCTTGTCACTGAGGATCCAGGTAGACCAGAATGGGGACTTGACCTCTTAAGTCTACCAATTTTAGATTAAGAGCACGGGTGCTTATGATTTCACTTGAACTTTAGGATGTTTTAGTGCAAGGTGACCTAATTTGATGATTGGCTAACCCAACAAGGTGGGTCAACTTCACTTGATTGTCCTTTGAGAAATTTAGGTCCCTCTTTTAGTGTTCAAATGAAATTAAGAGCCTGATTTTAGGGTTTGCTTGAATAGATCAATTCAACCAAGGCTTAGGCGCACACTGTTTAGGAAGGTTAATTCTTGATTAAGCAAGTGTGTCTCTAAAACCCTAAACTGGAAACCCTAATTGGCTCTGATTGGTCCAATTCATTTCATACAAATGTGGTACCTAGAGCTCAAGCAAGAAGGTGATAGCCCCAGATACCTTAAATCTTGAGTAGGTGCATAAATCAGCGTTTGGATGTTCTCTAAATAGAATGTATCAAATCAGGCAACTTGATGATTAATCTAAGAATAGAATGCAAGTTGAACCAAATTGATTTGTTTCTTCTTTTAGCTTATTCAGAATCAGGGGCTTAGGGGAAATTGGATAGAGTTTACCTACCCTTGGAGTGTTCTGATGTGCGACTAATCTTTCTCCAATGAATCCCTATCACGAATCACAGTCAAAAGAGATAGAGCAAGTTAGTATCAAATCAAATATTGCAATCAAGAGATTGAAGTGCACGTTGCACCTTGGCAACGACACCAAAATGTTATTCGCGTTGTAGTATAGTTTGAATTAGTGTGAAAAACAAATAAAATTTATGCTTGAAAGAAATCCAAGGTCGAACGCAGGGAGCAAGTAACAATTAACTCTCAAGATTGCAATTCTATCAATGTATAACAATAAATCCAAGCAAGAATGATATATATGATAAAGCAAATGCCAATAAAGCAAAAAGATTAGGGTAAAATGGTGATTTGAATCACCAATTACCCCTCACAATAATAGTAAATATCTCAACAGTATCAATCAAGGAAATAAAGCCTCAAATGTATGCAATCAAACGACGAAGGCATGTATCAGAAGGCTTAAATAGTCAGTTGCTACAGTGCTTCCAAGGGACTCAAGGGTCTCTTCTTCCTTTCTTCTTTGCTTCTATCTCAGCTGCTCTCCTTCTCTTCTCACAACTGTGTCGCACAAGTATTAATGAGAGCAAAACCCCCTGTCCCCGTACTCTCTCTCTCTCTCTCTAGGTTTTTCTCTCCTAGAACCTTCCACAGTAATGGGTACCTGGGTCTAGAGCACACTCGGGTCTAGGCTCACCGACAGTGTGTGGTGAGAGAGGAGTGAGAGCTTAGGCAGCTAATCGGGTGAGTGCCAGACCTCCGTGTAGTGTCACGGGCGAGGCAAGTGTCAAGTAAGAGGGGACCTCACCCCCTGTGTCTTGAGGCGAATAGCTAGAAGCGAAAATTCAACTTATGATGCTACAAGTGTTCTACTATTTCCGATATGGGACTAAACATCCTTGCTTCCTCGCGCACACTACTGCAATGGATGATTGGTCAAATTGGCCAGCTGCAGTTGTAGAGATCCTCAATTGAGGACCTAGAGACCTCCCTAGAGAGGTTCCACGTCACCTAGAGGCTTCACCTGGAGCTGTTGTGGCACGAATGAGCTTCAAGCTTCCTTCGAAGCTCTGTATCAATGGCGGATGGAGACCTAATACTTAAAATCCAAGATACGACCTTTTGACCCTGTCAAATAAACTCAGGGGCTTCGCCGTGAAACGAAGAGTACGATGGTGGATGCGGTTTGTTGTGAAGGTGGTCAATGAGGCCTGTCGACCTCACGGAGGGTAGACAGAGGAGCGTAAGTTTAGCAGAGGGTTTGGAGGAGAAATTGATCCAACTAAGTTAGGGCTTTTGCTCCTAAGGTCGAGGCGGAGGTGTAGAGCATGGAAGTGGTGGCGTAGGTGGTCTGTGGTGGTCGCTGGAGCTCACCGGTGGTACGCGGGTGAGGTGGAAGATGAAGCAGAGTATTGGAGGTGCTGTCATGATGTAGAGAAGCTGAGGAGTCAATAGATAAATGTAGCGGACGACAGGGATCAGAGTTGGCGCCAATTGCGATATTGCCGACGTCAGAGTCGAAGATAGCTCTGGTGGGGGTAGGATGGTGAGGATGAAGGAGATAGGGTTGTCGACTGGTATTGCGTGACGTGGAGGAAGACGAGGAAGGAGTATCTGCTGTCGGTATTACGGTCAGATGACGAACAAAGGCAGGGATAGTCGCCGGAGCTCTAGGAGCCTTTCAACCAAATTAGGAGGGAAGAAATTGGGGTAGATCCGGTCGAAATCAAGCTTCCTCAGAGGATGGATAGGCCTTGGGAGTCTTTATATAGGTAGCAGGGGGTCGTTGAAGCTTGGAAGCCAAGCTTTCAAGCTTGGAAGGTCGCCAGAATATGAGACCCACTTCTTTGAAGGATTCTCATGAGGATTTGGGTGACTTTCAGGACATCAGATCTGGCTAAAAGGAAGTTAGTTTCTTGACGAATTCCCCTTTCAAATCTGAGAAGGATTCGTCAAGAAATCAAGGAGATCTTGCCAAATGTAGCTCGCCAGAGTTGTAGGAATAGGATTTTGGTGCGATGGGGGCCTTTTTGTGAATAAAAAGAAGTTGGGGGCCTTTTTGTAAGAAATTCAAAAGCTGAAGGGTCATGTGAAGTAAAGAAATCAAACTAGGACCAAAGTGCAAACTAGGTCGAAACAATCTCAGATTGAGCCTAAATTTTGGTTTAAACCTAATTTGGACCCAAGGAATCCAATGGTGAAGTTGGATTTTGGTTTTGACCTTTGTTTGACTAGGTAATTTATGCAAGAACCCAAATTAGGGCAAAGGTCTATCTATGGCTCTGTTTTAGGTCAAAATAGGTTCTGATGGTCAATTTAAAGATGCCAAACCCTAGAGAATATTTCTCTATGATTTTTAGAGGGTTTAGGTGAATTTTATCCTGACCAAAACCTCAATTAATTAAACAGGTCTATTTTTAGGGTTTTAGATGTCTATTAATTCCTATAACGCGTGAAAACTCATTTCATCTTCATGAACCCTCTTATTAGACTCTAAAGCACATTTGACCTTTGTTCAACCCCTGAGAAAACCTGTGGTTATTCTTTTTTTGTGATAGAATGGTAAATTTGCAAAAATAACCCTGTATTCTTATCTTTTTCTTAAATCAATGTTTTGTGCCCTTAAGACCTTCTGAAAGATTGTAGGAGCTTTTATTGACTTAATCAAATCAAATTGAGCTAGTTATGGCTCATGATGGCTTTCACATCATATATTCCTTTAAAAATGACAAAAAATATAGAGCGTCTTGTTCAGTCCTAGAATTTGAATCCTACTAGGCAACTTACTGAATGAGTCTATTTTAATTAAAGTGGTGCGGCCCAAATAAATCAGATAAGTGGCCTAATGCACCGCTAATTAAGGCACACAAGAGTGGTTAGCCTAATTTGATTACTACTCACTTATTTGTGTAAACTGTGCAACTGTATCAAGTCCATAAGTCATATCCCCAGTTAAAGGATTCAATCAAATCCAAAGTGATGTGCCTTGAGTGTGTCAGTGTTTTAGGTGTTTATTTTTTTAGCTTAATCCCACAAACAGAGAAAGTATGTACATATATATATATTATAAGCGGGTGGGTGGAGGGACAAACAGCATAAAAATCTAACCTAGGGTTTATGCAAACACCTAAGTCGATTCAAAACTGAGTTATTTGATGTCGAAATGGATCTAATGGGTAGGGAAGTAGGGGTATACTTATAGATTTTCACAGACCATCACTTTAGTCCAATCTACTGCTTTTAGTCTCCTTAATCAAGTTCCTACAAGATAGTAAATCACAGAAAAGAGAGGTTACAAAATGCGTAAGGCGTGAAGCATGGAAGAATCAAAGTTCGTTGCCTCCCTGGCAACAGCGCCAAGTGATCATCGAAAAATTCATGCAAAAATATTAAGGGCTTCCGAAAAGAGAAACTTGAGTTGTCACAGTCGTAGAAAAATCCAAGATGAAATAATTTTACTGGAACTTAGGTGAGTCCCGAGTTGAACACTGGGAGGCAACGTTTGTTTCCCTGGGAAATCCGCATTAATTTTTTTCTTTTTGGCATTTTATGGCTATATAATATTTTTTGGCTTTTTTATAAGGTAGAATAGTAGATGGAATATTATCTAGCTAATCTATTTTACTCTACTAAGTAAGAAAACTATTCTACTTTGTAGAAAAATAAATAGAGAGAGAAATTAATTCTATATAAATCTCCATAAATGTTTATTATAAAATAACTGCTAATGAACTACTGCGGGAATTGAAATCTAAACTAGAAAGAAATAAAAAGAGAGGGGAAGAGAAATTATCCTCTTGGATGGCTGCTTGGAGGACAAGTTGTGTAGACGGTGCCTAAAAGACGGAGGTAGGGTGCCATCACGGCATGATCCGCTTCCTAAAATGAGGGATGAGGAGACAATCGGCATGAGCTCCATGAACGAGGGATGAGGTGGAAAAATTATTATTGCTTCTAGTGGAGCTTCCCAAGGGCTTCGGACACTGGAATAGAACTCAGAAGTTCTTTTAAAGCTCTAGAGAGGTGAAGAATGGAGTAGGAAGGGATGAAGAGGAAGGAGGGGGTTATAGCCCTTATATAGTGGTGAAAGAGGGGTAAAATGGGTATTTTGAGCCCTTGGTTCATTAGTTACAGCCGGTGGTCACGTGGCAGAACTTGGGCCATCTGATTTTGATCTCACAGCTAAGAAGAGGCTGGATCGTGTGCTCCATGCATTTTAATCGCATGAGACTCACGTGAAGACCTCTGAGGGCTGTTTGATTAGAGATCAACGGCTGAGATGGGGTCTTGATTGCGCGCTCTGTATGCTGTGGAGTCATGACGTGATCATATAAGGAGCGTTGAGGACCATCCGATCTTGATTGGATGTTTGGATCACATAAGGAGCTGCTGAAGAATCGTGCATAGAGCACATACAAACTCGCATCATCACTCATGTTTGCTTCGGACTTCATCGATGCTTCCACATAGTTGCTTCAAGGGCTGCTCGATTGACATCCAACGACCTAATTTTACTTGCACCTCTCATCAGCGAATTAAATCCACTTGCCATAGTTCGAACGGGTGCCGCTCACTCTACGTAGGGCGCTTAACCACTATGCTATGCACGTGGTTGTGTCACACTTTTGCAATAGTGCTCAAGCAATCGTAGCCCTTTGAGAAGCGAGGGGGCCGATGGTGTTGGGTAGCTATGGTGGCGCCATGTGGTGCCATCATAGCCATCCATCTTCTTTGCATAGTATCGGGTGCTACAAAGCTTCGATCAAGATGATTCTCACGTTGTTAGACTGCGATCACCGCTCTAAGTCCATCCATATGATCGAATTCATCATCCAAGGCTCCAATTTATGCCACCCTATTCCCTAGATATTAAAATAGGGAAATTAATGTACAAATTATATAATCCCCTCTAAATGCATGATGACACTATTATGTACCATTTACAATGCTATGTACATCTAGCTAACCTAGGAACATGCATAAATAGGCATTTTATCCTATAAAAATGTGTTAACATCAATGATCAAGTCATGATTTCTTTAAAACTCTCAGATTTCCAAGTAACATCTATTCTTCTTTTATGTTTATTACTTGCATTGAGGACATTGCATGAAATGGGCATAGGAGGGTAGATAATATTTTTGTGTCATTCTTATTTATCTCCAAAATTATTAGTTTTAGTGATTTTTCTTGAATTAGTTGTGTCATCGAAAGGTAGTATGTGTTTTTCCAAAAAAAATGAAAAAACCAAAAAAAAGAGGAAAAAAAGAAGGAAAAAAAAGAAAAAAATCATGATTTTTAGAGTTTGAGCTATAAAAATATTGAAAATTTTGATTTTGAGGATTTACTGATCTTAGGAAAAGTACGAGCAAAGTCTTTCTGCTTAGACTCTTTAGGTCGTATGTCGACTTAATTATCTCAAGTATTTACTTAACTCTAGATTTATTTTCGTGAGTCTTTGAAGGGAGCTGAAAATTCTAGAATTATTAAGTCAAAAGGGTAATGAGTGAATGACTTATCTTTCCACCATGTGGTTTGCATAATCTTTGAGTTCTGAGCATCTTCACTTGCACATTGCACTAACTCATCTTCTAGGCAATTTCATTGAGTCCTTAGTGGTCAATAAGATTTAGTCTTAGGACAAAAAGATCCAAAGGACTTTGCCATGTTTCTAGTTCTTAGGATTGTTCCTGTTTGTAGGGGATGCATCCATTCACTTAGAAAAATGATTTGGAGAAATTATATATATATAGCCTTTGAAAAAAAATCAGGAGAAAAAAAAAGAAAAAAGAACACACTCCCACCAAATAAAAGCATCTCACTGCATATTGATGCTATCATTTCTTTTCCATCAACTAAAATCACCTTGCTAAATATGGGTGTTATTCTATAGAAAAAAAGAAGAAAATAAATTCAGAGAAAAAAATTAGGAAAAAGAGACCCAAGGGTCTAGTCGGGGAAATATACACCTAGAGTGTTGACCTTGGGATAGAAAAGTAGTAAGGAGAAAGTTGCCAAATCCTAGTATGGCTTAACCGAATATAGGTTGTCCCAGAAAGAGCATAGAAATATTCTAAGTCTTATTGAATACTCAGAGTCATCTTAGTTGCCCATTTGGCAAGTCACATTATTTCACATACAAGATGCTTGTTTCTCACATTCTATTCAAACATTGGGTGGGTCGACTTAGTCATAGAAAGTTACTCTAGCAACCTAAGTCTGATGACTAATAAGATTCCTGATTTGATTTGGGCAATTTGGATTTGAGTCAATACTTTAGAATTACTGAGTCCTTGACATTAAAGTTTTGTGCATAATTTGTTTACTTTGGTGAAAAATCGAGATTGATGACTTTCATTTGACATAGCTCAAAACTCACGAGTCAGTTTCCTGTATAAATATTATCTTCTCTCCTATTTTTACTTAATATTTTGCTCGAGGACTAGCAAAAGATAGGCATAAGGGTGTGATATTTTCTTAATTATTTATGTAATTAATGCTTAACTAATGTTGGTATGAGGGTAATTTGGGTTAGACTGCATTCAATTAGGTTAGATTAAGCATTGTAGGTTATTTTGTAAATAATGCATACTTTTGGGCTTTTATGTAATTTTTCCTAAAATTGTATCTGGTACCTTGATTTGTTTAGTTTTATATGTATAGATACAAAATTTTAGGTTGATCAAAGCAAGGCTTAAGGGACTTTTTGATCTAAGCTCACTTAGAAGAGGGCTCGACCTAGGTCGGTGGACCTATTTCCTAACCTAATTAGCCCTTAGACCTAGCCTAATTAGGAGCCTAATTCCCAACACCTAATTGCCACCCAACCTAGCCTAATTTCCCTATATAATGGTCAGTCGTCACACTTCAATTTCTAACCTTATTGGCTAGCTATTATTGACTAAACCAACCCTAATTTTCTACCAAACCTAGTTCCTAAATCCTAATCCAACAAACCTTATTTGGCCGTTCTTTTTATCCTCTAATAAATACTATTTTGGATGGTCAAAATACACCATAATTTATCCACCACTAGATTTAAATCCTAAGATCTTAAATTTTCTACCTAAATCCCTATCTTAAAACCCAAAACCAAATCCTATTCCTAATCCTAAACTTAATCTTGAAATTCGTAATAGCTTGACATACCTTTAATATTTTGGCCATAACTTTTTCATTTCAAATCCAAATTGATTGATTCAAGTTGCGTTGGAAAGCTTATTTCAAGGGATTCAACTTTGGTTTTATGTACAACTTAAAAGTTAGAACAAAAGGAGGCCAAACATTCAAGAGAATCATAACCCTCCATCATCCTCTCAAAGTCATCCTAGCCCTCCATCAATTCCAACATCTCTTAACCTATCCTATACACCTATTCCTTCATCCTACCACTTGATTCCTAGACTCCTAATCCTAGCTCTTTATTTTGGTGATCCAAGGCAACTTGGATCAACCAATCACAAGCCTTCTTGAGTTCTATACAAACATCCTAGCCACCCCCCCTTTAGGATCATTCCTTTCCACTTCCAAATAGATCCACCAACTAGAATTAGTCCTCTACTTCTTCCTTCTCCCCTTGGAGATTGTGGGTGCACCTTCGCATCTGCATCTATGCCAATGCTCCGGACTTCGCCTTCAAAGCCCTTCCTTTGCATTGCTCTAGTCTAGTTTTAATTGTAGTAATTGTAGAAGCATTCCAATAGTTGTAATACTAGTTCTTCTTGTGCCAAGCTATTATCTTATTCAATAAAAGTTCTAGTATTAATTTTTTCAACTTGTCTTCAAGTTGTAAGCTTTCTAGTATTTAGTTTGAAGTTTCATGCCTAGTTCTAATAGTCATCTTGCTTGATAATCGATTCTAGTTCTAGTATTGGAAACTGACTTTGATCTATTTGCCTCCTTGCGAACGACTTAGATTTCCATATTAATTTCTATTCGAAAAATATTACAAGTTCAATCTGATTTACAAATTTCAAGAGCTTTTGTGCATGTTTACTACAGCAAAAAGTGATTTCTCGCAAACACATCCGCGAACAGAACAGCATCCCAATGGATTTAGTTTACCTTGTTATTTGATTTGAAATTTTGATTTAGGTCTAGATATCATCGAGCATGATTTTTTAGAACTCTTGAGTTTCAGGTGATATCTACTTTTCACTTATGTTTATTGCATGCATTGAGAACACTGTATGAAATATGCATGAGGGGGTAGATAATATTTTTTAGAGTCATTTTTATTTATCTCTAGATTCCTTGGTATTAATCTATTTTCTCAAAATGTTATTTTTGAAAAAAAATGGTGTTTTTAAAGTTTGGGCTACGAAAAAATTCAAAAAATTTTAATTTCAAGGATCTACCAAACTTAGGAGAATTGCAAACAAAGTCTTTTTGCTTAGATTCTTCAAGTCATTTTTCCAGCTTAATTATCTCCAATATTTACTAAAGTACAAATTTGTTTCCCAAGCATTGACGAGATTTGAAAAAGCCAAAGTATTAAGTGAAAGGGGTGATAAGTACACCATTTAGTTTGAAAAGTTTGAGAAGATTAAGCTTTCTACACTTGCATGTACGCACTGACTTGTCTTTTGATCGACGTACCATTGAAATCCAAGTAATCAATAGGACCTAGATTGAGTCATGGCTGGCATGTTGTAGTGGGAGAGCCTCCCCATTGCCGGATGTCCAGAGCCTAGCCTTGCATTTTTAGCCTTTTGTGACTTTGTTTAGGAGATGTTTTTGAATGGGACGAGGGAAGCCACTTATCTAGAAAAATGAGTGCAAAAATGGAGAATAGCCCAAACAAATAAAGTAGGAGGAAGTATATATATACGTATATATAAAAAAAATCCAAAAAAAGTGTGCATTCAAAAACCTCAAAAATCCCAAAAATAGTAAGGTATCCAATAAGAAACTGATATGAAATTTACATGGTTTAATAAGGATACGAAGTAAGTCATTGTGATGCATAAAAATTAACCAACTTTTAAATTTATAAATCTAGATAGGATGAGTATCTAGGGTCATCCAAGGAGACAACTTTTAATTATCAAGATTGATTGTTCTCTCTCTCGCTTTCTCAAATCTCCTTTTAGGTTTTTGGCTTTACATTTTTTTTAGGCTTTTAGAAATCAAGGCAATGATGTGAGGTTGAATATAAACTATGCCTAAGTGATATAAATAAATTCTACATTTCTAAGCTTACCCTAGGCAAGTGTGCCTAGGATAATTAGAATGGTAGAGTGCAACGAGAGTAACTAAAATCTAAGTAAATAGAGAGCAAAATTTAAAGGCAATTGATTTTTGTATTGCTAAATAAAGTTGGTAATGTCACAAGTAGAGGAATGCTTGTTGCAAAAACAAATAGCTAATACAAAAAGTGTAGTAGAAAGAGATAGAAATCCTCTAATTGAAGCTTGAGATAATCCTCACTCCAAATGTGGCTACTCCCACACTTGAAGAGGATTCTTCTTTGCTCCTCTCCTCAGATGACCAAGTGCTTCCAAGATGCTCCCAGGGGTGGTGGACGTCTACCCTCCTTTCTCTCCTTCCTAGCCATCCTCTAAGATAAGGTTGCACCTTGGCTTTGGACCAACGAAGAGGGAAGAAGAAGGTAGATAGTACAAAGGCAACGGAGCCTTCCTAATTCACCTTCAACCTTCCTCCTCCTTGCCTAGCTATGTACGATGTATATAGGTAGAATTGATGTAGCCAAGGATGGTTCTATAGTGGTGGTTGATTAGCTAGATTTTATACCCTAGAAAATTTGAGTTAAAAACCCATCGTTGTAGTGCATAAAAATCCACTATCAGATGAATTTTACCGAAACTCTAGTGAGTCCCGAGTCAAACACGGGGAGGCAAACGTTTGATTTAAAATCCGCATTTCTTTTTATAAAGCAAACTAGCTGGTTGGAATTAATCTACGCAAGCTAAACTACATAAATAATAAACAATAGAAGAAAGAGAGGGAATAATACAAAGAAAGAGAAAAATAGAGAGAGAATGAACAAATATTTTATAACCATAGAGCCATGTCCATTACATGTAGTTGTAGAATTAAAACTACACTATAAAGCAATAAAAGGATAGGGGTGAGAAAATGCTCAACGGTCGCTTGGAGGATGAGTCGCATTGATGGAGCACCTGAAAGATGGTGTTGAGAGGCTGGATGAGGGAGGATGAAGCAAGGTGGTAAGAAGACAACAACGGGATGCTTCACTAAAGGGATGAGAAGATGGGTAAAATTTTGGTTTTTTACTCAAGAAGGGCATCCCAAGCTTGGGACTAGCTCCTTAGAGCTTTGTAGAGGAGAGATTGAGAAAGGAAGGTATGGTGAAATGTGTACGTGATTGAGGTGGATTCACACATGTAAAGGGTTCAAGTTTGGAAAACCTGTCATCGTAGTTCGATTCGCGAGAAAATCCATCAATCAGATAAAATTTATAACCAAAACTCGAAATGCGAGTCCCGGGTCGAACACAGGGAGGCGAACATTTGGTTTTGAAAGATACGCGTTTCACTTTTATTTCTTTTGTTGTTTTTATCTTTTCTAATTTTTTTGGTATTTTTATCAAGCAAGAGATTAGGTCAAAATTTTATCTAGCTAATCTACTTGCTAAAATATAAGAGAGAGAGAGAAACAACCATGGATTTCTAATCAAATATTTTCTTACAACTATGAAAGCAGAAAAGATTACACTACGAAAGCAATAAAGGTCAAAAGAGGTGAGAGAATCCCCCTCGACGGTCGCTTGGAGGATGACTCGCTCTAACGTCGCCTGGAGGAAGGTGGTGAGGAGCGGGACGAAGGACAACGTAGCCGGAGGACAAATGATGGGGTAGGATGGCGTCGCGGCGAGGATCTTCTTCCCGAAGGGAGGTGAGAAGATGGCCATGAGATGCTCCATGAAGGGGGATGAGAGGAGGGAAAATATTTGGTTTTCTACTCTAGAAGAGCATCCCGGGCTTGGGACAAGCTCTCTCTAGAGCCTTGGAGGTGGTGAGAGGAAGAAAGGAAGAGATCGTTTGGAATGGAGGTGAGTAGGTAATGTAGACACAATTATTGAGGGTAAAATGCATATTCATGCATGTTCATAGGCTTAGATTTGCATTTCATGTTACAAATATTGCATAGCATGCATCATTCTGCATTTAGAGTAGTTGTATATAATTTAGGTTAATTACATCCTTTTCATGGTGAGGAGAGAAGGATATTTATTTTGGATCCTTGGATTGACGATCCAACTGTACGAATCTGATTAAGACGACGATCGGAGTCCAACGCCTTCAAAATCACCTTAATCAGAGTCCCGTAGCACCATATGCGATCTAAGGAAGATCAATGGCCGAGGGACTAGGTGATGCAATCCAGAGCATTAAATGACAAATCTGACTGCACGGATGGATTTGGGTCGACGATCGCATCCCAATGACGTGAAAATCGACTCAATCCGACCTCTGTAGAATCCCCTACAAAGGAAAGAAGATGAACGACCCAGATTGCACCACATGGTGTAACCTAGGTCACCCATGCACAAACATGCACCACCGCATGCGCACAGCAGTGCAGGCAGACTCGTGCATGTAGAGGCATTCACGTGCAAGCGTAGTGGCATGCGCAGCGCGCGCGTGGAGGCAGAGACAGCAGCAACGCATATCGCACGTGCCCGCACAACAAGGGCACGTACAGTGCGTGATGGGTGATTGCGCAACAATCATAGGTCTTAATTGACCTAGATTAAGCTAGAACTTAGCATAAGTTAGGGTTACTCACGCATAAATACACATTATCTGCATCTTTACTACCCTTCTTTAGCTATGCATGAAATAATGTTATAATGTGCTGATTAAGTGCATTATGTTGATTGCAGGCAATAAGCAGGATCTGAAGCTGGATCTGAAATAATGGGAGTTGTAGCAGAACTGGAGCAGAAGGATTAGTTTAGATATAGGAACAATAATGTAAGGGAGTTAAAGGGTTGCTATTCTATTAAGTAGGAATAAAGCAGTAAAATGTGAAGAGCTTAGGTCCATCCCAACCCTAGGATAGCTTAGATACTTCCCAAAGCCTTAGCCACCATTAGATTAGGTCACAACACCCTAGGAAGCCTTAAAACCCTAGTTCCAGCCCTTATCTGGACGTCCAGATAAGTTATAGAACATCAAGGACACTTAGCCATCTCCCGCACACCTCAAACCCACTTCTGTAGTGTTATTGGACGTCCAGACACTTTGTCAGACATCCAATTTCCGCAGAGTACCTAAAACAGAACCCTGATTTCCCCCTGACTCAAATTGGACGTCCAGAACTGAAGTCTGGACTTCTGATTTTTTAGTATAAGTCGTCTGATCCTATTATTGGATGTCTGATGCTGGTCTCCAGTCCCTGTTTTGAGATTCAAGTCTTGATGTTGGATCTCTAGCTCCCTAGAACTAATCCCAACCCCATAGGAACCTAAATTAAGGTGTCCTAACCCTAGTACATCACCTTTAGACCTACCTAAGGACCTAATTAGGTCCTCACCAAACCCAATTTACTTAGATCAAGTCAATTAGCTTCACCTAAGTCAATTGGACTCATTGAGTCCAATTGAGCTTAGATCTCAACCCACACAAGTATAATTGAGGTGAGAGTCCAGTTGACCTAAACCCAACCTAATTGAGTTATTCCACTCTCAATTAGGTTCACACTCATTCAATTAATCTTAGGTTAAGTTTAATTGCATTTTCCCCTTAGCAATTAGGGTTTGTAACCCTAATTCAAGACCTACACCTACCCAAACCCCTTAGGACCTAACCTAAGCCACCTAGCCACATAGAGCACGACCACACACACACACACACCCATTCACGCACACACTTCTCTAGAATTCTCTAGAGAGCTCTTGAGATGGTGCCACCTCTTGGTTGCCAAATTTAGCAACCAAGAGGAATTCAAATTGAGATCCACAATTCTTGGATCTCAAAGACCATCTCCACCCACATGTGGTCGGCCACTCTTGGACTCTCTCTAATGAGTTCTACACCTCTCTGGAGAGAAGCCATTGGGTCTGTAAAAAGACCCCTTGAGCGGCCAAGCACCCGTATTCACTTCCTTGGCATTCATTCCACTTAGGCTAGCCACTCCAATCTCCACTCCACCTCCACGAGTTGTGCACCACGATGGAGGCCACCATCTCCACGCTAGGAAGTTGGATCAGTTCCCCAATCTCTCTCCAAGGGCCGGCTAAGCTCCATTGGCCACCCCTCCTCTTAGCCACTCAGAGGCCATCGGAGACCACTTCCGAATGCCCTTCCTTCTACTAGATTAATAGCTTAGCTCTTCGTATATGTACTGCTTTTATTTACTGCCTAGTACTGTAGTCTTACTTCTCCCCCAATGATGCATGCGAAATCCCCCCATCGATTCTTGTATGCAATCGTTTTCTGGTAGCTAGGTTTAATTTTTAATCATTTATGTATAAGCTTTTCTCTAGATTTCCTTGTGCAACAACTCTCCAATGATGAATGAAATTGCATTTATATATATATGTCTCTCTATGTGTTTGAAATCACCACGAGCTTAATAATTATCATATTTGCGTGATTTAAGTGCATGTTCTTTAACTATCTATATATTACGCACCAGCATGTTGTTTCCTAAGGATATTGAAAATCTGGTAATAGATGCTTTCTCCACAACTAGTCACCACCTCACTAGAATCGTGTGCACAGAAACTCACACGTTCACTTTCGTGA
This sequence comes from Thalassia testudinum, assembly GCA_037157565.1. NCBI lineage: Eukaryota > Viridiplantae > Streptophyta > Magnoliopsida > Alismatales > Hydrocharitaceae > Thalassia > Thalassia testudinum. The sequence continues at coordinate 63,158,156 of JAZHRO010000036.1, forward strand.
TTTACTTGATGCATGCGCATGTGATCCGAGTTAATAACAGGAGCAGTGAAGTCTTAGTTAGGAGATTGGAAACTGGCGTGCATCTTTAAACAAACTAGAACGGCTAAAGAAAAGATCAATTTCAAAAGCGAAAACAACGCCTCCCAGAGACGAACGACCGGGACTCAAAGTCTCGTTATTTCTAAAAAATAATATCTTTGTTGCATCGTACTTCGTGACTATACTACAACGCATTCCTTTTCATATCAAAATGCGCATTATGATTAGGCGAACAAATGGTGCCATTGCCGAGGAGGCAACGTCATTTTTCTTGATTTCGATCTTTTAATCTATTACTGACAAATCTGCCTCTACTTTGTTTTTGATGTGTAGGACAACACGAAACGAAAACGAGATCTGCGCACACATCGAGCACGGCAAAGAAAAATAAGGAGCACATCATCAATCTTCGATTAGGTTTATTTTCTGAACCCTAGGATTAGATCTACTTCCTGCAATTTCTTTTGTAAAAAAAAAAGAAAATAAAGATTTTACTCATTTTCGTGAAAAAAGAAATCAAAAAGAAAAATTTTGAAAAAAAAATCTAGATTAGATTTCCTTTCGAGCTTAGGTTAGTTTAAAAAAAAAGAAAAAAGAGGGGATATTTTCTATGAATCTTTTGAAAAATTCTTTTTGAAAAAGAAAGTGCAAAGTTTTGAAAAAACAAAATCTTTTTGGTAGAAGGCTTGAATTTCAAATTCAAACCTCTTTAAAAGCTTTTCCACCATCTTCTGATTTTCGGCCAGATATCAAATCTCACTTAAAAATTTGATTGCTGAAAAATTCGTTAGCGAAAAATTTTGAAATTCAGGCTAAACCTTTACTTTTAAACCATCTTTCAAATTCCACTGTTACTTTGAAAAAATTCCAAGTATAAAAGTTTTAAAAATTCACGAAGTGCATGGGGGTTAGATTGACCCAGATTCAAAATTTTCAAATTCTAGAAAGTGATTTCGAGCAATCCACGAATCTGTTTTGACTAGAAATGGTAGGGTTTGAAAGCTGATCTCATTAGCTTTATTTTCCATATTTTTCCTGAATTTTTGAAGATCATTTGATGCTGTTTCAAAGTGAAAAACCGACTAGGGGTCAAAATTCCAAATCTGACCCTATGATATTCAAAATTCCCTAAAAATTCGATCAGTGGAACCGGAGGCGTAAGCCAAAGGAAGAACCTTCCCCTTAGTCCCCTCATAACCAGACTGGCTGGGTTAGCTTGAGAGGCGGGATTCACTTTCAATCGATTGTACGATGAACTTATCTCCAAGAATTTAAATCCCTAATGAAAAATCTGGTCACCTGATCTATAAGGACCATTTGATTGATAGGGCCTTAGCCTTGTCTCGCGTGGCTACACCAATCCAGGGATTGGGCGGTGTATGCACGGAAGGAGGTCACTTCAACCTCACTTGGTTGGACCTTGGGAGCCACTCCTAAGGAGGCAAGTCATCACGCCCGGACCATCTTCTCCCCCCATTTCCTCTACTCCAAGAGCCACCATGGCAAATCCTGGACCTGGACCTAGACTGGGTTAGGACATTGAGAATTTGGACCCGATGGCTCGTCTGGAAGCCTGGGTCGCCGAATCTGAGGAGCGGCAACAGTAGAGCATGGATCGTATTCTGACAGCACTTGACAGGATGCAGCACCCACCACGACGAGAACAACTGCGGGTTTTCTACGACCCAGCCACACCTATTGTTGCACCGCTAGTTAGAATTCTCGTAGGCGGAGATGCGTTTGAGCTCAAGCCCAATGTAATTGGGTTGATCAGCACTCATTTCTATGAGAACTCAAGCGAAGATCCGTTCCAGCACCTTGAGGACTTGAGTCGACTCGCTGAAACGATCCGACCCAGGAATATTGATCTCGGGATTGTTCTGATGAAGCTTTTCCCATTCTCTCTGAGGCACAAAGCTTCGTACTGGTTCAAGACTATTGGGAAGCCAATTGGAACCTGGCTGGAATTACGATGTGAATTCCTGCAAAAGTACTTCCCAATCGGTCGAACAAATGCAATGCGGCGCGCAATCACGACTTTCTCCCAGGGAGCTGGGGAGAAATTACATGAAGCATGGGATAGATTTCACGACCTTCTCCGGAAATGCCTGCATCATGGTATACCCAGATGGCACTTAGCTCAGATTTTTTACCATGGGCTAGATGACACACATCGGTATCTGGCCGATGCATCTAGCGGCGGGAATTTTCTCGCAAAAGATGAGAACAGCGCATTTGAGCTGTTCGAATCATTAGCAAAGAACTCAATGAATGCCGCATCTATGAACCAGTTCCAGCGGCCTGGTCAGCAGCAGGTTGGTGTCCACGAGGCTCACACCGATTCTATTTGAGCCGACATGGATATCATCATCAAGCAGCTGGATAGAATAAACCTAATTGAGAAGAAGATTGACCAGATCAATCAAGGTCAATCCGACTCGAGCTCTGCCACCGCAAGATTCTCCTATGCACCCCGAGCTCCCCCTGCTCGAGTTAATCTACTCACTCGAGATGCATCTTATCCATATTTACGAGATCCCGCATATCAGGATCCCGTGAATAATCCAGATCTGGCACCCTACGACCAGGGTTACGCACCACCCGCAGATTATAATGCGTATCCCCTTGATGGATATACGTCTCAGACATCTTCGGCCTACGAGGACGTCAGCGCTATCCAAGGATACGGGCGCAATAACCCATACTCGGAGACGTATAACCCTGGTTGGCGCCAGCATTCGAACTTCTCTTGGTCTGGTAATTCACATAGACCACATCAAGATCCACACTACCAAACCAGGAAATACGAGAATGTGCAAAACACATATCCTAGGCAGCAGCCATTCCCATCTCAGCAGCAGCAACCTCGCTTGTTATACCACCTGCTGCACCAAGCTGCCAACCACCCTCCAAAGTGGGCCGACCCTTTGGAGGCGCTGAAAGAGGAGCTGCAAGAATTGATGAGGAAGTCTACATAAGATAGCTTGCAGATAATGAAGGCGATGGCTGATCAGATTCAGACCATACAGAACATGCAGAACCAGCTATTGCAGGAGCATAGGACTCAGGGAGCCTTGCCCTCCCAACCCGTCCCGAATCCTCGATATGTGCAGAACCAGGGCACCCCACCTAGGTTTCAGGCACTGTAGGGATAGGCACACGCCATACTACAGGCGCCTCCTGCACCACTCGGCTACGCGCAAGGCCGGCCGCCTTTGCAGAATCCCGTGTATTCTACCCCATCCACTCCCCCACCACCTCATGGACAGCAAGTCGACGCACACTCTATCTCATTGCTGAGTGGAAGGAAGACATTCGACCCACCACCTAGGCAGGCAGGTTTTGATTTTTCCCACCCTTCGCCGTAGGCAGATTCGACTCCATCATCTCAGGAGCCACCTGTGGTAGATAAGGGTAAGAGGCCATTTAACCCTAAGATTCCCATCCCTTTTCCTGAGGCTCTGACACGAAATGTAGTACGAAAAAAGGACACGCAAAATTTCGAGGACCTGAAATCGATGTTTAAGGAAGTACATATTCAGGTCCCCCTCCTCGAGGCTATCGATCACATTCCAGCTGTCGCTAGGTTCTTCAAGGACTACTATACCCTGAAGTGACAGCTGAGAATTGGACGACAGGCGATACTGTCGAAAGAAGCTAGCACCGTGATTCTAGCTGACCTACCACCGAAGAAGAAAGACCTTGGCACCCCACTCATATCTTGCTTCTTGCAAGATTCTCCATTTGATCAGGCCCTTCTAGATTTGGGTTCATCCATCAACTTAACTCCCACCACCGTATTTGATCGATTTCGATTTGGGGAGTTGAAACCCACCTCGGTTGCGATTCAGCTGGCTGACAGATTAGTCAAAACACCGAGGGGGTGGTTAAGAACGTGATCGTGAAAGTCCGTGGGTTCTGCTTTCCCGCAGATTTTTTCGTTCTCAATATGGAAGTTCCTCCTAATCTCCACGATGCACCAATTATTTTGGGTCGCCCATTTCTGGCAACAGCCCGAGCGAACATCGATTGTGCATCCGGGTGTATGGAGATTGCTCTAGGCAATGAGCGACTTCGACTAGACATATTTAGGGCAGCAAAGAACTTCGACTGTGATTGAATAGAGGAGAATGGGGAAGATGAAGATTCGGCTTACTGTGGTAACAATGGGCTCCTTTGTGATGACCCAATGTCTCATTCATCTACACTATCAGGGTTCTCGGACCTCTATCCACACGAGATTGAAACCACTGCACTACACATATCTCCCCGAGGATCTGACTGTTTAGGGTGTGCTTCTGACCACAGCACCCCTGAATCTAGCTATCTTCATCCATATATTACTGAATCGCCCCTATTATTACAGGAAGATGTGACTACAGCTAACGGGTTTCCCATTAACGCAGTCACAACCGATTTCACAAGGAGCGACTCAGCGGGAATTCACGTGTACATGGACCAGCGGATTCCCACCCTCGATTCTGCTCCTCCCACTCTCAGTTCTGATTCTGACCCACCCATAATTGAATTGAAGCCCTTACCTGACTCGCTCAAGTACATGTTCTTGGGCAAAAGTGAGACATATCCAGTCATTATCAATGCCCACTTAACCTAAGAATAGGAGCATCAATTAATTTCTACACTTCAAAACCATAGGGCTGTTATCGGGTGGAGTGTTGCTGATCTCCGTGGTATTTGCCCCTCATATTGCACTCATCACATTTACCGGATGAAGGGGTGAAACCTTCGACACAACCTCAAAGATGGCTAAACCCGAATATGCTAGAGGTTGTTAAGAAGGAGATCATCAAATGGCTGGATGCAGGCATTGTATATCCAATCTCAGACAGCCAGTGGGTGAGTCCGATTCAGATAGTGCCCAAGAAAGCAGGACTCACCGTCATAAAAAATGATAAGGGCGAATCAATCCTGACCTGCATTGCGACATCTTGACGAGACTGCATTGACTACAGGAAACTGAACATGACTACCCAGAAGGATCACTTTCCTTTGTCATTCATCAATCAGATCTTGGAACGGTTAGCCGGACGCAGTTTCTTCTGCTTTCTGGATGGATACTCTGGGTATAATCAGGTAGCAATTAGCCCGGAAGATCAGGACAAGACCACATTCACATAACCCTTTGGAACATTCGCCTTCAGGCGGATGCCCTTTGGTCTCTGCAATGCACCAGCAACATTTCAGCGTTGTATGATGGCTATCTTCTCTGACATGATTGGGGATTATGTGGAGGTATTCATGGATGATTTCTCTATTTTCGAAGATGATTTCGCATCTTGTCTTGATAACCTCACCAAGATCCTGAAACGATGTATTGAGGTAAACCTAGTACCTAGGAGAAAAGCCATTTCATGGTGAGGGATGGCATAGTACTAGGGCACAGGATCTCTAAAAATGGACTCGAGGTCGACCGGGCTAAATCAGAGATTATCTCCCACTTACCGCCACCTAGCTCGGTCAAGCAGATTAGATCATTCTTGGGCCATGTCGGCTTCTATCGGAGATTTATACACGATTTTTCAAAAATTGTGTGGCCTTTGACGAATCTCCTGGTTACCGATGTCCCATTTGAATTTGATACCTCGTGTCTCAGCGCCTTTGAGACTTTATGAAGCGTTGTTTCGTACTCCCCGATTCTCCAACCACCCGACTGGTCGCTTGATTTCGAAATGATGTGCGACGCTTCTGATTTTGCCGTCGGTGCTGTTTTAGGCCAGCGTCGGGAGAAACAACCTTTTGTCATATACTATGCTAGCAAGACGCTGAATGAGGCTTAGCATAATTACACTGTCACCGAAAAAGAACTGCTAGCAGTAGTATTCGGGTTGGAGAAATTCAGATCATATTTATTAGAGTCCAAGGTCATCATCTTCACTGAACACTCCGCCCTCCGGCATTTGTTGGAAAAGAAGGATGCCAAACCATGACTCATTAGATGGATCCTTCTATTGCAGGAATTTGATATCGAGATCCGTGACAAAGCCAAAAAATAAAATGTTGTGGCGGATCACCTATCCAGATTGAACCCAGACCACATTCCTTATTTCCTGCCTATCCATGAACAATTTCCAGATGAATCACTTTTGGAAATTCATTCTATGGAGTTCCCCTGGTATGTGGATTTCACGAACTACCTTGCCGCAGGAAAAATTCCCGCAAACCTATCCGAGGACCAGAAACTCAAATTCATTGCTGAAACCAAATAATACCTCTGGGATGACCCACTGCTCTTCTGCATTGGAGCAGACCAGATTATCCGCAGATGCATCCCAGACTTTGAGATCCCCGGTGTGTTATCTTTCTGCCACAATGATGCGTGTGGTGGCCATTTCTCAGGAAGGAAAATCGCTGCAAAAATTTTGCAGTCGGGATTTTTCTGGCCAACCATCTTCAGAGATGCACATGATTACACCCAACACTGCAAACAATGTCAGTCGATCGGTTCTATGACCAGGAGAGACATGATGCCACTCCAACCCATCATGGTCGTAGAAGTGTTCGACGTCTGGGGCATCGATTTTATGGGCCCTTTTCCGAACTTGCATGGCTTCGAGTACATATTGCTAGCCGTTGATTATGTCTCGAAGTGGGTCGAGGCCATCCCAGCGAGACAGGCTGACCACAAGATCGTCATTTCTTTCGTATGGCAAAATATTTTCGCGAGATTCGGAACACCTTGCGCTCTGATTAGCGACGGGGGAAGCCACTTCATCCACGCCCATTTCAGGTCGTTATTAAAGAAATACGGGGTACATCACCGCATAGCCACTCCATATCACCCGCAGACCAATGGGTAGGCTGAAGTGTCTAACCATCAAATCAAGCTGATTCTCCAGAAGATGGTTAGACCAGATAGGAAGGACTGGTTCGACAAATTAATCGATGCACTCTGGGCATATCGAACCGCATACAAGGCCCCACTCGGAATGTCACCATATCGCATCATATATGGCAAGGCCTGTCACCTTCTTGTAGAGCTAAAACACCGCGCCTTTTAGGCGGTGCGAAAATGCAACCTTGACCTCAACGCAGGAGGTCAGGAACGGAAACTCCAGCTCAGTGAATTAGAAGAAATCCGGCGGGAGGCCTATGAGAATGCATTAATATACAAGGACAAGACCAAGGCCTTTCATGACTGCCACATCCGGAGGAAAGTATTCACACCCAACTAGCGAGTCTAGTTGTTCAATTCACGACTGAAACTGTTCTCAGGGAAGCTTAAGTCCAAATGGACTGGCCCGTATGTTGTGATACAGCCATATTCTAACGGGCCAGTCCAGATCAAGGACCTAAAATCTGGGCATATATTCACGGTAAACGGCCATTGTCTAAAGCCATTTTTGGCCCAGGAACCTCCTCCACCTAACGAGACTATTCATTTTAATGAGGACATGGGATTGAGTGTTTGCCCAGCTAGAGGCATTAAACTCAGCATGTATAGATACCATTCACTCCACATTTCACCATCATCTATACATAACCATTTTTATACATAACATATTTTTGTTTTAGCATATTTCCCTTTTGTATATTGCATGCTAACAGGTTGGCCGATGTTGAATGTATAATTTCAGGAGCAATTACAGGTGACTTCTACCCACTCATCCCCTGTCAGATTTATTTTCTTTTATATTCATGCATGAGGACATGCAAGAACTTAGGCATGGGGGGGTAGATACAGAAAAACTGAAAAAAAATTTTATGCCAACATTTAGGAAAACTTCGAAGCTGCATGAAAAATGTACTTTAGGACCCTAAATAAAAGAACAACCAACTCCACCTCCAATGCTTGCATTGGAGCTAGAAATCGTTTGCAACAGCCACTTCCGACTCACCCGCTCACCTTTTGTTCTAAATTTAGGGTCAAGCTGACTGTAACCCGATACAGGAAATTCACGAAGTACAAATTATGTGAGCTTACATGTCTATAGCATATATACATATTGCATTCATGAATAAGATTATTTTATTAAGAGAATGCATTAGGGATTGTATCCTTTAGTTGATTCCTATAATCTGGAATCCAGTACAACTTTTCATACACATAGAATTTACAATGGATTCACGGTGAAGGCTGATATACATCTTCAATCGGTCGAGAAGTAGTGCTTCTTTTCCTGAACCCCTGGACAATGTTTTGGGAGTCAGGCAGATTTTCCTCTAAAAATCCACCAAATAGTGTGAGAGAGTAGAGTGTATTGGTGCTCTAAGATTAGTGCAAGGAATCTGGAATCCTAGATAATTAGGTAATGATACTCTGAGATTAGACATAGTTTTCGTTCTCGGTTCTTGCGTATACATTTTTGTGTGAAATTTGGAGAGCCACAGAATAAGGCAAATACGCGGAGAGCGAGTTTTCATAAAACTAGGGCTAAGGTGGATGGTTACGACCATTCTTTACGGAATCCTCAGCTGAAGGAGGGTATTGATGTCAAGGTCAGAAATACACTGTCCTATCCGTCTCTCCCAATGCCGTGAGTAGGCACTTCCACCAAATAAGCCACCCAATGTCTCTTGAGTACCACCAATCCCTAATAATGCCTCCTCAATAAAGTTCATGGATGTGTTATGTTGAAAAAAAAATAAGAAAGAAAGAGATGAAATGAAAAAAAAATTAGAAAAAGAAGAAAAAGTAAAGAAAAAAAGAGTGAATATTTAGTTCAGTTGCATTGAGGCAATACCACCAAATAAATTTGAGATCCACCAAATATGGCCTTAACCTATTTTTCTTGTGTTTCTGACCGCCCGAATACTGGCTGACGAATTCCGACCTAGTGTTAAGGTTATGAGAACTCAATTAAAGTGTTAATGCCTAGTAAGACCACCAAATATAGATCCTATGTTTGAATCTGGTGAAGTTGTGAGCTCTACGAAAGAAAAGAAAATGAAAAGAAAAAGTGTAAGAGAGAATTAATACAAAGGAATCAAAGAGAGCATAGTTTTTCTCATCTTTCTCTAAGTTGAGTTACTTAGTAGTCCAGGAATCTAGATTCTGTAGTACTAGTCTCTATGTAGCACCAAGGAAGAGTGAGCCACCAAATATATACTCCTTTCCCTGAGAGATTATCTACCTAAGCCTAAAGCCGGAGTGGAATTTATAGAATATCTTGAGTACCCTGAGGGAAGAAGTCCGCCTATCCCGCTAGAATTTTTACTAGGGGTCAAGTATAGGCTTTAGAGGTATATTAGTTTTCACTCGAATCCGTTGCAAAAGCTACATAGCCACACTTTCACGATTGTCTGGATTTCTAGAGCATAGGAAGAAAATAAAAAGGAAAAAAATCTCTACGCATACACTTGATAAAATAATCGGTCCCTTAGGGACCCTTGCTGTAAATAATTTAGTCTTGCATTTGCTAGGGACTAGCAAGATTTAGGCATGGGGGTATGATTGCGCAGCAATCATAGGTCTTAATTGACCTAGATTAAGCTAGAACTTAGCATAAGTTAGGTTATTCATGCATACATACGCATTATCTGCATCTTTACTGCCCTTCTTTAGCTATGCATGAAATAATGTTATAATGTGCTGATTAAGTGCATTATGTTGATTGCAAGCAATAAGCAGGATCTGAAGCTGGATCAGAAATAATGGGAGTTGTAGCAGAACTAGAGCAAAAGGATTAGTTTAGATATAGGAACAATAGCGTAAGGGAGTTAAAGGGTTGCTATTCTATTAAGTAGGAATAAAGCAGTAAAATGTGAAGAGCTTAGGTTCATCCTAGCCCTAGGATAGCCTAAATACTTCCCCAAGCCTTAGCCACCCTTAGATTAGGTCACAAAATCCTGAGAAGCCTTAAAACCCTAGTTCCAGCCCTTATCTGGACGTCCAGATAAGTTATAGGACGTCCAGGACACTTAGCCACCTCCCGCACACCTCAAACCCACTTCTGCAATGTTATTGGACTTCCAGACACTTTGTCAGATGTCAAATTTCTACAGAGTACCCAAAACAGAACCTTGATTTCCCCCTGACTCAAATTGGACATCCAGAACTGAAGTGTGGACTTCTGATTTTTGAGTATAAGTCGTCTGATCCTATTATTGGATGTCTGATGCTGATCTCCAGTCCCTGTTTTGAGATTCAAGTCTTGATGTTGGATCTCTAGCTCCCTAGACCTAATCCCAACCCCATAGAAACCAAAATTAACGTGTCCTAACCCTAGTACATCACCTTTAGACCTACCTAAGGACCTAATTAGGTCCTCACCAAACCCAATTGACTTAGATCAAGTCAATTACCTTCACCTAAGTCAATTGGACCCATTGAGTCCAATTGAGCTTAGATCTCAACCCACACAAGTATAATTGGACTTGGTGAGAGTCCAATTGACCAAAACCAAACCTAATTGAGTTATTCCACTCTCAATTAGGTTCACACTCATTCAATTAGACTTAGGTTAAGTTTAATTGCATTTTCCCCTTAGCAATTAGGGTTTGTAACCCTAATTCAAGACCTACACCTACCCAAACCCCGTAGTACCTAACCTAAGCCACCTAGCCACATAGAGCACGACCACACACACACACACACACCCATTCACGCACACACTTCTATAGAATTCTCTAGAGAGCTCTTGAGATGGCGCCACCTCTTGGTTGCCAAATTTAGCAACCAAGAGGAATTCAAATTGAGATCCACAATTCTTGGATCTCAAAGACCATCTCCACCCACATGTGGCCGACCACTCTTGGACTCTCTCTAAGGAGTTCTACACCTCTTTGGAGAGAAGCCATTGGGTCTGTAAAAAGACCCCTTGAGCGGCCAAGCACCCGCATTCACTTCCTTGGCATTCATTCCACTTAGGCTAGCCACTCCCATCTCCCCTCCACCTCCACGAGTTGAGCACCACGATGGAGGCCACCATCTCCATGCCAGGAAGCTGGATCAGCTCCCCAATCTCTCTCCAAGGGTCGGCCTAAGCTCCATTGGCCGCCCCTCCTTCTTCTCTCAGCCACTCAAAGGCCATTGGAGACCACCTCCGAATGCCCTTCCTTCTGCTAGATTAATAGCTTAGCTCTTCATATATTTACTTATTTTATTTACTACCTAGTAGTGTAGTCTTACTTCTCCCCCAATGATGCATGAGAAATCGCCCCATTGATTCTTGTATGCAATTGTTTTCTGGTAGCTAGGTTTAATTTTTAAGCATTTATGTATAAGCTTTCCTCTAGATTTCCTTGTGCAAAAACTCTCCAATGATGAATGAAATTGCATTTATATATATATATGTCTCTCTATGTGTTTGAAATCACCGCAAGCTTAATAATTATCGTATTTGCGTGATTTAAGTGCCTGTTCTTTAACTATCTATATATTACGCACCAGCATGTCGTTTCCTGAGGATATTGAAAATCTCACAATAGATGCTTTCTCCATAACTAATCACCACCTCACTAGAATCATGCGCACAGAAACTCACACGTTCACTTTCGTGATTTACTTGACGCATGCGCATGTGATCCGAGTTAATAACAAGAGCAGTGAAGTCTTAGTTAAGAGATTGGAAACTGGCGTGCGTCTTTAAACAAAGTAGAACGGCTAAAGAAAAGATCGATTTCAAAAGCGAAAACAACACCTCCCAAAGACGAACAACCGGGACTCAAAGTCTCATTATTTTTATAAAAATAATATCTTTGTTGGATCGTACTTCGTGACTATACTACGATGCATTCCTTTTCATATCAAAATGCTCATTACGATTAGGCCAACAATGGGAACACCATCATGAGCCCTAACTAGCTCATTTTGACCTAGAAAAGAGAACAAAAGCTCCTACATAACAAAGTGAAGGGCCTAACTCAAGGAATAACTAGTTTGAAAGAAAAGAAAGAAACAAAGGGTAAAACTATAATTTTACCATTGCAGTACAACAACAGGATTTCTCAGGGGCTAAACATAGGTCATTGGTCTTAACAAGATAAAAAGTGGGTTCGTTCAATCAGAAAAGGTTTAATGTGAAATCTAGGAATTAAATGACTTCTTGTAATCCTAAAATAGACCCACTTAATTTAACAATGTTCTGATCAGGATAAAATTCAACTAAACCCTCTAGAAATCATGGAAAAATATCCACTATGGTTTAGAACCTTCAATTTGGCCTTTAGAACCTATTTTGACCTAAATAGGGGTCATAGTCAAATATTTACCCTAAATTAGGTTTTTATCCAAAATACCCAGTCAAAAGTGGTCAAACCTGACATCCAACTTCACCATTGGATTTCTTGGGTCCAAATTATGTTTGTACCAAAATTTGGACTTAAGGGGGGTTCACCTTGACCTACTTTGCAAAACAGTCCAACCTAGTTACATTTATGCCCCTAGCTTTTGAAAACCCTTGCAGACATCCCCTATCTTCCTCATCGTTCTTTGTAATTAGGTCCCTCCACCATTATAGCGGAGGAATCCTACTCCGGTGAGGATTCAAGAGGGATATCTCCTTAATTCCTCAGAGAATCCCTCTCAAATTTGAAAGGGAGATTCTCTGAGGAATTCCTGATCGTGTGAACCCAATTTCAAGCTCTGATTTCCACCCAATCTCTCATGCGAATGCATGAGAGATTTGGGTATCTCTCAACCTTACAGGTCTGGAGAGGTTGCCGTGCTTGGAAGCTTGCCTTCCAAGCACAAGGCCCACTGCCGGCGACTATAAAAGAGGCACCAAATCCCCCTGGTCAATTCAAGCCTGTTTTAGCCTGAGATTCCCTCGAAATTCCTCCCTTCCCCTCTGGCCAAAAAGACCGACAAGCTCCGGTGACTCCTCCTCTTTCTTCTCATCGCTCTACCACCATACCAGTGGCAGAGTTACCTCCGCCTACTTCTTCCGCGTCGCACCACACCTACGCCCGCGTCTATCTCCCTCTCGTCGTCGCAGCCTCTCTCTGGGTCTTCATCTCCAACGACGACATATACGCGTTGTCTGCCCCTTCTACTCCCCTTTCGTCCAGCTACTCGCAGATAAGTCTCCTTCCCCTACTCTTTCTTTTCCCCTTATCTATTTCTACTTTCACGCCCCGACAACCACAGACCACCACCACCTTCTCCCCCTCCGGCAGACCACCGGCGAGGTGCATCCACCACTCCAAGCACCCACACACCTCTCCAACCACCTTGAAAGAATCACCTCATCTCATTGATACTTTTCCCCCTCTCCATTAGCCGCCACAACCTCCGTTCACTCCCCCTGAACGCACCCAACTCCACGGCCACAGAACGACCTAAGCACGCATGCCCAGGCCGTCCCGCACCACACCAGCACTTGGGCCACCTTTGCCGTGTCACGGTGAAGCCTTCTGAGTGATTTGATAGGGCCATGAGACCGTATTTCTGTTAACAGCTACAGGGACCCTATCGTCCATTGAAGCAAGCTTGAAGAAGTTTGCTACCATCACAGCACCTCAAGGTGCCAGGAGTTCAGGTCCCAAGTGTGCAGAACATCTTCGCAAACCAAATCAGCCCATCAATTGAGGGCCAAAGCCCCGCAGCCTCAACAATCAGAAGAAGACTTGCTGCGGGCGCGTACGAGAAGCGGGTGGGACATTTAGTCCCACCTCGAAAACTTTCAAGCGAGTGGCGCGGGATAAATTGAAAAAGTGTTGAGGGCTTATCACCTCCTGACACGAGGTGAGGTCCCACTCACCCTCTCACACCTTGTCCGTGACCCCACGCTTTGTGGACCTGGTATCTGACCTGACTACCCGCACACTCCTCGCCCACCACACATGCCGAAGCCCTTGTGTTGACCCCATAAATAAAAAAGGTAGGGAGAAAGCTTCCATTCGAAAAGATAAACCTTTAGGCAAGGTTACCTAGGGTCGTAGAAACCCGAAGTCATTTTTAACGACCGCCTAGTGAGTCTTTCACTCTTTTCACAAGATGCTTAGAACTTAGAGTCCTTTTCGAGTCTTGGGTGGGTCGAGTAACCATAAAAAGTTATCCCAAAACTCTCAAACTCCAAAAGTACAAAAAAAAATTAGAAAAGAAGAAAAGTAAAAAAGAAAATGTATCTTCCCTTTTGAAATAAGGCGAGGACTTGGGAGGTCTGCATTCTAGCAGACACCCGGGTACTGTTGAGTCTTTGTAGTTTAGGACCTTAGTTGATAATTTCTATTGTTAATTAAAAACATAGGCCTAAGCGATCGAATCCTAATTCTATTTTTATACATAGTTTCTATTGTTAATTAAAAACATAGGCCTAAGCTTAGTTTTGCTATGGACTAGCAAAGGATAGGCATGAAGGTATGATGTAGACAATTATTTAGGGTAAAATGCCTTTTCATGCATGTTCCTAGGCTTAGATTTGCATTTCATGTTATAAATATTGCATACCATAAATCATTCTGCATTTAGAGTAGTTGTATATAATTTAGGTTAATTGCATCCTTTTTGTGGTCAGGAGAGAAGGATATTTATTTTAGAGCCTCGGATTGACGATCCGACCATGCTGATTTTATCGAGACGACGATCGGAGTCCAACGCCTCCAAAATCGCCTCGATTGGTGTCCTACAGCACCATATGCAATCCAAGGAAGATCAATGGCCGAGGGACTAGGTGATGCAATCCGAAGCATTAAATGACAAATCCGGCCACACGGATGGATTCAAGTCGATGATCGTAGCCCAACGACGCGAAAATCGACTCAATCCAACCTCCATAGCATCCCCTACAAAGGAAACAAGATGGACGGCCCAGATTGCGTCACGTGGCACAACCCAGGCCGCCCATGTGCACGCACATGCCACCGCACAAGCACAGCAGTGCAAGCACACGAATGCGTGCGGAGGCACACACGTGCAAGCACAGTGGCGTGTGCAGCAGCATAATGCACGCACGAAGGCAGCAACAGCAGTGGCGCGTATCGCGCATGCGTGCGTGACAAGGGTACGTACAGTGTGCACCAGCGGTGCAATAGCAGGGGCGTGAGAGTAGGATCTACAACGACGTTTGGGGTCGATCTTCAGCGACGTTTATGACCGTCACTAAATGTCTTGTATACGAATTTAATTCTTTCCTCCACTATAAAAGGACCCCTACCCCTCCCATTTTTTTTCATCTCTTTCTTTCTTCCTCTCACCACCTCCAAGGCTCTAGAGAGAGCTTGTCCCAAGTTTAGGATGCTCCTCTAGAGTAGAAAACCAAATAGTTTTCCCTCCCCTCATCCCTATTCGTGGAGCATCCCATGGTCGTCCTCTCATGGCCCTTCGGGAAGAAGATCCTCGCCGTGATGCCATTTTGTCCCATCCTCCATCCTCCCGCTCCGTCCTCCTTCGTCCCTCTCCTCACCATCTTCCTCTAGGCAACGTCAGAGTGAGTCGTCCTTCGAGCAACCGTCGAGGTGGATTTCTCTCACCTCTATCTTTTTCACTTTCGTAGTATAGATTTTTCTACTTTCATAGTTGTAACAAACACTTATGAATAGATGATTGTTTCTCTCTCTCTCTCGTTCACCCTCTCTCTCATATTTTCGCAGGTAGATTATCTAGATAAGTAATTGTCAATCTGATCTCTTGCTATATTAAAATACCAAAAAAATTAGAAAAGATAAAAATGACAAAAAGAAATAAAGTGAAGCATGGATTTTTATAAAACCAAACGTTCACCTCCCCATGTTCGACCTGGGACTCCCTTGGAGTTTCAGTATAAATTGTATTTGATTACTAGTTTAGCGACTATGACGATGGGTTATTCTTAACCCCAATTTCAAACACACGAAACCCATGCGATCAGTAGGTCCTTTTATAGTGGAGGAGGAGAGACAAAATCGTCCATGGGCAATTAGTGACGGTTGTAATCGTCGCTGAAGATCCGTGACCTTCAATTCCTTTACTGGCGCGCCCATAGTGCAGGCCATTAGTGATAACTACAAGCATCACTAAAGGCCTGCCTAATTGTCGTTGAGGACCACGCCCTCGCCGCTCACGCCCCGCTGGCATGCGCACGCGTGCGTGCTGGGGCCACCCTATGCCACCCTGCATGCTGCATTACGTGCGCTAAATTGGCCAATTGTGGGGGCTGTGGGGATTCAAACCCATGCCCCTCCCTTGAAGGTCGAGTGCTTAACCACTACGTCAAGACATCCAAAAGGTCGAGGGGACGACTTAGCACACGTGGTGGACAAGCATTCTCAGCCATTGGATCAAGATCCAATGGCTGAGAATTGATGGTGAAGATGATGAGGGTGCCTTCCAGTTGCTGTTGGCCGATGTTGGGAGGCCTGGATGGTGCCACATGGCGCCATCTGGAATGTCCATCTTCTTTCTATTGCAAAGGGTGCTACGATGCACATATCGAGATGATTCCCGCGTTGCCAGATTGTGATCGTCCCTCCGGATCCATCCATACGGTCGGATTTTTCATCTAAAGCTCATAAAAATGTCTCATTGCCCTCTTGGCCGTTGATCTTCCTCAAACTTCATATGATGCTATGGGACTCCAATCTAGACGATTTCAGAGGCATTAGACTCCGATTGTTCTCCTGATCAGATCCGTACAATTCGATCATCCATCCGAGGCCTTGAATAAATCCTCTTCTCTCCTGACCATTAAAATGACCTAATTAACCTAAAATATATACAACTACTCTAAATGGAGAATGATGTATGCTATGCAATATTTATAACATGAAATGCAAATCTAAGCCTAGGAACATGCATGATTAAGCATTTTAACCTAAATAGATGTGTCTATATCATACCCCCATGCCTATCTTTTGCTAGTCCCTAGAAAAGTTAAACTACATTCCATGTATTTAAACAGAATTAGGATTTGATCACTTAGGCCTATGTTGTTTATTAACAATAGAAATTATCAACTAAGGTCCTAAACTACGAAGACTCAACAATACCGGGGTGTCTGCCATTATGTAGACCGCCCAAGTCCTCGCCTTATTTGAAAAGGGAAGATACATTTTTTTTGCTTTTCTTCTTTTCTAATTTTTTTATACTTTTGAAGTTTGAGATTTCCAGGATAACTTTTTATGGCTACCCAACCCGCCCAAGACTCGAAAAGGACTCTAAGTGCTAGGCATCTAGAGAAAAGAGTGAAAGACTCACTAGGTAGCCATTAAAATGGACTTCGGGTTTCTACAACCCTAGGTGACCTTGGCTAGAGGTTTATCTTTTCGAATGATAGCTTTCTCCTTACTTCTTTTATTTATGGGGTCAACACAAGGGTGAACCCAATGTATATCTCCCAGGTTTATTCTACTTCCCCGCTTCTTCCCTAAGTGTTTTGGGAATTACTTGTGCATTTTTGTGAGCTGGGCTTTAGACAACCGGCCAATGGGCTTCCAACCATACTCGTGGCAACTTGCCAACCATACTCGTGCGATGTAGTGTGGTTTTATTTTTTTATTTTTTTTCTCCCTTTTTCTTTTGCGATCAAGTAGGTGGATTCCCTAACGTGCATACATCTAAATAGCCAAAAATGTCTATTAATGCATGTTCTTAGTATCACATTAGCAACACGCATTGAAAATATTACATAACATGCATCATCATGCATTTAGGTCAAATTGTACAAATTGTATAGTAATTTCTTCTTTTTGGTGGCTAGGGACAAGGCAACTTTTAATCGGGGCCTCGGATCAAAGATCCAACCATACGGATCTGATTAGGGTGATAATTGGAGTTCAACGACTCCAAGATTACCTCGATCGGACTTCCGTAGCATCAGATATAATCTAAGGAAGGTCAGAGATCAAGGGCCAAGATGGTCTCAATCCGCACTTCAGATGACAAATCCAACTACATGTATGGGTTCGGATCGATGATTGCAATTGAACGACGTGAAAATCGATCCAATTCGACATCTGTGGCACCTTTTACAAGTCACAGAAGATGGACAGCCAGGATGGCGCAACGTGGTGCCATCTCGACTGCCCAAATCGACCCATCCAAATTAGTGAGGACCGCTGTTCCCTCTCTCTCTCTCCTCACCCGCTCGATTGATCTCAGCCGTTAGATCTTGATCCAACGACTGAGAGCGAGTGCGCTTGGATCCAAAGTGCGCCTCAAAGGGTGGCTTGGGGCATTGGTCTCGACACCATCCACGATGAAGAAGGTGTGGGTTCGAGCCCCCACCCTCCTCAAATCGAGTAGGCAACGTGCATGGGGCCAAATTCAGCCATCAGATGGAACGCAAATGACAGATCAAGCGACGACGTCGCAGCACTGGGTGCGTGGATTGCGCATGCGCATGTTGACGCGCTTCTGCATGCTCCATCGCACACACAGGCTCGCAATTACACTAAAGATGAATCGGGCAAGGAGCATTTTAAGTCGTCCAATCTTGAGATCAGACAGCTGAGAATCAAAGAATGTGGTTGAGCACTGGGTGTAAGGATGCGAGGGGGCATGCGCACTTCAGCCACGATCGGGCTTTAGTGATGAATAAATCCATCACTAAAGACCCTTAATTTATTGTTTTGAACTTAAAATGACCTTTTTGCCCCCAACCTCTACACCTATAAAAAGGCCTACGCCCCCCACATTTCATTCATCCCTTCTTTCACCTCTCTCCCTCTCCAAAGCTCTAAAGAAGCTTGTCCCAAACTCTAGAGCCAAAATCAAAGTTTTCTCCCCTCATTCCGGAAGTGGATCCCGCGATGACAATGACGCCCTACCTTACCCCCGGTTCTTCCTGCTCCATTCTTCATTTTCTGTCTTCGTCCTCCGTCTTCCAAGCGTCGCCCCATCCAGCTCATCCTCCAAGCAATCATCGAGGAGGATAACATCTCTCTTCCTTCTTTACTACATTCTAGAAAAGAATTTTCCGCTTTCTGGCTATAACCATTTCTTGCTTTCTAGTTGTAAAAACAATATTCAATTATAAAGTGATTGTTCTCTCTCTCTCTCTCTATGTTAATATCAAACTCATTATGATTATCTTGCTTTTAGAACAAAAATCGCAAAAAAATATAATTGCGGATTTTAGATCGACGTAGCCTACCTATGTTCGACCCAGAATTTCTTTATGAATTTTGATAAATTTATCTGTTGATGGATTTTTTCGAAAATCATACTACGACGACAGGTTTTCAAAACTCAATTTTTTTTGCGTACATTTTCCACTACATCATTTTGGCGCCGTTGCCAGGGAGGCAACGATTCTCAATTTTCTTTCAGCATTTTGTGCACTTTATTGCTTTCTAACTTGCTTTTATTTCTCTTCTATTGTTTTGCAGGTACCTCAACAGGGAATCTTCAAGCGGTAAAAAGGAGTCAAGTGCAGTTGAAGACAACTGTAAGTGCTCCCCATTCTTTCCCCCTCCATAGATTTCATTCCACAACCTTAATTCAAACCCCAATTAACCTAGGTGTTCACATAAACCCTAGGATTAATTTGGATGCTTTGATTTCCACTTCCATTCATCTTGCCTTCGTAAGAAAAAAAAAACAAAAAGATTCTTCTTGTGGGATAAATCAAAATACACACTACATACACTCACATTCAAGGCATATAACCTAACTTGATTTTTATCTACTCAACCAAGATTTCGACCTGTGGAACTGGTACACGCAAATCAACACATAAGAGAGTTGAAATCAATCTAGGTTAATCATCTTGTGTGCCTAACTTACTGGTGCATTTCGGCCAATTGTTTGAGTTGTTTGGGCCACACCACTTCATTTTAAAATCAACTCATCAAGTAGCTTCCACTTAGGGTTTACAATTTAGGTCAATACCAGGCACTCCATTTTTACTTTTTGATTTCAAAAGGAAAAGATCTTCACCTGTGTTTGAATATCTTGTTTGCCTATGAAGCTTAATTGAACTCACCTAATTCTAAACCCTAAAAGCTACTTAAGCAAGATTTGAACCTTAAAATCCATTCATCCAAATAATCTTGCATGAAAACCCCGGTTATGCATGCACTCACACATATTCAATCGACCATTATGGGCACAACCCATTTTATGGGCCTGCTACATTCCATAAGCACTATAAACCTAAGCCTAAGTAAAATCAAGTAGACGTTGGCCTTAAGGACTGATTCACTCATCGGGCCCAGATTGAGATTGTTTACGATTAACCTGCTTGTACTAGTCAATCTGATGTCTAGCTAGGGGTCTTGAATCAAACGATCGCGGCTAAGGGGTACACTAGGAACCGGAGGTGCAAGCCAAAGGAAGAACCTTCTCCCCAGTCCCTCCTTCTAACTAGTTGAATTGACTGGATACAAGCAGAGTAAATCATCTATAATCTTAAGACGAATTCTAAGAGTTTGTATATTCCTAGGCTATCCAACTTAAGGACAGGCTTGTTTTGTTGTGCTGCAGGGTCCTTATCCCTAGTCCTTCCAACCTCTCTCTAGTTTATGCTTGGAAGGAGGTCATTGAATCCTCGATTAGAAGGACCATTAGATCATTCTAGGAGGCGTCGATTCAATTTTGGCCAAATTGATCCCATGGCCTATCAACAACCTCCTCTGCCTCAGAATTCATAGATGTTTCAAAGGCAACTGGAACAAATGCAGTGAATAAAAGAATGATTCCAGAGAATGCATGGCGCTCAGCCTTTGAAGGATTTTTATGATACTTCAAATTATGGGGAATGTCCCAGCATCCAGATTCCTACCGGAGACGTAGAAATCAAGCCCCAGGTGTTAAGCTTGATCAAACATTTCCATGGGCTTGGCTCTGAAGACCCGTTTCAGCATTTGGAGGATTTGACCACTTTGGTCCAGACCAAAGTGCGAAATGTGAATGAAGAGCAGATGATCATGAGGCTCTTTCCCCACTCTCTTAGGGATAAAGCTGCTCATTGGTACAGGAGCATAGGAAGGCCAATCGCAACATGGAATGATCTAAAGTCGACTTTCCTGAAGAAATTCTTCCCTATCGGACATACCAATGCTCTAAGACGGGCGATTACTACCTTCACCAAGCGGCCGAGGGAGTAGTTTCATGTTGCCTGGGAGCGATTCCAGAACTTATTACAGAAGTGTCCACACCACAAGGTGCCAAAATGGCAGCTCATGCAGATCTTTTACCATGGGCTGACTGAGCAACTCAGAAATCACATGGACGCTTCTTGCAGAGGCAATTTTCTCAACAAAGACACAGATAGCGCGCATGATTTGTTTGAGAAAATGAGTGAAAATTCAATCAATCATGCCTCCATGGATACTTTTAACCGGTCCCAACAACCCAGATCGAATGTTAATAAGGTCCACGACTCTCATTCAGTTGATATGGAATTGATTTGTAATAAACCAGATAAGGTGGACTTGATTACCAAAAGGATGGAGGAGTGGATAGTAGAAAACTCTACAAACAATTCTCAATCCACTCAATCCCAGAATTTGGGATTCCATTCTTCGCTAGCTCCTTCTGGACAGGAGTTCGTGAATCAACTGGATACGGCTCAACCTATGAGCCAACTTTGTTCGGAACCCCACAGGTTCCCAACTGGGGCCTTTGATCCCAATTTCTCTAATCCCTCCCTTTCTCTCTCTCCATCCTCACCCTATGAGGATGCCTATGTTGTACAGGAGAATGTTAAGTCCAACCCTTACTCTAATGCTTATAATCCTGATTGGAGGAACCACCCTAACTTCTCCTGGAAAAACCCTGGGCAGCAGACCTAATTCTGACCCAGCAACTATGCTTCACAAAGACCAATGGGTCAGGGTCATGTTTACACTTAGCTGCCCCCAAATCAGGTCAATCAGCTAGCTTGGAATGTCTGTCAACCTGTAGGGTAGGCTGATTTGAACCATTAGATGGTAGAAATGCAAGGATTTATGCTCCAGCTCATGCAGCAAATGAAAGCTTCACTGGATAACTTGCAAACTGGGTTCATTGCTAATTCCTGACAACCTAGATCTCTACCATCTCAACCTGTACCTAATCAGTGTAATATACAGAATCTGGTCAATCAAGCCCAAGGGCACGGGAATCAGAGGGACCCACACGCACATGCTCAAGTGGTTGACCAAGGTCCTTCTTCTGCTTCTTCATCAAATCTGAGGTTTCTGGCTAATGAAGCCCCTTCAATCTTTCCTAAACCTCCCCAAGACCCAAACCCTTATGCATCTATTAACTCTATTACCCTGAGGAGTAGAAGGCAAACCCAGGATCCAAAACTACCTTGTTCTGATCTGCCAAATCCTAGAGAACCTGAGGAGAGAAAGGAAAACTCTGAAGAAGAAATCAAGGCTCAGGAACCTGATTCCAAAGATCTGATTCATGTTCCTTTTCCTGAGGCCTTGATTAAACCTAGGAAGAAGAAGCATGTTGATAGTAATGAGGAGCCCTTGAATATATTCAAGAATGTAGAAATCAACATCCCACACCTTGACACTATCAAACACATACTGGCTTACGCTAAATTTTTAAAGGATTTATGTACACAGAAGCGTAAGTCTAGGGAATCTATTCTGAGGAAGGTGATACCCTCTAAGCAAGCTAGTTCTATTATCCTGCATCATCTTCCTTCGAAAAAGAGAGATCCAGGTGCCCTTTTGATTTCTTGTGTCATCGGCGATTACACCTTTGATAGGGCACTTCTGGATCTAGGTGCATCCATTAACTTAATTCTGACTTCTCTTTATGAGAAGTTCGGATTAGGTGAACTTCGACCGACCTCAGTAACGCTGTAGTTAGCGGACCGTTCGATCACAAATCTGAGAGGCATTATTGAGGATGTTATTGTCAATGTTAAGGACTTCTATTTTCCTGTAGATTTCCTTGTCCTTGACATGGTTGTACTTGAGAATTTAAGGAGCACGCCCATCATTCTGGGGCATCCGTTCCTAGCTACCTCTAAGGCCAATATCAACTGTGAGAGCGGTAGCATGAAAATCGCCTTTGGGGATCAAAAATTGAAGTTGGATACTTTTAAGGTGATTAACAAATTTGAGGATTGTGGATTTATAGAGGAACTTGAGGAAGATAACTTAAATATTGAAACATGTATGGCAGTTTCTGCAATTGAAAGTTCCTCCTATTGTGATGGATTTGACCTGCAACCCTTTATGGCAAACTCGCCACATTCTGAAGAGGTTTTTTATTTTTATCACTTTCAACCTCTTCCTCTTGATGAATCTTCATCAGCATCATCCTTACCTTCCATCCTAAACCTGCCCCAGCTCGAATTGAAACCATTGCCTAAGAGTTTGAAATATCAATTTTTGGCACCTCAAAAGATGCTCCCTTTGATTATCAGTGCTAGATTAACTAAGGAGTAGGAGATTAAACTAATCAAGGTCCTAAAGGAACTGTTGGAAGTGGAAAACTATGCGATCAAAGTTGGATTTGAAACACCTGTCATTGAAGTTCGATTTGCGAAGCAATCCGTCAACAGATAAAATTTAAATGAAATTCATAAAGAAATTCTGGGTCGAACACAGGGAGGTTACGTCGATCTTAATTCTTTGATTATATTTTTTTTGGAATTTTTGTTTGAAAGCAAGATAATTACAATGGAATTAATATTAACACTAAGAGAGAGAGAGAAAAATCACTTGATATAATAATACTGCATTTACACCTAGAAAGAGAGAAATGATTACAGCTAGACAGCGGGAAATTCTATTCTAGAAAGTGATAAAAAGAAGGGAGAGAGATGTCATCCTCCTCGACGACTGCTTGGACGACGAGCCAGACGGAGTGATGCCTAGAGGATGGAGGACAAAGTGGGAAGGAGGATGAAGTAGGAAGAAGCAGAAATGAGGTAGCACGTCGTCATCGTCGTGGGATCCACTTCCGAAGCAGGGGCGAGAAAACTTTGCATTTGGCTCTAAAGGAGCATCCCGAGTGTGGGACAAGCTTCTCTAAAGCTTTGGAGAGGAAGAGAGGTGAAGGAAGGGATGAAGAAAGTGTGGGGGTCGTAGGGCCTTTTATAGGTGAAGATTGGAGGGGGTACAAAGGTCATTTCACTTTAAAAATTAATTTTAGGGTCATTAGTGATGGATTTAGTGACGGATTTATCCGTCACTAAAGGCTTGAATGTGGTCAACATCGTGCCCCGGCCGTGCCTCTTCTTCTTCCTTTGATTTCAACGCATGCAACGCTTATCCACGATCTCGTGAACTCAGTCGTCCATCTTGCATCTGATGCCTCAGATTGCATCACGCCCACGCCTTCATCTTCTCTTCCTCAACACTTAAAGCCCACAATCTTGTGATCTCAACCATCTAATCACGAGATCGGACGACTTAAGCTGCTCATCGCGCGCCTACTTTAGCCGTTGAGCATATGACGTGGATGAATCAGGGTCGTCCACACAAGATCGGGCGATCCTAACTCAAATTGGATTTGGGCTCAGGAGGTGCACTGCGGGGATTCGATCCTGCGACCTTACGTGTGGAAGGATGTTATCCACTACGCTACGCACATGGATAGGCAAGAAGAGAATTCTTGTTCCATTTAATGCTAACCATTGGATCTTGATTCGACGGTTGAGATTAGATGTGGAATTCTCCTCACATGAGATGTGGCTTGAGGGAGGCAACCTGATCAACTCTCAACTGCTGGATGAGAAGACAGGGCAGCGAGGGATTTGGAGGGTCTGGATGGCACCACGTGGCATCATCTGGATAGTCCATCTTCTATGAGTTGCAGATGGTGCCACGGATATCGGATTGAACCGATTTTCATGCCATTGGGCTGTGATCGTCATTCTGAACCCATCCGTGTGGTTGGATTTGTCATCTAAAGTGTGAATTTACACCATCTTGGCCCTTGATCTCTGACCTTCCTCAAATTATATATAATGCTACGAAAGTCTGATCGGGGCGATCTTGGAGTTGTTGAACTCCAATCGTCGCCCTGATCAACTCCGTATAGTTGGATCTTTGATCCAAGGCCCAGATTGAATATCACCCTGTTACTTGACCACAAAAGGAGAAAATTAATGTAAACTTTATACAATCTAACCTAAATGCAAGATGATGCATGTTATGCAATATTTATAATGTATGATGCAACTCTACGCATAAGAACACGCATAAATAGATAGTTTATGTGATATAAACATATTTACATCACACCCCCATGCCTATCGTTTGCCAGTCCCTAGCAAAACTACATGCTATTTATAAGAGAAGTAGGTTGGATTTCTTGGGCAATAGTTATTTTTCAATGCTTATGAATTTCAACTTTGACCTAAACTACAGAGACACAATAACGCCCGGGTGTCAGCCAAAATGCAGACCACCTCAAGCCCTCACCTTATTCAAAGAAGGATATTTTCTTCTTTTCTTCTTTTCTAATTTTTTTTGGATTTTTGAGTTTAGGGTTTTGGAGCAGCTTTCTACGGCCACTCAACCCACCCAAGACTCGAAGAGAACCCTAAGTTCTAAGCATCTTGGTGTGAAATGTGATAGACTCACTGATCGACCATTAAAATGGACTTTGGGTTTCTACACCCCTAGGTGACCTTGAAAAGAAATTCTGCCTAAAGGCGTATCTATTCGACCGGTAGCTTTCTCCCTACTTTTATTTTTATGGGGTCAACACAAGGGCGAACCCAGTGTATATCTCCCCAGCTTATTCTACTTCTCTGCTTCTTCCTAAGTGTTTTGGAATTATACGTGCATTTCTTAAGCTGGGTTCTAGACAACCTACCAATGGGCTGTTACCCGCGATAAGTTTCTAGCCATACTCGTGCGGTGAAGTGTGGCTTATTTCTTTTTTTCTTTTCTTTTCTCCTTTTTCTTTTTTTTTTTCTTTTTTCTCTCTTTAAGTAGGTGGCTTCCTTGATCTAAGATTTACCTAAAGGCAATAGGAAAAGAATGGTCATGTGACTGGGCGCTAGACAACCTACCAATGGGTTGTTACCCACGTTAACTTGCCAGCCATACCACCCTAGAAGGTTCATTAGCTACCCAATTTCCGTAAAAATCGCCGAAAAGCGAGTCAATGCAAATAGTGTGTAGATGCTTAGACTTAAAATTCCCTCAAATCAAAGGGTGGGTTGATAAGTCGTGTACTTATCACCCCAACTTATTTAATCAATTAAAATATGAATTTAGAATGGCGAGGACTCAAGAAACAAGTCCACATTTTAGTGGACACCCAGGCTGATTAAACCTGAAGACCTGAAGGGTCTAAGTGTTCAAATCATACAGTTTTATTCTCTAAGATTGAAATTTTTTTAAAGCCTAAGTTCTCTTTACTAATTCCAAAAATTTTTTTAATAAATAAAAAGAATCTATAGAGTTGACGAAATAATTCAGAGATGAATATCCACCCCCCTATGCCTATCTAATACAATGTCCTCCTTGTATTAAAAAGATATGAAACAAAGTAGAGTAGAATAGAAAGCACCTAAATTGTGTGAATAGCAGGTCTGCTCTGAGATGGAAAGAAACTGTATATGTGCTGAATTTAGTGCCTTCAGCTAGGCACACTATACAAAGAAGAAGAAATAAAGAATTCATAGGTGCAAGTCATCATCAGAATAAGAAAATCTAGCTTTGGACCTACTAGGAGAAGATGTCCACAGATGTGGACCAGATTGTGATGCAGACCCATACCCTATGGTCGAGTATATCTAAGGTTTTGGATAAAAATTATCCAAAACCTAAGATCAATATGCAAGCGGGGTAGGGCCTGTGATTTGTGAGGATGCAACCCAAGACCAAAAAGTCGAATAGCAGGGAGATCAAGCTCAAAAGGATAATCATTGAATGTTTGCTTCGGTTGGACATCCTCTAAGAAGATGTCATAAGGGTCCTGGTAGAAAATTCGTGGTTTTAGACAAATTGGAACCTTTAGACTTGGTCTTTTGCTTCCTCTGGAATTGACTTCCCATATCATCATTTCCCACTTTCTATCCTCCGCAATCAGGATTTCAAATTCCGAGACCTCCCACATATTATCACCCCGTCTGAATTTTCCAAGTCTAAAAGATGTGACTGAATCAGAATGGACTTGGGTTTAGTGATTTCAAAATCAAAATCGTCAGTAAACTCTATAGAGTGTGATTGAGGATCGGGGCTATGAATTGAATCTTTCAAAACAGGATCTGAATCTACCATGCGAGCGCCAACAGGATCAAATTCCTCAATTTTAGGGCCATCAAATGATTTATCAAATTCCTCAAGCCCAGTTGTCTCACTAAAATCGTGTTCTGTAAACTCATATGAGACTTCGCATAATGATTCTTCACCTTCAGAATCAAAGAAATCTAAATCCGCATTAATGTGTCTCAAAATCATCAATCACTTTCTAATCCATGGAGATATACGTTTCCTCGTACCCCGACTCAGGGATCTTCAGTGAAGAAATCAAATCATCCTTATTTGATTGCTTTAGAGCAACCTAGTCAATCCCAATCTTGTAACACGTGTCCCCCCAACAGGTGCCTAAGCGGGTTCTGACATTGGCTCTCCTGAAGGGGGTTCATCCTGGGAATCATCCCAAGATTGAACTAAAGCAACCACAAATCTCATCCTCAATTTCGATAATTTCCCAAGTAAAAACTCACCCGGGCCCTTATCCTTAACATCCTGGAGCCAATTCAATAGATACTTGTTAAGATCATCAATCATTTCAATCAAGGGCTCCAACTCTTCAGTGCAAGGTGTTACCTGAGCTTCTAAAGATTGTATAGTATTCCTCAAGTTAGCCAGCACCTTCTCTTGAACCTGGTTAACCTGAACCAAATGGTTTGGTTCAGGGTTGGGCTGGTTTGGGTTCATTGCAGGGGAGTCAACGAATTGAGGTTCTTGATACCCTCCTTAATAATAGGTCATTTCAGGTTGTTCATGAGGTGGTGATGACCTAAAGGCAGTGTATTCTATGGAGGGGTAAGGATCAGTGTATCCTTCTTGATTGTAGATTATATTAGGTTGTCTAAATGAGGGCGGTGATCTATAATCGATGTAGCTCAGAGAATGATAAGAATCAAGATTATGATGTCCAAGGTTAGACCCTGAACACGAAGATCCAGAACTGTATTCCCAATCAGGATTATCCCAACTAGAAGATGGATGAGAATAAGTCTGGTTGGAATAATAACCATTTTGGGAATAAGTACTGGTAGGAGGGTAGGAGTGGAAGTTTGAATAGGATGTGGAAGGATCCATAACAAAATAGGAGGAAGAAAGGTGCCCTGCAATACAAACAAAAAAACCTATCCTTAAGTTGGCTAGCCTAAAAACCTATAGACTCCCAGAACCCATCTTGAGATAAAGAATCGATTTGATCTACTTCTTTCCGGTCAATCCAACCAATTAGAGGGAGGGACTGGGGAGAAGGTTCTTCTTTTGGATTGCACCTCAGGTTCCTAGTGTACCCCCTAGCCACGATCGTTTGATTCTACTCCCCTAGCTAGACATCAGATTGAACGGTAGAAACAGACTAATCAAAAATAATCTCGGTCTGGGCTTTGAAGAGTGAGTCCAATCCTTAAGGCCAATGTCTACTCTGTTTTAATTAGGGTTAGGTTTGAATGTGCTTTGGAATGTGATGGGCCCTTTATCTGGGTTGTGCCCTTAATGATTGATTGATATGTGTGTGCGTGCACAACCAATGATTTTCAAGCAAGATTATTTTTGGATGTGGTGAATTTTACAGTTTAAATCTTGCTTAGTAGCTTTTAGGATTCAACTTTAGGTGTATTCAATCAAGTTCAGTTAGTACATCGAATTTTGAAAGCATAGGTGAAGATGTTTTCCTTTAAAACTTAAAAGAATGGTAAATCACTAAAAGTTGAACCTATGTGGCAGCTACTTGATGAGTTATTTTTAGTTGAAGTGGTGCAGCCCAAACAACTCAAACAATTGGCCAGATGCACCACTTAATTAGTCACACAAATGATTACCTAATCTGATTTCTACTCAATTATGTGTTGGTGTGTGTATCGGTTCCGAAGATCGGTTTACCGATTCAGTTTAAAAATCAGAAGAGGTTGTGTACCTCCGTGAGATTTTTTTTTTAAGTTTTCTTTTATGTGTAAGGGTGAGGTGGGTGGAGGTGACAACCAAACAATCAAAACTAACCTTAAGGTTTAAGAGAACTCCTAGGTTAATTAGGGTTTGTGTTATTAAGTGATGGAATGAAATCTAATGGGTGGGAGGTGGCAGTAAACTTACAAACCCTTCAACCGCACTTTACCCCAATCTATCTCTTTTGGTCTTCTCGTGAGAGTACCTGCAATCACAGAAAGGAGAGAAGTGAGGTAAAAGATAAGTAAGGTGGGAAAACGTGAAAAATCAATGATTGTCGCCTCCTCGGTAATGGTGTCAAAATGTTGGAAGCGAAAAACTACGCAATTGGAGTTGGATTTGAAAAACCTGTCGTTGAAGTTTGATTTGCGAAGCAATCCATCAACAGATAAAATTTAACTGAAATTCGTAAAGAAATTCCGGGTCGAACATAGGGAGGTTACGTCGATCTTAACTCTGTGATTATATTTTTTTGGAATTTTTGTTTGAAAGCGAGATAATTACAATGAAATTAATATTAACACTAAGAGAGAGAGAGAACAATCACTTGATATAATAATACTATTTTTACAACTAGAAAGCGGGAAATTCTATTCTAGAAAGCAATAAAAAGAAGGGAGAGAGATGTTATCCTCCTCGACGACTGCTTGGAGGATGAGCCGGATGGGGCGACGCCTGGAAGACGGAGGACGGAGCGGGAAGAAGGAGGATGAAGTAGGAAGAAGCAGGAATGAGGTTGTTAGAACCTTGTTCCACATCATGTTTTGGTGTTAACAAAATTATTATGGATTAATGTTTGCAATTGAGTTCTTTTCAGATTTAGGTGAAGATCAAGGCAAACAGAAAGTGATGGAGGCATGATGATGAGAAAGAGAAGATGATAACAAGGTGGAGGCAAGATGACAAGAATGAGTCGAGGAGAAGAAGATCATCTTCCACCTTTAGTATTTTAGTTTAGGTTTTTTTATTTATGGAATGTATGCCTCTTAACAAAGGAATATAACTTAGATCGTAAAAATTAACTAGAGATAAAACTAGGATTCATATTACGATTTTTTTAAACAAAAAAATTGATTAATTCACTTAAAAAGGTACTTGATAACCCACAAGTACCGGTACTAAAGTTTAGTACCGATACATGTGAGTTACAAGTTTGATTTTTTTCAAAGAAACAAACCTATACCCTGCGAGTACCAGTACTCATGATCAGTACCAGTACTTGAGGGAATGAGTACCGGTACTCATGATCAATACCAGTACAAGTGGGTTACAAATTTGTGTTAAGAGTTTGAAACCCAAATCTGGAAGCAACGAGTACCGGTACCAGTTAGCCACTGGCTCAATTCTGAATGGCTAGAAAATTTATGCAAGCTATGTGAACGTTGGGAATTAAATCCCAACATTTAGTAGATGAATCCCTGAGGTCCTAAACTCTATAAAATGATGCTAAGACTCTTTCTTTCCACACAAGAGATACAAGAAAGATAAGAGAAAATTCTAGAGCTCTATATTTCATATTTTCCACCATATTTGAAGAGAAAAATAGAGTTTGCTGCTCTCAATCTTTCCACGCTTTTGCAAATGCGTCGACGTGATTTTCTTTCACGCATTCACATCTTTACTAGGCTTTCAAATAGGTAACATTATATTTACATTTGCTGAGAGGCTTAGGAACTTAGTTGTAAGATCTTTCTTTCCTACACCTGTATTTCATTTGTTCTTGAGCATTTGCTCATTGGGTTGTAACAAACCCATTTTTGTACTTGGGTTGAGGTAACCCGTTAATTACCTCGATTTAGTAAATTGATTCTCTTGGGGTTGAGGGAATCGGGTTAAAAATCCTAAGCTGGGAGGCTTAGGTAGTGGAGTACCCAAGTGAGGGGAACCACTTTACATTTTGTGTCCTTTGTGGTTTTATTGTTTATGCAAATTTATGTGTACTACTAATATTTCGCTTTTGAGTATTTGTGCACATAGCCATATTCCATATTTTAGATACTAATAGAGGTAGCACGTCATCGTCATCGCGGGAACCACTTCTGGAATGGGGGCGAGAAAACTTTGGATTTGGTTCTAAAGGAACATCCTAGGTGTGGGACAAGCTTCTCTAAAGCTTTGGAGAGGAAGAGAGGTGAAGGAAGGGATGAAGAAAGTGTGGGGGTCGTAGGGCCTTTTATAGGTGAAGATTGGAGGGGGTACAAAGGTCATTTTACTTTAAAAATTAATTTCAGGGTCTTTAGTGATAGATTTAGTGACAGATTTATCTGTCACTAAAGGCCTGAACGTTGGCAACATCGTGCCCCAACCATGCCTCTTCTTCTTTCGATTTCAACGCATGTAATGCTCATCCACAATCTCGCGATCTCAGCCATCCATCTCGCATCCGATGGCTCAGATCGCATCGCGCCCGCACCTTCATCTTCTCTTCCTCAACACTTAAAGCTCACAATCTCGTGATCTCAACCATCCAATCGTGAGATCGAACGACTTAAGTTGCTCATCGTGCGCCTACTTCAGCCGTTAAGCGTATAACGTGGACAAATCAGGGCCATCCACACAAGATCGGATAGTCCTAACTCAAATTGGATTTGCACTTAGGAGGTGTGTTATGGGGATTCGATCCTGCGACCTCACGTGCGGAAGGATGTTATCATCGTGCTACGTGCATGGATAGGCAAGAAGAGAATTCTTGTACCATTTAATGCTGACCATTGGATCTTGATTCGACAATTGAGATTAGATGTGGAATTCTCCTCACATGAGATGTGGCTTGAGGGAAGCAACCTAATCAACTTCAGTCGTTGGATGAGAAGATAGGGCAGTAAGGGATTTGGAGGGTCTAGATGGCACCACGTGGCATCATCTGAACCATCCATCTTCTATGAGTTGTAGATGGTGCCATGGATGTCGGATTGAATTGATTTTCATGTCATTGGGCTACGATCGTCGATCTAAACCCATCCGTGTGGTCGAATTTATCATCTGAAGTGCGGATGTACACCATCTTGGCCCTTGATCTCTAACCTTACTTGGATTATATCTGATGCTACGGAAGGCCGATCGGGGCAATCTTGGAGTTGTTGAACTCCGATCGTCGCCCTGATTAGATTTGTATGGTTGGATCTTCGATTCGAGGCCTTGATTGAATATCACCCTGTTACCTAACCCTAAAAGAGAAAGTTAACCTAAACTTTATACAATCTAACCTAAATGCAAGATGATGCATGTTATGTAATATTTATAATGTATGATGCAACTCTACGCCTAAGAACACGCATAAATAGACAGTTTACGTGATATAAACATGTTTACATCAGGAACACAAGGAGGCAATTGGTTGGACCATTCATGACCTTAGGGGGGATATTCTTGGAAGATGGATTCCGCCCTTCTCGCCAAATGCAGAGAACATTAAACCCCAATATGAGAGAAGTGTTCAAGAAGGAAATAATTAAGTGGCTTAATGCAGGAATCATTTATCCGATCTTAGATAGTCCTTGGGTAAGTCCCGTGCAAATTGTTCCCAAGAAAGTTGAGATTGCCATTGTGACTAATGAGAAAGGAGAATCTGTCACAACTCATTCAGCTTCCTCTTGGAGGGTCTATATCTATTATAGGAAGCTAAACACAGCCACGAAAAAAGATAATTTCCCTTTGCCCTTCATCGATCAAATCCTTGAAAGACTAGCCAGGCAAAAGTACTTCTGTTTCCTAGATGGTTACTCGGGGTATAATCAAGTCCCTATCCATCCCGAGGATCAGGAAAAATGATTTTCACCTATCCCTATGAAACCTTTACTTTCTGTAGAATGTCATTCGACTTATCCAATGCACCTGCGACTTTTCGAAGGTGTATGCTAGCCATATTCTCTAACATGGTGGGAGAGTTTATGGAAGTCTTCATATATGATTTCTCTAGTTTTGGAGAATCATTTGATTCTTGCTTGGCTAATCTTGAAATGATCCTTAAAAGATGCATCAAAGCAAGATTGTTCCTTAGCTGGGAAAAGAGGCATTTCATGACACAAGAAGGCATCATCTTGGGTCACGTAATCTCTGAACGAGAAATTGAAGTTGACAAAGCTAAGGTTTATGCAATCTCCAAACTTCCTCCTCCCACATCTGTCAAACAAATTTGATCATTTCTTAGTCATGTGGGATTCTATAGGAGATTCATCAAGGACTTCTCTAAGGTTGCTCACCCTCTTAGCAACCTTCTCGCCAAAGATACGCCGTTTGGTTTCAATGAATCATGCCATAGGGCATTTGATTTTCTTAAAACAGCAGTCACTTGTGCTCCGGTGTTCCAACCATTGGTCTGGACAGCCCCATTTGAGATCATGACTGATGCTTCTGATTACACGGTCAAGGCTGTTTTGGGTCAAAAGATTGATAGGAAGCCCTCCGTCATCTACTACGCTAGCAAAACTCTGGACGAGGCCTAGAGGAATTACACTGTTACTGAGAAGGAATTGCTAGCTGTAGTATTTGCTTTGGAGAAATTTAGGGCTTATCTCTTAGGGTCTCACGTCATAATTTACACCAACCACTCAGCCTTGAGACATCTCTTGGCCAAAAAGGATGCCAAACCCCGGCTTATCCGATGGATTCTTCTGCTTCAAGAATTTAATCTTGAAATCAAAGATAAATCCGAGGCACAGAATGTGGTAGCGAATCATCTTTCGAGACTTCTAAGTGATTCTTCTCATCTGGATATTCCGATTACTAATATTTTCTGGATGAAACTATTCTTACAATATCAGGTGTCCAAACCCCGTGGTTTACAGACATTGTAAATTATTTAGCTGTTGGTCAAATCCCCCAAGGTTGGACCAAGCAACAACGAGATAGACTCAAATCCAAGGCTAAATATTATTTTTGGGAGGACCCTGAATTGTACTGCATCGACTCTGATTAGATTATTCACCGATGTGTTCCGGAGAATGAATTCCAAAGTATACTCGAGTTCTGCATGCATCTGTGTGTGGTGGACATTTCTCTAGGAAAAAGACAGTTGCAAAAATTTTGCAATCTGGATTCTATTGGTCGTCTTTATTCAAGGATGCCCAGGAATTCTTGAGGTCGTGTTCCTGATGCCAAGCACTTTGGAGCATAACTAAGAGATATGATGCCTCTAAACCTGATTCTTCCCATCGAAATCTTCGATGTTTAGGGCATCGAATTTATGGGACCCTTCCTCCATTCATTAGGACACCAGTACATTCTTGTCGCTGTTCATTACGTGTCCAAGTGGATTGAGGCCATTCCCACCCGAACCAATGACCACAAGGTGGTCATCGATTTCGTTAAGAACATTTCCAGTCGGTTCGGGATTTCGAGAGCCATCATCAGTGATGCTGGTACTCATTTCACTAATGCCCAGTTTCGTAGTTTACTAGCAAAATATGGGGTAAATCATAGAATCTCCACACCTTACCACCCCAAGATGAATGGACAGGCCGAGATCTCCAATCGAGAGAATAAAAATATTCTGCAGAAAATGGTTAGATCTGATCGTAAAGATTGGACTCATAAGCTTGAGGACACTCTTTAGACCTACCGTACGACGTACAAAATGCCTATCGGCATGTCACCGTTCGTCTAGTGTATGGAAAGGCATGCCATTTACCCGTAGAGATTGAACATAGTTCATTCTGGGCAATCAAGCAATGTAATTTGGATTTCAGTTAGCCGAAAAGACCAAGAAACTCCAACTATCTGAGTTGGAGGAGCTTAGAAACGACACGTACGAGAATGCTAAGACCTATAAGGCTCAAACCAAAGTTCTTCATGACCAATTGATATCCCACAAGAGCTTTGAGCCAAACCAGAAGGTCTGGCTCTTTGATTTTCAACTTAAGCTCTTTCCCAGCAAACTTAGGTCGAAATGGAACGACCCGTTCATCGTCGATCAAATATTTCCAAATGGGGCTATTCAGATCTCTGACCCAAAGATAGGTAATTCTTTTAAAGTCAACGATCAACATCTAAAGCCTTTTGTTGATCGTATTGTTCCAGAACCAGTCTTAGACACGGTTGCTCTAATCACATCGTGATTTCTTTGGCTGGACTTCGCCTAGCTGATGGCATTAAACTCAGCACATGTACAGTCTGACTCAGAGCTGACCCGAGCATCATATTCAGGTGATATCTTCTACATTCTACCTTTCCTTTCATGCCTTCTATTTTCAATGAGGGCATTGCATCAGCTAGGCATGGGGGTATGGATTCATTTCTGAATCATTTTGTCAGCTCTGTGGAATTCTTGTAAATTCTACATATTTTTATATATCCTTTACTTTAAAAAAAATTGAATTAGGAAAGAATAATTGGGCATTATGATTTTTCAACCTTAGAGAATAATGCAGTAGAATCTGAACACTTAGACCCTTCAAGTCTTTGGGCTTAATCAGCCCAGGTGTCCACTAAAATGTGGATTTGCTTATCAAGTCCTCGCCATTCTAAATTTACTTCAATTTGGTTAAATAAGTTGGGGTGATAAGTACACGACTTATCAACCTGCCCTCTGATTTAAGGAATTTTAAGTCTAAGCATCTACACACTATTTGCACTGACTTTCTTTTTGATGATTTTTACAAAAATTGGCTAGCTAATGAACCTTCTAGGATGGTATGGCTGGCAAGTTATCGTGGGTAATAGCCTATAGGTAGGTTGTTCAGAGACTAGTCACACGGCCATTCTTTTCTTGCTCCTTTAGGTAAATCTTAGATCAGGAAAGCCACCTACTTAAAAAAAAAATCCAAAAAGAAAAGAAAAAAATAGAAAGGAGAAAAGAAAAGAAAAAGAAATAAGCCACACTTCACCGCACGAGTATGGCTGGCAAGTTATCATGGATAACAGCCCATTGGTAGGTTGTCCAGAATCCAGCTCAAGAAATGCACGTAAAATTCCAAAACACTTTGGAAGAAGCGAAGAAGTAGAATAAGTCGGGGAGATATACACTGGGTTCGCCCTTGTGTTGACCCCATAAAAATAAAAGTAGGGAGAAAGCTACTGGTCGAATAGATACACCTTTAGGCAAAATTTCTTTTCAAGGTTTCCTAGGGGCATAGAAACTTGAAGTCCGTTCTAATCGCCGATCAATGAGCCTATCACATTTCACATAAAGATGCTTAGAACTTAGGGTTCTCTTCGAGTCTTGGGTGGGTTGAGTGGCCGTAGAAAGCTGCTCTGAAACCCTAAACTCAAAAATCCAAAAGAATTAGAAAAGAAGAAAAAGATCCTCCTTTGAATAAGGTGAGGGCTTGAGGTGGTCTACATTTTGGCAAACACCCGGGTACTGTTGTGTCTTTATAGTTTAGGTTCTTAGTAAAAATTTCCTAGTGTTGAAGAATAACTTTTGCCCAAGAAATCCGACCTAATTCTTTTATAAATAGCATATAGTTTTTGTTACGAACTAGCAAAAGATAGACATGGGGGTGTGATGTGCATACATCTGAATAGCCAAAAATGTCTATTAATGCATGTTCTTATATCATATTAGCATCACGCATTGTAAATATTGCATAACATGCATCATCATGCATTTAAGTCAAATTGTATGAATTGTATAGTAATTTCTTCTTTTTGGTGGCCAGGGACAAGGTGACTTTTAATCAGGGCCTCAGATCAAAGATGCAACCGTACGGATCTGATTAGGGCGACAATTGGAGTTCAACGACTCCAAGATCGCCCTGATCGAACTTCCATAGCATCAGATATAATCCGAGGAAGGTCAAAGATCAAGGGCCAAGATGGTGTTAATCCACACTTCTGATGACAAATCCGACCACACCGATGGGTTCGAATCGATGATCGCAACCTAACGGTGCGAAAATCGGTCCAATCCAACATCCGTGGCACCTTCTACAAGTCATAGAAGATGGACGGCCAAGATGGTGCCACATGGCGCCATCTTGACTGCCCATATCGACCCGGCCAAATTAGTGAGGACCACCACACCCTCTCTCTCTCCTCACTTGCTCGATTGATCTCAGCCATTAGATCTTGATCCAACAGCTGAGAGCGAGTGCGCTTGGATCCAAAGCGTGCCTCAAAGGGTGGCTTGGCGCATTGGTCTCGATGCCATCCACGACGAAGAGGGCACGGGTTTGAGCCCCCACCCTCCTCAAATCGAGCAGACGACATGCACGAGCCAAATATAGACGTCAGATGGAACACGAACGGTGAATCAAGCAATGACATGGCAGCACTGGGTGCGTGGATCGCACATGCGCAGGATGATGCGCTTCTGCACACTCCATCGCACGCACAGGCGTGCGGTTACACTGAAGCTAAAGTAGGCAAGGAGCGTTTTAAGCCATCCAATCATGAGATCGAATGGCTGAGGATCAAAGAACGTGGTTGAGCGTTGGGCGCAAAGAGGCGAGGGGGCATGCGCACTTCAGCCATGATTGAGCTTTAGTGACAAATAAATCCGTCACTAAAGACCCCTAATTTATTGTTTTGAACTTAAAATGACCTTTTTCCCCCAACCTCTACACCTATAAAAAGGCCTACACCCCCCATATTTCATTCATCCCTTCCTTCACCTCTCTCCCTCTCCAAAGCTCTAAAGAAGCTTGTCCCAAACCCAGGATGATTGTCTAGAACCAAAATCAATTTTTTCTCCCCCCATTCCAGAAGTGGATCCCACGATGACAACGATGTCCTGCCTCACCCTTGGTTCTTCTTGCTCCATTCTTTATTTTCTATCTTCGTCCTTCGTCTTCCAATCGTAGCCCCATCTGGCTTGTCCTCCAAGCAATCGTCGAGGAGGATAACATCTCTCTCCCTTCTTTACTGCTTTCTAGAATAGAATTTCCTACTTTCTAGCTATAGCCATTTCCTGCTTTCTAGTTGTAAAAATAATATTCAGTTATAAAGTAACTGTTCTCTCTCTCTCTTAGTGTTAATATCAAACTCATTGTGATTATCTTATTTTTAGAACAAAAATCCCAAAAAAATATAATTACGGATTTTAGATTGACGTAGCCTCCTAGTGTTCGACCTAGAATTTCTTTACGAATTTTGGTAAGTTTATCTTTTGACGGATTTCTTTGCAAATCATACTATGACAACGGGTTTTCAAAACTCAATCTTTTTTGCATACGTTTTCCGCTACAACATTCCCTAATCTAAGATTTACCTAAAGGCAGTACAAAGAAAATGGTCTTGTGGCTAGGCTCTAGACAACCAGCCGATGAGCTGCTACCACCGACAACTTGCCAGCCATACCACCCTAGACGGTTCATTAGCTAACCAATTTCCAAAGAAACCATTGAAAAGTGAGTCAAAGCGAATAGTGTGTAAATGCTTAGGCTTAAAGTCCCCTCAAATCAGAGGGTGGGTGGATAAGTCGTATACTTATCACCCCAATTTATTGACCAAATTAAAATATAATTACTTGGAGAGGACTCAAGACTAAGTCCACATTCGAGTGACACCCAGGCTAATTAAGCTCGAAGGCCTGAAGAGTCTAAGTATTTAGGTCCTATCGTATCATTTCCTAAAGTTAATAACTTCCAAATGCCTAAGTTCTCTTCTTCCTAATTTCTTTCTTTTTTATCTTTTTGAATTTTTTTAAAGAAACTAAAAGAAATTCTACGGAGTTAACAAAATGACTTCAGGAATTAATTATCCACCCCCCATGCTCAAATGATGCAATGTCCTCATTGTAAAAATAAAGACATGAAAAGGCGAAGTAAACAAAATATCACCTGAATAACGTGAAAATCCAGTTAGCTCCGCAGAGAACGTGGAATATAAACACGTGCTAAATTTAATGCCTTCAGCTAGGCATAATATACATTCAAGGAAGAAATTGAGAATTCATAAGTGCGAGTCAGAATCAAAATCAAAATATTAATCCTCAGACCCACCAGTAAAAGATGTCCACAGACGTGGACCAGAATATGATGGAGACCCATGCCCTAGGGTCGAGTGGTTCTCAGGTTCTGGATGAAAATCACCCGAAATTGAAGGTTGTTAAGCTTGCAGGGTCGAGCCTGCGATTTTGTGGTGCACAACCCAAGACCAAAATGTCAGAAAATGGGTAAAGATGGTTCAATAGGTGCGGATGTCCACTTAACGTTCAGCTCAGAAAAATAATCAGTTATTGTGAGCTTAGGTTGCACGCGAAAGATATCATAAGGGTCCTAGTAGAAAGTATGTGGTTTCAGGTCAACAGGAACCCTTAAATCCAAACTCATAGTTCCCTCAGAAGTAGCTTCCCAAATTTTTATTTCCCACTTCCTATCCTCCAAAATCAAGGTTTCTGGGACCTCCAGATCGTTGTACACCCCATCTAAAATACCCAAGTCCAATAATTGTGGCTTAATCAGGATTGACTTAGGTCTAGTGATCTCAAGAATATCATAATTCAGCTCATTAGGGTGCGGTTGAGGAATGGGGCTATTGATTGAATCATCAAGATTCGAATCGTCCAAGTTAGCCACAAAATGATCAGAATCTTCAATGATCGGGCTATCAAATAGTTTGTCATGCTCCTCGAGCCTGATTGTCTCACTAAAATCCTCTTCCTTAAGTTCATGTGAGACTTCACCAAAAGATTCTTCACCCTCAGAGTCAAAGAATTCATGATCCTCATTTATAAATGTTTCAAAATCGCATGTCATTTCTTGATCCATAGAAACATATTTTTCCACGATCCCTGGCTCGGGGATCTTGGGTGAATCAATCGGTTCATCCACAATGGGATGCTCTAGACCAACCTGGTCATCTCCAATCTCAGAATATGTATCCCCCCCGATAAGCGACTAAGCGGGTTCTGACATTGGCTCTCCTAAAGGGGGTTTATCTTGAGAATCATCCCAAGATTTGACTAGGGAAACCACAAATTCCATCCTCAACCTCAATAATTTTGCAAGAAGAAACTCACCCAGGTCCCTATCCCTAACATTTTGGAGAATAGAGAACTATTAAGTTCATCAATTATTTTGATCATAGGCTCTAATGCTTCAGTGCATGGTGTTGGCTGAGCATCTAAAGATTGTATAGTGTTCCTCAAATTAGCCAACACCCTATCCTGGATCTGGTTCACCTGAATCAACCAGTTCGATTCAGGGTTGGGTGGGTTCGGGTTCATTCCAGGGGAGTCAAGATATTGAGGTTCTCGAGTTCCTCCCTGATAGTAGGTTGTTTCAGGTTGTTTAAAGAATGGTGGCAACCTATATTCAGTGGAATACTAGGGAGGGTAAGTGTTATAATCAGCATATCCTTCACGGTTGTAGATCTGATTATGTTGATCATCAAAGGGTGGAGATTTATAATCTTTGTAGCTCTAGGAAGGATAGTAATCATAGTCTTGTTGTCCAAGGTTAGACCCTAGACACTGAGGTCTGGATTCATATCCCCAATCAAAGTTGTCCCAGCTAGGAGATGGGTAATCATAAGTCGAGTCGGGATAGTAATCATCTTGAGGATACGTGTTGGTAGGAGGGTAGGATTGGAAATGTGTGAAAGATGTTGAAGGATACATTGTGAAGTAGGAGGGAAAACATAAGAGAGAAAGGTGCCCTACAATACAATCGACCAAACCTATCATTATGTGGGTAACCTAATGACCTACAGACTCCCAGGACCTGTCCTAAGATTATAAATTATTTGGTCTACTTCCATCTAGTCAATCCAACCAGTTAGAGGGAGGGGCTGAGGAGAAGGTTCTTCCTTTGGTTTGCGCCTCTGGTTCCTAGTGTACCCCCTAGCCGCAGTCGTTTGACGCTACTCCCCTAGCTAGACATCAGATGGACCAGCAGAAGTAGATTAATAGAAAAAAATCTTAGTCTGAGCCCCGAAGAGCGAATCAATCCTTAAGGCCAACGTCTATGCAATTTTAATTAGGCTTAGGATGATTGTGCTTTTGGAATGTGATGGGCCCTTTAAATGGGTTGCGCCCTTAATGATTAATTGAAATGTGCATGCATACACAACCAAGGTTTGCAAACAAGGTTATTTAATGATGTGTCATTTAGGGTTTAACCTTGTTTAGTAGCTTTTAGGGTTTAATCCTCAGGTTGGTTCAATCAAGGTTCAGTAGAACACTCGAGGTTTTACAAGCACTGGTGATGATGTATTCCTTTAGAAATCAGAAAAAGTGTGGAGTGCCTGGTTTAGCCCTAAAAATCAACCCTAAGAGGTAAGCTACTTGATGGATCAATTTTAAATTGAGTGGTGCAGCCCAAACAGCTCAATCAATTGGCCTGTTGCACCACTTAGTTAAGGCACACAAGAATGTTTAACCTATTTAGATTTCTACTCACTTACGTGTATTGAGTTGAAGTGTACCGAGTCCATAGGTCAGATCCCGGTTAAGTGGTAGAATCAAAGTGATTGTGCTCCTTAGGATAAGAAGTTGTGGGTGTTAAGTGTGTAGCTTTCAGTTAAATCCCACAAGAGAAGAATATTTTTTTATTTTTTTATATATGCAGGTGGGTGAGGTGAGTGGAGTGACAATAAAATAACCAAAATCTACCCTTGGATTTATGCAAGCACCTAAGTTGATTTGGGTTTAAGTTATTAGGTTATGGAATGAAAACTAGGGTGGCGGTGGTGGGGATAAACTTACAAAACCTTCATCCGCACTTTTCTCTGATCTAACTGCTCTGGCCTACCTCGAATGAGTAACTACAATCATAGTAAGATCAGAGAAGAAGTGAGATAAAAGTTAGGTAAGGTGGAAAAACATGAAAAAAAAGAACAAAGAGCATTGCCTCCTCAGCAACGGCGCCAAAATGATGACGGTGTGTTTCACATGGTAAAACTCAGGCTTTGGAGGACTCGTTGTCGTAGTTCGATTCACGTGAAAATTCATCAATCAGATAAAATTTATAACTGAAATTCGAAATGTGAGTCCCAGGTTGAACACAGGGAGGCGAACATTTGGTATTGAAAGATACGTGTTTCGCTTTTATTTCTTTTTGTCGTTTCTATCTTTTCTAATTTTTTTGGTATTTTTCTATCAAGCAAGAGATTAGGTCGATGAAATTTTATCTAGCTAATCTACTTGCGAAAATATAAGAGAGAGAGAAACAATCATGGATTTCTAATCAAATGTTTTCCTACAACTACGAAAGCGATAAAGATTACACTACGAAAGCAATAAAGATAGAAAGAGGTGAGAGAATACCCCTCGACGGTCGCTTGAAGGACAACTTGCTCTAACGTCGCCTGAAGGAAGGTGGTGAGGAGCAAAACGAAGGAGGACGTAGCTGGAGGACGGAGGATGGGGCAGGACGGCGTCGCGGCGAGGATCTTCTTCCCGAAGGGAGGTGAGAAGACGGCCACAGGATGCATCACGAAGGGGGATGAGAGGAGGGAAAATATTTAATTTTCTACTCTAGAGGAGCATCCCAGGCTTGGGACAAACTCTCTCTAGATCCTTGGAGGTGGTGAGAGGAAGAAAGGAAGAGATGGTTTGGAATGGAGGTGGGTAGGTCCTTTTATAGTGGAGAGACAAAATCATCCATGGGCAATTAGTGATGGCTGTAATCATCGCTGAAGATCACGCCCTTTAATTCCTTTGCAGGCGCATGCATAGCATAGGCCATTAATGATTTCTACAAGCATCACTAAAGGCCCGCCCAACTGTCGCTGAGGACTGCGCTTCACTGTGCTGTGCTGCCCTACGCCGTGCTGTGCTGCATGCACACTACGCTGCACTACATGCACTCAATTGGCCAATTGGGGGGGCTGCGGGGATTCGAACCCACGCCCCTCCCTTGAAGGTCGGGTGTTTAACCACTATGCCAAGATGTCCAAAAGGTCAAGGGGACAACTTAGCGCACGCAGTGGAGGAGCGTTCTTAGCCGTTGGATCTTGATGATGAGGGCGCCTTCCAGTTGCTGCTGGCCGGTGTTGGGCAACCTAGATGGTGCCACGTGGCACCATCTAGGCCGTCCATCTTCTGTCTATTATAGAGAGTGCCACGGTGCTCAAATCTAGATGATTCCCACATTGTCGGGCTGCAATCGTCACTCTGGATCCATCCGTATGGTTGGATTTTTCATCCGAAGCCCGTAAGGATGTCGCATTGCCCTCCTGGTCGTTGATCTTCCTTAGACTTCATATGATGCTCGGGACTCTGATCTAGACGATTTCGAAGGCATTAGACTCCGATCGTTGTCCTAATCAGATCTGTACGGTTCGATCGTCCATCTCCTGAAATAAATCCTCTTCTCTCCTGACCATAAAAAGGACCTAATTAACCTAAAATATATACTACTCTAAATGCTAAATGATGCATGCCATGCAATATTTATAACATGAAATTCAAATCTACGCCTAGGAACATGCATGATTAGGCATTCTAACCTAAATAGATGTGTCTATAGTAGTAGGCTTTTTATAAGTGTAGATATGGGGGCAAAAGAGGTATTTTAAGTCTTTAGAATTAAGTACAGGGCCTTTAGTGATGGATACGTGCGTCACTGTAGCCGCACGGGAGGTGAAGCCGCACCTCAATGTGAGCTGCTCATCACCGATCCAATGCTCCACACGCGGCCATGTCGCCACCTCCTCTTCTTCAAGCATTGAGAGCTTGGATCAATATCTGTCGTCTGATCGCACGATCGAATGCTTAGAAGTCGCACACCTCTTCACCTCCACCATGCGCACAATGCCTGTGTACAATTTTGTGTCATCACACGCATGTGCATCACACGACTCTCGGAATGCCAACTCTCGCCTTTGCAATCACTCGATTGTGCATTGACGGCCAAATTTTGCACGCACTTCTCGTCTGCTCGATTTGAGGTGGAAGGGGGCTCAAACCCATGCCACTTTGTTGCAAATGACGCCTGTGACCAACACGGCAAGCTCTTGGATTGTCGGGTGCAGAGATGTGGTAGCGCGAGATCTCCACCATTGGATGGAGATCCAACGGTCGAGATCACTTGAGCCCTCTCCTACAGGAGTTGTGAAGGTCGGCTGAGATTTAATCTCAATCGTTGGATCTTCGATCGACGGCTAGGATTGATTGGGCGGGTAAAAAGGAAGTCCTATGAATGGTCTTGGGTGGTTAGGATGGCAACACATTGTGCCATCTAGGTCGTCCAACTTCTTTTGCTCATAAGTGGTCTTACAGATGTTAGATTGAATTGATTTTTGCGTTATTGGGCTGTGATCGTCCATTTGAACCCATCCGTGCAATTGGATTTGTCATGTGAGGTACGGATTTGTACCACCTTACCCCTTGACCTCTAATCTTCCTCGGACTACATCTAATGCTACAGAAGTTCGATTGGGGCTATCTTAGAGGTGTTTGACTCCAATCGTCGCTCTGATCAGATCTATATGGTTGGTGATTAGCCCATATTTGTGGGCTATTTAAGTATTTAAGTGTCTAGACATTAAGTTAATTTTAACATTTAGATAGCATACATTAGGATGTAAATAAATTAATTCATATTTTTAGCTTAAGTGCATAATTCATGCATTCAGAATTAACCTAGGGTTGCATACATTTAATTAGTTAATTAATTAGGTGAACTATTTTAATTAACATAGAAGTTAAAGAGTTATGTAGAAATAACCCTAATTATTTTATTCTTTTTCTTTTTCTTCTCCTTTGCAGGTAACTCCTCCGTCTCCACCTCCTCCTCCTGCACATGACATTGATTCTATGGTAGCTTTTGAAATTCAAATCTTTGTAGCCGTGGCTGCAAAAGAGGAGGGGTTGCCGTTCAAATGGAGGCCACCACCACTTTGTTCCTCACTATGCTTAGAGGACCTTGCTCCTTATCCAATCCATACCATCGGCCTCCCACCGCGGCAGTATGACTCCACCACCGTGGGCGTGTAGGGCGACAGCCCACACCGCCAAGAGTCCTTGCAAATTCCTCTTGC
Source organism: Thalassia testudinum (assembly GCA_037157565.1). Taxonomy (NCBI): domain Eukaryota; kingdom Viridiplantae; phylum Streptophyta; class Magnoliopsida; order Alismatales; family Hydrocharitaceae; genus Thalassia; species Thalassia testudinum. The sequence goes on from JAZHRO010000036.1 coordinate 63,202,979, forward strand.
CTCACGCCATCACCCACACCCACACCTTCATTCTCAGCACCCATGCTTCAACACCCACCTCCAGCACACACGCCAACACCCGTACCTTCATCTCCAGTACACCCACCTCCAGCACACACTGCCAAGCGCCCCAGCCACCGCACACTCTCACCTCAGCCAGCGCACATGCCAGCACCTGCACACCCTCGCCCATTGATTGTGCAGCAATCATAGGTCATAATTGACATAGATTAGGCTAGAACTTAGCATAAGTTAGGGAAATTCATGCACGCATAAGCATTATCTGCATCTTTACTGCTTTACTTTAGCTATGCACAAAATAATGTTATAATGTGCTGATTAAGTGCATTATGTCAATTGCAGGAAATAAGCAGATCTGGAGCAAGATCTGAAGCTGGCTCGGGAATAACAGGAGTTGTAGCAAAGCTGGAGCAGAAGGCCTAGATTAGATGTAGGAATAATAATGTAAGGGAGTTAAAGGTTTGCTATGCTATTAAGTAGGAATAAAGCAATAAAATATGAAGAGCTTAGGTCCATCCTAGCCCTAGGATAGCCTAGAGACTTCCACAAGCCTTAGCCACCCTTAGATTTGGTCACAACACCCTAGGAAGCCCTAAAACCCTAGTTATAGGACATCCAGGACCCTTAGCCATCTCCCGCATACCTCAAACCCACTTCTGCAATGTTATTGGACGTCCAGACACTTTATCAGACGTCTAATTTCTGCAGAATACCCAAAACAAAATCTAAAATCCCTCCTGACTCTGATTGGACGTCCAGACAACAAGTATGGACTTCTGATTTTTTAGTATAAGATGTCTGACACTCTTATTAGACGTCTGGTACTGCTCTCCAGTTCCTGTTTTGAGATTTAAGCCTTGATCTTGGATCTCTAGGTCCCTAAACCCAATTCCAACCCCATAGGAACCTAAATTAAGGTGCCCTAACCCTAGTACATCACCTCTAGACCTCCCTAAGGACCTAATTAGGTCCTCACTAAACCTAATTGACTTGGATCTTAGTCAATTCCATCAACCTATTCATTTAGATTCATTGAGTCCAATTGAGCCCTGATCTCAGCACACACTGTCTAATTGGACTCAATGAGAGTCTAATTGACCTAGACCTAAATTAATTAAGTTGTTTTACTCTCAATTAAGTTTCCACACACCCAATTAAACTTGTATTAAGTTTAATTGCACTTTACCTTAGTGAATTAGGGTTTATTACCCTAATTTGAGACATACCTTGACCAAAACCCACTAGAACCTAACCTAATCAACCTAGCCACCTAAGTTTTGACCCACACACACCATCCACACTGAAATACCTAGCCTACAGTTCTCTAGAACTCTTTACCATGTGTGGTTGCCTTGGTTGCCAAAATTAGCAACCAAGAGCCTTTCAATTTTTAGATCCACATTTCGTGGATCTAAAAACCACCATCCATCGTCTCTCTCTCTCTCCCACGAGCTCCCACCAAAGGCCTCTCTAGAGAATTCCATAATTCTCTAGAGAGCTTCCCTTAGGTCTATAAAAAAACCTAAGGGGTGGCCATTTGCACCCATTCACTTCCTTGGCAAATTCATTCCATTGGTGCCATTCACGCCCACTTCCACTTAGCTAGCCACTCCACCTCCACGAGCTCACTACCACCACCATGGAGGACATCATGTCGGGATGCTGGATCAATCCTCCCTCTCTCCAAGGATTGGCCTAAGCTACATTGGCCGCCCATCATTCTCCTCCCAACCACTCCAAGGCCATCGGGGACCACCCCTGAATGCCCTTTATTCTACTAGATTTAGTTTATGCTCTTCGTAGTTTACTGCTTTTTATTACTGCTTAGTATAGTAGTCTTTATTCTTCCACAATGATGCATGCAAAATCCCCCCATTGATTCTTGTATGCAATCATTTTCTGGTAGCTAGATTTCCGTTTCAAGCATTTATGTACAAGCTTTCCTCTAAATTTCTTGTGCAAACAACTCCCCAATGAATGAATGAAAATGCATTTTTATATATATATCTCTTCATATGTTTGAAATCACCATGAGCTTAATAATTGTCATTCTTTTTGTATGATTCAAGTTGCCTGTTTCTAACTCCTAATATTCTTGCAACTAAGCAAATCATACCTAAATACGTAATAATCACGAACCGGCATGCAATTCTAAACAAAGTAGAGCAATAGAAGATCGATTTCAGAAGTAAACAAATGCCTCCCAGAGACGAACAACCGGGACTCAAGTCTCGTAATCTTTACAAACTTAATTTTTGACGAACGTTTTTGCACGACTATACTATGATTTTCGACGACTTTCAAATGTGTGAAAACCCACGTGCTAGCAACCCCCCCGCTTCATCAGACCCCACCGCGTGCCTTCACCCCAACCAACACGCCTGCGCCTCCTCGCCTTCACCAGAACCTCCAGTGCCCTCGCCTAGCCACCTGCCCACCACGCGCTCTCACCCCAACACCCTTGCCTTACGCCATCGAACCACGCCCGCGCCTTCACCTCCAGCGCACCCACGACCTGCTCTCCTGTGAGTAGTTTAATTTTAATTTTAATTATTTTGTTAAGCAATTTTCCACCACTTTGATCCTACAACGATAAATCATATTAAGACATTATTCAAAATCGAAAATCAACTTGTCAAATGGCACCGTTGCTGGGGAGGCAACGGACCTATTAGACTCGCATTTATTTAATTATTTGTTCACATTTTATTTGAGGCATATTTAAATTTGATTTTCTATTTGATGCGAGGTACACGTATTTGGAGACATCTTGTCTCACCAGCCTCAAAGATCAGGTGATCATTGACATCGTCGGTGGAGTTGCAACATTGGGAGAAGAAGCATCACACCTGCATCTTCATCTCATTCATTTAGCTGTATATAGATTTTATTTTTTTCTTTCGTCTCTTTATTTTAGTACATTCATTTGGAAAACCCTTGTTTTGGGTACAGTTGAGGGGTTTGTTCCCCGATTTTGTTGTAGGCCCATGTTGGGTAATTTTTGGGAGCCTGTTCCCTTTTTCTTTAGATCTAGGTTTTCTTTTGTGAATTGATTTTATTTTATCTTGATTGTGCATATAAAAAAAAATACAAGCTACCTGCTAGAAGCTGCCTGCCCTTAGGTTGAATCATTTAGGATAGAATGAGCAGCATCTAGATCTAATTCTTGTCTTGCATATTGCATGAAGAATGCTGGAATCAGGTATGCACTTCTAACTTTGCATTTCTACCTGTCATGAAAATGCATTTGGATTAATTTCAAGACCACCTAATCTGTATTGAATAGATCTAACAAGTGGTCACATATTTTCTGGAAAAAGGACTAATTAAAGGAGGGACATTTAAAAACCAAGGATTTGACTTTCAAACTTGACGTGCGATTCAAAATTCAAAATCTTTTGCGGTGTATACACACTTATATCTCTTGCACCACGACACGCTTTTAGACACTCCTTAGGTTTGGAACTGCTAGGACTAGAGCCTCCTATTACTGAGGTCTAAAGTGACCCAAACTTTAGTTCTGAGGTGAAGTTGCCTCCAAACCTTGCGGATTGAGGGTAGTTAAGAGGCACCGCGAAAGCAACGCTTCAAAGGAAGGGTTTAACCCTACTTGCATCCTTCTTTGCTGTGTTTGGTGGTGACTAAACTTTTTGGGCTTTAGGGAGGATCGCCTAAGTCCCAGGTAGGTCTTCTTAGGCGATCCGTAGGTTGACAATAAGTGCGTAAATTGATTAAACAAATTGTATTGTCACCTACAATCTGACTTAAAATCAAAAGCCTAAACTGGGAAAGATTTTAAAAGTCCTTTTTGAATTGTGTTTTGCTTGGGGAATTCTGATTGAGGTGTAAGTTAGAATGGACCACATTGATTTTCATCCTTTCACATCTTGCCCACACCCTTACCCCCACTCTGCACTCTTCAATCCCATACACCGAGATGGTCTATCCTTTGATGGACATAATGACAATCATTGGGATCCGTTTTACTCCTATTATAGGAGTATTGGCCTAGTTAAGCCCTAAATCAGTGAGCAGAACCTAGGAGTGGGATTTGCTTTGCCCAATATCCCACACACCAAAGAAATACCCAACCCACCCTCCCTAAATAATTATAATGGTTGGACAGACACTACTGGGTACTATAAGCCTGAACCTGACTTCTCTCCTGATAGAAATGATAACATCTCCTCCTTTAAGATGGAAATACAGAAAATGCAAGAAAAAATGATTGAATTGTTAGGAGAATCTTTGAAAGCAGGCCAATAAGAAAGAAATGAAATTAGTCACCCAATCTACCCCATTGATGATGACGTACACCCCTCTACAATAGATGCATCTCCCGTGGGAGAGCTACACTTTAAGTTGGAGGGAAATTTTGAGGATTATGTAAGGGAGAATAGCTACTTTTCAAGGATCGATTTTGAAGCCTCCCCGTTAGATGACACTTCCTTGAGAGATCCACGCCATAAGTGGGAGGAAGATACATATGAAAGTAGCTATGCATTGGATGAAGAAAGGTGGCAACCCGAGGAAGATGATGATAAGGTTGAGTATCCACCTGTATTATATTGGAGTCAAAAGAAGGGAATGATGGTACCATTGGAAGACCTTGACGCAGATGATAGTATTTTCATGACATTTGATGAAGTGGGATGAAGTCAAGTTGTTAATCCTACCCTCCCTTCCAATCACGAGATGGAACTCAAGCCTACCCTTAGGGAACCTAACCCTGAAGAAATTAACCTATCTGAGGAGTCCGATGTTACCAGTGTAAACCATTTACCTCAGATAGAGTACCCTAGGGGATCTGCTGAGATTTTAGATGATTCTAGACCTTGGGTATATGACGAATCATATGATGAGGAGAAGGATAAATTATATGAGGAACCTACATTCAAGATTTGGAGTGGCACTAAGGGCGATTATGTCTTATTTGAAGAGTTAGCTGGCAGTGCGGGAGGCGCATGTGTTTAAAAGAGTCGTTATAGCTTATGCTCGCAACGTCGATTTTAAATGAAGAAATGGACGTGAGTCCGAGTGTCGATCTCAAGGAGGTGTGAAAATCAGACTATTCTTGTCACTTAATGTCATGGAAATAATGGGTTTTTTCTTGAGATAAGTCATGGGTGAAAAGCGAGTGAGAGAGAGAGAGAAAGAGAGAGAGAGAGAATAGGGTTAGAATTTCTTCATTCACACATGCAACTTTAAACATAAAAAAGGGCAAGTAACTAAATAGGAAACAACTTCATTTGACATGCAACTTTAGTTTATAATTACAACACTAGATAAATGCTTAAACACAAGTAAAGTAAAGCTTAAGATAAAGAGGGAAAGAGAGAGAGAAGACGACGAGGGAGCCACGACGGAGGAGAGGGGCTCTGTCGGCAGTTTGTCGGCTCCAGTGATTACAAAGAGAGATAATGGTGGCTAGGAGTGGGGTAGAGCACTTCCAAGTAGATTGAATGCCCTCCATGGGTGGTTGGATGGAGTTTATATCGGCAAAAGGGTTTTCTAATTTAAGTGTGGGTTTTAGCGACGTCTGAGACGTCGCTAAACCCATACTAAATATGTCGGTGTAGCCCCCTTTGCCCGCCGGTCTCCAGCGCGCCATGTGCTTCTTCGGAGGCGATCCACACGCGCGCGTTGTAAGCCAGCCGATCAAAGATCGGACGGCTGAGATCTCGCGAAGGCACACTCGCAGATCGCTGCTGAGGTACGCGCATGAGCATCCACGTGCATCCGTTGCGCCACACGGCTCCATCTGCACCGTTCACTGCTAATCGGGCAGTTGAAATGAGCATGCCTCAAGTCGCGCAGAATTGAGAAACGGCGGGCGTTTCAAACCTGCACCTCTGAATGCGAGGTTGAAGCGCTGACCTCTGAGCTGTGGGAGCAGATTGTCGCGACAAGCATCGGGCGCGCGGGCGTTCTCAACCGTTCAATCGAAGATCGACGGCTGAGAGTTGTCCTCCAGGTGAAGGCAGAGAGAAGCGGTGGTCTAGATGCAATGAGCGGGTGCCACGTGGCACGCTGTGGAACTTCTTGGGCCCATTGCAGAAGCTTCGGATGTCAGATTTGGCCGATTGCGAGTCCGTTGTACTCAGTTCGTCGCTCTAAATCCATCCGTGCGGTCCGATTGCTCATTTAAGGCCTATTTTGACATGTCCTTGTACACATGGCTGTTAATAATGCATTATAAGCAATCTTGATGTGCAATGCAAGAGATGCTCCTATTCCTATTTATGATGTGTTATCTATGCATTTTGCTCTGAAGATAAACCCTAATTGACAGATTTAAAACCCCAAGATGCAGTGTTATCATACCCCCATGCTTACTCCTTGCTAGTCCCTAGCAAGGTTTATTCTAGCTTTTATTTCCAGTCAGAATTTAAGAAGTAATTACTTGGACACTTCGTCACTTGGAAATAGGAGGAAATATACTAAGATCTTAATCTACAAAGACTAAGCAGTGCCTGGGTGTCTGGCAAAATATGAATCGCCTGAATCCTTGCTTTAATGCATGTATATATATTTTTTTTTCTTATTTTTAGATTTTTGGAGTTAAGAGTTGTTGGTAACTTTTTATGGCTACCCAACCCACCCAAAACTCAGACAAAACTCTAAGTGCTAAGCATCTTGGTGTGAAGATCGTGATAGGCTCACTCAACGGTAATTTAGACAGACTTTGGATTTCTACGCCCCTAGGTGACCGGAAGAGGAAGTGTTTTGCCTGAAGGTGTATTTGTTCGATCAGTAGCTTTCTCCCTATGTTTGTTTTACTTGGGGTCAACACAAGGATTTTTCCAGTGTATATCTCCCCGGCTTGCTCTACTTCCCCACTTCTTCTTTAAGTTTTTTGGTTCTTTTTGTGCATTTACTGAGCTGGGCTCTGGACAACCGACCAATGGGCTGTTACCCACGATCACTTGCCAGCCATACTCGTGCGATGAAGTGTGGTTTATTTTGTTATCTTTTTTTCTTCTTTTTTTTTATATATTTTATTTGGTAGGTGGCTTCCCTGATCTCAAATTTACCTAGAGGCAATAAAGAGGAGGTGGTCCCATGGTTGAGCTCTAGACAACCTGCCAATGGGCTGTTATGCACGACAACTTGCCAGCCATACCACCCTACAGAGTTCATTAGCTACCCAATTTCTGTCAGAATCTCTAAGGAGTGAGTCTGTGCAAAAATGTGTGTAGATGCTTAGACTAAAAGTCCTTCTGAGTTAGAGGGTCAATTGATAAGTCGTATACTTATCACCTTATTTAGTTAGTGGATTAGAGTAGCTTAAGGTTGGAAGGGTTTGAAGCTAAATCGATTTTTTAACGGACACCAGGGCTGATTAAGCCTGAAGGCCTAAAAAGTCTAAGTGTTGAAGTTCTTTTCGTATTATTTCCCACTATTGACAAATTTCTAATGCCTGAGTTTTTCTTCCAAAATTCATCATTTTTTTTTAATTTTATTCTATTTAGACTAATTAAATGAGCTTAGGATCATGCAATTTACCACCCCTCCATGCTTAAGTTGGAAAATGTCCTCATTGATAAATACATGGATGCAACAGGGGTTGATTACGCAGCAATCATAGGTCTTAATTGACCTAAATTAAGCTAAGACTTAGCATAAGTTAGGGTTATTCATGCATGCAAACGCACTATCTCAATCTCTACTGCTTTCCTTTAGCTATGCATAAAATAATGTTATAATGTGCTGATTAAGTGTATTATGTCGATTGCAGGCAATAAGTAGATTGGAGCTGGATCTAGAGCAGGATCTTAAGTTGGATCTGAAATAACGGGAGTTGTGGCAGAGCTGGAGCAGAAGGCCTAGTTTAGATGTAGGAATAATAATGTAAGGGGGTTAAAGGTTTTCTATTCTATTAAGTAGAAATAAAGCAGTAAAATGTGAAGAGCTTAGGTCCATCCTAGCCCGAGGATAGCCTAGAGACTTCCCCAAGCCTTAGCCACCCTTAGATTAGGTCACAACACCCTAGGAAGCCCTAAAACCCTAGTTCCAACCCTTCTCTAGACGTCCAGATAAGTTTTAAGAGGTCCAGGACCCTTAGCCAACTCCCGCACACTTCAAACCCACTTCTGCAGTGTTATTGGACGTCCAGACACTTTGTCAGACGTCCAATTTCTGCAGAATACCCAAAACAGAACCCGAAATCCTTCCTGACTCTGATTAGACGTCCAGACAACAAGTCTGGACTTCTGATTTTTGAGTATAAGATGTCTGATTATATAATTAAACGTCTGATACTGCTCTCAAATTCCTGTTTTGAGATTTAAGCCTTGATCTTGGATCTCTAGGTCCTTAAACCCAATTCCAACCCCATAGGAACCTAAATTAAGGTGCCCTAACCCTATTACATCACCTCTAGACCTCCCTAAGGACCTAATTAGGTCCTCACTAAACCTAATTGACTTGGATCTTAGTCAATTCCATCAGCCTATTCAATTGGACTCATTGAGTCCAATTGAGCCCTGATCTCAGCACACACTGTCCAATTGGACTCAGTGAGAGTCCAATTGACCTAGACCTGACTTAATTGAGTTGTTTTACTCTCAATTAAGTTTCCACACACCCAATTAAACTTGTATTAAGTTTAATTGCACTTTACCTTAGTGAATTAGGGTTTATAACCCTAATTTGAGACTTACCTTGACCTAAACCCACTAGAACCCAACCTAATCAACCTAGCCACCTAAGTTTCGACCCACACACACCCACACACACCATACACACGAAAATATCTAGCCTAGAGTTCTCTAGAACTCTCTACCATGTGTGGTTGCCTTGGTTGCCAAAAATAGCAACCAAGAGCCATTCAATTTTTAGATCCACATTTGGTGGATCTAAAAACCACCATCCACCCTCTCTCTCTCACTCTCCCATGAGCTCCCACCATAGGCCTCTGTAGAGAATTCCATAATTCTCTAGAGAGCTTCCATTGGGTCTATAAAAACACCCCATGGGTGGCCATTGGCACCCATTCACTCCCTTGGCAATTTCTCTCCATTGGTGCCACTCATTCCACCTCCACTTAGCCACTCACTCCACCTCCACGGGCTCACTACCACCACCATGGAGGACACCATGCCAGGATGCTGGACCAACCCTACTTCTCTCCAAGGGTCGGCCTAAGCTACATTGGCCGCCCCTCATTCTCTTCTCTACCACTCCAAGGCCATCGAGGACCACCCCTGAATGCCCTCTATTCTTCTAGCTCTAGATCATGCTCTTCATAATTTTTATTGCTTTCATTTACTGCTTAGTAGAGTAGTCTTACTTCTCCCCCAATGATGCATGCGAAATCCCCCCGTTGATTCTTGTATGCAATCATTTTCTGGTAGTTAGATTTAATTTTAAGCATTCATGTATAAGCTTTCCTCTAGATTTCATTGTGCAAAAACTCTCCCATGATGAATGAAATTTCATTTTATATATATATATATATCTCTTATGTGTTTGAAATCAACTTGAGCTGAATGATTATCATATTTGAGTGATTTAAGTGCCTACTCTTTAACCGCCTATATATTACGCACAAGCATGTCGTTTAAATAAAGTAGAGTAGCTTTAAGATCGATTTTTAAAACAAAAACAACGCCTCCCAGAGACAAACGACTGGGACTCAAGTCTCGTTATCTTTAAAAATCAAATCTTTGACGAACGTTTTTGCGTGACTATACTACGATTTTCGACGACTTTCAAACGGCGTTCTGTCAAATGGCACCGTTGCCGGGGAGGCAACGTCATTTTTCTTGATTTCGATCTTTTACTTATCATTGACAAATCTACCTATACTTCATTTTTCTTGATGTGCAGGACAACAGGGAAGAAAAATGGGATCTGCGCACACAACAAGCGCGGAAAAAAAAATCAGGTGCACATCACATTCTTTTAGATTAGGTTTATTTTCTAAACCCTAGGACTAGATCTACTTCCTGCAATTTCTTTTGAAAAAAAGAAATTAAAAAAAAAAGATTTTTCTCATTTTCGTGAAAGGAAAAAAAATCAAAAAGAAAAATTTTGAAAAAAAAATCTAGATTAGGTTTTCTTTCGAATCTAGGTTGTTTTGAAAAAAAAAAAGAGAAAAAAAAGAGAGATATTTTCGTTGAATCTTTTGAGAAAAATTCTTTTTGAAAAAAAAAAGTGCAAAAGATTAAAAAAAAAAAAAGAATTTTTGGTGGAAGGCTTGAATTTCAAATTCAAACCTCTTTAAAAGCTTTTTGACCACCTTCTGATTTTCGGCCAGATTTCAAATCTCACTTGAAAATTCGATTGCCGAAAAATCTATTAGCGAAAAATTCAAAAATTCAAGCAAAACCTTCAATTTTAAACCATCTTTTAAATTCCACCATTACTTTGAAAAAACTCCAAATACAGAATTTTTAAAAATTCGTGAAGTGCATGGGGGTCAGATTGACCTAGATTCAAAAATTTTCAAATTTCAAAAAGCGATTCCGAGAAATTTGTGAATCTGTTTTGACTAAAAATGGTGGGGTTTGAAATATAATCTAATTGGATTTATTTTTCATATTTTTCTAGAATTTTGGAAGATCATTTGATACTGTTTCAAGGCAAAAAACCATCCAAGGGTCAAAGTTCCAAATCTGACCCCCTGATATTTAAAATTCCCTAAAAATTCGGTTAAAATAGTAAAAATTCCAAAAAAATATTCTCTGAAAAACTAATTGAAATAGGAATCTACTCACAAAATTTCAAATTAATTGGATTCCAATTACTATCAAAGAATCTACATTATTTTTGTGGTCTGTTGAAATAAAAAAAAAAACCCTTGAAGTGCATGCAAGTTAGGTTGAACCTTTAGGGTCACAACTAGAGACCACACTTTTGGCTAACCTAGAATTAATCAAGTCTAGTTAGCAGGTGAGTTTGGTCACCTTGTGGACCACTCACCACAAACCCCACTGAAGAAAACGGGTTAAAAATAATTTTAAAACACGAATTCAACCCGAGTTCGTTGTCGTACTACTGAACGAATTTAATCTCTCTTGCCAAACTTGGTGACTAAGTCTGCGGGGTAGTGTCAAACGACCGTGGCTCGGGGGTCAATGGAACCGGAGGCATAAGCCAAAGGAAGAACCTTCCCCTTAGTCCCCTCGTAACCAGACTGGCTGGGTTAGCTTGAGAGGCGGGATTCACGTTCAGTCGATTGTATGACGAACTTACCTTCAGGAATTCAAATCCCTAACGAAAAAATCTGGTCACCTGATTTATAAGGACCATTTGATTGACAGGGCCTTATCCTTGTTCTGTATGGCTACACCAACCCAGGGGTTAGGCAGTGTATGCACGGAAGGAGGTCACTTCGACCTCACTTGGTTGGACCTTGGGAGCCACTCCCAAGGAGGCGAGTCACCTCGCCCGAACCATCTTCTCGCCCCATTTCTTCTATCTGCTGAGCTGCAATGGCTAACATTGGATCTGGACCTAATCAGGATCCAGAAGAGCTGGACCCACGAGTTTATCTGAGAGCTCGGGTCACTGAATCAGCTCAACCTTGGGATCAGAATCCAAGGTGGTGAAGATAACTTTTCGCTTCGCTTGATCCTTCTCCTCGGAATACCCAAATGGTTAACCCATATCCTAACCCTGGATATTATGACCCATACCAGTCGGTCCCTCAAAGGATCGCATCTTATAACCCAGGATATGGATTTCATACTCCTGCTTCTCACCCATGGAACATGGGTAGACCTGATTCACCCACTGGAACCCCTGAAGGGCTACCGGTGCATATGCGGCCACATTATAGAATATAGAGAGCAATAGAGAGCGCTAAGGAAAAGGTCTCATCCTATCTACACGAAATCCAGGCTATCATTGAGCTGAACCAAAGACAAAGCCGGATTCCTCATCAACAAGCCATGATGGAGCTCCTTCAGGAAACAGCAGAGATAACAAGGCGAATTGGACAAAATCGGGAAACTCAAAAACTATTGCTTTTGAGATATCAAGTGGAAAATAGCATTGAAGACCTCAAAGAATCTGAAACAACTACACCAAAAGAACACACAGAAGATTCTCGGGAGCAGATGCCTGAAGATCACTCAAGGGAAAAAGAATCTAGCATGGATATGAGACAAGAGCAAGAAGTATGCTGAATGGGTTCATCTGAAATTGAGGAGGAAAGGACTGATATCTCCAAGACTGAGTCGCAATCAGATTATCCTGAATCCTGGGAGACACCTTTTGGGTTAGATAACCCGATCGAGACAAGGGAAGTAGATCCAATTGAGGATATGGATCTTGAGGCAAACATTACATGTAACACTACTGATCAATCTAGACCACTTCCCATTGCAGGTGAACCTGTGCTAGAGCCAACATCTTCTGATCTGCACCCTTCTTTCACCTACATCCCTAATTCAGATATTAGAGATTCTAAGATGACACTTTCTATCCTTGATCCTAACATCCGAAAATCAGAAGTAGCTATGGATAACTCGAACAAAGAAATAAATATGCTACCTGAGGTAGGAATTACTGAGGAGCCCAATGCATATGAGGGTGAAGCTTCGAGCAGAATGAGCTAAGGATGCACCTACCATCCTAGTCAATGGCTCGACCTCGAGCCTGAAGAGATAGCCTCTGATGAATCAGAGATGAGTACTGATGAGGACGAAGTAATTTCTGACGAGGATTTCAGTGACCTCCCCACAGATCTTCTACTTTCACGGATACCCCCATATGACCCAGAGCCTGGAGAGGGCATGATCTTTGATGTCAATTATCATTATGAGGATCCCTATGACTCAAATTCTGGTTCTGAGATACATGTTGATCTACTCCCTCAACAACTTCCTGCTGAATTGTGGGACATGATAAATCAGTTGAATCAACATCATGATCCCCCCTCTGATTATCCTCTATTTTCCACCACCACTCCACACTTTCTTATAGCTAGACTTTTTGGAGTAGGGGTGCACAATCAGCTGGTCCACATCTCTGGACCACTGATTCTAGGAGCATACGAGCATATCTTTCTCTTAATTTTGATCGGCTCCTATGCAAGAATTGATACATCTCATTGAACTTTCGCCCAGCTGGAGGCGTTAAACTCAGCACATATAAATACCATTCCACCATCATCAATACATAACCATTTTTATACATAGCATATTTTTCCTTTAGCATATTTCCTTTGTATATTGCATGTTAACAGGTTGGCCGGTGCTGAATATAATTTCAGGAGCAATTCCAGGTGACTTCTACCCACTCATCCTCTGTCGAATCTATTTTCTTTTATATTCATGCATGAGGACATGCAAGAACTTAGGCATGGGGGGGTAGATACAGAAAAACTGAAAAAAAATTTTGTGCCAACACTTAGGAAAACCTCGGAGCTGCATGCAAAACATACTTTAGGACCTTAAATAAAAGAACAATTGACTCCACCTCCAATGCTCGCATTGGAGCTAGAAATCGTTCACAACAACCAATTCCGACTCACCCGCTCACCTTTTGTTCTAAATTTAGGGTCAAGCTGATTGTAACCCGATACGGGAAATTCACGAAGTAAAAATTATACGAGGTTACATGTCTATAACATATATACATATTGCATTCATGAATAAGATTATTTTATTAAGAGAATGCATTAGGGATTTTTATCCTTTAGTTGATTCCTATAATCTGGAATCCAGTACAACTTTTCACACACACATAGAATTTGCAATGGATTCACGGTGAAGGCTGATAAACATCTTCAGTCTGTCGAGAAGAAGCAGTGCTTCTTTTCCTGAACCTTGGATAATGTTTTGGGAGTCAGGCAGATTTTCCTCCAAAAATCCACCAAATAGTGTGAGAGAGTAGAGTGTACTGGTGCTCTAAGATTAGTGCAAGGAATCTGGAATCCTAGATAATTAGGTGATGATACTCTGAGATTAGACATAGTTTTCGCTCTCGGTTCCCACGTATACATTTTTGTGCGAAATTGTGAGAGCCACCGAATAAGGCAAATACGCGGAGAGTGAGTTTTCATAAAACTAGGGCTACGGTGGATGGTTACGACCATTCTTTACGGAATCCTTGGCTGAAGGAGGGTATTGATGTCAAGGTCAGAAATACACCGTCCTATCCGTCTCTCCCGATGCCGTGAGTAGGAACTTCCACCAAATAAGCCACCCAATGTCTCTTGAGTACCACCAATCCCCAATAATGCCTCCTTAATAAAGTTCATGGATGTATGCCAGTTGTGTTATGCTGAAAAAAAAAATTTAAAAAAAAAATGAGAAAAAGAAAAAGGAAAAGAAAAAGAATGATGAAAAGAAAGAAAAACTGAAAAAAAAATTGAAAAAAAAAATTTTTTAGAAAAAGAAGAAAAAGTAAAGAAAAGAACGAATATTTAGTGTTTATTTCATCGAGGCAATACCACCAAATATGGCCTTAACCTATTTTTCTTGTGTTTCTGACTGCCCAAATACTGGCTGAGGAATCCTGACTTAGTGTTAGGGTTATGAGAACTCAATTAAAGTATTAATGCCTAGTGAGACCACCAAATACTGAACATATGTGTGAATCTGGTGAGGTTGTGAGCTCTAAGAATAAGAAAGAAAAAGAGCAAGAGAGAATGAATACAAAGGAATCAAAGAGAGCATAGTTTTTCTCGTCTTTCTCTAAGTTAAGTTACTTAATAATTTGAGAATCTAGATTCTATAGTACTAGTCTCTATGTAGCACCAAGTGAGAATGAGCCACCAAATATGTAATCCTTTTCCTCAAAGATTCTCTACCTAAGCCCAAAGCCGAGGTGAAATTCATAGAATACCTTGAATACCCCGAGGGAGGAAATCCGCCTATCCCGCTAGAATTCTTATTAGGGGTCAAGTACAGGCTTTAGAGGTGTATTAGTTTTCACTCGAACCCATTGCAAAAGCTACATAGCTGCACCTTCATGATTGTCTGGATTTCTAGAGCATAGGATAAAAACAAAAGGGAGAAAAATCTCTATGCAAACACTTGATAAAATAACCAGTCCCTTAGGGACCCTTGCTGTAAATAATTTAGTCTTGCATTTGCTAGGGACTAGCAAGATTTAGGTATGGGGGTATGATTGCGCAGCAATCATAGGTCTTAATTGACCTAAATTAAGCTAAGACTTAGCATAAGTTAGGGTTATTCATGCATGCATACGAATTATCTGCATCTTTACTGCTTTCCTTTAGCTATGCATAAAATAATGTTATAATGTGCTGATTAAGTGTATTATGTCGATTGCAGGCAATAAGCACATCTGGAGCTGGATCTGGAGTAGGATCTGAAGTTGGATTTGAAATAACGGGAGTTGTGGCAGAGCTGGAGCAGAAGGCCTAGTTTAGATGTAGGAATAATAATGTAAGGGGGTTAAAGGTTTTCTATTCTATTAAGTAGAAATAAAGCAGTAAAATGTGAAGAGCTTAGGTCCATCCTAGCCCTAGGATAGCCCAGAGACTTCCCCAAGCCTTATCCACCCTTAGATTAGGTCACAACACCCTAGGAAGCCCTAAAACCCTAGTTCCAACCCTTCTCTAGACGTCCAGATAAGTTTTAAGACGTCCAGGACCCTTAGCCAACTCCCGCACACTTCAAACCCACTTCTGCAGTGTTATTGGACGTCCAGACACTTTTTCAAACGTCCAATTTCTGCAGAATACCCAAAACAAAACCCAAAATCCCTCCTGACTCTGATTGGATGTCCAGACAACAAGTATGGAATTCTTATTTTTGAGTATAAGATGTCTGATTATATAATTAAACGTCTGATACTGCTCTCAAATTCCTGTTTTGAGATTTAAGCCTTGATCTTGGATCTCTAGGTCCCTAAACCCAATTCCAACCCCATAGGAACCTAAATTAAGGTGCCCTAACCCTATTACATCACCTCTAGACCTCCCTAAGGACCTAATTAGGTCCTCACTAAACCTAATTGACTTGGATCTTAGTCAATTCCATCAGCCTATTCAATTGGACTCATTGAGTCCAATTGAGCCCTGATCTCAGCACACACTGTCCAATTGGACTCAGTGAGAGTCCAATTGACCTAGACCTGACTTAATTGAGTTGTTTTACTCTCAATTAAGTTTCCACACACCCAATTAAACTTGTATTAAGTTTAATTGCACTTTACCTTAGTGAATTAGGGTTTATAACCCTAATTTGAGACTTACCTTGACCTAAACCCACTAGAACCCAACCTAATCAACCTAGCCACCTAAGTTTCGACCCACACACACCCACACACACCATCCACACAAAAATATCTAGCCTAGAGTTCTCTAGAACTCTCTACCATGTGTGGTTGCCTTGGTTGCCAAAAATAGCAACCAAGAGCCATTCAATTTTTAGATCCACATTTGGTGGATCTAAAAACCACCATCCACCCTCTCTCTCTCACTCTCCCATGAGCTCCCACCATAGGCCTCTGTAGAGAATTCCATAATTCTCTAGAGAGCTTCCATTGGGTCTATAAAAAGACCCCATGGGTGGCCATTGGCACCCATTCACTCCCTTGACAATTGCTCTCCATTGGTGCCACTCATTCCACCTCCACTTAGCCACTCACTCCACCTCCACGGGCTCACTACCACCACCATGGAGGACACCATGCCGGGATGCTGGACCAACCCTACTTCTCTCCAAGGGTCGGCCTAAGCTACATTGGCCGCCCTCATTCTCTTCTCGACCACTCCAAGGCCATCGAGGACCACCCCTGAATGCCCTCTATTCTTCTAGCTCTAGATCATGCTCTTCATAATTTTTATTGCTTTCATTTACTGCTTAGTAGAGTAGTCTTACTTCTCCCCCAATGATGCATGCAAAATCCCCCCGTTGATTCTTGTATGCAATCATTTTCTGGTAGTTAGATTTAATTTTAAGCATTCATGTATAAGCTTTCCTCTAGATTTCATTGTGCAAAAACTCTCCCATGATGAATGAAATTTCATTTTATATATATATATATATCTCTTATGTGTTTGAAATCAACTTGAGCTGAATGATTATCATATTTGAGTGATTTAAGTGCCTACTCTTTAACCGCCTATATATTACGCACAAGCATGTCGTTTAAATAAAGTAGAGTAGCTTTAAGATCGATTTTTAAAACAAAAACATCGCCTCCCAGAGACGAACGACCGGAACTCAAGTCTCGTTATCTTTAAAAATCAAATCTTTGACGAACGTTTTTGCGTGACTATACTACGATTTTTGACGACTTTCAAATGCACGAAAATGACTTTCTGTCAGGGGTTTGAAAAGATATTACCTGAGTGACGTAGAATACCTGATCAGTCTGAATCTTTTGGGTTGCCTCCCAGGAAGCGTTGAGTTTATTGCCTTCAGCTGGGCATAGTGCACAAACAGGAATGGTTTAGGTTAAGGAGGCATGTACAAAATCAGCCAGACCCAAAATCAGAAGTCCATAGATGCGAACATGGTTGTGATGGAGTCTCATTCCTAAGGGGCGGGAATTCTACAGCAGATGTATCATGCATGCCCGTGTTAGATCATCTCTTAGTCTGCAGGCATGCAAAGAAGTTGATGTGGGCAAGCGCACCCCGAATATGACATGCCAGACACTAAAGATGTAGGTTTTATACTCAACTTGTGTCCCCATAAAATTGTAATTCGTCAAAGGTGTATCAATTCCAGCGTATTCGGGTTGCAGGATCTTTATTCTGGTAGGGCAGGTAACAAAATCAAGAGTTTCATAAAGAGCCCTACAATCAAGCATGAGGTCTCTCTCCAAAGACGAATCCATCTCTTCCGCAACTACGGTTTCATTGCTCATTCCCTCCGAGCTCTTGACCTCAAGAATATTCTCTTCAACCTCTTTTGTATCAGATTCACCATTTAAGGTTGCATTAGAGGTAGGGCCAATTTCATCCTCTAGTTCATATTCTTTCTCTCGGCCCTTCTCCAAATTTGTGATGGGGATTCCAACCGATTCATAATCGATTTCTTTGAAATTGTAACTCCATTCCCCATCTCCTATGTTAGCTGTTGTTCCCACAGGATCACTTCTCTCGGGCCGATTAGATTCGGATTCCAAGGCATCTCCCCTCACATTCTTAGTTTCCTCCTGATGTATGTCCTCAATGATTCCCAAATTGTGTTCCGAGGAATCCTCAATGACCTTATCCAACTCCTGGGGGTATCAATGGTGGATTGAACCAAATTACGGTGACTAGGTGTACTCCAACTCCTAGGGGGTTATCATGGTAGGTCCTTGCTTCACGAATTCCATGAATGGCGTTGTGTGCAACAGCTTTCTTTGGCCTTCTTCCCCCAATTGTTGGAACATATCCAACATGGCCTGTTGCCCTTTAACCAATTCTTGATTCTGTCTGTGTAACTCTAACTGGAGGTTATCAAGAATTGACAGGGTGTCATTTGGTGTCCTTTGGATTTCCTCCTTGAAATCCAGGTTAAGAGGGTGTGGTTGAGGTTGTGGATTAGAATCCATACTGGGGTTTAGGTTCTTGGGTGGGTCCTCTATTCTATCATGTTCAGGGTCCAGTTCTTCAAGATGAACCATTCTCTGTTTGGTCCTACTCCAGAATAGTTGAGGTTCTAAGTCCTCCTCCCAGTCAGATTCTTCATCAGGGGACCAAATCAAAGGTTGATGATCCTAGGCTTGCCTAGGTTTCTGATCATTCTCTGATTTCCATTTGTCTAGAATTCCTTCCAATCCAAAGGTCAAGTAGGAAAGGTTGTTGAATTCAG
This sequence comes from Thalassia testudinum, assembly GCA_037157565.1. Lineage (NCBI taxonomy): Eukaryota > Viridiplantae > Streptophyta > Magnoliopsida > Alismatales > Hydrocharitaceae > Thalassia > Thalassia testudinum. The sequence goes on from JAZHRO010000036.1 coordinate 63,221,734, forward strand.
ATGACCTTTCTCGGTTATTGTCCTGAGAAGGGTAGGGTTCTTGGTGTTCTCCTAGAGTGTAGGTCCCATCAAAGTGGTTAGAGAGCGGGTGGGACCTAAATGATGAGGCGTCATGAGGAGAATCGAGATATGGAGCCCCACGATTTGAATCATACCCTTGGGTGGATATGTTGGGTGTATCCCAATAAGATGTTGGTGCGGTTTGGTCATAACTGGGGCAGTTAGGCCAAGAGGGATATTCTAGGTCGTACCCCCAACTTGGTGGTTGGTTAGCCCAAGTAGGCTATGGATATGGTCTACTTGGGTTAGCATACAAATCATGTTGGGGGCAGTTTGGGTAAGATGGATAGGCATTGAAATCCATGGTTTGGAAGAAATGGAGGGATGAGGGAAGAACAGATGAGAGAGAGTTGTGTGTGTACAATCAAGCAAACAAGCCTAGTCCTTATGGTATATTCCTTAGGAGACCTAGAAATCTCCAAAAGAGTGATCAAGTCCGTAAGCACTGGACACCCCTTCCTAAAGCTAATATGGCCAGGTTGATTACGAGGGGATTGTAGGGAAGGTTCTTCCTTTGGCTTGCACCATCGGTTCCATAGACCCTACAATCGCGGTCGTTTGACACTTCCCCGCAGCCTAGTCACCAGATTCTACTAAGGGAATGAAAGCCAAGTGCCCAGCGAACAAAACCACACCTCTCAAGACTTAACCCAGTCCTGCCTAAGGCACGTCTATTCTATTTTGAAAGGGCTAGGATAGTGCTTGTGCTAGGGTTATGTGATAAGACGTTGATTGGGATAGTGCCTCTTAGTTTTCCAAATCTAGTGTGTGTGCTTCTATCAAAACATGGTTTTCAAGTAACGATTTTTTTTTTACGATGTGGTGTCTTTTAATGTTTCATCCTTACTTTTGTGTCTTTTAGGATTGACATGTCTTAATGTTTTTAGACAAGTTTCAGTGGGCACATCAAGTTCTGTACACAATTTGGTGAAAGTAGATTTCCTTTTGTTGTGTAGAGGCTCTAAAACCCTAATGTACTCATCCTAGTGATCATGCAGCTTCTATTAGATGAGTCGATTTTAGGGTTGAGTGGTGCGGCCCATGTCAATTCAAGATGGCTTTGCAAACACCACTCAAAAAGAAAGAACACTCCAAGAATCTTAGATTATTTAGAATGTTAGAGTGTATTTTTTTTTGTTGGGTGATGTGTTAAGGATGTGGATCAGGCAATCATGCACCACGCCAATTTTTTTCAGTTTTACAATTTTTTTAGATTCTTAAGCAAGCAAACAACCATGGGTGAAGAAATACCCACGATCGGTCCTTGTTGCGCTTACTCCCTCGTTACCGTCACGAGTTGCACTACTTCACCGTCCAAGCGTCGAATTCCTGCAACCATCAAGTAGAAGGAGACAAGGTGTTAGACGATGTGAGCATGGATGTAAAATGAAAGTGACAAAATAAATCCGTTGCCTCCCCAGCAACGGCGCCAAAAATTGACGGTGCAAGAGGCACGTGTGTTTAAAAGAGTCCCTATAGCTTGCACTCACAATGTCGATTTTAAATGAAGAAATAGACCTGAGTCCGAGTGTCGATCTCAAGGAGGTGTGAAAATCAGACTATTCTTGTCACTTAATGTCACGGAAATAATGGGTTTTTTCTTGCGAGAAGTCATGGGTGAAAAGCGAGTGAGAGAGAGAGAGAATAGGGTTAGAATTTCTTCATTCACACATGCAACTTTAAACATAAAAAAGGGCAAGTAACTAGATAGGAAACAACTTCATTTGACATGCAACTTTAGTTTATAATTACAACACTAGATAAATGCTTAAACACAAGTAAAGTAAAGCTTAAGATAAAGAGGGAGAGAGAGAGAGAAGACGGCGAGGTAGCCACGGCGATGGAGAGGGGCTCCGTCGGTGGCTCGTCAGCTCCGGTGATTACAAAGAGAGATAATGGTGGCTAGGAGTGGGGTAGAGCACATGCAAGTAGATTGAATGCCCTCCATGGGTGGTTGGATGGAGTTTATATAGGTAAAAGGGTTTTCTAATTTAAGTATGGGCTTTAGCGACATCCCAGACATCGCTAAACCTATTCTAAATCCATCGGTGTAGCCCCCTTCGCCCGCCGGTCGCCAGCATGCCCTGTGCTTCTTTGGAGGCGATCCGTGCACGCGTTGTAAGCTATCTGATCGAAGATCAGACGGCTGAGATCTCGCGAAGGCGCGCTCACAGATCGCTACTGAGGCGTGCACGTGAGCATCCACGCTCATCCGTTGTGCCGTGCGGCTCCATCTGCATCGTTTACTGCTGATCGAGCAATTGAAATTAAGCGCTCCTCAAGTCACGCAGAATTGAGAAGCGGCGGGCATTTCGAACCCTCGCCTCTGAATGCGAGGTTGAAGCACCGACCGCTGAGCTATGGGAGCAGATTGTCGCGGCGAGCGTTGGGCACGCGGGCGTTCTAGGCCATTCGATCGAAGATCAACGGCTAAAAATTGTCCTCCGAGTGAAGGCAGAGACAGGTGGTGGTCTGGATGCAACAAGCGGGTGCCAAGTGGCACGCTATTGGTCATTGATCATCAGATCAACGGTCAGAACTTCTTAGGCCCATTGCAGTAGCTCCGGATGTCAGATTTGGCCGATTGCAAGTCCGTTGGACTCTGTTCGTCGCTCTGAATCCATCCGTGCAGTCCGATTGCTCATCTGAGGCATGTTTTGACATGTCCTTGTACACATGGCTGATAATAATGCATTATAAGAAATCTTGATGTGCAATGAAAGTGATGCTCCTATTCCTATTTATGATGTGTTATCTGTGCATTTTGCTCTTAAGATAAACCCCAATTGACATATTTATCACCCCAAGATGCAGTGTTATCATTAACCCCTGAGGATGTCAAAAATTTGACCAAATTAGGTTTCCTTAGCACACCCATCGATTATATTTCTCCTCATGAAGTAATGATGGAAAATTTGAAGGCAACTTCTAAGATTTATGTGGATTCACATATAGACTCCAGGGAAGATTTGAGTAAAAAACAAGAACCTGGGGATGACGTTGATAGGATAATCCCCAGATCTGTTGCTTCCAACCTGCCTTCATTTGATTCGAAGTCACCCTCTTATTCGCTTATGTCTGAAGGAGAAATTTTGACTCCTGATGAAGTACAGGAAGATACTTGTGATAGTGCAAGGAATGCTAGGGATGAAATTGAGGATTTGGAAAGATTGTTAGGGATGGACACCAAGCTGATTAAACCCAACCTAGATCTTATGGCCATCCTGCAACCTTGAAACTTGGACACCCTAGACGATCCTTGGCTTAGAGATATGCTCACTTTTGTTCTAACCAGGGGGCTTAACAAACCAATATTTCCTGTAATGGAGTATTGGGTATGGATTGATGATTTCTTTAGTCAGTCCATTGCCCTGGGGGTTTATCTCTGCACCATTCCTTTTGGAGGATTCTTGTCATCCTCCCATTACCCTTTTTGAGGTTGTTATGTCAGTTTATCCTTTAGAACCTCCTCTGGTGACCTGGGAAGATTTCATTCCCATCTTAGTTAGGCAAGCATTTGCTATTAGGATTCATCATCAGCTCGCCAACATCCTAGGTTACCTGCTTTCTGGGCCCGCATTACTTTGCTCATTTTTAGGGCCTATTTCTGCAATCCTTGAACCTGATTTGCGGGTTCTTTGGCTACTCGGCTGCTAGCAAATTAAAGGCAGCCCATCTCTAACCCAGGTAATATCCTTCATGCAATGGGGACATTGCAGATTTTAAGCATGGGGGGTGTACTTGGGGATATACATAGCATTTATACATAGTGCATTCATGCATTTAGTTAAAAAATTATGCATTGCATACATTTGCATATAAATAAAAAAAAACAGTTTGTATTATTGACCTTAACTGGCTGGCCCTGCATTCTTAAGCAAATCAAAACTCTAGGTTAGACTAAGTTGATTCTAGGGTCGAACTTTAGAAGCTAAATGAGCTACTAGCTTTAGACCTTTAGGGTCCTTTATGGACTTAAAAACTTAAGTAGGAGTTAAATTGTGGACCATTCCTCAAGAAGTTGAGGAAGGAAAGCTAGGGATTGAGTTAAAAGGTGGGGTAGAACCTGGAGTCTTGTCTACCTTTTGGTTTACGGGTCCTTATAACCCAAGCATCCAAATTTCACACACTTGGTCTTGTGTAAGTAAGTGATCACCTTAATTCCTTTCTTAAAAGAAATTTGGTTCTCTTAGTTTTGACTTAGGAGAGGCTTGAAAACACAATTTGACTGGAAGAGTTCCTACCGCAGGAGAGGTGGAGTATATACTCACCTTGAGGATGCGATGATAACATGTTACCTCCTCGGCACTTGTCTCTTAGGATATCCATCCTACTGGAGGCATTTAAGGGCATTGTGCGGTTCAGGTAACATGGGCGGCCCTATCTTGAAGTGCCGATTGCCACAGGCCTAAATTCGCTTAAGAAATCCATGGGCAATACTATCTCAAAGTGTCAATTGCCAGGAGTTCTTGGGGTCGCTATGGGCAGTGCTATCTCGAAGCATCGAAAGCCAGGCACCCTTCGAGGTACGATGATGGGGACAATGAATCTGACACAAACTGTGTTAGCTAATTCGAGGTTAGACTTAGAGGAATCAAACAAAAATATATATATATATATCATTTTTCCTTTCTAGGTTGGCAATCATACCAACCTCAAATAACTCAGACCAATGCACATGCACGGATGCTCTCTGACCCTATCTTTGTCGTTGTCATCCCCACCTCAGAGCTTTCTTCTTCGACGATGGCACATACGCGTCGCTCCTCCTCTACCTTTCCCCCTACGTCTAATTTTCCTCAGTAAGTTCCCCTCCCTCTACTCTCTCTTTTCCCCCACTTAATTTCAGAATACACCCCTCGATAAGCCACCGACCACCTTGATTGCACAGCAAAAATACACCAGCAATTGTGCCATCTTGTGCTATTTCCTAGCATTGCCAGTGCATATTAGGTAACCATAAACGCATTTGTCAAAATACACGCATGCATGCATTTATTTGAGAGGGGAGGAGAGTGAATAAAATGGCCTTGTAATTAACAAATTCTTCAAGTGCTGCCTCGCAAAATTTCCATCTTTATTTTTTATTTCTATTTGACTTTGAATTTCCTCCGCGTGGCTACAAGGCATGGCAGCTTCTTCCCCACGCCATTCCCTGCAACTGCTTGCCCTGCAGCCACATGCACAACATGCACATCCATGCACAGCCAGGGCATGGCTGTGCTTGCTTTCTTCCTCTTTAAAAAGGGCACGGCTTTCTTCTTTGAGCCGAGCCTGGTCCACACAAAAAAACCACACCGCAGCTTTCTTCTCCAGGCTGTCTCCTCCCCTCTCCCTTCCATACGCAGCCTCTCCTCTTCTGAGAAGCCACGCTGCGGGCAGGAGCAGCTCACAGTGGTGCACAACCACCACTGTGAGTCCCACCACCGCCCAGCTCATCAAAGAGCCGGTGGGCATGGTGGTTCTCTCTCTGTTTCGACGTTTAGCCACTTCCGCCATTGCCGCAGGACTCAACATCTCAAGCTCCTCGGCAGCAGCAGCACACGCCTCCAGCACGCGCCTGCAGGCCACCCTCGCCTCCCTCTGCACACGCCATCAAGTCACCCTCGCCTCTCTCCGCGCAAGCCAGCAGCCGGCGTAGCCTCTTCAGCACGTGCGCCAGCCACTCCACATCGCCCGCACACACGGAACCGGGTGCAGGCGGTGGTGCAAGCTGAGCGTGCACTGTAGCCACTATTCATGCTAGTCAGCGGTGAAGTTTCCCTACCAGGAGGGGGTGACGTAATAATTGCGGAAATAAAATATAAACAATCTCACAAGATGCAATCACACAAAGTAAACAAAGTATTTTTTGGTGGAAACCCAAACCAGGTGAAAACCACCACCTAACCCTCTCAAGTTAGGATTTTCCAATCAATCAAGTTGATCACAATCCACTAAACCGAATCACTTTAAAACGAGGGTGATTCAACCTCAATTACAACCACGCTACTTAGACGAGGGTAGCGTACCTCAACCCCTTCTCTTCATGAGAAGGATTTTGTCCCTCGAAGGAGACGGGAATTCGCAAAGCGAATACCCAACCAAATAACAAAGATAAAATAAACAAGTAATCCTATAGAGACAACAAAGTAATTTTTAACCTAAGCTTCTATAGGAAATAGGATGCTTCCCTTTGAAAGGAGTGCGTCGACGACGCGGATGCGTGTGCCACGCGACGGCGCAACGTCGCTCTCATGAATAATGGCGGGAGAGCTGGTGCACAACAACTTGATGCTCTCAAGATGTAGAACTTGAGCTTAGAGAGCAAGAGAGACACAAAATGGTTTGAAAGTGTATTGCAAGGTGTGTCTTGGTGTTTCTAGGTGTGTGTTGGTGTGTAAAGGCTCCCCTCTATTTATAGAGGCCTTAGGAAGGCCTTGGAAGGCTTAGAAAAGCTTCCATAGCCGTTGGGTGCAAAGCCCAAGTGAAGCAGCTCGAAATCAGGAACAATCATTGTTCTGACAGGCTTATCAGACGTCTAATTCTGGCATCAGACATCTGGAAGTTCACTTTAAGACGTCTGATTTCAAGGTCAGACGTCTGATTTTGGGCGGGTTCCTTCCTGACTTGAATCAGATCTAAATAGGGTTCTTGTGCAAGTCCATCAGACGACATATAGGACGTCTGGCACTATGTCTGGACATCTGGAAACCTACTTTTTCTGTGAGAATGGATTTCCAAACGTTGCAACGGCTAGAAAATCTCTGAGAAGAGATTTTGGGTCAGCTGAGGCAAAACGATCAATTATCAGACGTCTGGAAAGTCCTATGGACGTCTGATAAGGCTCTAACGGTTACATTCTTGACTGTTCGCTAAGCCAACCAACGATCCACTAATTGGACGTCTGGCAAAGTCATCAGACATCTCCTAAGACATCTGGTCTAAGGTCTGGACGTCTAATTTCATCAGACAGAACTAACTATGTCCAGCCTAATAGTTATCAGACGTCTTAAAACACTTTATCAGACGTCTTAAAACACTTTATCAGACGTCTGATTTGGGAATTAGACGTCTGGAAACTCTGTTTGAACCCTATATTGGTTTTCTAAGTTCTCTACAGAAAACCTAAGTATCCTAGGGTTGTGCCGGTGTTCCTAGGACTACTATTAGGGTACTTTGAGGCTCTTTAACATGAATCTAAGTAACAAAAATAAAGAACAACAGAAGAAACGAAAAATACAAGGAGTACAAGAGAAGGAAATCTATCATATTCTTCATCTCCTTTCTTCAATCTATCACTCCTCGCGAATCTCCTCTGTTCTCCATCAAGCTCCTCCAATCCGTCCTGGATGCGAGCTCGAATTCCGTCTAAACATGTCTACATTTGCAATTGACCTGAAATCTAAGACTCCAAGTGCAAATGTTAAATAACACGTGTTTTGTTATCATCAAAACAAATGATCATGGTGCTCTACCACCAACAAGCGGAACACTGTGGCTACAGTGCGGTGACCGGTAAGTTTCTCACTTATCCGGTCACCCGGCGCTCTCTCTCCGCGCCACTATCGACGCCAACCCGTCCGCACACGCCCACGCCTGCTTCCGTGTACACCCGCACCCGCTCCTTCACCCTCACCAACCCGCTTCTTCACGTCTGCACTCGCCTCTTCGCGCAGCACGGTGCACTGTGGTTCCTCCCATGCCCGCTCCTTCCTGCGTGTGCGCGCCTCTTCGCGTGAGTGCACGTGCACGTCGGCATCAGACGTCACCCGCTAGATTCAGACGGCTTAACCCGCCCACGCCTCCTTCACTCCAGCAGAAGCGCTCTCTCTCTCTCTCTCTCTTACTCTCTCTCTCTCACAGCACTCTTTCACTCTCTCTGCAGACACATACACACACACACTCTCGCACACACACACTCTCACTTATACACTACTATATACTTATATATATATACATATATATATCTATATATATATTATTACTTATATAACTAAGGATAAGTATAGATACATATATATATATACATATATTATACACATATACTTATACATATATATATATACAAATATACATACATATATACATATATACATATATATATATATATATATATATATAAATATCTACACATATATCTATCTATACATATATTTACATATCAATATATATATACACATATATATATACATATATATATATATACCTACTTATACACCTACATAATTATAACCATATATATATATACATATAGATATAGATATATATATTTACATATATACATATATATTTTCATATCACCAACCATAAGTTGTATCGCGGGAATATCTACACCAGTTGCTGATATTCCCCAATACACGCGTACAGAAAGCGTATTCGCACTTATCTTCCACCAATCCACCTTACACTCCACGCGGCACTTCGTCCTGTTGGTTGCATCTTCCTAGACAACAATCAACTCAACACCGTGCTACACGCCATCTCCACCTCCACCCCCACCCCTTTATACATATATAATATATACATATACATATATACTATATTTACTTTATTTCTGTTTATCTTTCCTGCCAGTAAAAAGATAAAAAAAAATATACAAAAGAGAAAAGATAATCCTTGACTTGTAGGTACTCAGTCTTGCGAATAGCAAGACCAGTTTTGAAACCCTGATTTGGCTTAAAGCCAAGAACCTGATTTTGAGGGTGTACCTCAAGAACAAAAAATATCAAAAAAAAATAGTAAATAGAAAAACACCAAAAACATAATAAACGAACGGAAGAGATTCATTGTAAGAAAGGCGTACAAACTTCTTCACTTCTAATCCCACTTCCCTAAGTTCGACCCTGGGCCTAAAAGTGACCAAGATAAAATCAAGTAGGCCAGGTAAAAAAATTTTGTAAAGAGATGGTTAGGCTCGATTTAGGTTAACCACTATACTCATTTCAACGATAAAATCACCATATTAACACAACCTATCCGGGTCTACACCACATCTTTTCTAGCGCCGTTGCCGGGGAAGTGCGCATTCAAGTAAGTTTCTACTCCATTTCTTTAATTTTTCTCTTCTCACACCCTTCTCTTCACGGGTGTTTTTGTTTGTTACTGTGCAGGTGAACCAGTTTCAAGGAGAAGGCAGGTAGACGAAGTTGGAATCGTGGGTAGATCCAAGGCAGGAACAAGAGCGTGATGACGCCGGCACCGCACTGGAGCTTCGCACACGTTGCTGAACAAGTAGGTCTTTCTTTCTTAGCAACTTAGGTTAACTTGTCACCTTAAAAAAAAAAAACTACAAACACTTCTTGGGATCTCTTGGGGCAAGTGGATTAAAAATCACTTGTTTGCTTGTTTGTCATCACCCCACCCGCCCCAGGATTTCTCGCCAAACTTTGCATAGCGAAGATCCTAGAATCTTGATTCTTGAATCTTTCACCATGTAAAGTATTCTTTGAGGCAAAAATAAAAAGATTGATTGCCATCCCTCTTTGCCTCATTTATCTGCAATTCGGGATCACCTTTTTGGTGGGGAGACTTGGAATTGAGTTGATTCCAACCCCACCACGACCTTTCACGTGCCTAAGATTCGATCCCGAATCCTTCAACCACAACAAATTGATTTTCTTTATCTTTTGGTTGAGCCTTGTGTGTGGAAATCATTTTGGTGATTGGGAGCACTTGAATTGAAGTGCTTTGGCTCCCTTTCACACTAATCTAAAATTGATTCGTGCATCCACACATAGAAATCTCCATCTAGGGAAGCCCATTGCATTTTAGCATGCATTAACCAATTGACATTGAAGAAGGGTTTGTTGGGCTTAGAAGAAAACATGTATTCTAAACCTGGAGATTGGTTGAATTGGTAATTCAGCGAAATCCTAAAATCCATACTACTTAAGGCTGAATTCTAAAAACCATTCACCAATTAAAACTTCAATTCGGGGAGATTTTCCCGTTGCATGCTTGGTTTACACACTTTGTAAAATCAATCACTTGGGCATTAGCCGTAAATAACGCCCTTCACATTCCAAAAGCACTTGATCCTAAGCCTCTAACTAAAATTGGTAGCAACTTGACCCTTATTAAGGATTGGAGGTCTAACTACCTACGTGTAGCGCCTACGTGCTGGTAAGGGTTCCCGCGTGCTATCGGGTGTCTAAGACTAGCGCAAACGGCCTTTCAATCTAGCCCAATGGTTCCGCGGTGCTCACATTCGGTTCTGTAGGTCGTGATAGTAGGTAACTTAGATCTTTAGGTCTAAGGGCACACTATAGAGGTTAGGAATTTGATTGTATTGATTTGTCATCAAGTGTACCTTTGCGGCATCATTTCTCTCATCTCTTTTCCCCTCATATCCCCCCAATTCTTCCTGCGGTAGTGCATGTTTAGGAGGAGGTCACAAAACCCTGAACTGTGTGAATTGCCTGATAAATTTAGAAAAGAAGCCGAATCGTCCTCCTCCTCCACAAATATGGTTGCACGCCCACCCCCAAATCCCGAGGGAGGAAACCGCCCTCAAAACCCACCAGGTGGTGGAGCCTTAGATCCCATAACCCACCTCCAAGCCCAAATGGAAATGTATAATGAACAAATTGAGGCCATTAGGGAAACATTGGAGGAAATGCAGAACCCTCCCGAATGGGAGGAGCCTAGGTCTCTTAGCTCCTATTAGAATCCCGCTGCTACAGAGACCATAGGACAAATTCGGGTCCCCATGGGCGGGGACGACTTTGAATTGAAACCTAACATAATTGACCTGATAAATTTTCACTTCCATGGTCTTGTAAGTGAAGATCCTTTTCTCCACTTGGAAGACCTAACCCGATTGGCTGAAACTGTTAAACTAAGAAATATCGGGTTACCTATAGTCCTCATGAAAATGTTTCCATTTTCATTGCGGGATAAAGCGTCGCAGTGGTTACTCACCCTTGGGAGAACCATCCACTCTTGGGAAGAGATGCGAACAACGTTTCTCAAGAAGTTCTTCCCAATCGGGAAAACCAATGCCTTCACCGTGTTATCACTTCATTTATGCAACAAAACGGCGAACAATTTCATGAGGCATGGGAGAGATATAATGACCTCCTCAGGAAGTATCCGCACCACGGTCTGCCTAAGTGGCATATAGCCTAGATTTTCTACTATGGGCTAAATGAGACTTTGAAGCAGATTACAGACGCTCACTACGGAGGGAATTTCATGAATAAAGACGAGAATGGACATTCGAATTATTTGAAAATATGAGTGAAAACTCAATGAACAATGCTTCCATTGTCGCCTTTAATCGTACCGTCCTGCCCCATAATGTCCACGAAGTTGACACAGGACCCTCCCATTCATCCATAGATCTCAGCCTTATCGTACAGAAATTGGATGAAGTCTCTGTCGTGCACAAGAAGCTGGACGAGCTTCTGGCCAACCCCACCCGTTCTATGGCAAACACCCCCACCTCATCACTTCGTCACAATTCCAATTTTTCCAACACCAAGCTTATCCCGAGAAACCCCGTAAGACCTTCCTTACTGAGTGTCACACCGAGCAATTCGGTAATTCATGTGGATCTAGCTTCTGCGAGACAGTATTTTGACACGGAGGACCAAGCCTCCGTGTGCTCGAATGCGTATTTACATGCGGACACGTCTTCTGGCATAGAAGACGCTTGCGCCCTGGGGAACAACCCATTCTCTTCCACTTATAACCCAGGGTGGCGAAATCATCCAAACTTCGCATGGTCCAACAACCCCGCGGGTGGACCAATGCGACCGTCCGCACTCGTCATCCCAAGGGCCCAGTCTAATCCTATGGAGAATCCGCCATCAGGTCCTTGCGTACCGCAAACAGAACACGCATCAAGTCCTCTTGACAAATTGATGAGAATGATGATGGAAATGTCAAAGCGCCATGAAGAGAACATGACCTCTCTTCAGCACCAATTGGTGTAGTAGAATGCTGAGATCAGTCAACTACGCATGGCGACTCGATCTCAGGGCACTCTTCCAGCCCAACCTGTTCCCAACCCACGAAATTTCGTACCCCGTGGTCCTCAACCACAAATAGGACCTTCTCAGGAGCAAGTTCATCAGATTCTGTAGGCTCCGAGCATTCCACCAGGATTTCAGGCTAATCCCGCTGCAGCACCTCACTCTTATGCCCCTATTGCGAACCCTCCTCCGCATTATGATCCGACTGGACCCGCATCGTCCAATGCGATCACTACGAGGAGCAGCAAACTAATCGTCGATCCGCCTCGACCTGATCCTGGCCCGTCTTCTTCATCGCCCTCTCATTCGGGATGCGCACCGCATTTGCGAGAGGACGATGCACCCAAATTGGTGCCAGAATTAATCTCATTCCCTGAGGCTCTACTGAGGGAGCCAAAAGGCAAAAAGAAAGATACACAGGCCTTTGATAACCTGCGTAATTTGTTTAGGGATGTTGAAATCAAGGTACCCCTGCATGAGGCTATCAACCACATACCTATTGTCGCCCGATTTTTCAAAGACTACACAACACCTAGGCGACAGTCAAAGAAAACTAAGAATCCAGTGGTTCTCTCGCTTCATGCGAGTTGTGTTATACTGTCAAATCTACCACTGAAGTAGAAAGACCCGGGCACACCGCTTATTTCCTGTAGCATCCAAGGCTACAATTTTAACTGTGCCTGCTTGATCTAGGATCTTCCATCAATCTTATACCAACCATCATGCTCAAAAAATTTTCCTTGGGAAATCTGAAACCCACCCTTGTCACGTTACAGTTGGCAGATCGTTCTATCAAAATTCCGAAGGGTGTGGCGGAAGACGTGGTGGTTAGGGTCAACAATCTCTATTTTCCTGTTGACTTTCTTATTTTAGATATGGAAGTGCCTAGCTCACTTTCTGATTGTCCGATCATCCTTGGTCAACCTTTCTTGGCCACAGCCCACGCCCATATCGACTGCGAGTCAAGTTGTATTGAGATTGCTGTTGGATCTGAAAAGCTCAAGCTTAACATCTTCAAGGCAGCCAAGAACTTTGATTGCGATTGCATCGAGGATGACACGTATAACGAGGACATGGCCGTCAGCACGTGTATCGGACTAATTGGGACCTATTCTGACTGCTGCGGATTACCTTTAAACACTGATGATTGCCTGACCGACACATATTGTGACGTTCCCCCATCCCTCCCTTGTCCCATACTTTCTCCTGACCAGACTTCTGATGAGGTTTTCTCCGCTTCCCATACCTCGTGGTCTGAGTCATATCCGAGCTACTCACCGCCGGTCCACACTCTTGAAGACCGGATTGCCCTTTCTTTCCCGCCAAATCAAGCGGAGTTGCAACTCCACACTGGGACCTTGAGCCCATATACTACTCACTGGGGCTATTCCTTTTTGGATCCATCTATCCAAGAAGCCCCTCTTCTTGGCCAATCTGAGGGCCAACTTCTTCCTCCTGACTTATTCTCCGATCCACCTAGGACACTCTCGTCCCAAGAAATGCCAGACCTTTCACCATCCACTCCCGAGCTGAAAGAGCTACCTAGTACACTTAAGTATGTTTTCTTGGGACCAAATGAAACGCTCCCTGTAATCATCAGTTCAAAATTGACCAGGGAGCAAGAGTGCAAACTAACTGAGGTCCTTATGGAACACAAGGCAGCCATTGGATGGTCTTTATCAGACTTATCTGGCATTAGCCCCTCCTACTGCACTCACTGTATATATACGGAGGAGGAGGCTCAACCTTCCCGCGAGATGCAGCAACGTCGCAACCCTAACATGCGAAAGGTCGTTAGAAAAGAAATTATTAAGTGGCTGGATGCGAGTATAATCTACTCGATCAGCGATAGCCTCTGGGTGAGTCTGATTCACGTCGTGCCCAAAATGGTGGGACTCACCATCCGTGTTAATGACAGGGGCGAATCCATCCCTACACGCACTCTTACATCTTAGAGAGTGTGTGTAGATTATAGGAAACTCAATGCTGCAACTAAGAAAGATCACTTTCCGCTACCTTTCATTGACCAAATCTTGGAGCAGTTAGTGGAAAATAAATTTTTCTGTTTCCTGGATGGATTCTCAGGATATAACCAGGTGGCAATTGACCCCTGGGACCAAGAGAAAACCAATTTTACCTGCCCCTTCAGCACCTTTGCATTTAGAAGGATGCTGTTCGGACATTGTAACATGCCAGCAACTTTCCAGAGATGTATGCTGGCGATATTCCATGACATGGTGGGCGACTTTCTCGAGGTCTTCATGGATGACTTTTCAGTATTTGGACCATCTTTTGATGACTATCTTGCCAACCTGACCCGTATCCTTAGGAGATGTATTGATGTAAACCTCGTGCTTTCTTGGGAAAAAGGTCATTTTATGGTACATGAGGGAATTATTCTCGGGCATATCATCTCCGATAGGGGTATCGAGGTTGACAGAGCTAAGCTTGATGTAATTGCTGATTTACCTGTGCCTGGCTCTATCAAACAAATCCTCTCCTTCCTGGGACACGTCGGTTTCTATAGGAGATTCATCAAAGATTTCTCCAAGATTTCTCGACCTTTAACTCATCTCCTATCAACCGACGAACCCTTCGATATGGGCCCCGACTGCATACGAGCATTCACGTAGCTGCGTAATGCTGTCACCAACGCCCCTGTTCTCTAGCCACCTGATTGGTCCCTCGACTTTGAACTCATGTGTGACGCTTCCAACCTTACAGTCGGAGCCATCCTGGGACAAAGACGCGATAGACACCCCTTCGTGGTGCACTACGCCAGTAAGACATTGGACGAGGCCGAGCGTAATTATACTACCACTAAGAAAGAACTACTGGCGGTCATCTTTGGGCTGGAGAAATTCTGCTCTGACCTTCTGGGCTCACATGTTATTGTTTCATTGATCACGCGGCCATTCACCATCTCATGCACAAGAAGGATGCCAAGCCTAGACTGATTCATTGGATCCTTCTGCTCCAAGAATTTGACATTGAGATCCGTGATAAGGCTGGAGCCCAGAATGTTGTGGCTGATCATCTTTCCAAACTGGACCCTGACCATTTTGGACTTACTCTGCCGATCAATGAGATTTTTCCTAATGAGCACCTATTGGCAATTAATGTGGCAAGTGGACCTTGGTATGCCGACATTGCCAATTACCCTGCTTCTAGATCCCTTCCACGTGGCTGGCCTAAAAACCAGCGCGAGCGTCTCATGGCAGAAGCAAAGTATTATTTCTGGGATAATCCACTTCTTTTTCGAATAGGTGCTGATCAAATCATCTGTTGCTGTATTCCTGACTGCGAATTCCCCAGTGTGCTATCCTTCTGCCACGATCAGGCCTGCGGAGGCCATTTCTCTGGGAGTAAAACTACAGCCATGGTGTTGCAGTGCAATTTCTTTTGGCCCTCCCCTCACCAGGATGCACACAATTATGCTAAACATTGCACTAGGTGCCAATCGTTAGGGTCAATGTCACGTCGTGACATGATGCCCTTGCAACCCATCCTAGCTGTAGAAATCTTCGACATTTGGGGAATTGATTTCATGGGTCCCTTTCCTCCTTCCAACGGCTTTGAATTCATTCTCGTGTCTGTTGATTATGTTTCGAAATGGATCGAGGCTATTCCCACGCACTGTGCTAACCATGTTATATCCACTCGATTTGTCAAAGACCACATCTTTGCGCGCTTTGGGATCCCTCGAGCCATTATCTCGGATGGAAGAAGCCACTTTACCCATGCTTCTTTTCGGGCACTTCTGAGGAAATACGGAGTCCACCATCGTATCGCATCCCCATATCATCCTTAGACGAATGGCCAGGCAGAGGTGTTGAACCGGAAAATCAAGCAAATTCTCCAGAATATGGTTCGGCCTGACCGTAAGGATTGGTCCGACAAGCTGATTGACGCACTTTAGGCTTATCGGACTACCTTCAAGGCTCCCCTTGGTATGTCTCCTTATAGAATCATTTACGAGAAGCCTTCTCATTTGCCCGTGGAGTTGGAGCACCGCACTTATTGGGTGGTTCTCCAATGTAACCTCGACCCAGACCTGTGTGGTCGAGAAAGGAAACTCCAACTCCAGGAGCTGGAAGAGCTCCGTCGTGAAGCCTATGATTCTGCTTTAACTTTCAAACAATGCACTAAGGCTTTTCACGATAGTCGTATTCAGCGGAAGGAATTTGAGCCATCTCGGCAAGTTTGGCTCTACAATGCCCGGCTCAAATTCTTTCCTAGGAAACTGAAGTCCAAATGGACTGGTCCTTTCTTGGTCTTGAGACCATTTCCCAATGGGGCCGTTGAGATTGAAGATCCCAAATCTGGGCATAAATTTACAGTCAATGGGCAGTGTTTGGAACCCTATCTTACTCATGAACCTGCCCCCGTTGGAGAAACTGTTGCCCTGCTGGAGGGTAACTAATTTTGTGCCTCATTCTGAGTCCAACTAGGGACGTTAAATTCAAGGCTCGTTGGGAGGCACCCCAACAACACTCACTATCCACCATCACTTTTCACTTCACTGTCACACTCACTTCACTCTTCACCTCACCACCCACCATCCACCCACCCTACCACCCTGTTGTATACCCTGCACCTCAGCTCTCGTTACCCGATCTTTTGTCCTTCTTCTACCCTTCCCTGCATGCATATGAGGACATAGCATCGTTTGGCATGGGGGGGTGGATAGGCATCCATAGGATCTGGGTATTTTAGGGTATCATGCAGTTTCCACTTATCTATAAATATGTACAAAAAAAAAATGGTGTTTAGTAATGATCTGAAGGCTGAAACAAAAATACAATAAGTGTTTATGGATATTCAACCACTGTTTTGAAGACTTTGCAGGCCACAGAAGCTTGATTCGCTCAGGCTCGGCTTAATTCACTTGAGCATTGACAAGATAGATCGGAATCTCTCCTAACTAAGGACGTATTCTTGTACCTGAGACACCAGTACAGGATCCGTTGGTTTGCTTCTACTCGAAAGCCTAAGTAATCTTGGTTCACACTACACATATCAAGAAAGACCAGGTGAACATAAGATCAACCCTAGTGTTCATTAGGGAAGGTGGAGTCCTTACCTATGCGTGCAAGTAGACTTTTTATCCCAGGCTTTAGTCTTGTGTTTAGGAGAGACTCTTTCCACCAAAAAGGAACTCTCCCACCAAAAAGAAAAGTGTGCTCCTCCAAATAATGTTGTAAGGGATATACTGACACGTGTTTCAAAAAAAAAGAAAAGTCAGTATGTCTCGCAAATATCTGTAAAGTCTTCCCCCTACAAAAATTCTTCAGGGCAAGTTACAAATACCCTGTTTTCTTTGAGCCACAAATGTTATAAAATGGGAGTTCAGTTTTCCGTCATCTTTTTAAGGGTCAATCCGAAGACATGAGCTGAAACTGGGACCAACCTGTACTTAAAAATTCGTGAAACCTTGGGCTTGAGTCTTAATGTTCATCTGGTCAGTCTTGATCCTTCACTATGCACAAGCCATAATCTGTTGAGCTCTCGAGTACAGCAAAAACCTCCTGGATCTTGGAAATCGTACTTAAGGTTTAAATATCAAGAGTCCTGGTTAGTTGAGAGATGGTCTATGTCATGTAAGACTTAAAGTACTGGTAGTCTTCTCTGCAATTGGTTCTCACAATATCCAAAAATAAACACACCTATGTTGCCTCAGAAGAAAATCTTCAGCTTAAGATCATTTCTAAATACAGTACAAAAAAATGTTTTGCTAGGGACTAGCAAAAGATAGGCATGGGGGTATGATTGCATAGCAAAAATACACCAGCAATTGTGCCATCTTGTGCTATTTCCTAGCATTGCCAGTACATATTAGGTAGCCATAGTCGCATTTGTAAAAATACACGCATGCATGCATTTATTTGAGAGTGGAGGAGAGTGAATAAAATGGCCTTGTAATTAACAAATTCTTCAAGTGCTGCCTTGCAAAATTTCCATCTTTATTTTTTATTTCTATTTGACTTTGAATTTCCTCCGTGCGGCTACAAGACATGGTAGCTTCTTCCCCGTGCCCTTCCCTACAACTGCTTGCCCTGCAACCGCATGCACAGCCATGCACAGCCAGGGAATGGTTGTGCTTGCTTTCTTCCTCTTTAAAAAGGGCACGGCTTTCTTCTTTGAGCCGAGCTTGGTCCACACAAAAAAAGAACACACCACAGCTTTCTTCTCCAGGTCGTCTCCTCTCCTCTCCCCTCCATACGCAGCCTCTCCTCCTTCTGAGGAGCCACACTGCAGGCAGGAGCAGCTCACAGTGGTGCACAACCACCATTGTGAGTCCCACCACCGCCCAGCCCATCAAAGAGCCGGTGGGCGTGGTGGTTCTCTCTCTGTTTCGACGTTTAGCCACTTCCACCATTGCCGCAGGACTCAAGGTCTCAAGCTTCATGGCAGCAGTAGTGCACGCCTCTAGCACACACCTGCAGGCCACCCTCGCCTCCAGCGTGCGCCTGCAGGCCGCCCTCGCCTCCCTCTGCGTGCGCCTGCAGGTCGCCCTCGCCTCTCTCCGCGCAAGCCAACAGCTGGCGCAGCCTCTTCAGCGCGCACGCCAACCGCTCCACACCGCCCGCACACACGGAACTGGGCGCAAGCGGTCGCGCGAGCCGAGCGTGCACTGTAGCCACTGTTCACGCTAGTCAGCGGAACGCTATGGCTACAATGCGGTGACCGGTAAGTTTCTCACTTATCCAGTCACCCGGCGCTCTCTCTCCGCGTCACTACCAGTGCCAACCCATCCACACACGCCCGCTCCTTTACCCGCACCAACCCGCTTCAGTGCCCGCTTCATCGCATCCGCACCTGCCTCCTCGTGCAGCGCGGTGTGCTACGATTCCTCCCACGCCCACTCCCTCCTACGTGCGCGTGCCTCTTCGCGCGCCTGCGCGTGCGCGTGGGCATCAGACGTCGCCTGCTGGATTCAGACAGCTTAACCTGCCCGCGCCTCCTTCACTCCAGCAGAAGCGCTCTCTCTCTCTCTCTCTCACAGCACTCTCTCACTCTCTCTGCAGACACATACACACACACTTACACTCTCGCACACACACACTCTCACTTATACACTACTATATACTTATATATATATATATATATATTTATATATATATATACATATATATATATTTATATCTATATATATTTATATACATATATCTATACATATATTAGTACTTATATAACTAAGTATTAGTATGCATACATACATATATATATATATACATACCTATCTACATGTATCTATATACATATATATACAAATATACATACATATATATATATACATATATATATATACATATATACCTACTTATACACCTACATAATTATAATCATATAAATACATATAGATATATATATTTACATATATACATATATATTTTCATATCACCTACCATAAGTTGTATCGTGGGAATATCTGCACCAGTTGCTGATATTCCCCGATACATGCGTACAGAAAGTGTATTCGCACTCATCTTCCACCAATCCACCTTACACTCCATGTGGCACTTCATCCTGTTGGTTGCGTCTTCCTAGACGACGATCAACTCGACACCGTGCTACATGCCATCTCCACCTCCACCCCCACCCCTTTATACATATATAATATATACATATATATATACTATATTTACTTTATTTCTATTTCTCTTTCCTGCCAGTAAAAAGATTAAAAAAAAATACAAAAGAGAAAAGATAATCCTTGACTTGCAGGTACTCAATCTTGCGAATAGTAAGATCAGTTTTGAAACCCTGATTTGGCTCAAAGCCAAGAACCTGATTTTGAGGGTGTACCACAAGGACAAAAATTATCAGAAGAAAATAGTAAATAGAAAAACACCAAAAACATAATAAACGAACGGAAGAGATTCGTTGTAGGAAAGGCGTAGAAACTTCTTCACTTCTAATCCTACTTCCCTGAGTTCGACCTTGGGCCTAAAAGTGACCAAGATAAAATCAAGCAGGGCAGGTTAAAAAATTTTGTAAAGAGATGATTAGGCTCGATTTAGGTTAACCATTATACTCATTTCAACGATAAAATCACCATATTAACACAACCTATCCAGGTCTGCACCACACCTCCATCTCCCTCATCTCCGGCCGACCATCGGCGAGGTGAATCCGTCGCTTTACCTTTCCACACGCCTCGCCACCCACTTCAAAACCTTCACCATCACTGACTAATCACTATCCACTCCTTCACTGACCGCCACACACGCCCTACACCCTCACCCGACACATCCACTTCCACGGTCGTAAAATGACCTAGGCACACATGCCTAGGACATTCTGAGCCATGCCAACCCCCACCTCACCTTCGCCATGACACGGCAAAGCTTCCCAAGTCATTTGTCAGGGCCGCAAGGATGTGTTCGTGCAATTTCAGGTTCGCACCTCCGCTGCCATTAGCGAAGGTGTAAAGAAGCTCCCTCACCTGCTCCAGGTCGTCCCACTCCAGGCAGACGCATCCCAGGTGCGCGAAATCCCTCTACAAGCCTTTCGCACCTGGCAATCAGGGCCTTCATCGACTGCAGCTACCCCAATTGCTCGAGACTCCTTCCTGCAGGCACGCGCAGAAGCGGGTGGGACTTTAGTCCCACCTCGAAAGATCTCAACGCAAGTGAGTCACTTATATTGACTTTGTGCTTTTATCTTGTCGCCTCAAGTAACACGGGGTGAGGTCCCTCGCCCACTCCACCTGCCTCATCTGCGACCACACCTACGTGGATCTGGTTGACCCATTTACCCTGCACTCCTCGCGCACCACCCACGCCGGTGCGCCTAGACCCGGGCGGGCGTAACCCGACCCGATTACCTAGTTGGCTCTGAGAGAGCAAAGAGAGAAATAGAGAGAGAGCAACGTGGGGGAGGGTAGGGGTAGGTTTTGCTCTGTGCTGTGTAGGGAAGGAAGGAGAAGGAAGGAAGGGTTGAAGCTGTGGAAGAAGCTAAGAGCAAAGGCTGGAGAAAGGACTTGGAGGCAGAAGAGAGACTTGAAGGCAGAAGTCAGGAGCGGCTAAGGAATGAAGAAGAAGGAAGGACGAGGAGGTAGACAAGGAAGGAAGGACAAAGCCCTGTAGCGGCTGAAGAAAAGGTTGAAGGAAAGAAATCAAGGAAGAAAGCAAAAGAGGCAGAGGCTGAAGAAAGAAGACGGAAGGAGAAGGTGCGGCCGAGCAAAGAAGAAAAGAAGAAAAGGAAGGAGCCGTAGAGAATCAAAGGCAGAGGAAAGCTAAGGGAAAAAAGAGAAGAAAAAGAAGGAAGAAGAAGACTAAAGAAGAAGTCACAGAAAGAAAGAAGAACTCGAAGAAGGAAGAGAAAAGAGAAGAAGAAAGAAGAGAGACATTCCATTTCTTTTTGCATTTCTTCTTGCATTTCTTCTCTTTAGCATCTATACACATTGAATTTCATTCTATTGCTTAACATTATTGTTGAACATCATATTTTGATTAATTTGAGATTGTGATCTTAGTTTTTAAAGACCAATTTGCTCCTTGTGTTCGACCTCGGATACTTAGATTTTTGAGTAATAAAATTCCCATTTGTTTTCAAGGCAATTTCATTTATACTGCAATGCACATCTTTTACAATCGATTTCGCCCTGTTAACAGCACACTTATATCTCTTGCACCACGGCATGCATTTAGACACTCCTAGTCTTGGAACTACTAGGACAAGAGCCCTCCTACCATTAGATTCTAAAGTGTTCGGAACTTGAGATCAAAGGTTTTGTAAATACAAAGAGGGAGATACCCTGTCACAGATTTTTGGGGGTAGTTGAGAAGCACTACGAAAGCACAGCTTCAAAGGAAGGCTTAGGCCTACTTACATCCCTCAATCTTCCATCTTTGGAGTTGCTCTACCATTTGAGATTTAAGGAAGAACACCTAAGCTCCAACTAAGTCTTTTTAGGCATTTCAAAGGTTGACAATAGGCCTTTAATAGACTGGGCAACTTGCTTTGTCACCTACAATTTGAACTAAAGTCAAAAGCGTAAATTTGTAAAGATCGAACAAGTCCTTTTGAATTGTGTTTCTAGTGCATGCTTGGTAGGCGTTCTCTTAGGAGACAACTTGTGTTTGATCCTGAACCTGAAAGAATCTTAAGAAGAAACCTTTCAAGGGAAGAAATGGCTGGTCAAAGGAGCCTTAAGGAATATTTCATTCCAACCAATCAAGCTGGCCCTGCACTATGTAGACATGGAGGGGACAATCCTTATGAGATCAAAAGCAGAACCATATCCTTGCTGCCCTCCTTTTATGGTATTGCTAGGGAAGACCCTTACAGGCATATAGAGGAATTCACCGAGGTCTGTACCACGGTGAAGCTGCAGGGCGTTATTGATGACGCTCAAATGCGGACCCTCTTTCCCTTCTCCCTCAAGGACAAAGCCAAGTATTGGTATCACACCCTTGATGATATTAACACTTGGGATGCCCTGAAGAAGGAGTTTTTGAAGTACTTCCCCATGACCAAAATAAATCACTTTAGGAGGGAAATTATGAGCTTTGTTCAAAAGGATGGGGAAGCTTTCCATGATGCGTGGGAGTGCTTTAATGACTTGTTGAGACTTTGCCGACATCACCAAGTGCCTAAGTGGCAACTGGTTGAAAGGTTCTACATCGAACTTAATGATTCACATAGGCAAACTGTGGATGGTGCCTATGCAGGAACCTTTCTATCTAAGACTGAGGATGAAGCTTGAAACCTTTTTGATACTTTGAGTGAGAATTCTATTCACTTGAATTCTACCTACATGGATAGAAAACCCACTCTTATGCAAAGAAAGTTGGAGGCGAATGAGGCAAGGGACACCCATAATTTAGCCTATCAGGTTCAATTATTAAATCAAAACATGGAAAGGCTTATGTCGAGCCTGAGCCAATTCATATCTAACATCTCCACATCCCAAGCTTCTGAATGCTCCATTTGCCAAGGAAATACACACGCCACTGTGGATTGCCACTTGGCCTCCCAAT
The DNA here is from genome assembly GCA_037157565.1 of Thalassia testudinum. Classification (NCBI taxonomy): domain Eukaryota; kingdom Viridiplantae; phylum Streptophyta; class Magnoliopsida; order Alismatales; family Hydrocharitaceae; genus Thalassia; species Thalassia testudinum. The sequence continues at coordinate 63,244,739 of JAZHRO010000036.1, forward strand.
TCCATGAGCTTGTACAAGCGGATCTGAATGCCGCTCAAGGGTTCCATCCTAGAACTCGTAATGACCCTTTTCCAACACTTATAATGAGGGATGGAGGAACCACCAAAACTTTTCATGGAGACAAGGAAATGTCTCAAATTCAGGGAATTATAAACCACAATCCTTTCAAAACCATCAAATGAACCAACCTCAGACCTTTGCCCAACCTATGACCTCTGAGATGGATGAATTGAAGGCAATGTTGAGAACTATGCAAGAAAGTCAAAGTGCCATCATCCAATCTCATGACAAGGCTATACATGAGATGAAATCATTGATAGGACACCTTATTGAGGCTGTTAGACAGAGGAAAACTGGGAAGCTCCCCAGTGCTGCTGAGGAGAATCCTAAAGGAAAAGGGATTGTCTTTAGGGAGAATGCTCAAACAGTGACTATTCTGAGGAGTGGGAAAGAAATTTCCAAACCCGATGCTCCTATAGTCTCACCCCCTGAAAAACCATCCACCCCGACTTTCACCCCCACCGGAGAAGACTTGCCCAAATCTTCTCCGCTTGAAATCACCTCACTGGAAGAAGTTGCCCCCGTTCCACCCCTTACTCGACATGACAACCCTTCCACCCAGAGATCAAGAGTGCCCTTTCCAGAGCACCTATCCACCTCTGGGTAGACTTCTACTGGCTCATCTGGAGACAAAGATAAGACGAATGAGATCATGGAAACTTTCAAGCAAGTGCAAATTAACCTGCCATTGCTTGAAGCTATCGAGCAGTTCCGTCTTATGCCCGCTTCTTAAAGGATCTGTGCACGAAAAAGCAAAAATATAGGGAACAGGTCTAATCAAAAGTTGTCCTACCTAATTCTATTAGCTCAATTATTCAACATGGCATACCCCCGAAACTTAAGGACCCAAGAGCCCCGTACATCTCAGTGGTTATTGGTGACTTACAGATTGATGAGGCTCTACTTGATCTGGGTGCGGGGCTGAACATCCTTCCGAGCTACGTGTATGAACAACTTGGGGGAGGCAATCTGAAGCCTAACCTAGTAATCCTTCTAGTTGCTAATCGATCACTTAAGACACCGCGGGGAATTTTGGAAGATGTCCTCATAAGAGTGGAGGATTTCTTCTTACCCATTGACTTCTTAGTTTTGGACACTGACCCTACCAACAAGCCAACCAAACCCTCCATCATTTTGGGCTGCCCCTTCCTTGCAACTTCTCATGCTTCAATCAATTGCAATACTGGGGCATTAAAAATAGGCTTTGGGAATAGGAAAATATGGCTTAATGTGTTTGATGCTTATAAACAAGTCAGGCTTGAGGATTGTTCTCAAGTTGAGGTCGTAGATGACCTCATTAAAGGGACAACCCCTACAATTTTATGTGATGACCCCCTTCAGCATGTCATGCTAAATGAGCATTCCCATCTCTTTGAGGAATGTGAAGGGGATATACTAGAACTTGAGGAGTTGCTGAGTGTTTCTGCTGAGTCTCTTCCCCCATCATCTCTGCCCAAGGTAGATCTGCTACCGGAGAAAGGGACATCTATTATGAAACCCTCAACCATACAAGCCCCCAACCTTGAGTTGAAGCCCCTCCCTGACACTCTCAAGTACGTCTTCCTAGGTGCCAATGATGTGCTCCCCGTTATCATTTCAGCTGTGCTATCTGAGGCACAGGAGGGAGCCCTGATTGAATGCTTGTCTAGGCACAAGGAAGCTATTGCATGGAGCATTGCTGACATTAAGGGTATAGACTCTACACTTTGCATGCACCACATTTATACTGATGATTCCATCAAGCCATTTAGGGACATGCAGAGACGTCTGAACCCTAATATGAGGGAGGTGGTTAAAAGGAAATCCTGAAGTGGTTGGACGCTAGGATCATATATCCCATTGCAGATAGTAAATGGGTAAGTCCTATTCATGTGGTGCCAAAGAAGGCAGGCTTTAATGTGGAATTTAATGACCAAGGTGAAAAAGTTGTCACTAGACCCTCAACTGGATGGAGGGTCTGCATTGATTACAGCAAGCTGAACACCGCTACCCAGAAGGATCACTTTCCCTTGCCTTTTATTGATCAAATTCTCGAGAAATTGGCAGGGAATAAGTACTATTGCTTTCTCGATGGATATTCTAGGTACAACCAGGTTGCAGTCTTCCCTGATGACTAGGAGAAGATGACATTCACGAGTCCTTACAGTACTTTTGCATTCAGGCATATGCCATTTGGATTATGTAGTGCCCCTGTAACCTTCCAACGGTGTATGATGTCCATTTTTTCTGACATGATTGACGAGTGTGTTGAAGTGTTTATGGATGACTTCTCCATTTATGGCTCATCTTTCGACCAGTGTCTCTTGCACCTGGAGAATGTGTTGAAGCAATGTAAGGAGACTAGTTTAGTCCTCAGTTGGGAGAAAAGTCATTTCATGGTATAGAAAGGAATTGTACTTGGGCATGTTGTGTCTGAGTGAGGTTTGGAAGCCGATAAAGCCAAGATTGATTCTATTTCCAAACTCCCATTGCCCACGAATGTCAAACAGATTAGATCCTTTCTGGGCCATGCCGGCTTTTATAGGAACTTTATTAAAAATTTCAGTAAAATTTCTAGGCCACTTTGTGACTTGTTGGCAAAGGAATCTTCCTTCAATTTTGATTCAAAGTGTGCCGAGGCCTTTCAAACTCTGAAGGAGGCCTTAATCTCTGTGCCTATTCTCCGAGCTCTTGATTGGACACTTCCATTTGAGCTGATGTGTGATGCTTCGGATTATGCAGTGGGAGCAGTCCTTGGACAAAGGGTTGAGGGAAGACCTCATGTACTGCATTATGCCAGCAAGACTTTAATCGAATCACAGCAAAACTACACCATCACTGAAAAAGAATTACTTGCTGTAGTTTTTGCTCTGGAGAAGTTTAGGTCTTATCTTCATGTGTCTAAGGTGGTTATTTTCACTGATCATGCAACAGTGAAACATCTCATTACTAAGAAAGATTCTAAGCCACGTCTGATTAGGTGGATCCTACTCCTTCAAGAATTTGACTTGGAGATACGTGAAAAGAAAGGAGTAGAAAATGTTGTGGCTGATGACGGAAAGTCATTTTCGCACATTTGAAAGTCGTCGAAAATCGTAGTATAGTCACGCAAAACGTTCATCAAAAATATTGTTTTGTAAAATAACGAGACTTGAGTCCTGGTCGTTCGTCTCTGGGAGGCGTGTTTCTATTTTTGAAATTGATCTTAAAGCCGCTCTACTTAGTATTCTGGTGCGCAATATATAGGCGGTTAAAAAATAGGCACTTAAATCACGCAAATAAAATAATCATTCAGCTCATGGTGATTTCAAACACATAAAGAGATATATATATATAAATGCATTTTTCATTCATTCAGTAGGAGAGTCGTTTGCAACATAAAACGTAGAGGGAAGCTTGTACATAAATGCTTGAAAATTAAATCTAGCTACCAGAAAATGATCACATACAAGAATCGATGGGGGGATTTCGCATGCATCATTGGGGGAGAAATAAGACTACGCTACTAAGCAGTAAATAAAAGCAGTAAATATACGAAGAGCATAATCTAAATCTAGCAGAATGGAAGGGCATTCAGGGGTGGTCCCTGATGGCCTTTGAGTGGTTGAGAGAAGAAGGAGGGGCGGCCAATGGAACTTAGGCCGGCCTTTGGAGAGAGGTTGGGGAGCTGATCCAGCTTCCTGGCATGGAGATGGTGGCCTCCATGGTGGTGCTCAACTTGTGGAGGTGGAGTGGAGATGGAAGTGGCTAGCCTAAGTGGAATGGATGCCAAGGAAGTGAATGGGTGCAAATGGCCACCCATGGGATCCTTTTATAGACCCAATGGAAGCTCTCTAGAGAATTATGGAATTCTCTAGAGAGGCCTATGGTGGGAGCTCGTGGGAGAGTGAGAGAGAGAGGGTGGATGGTGGCTTTTAGATCCACCAAATGTGGATCTAAAAATTGAATGGCTCTTGGTTGCTATTTTTGGCAACCAAGGCAACCACACATGGTCGAGAGTTCTAGAGAACTCTAGGCTAGATATTTTCGTGTGGATGGTGTGTGTGGGTGTGTGTGGGTCGAAACTTAGGTGGCTAGGTTGATTAGGTTGGGTTCTAGTGGGTTTAGGTCAAGGTAGGTCTCAAATTAGGGTTATAAACCCTAATTCACTAAAGTAAAGTGCAATTAAACTTAATACAAGTTTAATTGGGTGTGTGGAAACTTAATTGAGAGTAAAACAACTCAATTAAGTCAGGTCTAGGTCAATTGGACTCTCACTGAGTCCAATTGCACAGTGTGTGCTGAGATCAGGGCTCAATTGGACTCAATGAGTCCAATTGAATAGGCTGATGGAATTGACTAAGATCCAAGTCAATTAGGTTTAGTGAGGACCTAATTAGGTCCTTAGGGAGGTCTAGAGGTGATGTACTAGGGTTAGGGCACCTTAATTTAGGTTCCTATGGGGTTGGAATTGGGTTTAGGGACCTAAAGATCCAAGATCAAGGCTTAAATCTCAAAACAGGAATTGGAGAGCAGTATCAGACGTATAATTATAGAATAAGACGTCTTATACTCAAAAATCAAAAGTCCAGACTTGTTGTCTGGACGTCTAATCAAAGTCAGGAAGGATTTCAGGTTCTATTTTGGGTATTCTGCAGAAATTGGACATCTGACAAAGTGTCTGGACGTCCAATAACACTGCAGAAGTGGGTTTGAAGTGTGTGGGAGTTGGCTAAGGGTCCTGGACATCTTAAAACTTCTCTGGACATCCAGAGAAGGGTTGGAACTAGGGTTTTAGGGCTTCCTAGGGTGTTGTGACCTAATCTAAGGGTGGCTGAGGCTTGGGGAAGTCTCTAGGCTATCCTAGGGCTAGGATGGACCTAAGCTCTTCACATTTTACTGCTTTATTTCTACTTAATAGAATAGAAAACCTTTAACCCCCTTACATTATTATTCCTATATCTAAACTAGGCCTTCTGCTCCAACTCTGCTACAACTCCCGTTATTCCTGATCCAGCTTCAGATCCAGCTCCTGATCAGCTTATTCCCTGCAATCGACATAATGCACTTAATCAGCACATTATAACATTATTTTATGCATAGCTAAAGGAAAGCAATAAAGATGCAGATAATGCGTATGCTTGCATGAATAACCCTAACTTATGCTAAGTCTTAGCTTAATTTAGGTCAATTAAGACCTATGATTGCTGCGCAATCAGCTGACCACCTGTCTCGCCTTCCACTTAATGACTCTCTATCCAAAGACATCCGCGAGACATTTCCCGATGAAACCCTTATGGCAGTAACACCAACTTCACCTTGGTATGCTGATACCGTAAATGACTTGGTCACTAGAGAAACTCCTAGCTCTTAAGATGAGCAGAAAAGAAAGAGATTCATTTCCCAAGCGAGATACTTTCATTGGGAAGAGCCAGAATTATTTAGAATTGGACAAGACCAAGTATTGAGACATTGTGTACCTAAAGAGGAACAACAAAGTGTGCTGAGTTTTTGCTATGAACTTCATTGTGAAGGACACTTTGGTGCTAAGAAAATTGCTTTTAAGGTTTTCCAGTCCGATTTTTGGTGGCCTTCCTTATTTAAGGATTCTCATAATTTTGTTAAGGCCTGTATTAGATGTCAACAGACTGGAACGATTGGGAAGAAGAATGAAATGCCTCAACATCCTATTCAATCTGTTGAAATTTTTGATGTGTGGGGAACTGACTTTATGGGCCCCTTCCCGTTGTCCCATGGTTATGAATATATCTTGGTGGCAGTTGATTATGTCTCTAAATGGATAGAGGACATTCCTACATGCACAAATGACCACTCTGTGATTTTGAAATTTGTGAAGGCCAATATCATATCCCGTTTTGGCTGCCCCAAGACTATTATAAGTGATGGGAGACCTCATTTCCGAAACCACCACTTCAATCGGCTAATCAGGAATCTGGGAGTGACTCACAAGGTCGCTACCCCTTACCATCCTCAGACGAGTGGCCAGGTTGAAGTGTCGAATAGGGAGATAAAAAATATTTTAGAAAAGACCGTTAGACCTGATAGGAAAGATTAGTCCCAAAAGCTCGATGATGCTTTGTGGGCATATCGAACAGCCTATAAGACCCCTTTGGGTACATCTCCCTTTCGGATTGTGTATGGAAAAGCGTGTCATTTACCTGTTGAGCTAGAACATAGGGCACTTTGGGTTATTCGAAGTGCTAACATGGATTTAGAAAAGGTGGGTAAGGCACGACTTCTAGAATTAAGTGAGCTTGAGGAGCTGAGGAATGATGCTTATGACACCTCTCAAGCTTATAAAGAGAGAACTAAGGTCTTGCATGATAAGTATATACTTCGAAAGACCTTTGAGCCCAACCAACAAGTCTGGCTTTTCAATTCTAGACTTAAGCTTTTTCCAGGGAAATTAAAATCTCGTTGGGATGGGCCTTACATAATCACTAAAGTGTTTCCACATGGAGCTGTGGAGATTAAAAGCCCTTCCTCTTTAGCAACTCCCTTTATCATCAACGGTCAACGGTTAAAACAATACATTACTTTGGATGACCATCTACTTGACGAGGTCACTCTTGAGGAGCCTTAGCTCCTACCATTCTCCGCCTCAGGTAATATCTTCCTTTAACTATTTTTGTTTCCAATGAGGACATTGTTTGAACCAGGCATGGGGGAGAGGACCTGAGGCATCTATTTATAGCATGTCTACATTTTGCATTCATTCATGCATATTGCATTAAAAATAATAATAAATAAATAAAAATATAAATATAAATATATAAAAAAAAATTTGAGCTTAACTGGTTGGGCCCGGCATTCTTAAGCAAATCAGAACTCTAGGTTAGACTAAGTTGATTCTAGGGTCGAACTTTAGAAGCTAAGTGAGCTACTAGCTTTAGACCTTTAGGGTCCTTTGTGAACTTAAAAACTTAAGTAGGAGTTAAATTGTGGACCATTCCTCAAGAGGTTGAGGAAGGAAAGCTAGGGATTGAGTTAAAAGGTGAGGTAGAACCTGGAGTCTTGTCTACCTTTTGATTTACGGGTCCTTGTAACCCAAGTATTCAAATTTCACACACTTGGTCTTGTGTAAGTAAGTGATCACCTTAATTCCTTTCTTAAAAGAAATTTGGTTCTCTTAGTTTTGACTTAGGAGAGGCTTGAAAACACAATTTGACTGGAAGAGTTCCTACCGCAGGAGAGGTGGAGTATATACTCACCTTGAGGATGAGATGATAACATGTTACCTCCTCAGTGCTTGTCTCTTAGGATATCCATCCTACTGGGGGCATTTAAGGGCATTGTGTGGTTCAGGTACCATGGGTGGCCCTATCTCGAAATGCCGATTGTCACAGGCCTGAATTCGCTTAAGAAATCCATGGGCAATACTATCTCGAAGTGTCGATTGCCATGAGTTCTTGGGGTCGCTATGGGCTGTGCTATCTCGAAGCATCGAAAGCCAAGCACCCTTCGAGGTACGGTGATGGGGATAATGAATCCAACACAGACCGTGTTGATAGTTAATCCAAGGTTAAACTTAAAGGAATCAAACAAAATATATATATATATATATCATTTTTCCTTTCTAGGTTGGCAATCATACCATCCTCAAATAACTCAGACCAATGCACATGCACGGATGCTTTAATCTCAGGGATCAATAAACCTTAGGGTAGAGTCAGAAATCAGGGAAACTTGTGCCTACAACTCGTCTTTAGCCGACCTAGTCTGTAACTTAGCAACTACTTGGGAACCTTAGGTCTAAAGTATGAACTTAACATGTTTCTAAAGGAAGACCATTTGGGTTGGTTAGTCTACTAGGAGTGCTAGGTTTTTGCTTGATTTGTTAGGGACTAGTAAAAACTAGGCATGGGGGTATTTGATTAGCCCATATTTGTTGTCTATTTAAGTATTTAAGTATCTAGACATTAAGTTAATTTTAACATTTAGATAGCATACATTAGGATGTAAATAAATTAATTCATATTTTTATCTTAAGTGCATAATTCATGCATTTAGAATTAACCTAGGATTGCATACATTTGATTAGTTAATTAATTAGGTGCATTACATACACTATTTTAATTTACATAGAAGTTAAGGAGTTTTGTATAAATAATCCTAATTTTTTTTTCTTTCTTTTCTTCTCCTTTGTAGGTAACCGCTCCATCTCCACCTCCTCCTCCTGCGCATCAGCATTGACTCGACGATGGCCTTTTGAATTTCAAATCTTTGTAGCTGTGGCTACAAATGAGGAGGAAGGGCTGCCATTCAAGGGGAGGCCACCACCCCTTTCCTCACTACGTAGAGAGCTATGTTTCTCATCCACTCCTCACCACTGGCCTCAACCGCGGTAGTGTGACTCCACCACTGTGGGCATGTGGTGTGATAGCCCACGCCGCCAACAGTCCCTGCGTCACTGTGCTACATTTTCCCTTCATACGCAGATCCCAACTTTTGCACACCCCACGCACCCTCGCCACACCCACTGCAGCACACAGAGCTGCAACCTCTCCTCCCTATGCCTCAACCCTACCATGCACACCACCGCGCATTCCTCCAACCAACGCAGTTCATCTTCTACAACAGACCACCCGCACATGCTGAACCTCCACCGTAGTAGGCGTGCGTGCCCACCTCAACCGCCTCCTGCACCTCCAGCCAAAGCACCACCTGAGCGCATGCTGCATCCAACCCCCGCGCCTCCTTCTGCTCGCACGCATAGCAGCTAGCACGCGCCTTCACCTCCACGCGCCCTCGCCTTAGTGCCTGCATGCCCCCGCGCCAGTGCTTCCAGTGCCCCCTGCAATACCTGCAGCCGTGCGGCCACTAGAGCCCATGTGCACCTTTGTGGCCTACAGTGCCCGCCCCCTTCAGTGCGCATTGCCCCTACTCCCCTCTGTGCGCACAGCACTTCCACGCTCACTCACCTTCAGCGCCCGTGCGTCGCTGCAACACTCCCTCCAGCAAGCGCAACCAGCAGCAGCAACCTCCACCTCCACCGCCTCTTCTCTCCTCCATCCGGCTGACTCCACCACCGTTGCAAAGCCCTCGCTCCAACCAACCTATTCCCAAAAGAGTTCCTCGAACGAACCTCTCTCCCGTGGGCAAGGAGGAGAGAGGTAGAATCCTCTGTTTTTACTCTCATTAATATTTACATTTGAATGCCATTGCCAAACTTCCATTTTTATTTTAATATTTGAAATATTGAGTGAAATTGCAACTTCATGCTCATCTTTTCTCATAATTGCTTGGCTTTTGTTATTCACATCTTTTGACATTGGTTTTGGGTTAAGATGTGCACAAATTCTCTCTAATGCATGTCAATTGAAAATTACAGAGACTAATCACATATATATTAAATATTTCAATGAGGAAAAATTACACATATAACCTTACATTTTTGAGTTATTGTGTGTCTTCTTTTCGTCACATTTCATGTCAGATTTGACTATGGATTTCTCACTTGATTGAACGAATACGAGAAAAATATTCGTGAATTTATTGCATCATTGTCTCCTTGTGGACACGACCTGCTCTTCTGTGAGTGGTTAATTTGTATTGTAATTGTTTTGTTAAGCTGTTTTCCACCACTTTGTTACTAAAACGAAAAATCATCTTATTCACATTATTCGAAAGTGAAAACAGTCTTATCACTGGGTCGAACACAGGGAGGCGACGTTTGTTTTCATTGAAATCTGCACTTCATGTTGTTTCTTTTTGGTATTTTAAGGTTTTATTATTTTTTGTGTTTTTTTAATAAAGAGACAAATAGGATAGCTCACAATATAGAAGAAAACAAATTGGATATATCAAAATGATGTTCAAATGCTTATTACAACAAGTGGAAAATAAAGAAAGAGATAGGGGTGAGAAGGAATCTCCTAAATCGACTGTCTGGCGAGACGAGGATGCTTGGTGGCAGCTTGGACGAAGGAGATGAGAAGCTGGACGACAGGGATGAGATGCAGGACACTTGGTAGAGGAATGCTTCACCAAGGCACGAAGTAGGGATGACGAGGTGGAGATGATCTTCTACAGAAATGGAGGCGGGAGGACGGCTCCAAGGCTCCCTATGAAGGTGGTGAGAAGGAGGAGGAATATTTAGTGGCACAAGGGAACAACTACACTAGTAGGGGACCTTTGGAGCTTGGGAATGAGCTCTAGGGAGTTTTGATGGGCTTCTAAAGCTTTAGAGTAGGTAGGTGTAGAAAAGGTAGAGATGCCTAAACAAGGGAGGTGTGTAGGTCTTTATATAATGGATGGGAGGGGGCTAAAAATGGACACAGGGTAATCAGCAACCTCTATGACGTCACTGTAGGTCTAGCTCAAGCGTCGCTGTAGCCACCTCACGCCTACTCACACACGAGCTACACTGGCCCTCCAACACATGCACGAATCGCACTTGTGCACACTGCTGGTGCTCACTGGTGCGTATTGGCATGCACCCAATTAGCAAATTGGGGGAACTCTGCGGGTCTCGAACCCACGCCCCTCCCTTGGAGGCTAGGTCTTCAACCGATGCGCCAAGCTGACCGAAGTGTCAAGATGATGCGTTGTGGGCACACAGTGGAGGAGGGCTCTCAGTCGTTGGATTTACATCCAACAGTTGAGATTGCTTGTTGGATGGCCTTTAGAAGGACGTCGAGTGTTATCAACGTTTCTGTGCGGATTTAAAGGCGTATTACGTTGTAGTAGAACCGACAAAACGTTTAAACAAATAATTTTATTACTCGAACAACTAGAGTATCCGAGGTCGAACACAGGGAGCAAACTCAGTACTTTGTAAAACCCAAGAATACAACTGTTAAATGCAAATATAATTGATTCAAAGAGTTTTTAAGAAAGATATAAAAAAATAGAATTAGACGTCTGATTTATGTATCAGACGTCTTAAATGTGATCTTTCTTTCTCTTTTTCTTTTTCTGCTTTGCCTTTCAGATCTCTTTGCAATCTTCCCTTGTCCTTCTTCTTCTTCTCCTGCGAAGACCTCTAACCTTTCTGTTTTCCTCCTTCGCCTGCGAAGACTTCTTTCTTTCTTCTTCTTCTGTCTTGCTTCTCCTTTCTTCGTTGCCTTCTTCTTGTTCTTTGTCTTGCTTTCTTCTTCTTCTTTGTCTTACTTCTCCTTTCTTCTGCAGCGGCCACGTCCTTCTCCTGCAATCAACCTGCCTGCACAGGGGAACAAAACCTAACCCTTCTCCCTCTACCCGCGCGTGTCTCTCTCTCAAGCAACTCACTCTAACCGCTCTCCCAGAGCCACAGTCTCAATCGGGTCGGATCGTACCCGGGACCAGGCGCACCTGCAGGTGTGTGATGCGCGAGGAGTGCGTAGGTCTAGGTCGGGTCGGATCCGCCAGGTCCGCGTGGTCAGGCCGCGGACGAGGCGGGTGGGGTCAGTGAGGGACCTCACCCCTGTGCTTTCGAGGCAGTAAACGTATATCACAAAAAACCTTTATACCATACCTGTGCCTTGAGATTCCACGATGTGGGACTAAACGTTCCGCCCTTCCTTTGCGTGCGCCCGCAGACTCTCGTGTGCAATTGCCCACGCTGAAGGCCCTGCTGCTGATCCTTGCTGAACTCAGTCACCTCACAACACTTGCGAGAGTCTGCTGCACCTGCCGCCTGGGAAGCCTGACGCCTGCTGCTGCTCCAAGCTTCCTGCTGCTTCGACTGTTAATGGCGGCCGGAGCGTTTACCTGAACTTCCACAGAACGGCCTATTGGCCCAATTAGAATGGCTGGAAACCTTCGCCGTAGCACGGCGAAGGCGGTGGGTGATGCTGCAGGTTGCCTGTCGGCCTAGGCGTGCCCGCCTAGGTCAACCTGTGGCCGGAGACGGTGGGTTGTTCGAGGGGTGGTTATGGAGGTCTGGAGTGACAGTTGTGGGGTGGAGCGAGTTCCTGGTGATGAGGCGGAGCTCACGAGGTGGTTGGCGAGCCGTGTGGAGTGGCGGAGTGGTGTGGGCGGCTCGCCGGAGTTCGGTCGGTGATGTGGAAGATGAGGGTGGTCAGCGTCGGTCGAGGGGTAATCAGATGAGATAACAGGGGGAAAAGAGAGAGGATAGGATGGAGAGGAGTTCTAACCTAATTGTAAGGACGAAAGGGGACAGAAGGCGGACAGCAGTACTTGCTGTCGCCGGGGAAGATGACGCCCAGTGGGGGAGAACGGCGGCGACGATGGGGCTGAGGCGGCGTGCGCTGGTACTGCGCGACGCGGAGGAAGGTCAGGAAGTTAACTCTGCCACTGGTTTTGTGGCAGAGCGAAGAGGGAGGGGAGGGGGGCTCGCCGGAGCTAGCTGGGGTATTTGGCCGAGCAGGAGGAGAGGAATTGAAGGGGGAAACTCGGCCAAATCAAGCTCTAGGTGAGTGGCCGGGTCCGAGGGGTGTTTTATAGGTGCTGGACTTGGTGTGCAGGGCGTGAAGGGCACGTAATTGCCTGAGGTTGGTCGCCGGAGATGGAAAGGAGTTAGGATACCCAAATCTCTCGTGCGTTCGCACGAGAGATTGGGTTCACACCAACGATTGTGATTGACTTTATGAGGAAGGGAATTCCTCAGAGAATCCTCCTTCCATTTCTGGGAGGGAATCTCTGAGGGATTAGAGAGCAATCCCTCTCCGAACCTTGCCGGAGTTCGGTTCTGCCCTAGCAATGGCGGCAGGACCGGTTTGCAAAGAAGGCGAGGAACCTAGGGGGCTCTCTGCAAGGATATTCAAAAGATAGGGACCTCTTTGTGATTTGGGTGTACTAACTTGCAAAGTAGGTCAAGATGACCTCTCCTTAGGTCCAAATTTTGGTATAAACCTAATTTGGACCTAAGGAAACCAATGGAGAAGTTAGATTTCAGGTTTGACCTCGTTTGACTGGATATTTTGCGTAAAAACCCAAATTAGGTTAATTGAAGAGCTAGGACCCTAATCTAGGTCAAACTAGGTTCCAAAGGCCAAATTAAGTGTTCTAAACCCTAGAGTATGGTTTTCCATGATTTGTAGAGGGTTTACTTGCTTTTTGTTCTAACCGGAACCTTGTTAATTTAAGCGGGTTTGTTTTAGGGTTACCAAGTGTCTTTTAGTTCTTAGATTGCACATGAACCCATTTCTGATTGACTCAACCCACTTTTTATCTCATTTAGACCATTTGACCTATGTTTTGCCTCTGAGAAATCCCGTTTATCTACTGCAATGGTAAAATTGCAGTTTTAACCTTTATTTCATGTTTTCTTCTTAGAGCACTTGTTTCTTCAGTTAGGCCTTCTTCTAGGTTATGTAGGAGCTTTTATCTTCTTTATTGGGTCAAAATGAGCTAGTTATGGCTCATGATGAGGCTCTCATCATCGAGCAACCTTGGGCACTCTATATGGTGCCACGTGGCACCATCTGGACCGTCCACCTTTCCTTACTTAAAGAGGATGCCACGGTGCTCAGATCAAGGTGATTTCCATGCTGTCAAACTGCGATCATCGCTCTAGATCCATCCATACGATCAGATTCTTCATTCGAAGCCTATAAAGTTGTCACATTGCCTCCTGGCCATAAAATGTCAGATTTACCCTACAATATACACAAATTATCCTAAATGCGATGTAATGCATGTTATACACTCTTTATACTTATGGAATGCAATGTTAGGTTTAGGAACTATCATAAATAAGCATTTTATCATGAATTTATGCGAGTTTATCAAAACCCTAGGTACTAAGTGTATAATTAGCCTAAGAATGATGACAAACTGGTGCTTATCACACCCCTATGCTTAGCCTTTTGGTAGTCCCTTAGCATAATTATTTTGTAGAAATGGTATCAGGGAAAACTAGTTTTTTTTATTTTTGAGGAGAACATTTTTACAGGACTTTGGTTGATTTGAAAGATAAGTAAGGTACGAGATTTGTTTAAGATAAAACATCGGGACTTGTCCTTAGATTCAAAAGTTAGCATAAAGCAAGATCTGTGTATCTTCCCAAGAATTCTACGAATTTCCCCCTCTGATTCTAATCATCTCTTCAACCGTTTTCGCAATAAGAACCTCCTCAGCTTAAGAAATTGATCTAGAATTTACGTGACAATGAAAACTCAAGTGTTAATGCCTTGTCATTAAACTTTTTCTGAAGTTTTTATTATTTTCCCCCATGCTTAGCCTCACCTCAGATTAGTCTTAATAGAATTGTGTCAGAATCATCATCCCCATTACCATTCCTCAAGGAGGTTCTTGCTCCAATGCCATAATAGCATCGTCCAAGACACCTCCAAGAGCCCTACAACTTGACATATCATGGCACCGTAAGAGGAACTCCTAGTGAATCCAAACTCTCACTTCGATACTTTGGGATAATACCATCGGAGACATCTAAACTGCAAGATGTGCTTATATGCTCTGTATATAAATATGGAATATAGATATGGAGCAAGCACCGAGGGGGTAACATGTTGGCATCACTTCCTAAAAGGAGAGTTTTCTACTTCTTCGTGGTAAGGACTCATCTAATCAAAACTGCTTCAGGTTTCACCTTAAGTTAAACAAGAGGATTTATTTATGTTTTTTTGGACTTTGCTTTTGTTGGCTATGTGTGTGAATAAATTTGACACCTGTGTTTCAGAAGAAATTCAATTTTTTTGACCAAGAACAAAGTCAAGTACTATCCTGATGTAAACACATTTACACTACTTAAGATGTCTATTTATGCATGTTCTTAAGCATAGGATTGCATTTCATGATATAAATATTGCATAACATGCATCATCTTGCATTTAGAGTAGTTTGAATAAAATGGAGGTTAATTGTCTCCTTTTATGTGTTTGGACAGGGCAAACATTTTATCGGGGCCTTGGATCAAAGATCCAACCGTATGGATGTGATCAGGGCGACGACTGGAGTTCAACGACTCCAAGATCGCCCTAATCAGACATCCGTAGCATCAGATAGTGACCGGGGAACCTTAGAAGATCAAGGGCCAGGATGGTGTAAATCCACTCTTCAAATGACAAATCTGATCGCACGGATGAATTCGGATCGACGATTGCAGCCCAACAATGCAAAAATCAAGTCAATCCGACATCCGTGGCACCATCTACAACTTCCAGAAGATGGATGGCCAAGATGGCGCCACGTGGTGCCATCCCGGCTGCCCAAACGGGCGCATGAATCCCTGAAGGCCCCATACCCGCTCATTCTCAGCCGTTGGATCTCGATCCAATGGCTGTGGTCAGCCGCACCTAAAAGTGTCCGCTCGACCATCTGCGCCTCGTAGGGCAGCGATCGAGAGCGCTTACGCGAGCCGTGGGTTCGAACCACAGCGAAGGGGAGGAAGGCGTGGGCGTGCGGGCGATGGCGGGCATTGGATCGCGATCGGACGGCCGTCAGCACTCAATCAAGATTACGCGCTATTGAACGCGCTGCATCACGCGCGATCACTCGCGCCAGGCAGGTGCAGCAGCGGGCAGAGACGGTCATTGAATCCCCGATTGGAAGGACCGTTAGAACATTCTAGGAGGCGCAAGTTAGATTTTGGTCAATTTGATCCCATGGCCAAACAACAGCCTCCTCTACTTGGAAATCCACAGGAAGAATTTCGAAGGCAGCTGGAATAAATGCAGAGAATGCAGGAATGGTTCCAAAGAATGTAGGGTGCTCAGCCCTTGAAGGATTTTTATGATCCTTCAAATTACGGGGAACATCCCGGCATCCAGATTCCAGCTGGTGACGTAGAAATCAAGCCCCAGGTGTTAAGCCTAATTAAACATTATCATGGGCTTGGCTCCGAAGATCCGTTTCAGCACTTGGAAGATTTGACCACTTTGGACCGGACCACCAAGGCTCGAAACGTAAACGAGGAGCAAATGATCATGAGGCTCTTCCCCCACTCTCTTAGGGATAAGGCCGCACATTGGTATAGGACAATAGGAAGACCAATTACAACTTGGAATGAGTTGAAATCGGCCTTTCTGAAGAAATTCTTCCTAGTCAGTCATACCAATGCTTTGAGACGGGCAATCACTACCTTTACCCAGCGGCCGGGGGAGCAGTTTCATGTGGCCTGGGAGCGATTCTAGGACATATTGCGGAGGTGTCCACACCACGAGGTGCCGAAATGGCAACTCGTGCAGATCTTCTATCATGGGTTGAATGAGCAACTCAGAAACCATGTGGATGCTTCTTGCGGAGGCAATTTCCTCAATAAAGATGCAGATAGTGCACATGATTTATTTGAGGAAATGAGTAAGAATTCAATTAATCATGCCTCCATGGATACTTTTAACCGGTCCCAGCAACCCAGATCAAATGTCAATGAAGTCCAAGACTCTCATTCATTTGATATGGAGTTGATTTGTAATAAACTTGATAAGGTGGACTTGGTTGCTAAAAGAATGGAAGAGTGGATAGCTGGCAATTCTATGAACAACTCTCAATCCACTCAATCCCAAAATTTGGGATTCCATTCCTCACGAGCTCCTTCTGGACTTGAGTTCGTGAATCAACTCGATGCGACTCAACCTATGAGTCAGCATTTTTCGGAATCCCATGGGTTCCCAACTGGGGCCTTTGATCCTAGGTTTTCTGATCCTTCCCTTTCTTTCTCTCCATCCTCACCCTATGAGGATGTTTGCGCTGTACAAGAGAATGTTAAATCCAACCCCTACTCAAATGCCTATAATCCAGGTTGGAGAAACCACCCTAACTTCTCTTGGAAAAATCCGGGGCAACAGACCCAATTTGGACCCGACAATTATGCTCCACAACGACCAATGGGTCAGGGTCAAGTATATACTTAGTTGCCTCTGAATCAGGTCAATCAGCCAGCTTGGAATGCCTATCAACCCGCATGGCAGGCTGATTTGAACCGTCAAATGGTAGAGATGCATGGATCTATGCTCCAGCTCATGCAGCAAATGAAAAACTCGCTGGACAACTTGCAATCCAGGCTCATTGTTAACTCTTGTCAACCCGGATCTCTACCATCCCAACCCGTACCCAACCCGCGAAACATTATGAATTCGGGCAATCAAGCCCAAGGGTATGGAAATCAGAGGGACCCGCACGCACATGCTCAGGTGGTTGAGCAAGGTTCCTAGTCTTCTTCTGCAAATCAACAATTCATGGTCAATCAAGCCCCTTCAATCTTTCCTAATCCTCCCCAAGACCCAAATTCTTACGCTTCTGCAAATTCTGTAACTTTAAGGAGTGGTAAGAAGACTCAAGATCCACAACCACACTATTCTGATCTTTTGAATCCTGAAGAATTTGAGGAGAGAGAGGAGAATTCTAGAGGAGAAATCAAGGCTCAAGAACCTGATTCCAAAGATCTGACTCATGTTCCTTTTCCTGAAGCCTTAACCAAAGCAAAGAAGAAGTCTGTTGATAGCAATGAGGAGCTTCTGAATTTATTTAAGAATGTTGAGATCAATATCCCGCTCCTTGATGCTATCAAGCACATACCGGCTTACGCAAGATTTTTAAAGGAATTATGTACACAAAAGCGTAAGTCGAGAGAATCTGTTCTGAGGAAGGTGGTACTCTCCGAGCAGGCTAGTTCTGTTATCCTGCACTACCTCCCTCAAAAAAAGAGAGATCCTGGTGCTCCTTTGATTTCTTGCGTTATCGGAGATTACACATTTGATAGAGCACTTTTGGATCTCGGTGCATCCATCAACCTAATTCCTACTTCTCTTTATGAGAAGTTTAGGTTAGGTGAACTTTGGCCAACTTCAGTAACGCTACAGCTAGCGGACCGTTCGGTCACAAACCCGCGAGGTGTTATTGAAGATGTTATAGTTAAGGTCAAGGATTTCTATTTTCCTGTAGATTTCCTTGTCCTTGACATGGATGTACCGGATAATCTGAGGAACACGCCCATCATTCTGGGGTGTCCATTCCTGGCTACTGCAAAGGCCAACATTAATTGTGAAAGCGGTAGCATGGAAATCGCCTTTGGGGACCAACGAATGAAATTGAATATTTTTAAGGCGATCAACAAATTTGAGGATTGTGGATTTATTGAGGAACTTGATGAGGATAATGTTAATATTGAAACTTGTTTGACAGTTTCTTCAATTGAAAGTTCCTCTTTGGTTGATGAATTTGACCCGCAACCCTCTGAACTGACATCTTCGGAAGAGGTTACTGATTTTGTTCACTCACAACCTCTTCCTCTTATTGAATCTTCAGCATCTACCCTACCATCAATCATCACCCCACCCCAGCTTGAATTGAAACCTTTGCCCGAGAATTTAAAATATCAATTTTTAGGACCTCAGAATACGCTCCCTGTGAGCATTAGTGCTAAATTGACAAAGAAGCAAGAGATTAAATTGATTAAGGTCCTAAAGGAACATAAGGAGGCAATTGGTTGGACCATTCATGACCTCAAGGGGATCGAGCCATCTTACTGTAATCATAGAATATTTTTGGAAGATGGATCCCGCCCTTCTCGCCAGATGCAGAGGAGATTGAATCCAAATATGCGAGAAGTGGTCAAAAGGAAATCATCAAGTGGCTCGATGCAGGAATTATTTATCCAATCTCTGACAGTCCCTAGGTAAGTCCCATTCAGATTGTTCCAAAGAAAATCGGGATTACTGTTGTGACTAATGAGAGAGGAGAATCTGTCACAACTCGTTCAGCTTCCTCTTGGAGAGTTTGTATTGATTACAGGAAGCTGAACACAGCCACTAAAAAGGATCATTTTCCCCTGCCCTTCATTGATCAAATCTTGGAAAAATTAGCCGGGCAAAAGTACTTCTATTTTCTTGATGGGTACTCAGGATACAACCAAGTTCCTATCCATCCCGAGGATCAGGAAAAAACTACTTTCACCTGTCCCTACGGAACCTTTGCTTTTCGTAGGATGCCTTTCAGGTTATGCAACGCACCTGTGACTTTTCAAAGGTGTATGCTAGCCATATTTTCTGACATGGTGGGAGAGTTTATGGAAGTCTTCATGGAAGATTTCTCTATTTTCGAAGAATCATTTGACTCTTGTTTGGCTAATTTGGAAATGATTCTTAAGCGATGTATCAAGACACGACTGGTCCTTAGCTGGGAAAAGAGTCATTTCATGACCCAAGAGGGCATCGTTTTGGGTCATGTAATCTCTGAACGGGGAATTGAAGTAGACAAAGCTAAGGTTGATGCTATCACTAAACTTCCTCCTCCCACATCTGTTAAACAGATCAGATCATTTCTTGGCCATGTAGGATTTTATCGAAGATTCATAAAGGATTTCTCGAAGGTTGCTCGTCCTTTGAGCAATCTTCTTGCCAAAGAAACACCGCTTGTTTTTGACGAATCATGCCGAAAGTCATTTGATTTCCTGAAAACGGCAGTCACCTGTTCTCCAATTTTGCAACCACCAATTTGGACAACCCCTTTTGAGATCATGACCGACGCTTCTGATTACGCGGTTGGGGCTGTCCTGGGTCAGAAAATTGACCGAAAGCCCTCTGTCATTTACTACGCCAGTAAAACTCTGGATGAAGCCTAAAGGAATTACACTGTTACTGAAAAGGAATTACTAGCTGTAGTATTTGCTTTGGAAAAATTCAGGGCTTATCTCTTAGGGTCTCATGTTATCGTTTATACCGACCACTCGGCCTTGAGACATCTCTTGACTAAAAAGGATGCTAAACCCCAGCTTATTCGTTGGATTCTTCTTCTTCAAGAATTTGATCTTGAAATCAAGGATAAAACTGGGGTACAAAATGTGGTGGCAGATCATTTGTCGAGACTCCTAGGTGATTCTTCTTGTCCAGACATTCCAATTGCTGACACTTTTCCGGACGAAACCATTCTTACAGTTTTAGGTGTCCACACCCCATGGTTTGCTAATATTGTTAACTATTTGGCCGTTGGTCAAATCCCCCAGGATTGGACCAAGCAACAACGGGATAGACTCAAATCTGAGGCCAAATACTACTTTTGGGAGGACCCTGAACTGTATCACATCGATTCTGATTAGATTATTCGCCAATGCATACCGGAGAATGAATTCAACAGTATACTCGAGTTCTGCCATGCATCTGGGTGTGGTGGACATTTCTCCAGGAGAAAGACGGCAGCAAAAATCTTGCAATCTGGCTTCTATTGGCCATCTTTATTCAAGGATGCCCAGGACTTCTCAAGGTCATGTTCTCGATGTCAGTCACTTGGGAACATAACTAAGAGAGACATGATGCCCCTAAACCCTATTCTTCCTGTAGAAATTTTTGATGTTTGGGGCATCAATTTCATGGGACCCTTTATCCCTTCATTTGGACATCAGTACATTCTTGTTGCTGTTGATTATGTGTCCAAATGGATTGAGGCGATTCCCACCCGAACCAATGACCACAAGGTGGTCATCAATTTTGTCAAGAAAAATATCTTCAGTAGGTTCGGGATTCCGAGGGCTATCATCAGTGATGGTGGCACTCATTTTACTAATGTCCAATTCTAGAATTTATTGGTCAAATACGGGGTTAATCATCGAATTTCCACACCTTACCATCCCCAGACGAATGGACAAGCCGAGATCTCCAATCGAGAGATCAAGAACATTCTGCAAAAAACGGTTAGGCCTGATCGCAAGGATTGGACTCAAAAGCTTGAGGACGCTCTTTAGGCCTATCGTACGGCGTATAAAACGCCCATCAGCATGTCTCCATTCCGTTTGGTGTATGGAAAGGCGTGCCATCTAGCCGTAGAGATTGAACACAGGGCATTCTGGGCAATCAAACAATGCAATTTAGATCTAAATCTAGCTGGGAAGACCAGGAAACTCCAACTATCTGAGTTGGAGGAGCTTAGAAATGATGCTTATGAGAATGCCAAGATCTACAAGGCTCGGACCAAAGCTCTACATGATCAATTGATTTCCCGCAAGAGCTTTGAGCCAAACCCAAAGGTCTGGTTATTCGATTCTAAACTTAAGCTCTTTCCTGGCAAACTTAGATCTAAATGGAATGGCCTATTCATAATTGATCAGATTTTTTCAAATGGTGCCGTTTAGATTTCTGACCCAAAGACGGGTAGCACCTTTAAAGTCAACGGTCAACGTTTGAAGCCTATTGTTGACTGTAATCTTCCAGAACCCACCTCAGACTCTGTTGCTCTAGCCATTCTGTGACTTCTTTGGCTGGACTTCGCCTAGCTGACGGCATTAAACTCAGCAGTTGTACATATGACACAAGGCTGATACGAGCTTCATAACCAGGTGACATCTTTCATATTCTACCCTTTCTTTCATGTCTCTTTTTCAATGAGGACATTGCATCAGCTAGGCATGGGGGGGTGGATTCATTTTTGAATTATTTGGCCAACTTTGTGAAATCCATACAAATTGTTTTTCTCTTCTTATTTATATAAAAAAAAAATAGGAAGGATTAGTTGGACATTAGGACTTTTCAATCCTAAGAAATTTTACACTAGGATCTGAACACAAAGACCCTTCAGGTCTTTGGACTTAATTAGCCTGTGTATCCACTAAAATGTGGATTTGTCTTTGAGTCCTCGCCATCTTAATTCTATCGTAATTGGAATAGATAAGTTTGGGTGATAAGTACACGACTTATCAACCCGCCCTCTGATTTGAGGGAATTTTGAGTCTTAAGCATCTACATGCTTTCTTTGCACTGACTCGTTGTTCGACGATTTTAACGGAAATTGGGCAGCTAATGAACCTTCTAGGGTGATATGGCTGGCAAGTTATCATGGGTAATAGCCCATAGGTAGGTTGTCCAGAGCCTAATCACTAGACCTTTCTCTTTTTCCTGCCCTTAGGTAAATCTTAGACCAGGGAAGCCACCTACTTAAAAAAAAAAGGAGAAAAGAACAAAAAGAAATAAGCCACGCTTCGCCGCACGAGAATGGCTGGCAAGTTGTCGGTGGTAACAACTCATCGACCGGTTGTCCAGAACCCAACTGAGTAAATGCACTAAAAATTCCCAAAACACTTAGGAAGAAGCGGAGAAGTAGAATAAACCGGGGAGATATACACTAGATTCACCCTTGTGTTGACCCCGTAAAAAAGATAAAAGTACGGAGAAAGCTACCGGTTGTAAAGATACACCTTTAGGCAGAATTCTTTTTGAGGTCACCTAGAGGCGTAGAAATCCGAAGTCCATTTTAATTGCCGGTCAACGAGTTTATCACAATCACAATAAGATGCTTAAAGCTTAGGGTTCTCATCAAATCTTGGGTGAGTTGAATGGCCGTAGAAAGCCACTCTTAAACCCTAAAATTTGAAAATCCAAAAAAATTAGAAAAGAGTAAAAAGAGAAAAAGAATTTTTCTTTGAATAAGGCAAGGCTTGAGGCGGTCTGCATTTTGGCTGATACTCGGGCACTGTTGTGTCTTTGAAAGTTCAATTCCTAAGTAGACAATTTCTTAATGATTGAAAATAACTCAGGTCCAAATAATCCAACCTAATTCTTTTATAAATATCATATATTTTTTGCTAGGGACTAGCAAAAGATAGGCATGGGGGTATGATGTAAACACATTTACACTACTTAAGATGTCTATTTATGCATGTTCTTAAGCATAGGATTGCATTTCATGATATAAATATTGCATAACATGCATTATCTTGCATTTAGAGTAGTTTGAATAAAATGGAGGTTAATTGTCTCCTTTTATGTGCTTGGACAGGGCAAACATTTTATCGGGGCCTTGGATCAAAGATCCAACCATATGGATGTGATCAGGGTGACGATTGGAGTTCAACAACTCTAAGATCGCCCTAATCAGACATCCGTAGCATCAGATAGTGACCGGGGAACCCTAGAAGATCAAGGGCCAGGATGGTATAAATCCATTATTCAAATGACAAATCTGACCACACGGATGAATTCGGATCGACGATTGCAGCCCAACGACGCAAAAATCAAGTCAATCCGACATCCGTGGCACCATCAACAACTTCCAGAAGATGGACGGCCAAGATGGTGCCACGTGGTGCCATCCCGGCCACCCAAACGGCCGCATGAATCCCTGAAGGCCCCACACCAGCTCATTCTGAGCCGTTGGATCTCGATCCAACGGCTGTGGTCAGCCACACCTAAAAGCGTCCGCTCGACCATCCGTACCTCGTAGCGCAGCGGTCGAGCGCGCTTACGCGAGCCGTGGGCGCGGGTTCGAACCGCAGCGAAGGGGAGGAAGGTGCGGGCGTGCAGGCAATGGCGGGCGTTGGATCGCGATCGGACGGCCGTCAGCACTCAATCGAGATTACGCACTATTGAACGTGCGGCGTCACGTGCGATCGCACGCGCCAGGCAGGCGCAGCAGCGGGCGGAGATGCGTCTTAAGCCGTTCGATCTCTCTATCGGATGGCTGAGAATCAAGGAACGTGCGCATGAGTTGCACGTGTGAGCAGCTGAGCAGCCGCGCGTGGGTGCGGAAGCTACGCCCATGTTGGGGGCTTTAGTGACGGATTTATCCGTCACTAAAGACCCCTCATTTATTATTTTGAAGATGTAATGACCATTTTGCCCCTACTCCTTGCAACTATAAAAGGAGACCCCCTCCATACGAAATTCTCATCCCTTCCTTCTCTTCTCTACCCCTCCAAAGCTCAAGAGAAGCTTGTCCCACACCCAAGATGCATCTCGCGAGATAAAGTCCAAATTTTCGTCCCCCTTCGGAAGTGGATCCCGCAATGACGACGGCGTGCTACTCCGTTCCCGTTCTTCTGCTTCGTCCTCCTTCATCCTGCTTCGTTCTCCTTCATCCAAGAGTCGTCCCGTCCGACTCATCCTCCAAGCAACCGTCGAGGAGGATTTCTCTCTCCCTATTCTTTTTACTACTTTCTAGCATAGATTTACTACTTTCTAGAGTAGTTTTGCTCGTCCTCCAAGCAATCGTCGAGGAGGACATTTCTCCCCCCATTCTTTTAATGCTTTCTAGAGCAAATTTATCACTTTCTAGAGTAATTTTTTTATGCTTTGTAGTTGTAAGAGTGAAATGAACAATCTCCTTAATGATAAATTCCTTGTTTATTCTACATCTCAATTTGATTTCTCTATGTAATATTCTCTTTCTCTCTTACTCTCTCTCTCTCTTCTATTTATTGTAAATAATTAGATAGTTTTAAATTGAATTATTCCGTGACAAATAAAAAGAAACGCGTAGTTTTTAAATCAAACATCCGCCTCCCTATGTTCGACCCGAAATTTTAATTTCGGTATAAATTTTATTTGTTGAACATGAATTCTTCGCTTTCAAGCTACAACGATAGGTTTTCTAAAACCAAACACGTTAGCGTAGCGATTCGTACGTTCAACATATCCATACTACTAGACAGAATTAGGGACAATCAGTTTCTTCAAGGGTTCAAGAGGATTCCTTTGGGAGATAAACTGATCGAATCTAAATTTTTAGACCTGGAAAGTCTAACCAACCTATTGGTTAAGATTAAAGATTAAATCCTTAAGTTTGTTAAGTCCTTGGATTCATCCTTAAGTTTGTTAAAGATTAAATCCTTTGTTTACCTTTGAAACATAAAGTCTCAACCTTAGTCCCGAGTTTTTGAAAAATCCTCAAAATGGTTTTGAATATATGATTTTTATGGGGTTTTGAAAATGCATGCAAAAATGACTACAAACTTTTTGTATTTTTGGGTTCTAAAAATTCTGAAATGACCAACAAAATTTAAAGTCCCCTCATGCTAAAGATATGCATTGTCCTCATGCATAAGGAAGGAGAAAGATAGCACTTGAGTAGAGAAGGTCTAGATTAGGATGGTCAGAACCTGAAAGAAAATAAAACAAAAGCGGGAAAAGAAATGTTGGGTTACCTCCCAACTAGGGCTATCTTTTATGCCTTTTCAGATGGGCATAGTGTATAGTAGGGCTACAGAAGTGTCACAAAGGTAATTGGAAATGTGGGTGCCCTCTGCAAGCAAGTGTTCCTCTTGGTCCCCAAAAAGATAATTGGAAGTGAGGGGATGGGTATGCGGTGGATAAATGGAAACAAAACTCGAGTCTAGCCAGGGTTTTAACTCTGGATGCATGCTAGGCTCGGGGGAATCATATGGAAGGTCCAAAGTGGAGTGAAAGGTGGAGTCGTCTGAGGTTAAAGTAGGTAATGAGGTTAGGATGGGAGGGTGAGGTGAATTAGCGGGTGTGGTGATTCAGGAAGAGGAGTAGAGTTAAGACAAATCCCCAAATCTAAAGTATTTATTATGTCTTCGACCACTTGTTCCATTTTAGACTCTGAATCATTGAAGAAATCATGTTCTAAAGTGGTCAAAGCACAAAAAGAGTCAATAAGAATTGATTCTTCCACCAATTCTTTTGTCTCAAAATCTAAGTCCTCAAACATGTCTAGATCATAGAATCTCCTGGAAGCTTGAAAGATATCATGACTGATTGTTTGACCATTTTAAGTAATGTCCATTTTTCCTTAATGACAATTAATATTTTCTTTTGCGGTGGCCAAGAAGGGTCTTCCAAGGATGATGGGGGAATTTTTCAGGGCCTCAGGTACATTGATGTCCAGGACCAGGAAATCAATAGGAAATAAACAGTTTTGGACCCAAACAATCACATCCTCCACTATTCCCTTAGGTTTAATTACAGATCGGTCTGCCAGTTGTAGTGTCACCTCAACTGGTTTTAGCTCACCGAACTGGAATTCTTCAAATAGAATAGTGGGGATAATATTGACAGAGGCACCTAAATCAAGCAGGGTGTAGTCTAAAGTTGTGTCATTGATGATCACAAAAATAAGGGGAACACCCAAATCTTTTTTCTTGGGAAGCAACTTGCTCTGGACCACAAATCTTACTATCTCAGAAAGGATCACCTGTCCTAGGTTTTTTAGTCTACCTTTTGCAAGTACAAATATCCTTGAGAAATTTAGCATAGGCAGGAATATATTTGATCGCATCCAGGAAGGGAATATTAATCTCAACTTAACCAAATATATCCATGAGTTCCTTATGTGTGGGCTCAAACTTCTTTTTACTGGTGGTGGGGTTCAAAGCTTGAGGGAAGGGAATTGGATTTTGGTCTTTTGAATCATTTTCTTTTTCTTTTTCTTTTTCTTTCGGAGTTAGGGTGGGAGGAGAGTCAGCTTGCATAGGTTTTGGGTGGGTTTCTTATGTAGAGGTACAAGGCCTAGCATCTTGGGTAGTCTTCCCACTCCTCAAAGTAACTGCATTACCAGTATGATTGTTTCTAGGAGGAGGTCAAGGGCCTGAAGTTGGTTACAACCCAGAGGGTATGATGACTCTATAGTTTGTAACGTTAATTGTATCAATCAGAGTCAGTTTCAAGGGCTTATACGCATAAATACAATAATATAGTGGATCTAGGAGCAATGCATGCATATAGTATAATCTTTATATTAAGATTGCTTAAAATTAACCTTTAATGGCCAAGTTGTACAAGTGCATATTGAAATAGGCCTCAGATAAGCAATTCAGCTGCACGAATGGATCCAGGACAAAAGTCAGAGCCCAACGGCTTTAAAATTGCTCCAATCCAACCTTCGTAGCTTCCACAACAAGCTGGTCGCGGCGTAGATCGCATTAAAGATGAGCGTGTTGTAGTATAGCACAAAATGCATCTCGAGCAAATAATTAACTGAACTGGTGAGTCCCGGTCGATCACAGGGAGATAGAAGGCACTTTTGATTTCATGTGTTTATTTCAAATATAAAGGCTAAGTAAAAGGAATAATCAATCATAATATTTATATCACAAGGAGAGATTGAACATAAACTGAATACATGCATTTGAATAAAACATAAAATAAACAAACTACTGTTGTAACAGAACAAGGGCACCATGGGTGATTCGTGGTGCCCTTTTGGAGAGGTTGGGAAGAGCAGCAATGATCCATTGGGGTGGCCCAATGGACGCTTCAGACGAGATGCAAAGACAGATGCAGAGAAGATGGGAAGAGGAAGAGAGAAAGGTTGAAGGAGGAAGAAGAGAATTAAGAGAATGCCTTCAAAGGGGGACCCTTTGGCCCCTTTTTATAGCTTTGGTGGGGGCAAAGAGGGCATTTGGCCCCTTAAATCTGTTCAAATGCCCTAAATTAATCAGATCCATTGATCGGGAGATCAACGGCCCTGATTGATCCTTCCAAATCCTTCTTTTTCCCTCAATTCGCTCTAATGCTGCCACGTGGTGCTCCATGGAGCATCGATCCTCCATCGCATGGCCGCAGATTGCCTGCATGCACCCTTCACGTTTTTGCCTTCACCACTCACCTCTTCTGAGCACCTTAACCTTAGTTGTCCGATTGTAAGATCGAACGGCTTAAACGCGCACTTCATCATGCCTTTGAAAATCCTAAAGCGTGCCCTTGCGCATTTCTACACGTGTCATCACCCGCGTCTGCATCCAACGCCTCCACATTGGCCACACGTTCACTGCCGAGCCGCTCGATGGAGATCTGCGGTCGAATTTTGTCTACGGGCACTGCTTCTCCTAAATCCCCATGGAGCGTGCTTCAATCCCGCACCTCCTGTCTCGTGGAGAGAGTGCTAACCAACGCACTACTCCCATGAGTTGGTTGCGTTTAGGTTTCATTGGCGTGCATTCTCGGCCGTTGGATGGGAATCCAATGGTCGAGATCTCATTTCTTCTGATAAGGTGGCTGCGATGGCACGATCGCGGCCGTTAGATGACGATCCAATGGCCTACAGTTCTCCGTCCCAATTGGGGCGTGGTGAGGGGGTGGCTACAACTGCTCCACATGGCGCCATCATGGCTGTCCATCTTCTTCTTCTTGTATCTGATGACGTAGGCCCCCGATTAAGTTGATTTCTGCACCGTTGGACTACGAACGTCGATCTAGATCCATCCTCCCAGTTGGATTTGCCATTTGAGGGCTGGATATTCTTTAATTTTCCCCTTGGCTCTTGATCTTCTATAGATTCCCTACGGTGCTATAGAAGTCTGATTGATGAGATATTGGAAGCGTTGGACTCTCGTCATAGTTCTAAACAGATCCATGTAGTTGGATCAGTCATCCGCAACCTCGAATTACCTGCAATGAGTGATACCTCTCAAATAGCACAGTTTTATGCATAAAGCACATATATCAACTACGATGAAGAATACGATGTGTATGCATGCAAAATGTTCATGTTAAGCTAAGTTCTGGCTTAATTCAGGCGAATTAGGGCCTATGATTGCTATGCAATCACAAGCTCGGGAAGTTCTGACTGTTAATCTAACGATCAATGGCCCACGATACGCCACATGGTGCTATCTTAGCACTCCATCCCACGCCAGCAATGCCTCTTCTTATCCTCAGCACTCGGGTATGTGCGATCACAGTCATCCGATCATCATCGGAGGCTCCCCATCTCATCATGTCACTCATCTCCCTCAGCTACATGATTCTCATCCAACGATCCACAATTACTTGCCACAACGACCTCGTAACCCTCTTTTGGACACAAGCGCACGTAGCACAGTGGAATGTGAGTGCACTCCCAAACCCAAGATGCGAGTTTGAAATGCACCCTTGCCAATCCGCTTCAGATGCACCCGCTACAATTCCATTGTTGGATTGGAGATGAATGGACGCAATGAGTCCACGTCATTTGGGGCATAGTTCTCTCATCCTCAACGTACGCGAGGGGAGCGATTGGAGCCATTGGATTGGAATCAAGTGAGTGAGACATCTCCACATGGCTCCACCGATGATGCGAAGCAGATTACATGTGATCATGCACGCAATCCGTGCAATCTAAGGGCACATGCGAGGCGTGATCAGAGCCCTTCATCTTTGATCGGACGGCTATGGCACCTTCCCATCGCTCTAGCTACTGCAAGCGCATGCCAATGAGCATTTGCAATGCGTGGGCCAGTGTGCGCGTGCCGTGTCCTCAACGCAAGCATTGCTGTGGTGCCATGCCAAATCATTTAGCATGTCCTATAAAAGGGTCCTATGACCCTCCAGTGTAAAGCATCTCTTCCACAAATCTTCTACCACCTCCATAGAGCTCAAAGCTGGTCCCCAGAGTCACCAACGAAGCTCTCTCCACCACCATGGCTACCTTGACAAGCCTCCACTTAGCGATGTTCCTCTCGTAAATTATATTGTTGTTATTTTTCTAAGCTTTCCTCTAGTTGTTGTGCTAGCATTTGTAAGGCATTTTTCCCATAATTCAAAGAAGTGATTTGTTATAATTCCGTTGCTTTTATGCATTCCAAGTTAGGTTTCTACTTCTCTTGTCTTATGCTGTTATGATCATTTTTAATTATGTGTGCTTTCTCTAATGCATAGCTAGAGACCTTTGATCTCTACCACGGATTTTTACTCTCTCTAACTCTCTCTCTCTATTTTTTGCGCAAATAAAATAGAACATCATGTGGCAATAAAATTAAGCAACAAAAAGATCCAATTTTTCACCTCCCTAGGATCAACACTTGGACTCACTATCCAAATTATTTTTAAAATTGATGTCATAAGCGCATACTACAAGATGCGAATTATCTCATTACATTTTCTGATGTCAGGGTGCTAAGGTGCTGGGTGAATAGGAGGCTGCATAGAATGATTATGGTTCCTGCCCTAATATTGGTTCCTTTGATTATTGGGGTTGGGTATGGGTTGGGAGGGTAAATTTCCTGCAGGTCTTTGATCTGGAGTAACCCTGATTTGATTTTGTAAGTTATTGACAACACGGGTTACTTCAGTCATCTGATTTTGCATACCCTGCAGGGTTTTTAAGACCTACATAATGATATCTTCTTGAGATGGTCCAGGATGGTATTGATTCTTCCCATAAACCCCAGATTGCTTTTTTCCTCGGTAAGGAACTTGGTTTGTAGTCTTCCAGGAGAAATTCGGGTATATCCTTAGGAAAATAATTATACTCAGTTGGGACAGCACCAATATGATGCAAGTTTTCTCTCTTAAGAAGGTTAGGTGCAGGTGAGGGTGGAGTCAATTTTTGTGAGTCGATTCTTTCCTCAATCTTCTTCTAGTGAATTTGCATTTGATCAAGTCTCAGGTGATCATTTAAATATCATCCTGAGTAATAGGAATAGATTGTCTATGACTGCCTATCTCATGAACACCTAATTGCAGGTTGGTATTTCTACCAAAGGTGCTCATGGAAGCGTGATTAAATGAGTTTTCACTCATTTCTTCATAAAGTTGATAGGCACTTGTTGAATGGAAGATGACTACGCTATCGAAATTGGTTTTGAAAACCTATCGTTGTAGTTTGAGTAGCAAAGAAATCCGTTCAACAAATAAAATTTATACCGAAAAATCTGTAAAGAAATCCCTGGTCAAACGTAGGGAGGCTACGTTGATCAAAATTTGCAATTATATTTTTGTGTTTTTGTTTAAAGGGTGGAATAATCACAATGGAATGGAATCAATATAGACAATAAGAGAGAGAGAGAACATTCACTTGATATTGCAAAATATTTTTACAACTAACAAAGCAAGAAATGATTACACTAGAAAGCGAGAAATTATTACAACTAGAAAGCAAGAAAATTCTACTCTAGAAAGTAGTAGAAAGAATGGGAGAGAGAAGTTATCCTCCTCAACGATCGCTTGGAGGACGAACAGGACGAGACAACTCCTGGAAGACGAGGAACGGAGCGGGAAGAAGGAGGACGAAGTAGGAGGAACGGGAACGAGGTAGCACATCGTTGTCGTCGAGGGATCCGCTTCGAAAATGGGGGGAAAACTTGGTTTTAGCTCTTGAGGAGCATCCCGGGTGTGGTACAAGCTTCTCTTAAGCTTTAGAGAGGGAGAAAGGAGAAGGAAGGGATGAGAAATCCATATGGTAGGGGTCTCCTTTTATAGTTGCAAGGAGTGGGGGCATTTTGGACATTACAACACGAAAAACATTAATTCAGGACCTTTAGTGACAGATAAATCCATCACTAAAGGCCTAAACATGGATGACGTGTGCGCGCCACGCACGCCCTCTCACCTTCAGTGCCCTTCAATGCTCACACATGTTCGCGCGTGCTCAGTCGTCTGATCAAGAGATCGGACGGCTTAAACTGCCTACACCCGCGTGCGATCGTGCGTTTGTTCTGCGCATCTGATCGCACGTGGGCACTATCGGTCGATCTACGCCGCTCGATGCGCATCGCGCGGCTCCAATCGTGCGCCCACTCGCAGCGAATGCGAGCTCGAACGTGCGTCACGCGCTCTCGTAGCTCGCTCGACCACTGCACTGAGTGTGAGTTTGTGTCATGCAGAGAGTTTTGCACACAACCGATCTCGGCCGTTGGATCTTCATCCGACAATCGAGATCAAGCATTGCTTGTGCCTTCAGATGAGGAGAGCGCTGATGAGCGGTGGCATGGCGCATTCTCAGCCATTGGATGGGCATCCAACGGATGAGATTTGTCGAGTGGGTGAAGAAGAAGAGCTGCGGCCAGTGCTAGGCGACTATGATGGTGCCACATAGTGCCATCTAGGTCGTCCATCTTCTAAGTGTTGTAGATGGCACCACGGGTGTCGGATTGGACCGATTTTCACACCGTTATGCTGCGATCGTCGATCTGAACCCATCCGTGTGATCAAATTTGTCATCTGAGGTACGGATTAGCACCATCTTGGCCCTTGCTCTTTAGAGTTCTCGATCTCTATCTGGTGCTACGGATGTCCAATTAGGGCGATCTTGGAGTCGTTGAACTCCAATCATCGCCCTGATCAGATCCGTACGGTTGGATCTTCGATCCGAGGCCCTGATTAAAAAGTCGCCCTGTCCCTGACCATAAAAGGAGATAATTACTATACAATTTATACAACTTAATCTAAATGCATGATTATGCATGTTATGCACTTTTACAATGTATAATGCTAATGTGACAATG
This sequence comes from Thalassia testudinum, assembly GCA_037157565.1. Lineage (NCBI taxonomy): Eukaryota > Viridiplantae > Streptophyta > Magnoliopsida > Alismatales > Hydrocharitaceae > Thalassia > Thalassia testudinum. Next base: position 63,276,549 of record JAZHRO010000036.1, read on the forward strand.
TACAGTTAGAACTTCAATCCAAGGCCCAGATTAAAAAGTCACCCTATCCCTGACCATAAAAGGAGACAATTACTATACAATTTATACAACTTGATTTAAATGCATGATTATGCATGTTATGCACTATTTACAATGTATAATGCTAATGTGACACTAAGAACATGCATTAATAGACATTTTAGGTTAATCAGATGTATGCACATCAGCACTCTCAACATCTTTCCTTAAGAAAGTGCCACCACATAAGGCATCCAAAAATCTTCTCAATTGATCTTCTAATCCGTGATAGAAGATTTGTACCAATTACCAAAGTGGTACCTCATGGTGTGGGCAATTTCTTAATAATTCCTGTAACCTTTCCCAGGCTTCATGCAAAGATTCACCGTGTTTCTGTTGGAATGTCGTAATGGATCCTCATAAGGCATTCGTATGACTTATAGGAAAGAATTTCTTTAGAAATGCACTCTTGACTTGTAGCCAAGTTATAATGAGTTTGCCGACAATTCTGAACCAATATGTGACCTTGTCCTTAAGAGAAAGAAGGAATAGTTGTAAGAGAAAGATGGAGCTGACTTGAGTTGCCTTGAGCTTGATAGGAGCTAGGAAGAGCTGAGTTGAAGCTTCCTATGGTCTCAGCAAATAGCTCTGCTAGCTAGCTTATTGCTAGTAGTTAAGCTAAGCTGGGTTCAAATAAAAGGAGCTGGCTTGAGCTTGTGTGGAGTGACGTGAGCTGGATGCGTTTGTCTAAATAGGTCATTGTAGCTCGCGTTCCCAACGTCAGTTTTAAATGTAGAAATGAATGTGAGTCCGAGTGTTGAACACAGGGAGGTGTGAAATCAGCTTTTTCTGTCACTTAGTTGTCACGGAAATGGCGGGTTTTGCTTGCGCACAAGAAAACACGAGAGAGAAGAGAGAGTACAAGAGAAAGAAAGAGAGAGAGTGTGTAGGGTTAAAGTCTTTTGATCATAGCATTCATGCAAATCAAGATAAGAAAAACCCGATCAAAAGAGAGAGGCAATAGCTATATAAGAAACAACATCATTTAACATGCAACTTGAGTTTTACAGATACAACAATAGCTAAATGCTTAAACAAAAGTAAAGTAAAGCTAGAGTAAAGGGAGAGAGAGGGAGAGAGAGGGAGAGAGGAGAAGGCGAGGCGGCCATGCGGTGGAGGAGGGCTTCGTCAGCAGCTCATCAACTCTGGCGAGTACAAAATGTGCTAAGGGAGGCTAGGAATGGGGTAGAAGGATTGCAAGTGTATTTAATGCCTCTACATGGGTAGTTGGAGGGGGTTTATATAGGAAGAAGGGGTTCCTAAATTAAGTAGGGGCTTTAGCGATGTCCAAGACATTGCTAAAACTGCCCCAAAAATGTTAGTGAAGGCCCCAACCCACCGGTCTTCCATGCGTGCTTGTTCTTCCTCCCGTGCGCCGCTCCAACAATCTGCATGCGCTCGCTGTGCACTGTCCGATCCAAGATCGGACAGTTGAGGCTTCGCATGAGCAGGTGCTAAGGATTGCACTTGCGCAGCACGCACCACGCACGTTATCGTGCGCGTGAGCAGCCGTGCATAACCACTGCACCACGTGGCCTCCATTCATGTCGTCCGTACGAGGATCAACTGTTGAATTTTGATCGTGCACGCGGATGCGGCCGGCACAATTCAAATAGGCGTCAGGTGAACACGTGGGAGGGCGCTGACCGTTGTGCTGTGCTTCAGAGTGTGTTGCGATTTTGCACGAACTTTTAGCCATATGATGGATGATCGAACGACCGAGATCTCATCTGGGCACAATGGAGAGGTGCGCCACAGGTGTGAATGCATCAGATGCCGCCACATGGCCACCTGTGGGCCATTGATCATCAAATCAACGGCCATAACTTCTTGGGCTAGTTGGAGAAGCTTCGGATGTCGGATTTGATAGATTTTGAGTCCGTTGGACTCCGTTCATCGTTCTGAATTCATCTGTACGGTCTGATCACTCATCTGAGACCTATTTTGACAAGAACTTGTACAAATGGCCATTAACATTGATTTATAAGCAATCTCAATGTGCAATGCATGTAATGCTCCCATGCCCATTTATGATGTGTTATTTATGCATGTTACCCTTAAAATAAACCCCGATTGATAGAATTATCGCCACAAAATGTAGAGTTACCATACCCCCTGCTCATTCCTTGCTAGTCCCTAGCAAGGTTCATCCCAGCCATTATTCTCAGTTAGAATCTAGGAATTGATTACTTAGACATTTTGTTACTTGTCAACAGGAGGAAATATACTAACAGCCTAATCTACAGAGACTAAATAGTTCCCTGGTGTCTGCCAAAATATGAATCGCCCGAATCCTTGCTTTAAGGCATACATATATATTTTTTCTTTTTCATTACTTATCATTTTTTGTATTTTTGGAGTTGAGAGTGTGTTTGTAACTTTTTACGGCTACCCAACCCACCCAAAACTCGAAAAAGACTCTTAATGCTAAGCATCTTGGTGTGAATATTGTGATAGACTCACTCAATGGTAATTAGAATAGACTTCGGGTTTCTACACCCCTAGGTGACCGGAAAAGGAAGTGCATGCTTGAAGGTGTATCTGTCTGATTGGTAGCTTTCTCCCTACTTTTATTTTATTTGGGGTCAACACAAGGATGTTTCCAATGTATATCTCCCCGGATTGCTCTACTTCCCCACTTCTTCCATAGGTGTTTTGGACTTTTTGTGCATTTAGTGACCTGGGTTCTAGACAACCGACCAATAGGCTGTTACCCACAACCACTTGTCATCCATACTCGTGCGGTGAAGTGTGGCTTATTTTTTTTTCTTTTTCTTCTTTTTCTATTTTTTTCTATTTCTCCCATTTTTTTCTTTTGTTGTTTAGTAGGGGGCTTCCCTGATCTTAGATTTATCTAGAGACAATAAAAAGAAAGTGGTCCTGTGGCTGGGCTGTGGACAGCTAGCCAATGGGTTGTTACCCACGACAACTTGCCAACCATACCACCCTAAAAGGTTCATTAGCTACCCAATTTCTATTAAAATCTTTGAGAAGTGAGTCGGTGCGAAAATGTGTGCAGATGCTTAGACTAAAAGTCCCTCCAAGTTAGAGGGCAGGTTGATAAGTCGTATACTTATCACCCTACCTTATTGGTGAATTATAGTAAATTAAGGTTGCGAGGATTCGAGGCTAAATCCATATTTTAACGGACACCAGAGCTGATTGAGCCTGAAGGCCTGAAAATTCTAAGTGTTCAGGTTCTTTTCGTATTATTACCCACTGTTGACAAGTTCCTAATGCCTAAGTTTCGCTTCCTAAATTCATATTTTTTTCTTTTTTTTAATTAATTTATTTTATTCTATTCAGACTGATAAAATGAACTCAGAACATGCAAATTACCATCCTCCCATGCTTAAGTTAGATAATGTCCTCATTGGCAAGTAAATGGATGCAAAGGGGATTCAGAAAGAGGTCGCCTGAGTGATACCGTGCACCTAATCAGTCTGCATCTATTGGGTTGCCTCCCAGGAAGCGCTAAGTTTAATGCCTCCAGCTGGGCAATGCTTCGTGTCAACCCTCGATGAGGATGACAACCTCCTTTAGGGGAACCTGGGCAAGGAAATGCTTTAATCTCTGACCGTTTACCGTGAAGTGCCTAGTGTTCGAATCTGCAATTTCAACCGCCCCATTGGAAAAAGGTTTGACCACCTGATATGGTCCTGTCCACTTGGATCTGAGCTTCCCGGGAAAAAGTTTAAGTTGGGCATCAAAAAGGAAGGCTTGCTGGTTAGGCTCGAAGGTCTTTCTATGGATGAGTCAGTCGTGGACGGCCTTCATCTTTTCCTTATAAAGTTGGCTGTTCTCAAATGCATCCCAACGAATTTCCTCGAGCTCAGAAAGTTGGAGCGTCCTCTGTGCACCGGCTAACTGAGAGTCCATGTTACACTACTTAACAGCCCAGTAAGCCCAGTGTTCCAATTTGATCGGAAGGTGGCAAGCTTTGCCAAAGACCAGGCAATACGGCGACATGCCTATCTGGGTCTTAAAAGCAGTTCTGTATGCCCACAGGGAATCATCCAGTCGTGTGGACCAATCCTTCCTGTCAGGTCTCACAGTCTTTTGCAAAATGTTCTTGATCTGCCTATTGGAGACATCAGTCTACCCATTGGTTTGCGGATGATACAAGGTGGCAATGCGGTCAATAACCCCATATTTTCTGAGTAGGGCACGGAACTAGGCGTGGATAAAGTGACCTCCACCATCACTGATCATGGCCTTCGGTATTCCAAATCAAGAAAAGATGTTTTGCTTAACAAAATCCATGACAACCTATGGTCACATCTGCGAGTGGCAATGGCTTCAATCCACTTTGAGACATAGTCTACTGAGACAAGATGTACTCAAAGCCATTGGATGGTGTGAAGGGGCCCATGAAATCGATGCCCCAAATGTCGAAGATCTCGACAATCAAAATTGGCTGGAGGGTCACCATGTCTTTTCTGGTCATGGTCCCTAAAGTTTGGCAGCGAGAGCAAGTCTTTGCAAAGCTGTGTGCATCCTTGAATAAGGAAGGCCAGTAAAATCTGGACTACAAAACTTTTACAACCGTTTTCTTCCCCGAAAAGTGGCCACTACAAGCTTGGTGATAAGGATAACACACTTTGAACTTCTTCCTCCAGGATACACCTCTGATAATTTGGTCGGCACAGAGGCGAAACAGCATGGGATCATCCTAGAAATAATGTTTGGCTTCATCCAAGAACTTATCCCGTTGCTGTATGGACCAGCTGTGTGGGGTCTATCCTACTACTAGATAGTTGACAAAGTCGACATACCAGGGTAGTTTGCTTTCGTGCACAGCCAGAAGTTGTTCATCAGGAAAGGTATTGGTAAAAGGCAAGGAGGGCCCAATGTGGTCCTAGTGGAGTCTAGACAAGTGATCGGCCACGACATTCTTGGACCTGGCTTTGTCGCTAATTTCCAGGACAAATTCCTACAAGAGCAAGATCCATCTGATGAGCCTGGGTTTAGTATCCCTTTTGGCCAACAAATGCTGGATGGCCGAGTGGTCCATATAAATGGTCATGTAGGATCCTAGGAGGTAAGATCAGAACTTTTTAAGTCCAAAAACTACGACGAGTAGCTCTTTCTCTATGACTGTATAGCTCCGTTGGGCCTTATCTAATGTCTTGCTTGTGTAGTAGATCACCACGGATTTCTTTTCTTGTCTCTATCCAGGACTATGCCAATGGCAAAGTCTAATGCATCACACATAATTTCAAAATCCTGGGACCAGTCTGGGGGCTGTAACAAAAGTGCGGTGGAGACTGATTCCCTGAGGATGGTGTAAGCCTGGATGCAATCAGGTGTCATGTGAAGTAGGGCGTCGTTGGTCAGAAGGTCGATCAAGGGTTTAGAGAGTTTGGAGAAGTCTTTAATGAACCTTCGATAGAAACCAACGTGTCCTAGGAAAGATCGAATTTGCCAAACCAAGCTAGGTGGTGGAAGTTTGGAAATCAAATCAACCTTAGCTCGATCCACCTCAATGCCCCTATGTGATATGATCTGCACGAGGACAATCCCTTCTTGAACCATGAAATGGCTTTTTTCCAAGTTCAAAACCAAGTTATCCTCAATACATCACTTCAGGATTTTCTCTAAGTTGCTCAGACAATGGTCGAATGAGTTCCCAAACACTGAGAAATCATCCATAAAGACCTCCAGGTATTCACCCACCATCTTTGAAAAGATGGCTAGCATGCAACGCTGAAAGGTAGTGGGTGTGTTGCATAACCCGAATGGCATACGATGGAACGCGAATGTGCCATACTGGCAAGTGAATGTGGTCTTCTCTTGACCTTTGGGAGCAATTGCAACTTGGTTGTATCCTAAGTATCCATCCAAGAAGCAAAAATATTTCTACCCTGCCAATCATTCAAGAATCTGGTCAATGAATGGCAGAGGGAAATGATCTTTCTTGGTTGCCTCATTGAGCTTCCTATAATCAATGCACACCCGCCATGCAGTGGTGGTGCAGGTGGGGATGGATTCGCCACGCTCATTGGTGACAACGGTGAGCCCGGCTTTCTTCGAGACCACTTTAGTAGGGCTCACCCAGGGGCTATCGGAGATTGGGTAGATGATGCCAGTGTCAAGCCAATTGATGATTTCCTTTTTAATGACCTCCCGCATATTCGGGTTTAATCGTCTCTGCATCTGACAGGAAGGTCGAGCCCCATCTTCCAGATAGATCTTGTGGGTGCAATAGGTGGGGCTAATTCCTCACAAATCCAAGATGGTCGATATAATGGCCACCCGATGTTCTGATAGGGTCGTGGTCAACCTAAGTTCCTGATCCTTGGTTAGATGGCCATTGATAATCATCGGGAAGGTCTGATCAGGTCCAAGGAAGATGTACTTTAGATTTTCGGGAAGCAAATTCTGCTCAGGTGTGGGTGGAACAACACTCGATGGGTAGGGAAAAGGTGGGAGTTGATCAGCATCAATCTCCTTGAATGGTGGTTGCTGATGGTAATCTGCTCTAAAAAGGTCAGCCTGCACAGACGGGGATGGGCCAGAACAGTCGTCACAGGGTTGGGTCTGATGGTCTAGAACTAAGGGTGAGGCATTTCTCAACCAGAGGCTCCACAGGATCGTATTCCTCAATCCAGTTATAATCGAAAGACTTAGTCGCCCTAAAGATATCCAACTGCATCTTGTCTCTGAAGGTATTTCCATGCATCTCATGTCACAATCGATGTTCGCCTTAGCCGTAGCTAAGAAAGGTCTGCCTAGGAAGATGGGTGTGTTTTGTAGCTGTTCGAGGACTTCCATGTCGAGCACCAAGAAGTCAACTGGGAAGTAGAAGTCCTTGACCCAAACAATTACGTCCTCGACAACCCCATTCAGGGTCTTCACAGATCGATCAACCAATTGGATAGTCACAGGTGTGGGTGTCAATTCTCTGAATCTAAATTGGTGATACAGGGTTGTTGGGATCAAATTGATTGAAGCACCTAAGTCTAGGAGCACTCTATCAAATGTCATGTCCCCGATATTACAAGATATCAGGGGTGCTCCTGGGTCTGTTTGTTTGAGCGGAAGGTTGCTTGATATCACGGAACTCGCTTGCTTTGAGAGCACAACCTTCCTAGGTGCTTGGGGTCATGGCTTACACTTCGGTGTACAGGCATCCTTTAGGAACTTAGCATAAGCCGGAATGTGCTTGACTACCTCAAGGAGCAGGATGTTAATCTAAACCTGCTTGAAAATTTCCAAAAGCTCCTTATTTTCCACAACCGCTTTCCTTCTCTTCATCTTCTCCAAGGCCTCGGGGTACGATGTCTGGATTTGAACTGAGTCAGTCTCCAGGTCCTTGGGTGTTTCCTACTCGTCTTCAGAGTGGGGTATCTCAGGGAGTAAGAGGAGTCAACCACTTGGGATCCTAGGTTTTAGTGTCGCTTCTCAAGGTCACCGCATTTGCAGAGGCATTGGGATCATGGGTTGATCCTTGAGAAGAAGAGGAAGAAGAAGCACCAAACCCAGGGGGTGTTTGTGGGGCAGGCTGGACCATGTAGGCCTGCTCGGGATTGCCTTGGAACCCTTGTGAATTGGGGCCTCTGTTAATCACATTTTGAGGGTTCAACTGTGGCTGAGAAGGAAGGGATCCCTATTGTTTAAAATCCAACAGCTGGCTCAATTGTCCCTTCACTAATGCCATTTCCTCCTGGTGTTTCTAGTTCATGTCAGCCATCATTTTCATCGTGGTGTCCATTTGGTTTTGTGGGGGAGGGGCTGCCCTATTCAGATTATAAGGGGGTCTAACCGGTGGACATTGCTGATAGGAAGTTGGGTTTGGCTGATGGTTTGGCCTGGGCTAGTTCTGAAATTGATTTTGTTTATGGTTCGTCCAAGCGAAGTTTGGGTGATTACACCATCCAGCATTGTAGGTGTTGGAGAAGGGGTCAGGTTTGGAATAACCTTGGATGGCCTGGACATCTTCAAAGATAGGTGCCGAGGGGGTGGGAAGAAAATAATCAGGGGTTGAGGGAGAAAAGGTCCCTCCCTAGAACATGGTTAGGGGTTGTTCTAGGTGCATCTGGCTTAGTGGTTGAACTAGGTCGACATTGTGAGCTCCCTTTGCTAGGGAGAGAGTCTATAGCAGGTTCCTGGTCTGGTTCAATAGTTCATCTATCTTCTTATCCACCAATTCCACTCGATCCAACTTCTTGGCAATGATATCCATGTCAACCATTCCAGAATTTACTTGTACCTCTTAGATCCCACCATAGAGGCATTGTTGAGCGAATTTTCACTCATTGACTCGAAAAGCTCAAACACACTTTCCTCATCTTTGTTCAGAAAGTTTCCTCTGCATGAGGCATCGAAAAAGTTCCGAAGGTTGCTGTCTAGACCGTGGTAGAAGATCTAGGCCAATTGCCACCTTGGAACCTCGTGGTGTGGGCATTTCCTCAACAATTCGTTAAATCTCTCCCACACCTCATGGAATTGTTCCCCGCCCTGGAGTGTAAAGGTGGTAATGGCTCTTCTAAGAGCATTGATCTTTCCTATGGGGAAGAATTTCTTTAAGAATGCATGCCTCAGTTCTTCCCAAGTAGAGATAGTTCTTCCTAAAGTTCTAAGCCAGTGAGATCCTTTGTGTCTCAGTGAGAAGGGGAACATCTTAATCAAAACAATGTCTAAGTTGATGTTCCTGGGCTTGACAGTCTGGGCGATCCAGTCAAGGTTCTCTAGGTGTTGGAAGGGGTCCTCATTTAAGCTTCCATGGAAGTGGCTTTGAATCAGGCTCAGGAAATTAGGTTTTAGCTCAAAATCATCTCCCCCTTCAAGGACCCTGAGATGTGGTTCGATCCGAATAGCAGGCAGCTTGTAAAAGTCACAGAGGGGTCTGGGTTGGTTCTGGAATTGTGGTGGATCAGGTGGTGGTTGCCCCTGCAAGTTCTGCAACTGGCGTATGGCTTGCATGATAGTGTGGATCTACTGCTACTAAAGCTGGTGGTTTACATTAATTTGGGCTTGGATGATGGCCATCGTATCTGGTGGAGGTTGGTCCTCAACCTCATCTACTCTAGGTTCGGCCATATCTCTAACAAGATCAAGTCTCCCCTGGGTTTCCCATCCCAAAACAAACAGCTCAGGATGAAGTGATTGTCTCCTGTGCATACACAAAAGAAGAACGGGGAGGGATGCGGAGAGAAACAGATGCGAGAAGCATGTGTGCTCAAACAAGCAGACAAGACTAGTCCTTATAGTGTATTCCTTAGGGGACCTAGAAATCTCAAAAGGAACAATCAAGACTATAGGCACGTAACCGCCCTTCCCAAGGCTAATTTGGCCAGGTTGATTATGAGGGAATTGTGGGGAAGGTTCTTCCTTTGGCTTGCGCCGTCGGTTCCATAGACCCCACAACCGTAGTTGTTTAACACTTCCTCACAGCCTAGTCACCAGATTTTACAAAGGGAATGAAGGCCAAGTTCCTAGCAACCGAAATCACACCTTTCGAGATTTAAACCAGTCCTGCCTAGGGCACGTCTACTCTATTTTAATGAGGGCTTAGGTCAATGCTTGTGCTCAAGACATGTGATGAGGCATTGATTGGGGTGGTGCCTCTTAGTTATCCAATTCAAATGTGTGTGCAACTAACAAGACATGGTTCTCAAGCAAGGATTTAAGATGTAGTGTATTTTAACGTTTGTCCTTACTTTAATGTCTTTTAGGGTTGAAGTGCCTTAGTGTTTTCAAACAAGTTTCAAGTGGGCACGCCAAGTTTTACACACAACGGGTGAAAGTGAATTTCCTTTAGAGTGAGAATGCCATACAAAACAACTCTAATGTTCTCACCCTACTGTTCATGCAATCTACCAGGTGAGTCTATTTTAAGGTGAGTGATGCAGCCTAAGTCAAGTCATGGTGGCTTCGCAAACATCACTCAAAAAGAAAAAGAACACTCCAAAGAGATTGTCTTTAAGAATGTTAGAGTGTATTTTTTTGTTGGGTGATGGATTTAAGATGTGGATCAAGCAATCATTCACCATGCCAATTTTTCTCTGATTTTAATTTTTTTTAGATTTTTTTTTAGGCGAGCAAACAACCACGGGTAGAGCGATACAACCGATCTTTGCTGCATTCACTCCATCTCTACCATCACGAGTCACACTCCTTCACCTCCTAGGAGTCGAGTTCCTGCAACCAATCAAGGGAGAAAATGAGTTAGACGATGTGAGTATGGATGCAAAATGAAAGCAACAAAATAAATCCGTTGCCTCCCCGGCAACAGCACCAAAAACTGACATGAGCCAGACGTGTTTGTCTAAATAGGTCGTTGTAGCTCACGTTCGCAATGTCGATTTTAAATGTAGAAACGGATGTGATTCCGAGTGTCGAACACAGGGAGGCATGAAATCGGCTTTTTCTGTCACTTAGTTGTCACGGAAATGGTGGGTTTTGCGTGTGCACAAGAAAATGCGGGAGAGAAAAGGGAGCACGAGAAAAAGAAAGAGAGAGAGAGAGTAGGGTTAAAGTCGTTTGATCATAGCATTCATGCAAATCAAGATAAGAAAAACCTGATCAAAAGAGAGGCAATAGCTATATAAGAAACAACATCATTTAACATGCAACTTGAGTTTTACAGATACAACAATAGCTAAATGCTTAAACAAAAGTAAACTAAAGCTAGAGTAAAGGGAGAGAGAGAGAGAGAGGAGAAGGCGAGGTGGCCACGGTGGTGGAGGGCTCCATCAGCAGCTCGTCAACTCTGACGAGTACAACATGTGCTAAGGGAGGCTAGGAATGGGGTAGAAGGATTGCAAATGTATTCAATGCCTCTACATGGGTAGTTGGAGGGGGTTTATATAGGAAGAAGGGGTTTCTAAAGTAAGTAGGGGCCTTAGCGACATCCAGGACGTCGCTAAAACTGCCCCAGAAATGTCGATGAAGGCCCCTGTCAGCCGATCTTCCGCGCACACCTATTCTTCCTCCCGTGCACCGCACTCGCGATCTGTGTGCACTTGCTATGCACCGTCCAATCGAAGATCGGACAGTTGAGGCTTCGCATGAGCGCACGCTAAGGATTGTGCTTGCGCAACGTGCGCCTCGCGCGTCATCACGCACGTGAGCAACCGTGCGCATCCACTGCACCGCATGGCCTCCATCCACACCGTCCATGTGCGGATCAACTACTGAATTTTGATCGTGCACGCGGATGCGACAGGCGCAATTCGAATGAGCGTCTAGTAAGCACGTGGGAGGGCACTGACTGCTGCGCTACACTTCAGAGTGTGTCGCAGTTTTGAATGAACTTTCAATCATCCGATGGATGATTGGATGGTCAAGATCTCATATGGGCATGATGGAGAGGTGCGCCACTGACGCGAGCGCATCAGATGCTTCCACTTGGTTGCCTGTGGGCCGTTGATCATCAGATCAATGACCAGAACTTCTTGGGCTAGTTGCAAGAGCTCTGGTTGTCAAATTTGATCGATTTTGAGTCTGTTGTACTCTGTTCGTCATTCTGAATCCATCTGTGCAATCCGATCACTCATCTGAGGCTTGTTTTGACATGAACTTGTACAAATGGCCATTAACATTGATTTATAAGCAATCTCAATGTGCAATGCATGTAATGCTGCCATGCCCATTTATGATGTGTTATTTGTGCATGTTACCCTTAAGATAAACCCCGATTGACAGAATTATCGCCACAAAATGTAGAGTTATCATGGAGCTGAGGAGAGTTGATGAAGAGCTTCATGCAAACTCCTTAGCTAGCTTAGCTAGCTAGTTCACAACTATTAGCCAAGCTTACAGGAATTGAGTTGAGATTAGCTGAAATGAAGCTGCTTGATGACTCTTCAACTAGCTAGTTCTCAACTAGTAGTTAAGTTCAATGCAGTTGAGTTGCCACGAGCTAAGGAGAGCTGAAGATGAGCTAGAATGTGCTGACATGAGCTAGGATCAAGCTAAGGTGAGTTGGGATACAACTAGCTGGGACTTCTATCTTCCTTTCTTTGTCTTTCTACCTTCCACATTGTTTGGGTTTAGTTGATTTTTAGTGTGTCCTCATCCCTGACAAGAAATTGAATTCTATAAGTACATAAAATGATAAAAAAACCTACTAATGTATGCCTAAACCCTAAATGCATGTGAATTCCTAAGTGTAGCCTGATACTGCAATGCAAATGCAAAATCCCTAGGAACTAAGCGTATAATTATCCTAAGAATGATGATAGACTGGTGTTTATCAGAAACCTTTTTAGGTTCAGTTGGGGAGATATACCGTAGAGGTTGACCTCGGGATAAAAAAGGGTAAGGAGAAAGCTACCAGTCTTTAGTAAAGCAAATCCAAAGACTAGGGCCAATAAGGTCAAGAGACAATCTTAGTCTAGTTGAAAACTTGGAGTTCAATAAGGTTTCCCATTTGATGAGTCAATTATATGTTTGCAAACATAAAGGCTTAAAATTTGAGTTCAATTCAAACCTTGGGTGGGTTGACAAAGCCATAAAACATTTCTCTTGAGGACCAAGTCCTAGGCTAATAAAGTCTATCATTTGACTTAGGCGATCCGTATTTGAGTCGATACTCAAGAATTGTTGAGTCTTTGACGTAAAGGTTTTGTTACGATTCCTTTGTTTTGGTGAAAAATCAAGATTGGTGATTTTAATTTGACTAAACTCAAAAGTTGCAATTCTACTTCCTATATAAATATTATTTTCCCACTTGTTTTCGCTTAGTGATTTGCTTAAGGACTAGCAAAAGATTGGCATGGGAATGTGATACTTTCATATTTATTAACATAATTTATGCCTAATTAATGTTATTTCAAGGGTAAATTAGGTCAAGAAGCATTTATATAGGTGAAATTAGTCATTTAGTGCATTTTGTAAATAATGCATAATTTTAAGTTTTTCTACAATATTTTCCTTAGCTATATTTGGTGCCTTGATGTTCTTATTTGTATGTGTCTAGGCGCAACGTATCAGGTTGATTGGATATGGGCAGGAAGGAGATTTGGAATTAGGCTCACTTAGGAGAGGTTGAGTTAAGTTGGTGAACCAATTTGATAACCCAATTAACCTTAAACCCTAGCCTATTATTAGCCTAATTTTCCCAAACTAACACATTATCACCTAGCCTAATTAACCAACCCAATTGGCCAGCCATGAACCTTGATTTTTAACCTATTATGGTCAACTAAGCAAGGTCATATCTTTATTACCCTAAACCCTAAACATAATCCAATCCTCTTCCAACAAATCTACCTGGTCGCCACCTCCATCCTCCTATCCTCTCCCTATGGTCGGCCATACCTAATCCTAAACACCCTTAAATGGTTGACCACCATACCCTCAAATCACTACCCTTGGTTCTGTATCCTATGACCTTAGGAAGACCACCAAAAACTCTAGCCTTACCCCCCTCCAACAACCTAAGCTAGTCCCCATACCCTCAAGATAGAAACCATTAGGGCTGACCCTTTTGTGCATCCATCCCCACCCATAGTTAATGATCCTAAGGTCCTAATTAAACCTGGAAAACCCTAGCCTAACCTCCTCCCAAATCCACCTATGGCCGACCACCTTATATGCCTTTATCTTAACCCTCCACTACACATCCAAATGCCCTCCTTCAATCGATCATAGCCACACCCCTTAGACTTCACCCTAGCCGTCCACATCATCAATCCAAGGCCCTTTAGATCAACCAATAGGAAGCATTCACTGCTCCTATAAAACCCCTAGGCACGCCCCCCTTTAGAACCATTCTTCTTCTTCCAAAAAATTCCAACTAGTCTTAAGCCATCTCCTCTCTCTACCACACTCCCTCCCCTTAAAGATTCCTAGGTAGGCCTTCTGATATACACACATGAATTCATGATAAAATGCTTATTTATGATAGTTCCTAGGTCTAACATTGCATATCATAGTATAAATATTTCATAACATTAATTGCATTGCATTTAGGATAGTTTGTATATTCTGTATATTAATTCCAGCATTTTATATGGCTAGGAGGCAGTGCGACATCTTTACGGGCATCGGATGAAGAATCCAACCGTACAGATGGATCTGGAGCAATGATCCCATTCCGTCACCGCGAAAATCTCTCCGATCAGAGCTCCGAAGCATCCTCTATAAGAAGAAGATGGATGGCCCAGATGGCACCACATGGCACCATCCAAGCTGCCCGACACGAGCCACAGCCTCCCCAGCTTCACGCAAGGAGCGATCCCAACCATTGGATCTCAATCCAATGGCTGAGAAATGCTCTACATCAGCCAATCTCTCCTCCAAAGCATAGAAAGGAAGGCTCCATCTGGACCATTGGATCCTCATCCAACGGTCGAGGCACGCGGCCGCACCTCATCTCCATGCAACAAAGCAATGCTTTGGACAAATGGTGAAGCACCCACTCCTGCATCGGCTAAGCTTGAGTGCCCTATCTTGATCGAGTGGTTGAGGTAACGCACGCACGCTGGATAGCAATACGTAACCACATGCCAAGGCAGACGCGCTCCATCTAGAGCGCTCATTTAAGTCGACCAAAAGCAGCAACTGTCGTCCAATCGTCACGATTGTGCAGTAAGCGCAATCCAAATTGATGAAGGCATGATCTGCAGGTGCCCCCAACCATGAGATGGCTCATCCAACGGCTACCTGCAAGCGCGCGCTTCCTCCTTGAGATCTCAGCCATCCATGCCTGATCCAACAGCTAGAGATCTTCATGCACTGTGCCAGCTGCAGCTGCGCCTCCTCACGCCAGCCAAGCTCATGAATGCTTTAGCAACACCCTCGTCAAGTCTTTAGCAACATTTTAAATGTCGTTGAAGACTCGTACATGCAAAAGACCTCCATTCCTCCACTATATAAGCCCCATGACCCCTCCCCTTCCAAATGATCTCTACCTACTCTACTCCCACCTACTCCTAAGCTCTAGTAGCCTACCAAAGCTCCCATAGAGCTTATTCTCAAGCTCCAAAGGCCTCTTATTAGTGTAATGCCCCTATATCCCACCAAATATTCAACCTCCATCCCACCACATTCATAAGAAGCCTTGGAGCCGTCCTCACACCTCCATTCTGGTAGAAGATCATCTCCAGCTCCCATCCCCATTTCGAAGCCTTGGTGAAGCATTCCTCTACCTAGCGTCCTTTTGCATCTCAACTCCATCGTCCAGCACCTCACCCTCTTCGTCCAAGCTGCCGCTAAGAACCGTCGTCTTGCCAAACAGCCAATTTAGGAGATTTCTTCTCACCTCTATCTCTTTTATGTTTTCGCATATTGTAATAGACATTTGAATGCCACTATGAAATATTATACTTGTTTCTCAACTTTGTGAAGTTATCTCGCTTGTCTTTTTATTTCAAAAACACCAAAAAAATTACAAAACCCTAAAACACCAAAAAGAAACAAAATGAAGTGTGGATTTCAATAAAAGTAAATGTCGCCTCCCTATGTTCGATCCGGGACTCCTTTGGAGTTTCGGTTAAAAATTGTATTTGATAATGTGTTTTGTGAACTATGACGATGGGTTTCTCCTAACCCTGATTTTACTTCGCCAAAACCCATATATCACCTTCTCATCCATGTTAGGTTTCGTATAGCACGTATTTGATCATAATAAGAATCATAGTATAGTGTGAAATAGGATCAACAAAAATAATTATAATGATAACGAGACTTGGAGTTCCGGTCGTTCGTCTCTGGGAGGCATTTATGGAAATGTAGATTTGAAATCAATCTCTTTTGCTCTACTTGCTTAAAATCTCATGCTGGTTTATGGTGATTTATGTATTGATGTACGACATGCTAGTTTCCAAAAGATAGTAATTAAGACATGCAACTTCAATCACACCAAAAGATGATAACTAGGCACATGATGATTTTCAACATATATATTTATATATATAAAAGATGATGATGATATCAAAGTTGCAGAGCACAGGTAGAGGAATGCTTGTACAAGGAAATAAAACTACTCGCTACCAGAAAATGACTGCATACATGAATCTATGGGGGGATTTTGCATGTATCATTGAGGGAGAAGTAAGGAACTACACTATTAAGCAGTAAATAAAACATGTAAATCTATGAAGAACTATAATCTAGTCTAGCAGAAATAAGGGCATTCGGAGGTGGGCTCCGATGGCCTTTGAGTTGGTTGAGAGGAGGAGGGGTGACCAATGGTGCTTAGGCCAGCTAATAAGTCCATTTTAATGGACTATTGTTACACCTAAGTAATTCTATTCTAACATTTTATATTTGTTAATAATCACATTAGGTCATTAAATGATTGCATGCATCATTATTTAAGTTTACATTTATTCTATTGCTTATGATGTAATTATTTTGTATTTCATGCAAATCTCGCAACAACGCACCCGTTGTATCTCCTCCACTTAATCCACTCCATCAGGCTAATAATTAGAAAGAAGAGGAAGAGAAAAAAAGTTCCATTTGCTATTGAATACCAACGAAAGGTCGGCTCAGAATTTGGAAGCCAGGGCGAGATGTGGTCTGGCGGGCTCGGGGAGACAGCAAGCGAAGCCAAGGTGACGACCGGTGGAATCAGGGAAGGCGAAGGCTGGACTACTTGGAGATAGAGGGCTTGGAGGCGAAAGGAGCGGAGAGACTCTGATGTGCACAGTAAAAGGGTGATGGAGGCGAGGTGGTCTGATAGAAGGGGCGCAAAGGTGCACGACAAGATCTTATGTTTCCGCTGCCGGTGATGGGGACATATGGCGGCTACTTGCCGATCTCCTATGGTGTGCTTAGAGTGTGAGGGATTTGGTCACAAGAGGGATTCGTGCAAGGGTCCTGGGGGGCAGATGAAAGAACATCTTTTCCCGTGCTCTGGAATTTTAAATTCTAGGGCTTTGCAGGTGCCTCCTCCGCCCCCTTCTTTATGCAACTCGGGGGGGCTTACGGTTGATGTGGAGGTACCTATGATAAAGAACATCAAAGCGGAAAAGATGGCTTTGCGTGGAGCACTGGTCAGAGAGATTATGTCTGGAAGACCGACTATGGAGAATGTGCGCAACCTCGTAAGCTCTCTTTCCCTTTTGACCAAATCTTGGCAGTCTGCTTTTTTATCAACTACACGATTTGTCCTCTTTGGGTTGGGGATGTTGGATGTTGAGAGGCTGTGATTTCAAACATCTTGTAATGATGGCCTCATGATGATCTGGAGACTGGTTTCTCCCTTTGATGGAGCCTTGCCGGAGAGGCCACCCCAAAGAGTGGGTTCCAGATCGAGAATACTTGAGATCAAGGGATTGCCTTTGCATCTGAGGTCGAAGGAGGTCGTATCATCCATGATATCAGGATTTGCATCAGTGGCAGAAGATGAGATTGTTGGACTGTTTGAGGGCGATGGTCACTCGTTGAATGTGATGGTCAATGTATTTAAAGCTGGCTCTGTATGTGATAGATTGATTCTGAGATGTGGTGGGAGCTCATGGTTGCTGAGGCTGAGGTTCTTGGTGGGTGATACTGTAGCGAAGCAAGATAAGTCGTCTGGACCTGAAGCTGGTGAAGAGGCGGCTGTGCAGGACTTGTGCACGGCTCCATCTGAAGAACCCCCATCTATCAAAAATCGTAAGGACCTTCATGTGGGGGAGAGGGGGGAGATATTGACTGAGGAGAAGGAGGAATCAGGTGGGGTGGAAGCATCAGGACCAACGCCCATGGTGGCAGGGGATTTGTTGCCAAGCGGTGAGGAGGCTGAGGGGCAGGGGGTTCAAGAGACGCAGCTTGATTTCCTAAAGGATAAACAGGGTCTGCACGAGATTGAGGGTCTTAAAATTGATGGTGGTTCTTGCGCTAAAAATGGTAAGGGCAGATCACCTTATAGCCTCTGACAGAGGAAGTCAAAGGCTGACATTCTGATGGATGAAGACAAGATTGCAGAGGTTATGCAGGTCTGTAAGTGCCAAAACCTCAGGGGGGAGGGATCTCGTGAGGATAGATGAGAATCCTCACTTGGAACGTGTGTGGGTTGCGCGAAAAAAGCTGGAGGGCTTCTCTGATGAGATATTTGAGAGAATGGAGGATTGAATGTGCGATCATTCAAGAGACGCACATTGAGAACAACTCTGATAAGCTTTGGTATGACCTGCTGGCTTCAGGGATGAATGAATGTGTGAAGATTGATGCACAGGGGAGATTGGGGGTATTGCTATCTGGTGGAGGAAGGTGTGGGCTCAATGTTTGGAAGTTCACAAAGCCAAGCACATGTTGACTTGCAAATTCCAAATTCACCAGGGGCATGAGTGTATCTGGGTTACTAGGGTATATGGCCCCTGTGTTGCGTCTGCTAGGTAGGAGTTGTGGGAGGAATGGGCTACCGTGGCTGAGCTGGTGCAGGGGGGAGCATGGTTGACTGGTGGTGACTTCAACTGTGTGTTAACAGGGGCAGACAGGCCTAATGGTGTCACAGACAGCTCAACTGTTGGCTTCCAAATGGTGGTTCAATCTCTTCAACTGAGTGAGTACCCATCTTCTGGTGTGGAATTTACATGGCGCAATGGAAATGGGCTAGCATCCAAATTAGACGGATTCTTTGGGAATGTGAACATTCTTGAAAGATTTCAGCTGTCGACTGTTAGTGGATTGGATCGACCTTTCTCTGATCACACCCCTTTGGTGTGGGATAGTGGGGAAGAAACCCAAGTTGGCTCCTACTTCAAGCTTAGAAGATCATGGCTGAATGAACTGGGCTTCTGTCAGATGGTCAGTTCATGGTGGCAAGCTAAAAAGGTGGAGGGCTCTGCTACTATCAGATTGGCAGCCAAGCTGACTGAATTGCGCACTGTCTTAAAAGAGTATGGAATTACTATTAACATGATAAGGTAGCAAAGGAGGATGGAGGCTCTGAGTAACATTCAAGAGCTGGACTCTAAGGAAGCAGCTGGCCCTTTATCTGAGGAAGAACTTGCTGAGAGGAAGGTGTGGCAAGGTGTGATACTGGATGAAGATTTAAACAAGAAATTGATTGGAGGGAGAGATCAAGGCAATTATGGCTTAAGGAGGGAGATGCCAACACGAAATTATTCCATCTTGCAGCTAGCTCTCGGAGGCGTGCTAATTTTGTATCTTCTATTGTCAAAGATGGACACAGGATCTCCTCCATTCGAGAGATAAGATCAGAGGCCATCAAATACTATAGAGATGCTTCTCAGGCAGTTAAGAGGGGGAAATGGAGAATGGCAAGAAGTGATGCTCCTAGTTTGACAAGTGAACAGGCCTCTCAGCTGACTGTAACCATCACTGAACATGAGACCCTGCAAGCAATTAAAGAGCTCAATATGGAAGGTTCCACAGGCCCTGATGGGATACAAGTCTTCTTCTACAGAGAGATGTGGAATGTGGTAGGCAAGGAAGTGATGGATGTCATTAGAGAGTTTGAGAAGGGAAATGCTGGGCTTGAAAGGATCAACAAGTCATATCTCTTTTTACTGCCTAAGTCAATGAGAGCAGAGAAGTTCTCAAACTTTAGGCTGATCTCCCTTTCAAATTCCATCTACCTTGTCATCAGCAAGATTTTGGCTAACCGGCTGAGAACTGTTCTGCAGAGTCTGATCCACCCAGTGCAAGCTGCATTTCTGCCTAGCAGATCACTCAAAGAATCCTTCATTTTGGCTCAGGAAATGGTGAGTGGATGGCACAGAAGGAAGTGCAAGGCATTCATGTGGAAAGTTGATTTCCAGAAGGCATATGATTCGATCTCTTGGCCGTATCTCTGGGAGGTTTCTAAAAGGAGAGGTTTTCCTCCTTTATGGATCCAATGGATGAAACATTGTATCACAACTGCCTCCTTTTCTCCACTGATCAATGGGAAGCCTTGCGGTGTTTGGATTCAACCTCAACGTGGGGTTAAACAAGGATGTCCTTTAGCCCCTTTGGTCTTTAACCTTGCGGTGGATGGGCTTGCAAGGTATGCATGCAAATTGGTAGAGGTGGGTCTAATCAAAGGGTATTCACTATCCAACAGGAGAAATCTGGGCCCCATTTTGCAATATGCAGATGACACGGTATTCTTTGTGGAAGGGTCCAAGTCTGCGGCACATGCTCTGGGGTTATTGGTAAAGATCTTTGGGGATATTTCAGGCCTAAAATTGAACAAGGAAAAGTCTATCTTGATATGTTTTGGCATGAATGAACAGGAGCAGATGGATTTGGAGAATACATTGGGATCACCTCAAGCTAAACTTCCACTGAGGTACCTAGGACTGCCATTGAGGGCTGCAAAGCTGAAGAAATCTAATTGAAATATCCTGTTTGATAAGGTCTCTGGTAAGCTGAAAGGATGGAGTAGTAAGTTTTTGTCTAAGGGTGGGAGATTAATTCTTCTTAACTCGGTCATTACATCCATCCCGATCTTTTATTTTAGCATTTTCAAGACCCCGAAGTCTATTTGGAAGCGATTGGATGTTATGAGGAAAAGATTCTTTTGGAAAGGAGCTAGCCATGAGGGTGGCTTTATGCAGCCCATCAGATGGAATAAAATCTGTAGGCCAAAGGAGATAGGTGGTATGGGGATTAAGGTGCTCAAGGAGTTCAATGAGGTATTACTGATTAAATGGGCCATCAAGATTCTGGACTGCAAGGAGGATTTGATGGTAGATTTGATCAGGGACAGTTATGGTGGATCAAATAGCATTCTGCAGAGGCTACAACCAATAAAACCTTCCCCCTTTTGGCGATCAGTTATCAGTGCAATCAGCAATTACTGGCACCTGTTGCAGCCTAAGCTCGGAGATGGCAGGGACTTTAGTTTGTGGAATGAGCAGTGGTCTGGTCTGGGGGTTCTGAAAGAGGTGTATCTGAGGGCTTATGCTGCTACTGCAGATAAGGAGGCTAAAGTCAGCAGCTTGTAGTCTGCTGCAAAGGGCTGTTGGCGGTTGGAAGGGCTGAAACACTGCAGATCAGGCACTCGATTATGGGAGGATAGGCAGAACCTGATGGCTGCTCTACAGTAGGTGCATCCTAGGGTGAATGTGGCTGATACTTATGTCTGGAATGGTGTATTTTCAGTGCAGCAGGCATATGAGAAGGTCATCAAGTCTAACATTACGGTGGAGAGTGATCCTATTGATAAGAAAATTTGGTTATTGAAAATCCCCTTGAAGGTTCAAATATTCTTGTGGCTTTACAGACAGGAAGGCCTGATCACTAGTGATCTTAGACACAGAAGAATGGGGACTACTTTGAATGCTTGCCATCTCTGTGGTTTACATTCTGATAGTACATCACATATTTTCTCCT
This sequence comes from Thalassia testudinum, assembly GCA_037157565.1. Lineage (NCBI taxonomy): Eukaryota > Viridiplantae > Streptophyta > Magnoliopsida > Alismatales > Hydrocharitaceae > Thalassia > Thalassia testudinum. The sequence continues at coordinate 63,297,828 of JAZHRO010000036.1, forward strand.
CTTGTCTGGTCACCGACAAGATTTGGAGGATGATTTGCTTAGAACCTCTTCCCACCTGCGATTCCCTATGGCAGAGATTCCTTTTTCCTGGATGGCCATATTGGGGTATGGCTGCCATTTTGTGGTGTGTGTGGAGGGCGCATAATGATAAATTTTTTCAGGAGAGACCAGTTAGATGTGAGAACATTATAAATGAATGCTGGTCCCTCAAACACAGCTAGGGATCTTTTTTTTAATGTTTTGTTTGATATGAAATATACTGCCCTCCAGATTGCTATCGTCTCACGATAATAGTCCTCACTGTTTCAAAAAAAAAAATCAGAAAGAAGAGAGAGGAGGATCAATTTTGGAAAAGAATAGGGGGTGAAATAAATTTTCTCCAACAAATGGCTGCCTCAACTGAGCCTTCCTCAACCTCTGGTTAGCCTCAGCACCTCCCCAATAGCCGCTGGCCAAATTTAGTAAGGGATTTAAAATTCCCTTGACTTGCGGATGGGGGAGGAGATAAAAGGAGCTTTTGACGAGGAAGAGAGGGTAGTCTTCTTCTCCCTCTGGGGGAATCATCTTCACCTTCCCAACCGTGGAGAGGGAGTGCACTGTGGATCCAAGCAAACACCACCCATTGCATGCCTCCAATTGCGCTTCATCTTCTCCTACAGCCACGCCCTTGCACTGCCACCTCACGCAAAGGACCTCTCCACCACACGCGCGCGCCTTTGCAAGCCCTGCATCCTCCCACACCAACCTGCCTTCACCGCACCAAGCTTCCACCACCTGCCCGCACCTACGCACTCTGCAGGCACTGCACCAGCCCCCACCATGCGTAGCAAAGCCGCGCCCTCACGCGGCCAGCAGCCACATGCGCCACCGCCTCCAAGCGTGTGCCCTCAGACCGCGCAGCGTCCTCACAGTGCGTAAGGATGCTCCGATGGCCTTTGAGTTGGTTGAGAGGAGGAGGGGAAACCAATGGTGCTTAGGCCGACCCTTAGAGAGAGGTTGGAGAGGTGATCCAGCATCTTGGCGTGGAGGTGGTGGTGGCCATGGTGAAGCTACTCGTGGACATGGAGGTGGAGTGGATGTGGAATGAAACTAAGCTAAATGGAACCAAGAGTGGATGGGTGCAAATGGCCACCCCATAGGTATTTTTATAGACCAAAGGGAGACTCTCTAGAGAAGTGTGGAACTCTCTAGAGAGAGCTCCAAGAGTGGCCAACCAAGGTAGTTTTTAGATCCACCAAAAGTGGATCTAAGAATTGAATGACTCTTGGTTGCTAATTTTAGCAACCAAGAGTGGCGCCATCATGAAGAGGGTTCTAGAGAACTCCAGATGGGCGTGTGTGCGTGAATGGGTGTGTGTGTGTGTGGCCGTGCCCTATGTGGCTAAGTGATCTAGGTTAGGTCCTAAGGGGGTTTGGGTTGGTGCATGTCTTAAAATAGGGTTGCAAACCCTAATTGCTAAGGGGGAATTGCAATTAAACTTAACACAAGTTTAATTGAATGAGTGTGAACCTAATTGAGAGTGAAATAACTAAATTAGGTTGAGCTTAGGTCAATTGGACTCTCACTAAGCCCAATTGGACTTGTATGGGTTGAGATCTAGCCTCAATTGGACTCTATGAGTCCAATTGACTAGGCAATGGTAATTGACTATGATCTAAGTGTTTGCAAAGCGTATTGCGCATTTTTGATAGGAAAACGTCAAAGTATAGTGCACAATATGGTCAAACAAAAATTTTTAATAAAAGATAACGAAACTTGAGTCCTGGTCGTTCGTCTCTGGGAGGTGTTTGTTTAGTTCAGAAATCGATCTTTATCGCTCTACTTTATTTAGAATCACCCACCAGTTTATGATTATTACGTATTGAAGTACAACATGCTTAGCTGCAAGTATATCAAGAATTAAAAGTAGGCAACATTAATCACACAAAAGATGTTGCAATGAGCTCATGGTGATTCTCAACACATAGACAAAAATATATTTTTCATTCATTCATTCAGAGGATGTTTGCAACATGGATGTAGAGGAAAGCTTGTATAGGAATGCTTAAAAATGTAAATCTAGCTACCAAAAAATGATCGCATATAGGAATCTACGAGGGGATTTTGCATGCATCATTGGGGGTGAATAAGGACTACACTACCAAGCAGTAAATAGAAGCAATAAATGTAAAGAGCTGGCTACTAATCTATCAGAAGTGAGGGCATTCGGAGGTGGGCTCCGATGGCCTTGGAGTAGTGGAGAGGAGAAAGAGGGGCGGCCAATGGAGCTTAGGCCGACCCTTGGAGAGAGGTTGGAGGAGTGATCCAGCATCCTAGCATGGTGTCCTTCATGGTGGTGCTCAGCTCGTGGAGATGGAGTGGAGATGGTGGTGGCTAGCCTAAGTGGAGGTGGATGGAACCAAGCAAGTATGGCCAAAAAGTGGACGGAAGCCAATGGATGTGAATGGGTGCAAATGGCACCCCTTAGGTCTTTTTATAAACCTAAGGGAAGCTCTCTAGAGAATTATGGAATTCTCTAGAGAGGCCTATGGTGGGAGCTCGTGGGAGAGTGAGAGAGAGAGGATGGATGGTGGTTTTTAGATCCACCAAATGTGGATCTAAAAATTGAATGGCTCTTGGTTGCTAATTTTGGCAACTAAGGCAACCACACATGGTAGAGAGTTCTAGAGAACTCTATGCTAGGTATTTTCATGCAGATGGTGTGTGTGGGTGTGTGTGGGTTGAAACTTAGGTGGCTAGGTTGATTATGTTAAGTTCTAGTGGGTTTAGGTCAAGGTATGTCTTAAATTAGGGTTATAAATCCTAATTCACTAAGGTAAAGTGCAATTAAACTTAATACAAGTTTAATTGGGTGTGTGGAAACTTAATTGAGAGTAAAAAAACTCAATTATTTTAGGTCTAGGTCAATTGAACTCTCACTGAGTCCAATTGGACAGTGTGTGCTGAGATCAGGGCTCAATTGGACTCGATGAGTCCAATTGGATAGGCTGATGGAATTGACTAAGATCCAAGTCAATTAGGTTTAGTGAGGACCTAATTAGTTCCTTAGGGAGGTCTAGAGGTGATGTACTAGGGTTAGGGCACATTAATTTAGGTTCCTATGGGGTTGGAATTGCATTTAGGGACCTAGAGATCCAAGATCAAGGCTTGAATCTCAAAACAGGAACTGGAGAGTAGTATCAGACGTCTAATAATAGAATCAGACGTCTTATACTCAAAAATAAAAAGTCCAGACTTGTTGTCTGGACGTCCAATCAGAGTCAGGAAGGATTCCAGGTTCTATTTTGGGTATTCTGCAGAAATTGGATGTCTGACAAAGTGTCTGGATGTCCAATAACACTGTAGAAGTGGGTTTGAGGTGTGCGGGAGGTGGCTAAGGGTTCTGGACATCCTATACCTTATCTGGACATCCATATAAGGGTTGGAACTAGGGTTTTAGGGCTTCTTAGGATGTTGTGACCTAATCTAAGGGTGGCTAATGCTTGGGGGAGGTCTCTAGGCTATCCTAGGGTTGGGATGGACCTAAGCTCTTCACATTTTACTGCTTTATTCCTACTTAATAGAATAGCAGACCTTGGCTCCCTTACATCATTATTCCTACACCTAATCTAAGTCTTTTACTCCAGCTCTGCTACAACACCCATTATTCCTGATCCAACTTCAGATCCAGCTCCAGATGCAGCTCCTGATCAGCTTATTCCCTACAATCGACATAATGCACTTAATCAGCACATTGTAACATTATTTTATGCATAGCTAAAGGAAAGCAGTAAAGATGCAGTTACTGCTTATGATGCATGAATTACCCTACTTATGCTAAGTTCTAGCCTAATTTAGGTCAATTACGACCTATGATTGCTGTGCAATCATACCCCCATGCCTAAATCTTTCTAGTCCCTAGCAAATGTGAGACTAAATTATTTACAGCAAGGGTCCCTAAGGGACTGATTATTTTATCAAGTGTATGACTAGAGATTTTTCTCCTTTTTGTTTTCATCCTATACTCTAGAAATCCACACAATTGTGAAAGTGCAGCTATGTAGCTTTTGCAATGGATTCGAGTGAAAACTGATACACCTCTTAATCCTGTACTCGAACCCTAGTAAAAATTCTAGCAGGATAGGTGGACTTCTTCCCTCGGGGTATTCAAGATATGCTATGAATTCCACCCTGGCTTTAAGCTTGGGTAGAGGATGTCTGAGGGATGTGGGTGTTTATTTGGTGGTTCACTCTCACTTGGTGCTACATAGAGATTAGTACTGCAGAATCTAGATTCTCAGATTATCAAGTAACTTAACTCAGAGAAAGGCGAGAAAAACTATGCTCTCTTTAGTTCCTTTGTATTTGTTCTCTCTTTCTCTTTTCTCTTTTTCTTTTCTTTTCTTAGAGCTCACAATCTCACCAGATTCATATGTATGATTAATATTTGGTGGTCTCACTTGGCATTAACACTTTAATTGAGTTTCCATAACCCTAACACTAAGTCGGAATTCCTCAGCCAGTATTCGGGTGGTCAGAAACACAAGAAAGGTGGGTTAAGGCTATATTTGGTGGATCTCAAATTTATTGGTGGTATTGCCTCAGTGCAACTGAACTAAATATTCACTCTTTTTTCTTTGCGTTTTCTTCTTTTTCTAATTTTTTTCAATTTTTCTTTCTTTTCATAATTTTTTTTTGACATAACACATCCATGAACTTTATTGAGGGGGCATTATTAGGGATTGGTGGTACTCAAGAGACATTGGGTGGCTTATTTGGTGGAAGTGCCTACTCACAGCACTGGGAGAGATGAATAGGATGGTGTATTTCTGACCTTGACATCAATACCCTCCTTCAGCAGAGGAATCTGTAAAGAATGGTCGTAACCATCCACCTTAGCCTTAGTTTTATGAACACTCGCTTTCTACGTATTTTCCTTATTTGGTGGCTCTCACATTTCGCACACAAATGTATACGCAGGAACCGAGAGCGAAAACTATGCCTTATCTTTGAGTATCATCACCTAATTATCTAGGATTCCAGATTCCTTACACTAATCTTAGAGCACCAGTACACTCTACTCTCATCTCACACTATTTGGTGAATTTTTGGAGGAAAATATACCTGACTCCCAAAACACTGTCCAGGGGTTCAGGAAAAGAAACACTGCTTCTTCTTGATAGACTAAAGATGTTTATCAGCCTTCACCGTGAATCCATTGCAAATTCTATGTGTGTGTGAAAAGTTGTATTGGATTTCAGATTACAGGAATCAACTAGAGGATAAAGTCCCTAATGCATTCTCTTAATAAAATAATCTTATTCATGAATGCATTATGTATATATGCTATAAACAAGTGACCTCTTATATTTGTACTTCATGAAATTCCCGTATCGGGTTACATTCAGCTTGACCCTAAATTTAGAACAAGAGGTGAGCGAGTGAGTCAGAAGTGGTTGTTGCGGACGATTTCTAACTCCAATGCGAGCATTGGAGGTGGAGTCGTTTGTTCTTTTATTTAGGGTCCTAAAGTACGTTTGACATGTAGCTCCGAGGTTTTCCTAAATGTTGGCATAAAAATTTCAATTTTGTTGTATCTACCCCCCCATGCCTAAGTTCTTGCATGTTCTCATTCATGAATATAAAAGAAAATAAATACTGCAGGGAGAGAATGGGTAGAAATCACCTGTAATTGCTCCTGAAATTATATTCAGCACCGACCAACCTGTCAGCATGCAATGTACAAAAAGGAAATATGCTAAAAGAAAGATATGCTATATATAAAAATGGTTATGTATAGATGCTGGTGGAATGTGGGATATATGCTATCTATATGTGCTGAGTTTAACGCCTCCAGCAGGGTGAAAACTCAATCTGATGTATCAGTTCTAGCATAGGAGCCGATCAATATTAAGAGAAAGATGTGCTCATGTGCTCCTAAAATCAATGGTTCGGAGATGCGAACCAACTGATTGTGCACCCCTAGTCCAAAAAGTCTAGCTATAAGAAAGTGTGGAGTGGGTAAGGGCTTCAATTTGATCACGGGTGGGTCAGAGTCAAAAATGGGAATGGGAGGAGCAAACTCGAAGGTGGGAATCAGCTAATCCGTATGCACATGAATTCCCGCTGAGTCGCTCCCTGTGAAATAATCGATTGCGACTGCAGTAACGGGAAACCCGTTAGCCATGGTCACGTCTTCCTAGAACAACAGGGGCGATTCAGTAATGTGTGGATCAGGATAGCTGGATTCAGGGGTGCTATGGTCAGAAGCACACCCTAAATAGTCAGATCCTCAGGGAGACATGTACAGTGCAGTGGTCTCAGTCCCGTGTGGATCGAGGTCCAGGAACCCTGATAGTGTAAATGAATGAGACATTGGGTTGTCACAAAGGAGCCCAATGTTACCACAGTATGCCGAATCTTCATCTTCACCATCCTCCTCTATGCGATCACAGTCGAAGTTCTTTGCTGCTCTAAATATGTCCAATCGAAGTCGCTCATTGCCTAGGGCTATCTCCATACACCCAGATGCACAATCAATGTTTGCTCGGGCTATCGCTAGAAATGGGCGACCCAAAATAATTGGTGCATCTCGGAGATTAGGAGGAACTTTCATATCGAGAACGAAAAAGTCTGCGAGAAAGCAAAACCTGCAGACTTTCACGATCACATTCTCAACCACCCCCCTCGGTGTTTTGACTGATCTGTCAGCCAGCTAAATCATGACCGAAGTGGGCTTCAACTCCCCAAATCAAAATCGATCAAATACGGCAGTGGAAGTAAGGTTGATGGACGAACCCAGATCTAGAAGGGCCCGATCAAATGGGGAGTCCTGCAAGAAGCAAGATATAAGTGGGGTACCAGGGTCTTTCTTCTTCGACGGTAAGTGAGCTAGAATCACAGCACTAGCCTCTTTTGACAGTACCGCCTGTCGTCCAATTCTCAGTTGTCGCTTCAGAGTACAATCGTCCCTGAAGAACCTAGCGACAGCGGGAATGTGATCGATAGCCTTGAGGAGGGGGACCTGAATATGTACTTCCTTGAACATTGATTTCAGGTCCTCAAAATTCCACGTGTCCTTTTTCCGTACTGCATTTCGTGTCAGAGCCTCAGGAAAAGGGACGGGAATCTTAGGGTCAAGTGGCCTCTTACCCTTATCTACCATAGGTGGCTCCTGAGATAAGGAAGGAGTCGAACTTGCCTGCGGTGAAGGGTGGGAAAAATTAGGACCCACCTGCCTAAGTGGTGGGTCGAATGTCTTCCTTCTGCTCCTCAAAGAGATAGCATGTGCATCGGCTTGCTGTCCATGAGGTGGTGGGGGAGCAGAAGGGGCAGAATATGCGGGGTTTTGCAAAGGTGGCTGACCTTGCGCATAACCGGGTGGTGCAGGAGGCACCTATAATATGACGTGTGCCTATCCCTGTGGTGCCTAAAACCTAGGCGGAGCACCTTGGTTTTGCACATATCGAGGGTTCGGGATGGGTTGGGAGGGCAAGGCTCCTTGAGTTCTATGCTTCTACAACAACTGGTTCTGCGTGTTCTGTATAGTCTATATCTGATCAACCATCGCCTTCATAATCTGTAAGCTATCTTGTGTAGATTTCCTCATTGACACTTGTAGCTCCTCTTTCAATGCCTCCAAAGGGTTAGCCCACTTTGAAGGGTGACTGGCAGCTTAATGCAATGGCTAGTATAAAGAATGGGGTTGCTGCTACTGAGACGAGAATGGTTGCTGCCTAGGGTACGTGTTTTGCGCATTCTCCTATTGCCTGGTCTAGTAGTGAGGATCTTGTTGTGGTCTCTGTGAATTACCAAACCAGGAGAAGTTCAAATGCTGGTGCCAACTAGGGTTATACGTCTCTGAATACGGGTTATTACGCCCGTATCCTTGGATAGCACTGACGTCCTCGTAGGCCAAAGATGTCTGAGACGTATATCCGTCAAGGGGATACGCATTATAATCTGTGGGTGGTGCGTAACCCTGGTCGTAGGGTGCCAAATCTGAATTATTTACGGGATCCTGATATGCGAGATCTCGTAAATATGGAGAAGATGCATCCCGAGTGAGTAGATTGACTCGAGCAAGAGGGGCTCGGGGTGCATAAGAAAGTCTTGAGGTGGCAGAGTTCAAGTCAGATTGACCCTGACTGATCTGGTCAATCTTCTTCTCAATCAGGTTTATTCTATCCAGCTGCTTGACGATGATATCCATGTCGGCTCGAATAGACTCGGTGTGAGCCTCGTGGACACCAACCCGCTGCTGACCAGGCTGCTGGAACTGGTTCATGGATGCGGCATTCATCGAGTTCTTCGCCAAAGATTCGAACAACTCAAAAGCGTTGTTCTCGTCTTTCGCGAGGAAATTTCCGCCACTAGATGCATCGGCCAGATACCGATGTGTGTCATCCAGCCAATGGTAAAAGATCTGAGCTAGGTGCCATCTGGGTATACCATGGTGCAGGCATTTCCGGAGTAGGTCGTGAAATCTGTCCCATGCTTCGTGCAACTTCTCCCCAGCTCCCTAGGAGAAAGTCGTGATTGCGTGCCGCATCACGTTTATTCGACCGATTGGGAAGAACTTTTGCAGGAATTCACGTCGTAATTCCGGCTAGGTTCCAATTGGCTTCCCAATGGTCTTGAACCAGTATGAAGCTTTGTCCCTCAGAGAAAATGGGAAAAGCTTCATTAGAACAATCCCAAGATCAATATTCCTGGGTCGAATCATTTCAACGAGTCGACTCAGGTCCTCAAGGTGCTGGAACGGATCTTCGCTTGAGTTCCCATAAAAGTGAGTGCTGATCAACCCAATCACATTGGGCTTGAGCTCAGACGGGTCTCTGCTTGCAGGAATTCTGACTAGTGGTGTGACTATTTGTGTGGCTGGGTCGTAGAAATCTCGTAGTTGTTTTCCTCGCGACGGGTGTTGCATCCTATCAAGCGCCATTAAGATGCGATCCATGATCTGCTGATGCTGCTCCTCGGATTCGACTACCCAGGCTTCCAGATAAGCCATCGGGTCCAGATTCTCGATATCCTAACCCAGTCTAGGTCCAGGTCTGGATTAGCCATGGTGGCTATGGGAGTAGAAGAAGTAGGGGTAGACGATCCCAGCGAGGTGACTCGCCTCCTTGGGAGTGGCTCCCAAGGTCCAACCAAGTGAGGTCTAAGTGACCTCCTTCCTCACATACACCACCCAACCCCTGGGTTGGTGTAGCCAAGCAAGACAAGGCTAAGGCCCTGTCAATCAAGTGGTCCTTATGAATCAGATGACTGGATTTTTCGTTTTAGGTTTTAATTCCTGAAGAAATTCGTCATACAACCGACTAAAAGCGATTCTCTCCTCTTCACTAACCCATCCAAGAGGTTGAAACCACCCAGTAGTACGACAACGAATTCAAGTTTTATTTCGTGTTTTAAAATTTATTTTAGCCCGTTTTCGTCAATGGGGTTTTCTCTTGGTGAGTGGCCCACAAGGTGACTAAGCTCACTGGCCAAGTACTAGACTTGACTAAGTCTAGGCTAGCCCAAATGTGGTCTCTAAGTTGTAACCCTAAAGATTTAGCCTAAGGTTCATGCAATTCTAGGGTTTCGTTCTTTTGTGTTGTTCTGTTTCAGCAGACCACAAAAATAAAATTCATTCTCTAACAACAATTGGAATCCAATTAACTTTAAATTTTGTGAGTAGATTCCTTTTTCAATTATCTTTTCAGAGAATAGTTTTTTGGAATTTTTACTATTTTAACCAAATTTTTTAGGGATTTTTGAATGTCAGGGGATCAGATCTGGAATTTTAACCCTTGGTCGATTTTTCACCTTGAAACAGTATCAAATGACCTTCAAAAATTCAAGAAAAATATCGGAAATAAAGCCAAAGAGATCAGCTTTCAAACCCCCACCACGTTTAGTTAAAACAAATTCGCAGATTGCTCGGAATTGCTTTTTGAAATTTGAAAAATCTCGAATCTAGGTCAGTCTGACCCCCGTGCACTTCACGAATTTTTAAAACTTTTATACTTGGAATTTTTTCAAAAGAATGGTGGCGTTTGAAAGATGGTTTAAAAATGAAAATTTTCCCCAAATTTCATAATTTTTTGCTTAATAATTTTTTGGTAATAGAATTTTTAAATCATACTTGAAATCTGGCCAAAAATCAGAAGGTGGTGGAAAGGCTTTTAGAGAGGGTTTGGGTTTGAAATCCAAGCTTTCCACCAAAAATTTTTTTTTTTCGAAAACTTTTGCAAAACTTTCTTTTTCACAAAGGAATTTTTTTCTTTCGGAGGGTTTTTCAAAATTTTTTTTTTGAAATTTTTTTTATTTCTTTTTACTTTTCAAGAAAATGAATATTTTTTTTCAAAAGAAATTACAGAAAGTAAATCTACTCCTAAGGTTCAGAGGAAAACCTAATCTAAAGAGGAGATGATGTACACTTGATTTTTTTCTTTGCTGCACTCGTGTGCAGATCTCATTTTTTTTCGTGTTATCCTATACATCCAAAACAAAGTAGAGAGAGTTTTGTCAGTGATAGTTTAAAAGATCGAACTCAAAGAAAATGACGTTGCCTCCCCGGCAACGGCGCCATTTGTTTGCGAATCGTATTGCACATTTTTTATAGGAAAACATCGCAGTGTAGTGCGCAATACTGTCAAACAAAGATTTTTGATAAAAGATAATGAGACTTGAGTCCCGATCATTCATCTCTGAGAGGCATTTGTTTAGTTCTGAAATTGATCTTTATCGCTCTACTTTATTTAGAATCACACGCCGATTTATGATTATTACGTATTGAAGTACAACATGCTTAGTTGCAAGTATATCAAGAATTAAAAGCAGGCAACATTAATCACACAAAAGATATTGCAATGAGCTCATGGTGATTCTCAACACATAGACAAAAATATATTTTTCATTCATTCATTCAGAGGATGTTTGCAACATGGATGTAGAGGAAAGCTTGTATAGGAATGCTTAAAAATGTAAATCTAGCTACCAGAAAATGATCGCATATAGGAATCTACGGGGGTATTTTGCATGCATCATTAAGGGAGAATAAGGACTACACTACTAAGAAGTAAATAGAAGTAGTAAATGTAAAGAGCTAGCTACTAATCTATCAGAAGTGAGGGCATTCGGAGGTGGGCTCCAATGGCCTTGGAGTAGTGGAGAGGAGAAAGAGGGGCGGCCAATGGAGCTTAGGTCGACCCTTGGAGAGAGGTTGGAGGAGTGATCCAGCATCCTGGCATGGTGTCCTTTATGGTGGTGCTCAGCTCGTGGAGATGGAGTGGAGATGGTGGTGGCTAGCCTAAGTGGAGGTGGATGGAACCAAGCAAGTATGGCCAAAAAGTGGACGGAAGCCAATGGATGTGAATGGGTGCAAATGGCACCCCTTAGGTCTTTTTATAAACCTAAGGGAAGCTCTCTAGAGAATTATGGAATTCTCTAGAGAGGCCTATGGTGGGAGCTCGTGGGAGAGTGAGAGAGAGAGGATGGATGGTGGTTTTTAGATCCACCAAATGTGGATCTAAAAATTGAATGGCTCTTGGTTGCTAATTTTGGCAACTAAGGCAACCACACATGGTAGAGAGTTCTAGAGAACTCTAGGCTAGGTATTTTCATGCAGATGGTGTGTGTGGGTGTGTGTGGGTCGAAACTTAGGTGGCTAGGTTGATTATGTTAAGTTCTAGTGGGTTTAGGTCAAGGTATGTCTTAAATTAGGGTTATAAATCCTAATTCACTAAGGTAAAGTGCAATTAAACTTAATACAAGTTTAATTGGGTGTGTGGAAACTTAATTGAGAGTAAAACAACTCAATTATTTTTGGTCTAAGTCAATTGGACTCTCACTGAGTCCAATTGGACAGTGTGTGCTGAGATCAGGGCTCAATTGGACTCGATGAGTCCAATTGAATAGGCTGGTGGAATTGACTAAGATCCAAGTCAATTAGGTTTAGTAAGGACCTAATTAGGTCCTTGGAGAAGTCTAGAGGTGATGTACTAGGGTTAGGGCACCTTAATTTAGGTTCCTATGCGGTTGGAATTGGGTTTAGGGACCTAGAGATCCAAGATCAAGGCTTGAATCTCCAAACAGGAACTGGAGAGCAGTATCAGACGTCTAATAATAGAATCAAATATCTTATACTCAAAAATCAGAAGTCCAGACTTGTTGTCTAGACGTCCAATCAGAGTTAGGAAGGATTCCAGGTTCTGTTTTGGGTATTCTGCAGAAATTGGACATCTGACAATGTGTCTGGATGTCCAATAACACTGCAGAAGTGGGTTTGAGGTGTGTGGGAGGTGACTAAGGGTTCTGGACATCCTATACCTTATCTAGACATCCAGATACGGGTTGGAACGAGGGTTTTAGGGCTTCCTAGGGTGTTGTGACCTAATCTAAGGGTGGCTAAGGCTTGGGGGAGGTCTCTAGGCTATCCTAGGGCTGGGATGGACCTAAGCTCTTCACATTTTACTGCTTTATTCCTACTTAATAGAATAGCAAACCTTGACTCCCTTACATCATTATTCCTACACCTAATCTAAGTCTTCTGCTCCAGCTCTGCTGCAACACCCATTATTCCTGATCCAGCTTCAGATCCAGCTCCTGATCCAGCTCTTGATCAGCTTATTCCCTGCAATGGACATAATGCACTTAATCAGCACACTATAACATTATTTTATGCATAACTAAAGGAAAGCAGTAAAGATGCAGATAATGCTTATGCATGCATGAATTACCCTACTTATGCTATGTTCTAGCCCAATTTAGGTCAACTAAGACCTATGATTGTTACGCAATCACTAAGTCAATTAGATTTAGTGAGGAACTAATTAGGTCTTTAGGGAGGTCTAGAGGTGATGTACTAGGGTTAGGACACCTTAATTTAGGTTCCTATGGGGTTAGAATTGGGTTTAGGGAGCTAGAGATCCAAGATCAAGGCTTGAATCTCAAAATAGAAATTAGAGAGTAGTTCCAGACGTCCAATAATAGTATCAGATGACTTATACTCAAAAATTAGAAGTCCAGACTACAAGTCTGGATGTCTAACCAGAGTTAGGAAGGTTTCTAGGTTCTATCTTGGGTATTCTGCAAAAATTGGACATCTGACCAAGTGTCTGGATGTCCAATAATGCTACAGATGTGGGTTTAAGGTGTGCGGGAGTTGGCTAAGGGTTATGTACATCCTATAACTCATCTGGACATCCAGATAGAGGTTGGAATTAGGGTTTTAAGGTTTCCTAGGGTGTGCTGACCTAATCTAAGGGTGGCTAAGGCTTGGGGAAGCTTCTAGGCTATCCTAGGGCTAGGATGGTCCGAAGTTCTTCACAATTTATTGCTTTATTCATACTTAATAAAATAGCATACCTTAACTCCCTTACATTATTATCTACTACATCTAATCTAGGTTTTCCGCTCCAGCTCTGCTGCAACACCAGTTATTCTTTATTCTTCAGATCCAGCTTCAGATCTAGCTTCTGATCATCTTATTACCTGCAATTGACATAATGCACCTAATCAGTACATCATAGCATTATTTTATGCATAGCTAAAAGAAAATAGTAAAGATGCAAGTAATGCTTTTGCATGCATGAATTATCCTAACTTATGCTAAGTCCTAGCCTAATTTAGGTCAATTAAGACCTATGATTGTTGTGCAATCATACCCCCATGCCTAAATCTTGCTAGTCCCTAGCAAATGTGAGACTAAATTATTCACAGAAGGGTCACTAAGGGATTGATTATTTTATCAAGTGTATGCCTAGAGATTTTTCTCCTTTTTGTTTTCATCCTATGCTTTAGAAATCTTGATAATCGTGAAAGTGCTACTACGTAGCTTTTGCAATGAATTCGAGTGAAAAACTAATTCACCTCTAAAGCCTATACTTGACCCCTAGTAAAATTATAGCGGGATAGGAGGACTTCTTCCCTCGGGGTATTCAAGATATTCTATGAATTCCACCCCAGCTTTAAGCTTGGGTAGAGGATGTCTGAGGGATACGGGTGTTTATCTGGTGGCTCACTCTCAGTTGGTGCTACATAGAGATTAATACTTCAGAATCTAGATTCCCAGATTATCAAGTAACTCAACTCAGCGAAAGATGAGAAAACCTATGCTCTTTTCTGGTTCCTTTGTATTTATTCTCTCTTACTCTATTTTTTTTTTCTTAGAGCTCACAATCTCATCAGATTCTCACATATGATTTGTATTTGGTGGTCTCACTTGGCATTAACACTTTAATTGAGTTCCATAACCCTAACATTAAGTCGGAATTCCTCAGCTAGTATTTGGGTATTCAGAAACACAGAAAGATAGGTTAAGGCCATATTTGGTGGATCTCAAATTTATTTGGTGGTATTGCCTCAATGCAACTAAAATAAACACTAAATTTTTTTTTTTTTTGAATCAGTGAGGATTTCTATCATAAATTGATAGTGATCCGGAGGGTATTGTATTGCATATCAAAAGAGTATTACAAAAAAGTTGCCCAACTATGTATGAGAGACCAACATTCCTTTACAACATTCTCACATCTCACCGATCTCCCCTGAAATAGCTTATCATTCCGCACCCTCCACACACACCACAGAACGGCTGCCATAGCCCCCAATGGTTGAACAGGGTTGATGAACCTCTACCACATAGCATCATAGGGAGGGAGGGGTTCTAAGCACACCAACCTCCAGATTTTATCCGTGATCAAGCAAGAGGAGAAGATGTGTGTTGCACTATCAGAGTGTAATCGACATAGAGGGCAAGCATTCATATCAATCCCCATCCTTCTGTGCCTAAGATCGCCAGTGATCAACCCTTCCCATCTACAAAGCCACAGGAAAATCTGGACCTTCAGAGGAATTCTCAAAAGCCAAATCTTTCTGTTGATAAGATCCCATTCCACATCATTGTTAGATCTAATAATTTTTCATATGCCTGCTTCACTGAGAAAATACCCTGCCAGTAGTATGTGTCCTTCACATCTGTCAAAAGATACAGCTGCTGCAGTTTCTCCATCAGTTTTTGCCTCTCCTCCCATAGTCGAGTTCCCGGCCTGCACTGTTGTAGCCCTTCCAGCCACCAGCAACCTTCAGCCTGGGACCACAGACTGCTAACTGTGGCATCTTTGTCAATAGCAGCACCATACACCCTCAGGAAGGTCTCTTTCAGTAGGCCTAATTCAGACCACCTCTCATTCCATAAGCTAAAACATCTGCCATCTCCAAATTTAGGTTGTAGTAGATGCCAGTAACAGGTGATTGCAGAAATCACTAATCGCCAAAAGGGGGAGGGTCTCTTCGGCTGAAGCCTTTGCAGATAGCTATTGGATCCCCCATAGCTATCCCTGATCAGATCATCCATCAGCCCCTTCTTGCAATCCAAAATTCTGATGGCACATTTCAGCAGTAGGGCCTCATTGAACTCTTTTAATGCTTTAATTCCCAACCCCCCAGCCTCCTTTGGTCTGCAGATAATGTTCCATCTGATGGGCTGCATGAACCTGCCCTCGTGTCCTGCTCCTTTCCAGAAGAACCTCTTCCTCATAATATCCAATCTCTTCTAGATGCATTTAGGGGCCTTAAATATGCTGAAGTAAAAGACTGGTATGGCAGTGATAACCGAGTTGAGCAAAATCAATCTCCCACCCTTAGATAGGAATTTACTACTCCACCCTTTTAGCTTTCCAGCCACCTTCTCGAACAGGACATTCTAGTCTGATTTTTTCAGATTTGTAGCCCTTAAAGGTAATCCAAGGTATCTCAAAGGCAATTTAGTACGGGGTGAGCCCAGTGTACCCTCCAATTCCATCTGCTCCTGTTCATTCATACCAAAACAAATCAAAACAGACTTGTCTTTGTTCAAACATAAACATGAAATGTCACCGAAGATCTTCACCAATAATCCCAATGCATGTGCCTCAAACTTGGACCCTTCCACAAAGAACACAGTGTCATCTGCATATTGTAAAATGGGGGCCAAATGTCTCCTGTTTGATAGCAAGTACCCTTTAATTATACCCACCTCTGCCAATTTGCAAGCGTACCTTGCAAGCCCATCTACCGCAAGGTTAAAAATCAGTGGGGCCAGGGGACACCCTTGTCTAACCCCACGCTGAGGCTGGATCCAAACTCCACATGGCTTCCCATTGATCAAAGGAGAGAATGAAGTAGTGGTGATACAATGTTTCATCCATTGAATCCAAAGGGAGGGGAAGCCTCTTCTTCCAAACACCTCCCAAAGGTACGGCTAGGAAATCGAGTCATAAGCTTTCTGGAAATCTACTTTCCACAAGAAGGCCTTGTATTTCCTCCGATGCCAACCATTAACCATTTCCTGAGCCAAAATAAAGGACTCCTGAAGTGATCTGTTGGACAAGAAAGCAGCCTATATCGGATGAATCAGGTCTTGTAGAACAATTCTTAGCCTGTTAGCCAAGACCTTGCTGATGATAAGATAGATGGAGTTTGAAAGGGCAATCGGCCTGAAATCTGAAAATTGTTCAGCTCTCATTGATTTAGGCAAGAGGAAAAGATATGACTTGTTAATCCTCTCGAAACCAGCATTACCCACCTCAAATTCTCTGATAACATCCATCACCTCCTAACACACCACACTCCACATTTCTTTGTAAAAGAAAACTTGTATTCCATTCGGGCCCCGGGAGCCTTCCGCATTTAATTCTCTGATTTCTTGTAAAGTTTCATGTTCTGTAATTAGTGCAGTAAGTTGCTCGGCTTGTTCGCTTGTCACCCTGGGACCAATGTCTCCTGCCATTCTCCATTTCCCCCTCCTAGTTGCCCGAGAAGCTTCCCTAAAAAATTTGATGGCTTCAGATTTAATCTCCTGATTAGAGGAGACCCTATGTCCATCACAAAGAATAGAGGAAATGAAGCTAAACCGCCTCTGAGAGCTAGCTGCAAGGTGGAAAAATTTCGTATTGGCATCCCCCTCCTTAAGCCATAACTGCCTAGATCTCTCCCTCCAATCAATTTCCTATTTAAGGTCTTCATCCAGTACCACACCTTGCCACATTTTCCTGTCAGCCTGTTCATCTTCAGACAGAGTGCCAGTAGCTTCCTTGGAGTCCAGCTCCTGGATTCTACTCAGAGCTTCCCTTCTCCTTTGTTCCCTCACCAAGGTAATAGCAGATCCATATTCTTTTAAGATCACACGCAATCCAACCAGCTTAGTTGATAATCTGACAGTAGCAGACCCTTGTACCTTTCTAGCTCTCCACCAAGAACAGATCATCTGGTAAAAACCTGGTTCAGTCAGCCATGATCTTTTCAGTTTGAAATAGGTACCAGCCAGAGTTTCTTCCCCACTGTCACATACCAGGGGGTATGATCAGAGAAAGGTCAGCTCAACCCATTCACAGTCGACAATTGGAATCTGACAAGGATGTCCACATTCCCAAAAAATCTATCAATCCTGGAAGCCAGCCCGTTTCCATTACGCCAAGTAAATTCCACACCAGAGGATGGATATTCACTCAACTGCAGCGACTGAATCGTCATCTGAAATCCAATGGCCGATCTATCTGTGCTGCCAATAGGCCTATCAGCCCCTGTTAAACCACAATTAAAATCTCCTCCCGTCAGCCACATTTCCCCCTACACCAACTCAGCTACTGTGGACCATTCCGCCCACAGCTCCTACCTGGCAGAAGCAGTACAAGGTCAATAAACCCCAGTAATCCAGATACACTCCTACCCCTGTTGAGTCTGAAACTTGCATGTTAACATATGTTTGGCTTTGTGAACTTCCAAGCACTGAGCCCACCTCTTCCTCCACCAGATAGCAATGCCCCCGACCTCCCATGCGCATCAATCTATACACATTCATTCATCCCTATAGCTAACAAGTCAGACCAAAGTCTATCAGAATTACTTTCAATGTGTGTCTCTTGAATGAGCGCACATTCAATTCCCCATTCTCTCAAGTATCTCATCAGAGATGCCCTCCTGCATTTGTCGCACAACCCACGCACGTTCCAAGTGAGGATTCTCATCACTCCTCATTGGAACCCTCTCTCCTGAGGGTCTGGCAACTGCACACTTGCATAACTTTGGAAACTTCATCTTCATCCATCAAAATGATAGCCTTTGATTTTCTTTGTCGAAGGCTATATGGTGATCTCCCCTTATTGATCTTTGTGCATGATCCCCCTTCACATTCAGGATCTTCCTTCCCCTGCAAGACCTATTGCCCTTTAGAGATTCAGGCTGCGTATCAAGGTTCCCCTACTCTTGAGTCTCCCTACCACATGACAGCACATCCCTTACCACCATGGTCGACGGTCCTACCAATTCTCCGCCTCCCAATTCCTCCATTTCTTCATTCTAAAGCGTCCCCGTCTCCCTGTCACACAGATCCTTACACATCTCGGCAGCCAAGGATTTATCGCCATGGTCCATGTACAGCTCCTGAGCAATTGCCTCCTCATCAGCTGTAGGTTCAGATGACTTACGCTGCTTTGCTACAACATCCCCCACCAGGAACCTCAGCTTCAGCATCCAGGAACTTCCACCACATCTCAAAATCAGACGATCAGGGATAGAGCCAATGATGAAGACATCGACCCTCACACTCAGTAGACACCCATTCCCCTCAAGCAATTCGAAGACCGCGTCTTCTGCCACAGATGCAAAGCCTGTGATCATTGATGACACTACCTCCTTTGACCTCAGATGCAGAGGAAGTCCCTCAATCTCAAGATTTCCAAACCTAATTCCCACTCTCTGTGGCGGTCTTTCCGATAGGGCTCCATCAAAAGGAGAGACCAGCCTCCAGATCACCATGACGCCGTCATTACATGATGTATGGAATCGCAATTTCTCAACATCCCCCGCACCCAAACCAAAGAGCACAAAACGTGTACTTGATAGAAAAGAGATCTGCCAGGAATCAGTCGAAAGGGACAGAGAGGTTACCAGGGCGCGAACATTCTCTACCGTCGGTCTTCCAGTCATAACCTCCCCAACTAGAGCTTCCCGCAAGGCCATCTCTGCAGCCTTGATGCTCGCCGTCATAGGAACCTCCACATCAGCCATAAGCCCTCCCGAGTTGCGCAGAAGTGGGGGCGGAGGCGGTGTCCGCCCAGCCCTAGAATTCAAATTTCTAGAGCACGGGAAACGGCGATAACTCATCTGCCCCCCCAAACCCCTACACGAATCCCTTTTGTGGCCAAATCCCCCACATCCCAAACATACCACAGGAGATCGACAGGTGGCCAACAAGTGTCCCCGCCATCGGCATCGGAAGCAAACAGTCTTGCCGGTTGGCTTTGTTCCTCTTCTCTCAGACCACCTCGCCTCCATCCCCCTTTGGCCGTATGGAACAAAATTCCCCCATTCCATCCTCCTCCATCCTTTCGACCTCCAAGTATGCCACCCCTCACCCTCCCTAATCCCACCAGCCGTCGCACCTAAACCGCCGGCCACCGGGATCGACATTCTCCTCCATCCCCCTTTGCTTTTTCTTCTTTTCTAATTTTTTACAATTTTTCTTTCTTTCATCATTTTTTTCTTTTTTTTTCTTTTTTTTCATTTTTTTTTCAACACAGCACAACTAGCACACATCCATGAACTTTATTGAGGAGGCATTATTAGGGATTGGTGGTACTCAAGAGACATTGGGTGGCTTATTTGGTGAAAGTGCCTACTCACGGCACCGGGAGAGATGGATAGGACAGTGTATTTCTAACCTTGACATCAATACCCTTCTTCAGCCAAGGATTCCGTAAAGAATGGTCGTAACCATCCACCTTATCCTTAGTTTTATGAAAACTCGCTCTCCGTATATTTGCCTTATTTGGTGGCTCTCAAAATTCACACAAAATGTATACGCAGGAACCGAGAGTGAAAACTATGCCTTATCTCTGAGTATCATCACCTAATTATCTAGGATTCCAGATTCCTTATGCTAATCTTAGAGCACTAGTACACTCTACTCTCATCTCACACAATTTGGTGGATTTTCGGAAGATAATCTACCTAGCTCCCAAAACACTATTCAGGGGTTCAGGTGAAGAAGCACTGCTTCTTCTCAACAGACTAAAGACGTTTATCAGTTTTCACCGTGAATCCATTACAAATTCTACGTGTGTGTGAAAAATTATACTGGATTCCAGATTACAGGAATCAACTAGAGGATAAAATCCCTAAAGCATTCTCTTAATAAGATAATCGTATTCATGGATGCACTATGTATATATGCTATAAACAAGTAACCTCTTATATTCGTACTTCATGAAATTTCCCTTTCAGGTTACATTCAGCTTAACCCTAAATTTAGAACAAAAGGTGAGCGAGTGAGTCAGAAGTGGCTGTTGCGGATAATTTTTAGCTCCAATGCGAGCATTGGAGGTTGAGTCGATTATTCTTTTATTTAGGGTCCTAAAGTATATTTAACATGTAGCTCCTAGGTTTTCCTAAATGTTAGCATAAAAATTTTTAGTTTTGTCGTATCTACCCCCCCATGCCTAAGTTATTGCATGTCCTCATGCATGAATACAAAAGAAAATAAGTACAGTTGGGACTAAATGGGTAGAAATCACCTGGAATTGCTCCTGAAAACATACATTCAGCATCGGCCAACCTGACAATATGCAATATGCAAAAAGAAAATATGCTGAAAGAAAAATATGCTATGTATAAAAATGGTATGTATAGGGTGATGGATGTGGAGTAGATGCTGAGTTTAAAGCCTCTAGCTGGGTGAAAACTCAATCACACGTCCTCAATAAGATTAATGATCTCATCAACTGGAGGAGGTTCCTGGGCCAAAAATGGCTTGAGGCACTAGCCATTTACCGTAGATATATGCCCAGATTTTGGGTCCCTGATCTGGATTGCCCCATTAGGATATGGGTGAATCACAACATATGAGCCAGTCCACTTGGACTTGAGTTTCCCTGAAAAAAGTTTCAGTCGCGAATCAAACAACCAGACTTGCTGGTTGGGCATGAATGCTTTCCTCTAGATGTGGCAGTCATGAAAGGCCTTAGTCTTGTCCTTGTATATCAATGCATTCTCATAGGCCTCCCATCGGATCTCTTCTAATTCGCTGAGCTGGAGTTTCCATTCTTGACCTCCTACATTGAGGTCAAGGTTACATTTTTGCACCGCCCAAAAGGCGTGGTGTTCTAGCTCTACAAGAAGGTGATAGGCCTTGCCATATACCATACCATCGATATGGTGACATTTCGAGTGGGGCCTTGTACGCTGTCCAATATGCCCAGAGTGCATTAACTAATTTATCAGACCAGTCCTTCCTGTCTGGTCTAACCGTGTTCTGGAGAATCAGTTTGATCTGACGATTAGACACTTCAGCCTGCCCATTGGTCTACAGGTGATACAGGGTGGCTATACAGTGATGTACCTCGTATTTCTTTAATAATGACCTGAAGTGGACGTGGATGAAGTGGCTTCCCCCGTCGCTAATCAGAGCGCGGGGCATTCCAAATCTCGTGAAGATGTATTCCTATATGAAAGAAATGATGGTCTTATGATTGGCCCGTCTCGCCGGGATGGCCTCGACCCACTTCGAGACAGTCAACGGCTAGTAATATGTACTTGAAGCCATGTGAGTTTGAAAAAGGGCCCATAAAATCGATGCCCCAGATGTCGAACACTTCTACAACCATGATGGGCTGGAGTGGCATCATGTCTCTCCTGGTCATAGAACCGACCGACTGGCATCGTTTATAGTGCTGGGTGTATTCGTGTGTATCTCTAAAAATAGTTGGCTAGAAAAATCCCGACTGCAAAATTTTTGCAGCGATTTTCCGTCTAGAGAAATGACCACCACAAGCATCATTGTGGCAAAAAGATAACACACTGGGGATCTCAGAATCTAGGATGCATCTTCGAATAATCTGATCCGCTCCAATGAGGAAGAGCAGTGGGTCATCCCAGAGGTAGAATTCGGCCTCTGCAGTAAATTTGAGTTTCTGGTCCTTGGATAGGTTCGCAGGAATCTTGCCTGCGGCAAGATAGTTTGCGATATCCGCGTACCAAGGGAACTCAATAGAGTGAACTACCAAAAGGGATTCATCGGAAAATTGGTCGTGGATAGGCAGGGAATAAGGAATATGAGCTGGGTCCAATCTGGATAGGTGATCCGCCATAACATTCTACTTTTCGGCTTTGTTGCGGTTTTCAATATCAAATTCTTATAATAGAAGGATCCATCTGATGAGTCGGGGTTTGGCATCCTTCTTTGTTAACAAATGCCGGAGGGCGGAGTGGTCAGTGAAGATGATAACTTTGGACCCTAATAAATAAGATCTAAATTTCTCCAACCTGAATACTACTGCTAGCAGCTCTTTTTCGGTGAAAGTATAATTGCGCTAAGCCTCATTCAATGTCTTGCTAGCATAGTATATGACAAAAGGTTGTTTCTCCCGACACTGGCCTAAAATAGCATCGATGGCAAAATCAGAAGCGTTGCACATCATCTCAAAATCAAGCAACCAATCGGGTGGTTGGAGAATCGGGGAATCAGTGATAGCGCTTCGTAAAGCCTTGAAGGCGCTAAGACACAAGGTGTTGAATTCGAATGGGGCATCGGCAGCGAGATTCGTCAAAGGTCATGCAATTTTCGAGAAATCGCGTATAAATCTCCGATAGAAGCTGACGTGACCCAAGAATGATCTGATCTGTTTGACTAAGCTAGGTGGGGATAAGTGGGAAATAATCTCAGATTTAACTCGATCGACCTCGAGTCCATTTTTAGAGATCATGTTCCCTAGTACTATGCCATCCCTCACCATGAAATGGCTTTTCTCCCAGGATAGTACTAGGTTTACCTCAATACACCATTTCAGAATTTTGGTGAGGTTATCAAGACAAGATGCGAAATCATCTTCGAAAATGAAGAAGTCATCCAGGAACACCTCCACATAGTCCCCAATCATGTCAGAGAAGATGGCCATCATACAATGCTGAAATGTTGCTGATGCATTGCAAAGGCCAAAGGGCATCCGCTTGAAAGCAAATGTTCCAAAGGGGCATGTGAATGTGATCTTGTCTTGATCTTCCAGGCTAATTGCTATTTGATTATACCCGAAGTATCCATCTAGAAAGCAAAAGAAACTACGTCTGACTAACCGTTCCAAGATCTGATCAATGAAAGGAAAAGGAAAGTGATCCTTCCGGGTAGCCGTGTTCAGTTTCCTATAGTCGATGCAGACCTGCCAAGATGTTGCAATGCGGGTCGGGATGGATTCGCCTTGATCATTTTTCACTACGGTGATCCTGCTTTCTTGGGCACTATCTGGATTGGACTCACCCATTGGCTGTTAGAGATTGGGTATACAATACCTGCATCCAGCCATTTGATGATCTCCTTCTTAACAACCTCTACCGTGTTCGGGTTTAGCCATCTTTGAGGTTGTCTCGAAGGTTTTACCCCCTCATCCGTATAAATGTGATGAGTGCAATACGAGGGGCGAATACCTCGGAGATCAGCAATGCTCCACCCTATAGCAGCCCTATGGTCTTATAGCATAGAAATCAATTGATGCTCCTATTCTTGGGTTAAGTGGGCACTAATAATGACCGGGTATGTCTTACTTTCGCCCAAGAACACATACTTAAGTGAGTCAAGTAAGGGATTCAATTCAATCACGGGTAGGTCGGAGTCAAAAATGGGAATAGGAGGAGCAGAATCGAAGGTGGGAATCTGATGATCCGGATGAGCATGAATTCCCACCGATTTGCTACCTATGAGATAGTCAGTTGTGACTGCATCAACGGGAAACCTGTTAGCTGTGGTCATGTCTTCCTGCAACAACAGGGGTGATTCAGTAGTGTGAGGATCAGGATAGCTAGAGTCAGGGGTGCTGTGGTCAGAAACACACCCTAAACAATCGGATCCTCGGGGAGATATGTGCAGTGCAGTGGTCTCAGTCCCGTGTGGATCGAGTTCCAAGAACCCTGATAGTGCAGACGAATGAGACATTGGGTTGTCACAAAGGAGCTCAATGTTACCACAGTATGCCAAATCTTCATCTTCACCATCCTCCTCTATGCGATCACAATCAAAATTCCTGGATGCCCTAAATATGTCAAGTCGAAGTCACTCATTACCTAGGGCTATCTCCATACACCCGGATGCACAATCAATGTTTTCTCGGGCATCTCAGAGATTAGGAGGAACTTCCATATCGAGAACGAAAAAGTCTACGGGAAAGTAGAATCCGCGGACTTTTACGATCACGTTCTCAACCACCCCCTTGATGTTTTTATTGATCTATCAGCCAACTGAATCGTGACCGAGGTAGGATTTAACTCACCAAATCGAAATCGATCAAATATGGCAATGGGAGTTAGGTTGATGGACGAACCCAGATCCAGAAGGGCCTGATCAAATGGAGAATCCTGCAAGAAGCAAGATATGAGTGGGGTACTAGGGTCTTTCTTTTTCGGCGGTAAGTCGATTAGAATCACGATGCTAGCCTCTTTAGACAGTATCACCTGTCATCCAATTCTAGGCTGTCACTTCTGGGTATAAGAGTCCTTGAAGAACCTAGCATAGCAGGGATGTGATCAATTGCCTCGAGGAGAGGGACCTAAATATGTACTTCCTTGAACATTGACTTCAGGTCCTCAAAATTTTGCGTGTCCTTCTTCCGTACTACATTTCACGTCAGAGCCTCGGGAAAAGGGACGGGAATCTCAGGGTCAAGTGGTCTCTTACCCTTATCTACCAAAGGTGGCTCCTGAGATGAAGAAGGAGTCGAACCTGCTTGTGGCAAAGGGTGAGAAAAATCAGGACCCGCCTGCCTATGTGGTGGGTCGAATGTCTTCCTTCCACTCCTTAATGAGGTAGCATTTGCATCAGCTTGCTGTCCAAGAGGTGGTGGGGGAGTGGAAGGGGCAGAGTATGTGGGGTTCTGCATTAAAGGCAGCTGGCCTTGAGCATGACCAGGTGGTGTAGGAGGCACTTGTAATATGGTGTATGCCTGTCCCTGTGGTGCCTGAAACCTAGGCGAGGTGCCTTGGTTCTGCACATACCGTGGGTTCGGGACGGGTTGGGAGGGTAAGGCTCCTTGAGTCCTATGCTCCTGCAACAGCTGGTTTTGTGTGTTTTGTATAGTTTATATCTGGTCAGCCATCGCCTTCATTATCTGCAAGTTATCCTGTGTAGATTTCCTCATCGATTCTTGCAACTCCTCTTTCAGTGCCTCCAGAGGGTCAGCCCGCTTTGGAGGGTGACTGGCAGCTTGGTGCAGCGGATGGTATATAGAATGGGGTTGCTGCTGTTGATACGGGAATGGCTGCTGCCTAGGGTATGTGTTTTGCGCATTCCCGTATTGCCTGGTCTAGTAGTGTGGATCTCGATGTGGTCTTTGAGTTACTAGACCAGAAGAAGTTCGGATGCTGGCGCCAACCAAGGTTATACGTCTCTAAATACAGGTAATTACGCCCTTATCCTTGAATAGCACTAACGTCCACGTAGGCCGAAGACATCTAAGACGTATATCCATCAAAGGGATACGTATTATAGTTAGTGGGTGGTGCGTAACCCTGGTCATATGGTGTCAGATCGGGATTGTTTACGAGATGCTGATATGCAGGATCTCGTAAATAAGAAGATGCATCCCAAGTGAGTAGATTAACTCGAGCAAGAGGGGCTCGGGGTGCATAGGAGGGTCTTGGAGCAGCAGAGTTCAGGTCAGATTGACCCTGACTAATTTGGTCAATCTTTTTTTGAATCAGGTTTATTATATCCAGCTGTTTGGCGATGATATCCATGTTGACTCAAATAGACTCGGTGTAAGCCTCATGGACACCAACTCGCTGCTGACCAGGCCGCTAGAACTGGTTCATGGACGTGGCATTCATCGAGTTCTCCGCCAAAGATTCGAACAACTCAAATGCGCTTTTCTCGTCTTTCGCGAGGAAATTCCCGCCACTAGATGCATCGACCAAATACCGATGTGTGTCATCCAGCCCATGGTAAAAGATTTGAGCTAGGTACCATCTGGGTACACCATGGTGCGAGCATTTCCAGAGAAGGTCGTGAAATTGATTGCAGGCATCATGCAACTTCTCCCCAGCTCCTTGGGAGAAAGTCGTGATCGCACGCCTCATCACATTCGTTCGACCGATCAGGAAGAACTTTTGCAGGAATTCACGTCGTAATTCCGGCCAAGTTCCAATTGGCTTCCCAATGGTCTTGAACCAGTATGAAGCTTTATCCCTCAGAGAAAATGGGAAAAGCTTCATCAGAACAATCCCAAGATCAACATTCCTGGGTTGAATCGTTTCTGCGAGTCGACTCAGGTCCTCTAAGTGCTGGAACGGATCTTCACTTGAGTTTCCATAGAAATGACTATTGATCAAACAAATCACATTAGGCTTGAGCTCAAACGCATCTCCGCCTACGGGAATCCTAACTAAGGGTGCGACGATCGGTGCAGTTGGATCATAGAAATCTCAAAGTTTTTCTCCTCGCGGTGGATGCTGCACTCTGTCAAGTGCTATCAAGATATGGTCCATGCACTGCTGATGCCGCTCCTCTGATTCAACAACTCGGGCCTCCAGACGAGCCATCGGGTCCAGATTACCAGCATTCTGACTTGATCTAGGTCTAGGTCCAGGATTAGCCATTGGGGCTAAGGGAGTAGAAGAAGTAGGGAGAGAAGATGGTCTTGGTGAGGTGACTCGCCTCCTTGGGAGTGGTTCCCAAGGTCCAACTAGTTGAGGTCTAAGTGACCTCCTTCCTTGCATACACCACCCAACCCCTGGGTTGGTGTAGCCAAGCTAGACAAGGCTAAGGCCTTGTCAATCAGATGGTCCTTATGATCAGATAATCAGATTTTTCGTTTTAAGTTCGAATTCTTGAAGAAAAATTCGTTGTGCAACCAACTAAAAGTAATTTTCACCTCTCAAGCTAACCTAGCCAGTCTGGTTACGAGGGGACTAAGGGGAGGTTTCTTCCTTTGTCTTGCACCTCTAATTCCCTTACCCCTTAGTCGCGGTCGTTTGACACTACCCCATAGACTTAGTCACCAGGTTTGGCAAGAGAGATTGAAAACACCCAGTAGTATGACGACAAATTCAAGCTAATTTCGTGTTTTAAAATTAATTTTAGCCCATTTTTCTTCAACAGGGTTTATGGTGATTGGCCCACAAGGTGACCAAGTTCACCGACTAAACCTTAGACTTGATTAAGTCTAAGTTAGCCCAAATGTGTGGTCTCTAGAGTGTAACCCTAAAGGTGTAGCCTAGGGATCATGCAATTCTAGGGTTTTTTTTCCTTTTTTTTAGTAGACTACGAAATAAAAATACTTCTCTTGAAAAATTGGAATCAGAATAAGTTTAAATTTGGCAACTAGATTCCTTTTTCAATTATCTTTCTATAGAATTTTTTTGTAATTTTTACTATTTCAACCGAATTTATAGAGATTTTTAAATGTCAAGGGGTTAGATCTGGAATTTTGACCCCTGTTTGGTTTTCTACTTTGAAACATTACCAAATGATCTTCAAAATTTCAGGCAAAATATGAAAATTAAATCCAATGAGATCAACTTTCAAACCCCACCATTTTTAGTCAAAACAGATTCATGGATTGCCCGAAATCGTTTTTTGAATTTTCAAAATTTTCAAATCTGGGTCAGTTTGACGCCCTTACACTTTGCGAATTATTAAAAATTTTATACTTAGAATTTTTTAAAATGAATAGTGTCGTTTGAAAGATAGTTTGAAAATAAAGATATAACCCAAATTTCAAAATTTTTTGCTCAATAATTTTTTGGCAATTGAATTTGTAAATCAAAATTTGGAATCTGGCCGAAAATCAGAGGGTGGTGGAGAAGCTTTTGAAAGGGTGTTTGAATTTGAAATTAAAACTTTCCACTAAAATGATTTTTTTTTCTTTTTTTTCAAAAGATTTTCATTTTTTTTTTTACTTTTTCAAAACTAACCTAGGATTCAAAAAGAAACCTAATCTAACTACCTAAATTTTTTTCTTCTTTGATTTTTTTTCCTCTTTCACGAAAATAAATAGGCTTCTTTTTTCAAATATATCCAACCTAGGGTTCAGAAAGGAAAATCCTAATCTAAGATGAGATGTGCACCTGATTTTTGTTTTAATCTGCACTCATTGCGTGCGCAGATTCCCATTTTTTCTAGTTTCCTGCACATCAAAAGATAAGCAGAGGAAGATTTGTCAGTGATAGCTCAAAAGATCGAAATCAAAAATGATGTTGCCTCCCCAGCAACGATGCCATTTTTTTGGGAATGGTAGAGCACGTATTTGATCAGAATAAGCGTCGTAGTATAGTGTGCAATACGATCAACAAAAATATTTATAAATATAACAAGACTTGGAGTCCCGGTTGTTCGTCTCTGAGAGGCATTTATGAAAATGCAGATTTGAAATCGATCTCTTTCGCTCTACTTGCTTAAAATCTCATGCCGATTTATGGTGATTTATATATTGATGTACGACATGCTAGTTGCCAAAAGATAGTAATTAAGACATGCAACTTCAATCACACCAAAAGATGATAACTAGTCATATGGTGATTTTCAACATATATATTTATATATATAAAAGATGATGATGATGATATCAGAGTTGCAGAGCACAGGTAGAGGAATGCTTGTATAGGGAAATAAAACTACTCGCTACCAGAAAACAACTACATACATGAATCCATGGGGGGATTTTGCATGTATCATTAGGGGAGAAGTAAGGAACTACACTATTAAGCTGTAAATAAAACATGTAAATCTAAGAAGAACTATAATCTAGTCTAGCAGAAATAAGGGCATTCGGAGGTGGGCTCCGATGGCCTTTGAGTTGGTTGAGAGGAGGAGGGGTGGCCAATGGTGCTTAGGTCGTCAAATGAGTCCATTTTAATGGACTATTGTTACCCTAAGTAATTCGATTCTAACATTTTATATTTGTTAATAATCACATTAGGTCATTAAATGATTGCATGCATCATTATTTAAGTTTACATTTATTATATTGCTTATTATGTAATTATTTTATATTTCATGTAGATCCCACAACAGCGCACTCGTTGTATCTCCTCCACTTAATCCACTCCATCAGGCTAATAATTAGGAAGAAGAGAGAGGAGGATCAATTTTGGAAAAGAACAGGGGGTGAAATAACTTTTCTCCAACAAACGGCCACCTCAACTGAGCCTTCCTCAACCTCCGGTCGGCCTTAGCACCTCCCCAACAGCTACCGGCCAAATTTAGTAAGGGATTTAAAAATCCCTTCACTTGCGGATGGGGGAGGAGATAAAAGGAGCTTTTGACGAGGAAGAGAGGGTGGTCTTCTTCTTCTCCCTCTAGGGGAATCATCTTCACCTTCCCAACCGTGGAGAGGGAGTGCACTGTGGATCCAAGCAAACACCACCCACTACGTGCCTCCAAGTGCACTTCATCTTCTCCTGCAGTCGCGCCCTTGCACTGCCACCGCACGCAAAGGACCTCTCCACCACACGCGAGCGCCCTTGCAAGCCCTGCATCCTCCCACGTCAGCCTGCCTTCACCGCGCCAAGCTTCCATCGCCTACCCGCACTCGCACGCTCTGCAAGCACTGCACCAGTCCCCACTGTGCGTAGCACAGCCGCGCCCTCACACGACCAGCAACCACATGCTCCACCGCCTCCAAGCGCTCACCCTCAGACCACGTAGCGTCCTTACAATGCGCAAGGACGCGCACTGCAGACCGTGCTTCTCTTCTTCTTCGTTGTCCTCATTCTTCCACTGTTGCAATGAAGAGGGGAACCCACTGCCGCAGCCATGCCTGCGCCCTTGCACGCATCACACCTCGCACCTCACGTAGCCTCAGACCATGCAGTGCTCTCAAGGCACCCGCATGTGAGTGCGCAGCCGCAGGCCACACCACAGGCCGCGTGCACAACCATGTGGCAGAACCCAACACCGACGTCTTCACCTCCACCATCCGGCCACCGCCATCCACCTCCGGCCGCCGTGCCACCTCCATTATGACGCCTGTCCTCCGACGCACCTCCACCAAACTCCAGCTGGTCAATGATCGCCGCTCCACATGCACGCATAAGAGAGAAGGAGATTCCCTTGTTTTCCCCCTATTAAAATTTATGAGGCATGCCATTGTAAAAACTACTATTCACTTATTTATCTTATTATTATATTATGGTAGAATTGCATGAATGACCCTCAATTCTAATAGAATTGCATGCAATCACATTACATTCATCTCATGACTAAGCTAACATGTATCTTTGTTATGGGGAACAAATTCTGATTTAGCTAAATTTGATGACGCTTGTCAGTATTAAGATAGCAATTCTGTTATTTCCATCATGGTGATTTTGCATGTGCACCCTCAGAGTCTTGGTTAATTATCTAAATTGAGAATTTATGCTAGAAATGAGAACACTAATTAGCATGCACGTCCGTTAATATTCCTGATTACTTGATGCATCATTACTCATTTTTTATAGGTTAATTCCTCCCTTTAGAGACAACCTAACTATTCATGGTTATATTCTGAAAATTAAAATGTTTTGAAAAGCGATTTTCTACCACGCGATTAAATACGACACATCATTTAATGTTAAAGTTTTCAACGAAAATGAAGATCGCTCTTTCACCGGCCCTTAGAGAGAGGTTGGAGAGGTGATCCAGCATCTTGGCGTGGAGGTGGTGGTGGCCATGGTGTAGCTACTCATGGACATGGAGGTGGAGTGGATGTGGAATGAAACTAAGCTAAATGGAACCAAGAGTGGATGGGTGCAAATGGCCACCCTTTAGGTATTTTTATAGACAAAAGGGAGAGTCTCTAGAGAAGTGTGGAACTCTCTAGAGAGAGCTCCAAGAGTGGCTGGCCAAGGTAGTTTTTAGATCCACCAAAAGTGGATCTAAGAATTGAATGGCTCGTGGTTGCTAATTTTAGCAACCAAGAGTGGCGCCATCTTGAAGAGGGTTCTAGAGAACTCTAGATGGGCATGTGTGTGTGAATGTGTGTGTGTGTGTGTGTGTGTGTGTGTGTGTGTGTGTGTGTGTGGCCATGCCCTATGTGGCTAAGTGATCTAGGTTAGGTCCTAAGGGGGTTTGGGTTGGTGCATGTCTTAAATTAGGGTTGCAAACCCTAATTGCTAAGGGGGAATTGCAATTAAACTTAACACAAGTTTAATTGAATGAGCGTGAACTTAATTGAGAGTGAAATAACTAAATTAGGTTGGGCTTAGGTCAATTAGACTCTCACTGAGTCCAATTGGACTTGTCTGGGTTGAGATCTAAGCTCAATTGGACTCTATGAGTCCAATTGACTAGGCAATGGTAATTGACTATGATCTAAGTCAATTAGGTTTAGTGAGGACCTAATTAGGTCTTTAGGGAGGTCTAGAGGTGATGTACTAGAGTTAGGATACCTTAATTTAGGTTCCTATGGGGTTAGAATTGGGTTTAGGGAGCTAGAGATCCAAGATCAAGGCTTGAATCTCAAAATAGGAACTGGAGAGTAGTTCCAGACGTCCAATAATAGTATCAGACGAATTATACTAAAAAATCAGAAGTCCAGACTTCAAGGCTGGACGTCTAACCAGAGTCAGGAAGGTTTCTAAGTTCTGTCTTGGGTATTCTGTAGAAATTAGACGTCTGACCAAGTGTCTGGATGTCCAATAATGCTGTAGATGTGGGTTTAAGGTGTGCAGGAGTTGGCTACGGGTTCTGGACATCCTATACCTCATCTGGACATCTAGATAGAGGTTGGAATAAGGGTTTTAAGGTTTCCTAGGGTGTGGTGACCTAATCTAAGGGTGGCTAAGGCTTAGGGAAGCTTCTAGGCTATCCTAAGGCTAGGATGGTCCTAAGTTCTTCATAATTTACTACTTTATTCCTACTTAAATAGAATAGCATACCTCAACCCCTTACATTATTGTCTACTACATCTTATTCTAGGTCTTCTTTTCCTACTTTGCTACAACTCCAGTTATTCTTTATTCTTCAAATCCAGCTTTAGATCCAGCTTCAGATCTAGCTTCTGATCAACTTATTACCTGCAATTGACATAATGCACTTAATTAGTACATTATAGCATTATTTTATGCATAGCTAAAAGAAAACAGTAAAGATGCAAGTAATGCTTTTGCATGCATGAATTATCCTAACTTATGCTAAGTCCTAGCCTAATTTAGGTCAATTAAGACCTATGATTGTTGCGCAATCAATCCACTACTACAACTCTGCTCCAAGATTCGCCTTCCCAACCTTTAAATTCTAGGTTTTCTATTCTAGTTCTAATTGTAGTTAGATTTCTTTCCAAGCATTCTATTAGTTGTAATCATTCCTCAACTTGTTTTCCAACTCTGATTTTTCTAACAAAATTTCTAGTTGATTATTATCTATTTGTGCTCATCTTATTTCTAGTACTTATTCTAGTTACTAGTTCTAGTTAATGCTCACAATTAGTTCTACTTATGGTTCCAATCTTTCTAGTTCAACTTGATATGATATTCTTCATCTACTTGCTTATTTCGTAGATCTTAGGAAAGCGACTAAGTCTATTTTCCTCCCTATGAATGACTCAGACTCCATTTCAAAAACCTCAATTTCATTATGCTTGAGTTCAATTTGAATAAAAATATTAAGAGTTTCTACGTGCATTTACTATGACAAACACACTTTGTCATATCTATTTCGTAGGTAGAACAGGCAACCTGTGCCATCTCCATCACCACAATCCTCATCAATCTTAGTCCTACCCCAATTGGATTTAAAACCCCTCCCAAGTAATCTAAAGTATGTTTTCTTGGGACCAAATCAAACCCTCCTTGTGATTATCAACTCTTACCTGACTAGGGATCAGGAACTCAAATTGACTAAGGTTCTAAGTGAAAATAGGAAAGCTATTGGGTGGATCATCTCTTATTTGAAAGGAATTAGTCTTGCTTATTGCACCCACAAGATCTATTTGGAAGAGGGTGAACGACCTTCTCGAGAATCGCAGAGGTGACTCAACCTGAATATGCGAGAGGTAGTAAAAAAAGGAAATTATCAAGTGGCTTGATGCATGCATTATTTACCCTATCTTTCACAATCCTTGGGTAAGCCAATTCAAGTTGTCCCAAAGAAAGCAGTATTAACAATAATTACTAATGATAAAGGTGAATCCTTCTCGACTCATATCGCAATTGTGTGGCGAGTGCGTATTGATTACAGGAGACTCAATTCTTTGACTAAGAAGGATCACTTCCCTCTACCTTCTATTGATCATATTTTAGATAAATTTGCGAGGAGATTTTCTATTTTTAGATGGAAATCTGGATATTACCAGGTTTCTATTCATCTTGAAGATCAAGAGAAAATGACCTTTACTTATCCCAAAGGAACCTTTCCATTCCGTAGGATGCCTTTTGGATTGTGTAATGTACTAAGACTTTTCAAAGGTGCATGATGGCAATTTTATCTGACATGGTAGGAGAATATTTAGAAGTCTTCATGGATGACTTTTCAATCTTTAGAGATTCTTTTGATGAGTGTCCTAGCAACCTAGAAAAGATTCTAAAGAGGTTCATTAAAGTGAATCTTGTCTTGAGTTGGGAGAAGAGCCACTTCATTGTTTAAGAAGAAATTATGCTGGGACACATTATTTCTGAAAGAGGCTTGGAAGTTGATCGAGTTAAAATTGATTTAATCTCTAATCTACCGCCTTTTGGCTCAGTCAAATAAGTTAGATCATTCTTGGGGCATGTTGGTTTCTATAGAAGATTTGTCAAGGATTTCTCAAAAATCTCTAGGCCCCTGACTAATCTCTTATCTAAGGATACTACCTTTGATTTCAATGATGATTACAACCAATATTATCAACTTTAATGGAAATTGTGACCAAGGCTCGAATCTTGCAACCTCTTGATTGATCCAACTCCTTTGAGATCATGTGTGATGCATCTAACTATGCTATTGGAGCTGTCCTTGGTCAAAAGATGGACAAGAAACTTGTGGCTACCCACTATGCTAACAAAAACCTAGATGTAGGTCAAAGGAATTACACAACTACAAAGAAAGAGTTGCTATGGTATTTAGATTAGAAAAGTTCAGATCTTACATAATTGGATCCCATGTGGTTGTTTACATTGATCACTCAGCTCTATGAAACTTGTTGATGAAAGATGTTAAACCTAGGTTAATCAAATAGATTATGCTTCTACAAGAATTTGACATAAAAATTAAAGACAAGGCCAGTGCTCAAAATGTGGTGGTTGACCACTTGCCCAGATTAACCTTGGATAATATTGGCCATGTACCTCCAATCAAAGATAATTTTCTAATGAACAGATCTTAGCCATTGGTCATAAAAGACTTCATTGGTTTGCAAATTTGGCCAATTACTTAGCTACAAGAATGATACCTAATGATTGGACTAAGCAGCAAAAGTTTAGGTTTCTTTCTGAGGCTAAGTATTATTTTTGGGAAGATCCTTTGTTATTCAGGCTCTGTGCAGATCAGAATATTCGAAGATGTGTGCTTAAATATGAGTTCTTAATTGTCTTAGCTTTTTGTCATACCATGGCCTGAGGAGGACATTTTTCTAGTAAGAAAATTGCTACAAAAGTCTTGCAGTGTAGATTTTATTAGCCAACCTTATTCACGGATTCCTATGATTTCTATAAGCTTCCACAAGATGTCAATCTTTGGGAAGCATGATAAGAAGAGACATGATGCCCCTCCAGTTGATTCTTATAATTGAGATTTTTGAGGTCTTGGCATAAACATTATGGGTCCCTTTACAGCATCAAATGGATTTGAATATATACTACTTACTGTGGATTATGTTTCTCAGTGGATTGAGGCAATCTCAACAAGATCCATTGATCATAAGATTGTGATCAATTTTGTGAAAAAGAACATCTTCTCAAGATTTAGGATGCCTCGAGCTATGATCAGTGATGGTGGGACTCATTTTACCAATGCCCAATTTAGAGCATTATTAAGTAAATATGGGGTGCAACATAAGGTTACTACACCTTATCAGCCCCAAACTAATGGGCAAACAAAGGTCTCCAATCGGGAAATAAAAAAATATATTGTAGAACATAGTCAAACCTGATAGAAAGGATTGGTCCTTGAGATTCGACGATGCATTATGGGCTTATAGGACCACCTACAAGACCCTGATTGGCATCTCTTTGTACAGATCGATTTATTGAAAACCTTGTCACCTTCTCATTGAGTTGGAACATAAAGCCTATTAGGCTATAAGAAAGTGCAATTCGGATTTGGATAAGGTAGGAGACTTCAATGAGATCAGAAGAGAGGCCTATGAAAGCACAAAGATCTATAAAGAAAACACCAAGGCCTTTCATGACAAGCACATCATCAAGAAGAACTTTAAACCAAATAAGAAAGTTTGGCTCTTTGATGCTACACTTAGACTCTTTCCTAGCAAGCTAAGATCTAAATGGATTGGACCTTATATTGTGGTTAGACCTTTTTAGAACAGAGATGTCGAAATCTATGATCCTAAGACTGGGCAACAATTTGTGGTTAATGGACAAAGACTAAAGATCTATACTGACAATCCAGCCCAAGAGCCTCTAATTGAAAGCACTTCACTTCTTAAATCATAATAAGTTGAACTGTGTCTAACTAAAGATCGATGTAAAATTCAATGTTTGTTGGGAGGCAACCCAATGAATTAGGTTAGTCTGTATTTCTTTTGAAATTTCATTCAGGTCTGGAGATGTTCGAGCAAGATTTATTCATAACTCTTGAATTATCAGGTGATATCTATTTTTTCTCTTTTATTTATTGTATGCATTGAGGGCATTACATGAAATAAGAATGATAGGGTAGATAATATTTATTTAGTCACTTTTTACCTCTAGATTTTTGTACATTAGCATGTTCTTTCAAAAATTATTTTTGAAAAAAAATGAAAAATTACTACAAAGAAAAAAATATCGGTGTTTTAGAGTTTGAGCTACGAAAGATTGAAAAAATTTTGATGTTGAGGATTTACTAATCTTAGGAAATGTACAAACAAGGTCTTTTCGCTTAGACTCTTCAGGTAGATTTTTTGACTAATCTTCTCGAGTATTTACTAAAATATGGATTTGCTTCCTGAGTCTTTCACAAGATTTGAAAAAGCCAAAGTATTAAGTCAAATGAGTGATAAGTACGTGACTTATCTTCCCACCCTTTGGTTTGAAAAGATTCAAAAAATTAAGCAATCTAAAGTTACATGTATGTTGGACGTACAAATTGCTACGCTAACGTGTTCAGTTTTGAAAAACCTATCGTTGTAGTTTGAAAGCGAAGAACTCATGTTCAACAAATAAAATTTATACTGAAATGAAAATTCCAGGTCGAACACAGGGAGGCGGACGTTTGATTTAAAAACTACGCATTTGTTTTTATCTATCACGAAGTAATTCAATTTAAAACCATCTAACTATTTACAATAAATAGAAGAGAGTGAGACTAAGAGAGAGAGAGAATATTACAAACAGAAATCAAAATGAGATGTAGAATAAACATAGAATTTCATCATTAGAATGATTGTTCATTACACTAGAAAGCAGGAAAATGATTACACTAGAAAGCAATAAATCTACTCTAGAAAGCATTAAAAGAATAGAAGGAGAAATATCCTCTTTGACGGTCGCTTGGAGGATGAGCAGAACTACTCTAGAAAGCAGTAAAAAGAATAGGGAGAGAGATATCCTCCTCGACAGTCGCTTGGAGGATGAGCCGGACGGGACGACTCCTGGACGAAGGAGGATGAAGAAAGATGAAGGAGGACGAAGCAGAAGAACGGGAACGGGGTAGCACGTCATCGTCGTCGCGGGATCCACTTCCGAAGGGGGACGAAAATTTGGACTTTATCTCGCGAGAGGCATCCCGGGTGTGGGATAAGCTTCTCTTGAGCTTTGGAGAGGTAGAGAAGAGAAGGAAGGGATGAGAATTTCGTGTGGAGGGGGTCTCCTTTTATAGTTGCAAGGAGTGGGGGCAAATTGGACATTACATCTTTAAAACATTAAATAAGGGGTCTTTAGTGACGGATAAAACCGTCGCTAAAGCCCCAACGTGGGCGTAGTGGGTGCTGCCCGCACGCGCCCGCTCGTCTGCTCGCGCCTAACGCTCGCCACACGTTCAGCCATCCACAGCCGTCCGATCGCGCCTTCGCCAGCCTCACTACCGCCCGTCCCAACGCGTGCGATGTCGCGTTACACCGCGCGTGCAATAGCAC
Source organism: Thalassia testudinum (assembly GCA_037157565.1). Lineage (NCBI taxonomy): Eukaryota > Viridiplantae > Streptophyta > Magnoliopsida > Alismatales > Hydrocharitaceae > Thalassia > Thalassia testudinum. The sequence continues at coordinate 63,335,003 of JAZHRO010000036.1, forward strand.
GTGGACGCTATCAGGCACGCGCGGCCATTGGATTGCGATCTGACGGTCGATAAACGGCACGCCCCTCACTCCAGATTTCGCGTGGCGAGGCTCGAACGCGCGCCAGCGCCTCGCAATAAGGCATTGGACCGCTGCGCTGCCTCGCCCAAATGGTCGTGCGGACGATTTCAACGCGCTGCATCCACAGCCGTTGGATCTTGATCCAACGGTGGAGAAGGGCAGATGCGGAAGCTTCAGCGGGTGCGTGCGGGCGTTTGGGTGGCCGAGATGGCGCCACGTGGTGCCATCTTGGCCGTCCATCTTCTGGATGATGTAGATGGTTCCACGGGTGTCGGATTGACTCGATTTTTATGTCGTTAGGCTGCGATCGTCGATCTGAATCCATCCGTGCGGTCAGATTTGTCATTTGAAGTGCGGATTTATACCATCTTGGCCCTTGATCTTCTAGGGTTCCCCGGTCACTATCTGATGCTATAGATGCCTGATTAGGGCGATCTTGGAGTCGTTGAACTCCAATCATCGCCCTGATCACATTTGTATGGTTGGATCTTCGATCTGAGGTCCTGATAAAAAGTTTGCCCTGTCCAAGCATATAAAAGGAGACAATTAACCTCCATTTTATTCAAACTACTCTAAATGCAAGATGGTGCATGTTATGCAATATTTATAGCATGCAATGCAATCCTATGCTTAAGAACATGCATAAATAGACATCTTAAGTAGTGTAAATGTGTTTACATCAATGTACCCACTGACTCATCTTTTGGGTGACTTACCATTGAAACTTAAGTAGTCAATAGGACCTAGATTGAGGTATGGCTAGCATGTTACACAGTGCATCCTCCCCAAATGCAAGATGTCCAGATCCTAACCTTACATCTTTAGTTCTTCGTGCCTTTATTTAGGAAATGTTCTTGAATAGGATTCAGAAGAAGTCACCTACTTAGAAAAATGAGAGAAAAATGGAGAACTAGAAAAATTAATAAAGTAGTAGAAGGAAAAAGAAAAAAAATAGAGAAAAAAGAAATCTTAAAAACAAAATAAGAAAGAGTGTGTCCAAATATTCCAAAAACCCAAAAGAGTGAGGTGTTCCAATAAGAAATCAAATGATTCAGGCAAGGAAATACACCTTCAAGGTTGATCTTGGGATAGAAAAGGGTAAGGAGAAAGCTACCAGTCCTTAGTAAGGCAAATCTAAAGACAAAGGTCAATAAAGCGAAGAGGCGGTCTTAGTCTTGTTGAAAACTTAGAATTCAGTAAGGTTGCCCAATTGAGGAGTCAAATTCTTCTCCACACATAGAAAGCATAAAATTCAAGTTCAATTCAAACCTCGGGTTAATTGACAGAGCCATAAAAAGTTACTCTTGAAACCCAAGTCCCAACCAAATAAAATCTCAACTAAGGTCTATATTTGAGTCAGTACTCTAGAATTGTTGAGTCTTTGCTGTTAAGGTTTTGTGCATGATTTCCTCCGCATTGGTGAAAAATCATATCGATGTTCTAAATCTAACTTAGCTCAAATATGTCTTTTGATTTCCCGCATAATTTTAGTTTTCTATTTTGTTAAGGGACTAGTAAAAGATAGGCATGGGGGTGTGATAAATGCATGATCTATAATGTTTAAATTCCTAAATTATGTAGTTTCCTAGCTAGCTTTAGTGTAAATAACTACATATTACATTTAGAGCATGTATTTAGCACTAATCTGACTTTTGCACTAATTAAGGTCTTTTGTATATATGTAGGTTTTAGGCTAAATAAAGAGACGAGCTCAATTTGAAGCTTGGACTTGAGTTCACTTGGAAATAAAGACAAGCATGGAAATAAAGATAGGAGATGACAAGACAAAAGACAAGGAGACATGTGGCACACCCATAAACCTCTACCAAAAACCCAACCTAGGAAAATCATTTTTCCTAAGCCTATGTCCTAAACCTATCCTTAGAAAACCACCCAAAAACCTACACCTTAGATCTAAGATCCTAAAGTGAGAAAGCCTTTCTATATTTAGAAAACCTAAGATCCTATCCACTACAGTTGGTCAGCCATGCATACTTAGCCACTAAGTAATGTGGCCAGCCACCATAGTCCCATCACCACCCTCCACTCTTCATCCTACGGCCACCCTTGAACCCCTTAACCGCCCACTTAGATAGCTTCTCTAGGACTCTAAAACATAAGAACATATCCATTCCTAAAAACCTTCCACAAAAACTTATCACCTAAGATTTAATCCCAACCATCTAGACCTCATCCAATGGCCCAAATCCCACATTCATGGTCGACCACACATAGCTTCTTGAAGAAGCTAAGTGGTTGGCCACCCCTTGCTCCCATATTACCACTTGGATGCACATCCAAGGGTCTATATCATACCTGACTTATTGGCCTTCCCTTAGCCCTTGATTAAAAATCCTATGGCCTACATTAATTTCCTAATTCTATAAATATACCTAAGCCTCTACCATTCCCAACATTCTCTATTCTAGATTACATTAGTCTACCTTAGTGCGCCACCTTAGAGACCTAAACCTAGCTAGCTGTCCACCAGCTTTCCTTTCCACAATTCTTCTTCACCTTAGTCTTGGAGCCTTCTCCTTGACTAAAGTGAGCCCATGCCACCATTGGTGTGGGTATGCCAAGTGTGCCTCTGCTTCCAGTTCTCCGCCATCTTCGTCATCTCTGCAATTGCCTTTATATTACTTCATTTTCTATTTATTTTTAAGCATTCTTCTATTATCCCTTTAGTTGCAATTCTCTAGTTCATAATAAACTCTTCGACTAGCAATAAAAATCATTTTATATCTTGATTATCTTTGTCTCTATTTCCTATTTTCATAGTTAGAATTAGTTTCATTATATCAAAAAGATTAAAAAAATTAGGAATTTAGGAAGTGTGACTATCTGATTGCCTCCCTGTGAGACGACCCAGACTTTGATTTGTAAATCGCAAAATCCGTATTTTTGACCTCAGAGATGAAAATTTTTCTAAAGTATCTACATGATTTTGTGCTACAACGAATGTGTTTTACATAATCATCTTCGCATTAGACCACAAGATCTATTAAGAAGGATGCTGAAGGACTAGAAAAGTTTTTGGGAATAGAGTATGAACAAATTGAACCTAAGTTAGATCTTATTACAGCTCAACAGTAGGTAAAGGAATTAGATTCCCTAGCAGATAGCTGGATGAACCATCCTTAGGACAATCTTGGAATTGAATCTGACCACTTGAAGGAGCAAGTGAAAAATGAACAAGCCTCTTACTTTATGAATGATTTTATGAAACCATTTGAGGATGATATTCGTGAAATAGACGTGTTATTAGGAGTCACTTATGACCAACTTCCTCATGAGTCCAAAGATGAATTTGAGTTATGTCCTAAGGTTGAAATTATAGAAGTTGATGATCCATCGGTCATAATATATGAGAATCAAATGTTTGATGATTGGGAATGCAATACTACCAAGGCTTTGAGAATAGATTTGATGTCATTGATTGGGAGGTATGGTACAACTATCAATTGGTGGGAGGTATGGAATTGGACTTGCATAAAACCTAGATGGTTTATGAGCAGAGCCACTCGGGGGTAGAACAAACTTTGCACAACTCATTGAAGACTTTCAATGATTGCAAGGATCCTCTTTATCCTCATCTATCTGATTTTAAAAGAGGTTGCTACTTGTATTTCCTTACCTTTTAAATCACTTAAAGGAACCTGAGAAATTCCCTATATTGATCTTTGTTGGCGAGACTTTTGCTCTATCATCAGTTCATCAATATTCTTGTCTATCTCTTCAGCAAGTTTGGTTCACTTTCCTCATTTTTAGGGCTTATGTTTGTCCTGTTGTGTACTGGTGAACATAGTCTAGCTGAAGACGTAAACTTAGCAATTGTTGGGAGGCAACCCAACCCAGTTTTGTGTTTATAGTAGGATGATTTTCTTTTCAGGAATGGAGCTAGTGTTCTTCGTGAGCCAACTCAAAGTTATTCAAGTGTTTTCTTTCCCTTTCTCATGATTATTTTCTATTCATAAGGCATATAATGAGGTTATTGCATGAAATAAGCATGGGGGTGGGTGAATTTTGCTTTGAGTTTCCTATATCTAGTCTCCATCGATTTTCTTGTAAAAAAAAAGAACGTGAAGTTTTTGTAAGTAGAATAAGTTGCATGATCTGAGCTAGAGAAGAATGATGAGAATATGTACTAAGGAGTTGCTGACTTTAGGGATGCATTTTGAGATCTTATACCTAGACTCTTCAGGTTATCATATACTTACTAAGATGTGGGCCTGTTTCTGAGCCCTTAAAGAAATTAATTAGTTGAGGTATTAAGTCAATAGTATGGGAAGTATGTGGCTTGTTTTTGTCCACCCTTTGGTTTGAAATATTTTTAAGTTTGAGTATCTCACATTTACACGTACACATTAATTTCACTTGTGGCAACTACACATTAAGAACTTAATTTCATGGGTATGGCAGTTACGTTGCACTGGGTATGCTCCCCAGATATAGGGTATTCAGATCTTAGCCTGACACCTAGATTTTCTCATAAATTTACTAACGTGATGTTCTTAAATAAGTTTTTGGATGAGTCCCATATATATATATATATATATATATATATATATATATATATATATATATATATATATAAAGTAAAAAATAAGAAAAAGAAAGAAATATTTGTAGTATATTTTTGAGCATATCTAAATATGTATTGCAGAATAAGGTCGGGTGCTTCTTACGACATTGGACTATAGGGCTTGGCTAGGAAGGTGCTCTTACAGTGTCATTCCGAGGCGTCGGAGTGCAAGGCCATCCCCGTATTTATATATATTATATATACATATATAGGGGTGATGATTCCATATTTGTGATAAGGAAAATCCAAAATGGAGTGAGTGGGATGATGGGTAGATTTAATATGAAAGAAAACAAAATTTTTAATATAGTTGCCCACTTGTCAAGTTAGCTTCACAAGCACAGATGCTTGGCATTTCAATTTCGTGCAAACCTTGGGTAGATTCTTCCAAGACATAAAACCCAAACTTGAGACCCAAAGTGGTTTGTATCTTGGTCGATACTTGAGTGTTGAGTCTTTGTGTGAGATTTTGGGCATACTCTTTGTGGTTAGTGATGATTTGTATCACTTGACTTGTATACTCTAGCTAAGATCCTCTTGCATTTCTTTTTGCTTTTGTTCGAGACTAGCAAAACTTAGGCATGAGCATATAATAAGTATGCATATTTATGTGATAACATGCTTAATTATACTTGTTTTATAGCATTAGTTGCAATAGAATTAAGGCATATTATAGATATTTGCATGCATGCAAGTTAAGATTTAGGATTGCATATCTGAGCCTATTTATTCTCTTATTACTTATTGAGGCTTTTCTCTGTGCAAACTGTCAGGTCAGAGTATTTCAAATTGAATAACAGGAGAACAGAAGAAATCATGTTACCTATTACCTTGAAACCTTAACCTTAACCATAACCCTATTTAGAACCTGCCTTATATAGCCCATACCCCAAACCCTAATCATGGACCTTAACCTAAACCCTAACCAACTCCATTCATCTCTCCTAACCTTAATGATAATTGATGGTAACACCATCATTCATCATAACTAGCTTTAATAAGTCAGAATCAAGAGATAAATGATCCTAAATGATAGCCTGAGGACCATAATTTTACTCTGATATGTTTTGAGAAGACATTAAAATAGGGTTAATTATGTTGTTTTAACAACACATCACTAATGCAGATTAACCATGGGGTTATTCAAGGGTTAATTAGAGGTCAATTGAGCATTAAAGACTAAGAAGTGGGTCCGCACTGACTAAAATAGGATTTCACATATTCCGAGGACCAAAATAGGACTAAAAATCCTAATTATCAACCCCACTTAAATCAGAAAGGTTCTGGTTAGGATAAAATCTATCTAAACCTCCTCAAATTCATATAAAAATATTCTAAGAGGCTTGGTACCTTTGGTTTGACCATCTAAACTCATTTTGACCTAGAGTAGAGATTCAGATGGGAATTTGCCTTTATTTGGGCCTATGTACAAATTACCCAGCCAAACATGGTCAAAACTCAAATCCAAGTTGACCACTAGATTTCTTGGATCTGAATAGGTTAACACTAAAATTTGGGCCCAATTAGAGTCCATCTTGACCTAGTTTACAATTTAATCCCTAAGATCTCTATTCTCACAATCAGCCCCTTAACTTTCATGTTTCTTGCGTTTAACCCCTAACTTTCTCATCACTTTCACATATATGCCCCTGCTGCCATTGTTGGGTCAACCGAGCTGCACCGACCTTTGATCGACTTGAAACTTCATCAAATCAGCACTAAATCTCACCAAATTTGGTGGGATTGGTGTTCAGGTAGTGGAAAATAATTCTATCAGGATCTTAGACCCTAATTTGAAGCAAAAAGATCATGCGAGCTCACAAAATATGTGGAGTTTCTTGATTCCAAATTTCATCTCAATTAGGCCTCTTTCCTGATTTAGAGCTTGATGTAGACACGTCCATTTAGATTAAAATGCCTATTCATGCATGTTTCTAGACTTAGATTTGCATTTCATGTTATAAATATTGCATAGCATGCATCATTCTGCATTTAGAGTAGTTATATATAATTTAGGTTAATTGCATCCTTTTGTGGTCAGGAGAGAAGGATATTTATTTCGGAGCCTCAAATTGACGATCCGACCGTACGAATCTGATCAAGACGACGATCGGAGTCCAACGCCTTCGAAATCGCCTCGATCGAAGTCCCGTAGCACCATATGCAATCCAAGGAAGATCAACGGCCAAGGGACTAGGTGATGCAATCCAGAGCGTCAAACAACAAATCCGACCACATGGATGGATTCGGGTCGACGATCGCAGCCCAACAACATGAAAATCAACTCAATCCGACCTCTGTAGCATCCCCTATAAAGGAATGAAGATGGACAGCTCAGGTCGCGCCACGTGGTGCAACCCAGGCAGCCCATGCGCACGCACGTGCTGCCACACACGCACAACAACACAGGCGCATGCGCAGTAGCAGCACAAGTGAAGGGCTCATGCGCGCAGCAGCAGCAACGCAGGCACGTGCGCAATGGCAGTGCAAGCGCAAGGGCGCCCGCACAGCAGTAGTGCAGGCGCGGGGTCAGCGGCAGCAGCGGCGCGTATCGCACATGCACACGCGATAAGGGTGCATGTAGCGTGCGCCAGTGGTGTGACAGCAGGGGCGCGTGAGCGGGATCTTCAGCGACATTTGCAGCAGATCTTCGACGACATTCATGACCTTCACAAAATGTCCTGTATATGAATTTGATTCTTTCCTCCACTATAAAAGGACCCCTACCCCTCCCATTTTTCTTCATCTCTTCCTTTCTTCCTCTTACCACCTCCAAGGCTCTAGAGAGAACTTGTCCCAAGCCTGGGATGCTCCTCTAGAGTAGAAAACCAAATAGTTTTCCCTCCCCTCTTCCCCATTCGTGGAGCATCCCGTGGCCATCCTCTCATCGCCCTTCGAGAAGTAGATCCCCGCCGCAATGCTGTCCTGCCCCATCCTCCATCCTCTGGCTACATTCTCCTTCGTCCCGCTCCTCACCACCTTCCTCCAGGCAATGTCAAAGCGTGTCATCCTTCAAGCAACTGTCGAGGGGGATTCTCTCACCTCTTTCTATCTTTTCTTCGCTTTCGTAATGTAATTTTTCCGCTTTCATAGTTGGAACAAACATTTATTCATAAATAGATGATTGTTCTTCTCTCTTTCTCTCTTTTTTTTATATTTTGCAAGTAGATTAGCTAGATAAAATTTCATCGACCTGATCTCTTACCCTATTAAAAATACAAGAAAAATTATAAAAGATAAAAAAAACGACAAAAAAGAAATAAAGCGAAATGCATATCTTTCAAAACCAAATGTTCTCCTCCTCGTGTTCGACCCGAGACTCACATTTCGAGTTTCGGTTATAAATTTTATCTAATCGACAGATTTTCTTGAGAATCAAACTACGACAACAGGTTTTATTAACCTGAACCCTTTACGCAACGAGATTCGACGCGATCATTTTGGCACCGTTGCCGGGGAGGCCATGCTCTTTGGTTTTTTTTTTTTATGTTTTCCCAGATTACTTACATATTTTTCTAACCTATCTTTCTTCTTCGATTTATTGTCTTGCAGGAACTCGATCGAGGAGCCGAAGGTAGTAGATTGGAGTAAAGTGCGGGTAGAGACATTTGTAAGTTTTCCCCCACCCTAGATTTCATTTCACCACACTAATAACTCAAACCCAAATCAACTTAGGTGCTTTTTATAAACCCTAGGATAGATCTGATTGTTTATTTGCCACCTCCACCCATCTCACCTACCTGCATATATTAAAAAATATATAAAAAAATATACTCTTCTATTATGGGATTTTCTGAAAGAGACACACATTAACACTCACAACTCTCGACTTGAGGTGCACTACTTCACATCGATTCTACCACATAACCGGAATCTAACCTGTGGATCCGGTACACCTTAACTCAACACACTAATAAGTGAGTAGAAATCTGAATAGGTCAAACATTTTTTTGTGCCTTAACTAAGTGGTGCAACAGACTAATTGATTGAACTGTTCGAATCGCACCACTTAAGATAAAAGTGATTCATCAGTAGCTTGCCACTTACGGTTGATTTTTAGAGCTGAACTAGGCACTCCACATTTTTTTCTGATTTCTAAAGGAATACATCATCACCGGTGCTTGTAAAACCTGGAGTGTTCTACTGAACCCTGATAGAACCAACCTAAGGATTAAACCCTAAAAGCTACTAAACAAGATTAAACCCTAAAAGACACATCATCAAATAACCTTGTTTACAAACCCTGGTTGTGCACGCACACACATTTAAATTAATCATTAAGGGCACAACCCATCTAAAGGGCCCATCACATTCCAAGAGCACAATTATCCCAAGCCTAATTAAAACTGTGTAGACATTGGCCTTAAGGTTTGATTCGCTCTTTGAGGCTTAGACTGAGATTTTTTTTATTAATCTAGTTTTGCTGGTCCATCTTATGTCTAGCTAGGGGAGTACTATCAAACAATCGCGGCTAAGGTGTACACTAGGAACCGGAGGCTCAAGCCAAAGGAAGAACCTTCTCCCTAGCCCCTCCCTCTAACTGGTTGGATTGACTGTATAGAAGTAGACCAAATCATTTATAATCTCAAGATGGGTCCTGGGAGTCTGTAGGTTTTTAGGCTAACCCACCTAAGGACAGGGTTGATTTCTTGTATTGCAGGGCTCCTTTCTCTTTTCTGATTTCCCTCCTATTCTACCATGTATCCTTCCACATCTTACATGCATTTCCCATCCTACCCTCCTACCAACACTTATCCCCAAGATGACTACTATCTCGAATTGAATTATGAGTACTCATCCACTAGCCAGGATAACTTTGATTGGGGATACGATACCGAACCTCAGTGTCCAGATCCTAACCCTTGACAACAAAACTATGACTGTTATCCTTCCCACACCTACAATGATTATAGATCTCCATCCTTTAATGACCAAACCAACCCGATCTACAATCATGAAGGATATGATGATTATAACACCTACCCTCCCCAGTACTCCACTAAATATAGGTCACCACCATTCTTTGAACAACCTAGAATGACCTACTATCAGGGAGGGACCCGAGAGCCTTGATATCTTGACTCCCCTAGATTTAACCCAAACCCACCCAAACCTGAATCGAACCATTCGGTTCAAGTGAACCAGGTCCAAAACAAGGTGTTGGCTAACTTGAGGAACACCATCTAATCTTTAGAAGCTCAGCCAATACTATGCACTGAACCATTGGAGCCTATGATCAAAATGATTAATGAACTTAATAGTTCTCTATTGGATTTGCTCCAAAATGTTCGGGATAGGGACCTGGGTGAGTTTTTTCTTGGGAAATTATCGAGGTTAAAGATGAAATTTATGGTTGCCCTAGTCAAATCTTGGGATGATTCTCAAGATGAACCCCCTTCAGGAGAACCAATGTCAGAACCCGCTTAGGAGCCTCTTAGGGGGGATACATATTCTAAGATTGGAGATGACCAGGTTGGTCTAGAGCAACCCATTGAGGATGAACCAAGTTTCTCACCCGAGATCCTAGAGCCAAGGAATGACAAAAAATATGTCTCCTGGACCATGAAATGACATAAGATTTTGAGACGTTTATAAATGAGGATCATGAATTCCTTGATTTTGAGGGTGAGGAATCTCTTAGTAAAGTCTCACTTGAGCTTAAGGAGAATGATTTTATTGAGACAAATGGGCTTGAGGAATCTGATAAACCATTTGATAGCCTGACTATTGAAGGTTCTGATTCAGTTGGGGCTAACTTGGACAATCCTAATCCTGATGATTCAATCAGTAGCCCCATTCCTCAACCGCACCCCAAAGAGCTGACTTTTGAGATCATTGTGCCCAAGCCAATCTTGATTCAGCCATGATTTCTGGACTTAGGGAAATCTTATGGGGTGAAGGGTATGCTAGAGGTCCTAGAGCTTGAGCACTTAATGTTGGAGGATAGAAATGTTGAAATGAAAATTTGCGGGGTTAATTCTGAGGGAAAAACAAGTTTGGATTTAAGGGTTCTTGTTGACTTAAAACCACCAACTTTCTACCAGGACCCTTACAATATCTTTCACGTGCAACCCTAGCTCGAAATAACTGATTATTTTTCTGAGCTGATAGTTAAGTGGACATCCGCACCTATTGAACCATCTTTACCCGTTGTCTGACACTTTGGTCTTGGGTTGCACACCACAAAATCGCAATCCCAGCCTCGCAAGCTTAACAACCTTCGGTTATGGGTGATTTTCATCTAGAACCTGAGAACCACTCGACCTTGGGGCATGGGCCTGCACCATAACTTGGTCACATCTGTGGACACCTTCTTCTAGCGGGTCTGAGGATTAATCTTTTGATTTTGATTCTGACGCGTATTTGTGAATTATCAATTTCTTCCTTGTATGTATGTTATGCCTAGTTGAAAGTATTAAATTTAGCACATGTTTATATTCCACGTTCTCTACGGAGCTGACTGGATTTTCACGTTATCCAGGTGATATTCTGTTTACTCCGCCTTTTCATGTCTTTATTTTTACAGTGAGGACATTGCATCATTTAGGCATGGGGGGTGGATAATTAATTCTTGAAATCATTTTGTTAACTCCATAGAATTTCTTTTAGTTTCTTTAAAAGAAAATGAAAATTCAAAAAGATAAAAAAGAAAGAAATTAGGAAGAAGAGAACTTAGGCATTTGGAAGTTATTAACTTTAGGAAATGATACGATAGGACCTAAATACTTAGACTCTTCAGGCCTGTGGGCATAATTAACCCGGGTGTCCACTCGAATGTGGACTTAGTCTCAAGTCCTCGCCAAGTAATTCTATTTTAATTTGGTCAATAAATTGGGGTGATAAGTATACGACTTATCAACCCACCCTCTGATTTGAGGGGACTTTAAGCCTAAGCATCTACACACTATTTGCACTGACTCACTTTTCGACGGTTACTTTGGAAATTGGGTAGCTAATGAACCATCTAGGGTGGTATGACTAGCAAGTTGTCATTGGTAACAGCTCATCGGCCGGTTGTCTAGAGCCCAGCCACAAGACCATTTTCTTCGTACTACCTTTAGGTAAATCTTAGATCAGGGAAGCCACCTACTTAACAAAAAGAAAAGAAAAGAAAATAGAAAAAGGAGAAAATAAAAAAATAAACAAATAAAACCACACTTCATTGGACGAGTATGGCCGACAAGTTACCGTGGGTAACAGCCCATTGGCCGGTTGTTCAGAGCCCAACTCACAAAAATGCATAATAATTCCCAAAACACTTAAGGAAGAAGCGGGGAAGTAGAATAAACTAGGGAGATATACAATGGGTTCGCCCTTGTCTTGACCCCATAAATAAAAGAAGTAGGGAGAAAGCTACCATTCAGAAAGATAAACCTCTAAGCAAGGTCACCTAGGATCGTAGAAACCCAACGTCCGTTTTAACGGCCGCCTAGTGAGTCTTTCACTCTTTTCACTAGATGCTTAGCACTTAGAGTCCTTTTCGACTCTTGGGCAGGTCGGATAGCCGTAAAAAGTTATCTCAAAACTCTCAAACTTTAAAAGTCCAAAAAAATTAGAAAAGAAGAAAAATAAAAAAAAATTGTTTATCTTCCCTTTTCAAATAAAGCGAGGACTTGGGCAGTCTGCATTCTGGCAGACACCCAGGTACTGTTGAGTTTTTATAGGACCTTAGTTGAAATTTTCTATTGTTAATAAATGACTAGACCTAAGCGATCGAGTCCTAATTCTGTTTTTATACATAGCATGTAGTTTAATTTTGCTAGGGACTAGCAAAAGATAGACATGGAGGTATGATGTAGACACATCCATTTAGGTTAAAATGCATATTCATGCATGTTCCTAGGCTTAGATTTGCATTTCATGTTATAAATATTGCATAGCATGCATCATTCTGCATTTAGAGTAGTTGTCTATAATTTAGGTTAATTGCATCCTTTTTTTGGTCAAGACAGAAGGATATTTATTTCGGAGCTTCGGATTGATGATCTGACCGTATGGATTTGTTTAAGATGACGATTGGAGTCCAATGCCTCTGAATTGCCTCAATCGGAGTCCCATAGCACCATATGCAATCCAAGGAAGATCAACGGCCAAGGGACTAGGTGACGCAATCTGGAGATTCAAATGACAACTCTGACCGCACGGATGGATTCGGGTCGACGATCCCAACCCAATGACGTGAAAATAGATTGAATCCAACCTCTGTAGCATCCATTACAAAGGAATGAAGATGGACGACCTAGGTCGCGCCACGTGGTGCAACCCAGGCCACCCATGCACACGCACGCGCCGCCGCATGCGCACAGCCACGCACGTGTGTACGCAGAAGCAGCACAAGTGCAAGGACATGCTCACAGCAGCAGTGTAAGCGTGGGGGCAGTGGCAGCAGTAGCATGTATCACGCGTGCGTGCGTGACAAGGGCGCGTGCAGCGTGTGCTAGTGGTGCGACAGCAGGGGTGCGTGATCGGGATCTTCAGCTACGTTTGCAGCGGATCTTCGATGGCGTTCATGACCTTCACTAAATGTCCTGTATAAGAATTTGATTCTTTCCTCCACTATAAAAGGACCCCTACCCCTCCCATTTTTCTTCATCTCTTCCTTTCTTCCTCTCACCACCTCCAAGGCTCTAGAGAGAGCATGTCTTAAGTCTGGGATGCTCCTCTAGAGTAGAAAACCAAATAGTTTTCCCTCCCCTCTTCCCCATTCGTGGAGCATCCCGTGGCCATCCTCTCACCGCCCTTCGGGAAGTAGATCCTCGCCGCGACGCCATCTTGCCCCATCCTCTGTCCTCCGGCTACGTCCTCCTTCGTCCCGCTCCTCACCACCTTCCTCCAAGGGACGTCAGAGCGAGTCATCCTCCAAGTGACCGTCAAGGGGGATTCTCTCACCTCTTTCTATCTTTTTTTCGCTTTCATAGTGTAGTTTGTCCGCTTTCATAGTTGTAGCAAACATTTATTCATAAATAGATGATTGTTATTCTCTCTCACTCACTTTCTTTATATTTTACAAGTAGATTAGATATATAAAATTTCATTGACCTGATCTTTTGCCCTATTAAAAATACAAAAAAAATTATAAAAGATAAAAAAAAGATAAAAAAGAAATAAAGCGAAACGCGTATCTTTCAAAACCAAACATTTGCCTCCCCGTGTTCGACCTGGGACTCACATTTCGAGTTTTGGTTATAAATTTTATCTGATCAATGGTTTTTCTCACGAATCGAACTACGACGATGTGTTTTCCAAACCCGAACCCTCTACGCAACGAGATCTGATGCAATCAGAGCTTGATTCTGAGCTATATAAAGGCTCTTCTTGGTCTCAACGTCCTCCTGAGCTAGGTTTTAGGCCACAAACTGTTTTCCCCTCCTCCTTCGACCGTCTCCAACCTTAACTCCAGCAACCCTCTTGCCTCTCTCCTCTTCCGTGCATCCAACAGCTAAATTGGACGCACCAACCTCCTCTCTTCTTCGCGACCAGAACCTGATGAGCCCATATTTGTGGGCTAATTAGTTACTTAAATGCCTAGACATTAGAGTAATATTAACTTATACATAGCATGTATTAAGATGTAAATAATATAGTTTATACATATTTGCTTGTATGCATTACATTCATATATAAATTATCTAGCATCATTTCATTTGCATGCATACATTACATGCATTAAATAGTTAGAAATATAAGGGTTTTGCATTCAAATAATCCACATATATTTTTATACCTTTCTTCGTGCAGCAGCAACCTCTCCTCCCCAACAAGCCATTTATGGCCAGATCAGGCAATGAACATGGCAGTGAAGAGGACCAGACGAAGCAGATCTCCATCACTCCTCCGTTTGAATTACAGATGGCTACAAGAGATGGGGAGCAACTACCATGCTCGAGGAGACTCCACCCTGACTCCACCATTGTGAAGAGCTTCGAGCTCACCTTCAACACCACCACTGTGCATCTCTAAGGCTGAGCTCCACCACACTGTGGGCCGGCAAGGTGACAGCTCGCCTTGCCAAGCCGGTGGACTCGTGCCAACACCGTGTGCGTGCATCTCCGACAGCACGCAATCATCACCGTGCACCACCCTCACTGCCATCACTAGCAACCACCACCGCACTAACATGCCAACAACCATGTTTGCAATTTTAAGACGTCCGGGAAGCTTCTTGAATGTCTGAAGCCTCTTTACCACCTTCCTCCTCTTCGTTTCTTCTTCCTCTGTTTCTCCTCCACTTCAACGAAACCCACCACCATCATCATCAACAGTGCACCACTGCCCTCCTTCTGGCCTACGCATAACCAAGCCTGTAGTAGTGCACCACCTTCAGCAGAGGCTACACGTAACCCATCATGCAGCAGCTACGTGCGCGTGCCCCTACGCTCCCCCTCTCCTCCAGCGCTCGCGCCCCCTACAACGCGCCATTGCCTTCCATGCTCGACTTGAACCGCACTCATGCACCACCTTCTCCTCGCACGTGGGTGCCCACCGCCATTCTTGTGTTGCGCCTAGCAAGGTCGCCACACGCCCAGCACCTGCCTGAGTCTCTTCCGCGTGCACCGTGCATGCCTCCCCACTGCCAGCTTTGTCATCTTCGCGCATGCCTCTCCAACAGCGGCAGCAGGAAGCACCCAACATACCCACCGCCGTCTCCTCCTCACCGCCGCTGCCTCCGGCCATCGTTTGCCATGCCGCTGCCACCGCTGAGTAGCCCTTGGGCCACTCGACCTCCAGTGAGCTTCAAGCTTCCAACCGTGGTCTCCTCCATGCGAGCGAGCAAGGCAAAGCTCTTCCCCTGTTTTGCTACAGGAACCATGCCATTAGTTTTTACATTGCTTGCCATTGCCACTTCATTCCTATATAATTAAATCAATTAAATATTATGTGATTTTGATGAGAATGCTCCTCCTCTTTCGTACAATGACTATTGCAACATTATCTTACATGATTCCCTTCATTTATAAGGTTTTCTTGGTTTTATTCAAGGGAAGTCATGCCCCAATAGCATTTATATTTACGCTGATTGTTTTTATCAATCTTTATTTTGTGATTTCATTTTTGGGCATAGGAATTTCATGATCACCATGTTATAAAACATAAATATAACTTTAAGTGATTTCTTTAAAAGGAGGTTTGAGCTTGATTATGATTCTATTGCTTGGGAGAATATATTTGAGAATTTTTGCTTGACATCATGTGCAAGTTTTTAATAAGCCATTGCCTCCTTGTGGATACGACATGCTCCTAATTGAGTGGTTATTTTAATTGTTTTGATTAGTCGATTTTCCACCACTTAGAAATACTATGACAAATCATCTTAATCATCATTTTCGAAAGCGAAAATTAACTCGTCAGAACCAATCACAGTTAGGTCACTTGATTCACAGCAAAAATACACCAATAATTGTGCCAACTTGTGCTATTTCCTAGCATTGCCAGTTTATATTAGGTAGACATAGTCGCATTTGTAAAAATACACACATGCATGCATTTATTTGAGAGGGGAGGAGAGCGAAATAAATGGCCTTGTAATTGACAAATTCTTCAAGTGCTGCCTCACAAAATTTCCATCTTTATTTTTATTTCTATTTGATTTTTGAATTTCTTCTCCGCGGCTGCAATGCATGGCCTCTTCTTCCTCACGCCATTCCCTGCAACTACTTGCCCCGCAGCTGCATGCACAGCCATGCACAGCCAGGGCATGGCTGTGCATGCCTTCTTCCTCTTTAAAAGGGCACAACTTCTTCTTTGCAAGGGAGCCTGGTCCACACGCCAAAACCCTACACAGCAACTTCCTCCAGGCCGTCTCCTCCCCTCTCCCCTCCATACGTAGCCTCTGCTCCTTTTGAGGAGCCACTCTGCGGGCAAGAGTAGATCACTGTGGTGCACAACCACCACTGTGAGTCCCACGACCGCCCAGCTCATCAAAGAGTCGGTGGGCGTGGTGGTCTTCTCTCTCTATTTCAAGGTTGAGCCACTTCCGCCATTGCCGCAGGCTTCAAGGTCAGAAGCTCCGTGACAGCAGCAGCGCAGCCCTCCCGCGAGCGCCTGCAGGCCGCCCTCGCCTCCAACATGCGCCTGCAGGCCGCCCTCGCCTCCTGCTTCATCGCGCCCGTACCCGCCTATCCGCAAGCCAGCAGTTGGCGCAGCTTCTCCGCACGCGAGCCAGCTGCTCCACACTGCCCGCACTCACGAAACTGCTGGCACACGGTCGCGCGAAGCCGAGCAGCACTGTAGCCACTGTTCACACTAGTCAGCGGAACACTGTGGCTACAGTGCGGTGATCGGTAAGTTTCTCACTTATCCGGTCACCCGGCGCGTCGCAACCTGCGCTAGCCCACTCCCGCGTCCAGCCCCGAGCCCGCTCCAGCACCCACCCGCGCGTCTGCATGGGCCCGCGTCTGCTAGTGCCCTCACCCGCCTGCGTCTTCACCTGCTCCCAGTGCCTGCATCTGCCCGCACCCGCCTCTTTGCGCAGCGCTGTGCGCTGCGGTTCCTCCCACGCCTGCTCCCTCCTGCGTGCATGCCTCTTCGCGTGCCTACGCGCCTGCATGTGCGCGTGTGGCACCAAACAACGGCCGCTGCGTGCAGACGACTTAACGCCCACGCCTTCACTCCAGCAGTCTCTCTCTCTCTCTCTCTCTCACAGCACTCTCTCACTCCTCAGTAGACACATACACACACACACTCTCGTACACATACCCACTCACTTATACACTAATATATACTTATATATACATATACATACATATATATATATATCTATATATTTATATACATATATATATATACTTATATCTATACATATAGTAGTACCTATATACCTAAGTATTAGTATACATACATACATACATATATATATATATACATATATATACATATATTTATACATATATATATACAAATATACATACATATATACATATATATCTATAACTATATATACGTATATATATATACACATATCTATCTACATATATCTATATACATATATTACTATATATATATATACATATATATATACATCTATATAGTTATATATACATACACATACATACATATATATATATATATATATATCTATACATATATTTACATATCTATACATATATACATATACATATATATATATACACATATAACTACATATATACCTATATATTTATAACCATATATATATTTACATATATATATATATTTACAGATATATATATATATATATTCATATCACCTACCATAAGTTGTATCGCGAGAATATCTGCACCAGTTGCTAATATTCCCCGATACACGCATACAGAAAGCGTTTTTGCACACATCTTCCACCATCCATCCTACACTCCACGCGGCACTTCGTCCTGTTGGTTGCGTCTTCCTAGACGACGACCGACTCGACACCATGCTACACGCCATCTCCACCTCCACCCCCACCCCTATATACATATATATATATACTATATTTATCTTATTTCTATTTCTCTTTTCTGCAATTAAAAAGATAAAAAAATATATAAAAGAAAAAAGATAATCCTTGACTTACAGGTACTCAGTCTTGCGAAGACTAGTTTTGAAATCCTGATTTGGCACAAAGCCAAGAACCTGATTTTGAGGGTGTACCTCAAGGACAAAAATTATCAGAAAAAAATCTTAAATAGAAAAACACCAAAAACACAATAAACCAATGGAAGAGATTCGTTACAGGAAAGGCGTAGAAACTTCTTCTAATCCCACTTCCATGAGTTCGACCCTGGGCCTAAAAGTGACCAAGATGAAATCAAATAGGCCAGGTAAAAAAATTTTTTGAAGAGATGGCTAGGCTCGATTTAGGTTAACCACTATACCCATTTCAATGATAAAATCACCATATTAACACAACCTACCCGGGCCCGACCATACAATCTTTTCTAGCGCCGTTGCCGGGGAAGTGCACCTTCAAGTAAGGTTTTACTCCATTCCTGTAATTTTTCTCTTCTCACACCCTTCTCTTCACGGGTGTTTTTGTTTATTGCTGTGCAGGTGAACCTGTTGCAAGGAGAAGGCAGGCAGACGAAGTCGGAAACGTGGGCAGATCCAAGGCGGGAACGAGAGCATGAAGACGCCGGCACCGCACTGGAGCTCCGCACACGTTGCTGAACAAGTAGATCTTTCTTTCTTAGCAACTTAAGTTAACTTGTCACCTTAATAAAAAAAAAAAAACTAGAAAAACTTCTTGAGATCTCTTGGGGCAAGTGGATTAAAATTCACTTGTTTGATTGTTTGCCATCACTCCCCCTACCCCGGGATTTTCTACCAAACTTCGCATAGCGAAGATCCAAGAATCTTAATTTTTGAATCTTTCGCCATGTGAAGTATTCTTTGAGGTAAATAAAAAGATTGATTGCCACCCCTCTTTGCCTCATTTATCTACAAATTCAGGATCACATTTTTTGGTGGGGAGACTTGGAATTGAGTTGATTCCAACCCTACCACGACATTTCACGTGCCTAAGATTCGATCACGAATATTTCAACCCCAACAAATTGATTTTCTTTATCTTTTGGTTGAGCCTTGTGTGTGAAAATCATTTTGGTGATTGGGAGCACTTGAATTGAAGTGCTTTGGCTCCCTTTCACACTAATCTAAAACTGATTCATGCATCCACACTTAGAAATCTCCATTTAGGGTAGCCCATTGCATTTTAGCATGCATTAACCAACTGACATTGAAGAAGAGTTTGTTGGGCTTAGAAAAAAACTTGTATTCTCTCAAAACCCGAAGATTGATTGAATTGGTAATTCAGAGAAATCCTAAAATCAATACTACTTAAGGCTAAATTCTAAAAATCATTCACCAATTAAAACTTCAATTTAGGAAGATTTCCCCGTTGCATGCTTGGTTTACACACTCTCATAAAATCAATCACTTGGCCATTACCCATAAACAATGCCCTTCACATTCCAGAAGCACTTGATCCTAAGCCTCTAACTAAAATTGGTAGTAACTTGACCCTTATTAAGGATTGGAGGTCTAACTACTTGCGTGTAGCGCCTATGTGCTGGTGAGGGTTCCCGCATGCTATTGGGTGACTAAGACTGGGGCAAACGGCCTTTCAATCTGGCCCGGTGGTTCCGCGGTGCTCGCATTCGGTTCCGTAGTTCGTGATAGAAGGTAACTTAGATCTTTAGGTCTAAGGGCACACTGTAGAGGTTAGGAAATTGATTGTATTACTTTGTCATCAAGTGTACCTTTGCGGCGTCATTTCTCTCATCTCTTTTCCCTTCGTATCCCCCCAATTCTTCCTACGGTAGCGCATGTTTGGGAGGAGGTCACAAAACCCTGAATTGTGTGAATTGCCTGATAATTTTAGAAAAGAAGCCAAATCATCCTCCTCCACAAACATGGCTGCACGCCCACCCCCAAATCTCGAGGGAGGAAACCGCCCTCAAAACCCACCAGGTGGTGGAGCCTTGGATCCCATAACTCGCCTCCAAGCCCAAATGGAAATGTATAATGAACAAATTGAGGCCATTAGGGAAACATTGGAGGAAATGCAGAACACTCCCGAACGGGAGGAGCCTAGGTCTCTTAGCTCCTATCAGAATCCCGCTGCTACAGAGACCATAGGACAAATTCAGGTCCCCATGGGCAGGGACGTCTTTGAACTGAAACCTAACATAATTGGCCTAATAAATTTTCACTTCCATGGTCTTGCAAGTGAAGATCCTTTTCTCCACTTGGAAGACCTAACCCGATTGGCTGAAACTGTTAAACCAAGAAATATCAGGTTACCTATAGTCCTCATGAAAATGTTCCCGTTTTCATTGCGGGACAAAGCATCGCAGTGGTTACGCACCCTTGGGAGAACCATCCACTCTTGGGAAGAGATGCAAACAGCGTTTCTCAAGAAGTTCATCCCAATCGGGCGAACTAATGCGCTTTGCCGTGCTATCACTTCATTTACGCAACAAAACGGTGAACAATTTCATGAGGCATGGGAGAGATATAATGACCTCCTCAGGAAGTGTCCGCACCACGGTCTGCCTAAGTAGCATATAGCCCAGATTTTCTACTATGGGCTAAATGAGACTTTGAAGCAGATTGCAGACGCTTCCTGTGGAGGGAATTTTATGAATAAAGACGAGAATGGAGCATTCAAATTATTTGAAAATATGAGTGAAAACTCAATGAACAATACTTCCATTGTCGCCTTCAATCGTACCAGCCTGCCCCGTAATGTCCACGAAGTTGACACGGGACCCTCCCATTCATCCACAGATCTCAGCCTTATCGCACAGAAAGTGGATCAAGTCTCGTCGTGCACAAGAAGCTGGACGAGCTTCTGGCCAACCCCACTCGTTCTATGGCAAACACCCCCACCTCACCACTTCATCACAATCCCAATTCTTCCAACACCAAGCTTATCCCTAGAAACCCCATAAGACTTTCCTTACCGAGTGTCGCGCTGAGCGATTCGGTAAGTCAGTGGATTTGACTTCTGCAAGCCAGTATTTTGACACGAAGGACCAAGCCTCCGTGTGCTCAGATGCATATTTACATGCGGAAGCGTCTTCTAGCATAGAAGACGCTTGCACCCTAGGGAACAACCCGTTCTCTGCCACTTATAACCCAAGGTGGCAAAATCATCCGAACTTCGCATGGTCTAACAACCCGCAGTGCCAAAACCCCACGGGTGGACCAATGCGACCGTCCACATCCGTCATCCCAAGGGCCCAGTTTAATCCTATGGCGAATCCACCATCAGGCCCTTGCGTACCGCAAATCGAACACACATCAAGTCCTCTTGATAAATTGATGCAAGTGATGACGAAAATGTCAAAGCGCCATGAAGAGAACATGACCTCTCTTCAGCACCAATTGGCACAGCAGAATGCTGAGGTCAGTCAACTACGTATGGTGACTCGATCTCAGGGCACTCTTCCCGCCCAACCTGTTCCCAACCCACGAAATTTTGTACCCCGTGGTCCTCAACCACTAGTACGACCTTCTCAGGGGCAGGTTCATCAGATTCTGTAGGCTTCGAGCATTCCACCGGGATTTCAGGCTAATCCTGTTGCAACGCCTCACTCTTATGTCCCTATTGCGAACCCTCCTCCGTCGTATGATCCCACTGGACCCGCATCGTCCAATGCTATCACTACGAGGAGCGGTAAGCAGACCGCCGATCCGCCTCGACCTGATCCTGGCCCGTCTTTTTCATCACCCTCTCATTCGAGATGCACATCGCATTCGCGAGAGGACGATACACCCAAATTGGTGCCAGAATCAGTCCCATTCCCTGAGGCTCTACTGAGGGAGCCAAAAGGCAAGAAGAAGGATACGCAGGCCTTTGATAACCTGCGTAATTTGTTCAGGGATGTTGAAATCAAGGTACCCCTGCTCGAGGCTATCGATCACATACCTACTGTCGCCCAATTTTTCAAAGACTACACAACACCCAGGTGACAGTCAAAGAAAACTAAGAATTCGGTGGTTCTCTCACCTCATGCGAGTTGTGCTATACTGTCAAATCTACCACCGAAGCAGAAAGATCTGGGCACATCGCTTATTTTCTGTAGCATCCAAGGCTGCAATTTTAACCGTGCCCTGCTTAATCTAGGATCTTCCATCAATCTCATACCAACCATCATGCTCGAAAAATTTTCTTTGGGAAATCTAAAACCCACCCCTGTCACGTTATAGTTGGCAGATCGTTCTGTCAAAATCCCAAAGGGTGTGGTGGAAGACGTGGTGGTTAGGGTCAATAGTCTCTGTTTTCCTGTTGACTTTCTTGTTTTAGATATGGAAGTTCCTAGCTCACTTTCTGATTGTCCGATCATCCTTGGTCGACCTTTCTTGGCCACAGCCCGCGCCCATATCGACTGCGAGTCAGGCTATATTGAGATTGCCTTTGGATCTAAAAAGCTCAAGCTTAACATCTTCAAGGTAGCTAAGAACTTTGATTGCGATTGCATTAAGGATGACACGTCTGACAAGGAGATGGCCGTCAGCACGTGTATCGGACTAATTGGGACCTATTCTAACTGCTGCGGATTACCTTTAAACACTGACGATTGCCTAACTGACACATATTGTGACATTCCCCCATCCCTCCCTATTCCCGTACCTTCTCCTGGCTAGACTTCTGACAAGGTTTTCTCCGCTTCCCATACCTCATGGTATGAGTCATATTTGGGCTACTCACCGTCGGTCCACACTCTTGAAGACCGGATTGCCCTTTCTTTCCCGCCAAATCAGGCGGAGTTGCAAATCCACACTGGGACCTTGAGCCTATATACTTCTCACTGGGGCTATTCCTTTTTGGATCCATCTATCCAAGAAGCCCCTCTTCTTAGCCAATCTGAGGGCTAATTTCTTCCTCCTGACTTGTTCTCCGATCCGCCTGGGACACTCTCGTCCCAAGAAATGCCAGACCTTTCACCATCCAATCCCGAGCTGAAAGAGCTGCCTAGTACACTTAAGTATGTTTTATTGGGACCAAATGAAACGCTCCCTGTAATCATCAGCTCAAAATTGACCAGGGAGCAAGAGTGCAAACTAACTAAGGTCCTTATGGAACACAAGGCAGCCATTGGATGGTCTTTATCGGACTTATCTGGCATTAGCCCCTTCTACTGCACTCACCGTATATATACGAAGGAGGAGGCTCGACCTTCCCGTGAGATGTAGTGACGCCTCAACCCTAACATGCGGGAGGTCGTTAAGAAAGAAATTATTAAGTGGCTGGATGCGGGTATAATCTACCCGATCAGCGATAACCCCTGGGTGAGTCCGATTCACGTTGTACCCAAAAAGGCGGGACTCACCATCCGTGTCAATGACAGGGGCGAATCCATCCCTACATGCACTCCTACATCTTGGAGAGTGTGTGTAGATTATAGGAAACTCAATGCTGCAACTAAGAAAGATCACTTTTCGCTACCTTTCATTGACCAAATCCTGGAGCGGTTAGCGGGAAATAAATTTTTCTATTTCCTGGATGGATTCTCAAGATATAACCAGGTGGCAATTGACCCCTGGGACCAAGATAAAACCACTTTTACTTGCCCCTTCGGTACCTTTGCATTTAGAAGGATGCCATTCGGACTTTGTAACGCGCCAGCAACTTTTCAGAGATATATGCTGGCGATATTCCATGACATGGTGGGTGACTTTCTCGAGGTCTTCATGGATGACTTTACGGTCTTTGGACCATCTTTCGATGAATGTCTTGCCAACCTGACCCGCATCCTTAGGAGATGTATTGATGTAAACCTCGTGCTTTCCTAGGAAAAAAGTCATTTTATGGTGCACGAGGGAATTGTTCTCGGGCATATCATCTCCGATAGGGGTATCGAGGTTGACAGAGCTAAGCATGATGTAATTACTGATTTACCTGTGCCTGGCTCTGTCAAACAAATCCGCTCCTTCCTACGACATGTCGGTTTCTATAGGATATTCATCAAAGATTTCTCCAAGATTTCTCAACCTTTAACTCATCTCCTATCGACCGACGTACCCTTTGATATGGGTCCCGACTGCATACAAGCATTCACGTAGCTGCGTAATGCTATCACCAAGGCCCCTGTTCTCCAGCCACCTGATTGGTCCCTTGACTTTGAACTCATGTGTGATGCTTCCGACCTTGCAGTCGGAGCCATCCTGGGACAAAGACGTGATAGACACCCCTTCGTGGCGTACTACGCCAGTAAGACGTTGGACAAGGCCCAGCATAATTATACTACCACTGAGAAAGAACTACTGGCGGTCGTCTTTGGGCTGGAGAAATTCCGCTCTTATCTTCTGGGCTCACATGTTATTGTTTTCACTGATCACGCGACCATTCGCCATCTCATACACAAGAAGGATGCCAAGCCTAGACTGATTCGTTGGATCCTTCTGCTCCAAGAATTTGACACTGAGATCCGCGATAAGGCTGGAGCCCAGAATGTTGTGGCTGATCACCTTTCTAGACTGGACCCTGACCATATTGGACTTACTCTGTCGATCAATGAGATTTTTCCTGATGAGCACCTATTGGCAATTAATGTGGCAGGTGGACCTTAGTATGCCGACATTGCCAATTACCTTGCTTCTGGATCCCTTCCACGTGGCTGGCCTAAAAACCAGCGCGAGTGTCTCATGACAGCGAATTCCCCAGTGTGCTATCCTTCTGCCACGATCAGGCTTGCGGAGGCCATTTCTCTGGGAGGAAAACTACAGGCAAGGTGTTGCAGTACGGTTTCTTTTGGCCCTCCCTTCACCAGGATGCACACAATTATGCCAAACATTACACTAGGTACCAGTCGTTAAGGTCAATGTCACGTCGTGACATGATGCCCTTACAACCCATCCTAGCTGGGGAATTGATTTCGTGAGTCCCTTTCCTCCTTCCAACGGCTTCGAATTTATCCTCGTGGCTGTGGATTATGTTTCGAAATGGATCGAGGTTATTCCCACGCACCGTGCTGACCATGTTATATCCACTCGATTTGTCAAAGGCCACATCTTTGCGCACTTTGGGATCCCTCGATCCATTATCTCTGATGGAGGAAGCCACTTTACCCATGCTTTTTTTCGGGCACTTCTGAGGAAATACAGAGTCCACCATCATATAGCATCTCCGTATCATCCTCAGACGAACGACCACGCAGAGGTGTCGAACTGGAAAATCAAGCAAATTCTCCAGAAAACGGTTCGACCTGACCATAAGGATTGGTCCGACAAGCTTATTGACGTACTTTAGGCGTATCAGACCACCTTCAAGGCTCCCCTTGGTATGCCTCCTTATAGAATCATTTACGGGAAGCCTTGTCATTTGCCCATGGAGTTGGAGCACCGCGCTTATTGGGCGTTCGCCAATGTAACCTCGACCTAGACCTGTGTGGTCGAGAAAGAAAACTCCAACTCTAGGAGCTGGAAGACCTCCGTCGTGAAGCCTATGATTCTGCTTTAACTTTCAAATAACGCACTAAGGCTTTTCACGACAGCCATATTCGGCGGAAAGAATTTGAGCCATCTCAACAAGTTTGGCTCTACAATGCCCGGCTCAAATTCTTTCCTGGGAAATTGAAGTCCAAATGGACTGGTCCTTTTCTGGTCTCAAGACCATTTCCCAACGGGGCCGTTGAAATTGAAGATCCCAAATCTAGGCATAAATTTACGGTCAATGGGTAGCATTTGAAACCCTATCTTACTCATGAACCTGCCCCCGTTGGAGAAACTGTTGCCCTGCTGGAGGGTAACTAAAGTTGTGCCTCATCCTGAGTCCAGCTGGGGACGTTAAATTCAACGCTCGTTGGGAGGCACCCCAATGACACTCACCATCCACCATCACTTTTCACTTCACTGTCACGCTCACTTCACTTTTCACCTCACCACCCACCATCCACCCACCCTACCACCCTGCTGTATACCCTACACCTCAGCTCTCGTTACCTGATCTTTTGTCCTTCCTCTACCCTTCCCTGCATGCATATGAGGACATAGCATCGTTTGGCATGGGGGGGTGGATAGGCATCCATATGATCTGGGTATTTTATGGTATCATGCAGTTTTTATCTATCTATCTATCTATCTATATATATATATAAATGGTGTTTAGTAATGATCTGAAGGCTGAAACAAAAATACAATAAGTGTTTATGGATATTCAACCATTGTTTTGAAGACTTTCCAGGCCACAGAAGCTTGATTCGCTTAGGCTAGGCTTAATTCACTTGAGCATTGACAAGATAGATCGGAATCTGTCCTAACTAAGGACGTATTCTTGTACTTGAGACACCAGTATAGGATTCGTTGGTTTGCTTCTACTTGAGAGCCTAAGTAATCTTGGTTCACACTACACATATCAAGAAAGACCAGGTGAACATAAGATCCAACCCTAGTGTTCATTAGGGAAGGTGGAGTTCTTACCTGTGTGTGCAGGTAGACTTTTTATCCCAAGCTTTAGTCTTGTGTTTAAGAGCAACTCTTTCCACCAAGAAGGAACTCTCCCACCAAAAAGAAAAGTGTGCTCCTCCAAATAATGTTGTAAGAGATATACTGACACGTGTTTCAAAAAAAAAAAAAAAGGGATGCAAATAAGTCAATATATCTCACAAATATTTGTAAAGTCTTCCCCCTACAAAAAAATTCTTCAGGGCAAGCTACAAATCCCTATTTTCTTTGAGCCACAAATGTTAAAAAATGGGAGTTGAGTTTTCTGCCATCTTTTTAAGGGTCAATCCGAAGACACGAGCAGAAACTGGGACCAACCAGTACTTAAAAATTTGTGAAACCCTAGGCTTGAGTCTTAATGTTCATCTGGTCAACCTTGATCCTTCACTATGCACAAGCCATAATCTCTTGAGCTCTCGAGTACGGCAAAAACCTCCTGGGTCCTGGAAATCGTACTTAAGGTTTAAATATCAAGAGTCCTGGTTAGTCGAGAGATGATCTATGTCATGTGAGACTTAAAGTACTGGTAGTCTTCTCTGCAATTGATTCTCACAATATCCAACAAATAAACACACCTATGTCGCCTCAGAAGAAAATCTTCAGCTTAAAGATCATTTCTAAATACAACACAAAAAAATGTTTTGCTAAGGAATAGCAAAAGATAGGCATGGGGGTATGATTGCACAGCAAAAATACACCAACAATTGTGCCAACTTATTCTATTTTCTAGCATTGCCAGTGTATATTAGGTAGACATAGTCGCATTTGTAAAAATACACGCATGCATGCATTTATTTAAGAGGGGAGGAGAGTGAAATAAATGGCCTTGTAATTGACAAATTCTTCAAGTGCTACCTCGCAAAATTTCCATCTTTATTTTTATTTCTATTTGATTTTTGAATTTCTTCTCCGCAGCTGCAATGCATGGCCTCTTCTTCCTCACTCCATTCCGTGCAACTGCTTGCCCTGCAGCCACATGCACAGCATGCACAGCCATGCACAGCCAGGGCATGGCTGTGCATGCCTTCTTCCTCTTTAAAAGGGCACGACTTCTTCTTTGCAAGGGAGCCTAGTCCACATGCCAAAACCCTACACAGCAGCTTCCTCCAGGCCGTCTCCTCCCCTCTCCCCTCCATACGCAGCCTCTCCTCCTTTTGAGGAGCCACTCTGCGGGCAAGAGTAGCTCACAGTGGTGCACAACCACCACTGTGAGTCCCACGACCGCCCAGCTCATCAAAGAGTCGGTGGGCGTGGTGGTCTTCTCTCTCTATTTCAAGGTTGAGCCACTTCCGCCATTGTCGCAGGCTTCAAGGTCTAAAGCTCCACGACAGCAGCAGCAAGGCAGCAGCAGCAGCGCAGCCCTCCCACGCGCGCCTGCAGGCCGCCCTCGCCTCCTGCTTCTTCGCACCCACACTCGCCTCTCCACAAGCCAGTAGCCGGCGCAGCTTCTCCACGTGCGCGCCAGCCACTCCACACTGCCCGCACTCACGAAACCGCTGTCACTCGGTCTCGCGAAGCCTAGTGGCACTGTAGCCACTGTTCACGCTAATCAGCGGAACACTATGGCTACAGTGCGGTGACCAGTAAGTTTCTCACTTATCCGGTCACCCGGCGTGCCGCAACCTGCGCTAGCCCGCGCCGGCGTCCCACCCTGAGCCTGCTCCAGCGCCCGCCCACGCATCTGAGTGCACCCGCGTCTGCTAACGCCCGCACTCGCCCGCGTCTTTACCCGCTCCCAACACCTGCGTCTACCCGCACTAGCCTCTTCGTGCAGCGCTGTGCGCTGCGGTTCCTTCCACGCTCACTCCCTCTTGCGTGCACGCCTCTTCGCGTGCCTATGCGCGTGCGCGTGCGCGTGTGGCACCAGACGAAGGCCGCTGCGTGCAGACGACTTAATGCCCGCGCCTTCACTTTAGCAGTCTCTCTCTCTCTCTCTCACAACACTCTCTCACTCCTCAGCAGACACATACACACACACACACACTCTCGTACACACACCTACTCACTTATACACTAATATATACTTATATATACATATACATACATATATATATATATATATATACTTATATCTATACATATAGTAGTACCTATATGCCTAAGTATTAGTATACATACATATATATATATATATATATATATCTATCTATATATATATTATTACCTATATAACTAAGTATAAGTATAGATACATATATATATATACATATATATACATATATTTATACATATATATATACAAATATACATACATATATACATATATATCTATAACTATATATACATATATATATATATATATACATATCTATCTACATATATCTATATACATATATTACTATATATATACATCTATATAATTATATATACATACATATACATACATACGTACATATATATATATATATATATCTATACATATATCTATCTATACATATATTTACATATCTATACATATATACATATACATATATATATATATACATACACATATAACTACATATATACCTATATATTTATAACCATATATATATATTTACATATAGATATATATTTATAGATATATATATAACTTCGTCCTGTTGGTTGCGTCTTCCTAGACGACGACCGACTCGACACCGTGCTACACGCCATCTCCACCTTCACCCCCACCCCTATATACATATATATATATATACTATATTTATCTTATTTCTATTTCTCTTTTCTGCAATTAAAAAGATAAAAAAATATATAAAAGAGAAAAGATAATCCTTGACTTGTAGGTACTTAGTCTTGCAAGGACTGTACTCAGTCTTGCAAGGACTAGTTTTGAAACCCTGATTTAGCTCAAAGCCAAGAACCTGATTTTGAGGGTGTACCTCAAGGACAAAAATTATCAGAAAAAAATCTTAAATAGAGAAACACCAAAAACACAATAAATGAACGGAAGAGATTCGTTATAGGAAAGGCGTAGAAACTTCTTCTAATCCCACTTCCCTAAGTTCGACCCTGGGCCTAAAAGTGATCAAGATAAAATCAAATAGGCCAGGTAAAAATTTTTTTTAAAGAGATGGTTAGGCTCGATTTAGGTTAACCACTATACTCATTTCAACGATAAAATCACCATATTAACACAACCTATCTGGGCCCGACCATACAATCTTTTCTGGCGACGTGCCGAGTGACCGGATAAGTGAGAAACTTACCGATCACCGTACTGTAGCCACAGTGTTCCGCTGACTAGCGTGAACAGTGGCTACAGTGCCGCTGACTAGCCACAGTTCAGCACTGTAGCCAACTCCGAGCCCTTTCTTCACCATCGTTCCCCTTGCTGGAGGGTTCGTCTCCTCCGTGTCCAGTAAGACACGCCGACACGGACCGTCAGCCCTTTCATCCTTAATTAGGTTCTCTGTCTCCTTAGATTAGCTTTAGCCCCTCAAAATCTTAA
Organism: Thalassia testudinum; assembly: GCA_037157565.1. Classification (NCBI taxonomy): domain Eukaryota; kingdom Viridiplantae; phylum Streptophyta; class Magnoliopsida; order Alismatales; family Hydrocharitaceae; genus Thalassia; species Thalassia testudinum. The sequence goes on from JAZHRO010000036.1 coordinate 63,364,984, forward strand.
TTTCGCCACCGTTCACTTCTCTCCCTCTCCATCTTCTTCGCGACTGGCGAAGCTCCAGTGAGCTTTGTCCAGTTGCTACAACCCACCAAACTCGCAACCAACACCACCACTACCTTCTTCTCCCTCCGTAGATCAAAAGCCCTCTGGTTATTGAGGGCATTGACTGTTCCAACTCCCATCCAAATGACCTACGTTTCCGCCAACATCCCCGATGTTGTCCGGCCACCACACTCTTCCATTCACCACGCCGCACCCACCATTGAGTTCCTCACATCACGGCGATCATCTAGAGCTTTCTGATTAGGGCTTAGAGCCTGTATTTCATATTTTAGGTCTTCATCGGACTCTGCTTCTCTGCCACCTAATCATAGCCATCGTCTGCCATTCTCCGTCAATCTCTGACCTTGCCATCACCTTGCAACATCGCGAAACTACCTCAAGGACTCGTCTAGAGCTTCAATTGAACACAAGAGCAATAACACCAACAATAATTAGAGCAGATGCCCGCTGCTATCTCATGCAAAGAAGAAGGCACTTCAGTGCCACATCATTCGTGACAAAATGCAAATAGTATATAAAATGCTTTTGTGTTGTTGCCATGTCGCCTCTACACGGCGGGGGTGAGGTCCCTATCTCACGTGCCGTGAACACCTCGTCCACCATGCACGCCGATGGGTCTAGTCATTGTTCACACCTGATTACTCAACACTATTCCACTCGTTTACCCGATTAAGGAAAGAAGAGGAAATTTTGAGGAGGGTGGAGGGTGGTTTTACACTGTTCATCCTTGGGATGCATGCCAATACGCCCAATACTAAGGCATTTCTGAGGCTTTGTGCTCTGTGACTTGTGCTGTGCTTTAGCGACTTTAAGTCATCTGGTTTGCTTGGCCGTTGTCTGGCCTTCTGCTTGGCTGGCCCTTATGCTTGAGGCCCTTGGCTCTGATACTGTTGACATATTTAATACTGGTGCTAACGAGGATATCTTGGTGCTAATGTGGCAAGTGGTTGAGAAATATTGTTGGAAAATTAAATTGATTTGAAACATTGGAATATGTGCTTAGATGTGAAATTAATTGGTGATTCAAATCACCATTTTTAGAGGTTTATCATTCTTTTTATCCCATTATTTTCGGAGATACAATTGCTATTATTGAATATCATTTTGAGTAGATTTTATTCATTGAGTATCTTTATTGAGATTAATCATTATACTCATTTATTCCTTATATTTCAATTAGTGAGTGGATTCCATATTTGCTCCCTGTGAACAATCTCGAATTCATTTCTGTTTTCAAGCTTATAAATTTAAATGCTATATCAATTTTCATCACTATACTACTACATGTTATTCTCCTAAATACGTCGATTTTTGATGCAACAATAATTTTACACCTCATTCCTAACCTAGTCCTAAAACCCAGCTCACACTTCAAGTGACGCTGTCTAAATCCTATTTCTACTCCTGTCTTCTAGAAGCCCTCCACCTTATACACCCACCATATAATTTTTGTACACATAAAAATGCACCAAATATTCTTTGGAATTATTTGATTATGTGTGGCATCTAATCATCCTAATTAGGTACCCAATCACACCCTTAATTATCTACCAATCAATTCCAATGTGGACATAATTAAGGTGTGAACATCCCCCCTTCTAGAAGCACATCCATGCCCTTGCCTTGGCCTCTAAGACACCCTCCACCACCCTTAGATGTCCATTATAATCACTTCCCAAACACTATTCATATCCAAGAACATTCCATATCCTTCCTACGATGATTTTAGCCAATCAAGATCCTAATCTTAATCTTAACCCTAAAATTCATGACAGCTTAACACATCTTTAGCATTTTGGCAATAATGTTTTCATTTTAAATTCAAATTAAGTGATTCAAGTTGCATTTGAAATCTAATTATTTTAAGGGGCTACAACTTTTCTTTTATGTGCAATTTGAAATTCGAAATAGAAAGAAGTTAAAACTTCAACACAATATAAGAAAACCCTAAAAGGTTGTTGCAACACCTTCTATAACTACCTCCATCTCCACCACCATCTAGCCTTCTTTTCTATATTTTCTTCTTCTTCCCTTTCCTTGGATCCCTTAGCCTCTTCTAGTCTCCCTTAAGTCTCTCTTCCTCCATTAGCATCTTCTTTCTCCTTACCTTATTCTTCTTCCTCCTTAGCAAAAAACCCTAGCCAACCATCACCATATTCCTCTTTTCTCCACATGCCCAACCTTCTCCACATTCTAGTTTTGGTTCCTTAGCTTCCTTAGATCCCCAATTTCCCCTTAGGTTTTCCTTTAGAAGTATTCCCCTATTCTTGTTCTTCTTCTACTTCTACTTCTACAAGTTCTTCATGCTTCTTTGGATTTCTACGAGCTCTCTCACTTCTTCATTGCACTTTAGGAGGTAGACTTCACCACCATTGAGAGTTTTCCGAGGCTTCTTCACACCTTTGCTTGATTCTCTACTTCTCTTCTTCTTATTATTATACTTGTTATTTGCTATTTATACTTGCTTTCCTAGTTATAGACATTAGTTTGATTTTCAATAATATTTCCTTAGTATTCTTGTCTCTCTATTGTGTCTTCTTGTGTTTTCGTTATTCCTACAAAAACCCAAAAAAATTTGCAAAGCCCAAAAATTCCAAAAATCCTTTCCTTAGGTTTCCTAGTTTGAAAATTTTATTTTGTGCAGTCCAATCAGCATAAAATTACCAATTTTTTTTTGTTGATAAGGATTCAAGTCTATTTTCACTGTATTAAATTTTAGAGTGTAATTTACTATATTTATTTTTAGAAATTGGTGCACTAATAAGGGGTCCAAAATAAAACAAAACCTAATTTTCTTGACTTCCAAGAATTTTCCTAAATTTTACCCTTATCTAAATTGCACAAAATTACTTGTATTAGTTTTCTCTTCAAATCAAGCATTATCTATAAAATTGGTGGATTTTTTTGTTGGTTTAGAGTTTAGTAAATTCTTTGCTTAGTTGTTAGTTAGGTCAATTTGTCTTGTGTCCTATTCAAAAATCCACAACAATTAGAAAATTACTTCAAAAAATCCCCAAAAAATCTTAGAGTGCTTAGTTAGGTCATGAAACATCTAAGCATTCCTTTCCTCATTATGAAACGACTCGTATTCTTGATTTTACACTTATATCTTTTGGATATGGTTTATAAATTACAAATGTCGTATTTTCGCACCTATGATGACATGATTATCTTTTGCATGATTTCACGATCAAGGAACCACTCTAAAATCCTCGTATCACTCAGATTTGATTCTTGTGCTCCTGGATATTGTTATGATTGAACATAATGACACTTTGTACACGATTTACTCTAATATTTCAAAGCTTTTTATCTTTGAAGTGGACATTTTCAATTCTATGTTGTAATTCACAAAGGGAGCATGATTCATTCCCCCTTCTAGTATTTTCTTAGGGTTTGTTAGGTTCGAGATTTTAAGATTCAAGTGATTTTAGAGCTCAATTTTTCTTAGGGTTTGTCTTGTTTAGATTTCTTCAATCAAGGGCTTGGGTAACACACTGATGTGGGAGGGTTCATTTCCTTTTATATAGGCATGTGTGAACTAGCACTTCAAGGCCCTACTATAGAAACCCTAATTTGGTTCTATTTTCAATCCTCTTTTTTCTTCTCAAAAAAGGTTCTCTTTGGACTTAAAAACAAGAAGTGTGTTGTCTACGGAGATTAAGCGTGATTTCTATTAGGCACAGGAATTTTGTGGGATAGAATCTAAAAAGAAATCGCTCCAACTTCAAGAAGATTTGAAAAATTTTTGCAAAATCAGGAAACGTTTGCTTTAAAGATGGTGATTACTATAGAAAGAAGGCAATTGATTCCTAAATTAATTGCTTCCTTTTGTCCTTCAAGGATTAGGGGATGGTTTAAGGAAGAAAAGAAATTACCTGCCCTTGAGTGGTTGACTTGTGGGAGGGGTCTTCTCGTGAAATACCTGCAAGATCACAACAAAGTAAAGTAGGGCAAGTTAATGTTCAATATGATCAAAAAGAATGTAGAAATTAGTGATAAATTGCGCGTTGCTCCCCGGCAATGGTGCCAAAATGTTCATGCAGCTTGATCATGTTTTAACAGTTAGTTGCGTCGTAGTATAGGTGACCAAGCGTTGTCAACAAATAAAAATTTATTACTCGAAAACCTAAGTATCCGAGGTCGAACACAGGGAGCAAATGGAATCTATTCACTAATCTCAATAATGTAATTGAACACTTAATTACTCAAAACTTAATTTAGAATATATATGCATGAGTTTAAAAGTTAATTGTGGTAAAAATAAGGAATGTGGACATCTGGTCATGAGATCAGACGTCTTAAAAAGATGTTTCTTCTTTCTCTTATCTGCTTTCTCTTCTTCTTCTGACTTTCTTTCTCTGATATTCTTCTGTTCTTCTTTGGTCGCGTGCTTCTTTTTCCTTGCAGTTCTCTTGCCTTTCTTATTTTCCTCTGTCTTCTGCCTTGCCTCTCTTCTGCAGTGTCATTCTCCTTCTTTTTCCCTGCAGGTCTCCTTCTTCTTCTTTCCTTGGCTCTACTTCCCTTGTTCTTCTACTTCTGCTTGTCTTTCCCTTTCTTTCTTTATTCTCCCTTCTTTCCTTAGCTCTTTGACTTCCTCTTCTCTTTGGCTTCTCCTCTTCCTTCGACCGTGTCTTTCCTTCTCTTTTTCCTCTACGAAGCTTCCTTCTTTAGCCTTCCTTCCTTCTTCCTTTTTCAGTTAAGTGTCAGCTTCACTTCTTCTCCTTCCCTGCATAAACCGAAGAGAGCAAAACCTACCCCTCTACCCACACCCGCGTCTCTCTCTCTCTGTATATCACTCTTCAGTACTGTTGAGCGCGAGAATCTACGCTAACGTGTTTGGTTTTTGGAAAAACCCGTCGTTGTAGTTCGAAAGCGAAGGATTCGTGTTCAACAAATAAAATTTATACCGAAATCAAAATTCCGGGTCGAACACAGGGAGGCGAACGTTTGATTTAAAAACTTCGCGTTTCTTTTTATTTTGTCACGAAGAAATTCAATTTAAACTATCTAAGTATCTACAACAAATAAAAGAGAGAGAGGGAGTAAGAGAGAGAGAAAAAATACTATACATGGAAATCAAAATGAGATGTAGAATAGACAAGGAATTTATCATAAAAGAGTTCGTTCGTTACAACTACAAAACATAAAACAATTACTCTAGAAAGCATTAAAAGAATGGAGGGAGAAATGTCCTCCTCGACGATCGCTCGGAGGACGAATAGACTACTCTAGAAAGCAGTAAATCTATACTAGAAAGCAGTAAAAAGAATAGGGAGAGAGAAATCCTCCTCGACGGTCGCTTGGAGGACGAGCCGGACGGGACGACGCCTGGACGAAGGAGAACGAAGCGGGACGAAGGAGGACGAAGCAGAAGAACGGGAACGAAGCAGCACGCCGTCGTCGTCGCGGGATCCACTTCCGAAGGGGGACGAAAATTTGGACTTTATCTCGCGAGAAGCATCCCGGGTGTGGGACAAGCTTCTCTTGAGCTTTGGAGAGGTAGAGAGGAGAAGGAAGGGATGAAAATTTCGTATGGAGGGGGTCTCCTTTTATAGTTGCAAGGAGTGGGGGCAAAATGGACATTACATCTTCAAAATAATAAATAAGGGGTCTTTAGTGACGGATAAAACCGTCGCTAAAGCCCCGCCGTCGCCGTCGCCGCCGCGCCACGCGCGCCCGCTCGGCTGGCCTGCGCGCGTAACGCAGACGCACGTCCGCGTCGTCTCAGCCGTCCGATCGCGAGATCGGACGGCTTAGATCGCGCCCGCGCCCGCTGCGTAGCGCGCCGCCCGCGTGCGATCGCGCGCCCACCAGGGCGTCCAATTGCGCGTCGGCGCTATCGGGCGCGCGCGGCCGTTGGATCTTCATCCGACGCTCGTGCGCGCCCGCTCGCCCGCGCCTTCGCCCCCCTCTCCGCGGCTCGAACCCGCTACCTCCGCTTCGCCCGCAGCTGCGTAGCCGCTGCGCTACGCGGCGAAATGGTCGCGCGGACGTTTTTAAACGCGCGCGACCGCAGCCGTTGGATCGAGATCCAACGGCGGAGAGGAGACGTGGCGTGGTCTTCACAGGACTCCTGCGGCCGATTGGGCGGCTGGGATGGCGCCACGTGGCGCTATCTTGGCCGTCCATCTTCTGGAAGTTGTAGATGGTGCCACGGATGTCGGATTGACTTGATTTTTGTGTCGTTCGGCTGCGATCGTCGATCCGAATTCATCCGTGTGGTCGGATTTTCCATCTGAAGTGCGGATTTACACCATCCTGGCCCTTGATCTTCTAGGTTTCCTCGGTCTCTATCTGATGCTACGGATGCCTGATTAGGGCGATCTTGGAGTCGTTGAACTCCAATCGTCGCCCTGATCATATCCATACGGTTGGATCTTTGATCCGAGGCCCCGATAAAATATTTGCCCTGTCCAAGCACATAAAAGGAGACAATTAACCTCCATTTTATTCAAACTACTCTAAATGCAAGATGATGCATGTAATGCAATATTTATATCATGAAATGCAATCCTATGCTTAAGAACATGCATAAATAGACATTTTAAGTAGTGTAAATGTGTTTACATCATACCCCCATGCCTATCTTTTGCTAGTCCCTAGCAAAAACTATATGCTATTTATAAAAGAATTAGGTTAGATTATTTGGACCTGAGTTATTTTCAATCATTAAGAAATTGTCTACTTAAGAACTGAACTTTCAAAGACACAACAGTGCCCGGGTATCAGCCAAAATGCAGACCGCCTCAAGCCTCGCCTTATTCAAAGAAAAATTTCTTTTTCTGTTTTTACTCTTTTTTTTTTTTTTTTTTTAGATTTTCAAATTTTAGGGTTTAAGAGTGGCTTTCTACGGCCATTCAACTCACCCAAGATTTGATGAGAACCCTAAGTTTTAAGCATCTTATTGTGATTGTGATAGACTCGTTGACCGGCAATTAAAACGGACTTCGGATTTCTACGCCTCTAGGTGACCTCAAAAAGAATTCTGCCTAAAGGTGTATCTTTACAACCGGTAGCTTTCTCCCTACTTTTATTTTTTTTAACGGGGTCAACACAAGGGTGAATCCAGTGTATATCTCCCCGGTTTATTCTACTTCTCCGCTTCTTCCTAAGTGTTTTGGGAATTTTTAGTGCATTCTCTGAGCTGGGTTCTGGACAACCGGTCGATGAGCTGTTACCACCGACAACTTGCCAGCCATACTCGTGCGGCGAAGTGTGGCTTATTTCTTTTTGTTTTTTTCTCCTTTTTGATTTTTTTTTTTTTTTTTTTTTTTTTTTTTTTTAAGTAGGTGGCTTCCCTGGTCTAAGATTTACCTAAAGGCAGCAAAAAGAGAAAGGTCCAGTGACTGGGCTCTGGACAACCTACCTATGGGCTGTTACCCACGATAACTTGCCAGCCATATCACCCTAGAAGGTTCATTAGCTACCCAATTTCCGTTAAAATCGCCAAACAACGAGTCAGTGCAAAGAAAGTGTGTAGATGCTTAAGACTCAAAATTCCCTCACATCAGAGGGCGGGTTGATAAGTCGTGTACTTATCACCCAAACTTATTTACTCCAATTATAATAAAATTCAGGTTGGCGAGAACTCGAAAAACAAATCCACATTTTAGTGGATACATAGGCTGATTAAGTCCAAAGACCTGAAGGGTCTTTGTGTTCAAACCATAATATAGTATTTCTTAAGATCGAAAATTTTCTTAAACCCAAATTCTCTTTCCTAATTTCGATTTTTTTTTTTTTTTTTTTTTTTTTTTTAATAATAAAACAAATCTACGGAGCTGACGAATGAATTCAAAGATAAATATCCACCCCCCCATGCCTATCTAATGCAATGTCCTCATTGTATTAAAAAGACATAAAACAGAGTGGAAAAGCGTAGAAAGCACCTGAATTGCGTGGATATCGGGTCCGCTCCGAGATGAAAATGAAAAAGAACTGTATATGTGCTGAGTTTAGTGCCTTCAGCTAGGCACACTATACAAAGAAAAGAAATGAAGAATTCACATGTGCAGGTCAGAATTAGAATGAACAGAAGAATCCTCTGACCTGTCAGCAGAGGTCCACAGATGTGGACCAGATTGTGGTGCAGACCCACACCCCATAATCGAGAATACCTTAGGTTCTGGATAAAAATTAACCAAAACCTAAAATCAGAATGCAAGCGGGGTCGGGCCTGCGATTTGTGAGGATGCAACCCAAGGCCAAAATGTCGGGTTACAGAGAATTGAAGCTCAAAAGGATAATCGTTAAATGTGTGCTTGAGTTTGACATCCTCGAAACAAATGTCGTAAGGGTTCTGATTTGATGGTTTCAGTTTAAAAGGAACCCTTCGACTCAATCTTCCATTTCCTCCAAAATTGACTTCCCAAATCAGAATGTCCCAGCTCCTATCCTCCTCATTCAGCATATCAAATTCCATGACCTCTTGTATATTCATCACCCCGTCTGAAATCTCCAAGTCTAGATGATGTGGCAAAATCAAAATTGACTTGGGTCTAATTATCTCAGAATTAGAATCATCAATAAGCTCAACAGGGTGTAACTGATAATCAGGGCATTGAATTAATTCTTCCAGAAAATGCGATTCTGGATCTGTATCGTGTGCCCTAATAAGATCAGTTTCCTCAGTTATTGGGCTATCAAATGATCTATCAGATTCCTCAGGCCCAATCGTCTCACAAAAATCGTGATCTGAAAACTCGTGTGAGACTTCGTAACTTGAATCTTCACCATCAGGATCCGTATCAATGTATGTCCCAAAATCATTTGTCACTTTGCATTCCAAGGAGACATACGTTTCCTCGTAACCCGGCTCAGGGATTTCAGGTGAAGAAATCAAATCATCCTTAATTGGTTGTTTTAATTCAATCTGGTCAGCTTCATAACACGTGTCCCCCCCAACAGGTGCCTGAGCGGGTTCTGTCATTGGCTTTCCTGAAGAGAGTTCATCCTGGGAATTATTCCAAGATTGAATCAAAGCAACCACGAATCTCATCCTCAATTTCGCTAATTTCCCAAGTAGAAACTCACCCGGGTTCTTATCCTTAACATCCTGGAGCCAATCCAACAAAGACTTGTTTAAATCATCAATCATTTCAATCAGGGGCTCCAATCTCTCAATGCAAGGTATTGGCTGAACTTCTAAAGATTGAATGATATTCCTCAAGTTAGCCAGAACCTTATCTTGAACCTGATTAACCTGAACCAAATGAGTTGGTTCAGGGTTGGGCGGGTTTGACATCAATGTAGAGGAATTAACAAATTGAGATTCGTTATACCCATCCTGATAATAGGTCATTTCAGATTGTTCAAAAGATGGAGATGACCTAAAGGCAGTGAAATCAGAGGATGGGTAAGGATCAGTGTATCCTTCTTGATTGTAGATCGCATTAGGTTGTTCATGAAAGAAGGACGATCTATAATCGATGCAACTCTGAGAAGGATAGAATTGAGAATCAAAGTGTTCAGGGTTAGACCCTAAACACGGGGGTCCGGAATTGTATCCCCAATCTGAATTATCCCAACTAACTGATGGTCGATTACAATAAGAGTTGGGATAATCGTCATGTTGAGGATAATTTACAACAGGAGGGAAAGAGCGGGAATGCGTGAAATATGTGGAAGGATTCATGAGACACGGGAGGAAGAAAGGTGCCCTGCAATACAAACAATCAAACCTGTCCTTAAATGGGTTAGCCTACAGACCTACAGACTCCCAAAACCCGTCTTGAGATAAAAGAACGATTTGATCTACTTCTGTCTGTTCAATCCAACCAGTTAGAAGGAGGGACTGGGGAGAAGGTTCTTCCTTCGGCTTGCGCCTCCGGTTCCTAGTGTACCCCCCAGCCGCGATCGTTTGACTCTGCTCCCCTAGCTAGACATCAGATTGAACAATAGAAACAGACTAATCGAAAATAATCTCGTTCTGAGTTCTGAAGAGCGAGTCCAATCCTTAAGGCCAACGTCTACTCTGTTTTATTTAGGGCTAGGTTTGAATGTGCTTTGGAATGTGATGGGCCCTTTAAATGGGTTGTGCCCTTAATGATTGATTGCTTTGTGTGTGCGTGCACAACCAGTGGTTTTCAAGCAAGATTATTTTTGATGTGGTGAATTTTAAGGTTCAAATCTTGCTTAGTAGCTTTTAGGATTCAACTTTAGGTGTTTTCAATCAAGTTTCATTGGCACACCAGGTTTTGCAAGCACAGGTGAAGATATTTTCCTTTAAAGTTTAAAAAGAATGTGGAGTGCCTGGTAGATCCCTAAGAGTTGAACCTAATTGGCAGCTACTTGATGAGTTGATTTTATTTGAAGTGGTGCGGCCCAAAAAACTCAAACAACTGGCCTCAAATGCACCACTAAGTTAGGCACACAAAGATGGTTAACTTAGAATGATTTCTACTCTTTTATGTGTTGCTTTATGTGTACTGGTCCCACAGATCAGAACCCAGTTGAGTAGAAACAAATCAATTTAGTTAAGTGCCTTTAAATGTGGGTGTACATTGTGTATTTGTTGAAAATTACCCCACAAAATTATCTTTTTACTTTTTTTTTATATAAATGAAGGTGGAATGAATGTGAGTGAGAATCCAAACAACCAAACTATTCCTAGGATTTATGCAAACACCTAGGTTAATTGGAATTTGGATTCAATGTGGCGAATGAAATCTATGGAGGGGGAAAGAATGGGTGATAACTTACAAAACCCTTCACAGCACTTTACTCCAATCTACCGCTTTTGCTTGCCCCAAAAGAGTACCTGCAATTACAATAAGAAAGGAGAAAAGTGAGGTAAATGATTTGTAAGTTACAAAACGTGAAGAGAAATCAAAGATCGTTGCCTCCCCGGCAACGGCGCCAAAATGTTGAGCGCGAGAATCTACGCTAACGTGTTTGGTTTTTGGAAAAACCCGTCGTTGTAGTTCGAAAGCGAAGGATTCGTGTTCAACAAATAAAATTTATACCGAAATCAAAATTCCGGGTCGAACACAGGGAGGCGAACGTTTGATTTAAAAACTTCGCGTTTCTTTTTATTTTGTCACGAAGAAATTCAATTTAAACTATCTAAGTATCTACAACAAATAAAAGAGAGAGAGGGAGTAAGAGAGAGAGAAAAAATACTATACATGGAAATCAAAATGAGATGTAGAATAGACAAGGAATTTATCATAAAAGAGTTCGTTCGTTACAACTACAAAACATAAAACAATTACTCTAGAAAGCATTAAAAGAATGGAGGGAGAAATGTCCTCCTCGACGATCGCTCGGAGGACGAATAGACTACTCTAGAAAGCAGTAAATCTATACTAGAAAGCAGTAAAAAGAATAGGGAGAGAGAAATCCTCCTCGACGGTCGCTTGGAGGACGAGCCGGACGGGACGACGCCTGGACGAAGGAGAACGAAGCGGGACGAAGGAGGACGAAGCAGAAGAACGGGAACGAAGCAGCACGCCGTCGTCGTCGCGGGATCCACTTCCGAAGGGGGACGAAAATTTGGACTTTATCTCGCGAGAAGCATCCCGGGTGTGGGACAAGCTTCTCTTGAGCTTTGGAGAGGTAGAGAGGAGAAGGAAGGGATGAAAATTTCGTATGGAGGGGGTCTCCTTTTATAGTTGCAAGGAGTGGGGGCAAAATGGACATTACATCTTCAAAATAATAAATAAGGGGTCTTTAGTGACGGATAAAACCGTCGCTAAAGCCCCGCCGTCGCCGTCGCCGCCGCGCCACGCGCGCCCGCTCGGCTGGCCTGCGCGCGTAACGCAGACGCACGTCCGCGTCGTCTCAGCCGTCCGATCGCGAGATCGGACGGCTTAGATCGCGCCCGCGCCCGCTGCGTAGCGCGCCGCCCGCGTGCGATCGCGCGCCCACCAGGGCGTCCAATTGCGCGTCGGCGCTATCGGGCGCGCGCGGCCGTTGGATCTTCATCCGACGCTCGTGCGCGCCCGCTCGCCCGCGCCTTCGCCCCCCTCTCCGCGGCTCGAACCCGCGACCTCCGCTTCGCCCGCAGCTGCGTAGCCGCTGCGCTACGCGGCGAAATGGTCGCGCGGACGTTTTTAAACGCGCGCGACCGCAGCCGTTGGATCGAGATCCAACGGCGGAGAGGAGACGTGGCGTGGTCTTCACAGGACTCCTGCGGCCGATTGGGCGGCTGGGATGGCGCCACGTGGCGCTATCTTGGCCGTCCATCTTCTGGAAGTTGTAGATGGTGCCACGGATGTCGGATTGACTTGATTTTTGTGTCGTTCGGCTGCGATCGTCGATCCGAATTCATCCGTGTGGTCGGATTTTCCATCTGAAGTGCGGATTTACACCATCCTGGCCCTTGATCTTCTAGGTTTCCTCGGTCTCTATCTGATGCTACGGATGCCTGATTAGGGCGATCTTGGAGTCGTTGAACTCCAATCGTCGCCCTGATCATATCCATACGGTTGGATCTTTGATCCGAGGCCCCGATAAAATATTTGCCCTGTCCAAGCACATAAAAGGAGACAATTAACCTCCATTTTATTCAAACTACTCTAAATGCAAGATGATGCATGTAATGCAATATTTATATCATGAAATGCAATCCTATGCTTAAGAACATGCATAAATAGACATTTTAAGTAGTGTAAATGTGTTTACATCAAGTACGCTCTCCCAGAGCTGGGTAATCGGGTCGGGTTGCATGCCCGGGTCCAGGCGCACCGGCGTAGGTGTGGTGCGCGAGGAGTGCTCAGGAGGGTAGTCGGGTCGGGTCACCAGGTCCGCGGGATGAAGTCACGGACGAGGCGTGTGTATAGGTGAGGGACCTCACCCCATGTGTTTTCAAGGCGAACAGCTAATATCACGAATTCAATTTATTGTGCGCACCTCACTCACAGGTTCACGAGGTGGGACTAATGTTCCACCTGCTGTTGCTCGCACGCTCGCAGGAGATCTTCCGTCCAATTACAGCAGCTGCAGGCCTCGTAGCGCCAATTGCTTGAACAACTGGATGCACGAGACTTCCCTGAACCTGTTGGACCTGGGACCCTGAAGCACTTTAGCCTGGAGCGAGCTTTCAACCTCCTCGAGTTGTCGCTAATGCTGGCTGGAGCTCAAACCCTACACGACACAAAGGGGGCCTTGCGGCTCTATCAGACCACAGGAAGACCTTCGCCGTGTCACAGCGAAGGTGAGGCGGTAGGTGACAGGCCGCGGAGCGGCCTAGGCGTGCGTGTCTAGGTCACTCTATGGCTGGATTGATGGGTTAGGTTGGGGGGCGGTTGTGGTGGTGTAGGTGGTCTGTGGATGAGTGGAGGATGTTCAGTGGAGTGTGGCAGAGGTTGTGAGGTGGGTGGCGAGACGTGTGGGGGTATGAGTGACTGATGCGTCTCACCGGAGGGTGATCGGAGATGGGGAAGATGGCGGTGGATCGTGGCTGTCGAGGGGCATTTTGTGAAATAGGTTGAGGGGAATTGAAGAGGGGATAAAGACGAACAGTTCTAACCTAATTAAGTGGACGAAGGGGGTGAGAGGGCGGCTGGCAGTACCTGCTGTCGCTGGAGAAGAAGGCATCCTGTGGAGGAAGACGGCAGCGACGATGGGGCTAGGGATGTGTGCGTGGGTGTTGCGCGACGCGGAGGAGGATGGGGAGGACAGCTCGGCCACTGGTATTGTGGTAGAGCGACGAGAAAGAGGAGGGGGACTCACCGGAGCTCACTGGAGCACTTGGTCGGAGGAGAAGAAGAATTTGAGATGGAATTCCGGCCAAGTTGAGTTAAGGAGGATCGGCCGGAGTTGGGGGTCAATTTATAGGCACTGGTGGGGACTCCTGTGCTTGGAGGACAAGCTTCCAAGCGCGGGAATCCTCGTCGGAGATGGAAGTCTGTTAGGTACCCAAATCTCTCATGCGTTCGCACGAGAGATTAGGTGCAAATCATAGATCAGGACCATGCTCAGATGGAAGGGAATTCCTCAGAGAATCTCCCTTCCAAATCTGGGAGGAGATCTCTGAGGAATCAGGGAGTATTCCCCCTTTATTCGTTGCCGGAGTAGGATTTCTCCGCATTAATGGTGGAGGGACCTACTTGTAAGAGTGGTGAGTAAGTTAGGGGGGTCTGTGCAATAGTTTTCGAAAGATAGAGACCAAAATGTAATTGGGTGTACTAATTTGTAAAGTAGGTCAAGATGACCTCCCCTTAGGTCCAAATTTTGGTACAAACATAATTTGAACCTAAGGAATCAAATGGTAAAGTTGGATTTTAGGTTTGACCACGTTTGACTGGATTTTTTGCATAAAAACCTAAATTAGGTCAATTGATGAGCTAGTACCTCAATCTAGGTTAAACTAGGTTCCAAAAGCCAAATTGAATGTTCTAAACCCTAGGGGATTTTTTTCCATGAATTTTAGAGGGTTTACTTGATTTTTATCCTGATCAGAACCTTGTTAAATTAAGCAGGTCTGTTTTAGAGTTACAAAATGTCATTTAATTCCTAGTTTGCACATAAACCCATTTTTGATTGAACCAACCCACTTTTTATCTTATTCAGACCATTTGACCTATGTTTTGCCTCTGAGAAATCCTATTTATGTACTGCAATGGTAAAATTACAGTTTTAACCTTTATTTCATGTTTTCTTCTCAGAACACTTATTCCTTCAATTAAGTCCTTCTCTAGGTTATGTAGGAGCTTTTATTTTCTTTCTTAGGTCAAAATAAGCTAGTTAGGGCTCATGATGAGGTTCTCATCACCCATATTTGTTAACCCTCTATGTAAACATCAACATAGGATATTGCTTCTTTATACATAAATTCAAACAAAGATCATCTATTATTTTCATTTTGTTAATTCAGATTACCCAGCAATCAACATAAACTAGTCCTAGATGAGGAAGCTTCGAGAAAGGGCCAAAAAGTCAAAAAAAAGAAAAAATAGAAAAAGAAAAGAAAAGGAAAAATTGTTATACCCCCCTATTTTAACACCAAACTCCCATGGGGCTAACTCAAATCTTCTATCTAAAACCTCGCACGCTATTGCAAATAGGAATTATGATAGGGACTACAAGACATATAGCCCCACTTGCTGCCACCACTAGCAGCAGAATTTGAACACCCTGCCGTGCAAATTCAGACCGACAACTTGTCTTGCTTTATTGGACATTATCGTCATTCGTTCCAAGTACAATGCGTATGTATGTATGTATACATCCTACCTGCCCTCGCACCCCGTCGGCAAAGCAACTCTCAGGTCTAAGACGAAAGAAATAAATTAAAATAAAAAAAAAAGAACCACCTCTTAATCAAACTCAACCTGACAACGAAGTCCCACCAAACTCACCCCACCAGCGATCACCTCCCTCCCTATCCAGAGATAGCAACAGCAATGGAGGCACTCCTCTCCTCCTCCTCCTCCTCCTCCTCCTCCGCCTCCACCTACCTACCACTACTCTGACTTCGCTTCCCCTGATTCCCCCCCGTCCCTCTCCTTCTCTGTTTACTTATTACAGCTTAAGTTCCTGATCTATATGCAGCACCTGCTCATCCAATCGCTAAAGAAGCCAAGAATTGATTGGGTCTTTTGGCTTTCTTCTTCTTGTTTCTGATCTCCCCCTGCCGGTCATGGGTGGTGGTTCTACAAGCAGAGCACTTGCTTCCCAAGGGAACAAGCTGCTGGCAGGAAGTGGGCTGCTCTACCTCCTCATAGGCCTCGCCTCCTGCATGGCTCTCCTCTATATATCATTTGGGGACGTGTGGGGAGGCTTCTTCATTCACGTGGACGGGGGGGAGGACGAGGAGACGATCCAGATGGGCTTCGTGGAGAGGAACGGCACGCAGCTCTATCTGGACGGGAGGCCCTTCTACGTGAACGGGTGGAACTCCTACTGGCTCATGGACCAGTCTGTGGAGGACTTCAGCAGGAGCAGGGTCGCCACCATGTTCCAGATGGCCACCAAGATGGGCCTCACCGTTTGCAGGACCTGGGCCTTCAACGATGGAGCCTACCATGCTCTTCAGGTCTCCCTTGGACGCTTCGATGAGCGAGTCTTCAAGGTCTCATCCTAATCTTTTACATCATCCCCTCTTCTCTGCTTTTTCTTTTTTTCTTTTTGGCTAATCGTTCTGTTTTTTAAATTCCTTTTCTTTGGTTTTTTCCTGTTGATCGAATATTGTTATGGTGATTATGTGGGTTTCATTGTTAATTAGATGTTTGGAAGTTCTTATCTTTTTGTGTCACAGGCGTTGGATCGAGTGATCGCGGAGGCGCGGAGATATGGGGTCAGATTGCTTCTGAGCTTGGTGAACAATCTGGATGCGTTTGGGGGGAAGAGTCAGTATGTGAAATGGGCATGGCAGGATGGGATTGCTTTGACTCCTTCAAATGACTCTTTCTTCTATGACCACGCTATCAAGAGTTACTTCAAGATCTACGTTAAGGTATTTTATTGGGCTTTTTTTTTTTTGTTATTAAAAAAAGAAAAGGTTCTTCAGAGTTTGAAAACAGATTGGTTCCTTACTTGTCCAATGATGGGATCTCACCGCCGTCGATGCTTGGTTTATATGAGAATAAATACGTATTATAGCTTACGCTGTTTCGATGATTTGGGGTGTGATGACCTTTTCTGTTAATTTTTGCAGACTATTCTTACAAGGAAGAATCACTTGACTGGAATTGAGTATAAGGATGATCCAACTATATTTGCATGGGAGTTGATGAACGAACCGAGTTGCATGTCTGATCCAACCGGTGACAATCTTCAAGTATGTTGCTTCTCTCTTATCTCTCTTATTGAGGAGCTTCTTGCAATACCCA
Organism: Thalassia testudinum; assembly: GCA_037157565.1. Lineage (NCBI taxonomy): Eukaryota > Viridiplantae > Streptophyta > Magnoliopsida > Alismatales > Hydrocharitaceae > Thalassia > Thalassia testudinum. The sequence goes on from JAZHRO010000036.1 coordinate 63,381,822, forward strand.
TCACACTCTCTAGTCGTTGGCTTGCAAAGGAACAAAACCAGCAAGATCTTTGCAAAGTGGACAACCAGGATCAAAATATACTAAGACGGGAATTCACAGTCCATGCTCAACAATAAGAAACTAGTAAATGCCTACCTAATGTGAAGTTGTATGGTCCTAGCATGAAGATATGCATATATATGGTCGTATCAGTACCTATATCAATTTCCTTTGCAAGAGAACTGATAAGAACAAACTTTAATAAGTGATAGGTAATATGGCATGTAGAGGCAGATTTAGTATTTTTCTTCAGTAGGTAAATGGCTCATGTATCACAACATATTAAGAGAACATACCGTTGGGATTAATCCATAAATGACTCGCTTCTAGCTTAGGATGGACCTGAACTATAACATAACATAATTGAACTTCATATTTGATGAGTATCAACATTGGTGGATCAATACCGGTATTCTATATTTTGAGTACCGGTACTGGTTCAGTGAACTGGTATTGGTATCAGTGACATACAAGTTTAGATCACATACCCAAGAAGTACCGGTATTGATGTCAAGTATCAGTACCTATGGTTTACTGTTTGAGATTCAAGTTCAACTATGTACATATTTGATATCCAAATTGTATCGGTACTAGGGACTAGTACCGATATCATACACATGTTGGAATCCCTCCATAACCAAATTGATCTCAACTAGTATTGGTACTTGTGAAGAGTACCGGTACATGTTGAGTACAGATTTGTAAGACAAAATTCCAACCTCCTACTGTAATCTATATGCATCGGTACTCAAGGTGAGTACCGGTATTAATAGCTTAGAGGCTTCAGCCAAATCAAGTCAAGATCTGAGCGTGTGCCTCACAAGTATCGGTATTTATAAGGAGTACCGCTACCCATAAGTCACATTTTGATTACTAGAACCTAAAATCAAAATTTGTAACTCATAAGTAGTGGTACTAGTAAGCTATAGTCTCTATTCTTGAGTTCTGGAGCCATAATTGTAACACACGTATTGGTATTCATGACAAGTACTGATACTTGTGTCAGTTATGAAATAGAAATCTGAGTTTTCAAAGAAGATGAATCATCTAACCTAATTTATGTTGAACATAGAATATGATTCTAAATAGTTTCTCGGAATAAGATATATATATATATATATATATATATATATATATATATATATATATATATATATATATATAGGGCCTTATCTTCTGAGCATAGTGCCTAAAAATTACTGAATAAGCACTATGTGAGAACCATTAAATGAAGAACACACGATAAAAAATAATACCACCTAAAGTAATGAAGGTGGATTTGTAATGCATTGATATTAATAGAAGCTGTCAAAAAAAAATCTGCACATAATATTCGTATATGAAATATTCCTAAAAAGTAAGATGTGGTTACAACCAATGCAAACATACATTCTAAAAATAGATAGTGAATTAATTAGTAACATGATAATATTGTTGGTAATACAAAAATGATACATGGAAATTATTAATTATCAAACTCTAAAAACATCCGAAGAATTTCTATGTTCGAATGTTCAAAACAAGGACGAAATACATTTTAAATAAATAAAAAAGTATTGTAAAAACAAAGAGCAACCGTTATAATATGATATAAATATGTTTGTAATGTATAAGCATGTGGATTGTAATAAATGTTTAAGTGTTTTGTAACAAAATAGTAAACATGTTGTAACAACGAGCATTGAATGTGTTACACATAATAGCACAATAAAAATAAAAAACATTACTAAATTGTAATACAGATGTGTTATACTTATAACACGAACAATCAATGCTTAACAACAATGCATTTAATACGAATTGCATCACTAATGAATCTTGTATTACAAATCTTTTCCATAAAAAAGTGTAAAAACATGTATTGCAAGTAAAAACAGATCTGTATATATACGATGTACTTGTTTTACAATTATTTATTTTAATGAAAATGTAAATATTTGTATTACAAGTGGAAAATTGAATTGTAATCAAGGTTGTCAAAGGTGAGAGGCGCTAAAAGGTGATGGGGCGTCCAAAATGCCCGAGGCACTGGTGCTTGCTTGAGAAAAAGGAGGCGCTAATATACACACAACCAAAATATGGTATGTTATGATTGCATATATATAATATACAAGATAAATAAATGATTAGACAAATAAACGCAATGCACATACATATGTACATTTATACATATTATAAGTGTGTATACAATTTCCTACATTTATATATGCACATATGTAAATATACATATAATATTTATATGTTTTTATATTTATATGCTATACTTATACACGTGTGTGTATGTACATATATATTTGTATGTATAAGTTGACATGTATGTACATACATACGCAAACATACAAAATGTGTCTATAAGCACATGTATATGTATACAACTATGCATATGTGCATATACGTATGCATAGGTCTGTTTAACTAAGAGAGATTACTCAATAATTAGGTGACAAGAAATTAAAAGCCTTAAAAATATTTAAAAAAATAAAAAACTAGCAAACTTGGTTCAGGCGCTCTCTCGGGGTGCCTAGCACCTTGGCCCAGGCGCTCGCCTAGGCAGCACCTCAGGTAAATCAGGCGAGGCGAGCCTTATCAAGGTGCTAGGGCCTCGCCTTGCCTCAACTTGGAGCCTAGGCGAGCGCCTTGACAACACTAATTGTAATACATGGAAATGTTGTAATACAAGGGAAATGTTATAATGCAAATTTGTTTTAGTTAAGAAAAGTTATACTATGATTAAGTATTAAGGTGATATGGTTACTTTCTAATAATAATTTAATATTTGATTAATTGTATTCAAAATATGGTTATAATTAGATTCATAATGCAACTTGACATTAATGTGTAAAGATATTTTCCAGAAATAGTATAATATTTGATTGGGTGCATTCCATATACAAAGGGTGGTTTTCTAAACCACCTTTTAACATGTGCTGCGGATTTCATTAACGAAAAATATCATCCAATAGTCACAATGACAAGCTTTTTTGTAGATTTATGAGTACAGTGCTTAATGAATACTTTTCCTATACATATATATGTTGGGAATAAAGTGTGTAATGTGATAGTACCATGTGGTAGCCAGTCAGAGGGCCTAAGTGGGCATCGATTTTAGGTCCTATTCTTTAGGTTTGCTTTGGGTGCAAGTTTTCTATTTTTAGAAAACTTGTGTCAATTAGTTTGGTAAATTCTTCTAAAAAAAAATAGTTTGGTAAATTGAGATTTGATTTGCGATTGGTTGGGATATGTTTTGTTTCCTGTTTTAGGAGATATGTTTTAGTTAATTGGGGATATGTTCTCTTTATAAAAGAGAACACATGTACTACTTTCTAATTTGAGTTGAAGCAATACTTCTTCCAATAATACAACTCCCTCTCCTCTCTTTTCCAATGTGGACTGCTGCCCTCTCTCTGTTCTTCCTGTGCGTGAACAGGACCAACTACAGCACCTATCTACTACACATTTCTCCTCACGTGGGAGAGCCTCCACGTTTTGCATCGTTGCAAACTCAACATGGTATCAGAGCTTTTGATTTAGGCTCTTCTCAGGAAACTCTCTACACACGAAGGAAGGAGGAGAAGAAAAGAAATGGCCATGTTGTATGTTATTTTTCTTGGAGGACCATCAACTTCACCTTCTTTTGGTGACCTTATACACACCTGGAGAAACTGAGCACCTTACGTTGGCTTACTGGGTGTAGGAGCAATGGCATTGACTCGGATTAAGGGGGCACGTGGAACCCTCTAGCATGCTGGGGAACGTCAAGTTTAAGTGTGTTTCTTGGGTGTAGAAAAAAGAGGCACAAAGACTCTCAACCTTTTAGAATTAAGCGATAGAAGATTCGAAGATTCATGCTACTTGAGAAAGCACTTAAGACAAAAGATGCAGTCAGGAAGAAGTTGAAGAAGAGAGCCCATCAAGTTATATAAAGAAAAGATGACCACTCCGATAGCTACTACTACAAAGGTTACTAGAAAAGCCACTACTATGAAAGTGGCAGGAGGATTCGCAAGTACATTAAAAGAAGATGGAGCATCTAGCTACACCATCAACGAGACAAGTAGAGTAAGTCATTGTCTTCCTGGCCTCGACTTGAGGGGGAGTGTTGTGAATGAAGTGTGCCACGTGGTAGCCAATCATTTCATATGGTAGTCAGTCAGAGGGCCCAAGTTGGTGTCGGTTTTAGGTCCTATTCTTTAGGCTTGCTTTGGGTCCAAGTTTTTTATTTTTAGAAAATCTTAGGTGTCAATTAGTTTGGTAAATTAGGATTTGATTTGTGATTGATTGAGATATGTTTTGTTTCCTGTTTTAGGAGATATGGTTTAGGTAAGTGGGGATATGTTCTCTCTATAAAAGAGAACACATGCATCATTTTCTAATTTGAGTTAAAGCAATACTTCTTCTAATAATGAAACTCTCTCTCCTCTCTTTCTTTTCCAACATGGACTGCAGCCCTCTTTCTCTATTCTTCCTGTGCGTGAACAGGATCAATTGTAGCACCTATCTGTTGCACATTTCTCCTCACGTGGGAGAGCCTCCACGCTCTGCATTACTCCAAACTCAACAATATTCATATAAGTTTACCTATATTCATCCTTGTATGAAGATGAAAGGGGTTTCAGGGAAGGTCTTCCAATAGATCCCCTAACCTTGAACTCCTTTGGCAGCACCTAAAAGAAGATGATTTCTTCTTCTCTCAGCTGTCCACCTCCTTGGAGTTTGATTGGGTGATTGTCTTCCTTAAACAAAAGTCAAACTATTTTCAGAATAGAAGTAGCTGAACATAATTACATGAAACTTCCAAAGTCCTGAGTAATTGGGGTCAATTGCAAATAAAATGGATGAATGTTGGATCCTCCCAGGAAATCTGATAAACGCATTACGGCTGGAATTGCCAGCAAAAGGTGGGGTAAGAAGGGCCTGCTAGAGAAGACGAAGATGACCAGAAATTAATTGCTATTGAAAAGTAGCAAGGAGAAAGCTTACATACCCCCAGCTCTACGTCAGTTGCTAATGACTTAGGGTGTACAACAATTATGCTCATAAAATGGCAGAAAGAACAAGAAATATCCTTTCAAGGGAAGAAATTTGTTCTTTGATAAGTAGGAATGAAGTAAGCCTTGGTCGATAGATTGGATATGTTCCTAAAATATGTATGTAATTTGTCCAACATTGGTAAGAATCTTCACTTAATTTTCATCTACTATGGTAAATTGAGTCACTTCAAACTCGTAATGGAAGTAATGAAGCTAACGTCTAGCCTTTATTTTGTAAGTTTTCCTTATCTACTAAAATTTCCCTATTTAGCTTCAAAACTATTCTTCAAAGAGCATGAGGAAAAAAGAATTCAACCCAATTAGAAAATAGAAAAGAGGTTTCGTTATTTTTGTTAAGCAAGCCTTAACCTTTTTCATATAGAGAGAGGGTCAAGGTATAAGAGGAAAAACAATAAACACATACAAAAAATAAGAAAACCAAAGCTTGGTAGGATAACCAATCTTAACTAATTTGATCCAAAATTACTTAATCTAATTTATTTTGTAACACTTCAACTCAAGTTGGGGTGTAGATGTCTATAAGTCCCAACTTGCTACATAGAAACTCATGTTGCTTCCTCTTGAGTGCCTTGGTGAGGAATCAACTAATTGTAACTCTGAAGAGACATACGGAGTGTTAATGTTGCCCTCCATAACTGTGTTTCGGATGAAATGGCAATCCACTTTAATGTACTTCGTTTGCTCGTGAAAGAGTAGATTGGACGCATTAGATATTGTTGACTTATTGTCACAATAAAGCGAATTAGGTGCCTTAATCTGCACACCCAGGTCTTGCAGAAAACCCATGACCCACATGATCTTACACACAGCATGGGTCATGGCACGATACTCCGCCTTAGCACTAAAGTGGGCAACCACACTCCATTATACTCTGCCTTAGCACTAGAGTGGGCAACCACACTTTGTTTCTTGCTTCACCATGAAATAAGGAACATAGCATACCCCAAAGTGGAGTGGTGATCCTCTATGGATTCTGCATAATCTGCATCTGAATACAATATCAGGCCAAGTTAGTTACTTAGCTTTATTAACTATAAAGCTAATATTAGGTCGAGTGATAGTCAAATACATTATTCGTCCCACTAAACTTAGATATTTGGTTACGTTCTCATACAAAGGATCATCTTCATATGGGCTAGGAGCTTATTGTGCCTCAATAGGGATACCGGATGGCTTGGCCCCAAATAGACTAGCCTCCTCAACTATCAGCAAAGTGTACTGCCTCTGTGACAATGACAAGCATGGTCCCTGCTTGACAGCCTTAATTCTAAGGATGTGTCGTAGATCTCCAAGATCCTTGGTCATAAAGGTGGACTTCAGGAATGCCTTGGCCTGATGAATGACATTCTCATCATCTCCTGTTAAGACCATGTCATCTATATAGAGTGCTAGAATAACAACTCTGCTAGTGTAAGTAGATGGATAAAAATAGGGTGGTGAAGATGATTGTATGAACCTAATCTTTTGAATCTTGAAGCTAAGGCATTCAAACCATGTCCTGGGACTGTTTCAAGCCATAGATGTCCTTCCTCAAATGGCAAACATGCTACTTGAACGAGAAATTTTTGCTTGTCAAAAAAATATGTATGCCAGAATAATACGTCATCGCAGTAAAAATCGCGTGGTGGAAAATCCCAGATAAAAAATATGTATCAGTGAAAACTAACCACGAGAGTTAGGATGTCGTATGCACAGGGAGGCAAGGGGTCTACCAGAACTCGTTAGACTCTTTCACAAAAGTTCACAATTAAAGTCGTGAAGAATCGATGCCAAAACCCCTCTCAAATAAGGCTCATAGCATTCACATATGTTGATAAAGCATTTACAAAAATGAGGGAGGTTTTCTTCATAAAATATCCAACAATATAATATTATTAAATGAAAAATGAGTCGGCAATGGCATTTGCCGTAAATACTAATTGGTGAAAAAATGAAGGATTCCTTCCCCTTGGGTGTGCGTGAAGAGGAGGCAATGGCAGGTCGCGGTAAGCTTGGAGGTCGGCGTTAACAAGGTCGTTCTGGTGGCGGTGGTTGCACAGCGAACGGCATCTGGAGCTTGCCGGCTGAGAGGTGAAGCTCGCTGGCGGTAGGGTATTCCACACGTGTGCGTGGGGTGCAGTTGGCATGCCTGAGAGCAGGGTTGGTCTCAGGATGTTGAGGTGATCGCGGTGGAGTTGGTGGCGGGAAGAATCTCGGCCAGAGGTGGCGGCTACGTGGAGTGCTCGCCGCTTGGTGGGTTCTCTGATGGAGAAGATGAACAGGGTGCGGTGAAGGTGGCTGCGCGCGGTGGCTAGTGGCACGTGTAGGCAGGTAGCTACACACAGTAAGGGCGGGTACGAGGGCTGTTGCGCAAGGCGTGGCGCTCGAGGGAGGTAGATGCGGTGCCAGCCTTCGTGGCTGTGGGCATGTGCGGGCGGTGGAGGTGGACGAGCATCGAGGAGATTGGCTGTGCTGATCTCTGGATGTTTGAGAAGGGTCTTGGACAACTTAACGAAAGGGAGAGGGGGGTTGGTTCTGCTATTGCGGTTGGCACGGTAAGGAGGTTGAGGCACGTGGCCTGTTGCGCGGTGGAGCACGGTGGCGAACAGCGAAGGGTGCGGTTCTGACCGGTGAGGAGAGGGTGTTGCGCAGTCGTGGGTGACGGTGGTGGTCTCTGTCAGCGAGAGAGGAAGGCACGATGAAGGTTGTTGCTGTTGTGCACGGCGGAGGTCGAGGTGGTGCTATTGGGTGGTGGCTCGCGGTGTTGGTGGGTTTCTGTCTGCTGAGGGAGGGGAAGATGATTCTGTTGGGTGCTGTGGGGGAGGGGGAAGATGATCTCCAGAGATCCTTCCTGCCCTGTTATAAACAGAGATCGAAAGAGAGAATAATTAGCACGATTTCATGGGAATAAAAAAAGAAAGAGAGGTTAACAAGGCAAGAGGAAATCATCAAAAAAGAGAGATCCCACGAGATTTAGAAATTAATGAACCTTCTCCTATATTTCTTCTTTTAGTAAGATTCCCTCATTGATTTTTTTTCTCAAAAAAATCTCTCATAATTTTAATGTTATCTTTATTTCAAATTATCTCCAGCAATAAGTGCACTTAATTATATGCAACATGCATTGCATCAAAAAATTATGTAGGAATACTAAATCATGACTCTACTGATTTTCCAGTGTATTGTATACTGGAAGTCCCATTTAATCTTAGAATTGATTGCTCTTAGGGCTAATTAATATCTACTAAAGTAGACATATTAAATACTTCCATGCCTAAGTTTTGTTAGTCTCGAGTAAAATCATATGGATCAAATCAGGTCTTTAGGCCAGATTTTATCGTTAGGATGCCTTGTCATGCAATGCCATTATAGATTAGATTGAAACATCAACTATAGGCCAAAAGGTACTCAAGTACTAGCCAAGATACAGACCTGACCAGTCTCAACCTTAGGTCCACCGTAAAGGTTTCTAAGGTTCGCAAAAACTGCTTAGAGGTTCGTTGACCTTAGCAGTTAAAGCACCCGTACGTATGTGCAACAAGTTTAGGTTCAATTTGCCAGTGCATTTTTGATAAGAGAGATGGAGAGATTATTTTGAGAGTTTTCTCTTTTTTTTTAAAATTACCCTAAACCCAACATTAGATTGGCCCTACACATGATCTGTATTGGATTCTTTGTCCCCACCATCAATCATCGCAGGGTCCCTAGCAATCGATGCTTTGGGATAGTATTGCCCATGACAAATCCCAGAACCCTGGCTTTCGACACTTCACGATAGTGCCGCCCATGATGTTCTGTAGCTAAATTTAGACCTTAGCAATCGACATTTCAGGATAACATCACCCATGGTATCTGAACTAGCATAAGGTACTTCTGTACCCCTGATAGGATATTTAGATATCCTAGGAGACAAGCATCGAGGAGACGGTATGTTATAATGCATCTTCGAGAGGAGTATTTTATTCCTCTTTTCTATGTCGGGAACTCGTCCAATCAACTTGTGTCTTCAAGTCGCTCCTAAGTCAATTTTTCGAGAAAACATTTTCAGAGCAGAACACTTTTTGTCATTATTCTTCATTGCATGTGCTGAATCAGATTGGTGTGTGATTTTTGGGTGCTTAGGTTACCAAGTTCCACAAATCAAAGGGCAGGTAACGGGATTGAATAATCCTTAAGTCTTAGACTTAATACATCAGCCTCGCAACTTCCTCAACCTCTTGAGGAATAGTTTAGATTTTAACAAATCATGAGTGTTTAAGCCTTAAAACAGACCCAGGAGGCCTAAAGTTGGTATCCCTCACTTATCTCATTTCCTTTAGCACTTCAAGACTTAATTTAGCATCTGATCCAGCCTAGAACTTAGGTACGTTACACACTCAACTGCTGGGACTAATACAATTTTTTCCTTTCCTTTCTCAGTTTACCTTCTCGTTTTCCTTTCTCAATAATTTTGCACTTCAGCTTGCAAACATTTCATCACCTTCCTTCACTTATCCCTCTTTTTTTTTTAATACAATAAAAGTCCTAATTATATGCATGCAAAATATGTATAAATGCTATGTACAACCTCTAGTTATACCCCTCATGTCCAGTTCTGATAATGTCTCCATTGGAAGGCAAAAATAAGAAAAGATATTACCTGAGGTAGAATGTTTGGAGCTAAGGCTCCTCCAGCCTGTAGGTCTCCAATACCTGGCTATCAGAAAGAGTAACATACGGTTTCAAACATTGGCCATTTACCTTGAAAGTCTCACCAGACGAGGGATTCTGGATCTCAACTGCACCGTACGGGAACACCTACACGATAGTATATGGCCCATCCCAACGGGACTTAAGTTTCCCAGGGAATAGCTTGAGTCTAGAATTAAACAGCCAGACTCGTTGGTTGGGCTCAAAGGTTTTACGGAGGATGTGTTTATCGTGAAAGACCTTAGCGCACTCTTTATAAGCTTGAGTAGTCTCATAAGCTTCATTCCTCAATTCTTCAAGCTCAGCCAGTTCTAATAAAGTGCGCTTTGCCTGCGTTCTCAAGATCCATGTTGATTTTCTTAATAGCCCAATAAACTTTGTTCAATCTCAACAAGCAAATGGCAGGCTTTGCCATACACTATATGGAAGGGAGACGTACCCAAGGGGGTCGTATAAGCATTCTGTAAGCCCATAGTGCATCAAGTTTCTTCGACCAATCTTTCCTGTCGGGTCTTACAATTTTCTCCAGAATTCGTTTGATATCCCTATTGGACACTTCAACCTATCTACTCGTCTGTGAGTGATACGGGGTGGCCACCTTGTGGGTGACACGAAGACTTTTGAGTAGACGGGTGAAGTGTGCATTTCTGAAATGAGGTCTCCCATCACTAATGATCGTCCTCAGATAGCTAAATCGGGCAATGATATTGACCTTAACGAAATTCAGGACCATGGAGTGATTGTTGGTCCTAGTCGAAATAGCGACTATCCACTTTAACACATAGTCAACTGCCACGATGATGTATTCATAGCCGTGAGACGGTAGGAAGGGGCCCATGAAATCTAAGCCCCAGACGTCGAATATCTCGACCGAAAGAATAGGCTATTGAGGCATCTCATCTTGCTTCCCAATCATTCTAGTCTGTTGACAATGAGGACATGCCTCCACATAAGTATGTCTTTGAAAAGTGAGGGCCATTAGAACCCAGATTGGAGAACTTTATACGCAGTCTTCTTCGTACTAAAGTGTCCACAGTGCAGTGTGACAGAAATACAAAACACTCTATTGTTCCTCCTCTAGAACACACCTACGTAAGACCTGGTCACGTCCTATTCTAAAGAGCTCAGGGCCCTTTCAGTGATAGTACTTAGTGTCAGCGAGAAATCTATCTCGCTTTTGTTTATTCCATGTACTAGGGTTTTTGCCAGTAACCAAGTAGTTGACGATATCAGCATATCAAGGTGTCATTGGCTGTACTGCCATCTCCATTTTGTCAAGAAATGTGTCATGAATGTCTCCTGACGGGGTTGAGGGCCTCAATTGGGATCTTGGATAAATGATCAGTGCATACATTTTCGACCCTTTCTTGTCACGGATATCAAGGTTGAACTCCTGTAGTAACAAAATCCATCTAATCAGCCTAGGTTTGGTGCCCTTCTTAGCGAGCAAACGCTTTAAGGCCGAATGATCAGTATACACTGCAACCTTAGATCCCAAAAGATAAAACCTAAACTTCTAAGCAAATACCACTGCAAGAAGTTCTTTTTCTGTCACAGTGTAGTTTTGCTGTGGATCAGTAAGGATCTTGCTAGCATAGTACAACATATGAGGCTTTTTATCAACCCTCTGACTAAGGATCGCTCCCACGGTAAAATTCGAGGCATCGCACATCAACTCAAATGGGAGGGTCCAATTAGGTGCTTGTAGGATAGGCGTGGTTATGAGGGCCTCCTTCAAGACTTGGAAGGCCTTCGCACACTTTGCATAAAAAATGAAAGCAGTATCCTCCCGTAAGTCGCAAAGTAGCATAGAAATCTTGCTATAGTCTTTAATTAAATGCCTATAAAAGCCAGTATGGCCTAGGAATGATTGGATCTGCTTTAACATTGGTGGGCAGTGGAAGCTTTGAAATGGACTCAACCTTGGCTTTATTCACTTCTAAACCTTGCGCGGACACTACATGCCCAAGAACAATGTCCTGCTGAACCATAAAATGGCTTTTCTCCTAGCTAAGCACCAATCCTGTCTCTTCACAACGGGTAAGAACTTTTTTTAAATGTGAGATACAATTGTCAAACGACGAGTCGTATATGGAAAAATCATCCATGAAAAACTCTATGAACTCGTCAATCATGTCTGAAAAGATGGACATCATACACTGCTGACATGTTCCTGGAGCATTACATAGTCCAAATGGCGTCTGACAGAAAGCAAATGTGCCATAAGGACTCATGAAAGTAGTGCGCTCCTGGTCGTTTGGAAAGACAGCAATCTGATTGTACCCAGAATATTCATCGAGAAAATAGAAGTATTTATTCCCTGCCAATTTCTCCAGTATCAGATCAATAAACGACAGAGAAAAGTGGTCTTTCTGGGTAGCAGTGTTAAGGCAGTGATAGTCTATGCATACCTTCCATCCTATTGTCGGTCAGGTGGTGACTTGCTCCCCTTTTTCATTGGTCTCTACCGTGAATCCCGCCTTTTTGGGCACCACATGAATATGACTGACCCATTTGCTATCAGAAATGGGGTAGATTATCCCTGCATCCAACAATTTTAGGATTTCCTTTTTCACCACTTCCTGTATGTTGGGGTTTAACCATCTTTGCATATCTCGGAAGAGTTTCACAGTCATCCGTGTAAATGTGATGTGATGTATACATATCTATTTAGGTTAAAATGCCTATTTATGCATGTTCCTAAGCTTATAGATGCATTTCATATTATAAATATTGTATAGCATGCATCATTCTACATTTAGAATAATTTGTATAAATTATATGTTAATTTGCATCCTTTTGTGGCCAGGAGAGAAGGAGATTTATTTCAAGGCCTTGGATTGACGATCTGACCGTACAGATCTGATAAGGATGATGATCGGAGTCTAACGCCTTCAAAATCGCTTTGATTAGAGTCTCGTAGTACCTTATACAGTCCGAGGAAGATCAAAGACCAAGGGGCAAGGTGGCACCAATTCAAACCTTAGATGCCAAATCCGATCACACGGATGGATCCGGATCAAAGATCGCAGCCCAACGGCATATAAATCAATACAATATGACATTTGTGGCGTCATCTACAAAGCAAAGAAAATGGACGGCCACGATGGTGCCATCCTAGCCGCCCAATGTCGGCAGCCTACCCCTTCTCATCAAGCAGCCCTTGATCTTAGCCGTTGGATCTTCATCCAACGACTGAGAAGTTGCCTTCACCACGCCTCAGAAATTCGAAAACTCAACACATCTGCGAACTTGGCACAGTGGTCGAAGATGCCACTTGCAAAGTCACGGTGTGAGTTCGAGACCCGCGGGTGTCTCCAATTTCTAGTGTAGGGCGCGAGTGCTAAATTCGGCTGCTTGATCTCCATTAGACGGTTCCAGAGCTCCCACGTGGTGCGTCCTCGTGCACTGGATGAGCGCGTCATGCGCACACGGGTGATCACGCGCGATCACATGCAGTATCTGACGCGCGCTTGAGGTGCAATCCGTAGGTGCGATCCTCGCACCATCTCAGCTGCCTGCTTCCGATCCAACGGTTACCAATTGTCCTCGCTAAATCTAGTAGTATGCGTGTGCTTGCGCCAGTAGACCCTTTAGCAACGCTTGCGACAGATCTTTAGCGGCGACTTGAATATTGCTATAACCCATGGATGGATTTTTGCCTCATTTCCACTATGAAAGGACCACTACCCCTCCCATTCTTCTTCATCCCTTCCTATGCTTTCACCTACTCTAGAGCTCAAAACACATCTTGAGCTTGTGTCCCGAGCCCTTGGGATGCTCCATTAGAGAAAGGAAAATATTTTTCCACCATCTCACCATCATTTGTGCTCTCATCAGTTGTCTTCTCAACCCCGTTCTGGGAAGCAGATTACGCCGCGACGCCACTCGTTCTCACCTCATCTTTTGACGTCGTTCTCCTTCCTCCAACTCCTCAACATTTTCGTCTGGACCCTGTTAACACAACTTCATCCTCTAAGCAGCCGACAAAGAGGATTTTTCTCACCCCCTTTCCCCTTTTACTACTTTCATAGTGTAGAATCGTTTGTAATAAACATTTGTTAAGCATATATCTAGAAGAATTTTCTATTATTTGCAAATAGAATAGCTCTTTTCTATTTTCTAGAATAGTTTAGTTTAGGTAATATTTCTTTCTATTTTCTTGCTATTACAAAATACCAAAAAGAAACAAAGGCATAGTTTTCAAAGAATCAAACGTCACCTCCCTGTGTTCGACTTGAGACTCGCCTTGAGCTTCGGTTATAAATTTTATCTGGTAGCGGATTTCTATGCAAGATGACAGGTTTTCTAGCTCAACTTTTCATGTTCAAATCTTGCTGATCATGATGCATGCAGAGAGTTGAGTCAACACCTTTGATGTCAGCTATAGTCCAAGTAATGGCCTCATGTCGTTTTAGGCATTCAATCAATGCTCCCTCCTGCATCTTAGATAGAGCAGTCGAGATGATGACAGAGAGCGTATCATTGGGTCTAAGGAAAACATATTTGAGGGTCTCTGAAAGTGGTTTAAATTCCAAGTGGGGAGCTTTCTCAATCGAGGGAATTATGTTCGATGTCCCTGCCTTTGGTAGCAGATCTACCTTGATTATTCATGGTGGGGAGAGGAACTTGGCTTTGACACCCAACAATTCTTCTAATTTTGGCATCTCCCTTTCCTTCTTCAAGATTTGAGGTATGGTCTTTAAAAATGACCATTTGGAGGGGATCATCACACAAAAGAGATGGTGTCGTCTCCTCTACAATTTCATTGATCACCTCGATTTGGGGACAATCTTCCAATTTGGGTTGTTTATAGGCATTAAACACATTCAACCGGATTTTCCGATTCCCGAAGCCCATCTTGAGTGCCCCTTATTTGTAGTTGATGGATGTATTGGCCGTAGCCAAAAAGGGATGCCCTAAGATAATCAAAGGTCTGGTGGGCATGTTGGATAGGTCAGTATCCAATATCAAAAAGTCGATGGGAAAGAAGTCTTCCACTCTTACTAGGACATCTTCTAAAAACCCGTGTGGTGTCTTCAACGATCTATCAGTTACTTGGAGGATAACAGGACTAGGCTTCAATTCACCTCCTCCTAATAGCTCATAGACCGAGCTCGACAATATATAAACCCTTGCACCCAAATCGAGGAGAGCATCATCGATGCGTTGGTCTCCAATGACCAATTTATGGGGCTCCTGGATCATTCATTTTGGGGGGTGTACCTTGTTGTAGGACTGAGCTAAGTCGGGTAGGACGACCTTAGCCTGGATTTGTTTCCTTGATTTTCTCTTTTGCGTGCATAGGTCCTTCAGAAATTTAGCATAGGATGGGATTTGCTTGATAGCATCTAATAGAGGTAAGTTAATTTGACCTTGCTTGAATGTCTCCATTATTTCTTTCATCCTATCTTTGGCTTTAGATGAGCCAACAAAAGGTACCCCAGGGGTGGATAAGCGCTCAGGAAAGAGCACGCTTGACCTTTGGGTGGAGGGGTTGTCATGGCGGGACAGGGGCAAAACATGGACAACATCCTCCAGATAGGTGATTTCAAGTGAGGGGTTGAGTGGCTCTTCCTCGATGGATGTGTAAGTATTGTCGGGTTGGTAGGAGGGGTGACTGTAGGAGTGAGATCAAGTTTTAAGAATTGTTTGCCACTCAGAATGGTCGTAGCCTTAGTGTGTTCCCTTATAAAGGGTCCTTTACCCCTAGGATTCTCCTTGATGTGCCGGACAACTTCCCAGGATCACGTTATCTAACTGCCTTAACCATATGGCCAATTTGAGATTGCATTTCTTGGATTGCCTTATTCTGAGATTGAATGATCATATTCTGGCTTTCTTGCATGGCCTTCATCATAGCTTTAAGGACATCCATTTCAGAATTGTTGGGCTGAGGAGGCTGAAATTATTGTGCCTGAAAGGGTTGGGTAGGTGTAACAACCCGATTCCCGAGTCCCTACGAGACACGAGAACCGGACCGACTCGACTAATCCCAAGACCCAGTCGTCCAACGAGGAAGTAACCAAAAGACAGTAAAATAAACCACATTCAGCATGAATATAACTAACAGTAAGAAAGTACAGCAGTAAGGAAAGAAACTACTACAGTAGGCACCACCACAACAGTAAAACAACATTTATCATATAACAAAAACTGCAGGTAAAGAAGGTACAGCGGAAACAAAAACTACTCACTAGAACAGAAACAAAAAGGGGTACAAAGCTGTGGTAACTCTACTGGACCCTACTCGGCCCAGCGTCCTCTGCAGCCGCCGACCCTGGCTGCTCAACACCTGGTCCTGAGAAAGGTAACGAGTGTAACACGTCAGCAAAACGCTGAGTAGAGTGGCAAACTAACTAAAGGCAACAGTAGAGTGTACAGGAGCTGTTATGTTCTATTACTTCCTTTATTTACATCTTTCAATTTTTCTCACTATTTCATTTATTTCTCAGATCCTTTACTTGATCTCGGATGTCCTCGTGGGACGATCTTGATTGCAGTCTTTTCCAAAAGTAGAAGTAGCACGTGGTGCTCTCCTGGCCGGGAGAGTCCCCCGTGGTGATCCTACCCTCAGTCAACCACCCCAAGGTCACTGACAGACGTAACGGTGATTACGGCACGCACGATAAACGCACAGGTAGCTAGCCCGCACTGGCACGCGGTCAGTCGTTTCCGTTAACGGGTGCGCCCAAAGCACAGCACGGAACCAGGGCAGAGCCCTCTCAGTAACAGGGGTCCAACCCCTCCACAGTAACCAAACCGGGGCCTTGCCCCTCCACAGTTCGCGCACCCTCGCCTGACTACCCTGGTTTGCCCTAGTGGGCCTAACAAGTCGGTGAAGGAGGCTAGCAGAACCCCGGGGCCCGTGGGGTAGCTAGTACTCTCCTAACACTACTAGCTCTCCTCGGTACTACGTACACGAGGGCCAACAAGTCGGTACAGAGCGGCCAATCCTAACCCCGGGTCCCTGGGGCGGCTGGCCCCACTCTGCACTAAACAGGTACAGGTACTTCCCTTGGTACTGCGTACCCAAGAGACAGTACAAACTACATCTCAGTTCCATTCCTTTTTCTTTCCAGGAGTTCCACTCCTAATTTCCCGTAGGGTTCCAGCTCTTTATTTCAGAACATCATATGTTTCACTTTCCAGATTCACGTTCTCAAATTCCATGATCTCAAACATGTTTCTTTGTTCATAACAGGCAGCTGTTAATTAAATTCACAGGCAGCTTTATATATTCCTTTCCATTTTTCCAAGACTGCAGTAATATACATTCCACTAGTTTTTCCATCCTAGGATTCATGCCATATCCTAGGATCTATCATACAATCTAGTTTTCCGGCCCTAGGATTCATGCAACACCTAGGAGCTATCATTCCATATATTTCTCATTCCTAGGATTCATGCAATGCCCTAGGTTCTAGTTATGGTTCCATACTTTAACAGATTTTATTAATACTTAAAGCCACTCTACCAGGTACAACGGGAGTAGTGGGGGCGTGATCGGGAATCCCGCGTGCCTCCGCGACTCTCAAGACTGCAACTGAACGAGATCCTGTCACAAGGATCAAACACAAGGAGTGTCTCAAAACAGTGTATAGCTACTGTAGGCGGGTAGAGGAATTAATTCTGAAACGAACGCAACTCGAATCGCGGAAAACGGAGCCCAAACGGGCCCTAAACGGGTCGAGAAAGACAATACTGTGCAAAATCAGACGTCTGGAACTCCTTCCAGACGTCTTAAACGGTGGATCAGAGAATTACCAGTTCGGCTTGGTTCCCCGGACGTCCAGAAGTCTGTGGGGACGTCTGCCTAGATCCCAGACGTCCGATGGTCCCTCCGGACGTCTGGAGGTCACTCCCGCCGTCTGGTACAACTTCCAGACGTCTGATTCGCAAGGGATGGCGAATCAGCAAACCTGCGCACAGCCAACCCCCCTCCCTCAGTACGGTCAGTTGACAAGAAGGAAGAAGAAAGCGGAAACTCACCTTTCAGACGTCTGTATGATCTTACAGACGTCGACCTTGCCGTCTGGCTATCAATCCAGACGTCTGATTCTGGAAATTTTTCCAGAATCAGGACCCTGCTCGGCCTCCGCTCGCGACACCGCCCGCGTCGCACCTCGCGCGTCTGCTGCTCAGCCCGCAGCAGGTCCCTCTCCGCGACGCTCTGCGCCCCCTGCGCCCTCCGCCGGCCGGCCAAGCCGCTCCTGGCGAGCTCGCCCTCACGGCAGAGCCCCGCCCTCGCACGCCGCAGCTCCTCCGCGCTTACTGCGGCTGCCGCTGCCGCTGCGCCCTTGCGTCCGCTCGCTCTCGCGCATAGGCAGGAGAAGGAGGAAGATGGTGGAGACGGGAGGGGAGGCGCGCCCCCCTTTTAACGCCGCGCGGAGAGGAGAGAGAAGGCGGTCGCAGCCGCCTGCAGCCGCAGAGAAAGAGGGCAGAATCGCAGGTCTGCGCGCACAGGCGCGCAGACGAATATCCCGTGCGAGCATAACTGTTCGCCAGACGTCTGTAAACTATCCCGGACGTCTGGTCAGACGTCTGGATGTGATCCCAGATGTCTTGACAGACGTCTGGGCCACCTCCCAGACGTCTTAAAAGGCGTCTGGGGCACGCGCTCGTTACAGTAGGTTGGGCTCTTGAATTCCCCGAATTGGTAACATCACCTTGCTTCCTTGAGAAATTGGGATGGTTTCTCCACGTAGGATTGTAGGTGATTCCAAAAGGGTTGTTTATGGGAGGTGGACGAAACCCCTGGGTAGCATTCAGGTTTACCTGAACTAATTCAGGGAATTGATTAGCCAAATGACACTTAACAGTGGCGTGAAGAGTGCTTTGGTAAATGGAGCATTCAAAATGAGCTTAGACTTGGGAAGCTAATTGCGGGAATATGTTGGGGGTTGTCATGAGTCTTTCAAAGTTCTGGTTCAACAATTGGATTTGGAAGGCTAAATTCTGAGTAGCCCTGGCTTCACTAACTTTCACTTTCTTTTGGAGGATGGAAGGTTTTCTATCTTGATAGGCTGAGGTCAAGTGGATAGAATTGTCACTCAGTGACTCAAATAATGTCCAGGCCTCATCCTTCATTTTGGTAAGAAAGGTTCCAGCACAAGTAGCATCCACTGTTTGCCTATGCCTATCAGATAGTCCAGTATAAAACCTCTCTACTAGTTGCCATTTAGGCACTTGATGATGGGGGTATAATCGAATTAGATCTTTGAAGTGCTCCCAAGTCTCGTGAAATTATTCCCCATCTAATTACGTAAAACCCATGATCTCCCTCTTGAAGTGGTTGGTTTTGCTCATTGGGGAGTATTTCTTCAAGAATTCGCCCTTAAGGGTGCTCTAATCATTTACCCTTACATCTAAGGTGCGATACCAGTGTTTTGCTTTGTCCTTAAGGGAGAAGGGAAAGAGGGTTCTGATTAGAGCTTCGTTAGTAAAATTCTGAAGTTTCATCGTGGAGTAGACCTTGGTGAATTCCTTTAAATGTCGGTAGGGTCCTCCTTAGTAGTACCATAGGAGGGCAACAAGGATATGGTATTGCTCTTAATCTCATATGGATTATCCCATGCCGGTCGTCGTAGTGCTTAACGGGTTGGTTGGTCGGAATGAAGTAGTCTCTTAGGGTCCTTTGTTGATTTGGTCCTTGCTCAGCTATCTCTTCTCTCTTCTCTCTGGTAGGCTCTCCTAAGGATTCTCTCAGGCTCAAGATCAAATACTAGACTACCCTCAAAAGAATGTCTACCAAGCATGTAATATCTACCGATCACAATTTAAATTCTTGCCAATTGAGTAAGTGAAACCCCTACTCAACAGATCGGTCGAAAAGGGTCAAGGCGATGTCCCTCCGTTTCCACGTAAGTGGTATAAGAGAAATGTGGCTACTTGAGATCCTGACTGGCTCTATTTTGAGGAGGCTGAGGTAAAATTGGTTGATATACATTGCTAAACAAGTTATTCAATGCAATTATGTGACCTAAGTCAACCTTCAAGTGCTTTAGGACCTATACTTTGCTTCAATGATACTCTCAGGTGATCTAGTGAGAAGTTACTCCATGGACAGAATTGAGGGATGCAAGTAGGGCAAACCCTTCCTTTGAGGCAATGCGAATGCGGTGCCTCTTAACTACCCTTTTGTTTCTTTAAGAGGTGTCTCTTTTCTTGAAGTATCAAAACACTTGGTCACATGATAGTATTATCACCACAAAGTGAAATAGGAGGGGTATGTACCGATAAAGAGATTAGTGCCTATAGCCTTGAGGGATCGAGACCTAGTGCAGTGCCTAGTGTGTGTGCTCAGAGCCAGAAGTGTGCATTACACCGCAAATCAGTTTGATTTTGAGAAGAATTGCACACAAGTCACTTTTGACCAGATCAAATGTTATTTTGATTTTTAGGTTGAATCTAATTAGTCGTCCCAATTTCAATTAGGCAATCACTGAATTAGATAATTTCAATCAGCTTGGTGGTCTTGAGATTTAATTCTAATGCAATGCATAACAGGAGCTCGATGCAAAGATAGAAAGGTATACTTGACCCCAGCAATCTTTGTGTAGATAATGGACACGATGCAAATGAGATCTAATGTGTTGCTTAATCACCCCTAAATGTGCGCACCTAAGGGAATGCAACCCCTAAACAGGCAGCTCGATATTTTTCTTTTTTTTCTTTTAAGGTAGGCAAGTAGATAACCATAGATAAATTGCCCTATTGCTAAAGAAAGTGGAGACAGACCCCCGAAAATTAGCCCCAATGCTATAAGGGTGAGAAGACTGAAATGAAAGAAAATTTGCGACAAAGGAGAATCCCTTGTGAAAGTGGGATCCAAGTCTACTCTTTGTGTCCTCTCTGTGTGTGTGGGCATCGCTCAAGGTCGACGACGTTGCTCAGTTGCAGCTGTCGTCTCGTCAGATTCCTTGCACAGAAAAATAACCAATAGTCAGATCAATGGGCATCTCAAAATGAATTAGAAATAAAATCAGGTGAACCTATTGCATCTGTTGCCTTCCCGGCAACGGCGTCATTTGGATGGGAAATTTTCGCTTGTCAGAAAAATATGTGTCAAAATAATGTCGTGGTAAAAATCACGTGGTGGAAAAATCCGAGATCAAAAATATGTATCAGTGAAAACTAACCATGAGAGTTGGGATGTCGTGTCCACAGGGAGGCAAGGGGTCTACTAGAACTCGTTGGACTCTTTCACAAAAGTTCACAATTAAAGTTGCGAAGAATCGATGCCCAAACCCCTCTCAAATAAGGCTCATAACATTCACATATGTTGATAAAGCATTTACGAAAACGAGGGGGGTTTTCTTCCCAAAATATCCATTAATATAATATTATTAAATGAAAAATGAGATTCGGCAATGGCATTTTCTGTAAATACTAATTGGTGAAAAAACAAAGGATTCCTTCCCTTTGGGTGTGCGCGAAGAGGAGGCGATGGCAAGCCGTAGGAAGCTCGAAGGTTGACGTTGACGAGGCTGTTCTGGTGGCAATGGTTGCATGGCGAACAGCAGTCGGAGCTCACCGGCCGGAGAGGTGAAGCTCGCTGGCGGTGGGGTGTTCCAGGCATGTGTGTAGGGTACGGTTGGCGTGTCTGAAAGCAGGGTTGGTCTTGGGGTGTTGAGGTGATCACGATGGAGTAGATGGCGCAAAGAATCTTGGTCGCAGGTGGTGGTTGTGTGGAGTGCTTGTTGGTTGATGGGTTCTCTGATGGAGAAGATGAACAAGGTGCAACAGAGGTGGTTGCGCGCGGTGGCTGGAGACGTGCATGCGGAGGTGGCTGCGTGCGGTGAGGGTGGGTACGAGGGCTGTTGTGCGAGGCGTGGTCCATGCGAGGGAGGCGGATGCGTCGGCCTTCGTGGTTGTGGGCATGTGTGGGCGGTGGAGGTGGTTGAGTGTCGAGGA
The DNA here is from genome assembly GCA_037157565.1 of Thalassia testudinum. Lineage (NCBI taxonomy): Eukaryota > Viridiplantae > Streptophyta > Magnoliopsida > Alismatales > Hydrocharitaceae > Thalassia > Thalassia testudinum. The sequence continues at coordinate 63,403,496 of JAZHRO010000036.1, forward strand.
GATTGGCGGTGTTGATCTTTGGATGTCTGGGAAGGATCTCGGACAGCTTAACGAAAGGGAGAGGGGGCCCAGTTTTGCTGCTACGGCTGGTGCGGTGAGGAGGTTGAGGCACGCGACCTATGCGTAGTGGAGCTTGGTGGCTAGCGGTGTAGGGCGCAATTCTAACTGGTGAGGAGAGGGTGTTGCACTGTTGTGGGCGACGGTGGTCTCTGTCAGCGAGACAGGAAGGCATAGTGGAGGTTGTCCCTATCATGCACGGCGGAGGTCGCGGTGGTGCTATTGGGCGGTGGTTCGCGGTGTTGGTGGGTTTCTCTCTACTGAGGGAGGGGAAGATGATTCTGCTGGGTGCCATGGGGGAGGGGGAAGATGATAATCTCTAGAGATCCTTCCTATCTTGTTATAAACGGAGAATGAAAGAAAGAGAATAATTAACATGATTTCATGGGAACAAAAAAAGAAAGAGAGAGGTTAACAAGGCAAGAGGAAATCTTCGGGAAAGAGTGATCCCATGAGATTTTTATTTTTAGAAATTGATGAGTCATCTCTTATATTTGTTCTTTTAACAAGATTCCCTCGTTGATTTTCTTTCTCAACAAAACCTCTCATAATTTTAATGTTATATGGAAGATGTTATTTCGAATACTAAATCATGATTGTCTTGATTTTCAGTTCCATTTAATCTTAGAATTGATTATTTTTAGGCCCAATTAATGTCTACTAAAGTAGACATTTCACTACCTCCAAATGTTGTACCCTAGCAGCTGTTTCATTTAGACTTTCTCTGCTAGATCACTATACAAGAAAGCATTCTTAATATCTAATTGGTGCAACGGCCATCCTGGGTTAATTGCAATAAAGATGAGAATCTGGGTGGATGAAATGCAGGCTATTGGAGAGGTCTGCATGTAGTCAACACCATGTTTGTGTAAACCTCTTGTAACTAACTAGATCTTGTATCTATCAATAGTACCATCCGCCTAATACTTGATGGTATACACCCAACAACAGTCCAAAATAGCATCACCTGGAGAACATGGCACTGGCTCCCATGTCCCTCTAAACTAAAATGTTTGCATCTCCTCATCCATGGTTGCATTCCACCGAGGATCTTGGGAGGCTTGACTATAGTCCCTCGGAATGACTACAGCAGTAATGATAGATGCAGATTGCCTAATCTCCCCTTCTAGGTGAGAAGTCCTAATGTAATGTGACATCGGATATAACACGCTTGAGTGATTGGACTTTCTCAATGCAATGGGCATCTCATCATCTGGAACTGACTCAATAGGAACCATAGGAGTAGAAACAGGAGAGGGATCCTGAGGAACTGTAGAAGAGGTAATTGGATGCTGCTGATAAACCTGAGTCTTCCTGAGATCTAACTTTATGCTAAAACACTCCTTGGAGTAGTAAGGTATCTTCTCAAAGAAGGTTATATCTACAGTCACTATATATCGTCTGTGAACCGGATCAGAACAAAAATATCCTTTTTGAGTCTGTGAGTAGCCCAAAACAATGCACTTTACTGCTCTAGGAGAAAACTTGTATTGATTCCCATGTGCTTGGATAAAACATGTGCTCCTAAATACCCGAAGGGGCAAAACAAAGGGTCTGTCATAGTTTGGATGCAGCACCTGAAAAGGCACATGTCCTTGGAGTACAGAGGTGGGTACCTTATCGATCAATTATGCAGTGGTAATTACAACATCCCTTAAAATTTGTTTGGGCACCTTCACATAAATCATCAGTGTCTAGGCAATGTCCAGAAAATGTCTTAACTTACGCTCTGCCATGCCATTCTTTTGAGACGTGTGAGCGCAAGAGGTCTGATGAATGATCCCATGAGTACTAAAGAACTCTTGCATCTCCCTCTGGACAAACTCCAATGCAATGTCATTCTAGAAGACTATAATAATAGAGGAATACATCTTGACCTCTGCAAAGAACCTATGAACCACCTATGAGATCTTTGATCTAGCCTTCATCAAGACCCAGGTGGTATGACTATGATCATCAACAAATACTACATGGTACCTCTATCCTCATGTACTTGGTACTATCGTTGGCCCCCACACGTTGCAGTGAACCAAGTGGAATGATGTAGCTTTGACCCCATCACATCGACAATGAAAAGTGCTCCTGTAGTGCTTTCCTAACTGGAAATCTTCACACCAATGTTAGTGACGTAGGCAACTTGAGGTACATCTGATGCATCTTTCCAATTGAAGGGTGTCCAAGTCTCTGGTGCCAGAGCTAGGGGTCACTGGCAATGGACACGTCTTCAGCGAAAGATGTCAATGTATCCAGACAATAGAGGTCATCTCTCTCTATCTCACCACCAATAATGCCATTGGTGTGTCCGTTGAGAGAATTGAGTAGTTATTTAGTGTCACATTGGAAAGTGTGCACTTTGTGTGTGTAATGGCCTATAAATAGGCGTGTACTCCTCCCATTTATCTTTGAGAAGAAATATAGAGAAATCACGCCCATAGGACGCATCTCTCGTGGTTTTCTCCTCGCTCCTTGTGAGTGGGGTTTTCACGTAAATCAAAGCATTCCATTATTGTTTATTGCTTTGATTTATGCTTCACATTATTTAAATATTTCAACTTGGTATGGGTTATTTGATCTTTAAATCATTATTATTATTTTGTTCTTTGAGTCTCCTTTTGTTCATCCAGAAGAGGAGGATTGGAGAGGCCAAAATGGCAGCGAGGAAGTGGGAGAGCAGCAGTGCACCCACTGTAGAGGTGGAGCAGTGGCACACCGAAGGCCGCAGAGGCGACGCGGTGGTGATCTGTTGGGCTGCATCAGGTGGTGCAGGTCCAGGGGTCTGTGGCGGTGAAGGAGAAGGCTTCCCCTCTTGGCACAGCTGTAGGGGGGCGATGCGAGGTGGCAACGCCATCGCTTCTTCGGCACATCTCCATCGTCGCGGAAGGTGGTGCTTCTCAAGCAGAAGGTGCAAGTCCTGCTGAAGTTGGGCAAAGTGTGGGGTGTAGTCAAGGTAGCCTCTGCGCTCTCATTGCTACCTCCGTCTTCCACTGCTCGAGGTGGTGCTCGCGGTCTCGGAGGCAGTCCTCGAGGAGGAAGATACGGTCGCAGAGGCGGTGGCAGGACTCCTTGGAGGCGAGATGATGGCGGCGCTAGGGCCTGCGTGTGGTTGAAGTGGAGGAGATCGTGATGTAAAGGTCACGTCAACAGCAAAGATCACGGCGATGAAGATGGTGAGGGCGATCTTGACGAGGTCGCAACGGAGATCTCGCGGTGAGATTGCGTGAGCAATAGTGAGGAGACTTACGTGAAGATCTTGCGTCCGAGAGTAGCCCTTGTGGTTGTAGCATGTGAGATCTCGCGAGATATGAATCGGCGAGGAAGTTTGACGGTGATCGCCATGCGAGATTAACGATGTTGAGGACTGGCAATACGGTGATGGTGACCGAGATCAGCGTGACCTTGACCTCCTCGTGACTTCGATGGGTTCTTTTTGAACCTTCCAAAGAGGTGCGATGGGTGCTTGCCCTTTCTTATATATATATATATATATATACACACTTTTTTTTCTTTCCTTATGACAAGCCCATGAGGAAATAATGAAAGAGATAAAAAAAGGAAAAAAGAAAAAAAGGAGAGAAAAAAAAAGAAAAAGAAAAGAGAAGGGAAGAAGGAAAAAAAATAAAAGAGAAGAAAATAAATGGCATGAAAAAAAAGAAAAAAGGTAAAAAATGATGATGAGGTTTATGGTTGAGAGAAGATGTGAAGTCTTCTCCAATTTTTATTATTTTATTTTCTTCTCATTATTATTTTTTCTCTCGTACGAGTATATGGGAGAAAGGAGTGTGGGAGCATGTTGTAGTCACTCCTGTTTGGTAATCTCTTTGTTGTAGTTCCAAGGCGCGGTAGCATTCTCCAGTAGTTGAGGTGATATCAGATATCGCTACGGACTTGTTTAGTAGCTGATCTTCACATGAGAAACCAAACTCTGGGAGGTTCAGAGTTTCAAGGTCTCCAAAAAGAGGGAGATTCATTTTCGAGGTCCTTAGAGGAAGAGCCCGGTTAGTTTCTATGTGGAAGATGTAGCTTCGATGTTTTCAGAGGAAGGTCCTATTTCAGGGATACTGAATGGGGAGCCATCAGTACATGATCTTCAGAGATAGCCATAGATCTTTCAGTAGCTCCAGCCTTTGTTCCCGCCTGTGTAGAGTGGGTTTCTTTGTGTTACAAGCTAAGCATTCCATGCTCCAGCTTAAGGGGGAGTGTTGAGAGAATTGAGTAGTTATTTAGTGCTACATTGAAAAGTGTGCACTGTGTGTGTGATGGCTTATAAATAGGTGTGTACTGCCATTTATCTTTGAGAAGAAATACAGAGAAATCACGCCCATATGATTCTTCTCCTGTGATTTTCTCTCTGCTCTTTGTGAGTGGGGTTTTCACGTAAATCCAAGCATTCTATTATTGTTTATTGCTTTGATTTATACTTCTGTATTATTTAAATATTTCAACTGTCTGTCCTGGAAGTAACAATGCCTGTCATCAAACATAACTCGACACTGGAGATCCTTGCATATTTTACTGACTGACAATAAGCTCATGGGAAACTCTAGAATACATTGAATGTCCGTTATCCTCAAAATAGGAGATACCTAGAAATTTCCTTTAAAGGGTAGAAATTTGTTCTTAGATAAGTAGGAATGAAGTAAGACTTGGTCGATAGATTGGATATGCTCCTAAAACATGTATGTAATTTGTCCATTATAAGGAACATTGCTAAGAATGTTTACTTAAGTTTTATCTACTGTGGTAAATTGAGTCACTTCAAACTCATAATGGAAGTGATGAAGCTAAGGTATTGAATTGAATCTTCCCTTTATTTTGTAAGTTTTCCTTATCTACTAAACTTTCCCCATCAGCCTCTGAAACTATTCTTCAAAGAGCATGAGGAAATAAAGTAAAATAAAAACCTTCTGTCAATGAATATCAAGTCCTGAATTATTTTAAGATTCATCCGTGATTAAGATGGGTAGGTAGTTCAGTAGGAGTGACTCAACTAAAAACTGCAACTAGGTTACTGATCTGGTTGAAAAGAAGACATGAATCTTCTGTTCATTTCTATCTTACAACCAAATGAATCTAAATTTCCTTCAATGTGTTGTTATGGGATTGGATTGGCTTGGCAAAGACAACCATATCAACCCTGAGGAAACACTGGATTTACATGTAACAAACCCCTATGGATGAAAAGGGGTAAAAAGCCACAGATCTAAACTCGTTAATTGTAGGAATTATATTGGTACCTGTTGTAGGAGAGACCCCAATCTGCAAGGGAGTGCTAGCTCCTCCTGACCTGAAGACCCTCTTTCATATACGTCGTGATTCTCTCTGTTTTGCCCAAGTGCCTATAAGGAGAGTACTCCTGTATTTTAAAAGTGACATACAGACTCAAAAGCCAATCCCAGTGGCAGTCTTAATTGACTTGGGATAAAAGGCACATAATATATCAGGAAAAAACCAACTAATTTGCTAACAACTTTAGCACCTACAAATGGCAGTGACATGCTATAATGTTTCTTATCGAGGTTGTACATTCTTTGCAGGATTGGATGGAGGAGATGGTGGCATACATAAAATCAATCGACAAGAAGCATCTCCTAACCGTGGGTCTGGAAGGATTTTATGGCCCAACTAGTGCTAAAGAGAAATTAAAAGTCAACCCAACACAATGGTCTGGTACGATTGGATCAGATTTTATCCGCAACTCCAACATCGAAGGCATAGATTTTGCCTCTGCCCATGTTTATCCAGATCAATGGTAAGTGTTGCCATCTGCATCTCTCAATGCTGCATTTGTGGTCTTCAAGAAGCAATTTCATTGAAAAGGAACGATAATTTTTCAGGTTCGAGAAGCAAAATCTCACCTTTGCTGAGAAAGTAAACTACACAGCTAAATGGTTAAACTCTCATATCGATGACGGAGATGGGGAACTTAACAAACCCATATTGTTTACCGAATTCGGATTCTCAAACAAGCTCAACAAGGAATACGATCACTCCCAAAGAGATGCCTACTTTAAGACGGTATTTGACATTATATATGATTCTGCTACTAGAAACAGAGCTGGTGTGGGGACATTCATCTGGCAGATGCTTGTGGGAGGTATGAAGGAATACAATGACGACTATGGTTTCATTCCAGGTGATAGGCCCAAGCTCGATACAATAATAAAGGATCATTCATGCCGGTTGGGCATAGTGAGCTACGGCATCAATTCGTTCAACAGGAGATTGAGGAACTTATGTTAGGGAGAGATTGCCAGAGATTTTTGGGTCAGCAGGTACCATCTTGGTATCTGGGTGCCAAATATATGTTCGAGCCATTTCAGGGGATTTGAAGCTTTTACTCATATCTGTCGTTTTAGGTGTTTACAACGATACGTGCTGTTGGGTTCGGTTTGGTTGTGCTTGCAATACGGTCAGGAGGGTTCACTCTGGTTGTATAGGCTAATATTCTTTCGCTCCATTTTCATGCCTATGGTATTCGATAGGTGTTCTCCATTTCTCATTGTATGGGTTTTGAAGGAAATGGGACAAACTGTTGGACCCAGTTGACAGAAATCGGGGTCTAAGGTGCACTTGAATTTTGGCTACCATGGCGCCAGTCTTTCTTCTGTTAATTGGTAAATGGTTGATCTGAGGTTATGATGTCGGCAAAGCTTTTTTTGCAAAAAAAAAAAAAATCGGGTCATCTAATCAAACAAACCTGGTTTTTGTTGATTTTTTTAAATCGAACCAAATCAAATTTTAGACTACAAACCTTAGAAATTCGACAGCAATGAAGGTTGGGGAAGAGGGACTTTTAGTGGGAGCAGAGGACAATCATTCGTGTGCGTTTTGTGAAAATTTAATTTATCTTTCTTGCAGTATTTCACACGTTATTACATGCTTTTTAGATTACATAAATCCATATTTAACACGATTAAAGCTTGTGGAGTGAAAGTCGGATTATGAATGAACATAGCCTGCTTTTGTTCAATTCATTCAAAATTAACTAAATAAAATAAAGATAAGGAAATTGCCACGAATCTTAAAAATGACGTAATAGGAAGAAAAGATAAAGCGAGGACAAGACATAAAATATTGTAAATATGTAATGTGTTTCATGAGCATACCAGACATTTCAACGCCATGCGGCCACTTGGCCGCAGAAGGAATGCGAGGAGAAAAGGAATGAATGGAGGTCGTTGAAAGGAGCTGTTTTTATTAACGTTTTGAATCGGTACCTGCTGGTTAGATATTTTTAAGTGGTTCAATCGTTTATTTATATCCATTGAATTAGTGATGACGTTATTATGTAAAAAATTTAAAAAATATTGGATTGTGAGAATTTTAAATTAATTTGTATTGATTTAATCAAGGATAATTGATTTGAATAGGTGTTTAATAAATAATTGAAGATATATAGTAGGAAAATTATGTGATAATTTTAGTTATATTAAAATTTATATGTTTTTATTAATATTAAAAAAAATTAAAGATATAATTAAAATTGAGAGTTTAACTTCAAAAAAGAATGAATATGATTGAGTCTATTAAATCAATTGATTCAGTTTAATTTTAAAAATATTAGTGTTTATTCAAAAGATAGATAGACCTCGGTTAGCTCAAAATAGTTTATTTACATATATTCATCATAAGAGGTTGAAATCCATAATACATGTACCATAACATACCAATGGAACCCAACTCCATTTCCAGGGAGTGTGCCCCGATACATCAAAAGTTTATGCACAAAATCACAATTAATGTTTCAAACATCGTTCATAAAAAATATGCAATCTCAATTGGCGTAGATAAGTACGACGAAGTTTTTGCATCTTAATGGATGGCTTTCACCATAACTAACGCATCAGACAATGCCTTACGAATCTTCCTCATCCTGTTGTTGCAAACCAGTTCAATCATTTTTGTTGACTTTAGCTTCTTCAAAACTTCTTCAATTATAACCGCTTCCGTCAAACTTGCACCACGATAAGAAAATCGATTAGATATAATCCATTGGACATTATTATCTACATCTAAATAAACGGTTAAATCACTAGAAAAATCTTACAATGTTCTTGCATTTGTGTAGATCCTCAGTGTACACATGGGTCGGATACAATCTGAATACCACCCGACTCAATCTGACTAGATGGGTCAAGAGGTTAGGTTAAGATTTTTTCAATTCCATAAAAAGTTAAGTTAGATTCTGTGTTTAACTCACCTAACTTAACCGACAACCCAATACAATTCGATTTCTAATTTTATATATATATATATATATATATATATTATCAATCGCAATCCTCACCAGTCAACTCACGATCTCATAGGTGACTCATCTCTCCCACTATTGGCTCCATGCGGTGCCCTTTTCTTTTGTTAGCTCCAAGCTTTAGGTGGTATCTTCTTCTCTCCTCGGTGTCAGTTGTCAAGTAACCCACCTTTCCTCTCCTCTTCTTCCCCATAGGACCCTCTCCCTTGGCATCACCACTCCCCTTCCCCCTAAAAACACTCTCTCCACCAACTACCACCACCAGACAATCACTTCTCCTCTCTTCTTTCCTGCAGGGACCTCACAACCATCGTTAGACGGCCCACCTCTCCTCTCCTATTCTTTTCTCAGGAAACACCCCCCCCTCCAACACCACACACACACACACCAGGGCCACAAACACTGGACTATCCCTCTCCCTCAGCACTACCACCCCCTTCCCCCCAACAACCCTCCTCCCACCAACCACCACCACCGGACGACCCCTCTCCATCAGCACCAACAACCCCCCCCACAACGACCCTCTCCCCACCAATCACTACCATCAACCTTCCTCCCTTTTTTTTCTTTTAGTATTTGTATCTATAAATTTATCATTTTGGATGGTAGTGCGAAATACATTTATGTATTATTTGATTTTTATTAAATTTTATTATTAAGTATGTTTTTATCTTTTTTTTATTATATTTAAATCATATCTTTATTTATTTGTTTGAAGTTTTTTAATTTGTATCTATTTTGTTTACTTTTTATAAGATACAAATTATTTATTTATGAGTTAGAAAATTTTTTATTAAGTATAAAAATCATAGAAAGTACATAGAAGATAAATATAAGTTTGAATAGTCAATAAATTGCTTAACCTGATTCAATTTTATATGTTGGATTGGATTTGATTCGGTAGTGTAACAGATTAGGTTGATTAAAAAAATCCAACTTACAAATCGTGGATTGGATTTGAGTTAGATACCAACCTGACTCAACCTGATGCATGTACACCCATAATAGATCCTATGGTTAATTTGCTTTTATAATTTTCATCTTCTCTTAAATAGTGAACATTATTGGCTTGGTTAGGACTCAAGGATAAGCATCCCTTACATCTTAATTTATCACCTGAATTCTTGTAGAAGTTACAAAAATTGAAAGCATGTCTAACTACCTTATCCACCTCTACTCCAAATATATCTTTCGATATGCTTTGCATTTAGTACTATATTCTTTATTCTCAACTATATACTTCAATAATTCATTGAGAGAAAACTCCACTCTCCAAACTTATATGAACCAAGCTGCCCTAGCAAAACCACATGCATAGAAATCAAAGATGTTCAGTAAATTCAACCTAGTTACCACATAAAAGACATTATACATCATCCAATATTATTAGATCTCTCACTAGTACCGCATTCGTGATCACTTTCCATAAATAACACAATTCTTAAGGAATGTTTACGATTCCACTGTTTCTTAATTTGCTAAATATCCATCCCTCGACGGTTCACTGAATTATTATTCTTCCTCATTAATATGGGGTTGCAAATCAACTCATCTCGATAGTTCCCATCCAATGGAATTTTAATATTCCTAATACCATTTGCAATTTCTTCGGAGAACAATCTCCCAACCACCTCCTCCTTCCAAATTCTATTGTCCTGGTGGATTAAATCCTCACCTTTTGTTATCAAAGGAATACCATAATGCTTCGTAACAAAATTCTTATCCAAAGAAGGTATCCATGTATCCCTCTAAATGTTTATTCCATCTCCTTTCCCCACCTTTCATAAACATCCTTCAAATCAACAATGCTTCATTGAGCAAAATCCTTCCAAAAGACTAAATGATGTGCCTTAACTTCTACCTCCCAAAATTCTCGATCATGAACATCTAATTTCCTTAAACCAAAATGTAGGGAAACTCATTGCACAATGCATTCACGCATGTGCAATGGTCTTGGGTCCCATCACTCCCTCCACATGAGCCTAAGGGGTGGGTCCCACCACTCCCCTCCACATGGGCATGAGGGCTTTTAATCCTTAATGCGCATCCTGCCCTTTTCATTGCCGCTCTTTCTTTGTCTCCCCTCTTCTCTTCTTGTCCTTCTTCTAGGTATGATCTTCATTATTGATTAAGCGGCAACAACTCCTTTGTTTCCCCCTCGTTCCTTGCCTTCAAATTCTTTCACAACACCCAGAAGGATAAAGATTAGGGCTTGATTTGCATTAAGAACAACTATAAGAGGAGATTACCTTCTCCTTTGAGTCCTCGGTGCAAGAGATGAGTAAAAAGAAGGATTCTTGCAACAACAATGAAAAAAAAGGAGTTAGAGAAGGTAATGATGGCGGAAAGGGAGGGATATGTGTAAATGGAGGCCAATTGCCTCTCAAACACAACATGGGGCCTTTTATATCAATTGTAAATTTAATACTCATGTTTTCCTACCCAACAAGTTGGGTTACAACGAAGCCCATTTTCTTCTTTTTCAAGAGAAGAAGCCCCTCTTAGAACATTTGTTAATGAACTTAACTTGGATTTAGGTTATAGAACCCATAGTGTCTACTTAGGGCTCAATTCATCACATTAATTCCTAATGACACTAATTAGAGTCCATTAGCTTAATTTCAACTGAGTTTAAATTTGATCGCTTGCACCCTACCCCTCTTAGAAAGATTTCATCCTCTACATTGGCCACATTATCAATTCAAAACAATCAAGGTGTTAGGTTTGAGAGTTCACATGGGCTCCTACATAACCCTTTAGACTTTTGACCATGCCACCACTACACCAAAGGTATGACCTTCTTGCACAACTTATTCATCACCTAATCTAATGTTTGAACCTATTAACTTTGTAGCTGAGGTTCAACTCAATCTAATGGTGAACCTTGATAAGTATGCATATTTATGTCATAATATGCTTAGTGTTGTTAGCTTTATAAATTAGTTGTATTAGAATTAGGTCATTTTATAAATATTTTCATACATGCATTTTAGGTTTAAGAATGCATAATTGAGCCTAATGATTCTGTAAGCACTAATTTGAGGCTCTATTCTATGAAAAGTGTTTGGATCAAGCCAAGAAAGAGGAGAAATTAGATTGAATTTGTGAGAGAAGAAGAAACCCTGCCTATTCCACCATAGAACCTCGACCTTAATACTAATTCTAATCCACATTCCTAATCTTAAACCTAACCCTAACCCTAATCTAAAACCCTAATTCCTATCATCACCTAAACCCTAATCCTAAACCTAGTCCTATTCCTATTCCTAATTCTCCATACCTAAAGCCCTAAACCAAACCCGACCTTCTAGAAACTTCCAAATCCCATGTCACCTTCACCTTTGCCTCCATAAAATCCTACACAAATCCCATAAATTAACTAAACTCTTCTGGATCAAATAAAACCAGTTACCTTCAATTAATGTCCCACATTCCTAATTTCACCTCCCATGTGAACATGCCACCACCTTGTGTTCACACCCACCATCAACAAAGCCCCATGCAACACATCTCCATAAATCTCGCACAAACTCCCCACCAAATGCTACCATAGTCCATGCATACTGATGAGAACCTCATCATGAGCATTAACTAGCTCATTTTGACCTAAGAAAGAGAATAAGAGCTCCTACATAACCTAGAGAAGGACCTAATTCAAGGAATTAGTGTTATGAGAAGAAAACATGAAATAAAGGGTAAAACTGTAATTTTACCAATATAGTACATAAATGGGATTTCTCAGAGGTAAAACATAGGTCAAATGGTCTAAAGAAGATAAAAAGTGAGTTAGTTCAATCAGAAATGGGTTATTGTGAGAGCTAAGAATTAAATGACATCTTGTAACCCTAAAACAGACTCACTTAATTAAAAAAGGTTATGGTCAGGATAAAAATAAAATAAACTATCTAAAATTCATGGAAAAATATCCCCTAGGGTTTAGAACATTCAAATTGACCTTTGGAACCTATTTTGACCTAAGTAGGGGTCCTAGCTAGATATTTGACCTAATTTGGGTTTTTGTGTAAAATGTTCAGTTAAACGTAGTCAAACCTAAAATCCAACTTCACCATTGGATTCCTTAGGTCTAAATTAGGTTTTTACCAAAATTTGGATCTAAGGGGAGGTCATCTTGACCTAATTTGCAAAATAGTCCACTTAATTACATTCTGACCCCTAGCTTTTGAAAATCCTTGCACAGATCCCCCTAACTTCCTCGCCACCCTTACAATCAGGTCCCTCTGCCATTAAAGTAGAGGAGTCCTACTCCGGCGAGGAATGGAGGGGGATTACTCCCTGATTCCTCAGAGATCTCCTCTCAGATTTGGAAGGGAGATTCTCTGAGGAATTCTCTTTCATCTAAGCATGATCCCATGACGTGATTTGCACCCAATCTCTCGTGCGAACGCATGAGAGATTTGGGTCTCCAACTGATTCCTTCTCCGGTGAGGACTCTTGTGCTTAGAAGCTTGTCTTCCAAGCATAAGAGCCCCTACCAGTGCCTATAAAAGGTCCACCACCTTCGGCCGCACCTTTTTAGCTTGACTTGGTTGGAGAACCGCCCCAATTTCCTCCCTTCTCCTCTGGCCAGGTGTCTAGCGAGCTCCAGCGAGTCCTCTTTCTCATCGCTCTGCCACAATACCAGTGGTAGAGCCGTCTTCACCACCTTCCTCCGTGTCGCGCAATACCTGCACACGTGCCTTCAGCCCCGTCATCGTCGTTGTCACCCCTCTACTGGACGTCTTCTTCTTCGGCGGTGATAGGTACAGCCAGTCATCTCTTCTCAAGTGACACGGGGTGCGATTTATTATTTTTGTGTTTTCTGTTGGTTGCCTCAAGTGACATGGGGTGAGGTCCCTCACCCATGCCCCTGCCTCATCCGCGGTGCACACCCACGTGGACCTGGTACCTGACCCGTTTACCTAGCACTCCTCATGCACTACACCACGCGGGTGCGCCTGAACCCGGGCACGCGAAACCTGACCCGATTACCCGGCTTTGGGAGAGCGAACCGAGGAGAGAAATAGAGAGAGTGACGTGGCGAGGGTAGGGGATAGGTTTTGCTCTCGTGTGCGTGCATAGGGAAGAAAGAAGAGGTTGAAGGTGCAGCCGCAGGGAAGCTAAGGAAGCCAAGGAGGGAAAGCAAAGGCCAAAGCTTAAGGGCTGAAGGAAGAAGAGGAGTGGCTGAAGAAGAAAGCCCAGGGCAGAGATTGAAGAAAAGAAGAAAAGAAGGCAACAAGGAAGGAAAAGGAAGAAGAAAAAGCAAAAGAAAGAAGCCAAAGTCAGAGAGGCAAAGGTAGAAGCACAAGGCAGAGAAGAAGAAAGACTAAAGTCTGAGAAGGAAGGAGATCAAAGAAAGAAGAAGCGAAAGGAAAGAAGGGCAGGAGAAGGCAGAAAGAAATAGAAGGCCAAAGTCAAAGAAGAGAAAGTCAAGGAAGAAGAGAAGTAAAAGAAGGAAGAAAGCCAAAGAGTAGAAAAAGAGAAGACAAGGAAGAAAAAGCAGACGGCCAAAGAAAGAAGACATCAGAGAAAGGAAGAAAGAGCCAAAGCTAAAGAAGAAGAAAGGAAAAAAGAAGCTGAAGAGAGAGCCAAGCCAAGAATCAACCTTTTTTTCCAATTCTTCTCAATCTCTTTTATTTTGCTACATTTTAATATTCATAAACTCTAGCATTTATACTCTGAATTAGGTTTTGAGTAGATTTAAGTATTCAATTACATTGATTGAGATTAGTGAATAAATTCCATTTGCTCCCTGTGTTCAACCTCAGATACTTAGGTTTTCGAGTAATAAAAACTTCTTATCTGTTTTCAAGGTGATTTTGTTTATACTACAATGCACATCTTTTAAAACCCCGATCTCGCCTTGTTAACACATACCACCATCCAAATCCCAAAAATCCAATCAACTCCCAAATCCCATAATTCTAATCACATTCCTAATTCATAAAACCTTATCCTACATACCATAAAAACCCAACTGCTTGCCCTCCAACCCAAGCATCTAGTTGTCCCCCCTCGCTATAAAAACACCTTCCCACCACCATGCAAAGGGGTCTCCTCTTAGCTTCTTTTTCTTGCCTCCACCATAGTTGTCCTCTTCCTTCCACCTTCTTCCTCTCCAAGCTCCTTTTTCCACACCAAACGTGGAGATGATTGCAAAAATTCACTTTCGTCATAGTAAAATTGTGTAAGAAATTCTTAAATTTATTTCAATCGAACTCATAAATATGGACATCACAGTTAAAAAATGGAGTCCAAGTCGTTCGAAGGGAGGCTACTAGACTAAATTCACTTTCCTAAATACCAGGAAACAGGAAAACAAATTTGGATGAGGGATTGCTATTACTAGAATGCAAGTAGAACTAATGGCATGCAACTAGTATAAGTACTAAAAGAAAGTAGATAACTTGAAGGCAAGTTGTAAAAGAACTACCAGAACCTTTTATTGAGATGATAAGTGATGAGTCCATTTTAATAGACTAATATTACGCCTGAGTAACTTTAATCGTATCTTTTAGGTTAATAACTGCATTAAGTTATAGAATGTTTGCATTCATCACGATTTAAGTTTACATCTATTTTATAGTATTCTATAACTTAATATGTAATGATGTTACGTTTTTATGTTGCAGGAATAATATTTAGAAAGAACAAGGGGGGGAATAAATTTCCCCAACACATAGCCTGTGCTATCCCTCCCTCATCCTCCGGTTAGCCGCAACTCCTCCTGCACATTTACCTAATCTCCTGCCGCCCTCCCTCAACAAACGAGGCCATATTTAGAAAGGATTTTGAAAATCACTGGAAGGGACATGGGGCACCTCCCTGCAACGTGCCCTCCCCTCTGCAGACCTGCCTCGCCACCAGCACCACCAAGCTCTGCGCTTGCCCTTGCAAGCCACACCATCACTGCGCCCCCTTCTAGTGCCATCCACCAGCCTGCACCAAGCACGCCAAGCGCCCACTGCAGTGTGCGCCCCCCTCGTCCGTGTGCCCTTCTGCAGCACCCGCAGGCGCTCTGCCTGTATGCCCCGCCTCGCTTCACCCGCAGTCCTGTTCAGGTGCAGCACCATCACCGCGCCCGCACCAAGCACCTGCACCCTCACCAAGCGCCCTGCAGGGGCCTGCTCGCCCATCTCCAGCTGGCCTTGCAGGCGCTAGCACCGCCCCACCCGTGCCCGCAGGTGTTTCCCCCTTCCAGCCCGCTTACGCACCTGCGCAGGAAACCCTTTGTAGCGCCATCCGCTCCGCCTGCGCCCTCACCAAGCAAGCTGCAAGCATGCGCCCTCGCTTCACTAGCGCTCCCTGTAGGTAGGCGCGCCCCCTCCCACAGGCGCTTGCCCTCGCCACCAGCGCCCTGCAGGCGCGCACCCGAGCGTAGCCAAACGCGTGGTTACAGCAGTCTCCTTCTCCTACAATAGGCCGGAGGCCCTCCCCCGCCTGTCGGCCACCTCCAGCCACCTCTCGCCATTCTGTCACCGTCATCGTGATCCCCACGCGTCAGTCAACCTTTCCCCATAGCAGCTCCGTCGCCGGTGCTCCATTTGCCACGCGAGGAGGAGAGAGAGTGAAGCTCTGTTTTCCCTTCAATTAGTTATTACATGTGCTGCCATTGCCAAAATTTGATTTTTGATTTATTATTATTTTATTGTGGCAAAATTGCGAATGCACACTCATACTTTTTGATAATCACACGTTATTGTTATTCACCTGTTCGAGATTGGTTTTGGGATTAACATGTGCACTAATTTTCTCTAATATATGTCAATTGAAAATTACATAATATCATCACATATTTATTGAAGATTTCAGTGAGGGAAAATTGCACATATACCCCTATATTTTTAGTTATTATGAATCTTCTTTCCATCGCATTTTATGTCGGATTTGACTAGGGATTTCACACTTAACCGAAAGAATATGAAATAATCGAGAGTTTATTGCATACTTGCCTCCCTGTGGACACGACCCGCTCTTCTATGAGTGGTTATTTTTATTATTAATTAGTCAATTTTTCCACCACTTAAATACTACAATGCGTAGCGAAAAATCGACTTTTCCAATTGGCGTCGTTGCCGGGGAGGCAATAGACGCAATAGATTTACTTCATTGTTTTTGAATATTCTGAGTTGCGAAATTATCTGATTAATTTTTTTTTTACTGTGCGAGGAATCTGACGAGGTGCAACAGAGCGGCGACAGCAACCACGAGCTAAGCCACACGAGGAAAAGACGTAGGTGACCAAGATCCTGCTTTCACAAAGGATTCTCCGTCGTCACAAAATTTATTTCTATCTTTTTGCCCTTGTAGTAATTGGGGCTGAATTTTTGGGGATTTGTCCCCACATTCTTTAGCTACTAGGGCTTACATTATTTTTTGTGCATGCGTGATTCTATTTTCTACTTGCCTGCCTTTAAAACCAACAAAGAAAATATCGAGCTGCCTATTTAGAAGTTGCATGCCCTTAGGTGCACACATTTAGGGGTGATTGAGCAGCACATTAGATCTTATTATTGCATTGCAAGCATATTAGCACGAAGATTGCTGGAGACAGGTACATCTTTCTAACTTTTGCATCCAGCTCCTGTTCAAGCATTTGCATTCAAATTAAAATTCAAGACCACCAAGTTGTTTGAATTTACTACTTCAGTGGTCACATAACTAAAAGTGGGACTGATAATCAGATTAAACCCTAAAAGCAATTCACATTTGATCTGATTCTAAGGGACTTGTCTGCGATTTCAAAAGAAATTAAAAAGATTTGCGGTGTGTTGCACACTTCTGACACTGAGCACGCACATTAGGCACCGATCTCTTTATTGGTGCAGACCCTCCTATTGTGCTTTGTGGTGGTGGTGATACTATCTTTTGACCAAGTGTTTTGATACTCCACGGAGGGGGACACCCCTTAAAGGAACAAAAGGGTAGTTAAAGAGGCACCGCGTACGCATCGCCTCAAAGGAAGGGTTCGCCCTACTTGCATCCTTTTGTTCGTCCTTGGAGTAACTTCTCACTTGATCACCTGGGAGTATCATCCAAGCAAAGTATAGGTCCTAGGGCGCTCGAAGGTTGAATTAAGGCATGTAATTGAAATGAAAAACTTGTTTGGCCATTTATATTAACTAATTTGACCTCCGCAATAAAGAAGGTTAAGATTTCAAGTCCACACCCCTCTTATACCACTTACGTGGGAACGGAGGGATAAGTCTTGATCTTTTGACTTATCTTTGGAGTGGAGGTTTAACTTACTCAATAAAAATCTGAATTGTGTTTTGCATGCTTGGTAGACGCTCTCTTGAGGGTAGTCTAGTGTTTGATCCTGAGCCTGAGAGAATTCTTAGGAGAGCTCACCTAGGAGAGGAAAAAGAAGGAATGGTTGAGCAAGGTGCAAATCAACAAAGGACCCTACGGGACTATTTTATTCCAACTAACCAACCTGCACAAGCACTAAGACGACCGGTAGGGGATAATCCGTATGAGATCAAGAGCAGTACCATATCTTTATTGCCCTCTTTTATGGTACTACTAGGGAGGACCCCTACTGGCATTTGGAGGAATTCACTGAGGTTTGTTCTACGGTGAAGCTCCAGGGCTTTACTGATGAAGCCCTGATGAGGACTCTATTTCCTTTCTCCCTTAAGGATAAGGCCAAGCATTGGTATCATACACTCGATGCAAGGGTAAATGATTGGGCCACCCTTAAGGGAGAATTTTTGAAAAAGTATTTTCCTATGAGTAAAACCAACCATTATAGAAGAGAGATTATGGGTTTTACTCAACAGGAAGGGGAGAAATTTCATGAGACTTGGGAGCGCTTTAATGACCTTCTTAGGTTATGCCCCCACCATCAAGTGCCAAGATGGCAGTTGGTCGAAAGGTTCTATAACGGATTATCTGAAAGGCATAGGCAAACCATTGATGCAGGCTGTGCAGGAACCTTCATGACCAAAACTGAGGATGAAGCCTGGGCATGATTTGAAACATTAAGCGACAACTCCATACATCTGTCCTCTACCTATCAAGAAAGAAAACCATCAATCTTGCAGAGGAAGATAGAGGCCCATGAAGCCGGGGCTTCTTAGGATTTGGCTTATCAGATTCAACTATTGAATAAAAACTATGATAGGCTTTTAGCAAACCCCGGCATGAACCCGCAAGCAGCCTCTATTTTTCAGGCTTCAAGAGAATGCTCCATTTGCCAAAGCACAACGCACTCCACTGCGGAGTGTCATTAGGAAAACCAATTCCCTGAGTTGATTCAGGCCGACTTGAATGCGGCCCAAGGTTTCCACCCCCCTCACAATAACCCTTACTCCAACACTTATAATCCAGGGTGGCGGAACCATCCAAACTTCTCTTGGAAGTAAGGTGATGCTTCAAACTCAGGGAATACAAGACCCTTACCTCCCTAGCCCATATACCAACCTTCTTATGAAAACCCTCCTCCGAATAAGCCCTCTGAGATGGATGAACTGAAGGCCATGATGAAAGCAATGCAAGAGCATCAGAATATGGTTATCCAATCTCAGAATAAGATGATTACTGATATGCAATCCCAAATTGGTCATCTTACTGAGGCTGTAAGGCAACGTGATCTGGGGAAGCTGCCTAGCTCCTCTGAGGAGAACTTTAAGGGCAAGGGGGTTGTATTCAGGGAGCACGCCCAAGCAGTGACCATGTTGAGGAGTGGAAAAGGATTGACAAGCCTGATAACACTCCTACGGTTACATCTCAGAATTCCCCTTCCACACCTGACCCAACTTCCAGCTCACCCGAGGAAGAGCCACACCACTCTCCCTCGCACAAAATCACCCACAATGAGGATGTCGTCCTTCCACCACCCCTTTCCCGCCATGACGACCCCTCTACCCAGAAGTTGAGGGTGCCCTATCCAGAGTGCCTATCTGCTCGTGGGGAATCTTCTGTTGGCTCGTCTGGAGCCAAGGATAGGACGGAAGAGATTATGGATACTTTTAAGCAAGTCCAGATTAACTTGCCTCTGTTGGAAGCGATTAAACAGATTCCGTCCTATGCCAAGTTTCTGAAGGACCTGTGCACCCAGAAGCGCCAATCTAGGAAATAAGTCCAAACCAAGGTCATCCTGCCTGACCATGTTAGCTCGGTTCTTCAGCATGGAACACCCCCCAAAATGAAAGACCCAGGGGCCCCGTATATTTCAGTGGTTATAGGTAACCAACACATTGACGAGGCTCTGCTCGATCTGGATGCAGGGGTAAACATTCTACCGAGCTCTGTCTACGGCCTTTTGGGAGGAGGAAAGCTGAAGCCTAGTCCAGTAATCCTTCAGGTTGCAGACAGATCACTTAAGACATCGTGGGGATTGTTAGAAGATGTCCTTATGAGAGTGGAGGGTTTCTTCTTCCCCGTTGACTTTATGGTACTTGATACTGACCCATCTAATAAGCGTACAAAGCCATCCATTATTCTGGGATGCCCCTTTTTGGCCACAGCCAATGCCTCACGGGGATTGTAGATCTGGGGCACTTAAAATGGGCTTTGGGAACAAGAAGATTCGGTTGAATGTTTTTTGATACTTACAAGCAACCCGGATTTGAAGATTGTTCTCAGATTGAGGTCATTGATGAAATAATTGAAGAGACTACTCCAGCACTCTTATGTAGAGATCCCCTTTAGAAGGTCATATCCCAGGACCATCCCTCGATTATTAAAGAAACTGAAAGGAAAATGCCCGAACTAGAAGAGCTACTGGGGGTACACACTGAGTCTCTGTCCCCACCCTGGACTGTGAAGGTAGATCCGCTGCCTGAGGTGGGGACATCTCAACTAAAACCCTCAATCCAAAAGGCTCCTGAATTGGAGTTGAAACCCCTCCCGAGCACATTGAAATATGCTTTCCTTGGCCCTAATAACACGCTCCCAGTTATTATCTCGTCTGCATTATCTGAATTGTAGGAGGGAGCTCAACTTGAGTGTTTACAAAGGCATAAGGAAGCAATCGCCTGGACAATTGCTGATATTAAGGGTGTTGATCTCTCTCTTTGCATGCATCATATATACACGGACGAGTCCGTGAAGCCTTTCCAAGATATGCAAAGAAGGCTCAATCCAAATATGCGGGAGGTTGTTAAAAAGGAGATTCTGAAATGGCTGGATGCAGGGATTATCTATCCCATTTCAGATAGTAAATGGGTTAGTCCTATTCACGTAGTTCCGAAAAAGGCAGGAATCACTGTGGAAGAGAATGACCAAGGAGAACTGGTGACCACTAGACCCTCAACTAGTTGGAGGGTCTGCGTTGATTACCGCCGTTTAAACACGACTACCTAGAAAGACCATTTTCCCTTACCGTTTATCGATCAAATTCTGGAATGATTGGCAGGGAACAAGTACTTTTGTTTTCTTGACGGGTACTTTGGGTACAATCAGATAGCCATTTTTCTTGATGATCAGGACCGTACCACCTTCACGAGTCCGTATGGCACTTTTGCATTCCGCCGAATGCCATTCGGGTTATGTAATGCTCTTGCCACTTTCCAATGTTGTATAATGACTATCTTTTCTGATATGATCGACGAGTTCGTTGAAATTTTCATGGATGACTTCTCCTTTTATGGCTCGTCGTTTGACCTCTGCCTTTCGTACCTTGATAAAGTCTTAACCAGTTGCGAAGAGGCAAAGCTGATGCTTAGCTGGGAGAAAAGCCACTTTATGGTCCAGCAGGGCATTGTGTCAGGGCATGTAGTTTCTGAGAGAGGATTAGAGGTGGACACCGCAAAAATCGATTCCATCTCTAAGCTTCCATTGCTTGCCAATATTCGTCAGGTTAGATCTTTCTTTGGCCATGCTGGATTTTATAGGCACTTCATTAGAGATTTCAGTAAAATCTCTAAGCCACTCTGCGACCTGTTAGCGAAGGATGTCTCCTTCGATTTTGATGCTAGATGTGGCGAGGCTTTCCAAGTTTTGACGAAAGCCCTCATTACCGCGCCGATTCTCCAAGCACCAGATTGGACCCTCCCGTTTGAGCTTATGTGCGATGCTTCTGATTTTGCAGTGGGAGCAGTCTTAGGTCAAAGGGTTGATGGCAAACCTCATGTGCTGCATTATGCCAGCAAGACCCTTACGAATCCTCAACAAAACTACACGGTCACTGAAAAGGAATTACTTATTGTTGTATTTGCTTTGGAAAAGTTTCAGTCTTATCTTTTGGGATCCAAGGTTGTAGTGTTCACTGATTATTCGGCCCTAAAGCATCTTCTGGCTAAAAAGGACACCAAACCTCGCCTAATTCGTTGGATTTTGCTACTCCAAGAATTTAACCTGGAAATTAAAGACAAGAAAGGAGTTGAGAATGTGGTAGCTGACCATTTATCTAGGATCCCTACTGAGGCATCAAACCCTGCTGGCGGTATTCAAGAGACTTTCCCTGATGAGTCTCTGATGGTCATGGAAGCTAAAACTCCTTGGTTCGCTGACACAGTGAACTATCTGGTCATGAGCATTACCCCAAGTACTTGGGACAAGCAGAAACGAGATAGGGTTCTCGCCAATGCTAAATTTTATCACTGGGAGGAATCCGAGCTTTTTAGAATAGGCCCTGACCAGCTTTTTCACCGTTACGTCCTTGACGAAGAACAAAGAAGTGTTTTAAGCTTCTGCCATGACCTCCATTGTGGGGGACATTTTAGTGGGAAGAAGATTGCCTATAAGGTTCTTTAGTCTGGCTTTTGGTGGCCCACATTATTCCGAGATGCACATACGTATGTGGGCGTATGTCTACGTTGCCAGCAGACGGGAACCATTGGAAAAAGGGATGAGATGCCCCAACAACCTATTCTCCCTGTTGAAATCTTTGATATTTGGGGCATTGACTTCATGGGTCCCTTTCCTGTGTCCTTCGGATATGAATACATCCTTGTGGCGGTTGACTATGTATCAAAATGGATAGAAGCTATACCCACGCGAACTAATGACCATTCCGTGGTCTTGGGCTTTGTTAAGGCTAATATCATTTCTCAGTATGGGTGCCCAAGGACGATCATAAGTGATGGAGGACCTCACTTTAAGAATGTACACTTCACAAGACTACTCTAAAATTTGGGAGTCAACCACATGATAGCCACACCTTATCATCTCCAAACGAGTGGACAAGTTGAAGTGTCTAATAGGGAGATTAAGCGAATTTTAGAAAAAATGTCAGGCCTGATCGGAAGGATTGGTCTAAAAAACTAAATGATGCTCTTTGGGCCTACAAAACTGCGTATATGACTCCCTTGGGCATGTCTCCTTTCCGTCTTGTCTATGGAAAAGCGTGCCACCTTCCCGTTGAAATCTAACATAAAGCTTATTGGGCTATTAAAAACGTTAACTTGAATCTGGATAAAGCGGGAAAGGCACGTATGTTAGAATTAAGTGAGCTTGAGGAGCTTCATAATGAAGCTTATGAAACTTCTCAAGCTTACAAGTAACGTACAAAAGCCTTCCATGACAAGCACATCATTAGAAAGACTTTTGAGCCCAACCAGTGGGTCTGGCTTTTCAATTCTAGACTTAAATTATTCCCTGGAAAGCTCAAGTCCCACTAGGATGGGCCATACGTTGTTATCAATACTTTCCCTTCTGGAGCTATAGAGATTCGGAACCCTATTTCAGGTGCGAGCTTTAAGGTAAATGGCCAACGTCTTAAACCGTATATTACTCTTTCAGATGGCCAGGTTTTAGACGCACTTCGGCTTTAGGAACCTTAGCTCCTCCCACTCTCCTCCTCAGGTGATATTCTTCTATGTCTGCATTTTTCCAATGAGGACATTGTCAGTCTTAGGCATGGGGGGGTATAACCTGAGAATGTTTATAGCATTTATAAATATTTGCATACATACATATATATATATATCTCTTTTCTTGAGCTGAATGGGTTAGTCCCTAGCAGAATACCTTTGTCATTGGAGGTTTTTCTTCTTGAATTATTTCTTAAGTTTTGAATCCAGTACATTTATTTCATGTGCACATAGACTTGGTAATAGATCCTTGAAGAAAACCAATAAGCATTTGTAATCTACTAAACCCTTGGACAGTTCATAGGAAGTCAGGCATACTATCTTCTAGTAGATCCACCTCATATTTGTGAGAAGAAAGTAGAGAGATTATTGGTGCGCTAAGTCTAGTGTAAAGACTCTTAAGTTTTGGATAATTAGATGATGAGACTTTAGAGTTAGGCGTAGTTTTTGCTCTCTGTTCCTGTGAGCGTACGTTGTGTGAATTCCTGAGAGTCACCAAATAAGGCAGATACATAGAGATGGAGTCTTAATAAAGCTATGACTATGGTGGATGGTTATGACCATCCTTCATAAAGTCCTCGGCTGAAGGAGGGTAATAGTGTCAAAGGTCAGAAATACACCTGTCCTATCCATTCCTTCCTGGTGCCGAGAATAGGCACTTCCACCAAATAAGCCACACAACTTCCTCTTGACCATCATCATCCTTAATAATGCCTCGTAAATAAAAGTCTGTATCGTATTGTGTTGATTGAAAAAGAAACAAAATAAGAAGAAATAATAATAATAAAAAAAAAGAAGAGAGAAAAGAAGAAGAAAAAGAAAAAGAAGAAATAGTCATATTACAAAAAAAAAAAAAAAAGAGAAGAAGAAGAAAGAGAGTCCAAGTTTATAATGTAACATTGTTTCTGAGGCAACATAACACCTTTCGCGTTCAACCAAATATGACCCATTGTTTGCACGGCTAGATCGTGTTTTAATAATTAATGCATTGTAATATAGACGAACTTTCCGCGAAAACAAATAAAGATTTTATAACTCGAAAATCGAAGTATCCGAGGTCGAACACAGGGAGCAATTTAAGTACTTTCAAAACTTGAGAACACAACCTTTTAAATGAAAATAAGTGTACCCGAGTTCAATGAGAGTTATAAAAAGAAATTGCTCAGAGAAAACAAAAATGGACGTCTGATACAATATCAGACGTCTTAGAATGAAACTCCTTTTCTTCCTGCGACCAAGTTTTGACGTTCTTCTTTCTTTCCCTTTGCCTTCTTGAGACTTCGTCTGCCCCTTGTCTTCTTCTTCTTTAGTCTTCCTTGGTTCTGTTCTTCTCTGCCTTGCCTCTCTTTCTTCCTTGGTAGAGCTTCCTTTCCCTCGTTTCTTCTTCCTTTCTGCCTTGCCTTTCCTCCTTCGCAGATCTTCCTTCTTTCTTGCCGCGGCCAAAGTCCCTGTGTCCTGCACACACTTATTACACAGCAAAACCTATCCCTCTACCCATGCATCTCTCTCTCTCTGTGTCAACCACTCTTAGCATGCTCTCCCAGAGCCGGTTAAACGGGTCGGATTGCGCGCCCATGACCAGGCACACCGGCATGAAGAGTAGTGCGCGAGGTGTGCTCGGGACAAGGTCGCGCCAGATCCGTGAGGCGAAACCATGGACGAGGCGCAGTGTAATGGATGAGGGACCTCACCCCAAGTGTGATAGGAGGCGAACAGGCTATTTCACAAAAACAATTTAAAGGGTGTGCGTGCGTCGTGGCTTACCGATGTGGGACTAAAGCCCACTGTTGTTCTTCGCGCGCCCGCAGCCGATCGTGCCTTCAATTCCTCAACTGCAGGCTCTGTTGGCTTGACTTGCTGGGTCAACTCCCTTCGCACGACCTCCCCGAATTCGTAGCACTTGGAGCCTTGCGGTCCTGAAGCCTGGAGCGAGCTTGGAGCTTCATCGAGTCATCGTCAATGGAGGTCGGAGCGTGGAATCTGTCAGACACGAAAATGGCCTCGCGGCCTAATTAGATCACCGGGGGACCTTCGCCGTGTCACGGCGAAGGTGATTAGCTATGTGGCGGGCTACGGGGTGGCCTAGGTGTGAGTGCCTAGGTCGCTCTGTGGCCGGACGGGTGGGTGTGTTCGGGGGGTTGCTGTGGTGGTGTGGCGGGGCTGTGGATGAGTGGAGGGTGCTCAGTGAGATGAGGCAGAAGTTATGTGATGGTCGGTGAGACGTGTGGGGCTGCGGAGCGACGGGAGCGTCTCGCCGGAGGGTGGCCGGAGATGAGGAAGGTGGCGGTGGATAGGAACGGTCGAGGGTCGATTGAGTGAAATAACATGAGGAAATGAAAGAGGGGGAGATGGGGGACTTATCTGGACTGTTGGGAGAGAACGGGGGTAGCGGAGTCAGACGGCTTGTAGTTGCCGTTGTCAGAGAAGATAACCCTGAGGGAGATGACGACGATGAGGAAGAGGTCGGGGACACGTGCGCTTGGTGCGGCGCGACGCGGGAAGATGAGGTGAAGTAGACTCTGCTACTGGTATGGCAGCAGAGCGACGAGAAGGAGGAGAGGTAGTCGCCGAAGCTTGCGGGTTCCTTGGCCGGAGAGAGGAGAGAAGAAAATTTGGAGGATTCTACGGCTAAGACAAGTCTGAGATCTCGTAGAGGGTCGGAGGTCTTTTTATAGGGGCTGCCCGAACTTTCTGGTGCGTGGAGGGCAGGCTTGTGGCCACTGCTGTCTCGCCGGAGAAGGAAGGTGGTCAAGACCCAAATTTCTCGTGCTTTCGCACCAGAGTTTGGAAAGAAATCAGAGATCAAGATCAGGCTTAGATGGAAGGGGATTCCTCAGAGAATCTCCCTTCTAATTCTGGGAGATCTCTGAGGGATTTGAGCGTATCCCCCTTGTCAACCTCGTCGGAGAAGAATCTTCCCCAATAATGGCGGAAGGACTTGATTGTAAGGTCGGCGAGAAAGATAGGGGGGTTATTGTGATGGTTTTCAAAAGATAGGGACCAAAATGTGATTGGGTGTATTAAATTGCAAAGTAGGTCAAGATGACCTCCCCTTAGGTCCAAATTTTGGTACAAACCTAATTTTGACCTAAGGAATCCAATGGTGAAGTTGGATTTTAGGTTTGACCACCTTTGACTAGATATTTTGCGTAAAAACCCAATTTAGGTCAATTGATGAGCTAGGACCTTAATCTAGGTCAAACTAGGTTCCAAAGGCCAATTTGAATGTTATAAACCCTAGGGGATATTTTTCCATGATTTTTAAAGGGTTTACTTGATTTTTATCCTGAATAAAACCTTGTTGAATTAAGCAGGTCTGTTTTAGGGTTAGCAAATGTCATTTAATTCCTAGATTGCACATGAACCCATTTCTGATTGATTCAACACACTTTTTTTATCTCATTTAGACCATTTGACCTATGCTTTGTCTCTGAGAAATCCCGTTTATGTACTGCAATGGTAAAATTATAGTTTTAACCCCTATTTCATGTTTTCTTCTCAGAACACTTATTTCTCCAATTAAGCCCTCTTCTAAGTCATGTAGGAGCTTTTATTCTCTTTATTAGGTCAAAATGAGCTAGTTATGGCTCATGATGAGGCTCTCATCACCCATACCTACCTTTTAGTATTTCTGATCGCCCAAATACTGGTTGAGGACTCTAACTTAGTTGTAGAATTATTAGGACTTTAATTGAAGTGTGGATGCCATATGAGGCCACCAAACAATGTGCATAATTACTAAATCTGGCGAGATTTGTGATTTCAGAAAGAAAAGAAAGAAAAGAGTGAGCGCCCAGGAACATCAAGAGAGCACAGTTGTTTAGCCTCTCTCTGAGTTAACTTTTCTACTAGTCTAGAGATCTAGAATCTGTAGTACTAGACTACATGAAGCACCAGATGAGTGTGTGCCACCAATTACAAATCCATTCAACTCGATATCTCTTACCTAAGCCAAACACCGGGGTCAAATTACAGATTATCGTCTGCTTTATCCCTGAGAGAAGTAGTTGCCTATCCCGACAGCAATATTTACCAAGGGTGAAGTACAAACTCCCTCTGCTAATTGGTTTTCTCACTTGGATCTGTTATTGAGGATATCATCACTTTACATTTGTCTGGATCTCTAAAGTTTTGAAATAAGAAAAGAAGAAATCTTCTGATTACTTCTATTATTTTTCATTTTTACTAGGGACTAGCAAATCTTAGGCATGGGGGTATTTGATGAGTCCATTTTAATGGATAATATTACACCTAAGTAACTTTAATCGCACCTTTTAGGTTTGTTAATAACTACATTAAGTTATAGAATGTTTGCATTCATCATGATTTAGTTTACATCCATTTTATAGTATTCTATAACTTA
Organism: Thalassia testudinum; assembly: GCA_037157565.1. Taxonomy (NCBI): domain Eukaryota; kingdom Viridiplantae; phylum Streptophyta; class Magnoliopsida; order Alismatales; family Hydrocharitaceae; genus Thalassia; species Thalassia testudinum. The sequence goes on from JAZHRO010000036.1 coordinate 63,430,923, forward strand.
ATATGTAATGATGTTACATTTTTATGTTGTAGGAATAATATTTAGAAAGAACAAAGGGAGGAATAAATTTCCCCAACACATAGCCGGTGCTATCCCTCCCTCATCCTCTGGCCAGCCGCAACTCCTCCCGCACATTTATCTAATCTCCCGCCGCCCTCCCTCAACAAACGAGGCCATATTTAGAAAGGATTTTGAAAATCACTGGAAGGGCGAAGGAGAGGAGTTAAGAGGAGGCGGAGTAAGGAGAGGAGGGGCTTCATCATCCAAGGACAGTATAACCCGTGTGCATTGTGCACCAAACCACCTTCTACTCCTGTAGGCGTGCGCCCATCTCCAGCCGCCTCTCCAGTTGCTGCACCAGTGCCATCCCTGCACCAGCCTGCACCTGCACCCAACCCCTACAGGCGCCCGCTCCACCTTTTGCGCCCCTGCCAGGCCGCACCCACGCAGCGCCTCCTTGCAGCTCGCCCTCCCCTCTGAAGACCTGCCTCGTCAGCAGCACCACCAGGCCCCTGCACTTGCCCTTGCAAGCCACACCATCACTGTGCCCCCTTCCAGTGCCATCCACCAGCCTACACTAAGCACGCCAAGTGCCCACTACAGCACGCCCCCCGTCATCCGCGTGCCCTTCTGCAGCGCCCGCAGGTGCTTTGCCTGTACTCCCCGCCTCGCTTTACCCGCAGGCCTGTTTAGGCGCAGCGCCATCACCGTGACCGCACCAAGAGCCTTCACCCTCACCAAGCGCCCTGCAGGTGCCCGCTCACCCATCTTTAGTCGGCCATGTAGGCGCTAGCACCGCCCCACCAGCGCCTGCAGGCGTTTCCCCCTTTCAGCCTGCTTACGCACTCGCGCAGGAAACCCTCTGTAGCGCCATCCGCTTCGCCTGCGCCCTCACCAAGCAACCTGCAGGCATGCACCCTTGCTTCACCAGCACTCCTCGTAGGCAGGTGCGCCCCCTCCCGCAGGCGCTAGCCCTCGCCACCAGTGCCTTGCAGGCACGCACTCGAGCGCAGCTAGACGCGTAGCTGCAGCAATCTCCTCCTCCAACAGGCCGGAGTCCCTCCCCCGCCTGCCGGCCACCTCTGGCCACCTCTCACCGTTCTGTCACCATCATCGTGATCCCTACACGTCGGTCAACCTTCCCCCATAGCAGCTCTGTCACTGGTGCTCCATCTGCCACACGAGGAGGAGAGAGAGTGAAAGCTCTATTTTCCCTTCAATTAGTTATTACATGTGCTACCATTGCCAAAATTTGATTTTTGATTTATTACTATTTTTTTGTGGAAAAATTGCGAATGCACACTCATACTTTTTGATAATTGCACGTTATTGTTATTCACCTATTTCAAGATTGGTTTTGGGATTAACATGTGCACCAATTTTCTCTAGTATATGTCAATTGAAAATTACATAAAATCATCATATATTTATTGAAGATTTCAGTGAGGGAAAATTGCACATATACCCTTATATTTTTAAGTTATTGTGAATCTTCTTTCCATTGCATTTTATGTCGGATTTGACTAGGGATTTCGCACTTAACCGAAAGAATACGAAATAATCAAGAGTTTATTGCATAATTACCTCCCTGTGGACACGACCCGCTCTTCTGTTAGTGGTTATTTTTATTGTTGATTAGTTGATTTTTCCACCACTTAAATACTACAACGCGTAGCGGAAAATTGACTTTTCAATAAGAGTTTTTACACAAGTAGAAATACTATTACAACTAATAGAATGATTCTAGAAGAAGAAAATTACAACTAGAAGAATGCTTGAAATCAATCTAACTACAACTAGAAAAAATAAAAACTAAGAACTATAGGCTTCGAAGGTGAAGTCTCAAGTGAAGGTGTAGATGTGGATACGAAGGTGCACCTACAATCTCCAAGAAGAAGAAGGAACAGTTGAAGGACTAGTTTTAGTTGGTGGAACTTATTTGGAAGTAGGAAAGGTTGATCGTAAGGGGGGGTGGCTAGGGTGTTTATATAGAGATCAAGAAGGCTTGTGATTGGTTGATCCAAGTTGCCTAAGATCACTAAAATAAAGTGCTAGGATTAGGAGTCTAGGAATCAAGGGGTAGGCTAAAGGAACTAGTGGATAGAATAGGTCAAGTGTTGTTGGAATTGATGGAGGGCTAGGATGACTTTGAGAGGATGATGTAGAATTATGATTCTCTTGAGTCTTTAATCTCTTTCTATTTCGAATTTTAAGTTACACATAAAAGTAAAGTTGTAGCCCTTGAAATCAGCTTTCCAATGCAACTTGAATCACTCAATTTAAATTTGAAATAAAAATATTATGGCCAAAATACTAAACATGTATCATGCTATTATGAATTTTGAGATTATGTTTAGGATTAGAAATAGGACTTGGTTTAGGATTTTAAGGTAGGGATTTATGTAGGCAACTTAGGACCCTAGGATTTAGATCTAGTGGTCGATAAATTATGGTATATTTTGACAATCCAAAATAGTATTTATTGGAGGATAAAAGGGATAGTGATGTAGACACAACTATTGAGGATAACATGTCTATTCATGCAAGTTCCTAGGCTTAGATTTGCATTTCATGTTATAAATAGTGCATAGCATGCATTATCTTGCATTTAGAGTGGTTGTGTATATTTTAGGTTAATTACGTCCTTTTTATGGCTAGGAGGGAAGGAGATTTATTTCAGGACCTCAGATTGACGATTCGAATGTACGGATCTGATCAGGACAATGATTGGAGTCCAATCCTCCGAGATCGTCCTAATTGAAATCCTGTATCACCTTATGTGATTCGAGGAAGAGCAATGGGCAGGGGGGCAATGTGACATCCTTACAGGCTTCGGATAAAAAATTCGACCATATAGATGGATTCGGAGCAACGATTACAGTCTGGCAACATGAAAATCATCTCAATCTGAGCACCATGGCAGCCTTTGCAGTAGAAAGAAGATGGACGACCCAGATGGCACCACGTGGCCAGCAGTCCACCCAAGCTGATCTCGCAAATCTCAACCATTGGATTTGAATCCAACGGCTGTCCAAGCGCTGCTCTACCAACCTCAAGCCAAGCAACGAGATGATCTCGCACGATCTCGACCATTGGATCAAAATCCAACGGTCGTGGGTGCATGGCCTTAAATCCTAAGAGTGACACAGTGTCACCCTTAGCACAGCGAGTGGAGCTTTCTCTCTCATCCAACGAGTGTGCATTCGAAGCTCGACTGCTGCGCCCAATTTCGCCAGTGTGGGCGCGATTCGATGGTGCCCATTGGATGCCATCAAGCGAAGGAGGCTTCACCATGTGGCGCTACTCCATGCGTGTGATTTGCGCATGCAAGATCTGACATGCAAACGGATGTGCTATCACATGCGGATGGGCCTGATCTTAAGTGCGTGATGTGATGAGCCAATATTTGTGGGCTAATTTATTATTTAAATGCCTAGACATTAAGTTTATAGTTAGATATACATAGCATGTATTAATATGTAAATAAACTAGTTTACAAATATACTTTCATGCATATTTCATTCATGTGTAAGCATGCATTAGAATCAAAGTGGCTAGTTATAAATTAGTTTGCATACATGCATTACATACATAGTTTAAATAAGCATATGATTTAGTATTTCTTATGGGTTTTGTACATTAATAACCCTTATTTAATTTCTTTATTTTATCTCCAACGGATGCATGCAGGAGAGTTGCGCCAAATAAATGCACAAGCGACAATCGTGGATCTTTGTTCCCACGATCTGCGTCGCTTCACCTCTTCTTCAACCAACGTCTATCTACGCCTATGACTTTCCTGCAGCTATAAGAAAGGGAGAGCCTCAACCGGGCTTTGCAGACCACCATCCCCAACCACCACTGTGCAAAAGCCTCCGAGCTTCTCCATTTCACCACCATCGACCTCGACTACGGTAGTTGCTCCACTACCGTAGGCGTGCGTTGTGACAAGATGCTCCACCAAATCAGAGCAACAACGTTACTGTGAGCACCTCAGTGTGCACCCCTCCACGCTACATCACCGCCATCACCAGCAACTATCTCAGTTCCTCGCCCCTGCGCCAGTTAAGACGTTTGGGAATGATCCCAGATGTCTGACCTCCACCTTCCTCTTTATTTTTTCCTTCCTCTGTTTTTCCTCCACCAAAAAGAACCCAAACACCCTTAGCACGTGCCTCCACTACCTGCGCACACCTCACCACCTGCAGCAGCGCCATTCCCGCATGCATGCCGCCTCTTCACCTTGCCATCCTCACTACGCCTCCACGCGCACCCCTCCATGCTGCACCACAGCCTCCAACGCACAGCAGCAGCAGCTGCGCTCCTCCAGTGCACCACCAGCCTCGCACGTCTGTGCCCTCATTGTGTCTTTGTGCGCACCTGCATGGCCTGTGTAGCCCCTCGCCGACCCCCGTAGCTCTAGCACCACGTTGCACCTCCTTCAGCAGCACACAGTACCACCTCTGCCAGTCCACAGCAGCAGCTGCGTCCTTCAGCGCTTCTCCACATGTGGCCTGCAGCACCCGTACACGCCTTCGTACCCCCTCTAGCAAGCGCAGCCAGCAGCCACCGGTGGAACCCCACCTTCATCGGAGCTCCGTCTGGTCGGCTCAGGCCACCTCGCAACTCGCCGCCGCCATCGCCGTGAAGCCCTTGGTCTAGAGATCTTCCTCTGAGCTTCGCACCTCCGGCCATATCCTCCTCGTTCACGGACATGGGGAAGTCTTTCCCTTGTTTCACTACAATAAAGCACTTATTAGCTTTTACATTTACATGCCATTGCCAAGAAAAAGATTTTTATTTATCATTATTTTATTATGGTGATTTTATGCAAAGAACCTCCCTCTTTCTCGTAAATACAATATCAGCATGTTAAAGTCTTATTATCTCAATTGAAAAGTGATTTTGGCTTGATTTCTTGATGAAATTAATAGTGAACATCGGTTTTTGATCCTTGTGAGTTTAAATAGGCCACTGCCTCCCTATGGATATGACCTGCTCCTAATTGTGTGGTTATATTAATTGTTGATTAGTCGATTTTCCACCACTTGCATACTACAACAATGCATTCTTTCATGTGCAAAACTTAATCGAAAGCGGAAAATTGAAACATCAAATGGCACCATTGCCGGGGAGGCAACATGCTTGTTAAACTCGCATTTATCTATATATTTGTTCACACATTGTTTTTGAGGTATATTTAACTTCGATCTTTTTGGTGTGAGGTACACATATCTTCTACATCTTGTTGCACCAGCCTCAGATATCAGGCGACCCTCAACACCATTCGTTGGCCACACATTAGGAGCAACATAGCCGCCGCGCGCACAACTGAGGCGGACCTTGAGCCACAATTCGGAAGAGAACATTTTGAGGAAGCTGCAAGCATCAACTCCTCCATTTCGAATAGATAGAATAGATGGTATATTAGATTAGTTTAGATTTAGTTTAGACTTCACATACATTTGATTTGGGACCGTTATTCTGGGGTACAGTTTTAGGGGTTTGTTCCCCAATTTTGTTGTAGGCCCATGTTGGATTATTTTTGGGAGTTTGTTCCCTTTTTCTTTAGATTTAGGTTTTTACTTTCTTTTGTGGATTGATTTTAGTTTTTTCTTGATTATGCATAAGTAGTTAAGAAAAAAATAAAAAAATACAAACAAAACATGAGCTGCCTGCCCTTAGGATGAACCATTCAGGTTTGTGTGAGTAGCCTCTAGATTTATTTCTCTGCATTGCGTGCATTCTCGCATCGTTGATTGTTGGGAGCAAGGTACACATTCTCTTACTTTGCATCCATATTCTGATCACGCATTGCATTTTGGACTTAATTCCAAGACCACATAAGTTGTCTTGAAATGATTTAACAAGTGGTCACATTTTCTGAAAAAGGACTAATTAATAGGAGGAACATATAAAACCCAAGGAGATGATTTGAGACATTGTGCTGCGATTCAAAAAAAAAATTCAAACTTTTTCGGTGTATGCACACTTGTTTGATCCTTGCACCAAATCACGCATTTAGACACTCCTTGGTTTTTGTACTTTTAGGAAAGAACTCTCCTATCATTGGATACCAAAGTGCTTGAAACTTAAGCTCAAAGGTTTTGTAACTTCAAGGAGGGGGATACCCTGTCATGGATTTTTGAGGGTGGTTAAGAAGCACTGCGAAAACATAGCTTCAAAGGAAGGCTTAGGCCTACTTGCATCCCTCGATCTTTCATCCTTGGAGTACTTTACTAGTTGAACTTTAGGGTAGAGCACCTAAGTTCCAATTAGGTCTTTATTAAGGCATTTCGTAGGTCGGCAATAGGCACGTACTTGTTTGGGCAATTTGTATTGTCATCTATAGCTGGACCTAAATCTCAAAGGCCTTAATTGATTAAAGACACAAAAGTCCTTTTGAATTGTGTTTGTTTGTGTATGCTTGGTAGGCGATCTCTGAGGAGACAACTTGTGTTTAATTCAGAACCTGAAAGGATCCTTAGGAGAACCAACCAAGAGAGAAGCGGGATGGCCGAGGAACGAGAGAATAGAATTGTGGAAAACCAACGATCTTTGAGAGATTATTTTATCCCTACCAATCAACCTGGCCATACATTAAGAAGACCTGGGGGGAATAATCCATATGAAATCAAGAGTAGTACCATATCTCTGTTGCTCTCATTCTATGGTACTTCTAGGGAGGACCCTTACAGGCATCTGGAGGAATTCACCGAGGTCTGTTCCATGGTAAGATTGCAAGGTGTTACTAATGATGCCCAAATGCGAACCCTCTTTCCTTTCTCCCTCAAGGATAAGGCGAAGCATTGGTATCACACTTTAGATGGTAGAGTGGATACTTGGGAAGCCTTGAACGGAGAGTTTTTGAAAAAATACTTCCCCATGAGCAAGACTAATCACTATAGGAGGGAAATCATAGGTTTTGCTCAACAAGATGGAGAACAATTTCATGATGCATGGGAGCGCTTCAAAGATTTGTTACGCTTTTGTCCCCATCATCAAGTGCCAAGATGGCAACTTGTAGAAAGGTTCTACACTGAATTAAATGACAAGCACATGAAAATAGTGGATGGAGCCTGTGCAAGAACCTTTCTTATAATAACTGAAGATGAGGCTTGGGATTTTTTTGAGACCTTGAGTGAGAATTCTATCCATTTAAATTATGCCTATTTGGATAAGAAACCCACTCTTATGCAGCGAAAGATTGAGGCAAATGAGGCTAAGGATACCCAGAATTTGGCTTTCCAGATTCATTTGTTGAATCAAAACATGGAAAGGCTTATGACAAACCCTAGCCAACTTACGCCAAATGCCTCTACTTCCCAAGCTTCTGAATGCTCCATTTGCAATGGCAATAACACGCTTCTGTGGATTGTCATTTGGCCTCCTAATTCCCTAACCTTGTATAGGCGGACCTAAATGTCGCCCAAGGGTTTCAACCCAGACCTCGTAATGACCCTTTTTCCAATACTTATAACGAGGGATGGAGGAACCATCCCAATTTTTCATGGAGATAGGGGAATGTCTCTAATTCAAGGAATTACATACTCCAACCCTTTTAGACTCAACAGTATAATCAACCTCCTATGCCTTCCCAACCATCCAAGACTTCTGAGATGGATGAGCTTAAAGCCATGCAGGAGAATCAAAGCATGATCATCCAATCTCATGACAAGGCAGTCAATGAGATGAAATCACTAATTGGACACCTTGTCGAGGCCATGAGTAAAAGAGAGACTGGGAAGCTTCCCAGTTCATCTGAGGAGAACCCTAAAGGGAAAGGGATTATTTTTAGGGAGCATGCCCAGGAGGTGACTAATTTGAGGAGTAGGAAAGAAATTTCCAAACCTGATGCTCCTATAGTCCTACCTTCTGAAAAACCATCCACCTCGACTTTCTACTCACTGGAGAAGAGTAGCCCAACTCTTCACTTGAAATCACCTCACTGGAAGAGGTTGTCCCCGTTCCCCCACTTACTCGACATGACAACCCTTCCACCCAGAGATCGAGAGTGCCCTTTCCAGAGTGCTTATTTGACTCTGGACAGATTTTTGCTGGCCCATCTAGAGCTAAAGATAGGACAGATGAAATAATGGAGACTTTCAAACAAGTGCAAATTAACCTTCCTTTGCTTGAAGCTATCAGGTAAATTTCATCCTATTCCCGCTTTCTTAAGGACCTGTGCATGAAAAAGCAGCAATCAAGGAAACAGGTCCAATCAAAGGTTGTCCTGCTTGATTCTGTTAGCTCAATTATACAACATGGGACACCCCCGAAACTTAAGGACCTAGGAGCCCCTTACATCTCAGTGGTCATTGGCAACCTACAAATAGAGAGGCTTTGCTTGATCTGGGTGTGGGGGTAAACATCCTTTCGAGCTATATATATGAACAACTTGGAGGAGGTAATATGAAGCCTTTCCCTGTAATCCTCCACGTTGCAGACCATTCTTTGAAGACACCACGGGGCCTGTTGGAAGATGTCCTCGTGAGAGTGGAGGATTTCTTTTTCCCCATTGACTTTCTAGTATTTGACACTGACCCTATGTTGAACGATTGAGTTGCTATGCTAACGTGTTTGGTTTTGAAAACCTTGTCATTGTAGTTTGAAAGTGAAGAACTCGTGTTCAACAAATAAAATTTATACCGGAATAGAAATCCTGGGTCGAACTCAGGGAGGCTACGTTGATCTATATTCGCAATTATATATTTTTTTAGAATTTTTCTTGAAAAGTGAGGTGATGTAATTACAATGAAGCCATAATAACAATTAGACTAAATAAAAGGGATAGAGAGAGAGAGAACATGCATTCAATAATTCAAAATGTTTATACAATAAAATCAAATAAGAATTACACTAGAAAGCGGAAAATCAGCTACGCTAGAAAGCAGGAAAATTCTACACTAGAAAGCTGTAAAGAAGAATGGGAGAGATAAGTTATCCTCCTCGACGATTGCTTAGAGGACGAGCCGGACGGGACGACGCCTGGATGAAGGAGTACGGAGCAAGACGAAGGAGGACAAAGCAGAAGAACGGGAATGAGGCAGCACGTCATTGTCGTCACGGGATCTGCTTTTGAAAGGGGGACGAAAAATTGACTTTATCTCGCGAGAAGCATCCTGGGTGTGGGGCAAGCTTCTGTTGAGCTTTGGAGAGGGAGAGAAGAGAAGGAAGGGATGAGAATTTCGTGTGGAGGGGGTCTCCTTTTATAGTTTCAAGGAGTGGGGGCAATTTGGTCATTACAACTTTAAAAACATTAATTCAGGACCTTTAGTGATGAATAAAACTGTCGCTAAAGGTCCGAATGTGGGTGTAGTGGGTGGTGCGCACGCGCCCGCTCTATTGCCTGCGTGCTCAATGCATGTTCATGTCTACCTGATCTCAGCAGTTGATGAGAACCTCATCATGAACCCTAACTAGCACAATCTAACCTAAATATGCGAGAAAAAGCTCCTACATAACTCAAAGAAAGGCTTGACTCAGAAAATTCTGAATTTAACAAGAAAATAAGTCATAAGGGGTAAAAATGCAATTTCACCAACACAATCTGTAAACAAGGTAACTCAGGGTCCAAACATAGGTCAAACTAACCTAATAAGAAGGAAAGTGGGATGATCTGATCCAACAAGGGCTACAGCAACTCCAAGGAATTAAATGACATTCTGTAACCCTAAAATAAACTCACTTCAATTCACGAGGTTCGAGACAGGGTAAAAATTGACTAAACCCTCTAAAATTCATATAAAAATAATCTCTAGGGTTTAGAACCTTCAATTTGGCCTTGGGAACCCATTTTGACCTACATTGAGAACCATGCCCAATTAATGATTTAATTTGGGTTTTTACATAAATTGGCCGATCAAACAAGGTCTTACCTAGAAATAAAATTCACCATTAGAATCCTTAGGTCCCATTTAGTCATGCATAAAAACTTGAGCCTAAGAAGAGACCTTCTTGATTGACTTTGCAATTTAGTCCTCATCTATTACTTTTTGACCCTCAACTTTCGAAACCCTTGCATTTTGGCCCCTAAGTTCTTCTTCGTTCTTTGCATACAGGTCCCTTCAGCAAGTCTCTGCGCAGTGCCATGCTTCGGCGACTTTGCGGGGAGCATGGCGCCGCGCAGGGTGAGGGAGGCATCCTGCAGGTTGAACCCGGTGTTCCCTGCGACGTCTGCTGTCGCAGGGACACCACCATGCCTTCTGTCCTCGCCCACACCTTCCGTGAGAATGCGTGGAAGGTATGGGTCAAAATCCCAGCCATTCTCTAGCGAGGGAGGCACGTCGCCTCCCTGCGCCCACCCCTCCGCCACTGCCTTTATAAGGACCGACGTCGCCAGCCGATTCTGATAGCTTGGTCCTGACGGAGAAAACCCCTACCATTCCTCTCTCCCCACTCCGGCAGAAACCCACCAGCTTCGGTGGCTCCTCCTCCTCCGTCTCATCGCTCTGCTGCAATACCAGCAGCAGAGCCACCTTCGCCTGCTCTTCCCGCGTCGCGCCGTACCCAGCGCGCGCCCTTCGGCTCTCTTCCTCACCGCCGCCCTCCCCGTCTGGGTATTTCTTCTCCGGCGACAGTCGGCACGACTGCTGCCCTGCTCCGACCCCCTTCGTCCCTACAGCTAAGTTCTATATACTCCCTGTACTCCTCTCTCTCTTTCCCTCACATCTTTTTATTCAGATCGCCCCTCGACAACGCCTGATCACCCTCGTCTTCCACGCCTCCGGCCAACCTCCGATGAGTCGCCCCTATCATTCCACCACTCCACACAACTCGCCGACCGACCCAAAGCCTCCGCCTCATCACACTGAACCACTTCCGCCCCTCCACTGCCACTCCACACCCCCACAACACTCCCCCAATCAAACCCATTTTTCCGGTCGCAGTTCGACCTAGCCCCGCTGGTAGACACCGCCCCACAACCTGCTACACCCCGCATCACCTTCGCCGTGCCACGGCGAAGGTCACCCTATAGTCTGATTAGGCCAAGAGGCCGTGTTTCTGTCTGACAGGGTCGGAGCCCCAGCCGCCATTGACGACGATTGAAGGAGCTTCCACGCGAGCTCCAGGCCCTGCAGCAGCTGGATCCCAGCTGAGGCAAGCTGCAGAGACTTGGGCGAAGGCAACAAGCAGGTCTGCGAAGAGAGGCGAGGACGCAGCTGCTGAGGCCAGGTCGTGGCTCTCCTGCGGGTGTGCACAATAAAGGGACAGAGTTTAGTCCCACATCGTGGGATTTTGAAACGTCGCACCGGCTTAAATTGATTTTGTGTTTTCTCTTAAGTGCCTCGAGACACACGGGGTGAGGTCCTGCACCCCACTCACCCTCCCGGTCTGTGAGTTCACCACGAGGATCCGACGGACTCGACCCGACACCACCTGCACACTCCTCGCGTACCATACACGCCGGTACGCCTGGTCCCGGGTACGCAACCTGACTCGATAACCCGGCTCTAGGAGAGCTTCCTATGAGCGGTTTGCAGAGAGAGAGAGACGTGCGGGTAGAGGGAAGGGTTAGGTTTTGCTTTGTGCAAGGATAGGGTGCGAGGAAAAAGATTCACACTTGGCTGCAAGAAGAAGAAGAAGAAGCCTTGCAGCTGAGCAAGGAAGAAGGCCAAGGAAGAAGAAGAAGAAGGAAGAAGGAGAAGCAGCGAAGGAAGAAAGGGGAAACACTGTAGCAGACCGCCGTTTAAGCCATCTGACTGAGATATCAAACGACGGATGAAGCTCCAAAGAAGATAGAAAGAAAATAAAGAGAAGAAGAAAGAAGAAGACCCGTAAAGAAGAAAAGGGAAAGAAGAAGACAAGCAAAGAGAGAAAGAAGTGAAGAAGAAAAAGCCAAGAGACAGAAATCTACTTCTCCCTCTCTCTCTCTCTCTCTCTCTTATTTTTGTAATAAAGAAACATTGTACTTCTAAAATTCCAGTAGCTCCCTGAGTTCAACCTTGGGAAACTATTTTTGAGTAAAAAGATTGTAATGGCAATGACAACCGTAGCTATTTTATCTATACGACAATGGTATTTCTGTAATAAGCACTAAAACAAACAAAGACTAGCCACGGCTCTATTGGGACATCCGCCATTATCAGCTGTCCGATGGCGAAATCGGACGACTTAGATCATGCCTCCGCCCGCCTCCTCTGAGCGCCCCATCGCGTGCGATGCCACATCTTCGCTGCGCGTCTAATAGAGCGTGAGCGCTATCGGGCACGCGCAGCCGTTTGATGATGATTCGACGCTCACCCGCACTCGCTCGCCCGCGGTGCTCGCCCACTCGCGAGGAATCGATCGCGCACCGCTTGCTCGCGATAGAGCTCTTGCCCGTTGCGCTGCGTCGTCCAGATGGTTGAGTGGACATTTTAAGGCTCACTCATCCACAGCCATTGGATGAAGATCCAACGGCCCAGATCCTGCATTGGATTTCCTTTGGAGAGGCATCGGCGGTCTTGAGGGCCGGTTGGAAGGCTGAGATGGCACCACGTGGCGCCATCTTGGTCGTCCATCTTCTAGATGATGTAGATGGTGCCACGGGTGTCGGATTGAGTTGATTTTTGCGTCGTTAGGCTACGATCGTCGATCCGAATCCATTCGTGTGGTCGGATTTGTCGTTTGAAGTGTAGATTCACACCATCTTGGTCCTTGATCTTCTAGGGTTCCCCGGTCACTATCTGATGCTACAGATGTCTAATTAGGGCGATCTTGGAGTCGTTGAACTCCAATCGTCGCCCTGATCACATCTGTGTGGTTGGATCTTCGATCCGAGGCTCCGATAAAAAGTTTGCCCTGTCCATGAACATAAAAGGAGACAATTAACCTCCATTTTATTCAAACTACTCTAAATGCAAGATGATGCATGTTATGCAATATTTATAGCATGCAATGCAATCCTATGCTTAAGAACATGCATAAATAGACATCTTAAGTAGTGTAAACATGTTTACATCATGCCCCCATGCCTATTGCTAGTTCCTAGCAAAAACTATATGCTATTTATAAAAGAATCAGGTTGGATTATTTGGGTATGAGTTATTTTCAATCATTAAGAAAATATTTACTTAGGATCTGAACTTTCAAAGACACAACAGTGCCCGAGTATCTGCCAAAATGCAGACTGCCTCAAGCCCTCGCCTTATTCAAAGAAAATTTTCTTTTTCTCTTTTTCCTTCTTTTCTAATTTTTTTTTGGATTTTCAAGTTTTAGGGTTTAAGAGTAGCTTTCTACGGCCATTCAACTCACCCAAGATTTGATGAGAACCCTAAGTTCTAAGAATCTTATTGTGAATGTGATAGACTCGTTGACCGACAGTTAAAACAGACTTCATCTTTCTACGCCTCTAGGTGACCTGAAAAAAGAATTCTGCCTAAAGGTGTATCTTTACAACCGGTAGCTTTCTCTTTACTTTTATTTTTTTACGGGGTCAACACAAGGGTGCATCCAGTGTATATCTCCATAGTTTATTCTACTTCTCTGCTCCTTCCTGAGTGTTTTGGGAATTTTCAGTGCATTTATTGAGCTGGGTTCTGGACAACCGGTTGATGAGCTGTTACCACCGACAACTTGCCAGCCATACTCGTGCGACGAAGTGTGGCTTATTTCTTTTTTTCTTTTCTCCTTTTCTTTTTGATTTTTTTTTTTTTAAGTAGGTGGCTTCCCTGGTCTTAGATTTACCTAAAGGTAGCAAAAGGAGAAAGATCCAGTGATTGGGCTCTGGACAAGCTACCTATGTTACCCACGATAACTTGCCAGCCATATCACCCTAGAAGGTTCATTAACTACTCAATTTCCATTAGAATCGTCGAACAACGAGTCAGTGACAAAATAGTGTGTAGATGCTTAAAACTCAAAATTCCCTCAAATCAGAGGGTGGGTTGATAAGTCGTGTATTTATCACCCAAACTTATTTACTCAAATTACAATAGAATTAAGGTTGGTGAGGACTCGAAAAATAAATCCACATTTTAGTGGATACACAGGCTGATTAAGTCCAAATCTTAGAATGTAAAATTTCCTAAGATTGAAAAGTCCTAATGTCCAACTATTCCTTCCTAATTTTTTTTATGTATAAATAAGAAGAGAAAAATAATTTACATGAATTTCACAAAGCTGACTAAATGATTCAAAAATGAATACACCCCCCCATGCCTAGCTGATGCAATGTCCACATTGAAAAAGAGACATGAAAGAAAGGGTAGAATATGAAGCTTGTATCAGCTTTATGTCATATGTACAATTGCTGAGTTTAATGCCGTCAGCTAGGCGAAGTCTAGCCAAAGAAGTCACAGAATGGCTAAGGCAACCGTGTCTGAGATGGGTTCTGGAAGAATACGGTCAATAACAGGCTTCAGATGTTAATTGTTGACTTTAAATGTGTTACCCGTCTTTGGGTCAGAAATCTGAATGGTTCCATTTGGAAAAATATGGTCAATTATGAATGGGCCATTCCATTTAGATCTAAGTTTTCCAGGAAAGAGCTTAAGTTTAGAATCGAATAACCTGACCTTCTGGTTCGGTTCAAAGCTCTTGCGGGAAATTAGTTGATCATGTAGAGCTTTGGTCCGAGCCTTGTAGATCTTGGCATTCTCATATGCATCATTTCTAAGCTCCTCCAACTTAGATAATTGGAGTTTCCTGGTCTTCCCAGCTAAATTCAGATCTAAATTGCATTGTTTGATCGCCCAGAATGGCCTGTGTTCAATCTCTATGGGTAGATGGCATGCCTTTCCATACACCAAACGGAATGGAGACATGCTGATGGGTGTTTTATACACCGTATGGTAGGCCTAAAGAGCGTCCTCAAGCTTTTGAGTCCAGTCCTTGCGATCAGGCCTAACCATTTTCTGCAGAATGTTCTTGATCTCTCGATTGGAGATCTTGGCTTGTCCATTTGTCTGGGGGTGGTAAGGTGTGGAAATTCGGTGATTAACCTCGTATTTGGCCAACAAATTCTGGAACTGGGCATTAGTAAAATGAGTGCCACCATCACTGATGATAGCCCTCGGAATCCCGAACCTGCTGAAGATCTTTTTCTTGACAAAATCGATGACCACCTTGTGGTCATTGGTTTGAGTGGGAATCGCCTCAATCCATTTGGACATATAATCAACAGCAACAAGAATGTACTGATGTCCAAATGAAGGGATAAAGGGTCCCATGAAATCAATGCCCCAAACATCGAAAATTTTGACAGGAAGAATTGGGTTTAGGGGCATCATATCTCTCTTAGTTATGCACCCGAGTGCCTGACATCGAGAACATGACCTTGAGAAATCCTGGGCATCCATGAATAAAGATGGCCAATAGAAGGTAGATTGCAAGATTTTTGCAGCCGTATTTTTCCCGAAGAAATGTCCACCACACCCAGATGCATGGCAGAACTCGAGTATACTGTTGAATTCATTCTCCAGTATACATCGGCGAATAATCTGATCAGAGCGATGCGGTACAGCTCAGGGTCCTCCCAGAAGTAGTATTTGGCCTCAGATTTGAGTCTATCCCATTGTTGCTTGGTCCAATCCTGGGGGATTTGACCAACGACCAAATAGTTAACAATGTCAGCAAACCATGGGGTGTGGACACCTAAAACTGTAAGAATAGTTTCGTCTAGAAAAGTGTTAGCAATCGGAATGTCTGGACGAGAGGAATCAACTAGGAGTCTCGACAAATGATCCGCAACCACATTTTGTACCCCGATTTTATCCTTGATTTCAAGATCAAATTCTTGAAGTAGAAGAATACAACGAATAAGCCAGCGTTTAGAATCCTTTTTGGCCAAGAGATGTCTCAAGGCCGAGTGGTCAGTATAGATGATAACATGAGACCCTAAGAGATAAGTCCTGAATTTTTCCAAAGCGAACACTACAACTAGTAATTCCTTTTCAGTAATAGTGTAATTCCTCTGGGCTTCATCTAGAGTTTTACTAGCGTAGTATATGACAGAGGGCTTTCTATCAATTTTTTGACCCAAGATAGCCCTGACCGCATAATTAGAAGCGTCGGTCACGATCTCAAAAGGGGCTATTCAAATTGGTGGTTGCAAAACTGCAGCACAGGTGACTGCCATTTTCAGGAAATCAAATGCCTTTCGGCATGATTCGTCGAAAACAAACGGCGTTTCTTTGGCAAGAAGATTGCTCAGGGGACGAGCAACCTTCGAGAAATTCTTGATAAATCTTTGATAGAATCCCACATGGCCAAGAAATGATCGGATTTGTTTAACAGATGTGGGAGGAGGAAGTTTAGTGATGGCATCAACCTTAGCTTTATCCACTTCAATTCCCCATTCAGAGATTACATGACCCAAAACGATGCCTTCTTGGGTCATGAAATGACTCTTTTCCCAGCTAAGGACCAATCGTGTTTTGATACATCGCTTAAGAATCATTTCCAGATTAGCCAAATAAGAGTCAAATGATTCTCCGAAATAGAGAAATCATCCGTGAAGACTTCCATAAACTCTCCCACCATGTCAGAAAATATGGCTAGCATACACCTTTGAAAAGTCGCAGGTGCATTGCATAACCTAAAAGGCATCCTACGAAAAGAAAAGGTTCCGTAGGGACAGGTGAAAGTAGTTTTTTCCTGATCCTCGGGATGGATAGGAACTTGGTTGTATCCTGAGTACCCATCAAGAAAACAAAAGTACTTCTGCCCAGCTAATCTTTCCAAGATTTGATCGATGAAGGGCAGAGGAAAATGATCCTTTTTAGTGGCTATGTTCAGCTTCCTATAATCAATACAAACCCTCCAAGAGGAAGCTGAACGAGTTGTGACAGATTCTCCTCTCTCGTTAGTCACAACGGTAATCCCAGCTTTCTTTGGAATAATCTATACGGGACTTACCCATGGACTATCAGAGATTGGATAAATAATTCTTGCATCAAGCCACTTGATAATTTCCTTTTTGACCACTTCTCGCATATTTGGATTCAATCTCCTTTGCATTTGGCGAGAAGGGCAGGATCCATCTTCCAAGAATATTCTATGATTACAGTAAATGGATCTATCCCTTGAGGTCATGAATGGTCCAACCAATTGCCTCCTTATGTTCCTTTAGGACCTTGATCAATTTAATTTATTGCTCCTTTGTCAATTTAGCACTAATAATCACAGGGAGCGTCTTTTGAGGTCCTAAAAATTGATATTTCAAATTCTCAGGCAATGGTTTCAGATCAAGCTGGGGCAGGTTGATGATTGATGGTAGGGTAGATGCTGAAGATTCAACAAAAGGAAGAGGTTGTGAGTGAACAAAATCAATAACCTCTTCAAAAGATGGCAGGTGATGAGAACCTCATCATGAGCCATAACTAGCTCATTTTGACCTAATACAAAGGATAAAAGCTCCTACATATCTCAAGGAAAGGCTTAACTCAGAGAATTCTGAGTTTAAGGAGAAAACAAGTCATAAGGGGTAAAATGTAATTTTACCAGTATAATCTGCATACAGGGTAATTCAGGGCCCAAACATAGGTCAAAGCAACTTAATAAGAATAAAAGTGGGATGAGATGATCTAGCAAGGGCTACAGCAATTCCAAGGAACTAAATGATAATCTGTAACCCTAAAACAACCCACTTCAATTCACGAGGTTCGAGGCAAAGTAAAAATAGAATAAACCCTCTAAAATTCATAGAAAAATAATCTCTAGGGTTTAGAACCTTCAATTTGGCCTTCAGAACCCATTTTGACCTACATTGAGAACCATGCCCAATTAATAACTTAATTTGGATTTTTGTATAAATTGACCGGTCAAACAAGGTTTAATATAGAAATGAAATTCACCATTAGATTCCTTAGGTCCTAATTAATCATGTATAAAAACTTGAGCCTAAGAAGAAACCTCCTTGACCGACTTTACACTTTGGTCCTCATATATTTACCTTTTGGCCCTCAACTTTTGAACCCTCGCATTTTGGCCCCTAACTCTCCTTCGTTCTTTGCGTTCAGGTCCCCCCTGCAAAACCTGCCAGCACCATGCTCCGGCGACCTTGCGCGGAGCATGGCGCCGCGCAGGGTGAGGGGGAGAGCCTGGCAAGTAAACCGGGGGTGCCCTGCGTCGTCAGCCGTCGCAGGGACACCCCCCTGGTCGCTGTAACCCACCATACCGGCCGTGCGAACGCACGGACGGTATGGGTTTCCATCTCCGACGTCCTCCGGCGAGGGAGACACGTCGTCTCCCTCCGCCTTCCTCCCTGTTTTGATCCCTATAAATACCCCCGTCGCTCCACCGACCTCGGCAGCTCGGATCTGACGGAGAAAACCCCCAACTTTCCTCTCTTCTCACTCCGGCAGACGCCCACCAGCTCCGGCGGTTCTTCCTCCTCCTCCTCTTCGCTCTGCCGCAATACCAGCAGCAGAGACTTCCTCCCCTGCTCTTCCCGCGCCACGCCGTACCCAGCTGGCGCATCTCCGGCCCTCTGCTCGCCGCCGCCCCTTCCCGTGGGCATCTTCTTCTCCGGTGACAGTCGATACGACTGTCGCCCTGCCCCGGCCCCTTTCGTCTCCGTAGCTAGGTCAGAACTCCTCCCCATCTCCCCCTCTTTCTTTTCCTCACTGTCTTTTATTTGATTAAGCCCTCGACCGCTCCTGTCCACCGTCACCCCCTTCGTCTCCGGCCATCCTCCGGCGAGCCGCTCCCATCACCCCAGCATCCCACACGACTCGCCGACCACCGCAGAACCTCCGCCTCCTCACCCTGATCAACCCCCGCCCTTCCACTTCCCCCACATCACCCTCTGCAACCCCACCGAACAAACCCATCCTCCGACCCACAGTCCGACCTAGGGCAGCCCTTGCACGCCGCCCCATGCCTCGCCACCACCCACACGAGCTTCGCCGCACTCTGGCGAAGCTCCCGGCACCTTCTGATTAGGCCGAGAGGCCGTTTTGCTGTGAACAGGCCACCCGACCTCCGCCGCCATTGCCGTGCAGGAGGAGCTGCTTCCGCCTGCAGCTGCAGGTGCGCTACGCCCAGCGCCACGCCCATATTCGACTCCCAGGCCTTGCGAGGCATTTCGACAGAACATCAGGCTCGCAGCTGGGGCGAAGGCTTCGCGTGAAGCCATGGTCTCCTGCTGCTTTCTCCACTGCGGGCGCTCAATTGAGGTGGGACATTTAGTCCCACCTTGGAAAAGTCTGAAGAGGCACAGCGGTTTAAAGCGAAAAAGTGCTGGAGGCTTACTGCCTCAGCACACGGGGTGAGGTCTCCTTCACCCGCCCGGTTACCCGGTCTCGTCCGCGCTCACGCCCCGCGGATCTGACCCGACCCGACTTAGACTGACCTGCACTCCTCGCCCACCACGCACGCCGGTGGGCCTGGACCCGGGCGCGACCCGTACCCGACTACCCGGCAGCTCTGGGAGAGCTTTCCCAAGAGTGGTTTCAGAGAGAGAGAGAGACGCGGGGGGGGGGGGGGGGGGGGGAGGGTAGAGTAGGTTTTGTCCTCTGATGTAAACTCTGAAGTGTGCAGGCACAGGTGAAGAAGAAGGATCGCGGAAGAAGAAGGAAGCTGAGGGAGACACTATAGCAACAAGCAGTTTAAGTCGTCTGATTGGAAAATCAGACGATGTCCTGAAGGGAAAAGAAGAAAGAAGGAGGGACGACGTCCTGACTGGAAAAAGAAAAGAAGAAAGAAGGAGATCTGAAGAACAACAGAAGAAGGCGAGGCAGAGGAGAACACAAAAGAACAAGGGAAGAACTGAAAGAAGAAGAAAAAGAGAAGAAGATCTGAAGAAAGGAAAAGAAGAAGAGCAGGACCGCTCTGCAGAAGAACTCAAAGAAAAAGAGTAGGAACAGCTGAAAGAAGAAGAACATCACCACTGCAGAAGAAGAACATCACCTCTGCAGACAAAGAAGAAGAAGATAAAAGAAGATCTGAGACGAGGAGAAGCAAAGAGAAAAGAAGACAACAAATTCTTTCTCTTTCTTTCTTTATTTTTGTAAAAGAAACATGTATATCTCTAGAATACAACTTGCTCCCTGAGATCGACCTCGGGAACTCTTTTATTTTCCGAGTAAAAAATTTATATATTTGAAATGATGGCAATAACTGGCTATACTACAACGCTATAACAATAAAATCCGGTTATCCAGAACTCCCATCAGCAGGTCAGCCATAGAGGGTTGCAGGTCTAATTCGTCATCAAAGGAGGAACTTTCGATTGAAGAAACCATCAAACAAGTTTCAATGTTTTCATTATCCTCATCAAGTTCCTCAATAAATCCACAATCCTCAAATTTATTGATCACCTTAAAAATATCCAATTTCATTCGTTGATCCCCAAAGGTGATTTTCATGCTACCGCTTTCACAATTAATGTTGGCCTTAGCGATAGCCAAGAACGGACGCCCCAGAATGATGGGCGTGTTCCTCAGATTATCAGGTACATCCATGTCAAAGATAAGAAAATCTACAGAAAAATAGAAATCCTTGACCTTGACTATAACTTCTTCAATAACGCCTTACGGATTTGTGATCGAGCAGTCCGCTAACTGTAGCGTTACTGAAGTTGGCCGAAGTTCACCTAATCCAAACTTCTTGTAAAGGGAAGTCGGAATTAGGTTGATGGATGCACCTAGATCCAAAAGTGCTCTATCAAATGTGTAATCTCCAATGACGCAAGAAATCAACGGAGCACCTAGATCTCTCTTTTTCTGAGGGAGGAAGTGCAGGATAACAGAACTAGCTTGCTCGGAGAGTACCTTCCTCGGAACAGATTATCTCGACTTACGCTTTTGTGTACATAAATCCTTTAAAAATCTTGCGTAAGCCGGTATGTGCTTGATAGCATCAAGGAGCGGGATATTAATCTCAACATTCTTAAATAGATTTAGAAGCTCCTCATTGCTATCAATAGACTTCTTCTTTGATTTGATCAAGGCTTTAGGAAAAGGAACATGAGTCAGATCTTTGGAATCAGATTCCTGAGCCTTGATTTCTCCTCCAGAATTCTCCTCTCTCTCCTCAGGTTCTTCAGGATTCAAAAGATTAGAATAGTGTGGTTGTGGATCCTGAGTCTGCTTACCACTCCTCAAAGTGATAGAATTTGTAGATGCACAAGAATTTGGGTCTTGGGGAGGGTTAGGAAAGATTGGAGGGGCTTGATTAGCCATGAATTGTTGATTTATAGAATAAAAAGAAGAAGAGGACGAGGAACCCTACTCAACCACCTGAGCATGTGCGTGTGGGTCCCTCTAATTTCCGTACCCATGGGCTTGGTTGCCCGAATTCATAATATTTCACGGGTTGGGTACGGGTTGGGATGGTAGAGATCTGGGTAGACGAGAGTTAGCAATGAACCTGGATTGCAAGTTGTCCAGTGAGGTTTTCATTTGCTGCATGAGGTGGAGCATGGATCCTTGCATCTCTACCATTTGACAGTTCAAATCATCCTGCCCTGTGGGTTGACGGGCATTCCAAGCTGGCTGATGGACTTGATTTGGAGCCAACTGAGTATATACATGACCCTGGCCCATTGGTCGTTGCGAAGCATAGTTGCCGGGTTAGAATTGGGTCTGTTGCCCTGGGTTTTTCTAAGAGAAGTTAGGGTGGTTTCTCCAACCTGGATTATAGGCATTAGAGTAGGGGTTGGATCTAACATTCTCTTGTACAGCATAGACATTCTCATAGGGTGAGGATGGAGAGAAAAAAAAGGAAGGATCAGAAAAACTGGGATCCAAGGCCCCAGTTTGGAACCCGTGGGGTTCCGAAAAATGCTGACTCACAGTTGAGCTGCATCGAGTTGATTCACGAACTCCCATCCAGAAGGAGCTTGTGAAGAATGGAATCCCGAATTTTGGGATTGAGTGGATCGAGAGTTGTTCATAGAATTGCCAGCCATCCACTCTTCCATTCTCTTAGCAACCAAGTCCACCTTATCAAGTTTGTTACAAATCTATTCCATATTAAATGAATGAGAGTCATGGACTTCATTGACATTTGATCTGGGCTGCTGGGACCGGTTAAATGTATCCATGGAGGCATGATTGATTGAATTCTCACTCATTTACTCAAATAAATCATGCACACTATCTGCATCTTTATTGAGGAAATTGCCTCCGCAAGAAGCATCCACATGATTTCTGAGTTGCTCAGTCAACCCATGATAGAAGATCTGCACGAGTTGCCATTTTGGCACCTTGTGGTGTGGACACCTCCACAATAGGTCTTGGAATTGCTCCCAGGCCACATGAAACTGCTCCCCCGGCCGCTGGGTAAAGGTAGTGATTGCCCGTCTCAAAGCATTGGTATATCCGATTGGGAATAATTTCTTCAGAAAGGCCGATTTCAACTCATTCCAAGTTGTAATTGGTCTTCCTATTGTCCTATGCCAATGCACGGCCTTATCCCTAAGAGAGTGGAGGAAGAGCCTCATGATCATTTGCTCCTCGTTTACGTTTCGTGCCTTGGTGGTCTGGACCAAAGTGGTCAAGTCCTCCAAGTACTGAAACGGATCTTCGGAGCCAATCCCATGATAATGTTTGATCAGGCTTAACACCTGGGGCTTGATTTCTGCGTCGCCGGACGGAATCTGGACGTCGGGACGTTCCCCTTAATTTGAAGGATCATAAAAATCCTTCAAGAGCTAAGTGCCCTGCATTCTCTGGAACCATTCCTACATTCTCTGCATTTGTTCCAGCTGCCTTCGAAATTCTTCCTGTGGATTTCCAAGCAGAGGAGGCTGTTGGTCGGCCATGGGATCAATTTGACCAAAATCCAATTTGTGCCTCCTAGAATACTCTAACGGTCCTTCCAATTAGGGATTTAATGACCGTCTTCCCAGCATAAACTAGGAGAAGGTCGGAAGGACTGGGGATAGGGACCCTGCAGCATAACAAAACAAGGTTGTCCTTAATTGGGGTAGCTTAAGAATCTACTGACTCCCAAAACCTGCCTTAAGATTGTAAATGATTTACTCTACTTGCATCTACTCAATCCAACCAGTTAGAAGGAGGGACTGGGGAGAAGGTTCTTTCTTCGGCTTTCACCTCCGGTTCCTAGTATACCCCCCAACTACGGTCATTTGACGCTACTCCCCTAGCGAGACATCAGATTAATCAGTACAAGTAGGTTAATCAAAGACAATCTCAGACTAGGCCTTGAAGAGCGAATCAGACCTTAAGGCCAGCGTCTACTCAATTTTATTAAGGCCTGGGATTGTGGTGCTTATGGAATGTGATGGGCCCTTAAAATGGGTTGTGCCCTTAATGATTGATTGAGATTTGTGTAAGTGCGTGCACAACTAGGGTTTTCAAACAAGATTATTTATGATGCATGGATTTTAATGTTCAAATCTTGCTTAAGTAGCTTTTAGGGTTTCAAATTAGGTGGATTGCAATCAAGTTTCTAGGCAAACCAAGTTGTCAAACACGGGTGAAGATTATTTTCCTTTAAAACCAGAAAGAAAGTGGAGTGCCTGGAATAGACCTAGATTGAAAACCCTAAGGAGGAGCTACTTGATGAGTTGATTTTAAGTAGAGTGGTGCGACCCAAACAACTCAAACAACTGTCCACAAATGCACCACTAAGTGAGGCACACAAAGATAGTTAACCTAGAATAATTTCTACTCTTTTATGTGTTGCTTTATGTGTACTGGTTCCACAGATCAGAACTTGGTTGAGTAGAAACAAATCAATTCGGTTAAGTGTCTTGAATGTGGGTGTACGTTGTGTGTTTGTTAAAAATTGCCCCACAAGATTATCTTTTTATTTTTTTTGTTTTTTATAAATGAGGGTGGAATGAATGCGAGTAAAAATCCAAACAACCAAACTATTCCTAGGATTTATGCAAACACCTAGGTTAATTGGAATTTGGATTTAATGTGGTGAATGAAATCTATGGAGGGGGGAAGAATGGGGAGCACTTACAGTTGTCTTCAACTGCACTTTTACTCCAGTCTACCACTTGATGATTCCCTGATGAAGGTCTCTGCAAAACAATAGACACAAGAGAAAGCAAGTTAGAAAATAATAAAGTGCAAGAAATGTGAAAAGAAGATTGGAAATCGTTGCTTCCCCGGCAACGGCGCCAAAATGTTGAACGATCGAGTTGCTACGCTAACATGTTTGGTTTTGAAAACCTTGTTGTTGTAGTTTGAAAGCGAAGAACTCATGTTCAACAAATAAAATTTATACCAGAATAGAAATCCCGGGTCGAACTCAGGGAGGCGACGTTGATATATATTCGCAATTATATTTCTTTTTAGAATTTTTCTTGAAAAGTGAGGCGATGTAATTACAATGAAGCCATAATAACAATCAGACTAAACAAAAGGGATAGAGAGAGAGAGAACATGCATTCAATAATTCAAAATATTTATACAATAAAACCAAATAAGAATTACACTAGAAAGCGGAAAATCAGCTACGCTAGAAAGTAGGAAAATTCTACACTAGAAAGGTGTAAAGAAGAATGGGAGAGAGAAGTTATCTTCCTCGATGATCACTTGGAGGACGAGCCGGATAGGACGATGCCTGGACAAAGGAGGACGGAGCAGGACGAAGGAGGATGAAGCAGAAGAACGGGAATGGGGCAGCATGTCGTCATCGTCGCGGGATCTGCTTCCGAAAAGGGGACGAAAAATTGACTATCTCGCGAGAAGCATCTCGGGTGTGGGACAAGCTTCTTTTGAGCTTTGGAGAGGGAGAGAAGCAAGGGATGAGAATTTTGTGTGGAGGGGGTCTCCTTTTATATTTGCAAGGAGTGGGGGCAATTTGGTCATTACAACTTTAAAAACATTAATTCAGGACCTTTAGTGATGGATAAAACCGTCGCTAAAGGTCCGAACGTGGGCGTAGTGGGCGGTGTGGGTGCACCAGCTTGCTTGCCCGCGCGCTCAACGCATGCGCACGCCCAGCCGATCTCAGCCATTCGATAGCGAGATCAGATGGCTTAGATCGCTCCTCTGCTCGCCTCCTGTGCGCGCCCCATCATGTGCGATGCTGCGTCTTCGCTGCGCGTTTAATAGTGCATGAGTGCATTCGGGCACGCACAGCTGTTTGATGACGATCCGACGCTCGCCCGCGTTGCTCGCCCGCTCGCGAGGAATCGATCGCATGCCACTTGCTCGCGATAGAGCTCTCGCTCGCTGCGTTGCATCGTCCAAATGGCAGTGCTGACGTTTTAAGGCGCGCGCATCCACAGCCGTTGGATGAAGATCCAAAGACCTAGATCTTGCGTTGGATTTCCTTTGGTGAGGCAGCGGTGGTCTTGAGGGATGGTTGGATGGCTGAGATGGCACCACGTGGTGCCATCTTGGCCATCCATCTTCAGGATGATGTAGATGGTGCCACGGGTGTCAGATTGAGTCGATTTTCATGCCGTTAGGCTGCGATCGTCGATTCGAATCCATCCATGCAGTCAAATTTGTTGTTTGAAGTGTAGATTCACACCATCTTGGCCCTTGATCTTATAGGATTCCCCGATCATTATTTGATGCTACAGATGTCTGATTAGGGTGATCTTGGAGTCGTTGAACTCCAATCGTCGCCCTGATCACATCTGTATGGTTGGATCTTCGATCCGAGGCTCTGATAAAAAGTTTGCGCTGTCCATGAACATAAAAGGAGACAATTAACCTCCATTTTATTCAAACTACTCTAAATGCAAGATGATGCATGTTATGCAATATTTATGGCATTCAATGCAATCCTATGCTTAAGAACATGCATAAATAGACATCTTAGGTAGTGTAAACATGTTTACATCACCCTACCAACAAACCAACCAAGCCCTGTATCATCTTGGGCTGCCCTTTTCTTGCGACTTCTAATGCTTCAATTAATTGTCACACTAGGGCGTTAAAAATGGGCTTTGGGAACAGGAAAATTCGGCTTAATGTGTTTGATGCTTATAAACAAGCTGGATTTGAGGATTGTTCCCAAGTAGAGGTGGTAGATGATCTGATTGAAGAGACAACTCCTGCAATTTTATGTGATGACCCCCTTCAACATGTCATGCTAAATGAGAATTCCCATCTCTTTGAGGAATGTGAAGGGGAAGTGCTAGAACTTGAGGAATTGCTTGGAGTTTCTACTGAGTCTCTCTCCCCATTGTACCTACCTAAGGTAGATCTGCTACCTGAGATGGGGACTTCTATTTTGAAACCCTCAACCATTCAAGCCCCTGACCTTGATTTGAAACCCCTCCCAGACTCTCTCAAGTATGTATTCCTTGGGCTAAATGATACACTCCCTGTAATCATCTCGTCTACACTATCTGAAGTGCAAGAGGGAGCTTTGCTAGACTATTTATCAAGGCACATGGAAGCCATAGCTTGGACGATTGCTAATGTTAAGGGTATAGACTCTACGCTTTGCATGCATCACATTTATGCTGATGATTCCATCAAACCCTTTTGAGACATGCAGAGATGTCTTAACCCCAACATGAGGGAGGTGGTTAAAAAGGAGATTCTGAAGTGGTTGGACGCTGGGATCATTTATCCCATCGCAAATAGAAAATGGGTTAGTCCAATCCATGTGGTGCCAAAGAAGGCAAACTTCATGGTAGAAACAAATGACCAGGGTGAACAAGTGGTGACCAGACCCTCAACTGGTTGGAGAGTTTGCATTGACTACCGCAAATTGAACATCGCTACCTAAAAGGATCACTTTCCCTTGCCCTTTATTGATCAGATCCTAGAGAGATTGGCAGGGAACAAGTATTTCTGCTTTTTAGATGGATATTCTGGGTACAACCAGGTTGCAGTCTTCCCTGATGATCAGGATAAGACAACTTTCACTAGTCCTTATGGCACTTTTGCATTTAGGCGTATGCCATTTGGATTATGTAATGCACCTGCAACTTTTCATAGTTGTATGATGTCCATTTGTTCGAACATGAT
Organism: Thalassia testudinum; assembly: GCA_037157565.1. Lineage (NCBI taxonomy): Eukaryota > Viridiplantae > Streptophyta > Magnoliopsida > Alismatales > Hydrocharitaceae > Thalassia > Thalassia testudinum. Next base: position 63,457,763 of record JAZHRO010000036.1, read on the forward strand.
TGACGAGTGCGTCGAGGTTTTTATGGATGACTTTTCCATTTACGACTCACGTTTTGACCAGTGTCTCCTACACTTGGAGAATGTGGTGAAGAGATGTAAGGAGATTGGTTTAGTCCTCAGCTAGGAGAAAAGCCACTTCATGGTACAGAAAGGCATTGTACTTGGGCATGATGTGTCTAAACGAGGCTTGGAAGTAGATAAGGCGAAAGTTGATTCTATTTCCAAACTTCCATTGCCCACAAATGTCAAACATATTAGATCCTTTCTATGCCATGCAGGCTTTTATAGGCGATTCATTAAGAATTTCAGCAAAATTTTTAGGCCACTTTGCGACTTATTGGCGAAGGAATCTTCTTTTGATTTTGATTCAAAGTGTGTTGAGGCTTTTCATACGCTGAAGGAGGCCTTGACCTTTACGCTTATTCTCCAAGCTCCTGACTGGACACTCCCATTTGAGTTGATGTGTGATGCTTCGGATTATGCTGTGCAAGTCGTTCTTGGATAGAGGGTTGAGGGAAAACCACATGTGCTGCATTATGCTAGCAAGACTTTAACTGAACCACAACAAAACTACACAATCACTGAAAAGGAATTACCTATTGTAGTTTGTGCTCTGGAGAAGTTTAGGTCTTATCTTCTTGGATCCAAGGTGGTCATTTTTACTAATCATACAGCAGTGAAACATCTCATTGCCAAGAAAGACTCTAAGCCACATTTAATTAGATGGATTCTACTCCTTTAAGAGTTTGACTTGGAGATTCGTGAAAAGAAACTAGTGGAAAATGTAGTGGCTGACCACTTGTCTCGCCTTCCCCTTGATGACTCTCAATCTGGAGACATCCGTGAGACATTTCCTGATGAAACCGTTATGGTGGTAACACCAACTTCACCCTAGTATGCAAATACAGTTAACTACTTGGTCACTGGAGAAACCCTTGGCTCTTGGGATATGCAAAAATGGAAGCGATTCATTTCCTAAGCTAGATTCTTTCATTGGGAAGAGGTAGAATTATTTCATATTGGACAAGACCAAGTTTGGAGACGATGTGTGCTTGAAGAAGAGCAACAGAGTGTGTTGAGATTTTTCCATGAGCTTCATTGTGGAGGACACTTTGGTGCTAAGAAAATAGCTTTTAAGGTTCTCCAGTCTGATTTTTGGTTGCCTTCTTTATTTAAAGATTCCCATTACTTTGTTAGGGCCTATTTCAGATGTCAACGGACTGGAACGATTGGGAAGTGGAATGAGATGCCCCAACACCCTATCCAACCTGTGGAAATTTTTGATGTTTGGGGGATAGACTTCATGGGTCCCTTCCCTTCATCCCATGGATTCGAATATATCTTGGTGGCAATGGATTACGTCTCCAAGTGGATAGAGGCCATTCGTACACGCACAAATGACCACTCTGTGGTCTTGAAATTTGTGAAGGCTAATATCATATCTTGCTTTGGCTGCCCCAAGATGATTATGAGTGATGGGGAACCTCATTTCCGGAACCATCACTTTAATCGGCTACTCAGGAGTCTGGGAGTAACTCACAAGATTGCTACGAAAAACAACTCAACCTTGACTACGTCGTAAGGATGGAAAACCCTAGGGTGACTGGAGAGAGAGCTACCGAGAGAAGTGTCCCAGTGGCTGAAGAAGCTAGGTCTACAGAAAGAAGATGGGCTAACAATGGGCGGCCTTGGAACAACAAAGAAGTTGTGTGCTTTCGCTGTTGGCGCCGTGGACATATGGCTTCGGTGTGCTACCGCCCTCTGGTCTATCTGGCCTGATGGGGATAAGACCACAAATGGGACACCTACACGGCCAACAACAGACAACCAAGGGGAGGGATGCGCATGGGCAATAGGGCGAAGAGGGTTGAGATGCAACCACCTCTTCCTTTTCCTCCTCCTGCTTATGGGGGACACACTTTGGATGTGGAAATACCTATGAGCGAGGACATCAAGGTGGCGGAGATGGTGTTGCGAGGGGCCTTGATTAGAGCAGTGATGACGGGCAATCTGCCCTTGGAGAAGGCTCATCAGTTGGTAGGATCTCTAACTCTGTCGACAAATGCTTGGAAGATTGCGATCCTATCCCCTATGCGTTTTGTGCTTTTTGGTTTGGGGATGATGGATGTTGAGCATTTGCGATTCCGCTCGTGTGATTTGGGTGGGTTGATGGTGATTTGGAGGCTGGTTTCTCCTTTTGATGGCTCACTGTCTGAGCGACCACCCTAGAGAACAGCCTCAAGGTCAGGCAAACTTGGAATCAAGGGCCTGCCATTGCATTTAAGATCAAAAGAGGTGGTGGCAGCTATGATCGCAGGGTTTGCTACATTGGCAGAAGATGCTGAGGTTGGTCTAATTGAAGGAGATGGTAGCGTGTTGAATGTCTGGGTGGATGTCTTCAGGGCAGGGTCTGTTCCAGAGAAGTTGATCCTCCGATGTGGGGGGAGTTCCTGGTTGCTGGTATTGAACTTTTCTGTGGTTAGCAGGGATGGGAGCTCACATCATAACAACCTTTCGTATGCAGAGGTGCTACAAGCTGAGGCAGGAACACTACAGCCTGATCATGGAATACCTGAGAAGGCGCCTGAGCCTAAAAAGCTCAAGGACACGGAGGAAGCGATGGATGTGGCGCTGGTAGAGGATGATTTGGCAGAGAAATTGGAGGCTGGGATGGATGTAGCTATGATAGAAGGCGGTATGGCAGAGGAAGATAAGGAAGGGATGGATGTGGCATTGATAAATGATGATATGGCAGATAATATGAAGGCAGGGGAATCAAGAGCCAATACTCTTGATAATTGTGCACTACAAGAGATTTCTATAAACATCTTAAGTTTACAAAATAGCTTGCCTGTAGCTGAGGGCTTGAAGCTGGACTCAGGGGCTGCCTCCAAGACCTATTTGGGGAGACCCCCCTATAAACTCGGACAGAGAAAACAAAATTCTGCGCAAAAAATTGATGAATGTGCCATTGCAACTGTGATGAAGGTCAGTAGAATCTCTACTATAAAGAAAGGGGGTACCCAAGATGCTAAATGAGGATTCTTTCATGGAATGTGCGTGGGTTGCACGATAGAAGTCAGAGGGCTTCTCTTTTGAGATACATGAGCGAATGGGAAATTGATTGTGCCATTATCCAAGAAACTCATATAGAAAATGAAGATGATAGGGCCTGGGCTGATATGAAAGCTGGGGATGCAAATGCTTGTGTGATGGTTAATTCAACTAGCAGGTCTGAGGGAGTAGCTATATGGTGGAAGAAGAATGTGCTTCAGCTGGCTGAGGTCTCTTTGGCTAGACAATTGCTGACCTACAAGTTTGAATGAACCCAGGGGGTGTGAACTCTATATTACAGGTGTCTATGGCCATTATGACCCCTATATAAGGCATGAATTGTGGGAGGACTGGAATGTGGCTGCTGACCTGGTGAATGGGGCTGCTTGGGTTGTAGGAGACGACTTCAACTATGTGCTGATGGGGAGTGACAGACCTAATGGTGTGGTTGATAGTGTGACCATTGGATTCCAATTGTTGGTTCAAACCTTAGGCTTGAGTGAGTACCCATCTTCTGGCACTGAATTTACATGGAGGAATGGTAGTGGCCAAATGTCCAAAATTGACAGATTCTTTGGCAATGCTGGGCTATTGGATTTGTTCCAATTATCTTTTGTTTGTGGTCTGGAACACCCCTTTTCTGATTACACTCCCTTGGTTTAGGATAGTGGAGAGCAAGTGCTTGTTGGTTCTTACTTCAAATTTAAAAAATCTTGGTTGAGAGAATCGAGGTTCAAAGAGATGCTTGAAGGATGATGGAGGGCCAAACATGTAGATGGCACTGCCACTATCAAGTTAGCGTCTAAGTTGAAAGCTATGAGAAAAATGCTAAAGGAATATGGAGCTGCTATATCTGTTGTGAGACACCAGAGGCACAAGGAGGCCTTGATGGAAATTCAAAACCTTGACTCAAAAGAGGCCATTGGCCTGCTGACAGAGCAAGAACTCAAGAACAAAAGATGGTGGCAGGGTGTGGTGGCTAAAGAAGATCTGAAGTTGGAGATGGACTGGAGGGAATGCTATAGACAGCCATGGCTTAAAGAGGGGGATGCTAATACCAAGTTTTTCCACTTGGCTGCTAGTTCTCGTAGAAGATTCAACTTGATCTCCTCAATACTCAAAGATGGATAGAGAATTTCTTCACTTTCAGATATAAGAGCTGAGGCCATCAAGTATTTTAGAGACTCTTTAAGGGCTACAGGGAGGGGCCAATGGAGAATGGCAGTGAGTGACTTACCTAAATTGTCTGGGGAACAAATTTCTAGCCTGATTGCAGCCATTATAGAGCAAGAAACTGTGGCTACCATCGAAGACCTTAACAATGAAGTCTCTCCTAGTCCTGATGGCATCCAAGTCCTCTTTTACAAAGAGATGTGGGGTGTTGTGGGCAAAGAGGTAATGGATGTGATTAAGGAGTTCGAGTAGGGTAACTTTGGCTTTGATAAAATCAACAGGTCCTTCCTCTTCTTGCTGGTAAAGACACAAGGTGCAGAGACATTTCAGGACTTCAGACCCATAGCCCTCTCAAACTCTATCTACCTGGTGATTAGCAAGGTTTTGGCAAATAGGCTACGACCAATCTTGCAGGAAGTGATCCACCCAGTTCAATCTGCTTTCCTCCCCAATAGGTCCTTATAAGAATCTTTCATCATGGCACATGAGATGGTGTGTGGGTGGCAAAAGAGGAGGTGTAGAGCTTTTATGTGGAAAGTTGACTTCCGCAAAGCCTATGACTCTATCTCTTGGCCCTTCCTATGGGAAGTTTTTAAAAGGAGTGGATTTCCTCCTCTTTGGATTAAATGGATGAAAAGGTGCATTACAACAGCTTCTTTCACCCCCTTGATTAATGGGAAGCCCTATGGAGCCTGGATCCAACCTCAATGTGGGGTGAGGCAGGGTTGTCCCTTGGCACCCTTGATTTTTAACCTTGCAGTTGATAATTTAGCATGGTATGCTTGCAAACTTGCTAAGGAAGGAATTATTAGAGGATACTCCCTCTCTAATAGGAGTGCAATTGCCCCTATACTTCAATATGCGGATGATACGATTTTTTTTGTGGAAGGATCCATTGATGAAGCCCATGCACTTGGCCATATGGTTAACATATTTGGGGACATCTCAGGTCTCAATCTGAACAGAGAGAAGTCCAATCTAGTGTGCTTTAGATTGGCTGAGGTAGAGCAAGAAGTTATCTCTGCTTCTTTGGGGACCCCTCGCATCTGCCTCCCCATCAGATACCTGGGGTTGCCCCTGAGATGTTCAAGAATGAAGAAAAGAGACTTAAACTGCCTATTTGACAAGATATCAGTGAAACTGGCTGGATGGAATAGCAGATTTCTTTCCAAGGGTGACAGACTCATCTTGTTTAACTCAGTGATTACTTCCATCCCTGTCATCTATTTCTCTATTTTCAAGGCTCCAAAGTCTACGTGGAAGTGCATGGATGTTTTGAGGAAGAGGTTCTTTTGGAGAGGCCCCAAGCATGAAGGTAGATTTCTGCAGCCCCTAAAATGGGAACTACTCTGTCAGCCAAAGGAATGTGGGGGTTTGGGAATCAAATCCTTGAAAGAATTCAATGAGGCTTTGCTACTCAAATGGGCCATCAAGTTTCTGCAAGGGGAGGTGAAACCTTGGACTGAACTAATTAAGGACATATATGGTTCCTCCAATAGTGCGCTAAAGAGATTGCACCCTAACAGACCTTCACCCTTTTGGAATTCTGTGGTTAGAGCTCTAAAAGATAACTGGCACTTGCTGTATCAGACTCTAGGAGATGGCAGAACCTTCAACTTCTGGAGTGAAGGCTGGTCCCTGCTGGGTACTTTGAAGGAGGCTTACCCAAGGGCTTTTGTTGTAGCCAGAGACAAAGATGGCACTGTCAGCTGTTATTGGTCAGATAGTAGGAACTGCTGGCATGTGAGTGAAGATGAACCCACTAGAATGGGCACCTGACTATGGGAAGAAAGGAGGAATCTGATTTCGGACTTGGAAAGTTTTAAACCCAGGCCTGGAGTGGATGATAATTATCTATGGGATGGAATATATATAGTGCAATGTGGATATAGAAAGATTATGGAGGGAGATAGGGGTGGGAGCTGACGAGTCGATTGTTTGCTTTCCAAGTTGTTTGTAGTTTTATGTGGTGGAAAAATCGACTAATCAATAATTAAAATAACCACTTGCAGAAGAGTGGGTCATATCCACAGGGAGGCAATGACGTATTTAAATTCTCACCAGTTCAAAACGTATGTTCGCAGTTAATTTCGACAAGAATCGAGCCAAATTTGCCTTCAGATTAAGGTAGAATCAAGAAAACATGCTGAAATGGCAATTTTTAACAACTAGAGGATATTTTTTGCAATGCAGATTCAATAAAATATCAATAAAAGTTGGCAATGGTAGAAAATGTAATTATTAATGGGGCATGTACTGTAGCAAAACAGGGGATTTCTTCCCCTTGGCCGTGTGTGAAGAGGAATGAATGGCCGGAGGTGTGAAGCACGGAGGAAGTTCTTTGGACCGAGGGCTTTGTAGCGGTGGTGGCAGCGAGTCGCGAGGTGGCTGGAGTTGGCCAGACGGAGCTCCGGCGAAGGTGGCTTTCGATGGTGGCTGCAACTGCTGGAGGAGGAGGGGCTGTGCGCGCATGAAGGTTGCTGCAGGTGGTGCGAGCGGGCACTACTGTTGTGGGCGTGCGGGAGTTGAGCGTGCTGAGGGTTGCTGGCGGGCACACTGCAAGGAGCGGGTGCGGGCTTGGCGCTGCAGGTGAGCGCGCTGAAGCGCTGGCGAACGTGCGCCTGCTGGAGGCGGTGTATACGCACGTAGGAGTGGAGTTGGTGGCTAGTGCTGCAGGGTGTGAGTGTTGAGGTGGATGCTGTTGCAGGCGGTGCGCGGTTTGCAGGCGCGTTTGAATTGAAGCGCAGCAAGGGTGGTTGCTGCTGCAGACTGGAGAGGCGTGCGTGGGCTGGTGGTTGGCGCTAGAGGTGATGCGGGCGAGGGCTGGTGGTTGGCACTGGAGGTGAAGTGCAGCAAGGGTGGTTGCTGCTGGAGTGGGTGGGAGGGTCAAAGCTTCGGACGTTCGAGAACCTTCCCGAACGTCTTAACTGATTGAGGAGTGAAATTGCAGTAGTGGTTGTGGAGGTTGTTGGTGATGATGGCGAGGGTGCTGCACTGCGAGGTGCTCATAGTAATGCGGATGATCTCCGGATGGCGATGTGGCCTGTCACACCACACGCCCACAGTGGTGGAGGCTCGTCGCCGCAGTTGAGGCCGGCGGTGGTGAAATGGACGAGATGGACTCTCTGCACAGTGTGGATTGTTAGGGTGGAGGCCTACTCTGCTCCGCAGCCTCTCTCCTCTTTTTGTAGCTGCCTGCATGAATTTGAATGGAGAGGCGGGAGTAGATCCACCTCCACTAATCCATGAATGTGGGCTTTAGTGCAGCAGGTGGCGTTGCAGCGGCAGCCGAGCCGTTGCTGAAAAGAAGATGAATAAAAGATATTGTTAAAATATTATGGTTATTTATATACAAACCCTCAACTTTTATGTTAACTTAAATTAATACATGCAATGCACCTAATTGGTTAACTAATTAAATGAATGCAATTGTAAGTTAATTCTAAATGCATTTAAAATATGAATGCAATGCATGAATTATGTAATTAAATTAGAAATATGAATTAATCTATTTACATCCTAATTTATGCTAAATAAATGTTAGAATTAACCTAATGTCTAGGCACTTAAATACTTAAATAGCCTACAAATATGGGCTAATCAAATACCCCATGCCTAGTTTTTGCTAGTCCCTAGCAAAATTAAGTGCAACCTAGCACTCCAAGTAGACTAGTCAACCCAATTGGTCTTCCTTCAGAAACATATTAAGTTCAGACTCTAGACCCAAGGTTCCCAAGTAGTTGCTAAGTTACATACTAGGTTGGCTAAAGACGAGTTGCAGGCACAAGTTTCCCTGATTTCTGACTCTACCCTAAGGTTTATTGATCCCTGAGATTAAAGCATCCGTGCATGTGCATTGGTCTGAGTTATTTGGGTTAAAGGAAAAAGGATATATATATTAATAATATATATATATTTTAATTATATATATATATATATTTTTTGTTTGATTCCTTTAAGTCTAACCTCGGATCAGCTATCAACACGGTCTGTGTTAGATTCATTGTCCCCATTACCGTACCTCGAAGGGTGCCTGGCTTTTGATGCTTCGAGATAGCATCGCCCATAACGCCTCCAAGAACTCCTGGCAATCGACACTTCGAGATAGTATCGCCCATGGATTTCTTAAGCGAATTCAGGCCTGTGGTAATCGACACTTCGAGATAGGGCCACCCATGGTACTTGAACCGCACAATGCGCTTACATGGCCCCAGTAGGATGGATATCCTAAGAGACAAGCACCGAGGAGGTAATATGTTATCATCGCATCCTTAAGGTCAGTATATACTCCACCTCTCCTACGGCGGGAACTCTTCCAATCAAATTGTGTTTTCAAGCCTCTCCTAAGTCAAAACTAAGAGAACAAAATCTCTTTTAAGAAAGAAAGAAATTAAGTTGATTACCAGACCAAGTGTGCGAAATTTGGATGCTTGGGTTACAAGGACTCGTAAACCAAAAGGTAGAACAAGACTCCAGGTACCACCCCACCTTTTAACTCAAACCCTAGCTTTCCTTCCTCAACCTCTTGAGGAATGGTCCACAACTTAACTCCTACTTAAGTTTTGAACTCCACAAAGGACCCTAAAGGTCTAAAGCTAGTAGCTCATTTAGCTTCTAAAGTTTGACCCTAGAATTAATTTAGTCTACCCTAGAGTTCTGATTTGCTTAAGAATGCAGGACCTAGCCAGTTAAGCTCAAAACATTTTTTTTTTAATGCATGCTATAAACAAAATGCCTCAGGTCCTCTCCCCCATGCCTGGTTCAAACAATGTCCTCATTGAAAACAAAAATGGCTAAAGAAAGATATTACCTGAGGCGGAGAATGGTAGGAGCTAAGGTTCCTCAAGAGTGACTTCGTCAACTAGATGGCCATCTAAAGTTATGTAAGGTTTTAACCGTTGACTGTTGACGATAAAAGGAGTTGCTGAAGAGGAAGGATTTTTAATCTCCACAGCCCAATGCGGAAATACTTTGGTGATTATGTAAGGCCCATCCCAACGATATTTTAACTTCCCAGGAAAAAGCTTAAGTCTAGAATTGAAAAGACAGACTTGTTGGTTGGGCTCAAAGGTCTTTCAAAGTATAAACTTATCATGCAAGACCTTAGTTCTTTCTTTATAAGCTTGAGAGGTGTCATAAGCATCATTCCGCAGCTCCTCAAGCTCACTTAATTCTAGAAGTTGTGCCTTACCTGCCTTCTCTAAATCCATGTTAACACTTCGAATAGCCCAAAATGCCTTATGTTCCAACTCAACAGGTAAATGGCATGCTTTTCCATACGCAATCCGAAAGGGAGAAGTACCCAAAGGGGTCTTATAGGCCGTTCGATAAGCCCACAAAGCATCATCGAGCTTTTGGGACTAGTCTTTCCTATCAGGTCTAACAGTCTTTTCCAAAATATTTTTTATCTCCCTATTTGACACTTCAACCTGGCCACTTGTCTGAGGATGGTAAGGGGTAGCGACCTTGTGAGTCACTCCCAGATTCTTGATTAGCCGAATGAAGTGGTGGTTTCGGAAATGAGGTCCCCCATCACTTATAATAGTCTTGGGGCAGCCGAAACGGGATATGATATTGGCCTTCACAAATTTCAAAACCACAGAGTGGTCATTTGTGCGTGTAGGAATGTCCTCTATCCATTTAGAGACATAATCAACTGCCACCAAGATATATTCATAACCATGGGACGACGGGAAGGGGCTCATAAAGTCAGTTCCCCACACTTCAAAAATTTCGACAGATTGAATAGGATGTTGAGGCATTTCATTCTTCTTCCCAATCGTTCCAGTCTATTGACATCTAATACAGGCCTTAACAAAATTATGAGAATCCTTAAATAAGGAAGGCCACCAAAAATCGGTCTGGAAAACCTTAAAAGCAGTTTTCTTAGCACCAAAGTGTCCTTCACAATGAAGTTCATAGCAAAAACTCAGCACACTTTGTTGTTCCTCTTCAGCTACACAATGTCTCAATACTTGGTCTTGTCCAATTCTAAATAATTCTGGCTCTTCCCAATGAAAATATCTTGCTTGAGAGATGAATCTCTTTCTTTTTTGCTCATCCCAAGAGCCAGGTGTTTGTCCAGTGACCAAGTAATTTACATTGTTTGCATACCAAGGTAAAGTTGGTGTTACCACCATCATAGTTTCATCAGGAAATGTCTTGCGAATGTCTCCAGAAAGAGAGTCATTAAGAGGAAGGCGAGATAGGTGGTCAGCCACAACATTTTCTACTCCTTTCTTTTCACGTATTTCCAAGTCAAATTCTTGAAGGAGTAGGATCCACCTAATCGGACGTGGCTTAGAATCTTTCTTAGTAATGAGATGTTTCACTGCTGCATGATCAGTAAAAATAACCCCCTTAGACCTAAGCAGATAAGACCTAAACTTTTCCAGAGCAAAAACTACAGCAAGTAATTCTTTTTCAGTGACGGTGTAGTTTTGCTGACGTTTTGTTAAAGTCTTGCTTGCAAAATGCAGCACATGAGGTCTTCCCTCAACCCTTTGTCCAAGGACTACTCCCACTGCATAATCCGAAGCATCACACATAAGCTCAAATGGGAGTGTCCAATCAGGAGCTTGGAGAATAGGCGTAGAGATCAAGGCCTCCTTTAGAGTTTGAAAGGCCTCGGCACACTTTGAATCAAAATTGAAGGGTGATTCCTTCGCCAACAAGTCACAAAGTGGCCTAGAAATTTTACTAAAATTTTTAATAAAGTGCCTAGAAAATCCAGCATGGCCCAGAAAGGATCTAATCTATTTGACATTCGTAGGCAATGGAAGTTTGGAAATAGAATCAATCTTGGCTTTATCTACTTCCAAACCTTGCTTGGATACAACATGCCCAAGTACAATTCCTTTCTATACCATGAAGTGACTTTTCTCCCAGCTGAGGACTAAACCATTCTCCTTACATCGCTTCAACACATTCTCCAGGTGCAGGAGGCACTGGTCGAAAGACAAGCCATAAATGGAGAAGTCATCCATAAACACTTCAACACACTCGTCAATCATGTCCGAAAAGATAGACATCATACACTGCTGGAAAGTTGTAGGGGCATTACATAATCCAAACGACATACGCCTGAATGCAAAAGTATCGTAAGGACTTGTGAATGTCGTCTTTTCCTGATCATCAGGAAAAGACGACATTCAATCAGGAAATACTGCCACCTGACTGTACCCAAAATATCCATCAAGAAAGCAATAGTACTTATTCCCTGCCAATTTCTCGAGAATTTGATCAATAAAAGGCAAAGGAAAGTGATCCTTCTGGGTACGGTGTTCAGCTTGTGGTAATCAATACAGACCCTCCATCCAGTTGAGGGTCTAGTGATAACTTGTTCACCTTGGTCATTGAGTTCCACAGTAAAGCCTGCCTTCTTTGGCACCACATGAATGGGACTGACCCATTTACTATTAGCAATGGGATATATGATCTCGGCGTCCAACCACTTCAGGATTTCCTTTTTTACCACCTCCCTCATATTAGGGTTCAGACGTCTCTGCATGTCCCTAAATGGCTTGATGGAATCATCAGTATAAATGTGGTGCATGCAGAGTGTAGAGTCTATACCCTTAATGTCAGCAATGCTCCAAGCAATAGCTTCCTTGTGCCTAGACAGGCATTCAATCAAGGCTCCCTCTTGTGCCTCAGATAGCACAGCCGAAATGATAACGGGGAGCGTATCATTGGCACCTAGGAAAACATACTTGAGAGTATCAGGGAGGGGTTTCAACTCAAGGTCGAGGGCTTGTATGGTTGAGGGTTTCATAATAGATGTCCCCATTTTAGGTAACAGATCTACCTTCGGCGGAAATGATGGGGGAAGAGACTTAGCAGAAACACCTAGCAATTCCTCAAGTTCTAGTATATCCCCTTCACATTCCTTCAAGAGATGGGAATGCTTATTTAGCATGACATGCTGAAGGGGGTCATCACATAACATTGCAGGAGTTGCCTCTTCAATCAGGTCATCTATCACCTCAACTTAAGAACAATCCTCAAGTCTGGCTTGTTTGTAAGCATCAAACACATTAAGCCAGATTTTCCTGTTCCCAAACCCATTTTCAATGCCCTAGTATTGCAATTGATTGAAGCATGCGAAGTTGCAAGGAAGGGGCAGCCCAAAATGATGGAGGGTTTGGTTGGCTTGTTGGTAGGGTCAGTGTCTTAAACTAAGAAGTCAACGGGAAAGAAGAAATCCTCCACTCTTATGAGGACATCTTTCGAAATTCCCCGTGGTGTCTTAAGTGATCGATCAACAACTTGAAGGATTAAAGGGCTAGGCTTCAGATTGCCTCCCCCAAGTTGTTCATACACATAGCTCGGAAGGATGTTCACCCCCACACCCAGATCAAGTAGAACCTCATCAATTTGTAAGTCACCAATAACTACAGAGATGTATGGGGCTCCTGGGTCCTTAAGTTTTGGGGGTGTGCCATGTTGAACAATTGAGCTAATAGAATCAGGCAAGATAACTTTTGATTGGACCTGTTTTCTAGATTGTCGCTTTTTCGTGCACAGGTCCTTTAAGAAGCGGGCATAAGACGGAATTTGCCTGATAGCTTCAAGCAAAGGCAGGTTAATTTGCACTTGCTTGAAAGTTTCCATAATCTCATCCGTCTTATCTTTGCTCCAGATGAGCCAGCAGAAGTCTACCTAGAGGTGGATAAGAACTCTGGAAAAGGCACTCTCGATCTCTGGGTGGAAGGGTTGTCATGTCGAGTAATGGGTGGAACGGGGGCAACTTCTTCCGGTGAGGTGATTTCAAGAGGAGAAGATTTGGGCAAGTCTTCTCCGGTGGGGGTGAAAGTCAAGGTGGATGGTTTTTTAAGGGGTAAGACTATAGGAGCATAGGGTTTGGAAATTTCTTTCCCACTCCTCAGAATAGTCACCGCCTGAGCATGCTCCCTAAAGACAATCCCTTTTCCTTTAGGATTTTCCTCAGCAGCACTGGGAAACTTCCCAGTCTCCCTCTGTCTAACGGCCTCAACAAGGTGTCCAATTTGTTATTTCATCTCATGTATAGCCTTGTCATGAGATTGGATGATGGCACTTTGACTTTCTTGCATAGTTTTCAACATCGCCTTCAATTCATCCATCTCAGAGGTTTTAGGTTGGGCAAAGGTCTGAGGTTGGTTCATTTGATGGTTTTGAAAGGATTGTGGTTTGTAATTCCCTAAATTTGAGACATTTCCTTGTCTCCATGAAAAGTTTGGGTGGTTCCTCCATCCCTCATTATAAGTGTTGGAGAAAGGGTCATTACGAGGTTTAGGACAGAACCCTTGAGCGGCATTCAAATCCGCTTGTACAAGCTCAGGGAATTGGGAGGCCAAGTGGCAATCCACAGTGGCGTGTGTATTGCCTTGACAAATTAAGCATTCGGATGCTTGGGATGTGGAGGTGTTAGATACGAATGAACTCGGGTTTGACATAAGCCTTTCCATGTTTTGATTCAATAATTGAATCTGATAGGCAAAATTCTGGGTGTCCCTTGCCTCATTCACCTCCAACTTTCTTTGCATGAGAGTGGGTTTTCTATCCTTGTAGGCAGAATTCAAGTGAATAGAATTCTCACTCAAAGTATCAAATAAGTTCCAAGCTTCATCCTCAGTCTTAGATAGAAAGGTTCCTGCACAGGCACCATCCACAGTTTGCCTATGTGAATCATTAAGTCCGGTGTAGAACCTTTCAACCAGTTGCTATTTAGGCACCTGGTGATGTGGGCAAAGTCTTAGCATGTCGTTAAAGCACTCCCACGCATCATGGAATGCTTCCCCATCCTTTTGAACAAAACTCATAATTTTCCTCCTAAAGTGATTTGTTTTGCTCATGGGGAAGTACTTTAAAAAGTCCTTCTTCAGGGCATCCCAAGTATTGATATTATCAAGGGTGTGATACCAATACTTGGCTTTGTCCTTAAGGGAGAAGGGAAAGAGGGTCCGCATTTGAGCGTCATTAGTAACGCCCTGCAGCTTCACCGTGGAACAGACCTCGGTGAATTCTTCTATATGCCTGTAAGGGTCTTCCCTAGTAGTACCATAAAAGGAGGGTAGCAAGGATATGGTACTACTTTTGATCTCATACGGATTGTCCCCTCCAGGTCTACGTAGTGCAGGGACAGCTTGATTGGTTGGGATGAAATATTCCTTAAGGCTCCTTTGACCGACCATTTCTACCCTTGGAAGGTCTCTTCTTAGGATTCTTTCAGGTTCAGGATCAAACACAAGTTTTCTCCTAAGAGAACACCTACCAAGCATGCACTACAAACACAATTCAAAAGGACTTGTTCGATCTGTACAAATTTAGGCTTTTGACTTTAGTTCAAATTGTAGGTGACAAAGCAAGTTGCCCAATCAATTACGCGCCTATTGTCAACCTTCGAAATGCCTAAAAAGACTTAGTTGGAGCTTAGGTATTCTTTCCTAAATCTAAAATGGTCAAGTAAATCCAAAGGCGGAAGATCGAGGGATGCAAGTAGGCCTAAGCCTTCCTTTGAAGCTGTGCTTTTGCGGTGCTTCTCAACTACCCCCAAAAATCCATGACAGGGTATCCCCCTCTTTGGATTTACAAAACCTTTGATCTTAAGTTCCGAACACTTCAGAATCCAATGGTAGGAGGGCTCTTGTCCTAGTCGTTTCAAGACTTAGGAGTGTCTAAATGAGTGTTGTGGTGCAAAAGATATATGTGTGCATTCACCGCAAAAGGATTTTGAATTTTGAATCGCACACCACATTTGAAAATCAAATCCTTGGTTTTTTAGATGTTCCTCCTTTAATTAGTCCTTTTTCTAGAAAATATGTGACCACTTGTTAGATCGCTTCAAGACAAATTTTGTGGTCTTCAAATTAAATCCAAATGCAATGCGTGATCAAGAATAGGATGCAAATTAAGAGAATGCGTACCTTGCTTCCAGCAATCCACGATGTGAGAATGCACGCAATGAAGAGAAGTAAATCTAGAGGCTGCTCATACAGACCTAAATGGTTCATCCTAGGGGCAGGCAACTTCTAGCAGGCAGCTCATTTTTTTTATTTTTATTTTTATTTTTTAAACTACTTATGCACAAGCAAATAAAAGTAAACAATCCACAAAATAAACTAAAAATCTAAATCTAAAGAAAAGGGAACAGGCTCCCAAAAATTACCCAACACGGGCCTAAAACAAAATCGGGGAACAAACCCCTCAAAATATACCCCAAAATAAGGGTTTCAAACCACATGCAATGAAAAATTAAATCTAAAGTCTTAATTCTACTCTAATCAGATTAGCGACTAAATGTATAATAATGACCGTCGCGTCCTCGTCCTTCTCCTCCTTTTCAAAGTAGCTCGACCAATTCTCCTCTGGCGACGTCAAGGGTCGCCTCTCACGATGGCTTGTTCCTCGCACAAAATTTCTCATACAGGATAAAAAATAATAAATGGTCAAATCAATGTGCAATTGAGAAATAATCAAAATAAAATCAGGTGAAATTATTGAGTCTGTTGCCTCCCCAGCAACGATGCCATTTTGACGAGTCGATTGTTCGCTTTTCAAGTCGTTTGTAGTTTTATGTGGTGGAAAAATTGACTAATCAATAATTAAAAATACCACTCGCAGAAGAACGGGTCGTATCCACAGGGAGGCAATGACGTATTTAAATTCGCACCTGTTCAAAATGTATGTTCGTAGTTAATTTCGACAAGAATCGAGCCAAATTTGCCTTCAGATTAAGGTAGAATCAAGAAAACATGCTGAAATGGCAATTTTTAACAACTAGAGGATATTTTTTGCAATGCAGATTCAATAAATATCAATAAAAGTTGGCAATGGCAGAAAATGTAATTATTAATGGGGCATGTACAGGGGATTTCTTCCCCTTGGCCGTGCGCGAAGAGGAATTAACGGCCGGAGGTGTGAAGCTTGGAGGAAGTTCTTTGGACCGAGGGCTTCGCAGCGGTGGTGGCAGCGAGTCGCGAGGTGGCCAGAGCCGGCCAGATGGAGCTTCGGCGAAGGTGGCTTTCGACGGTGGCTGCAACTGCTGGAGAAGGAGCGGTTGTGCGTGCGCGAAGGTTGCTGCAGGTGGTGTGTGCGGGCACTGCTGTTGCGGGAGCGCGGGAGTTGAGCGCGCTGAAGGTGATGCGGGCGCATGCACTGGTGGAGGCACTGCAGGTGGTGGCGGGGGGCACTGCAGATGGTAAGCGTAGGCACGCTGGAGAGGGCGCGCGGGAGTTGAGAGCGCTGAAGGTTGTTGGCGGGTGCACTGCAAGGAGCGGGCACGGGCTTGGCGTTGCAGGTGAGCGCGCTGAAGCACTGGCGAATGCGTGCCTGCTGGAGGCGGTGTATACGCACACAGGAGAGGAGTTGGTGGCCGGTGCGGCAGGGTGTGTGCATGGAGGCGGATGCTGTTGCAGGCGGTGCGCGGTCTGCAGGCACGTTGGAATTGAAGCGCAGCAAGGGTGGTTGCTATTGCAGACTGGAGAGGCGTGCGTGGGTTGGTGGTTGGCGTTGGAGGTGATGCGGGCGAGGGCTGCCGGTTGGCACTGGAGGTGAAGTGCAGCAAGGGTGGTTGCTGCTGGAGTGGGGGGGAGGGTCGAAGCTTCAGACATCCGGGAAACTTCCTGGACGTCTTAACTGACTGAGGAGTGAAATTGCAGTAGTGGTTGTGGAGGTTGTTGGTGATGACGGCAAGGGTGGTGCACTACGAGGTGCTCATAGTAATGTGGACGATCTCCGGATGGCGGTGTGGCCTGTCACACCACACGCCCATAGTGGTGGAGGCTCGTTGCCGCGGTTGAGGCCGGCGGTGGTGAAATGGACGAGATGGACTCTCTGCACAGTGTGGATTGTTGGGGTGGAGGCCTACTCCGCTCAGTAGCCTCTCTCCTCTTTTTGTAGCTGCCTGCATGAATTTGAATGGAGAGGCGAGAGCAGATCCACCTTCTGCACTAATCCATGAATGTGGGCTTTAGTGCAGCAGGTGGCATTGCAGCAGCAGCCGAGCCGTTGCTAAAAAGAAGATGAATAAAAGATATTGTTAAAATATTATGGTTATTTATATACAAACCCTCAACTTTTATGTTAACTTAAATTAATACATGCAATGCACCTAATTGGTTAACTAATTAAATGAATGCAATTGTAAGTTAATTCTAAATGCATTTAAAATATGAATGCAATGCATGAATTATGTAATGAAATTAGAAATATGAATTAATCTATTTACATCCTAATTTATGCTAAATAAATGTTAGAATTAACCTAATGTCTAGGCACTTAAATACTTAAATAGCCCACAAATATGGGCTAATTAGGGGCTATGATTACATTGGCAAAAAAATTTGGCTCTTGAAGATTCCCCTCAAAGTGCAAATTTTTCTTTGGTTGTGTAGGAGGGAGGGCTTGATAACAGGTGATTTACGACACAAAAGAATGGGAGCTACTCTTCATGAATGCCACCTGTGTGGGATGCACACTGATAACCTTAGCCACATTTTCTCGTCTTGCCTGATTACTGATGCAGTTTGGAGGAGGACCTGCTAGGAACCACTCCCTTCGTGGGACTCCATTTGGGATAGTTTTGTTGTGATGGAGAGGCCACATGTGCGCATGACTGCAACTCTCTGGTGTGTGTGGAGGGCAAGAAATGAGAGGCTTTTTCTGGAGAGACCGGTTTGCTGTAAGAAAATTGTAACGGAGTGCTGGTCCCTCATACATATATGGGGATCTAAATTGTAAATCTTCTTAATCTTTTATAATAAATTGTCCTCCCAGATTGCTATCATAAGACGATAGCTTTCCTTTTTGTTTCAAAAAAAAGAAAGATTGCTACCCCTTATTATCCTCAAATAGGAAGTGTCAAATAGGGAGCTCATGAACATTTTAGAGAAGATTGTTAGGCCAGATAGGAAGGACTAGTCCCAAAAGCTCGATGACACTTTATGGGCTTATCGAACGGCCTACAAAACCCCTTTGGGTATGTCTCTCTTCCAGATTGTGTACGGGAAAGCGTGCCACTTACCCGTTGAACTTCAACATAGGGCACTCTGGGCTATCCGAAGTGTTAACATGGATTTAGAGCAAGTTGGTAAAGCATGTTTACTGGAGTTGACTAAGCTTGAGGAGTTGAGGAATGATGCTTATGACACCTCCCTAGCTTATAAAGAGAGAACTAAGGTCTTGCATGATAAATATGTCCTTAGAAAGACCTTTAAGCCCAATCAACAAGTCTGGCTTTTCAATTCCTGACTTAAGCTATTTCCAGGAAAATTGAAATCACGTTGGGATGGGCCTTACGTTATCACCAAAGTATTTTCGCATGGGGCTGTGGAGATCAAGAACCCTTCCTCTTCAGCACCACCCTTCACCATCAACAGCCAACGATTAAAACCTTATGTAACTTTGGATGGCCATCTGGTTGACGAGGTCACTCTCGAGGAGCCTTAGCTCTTTTCTTTCCCACCTCAGGTAATATCTTCCCTTGGTCATTCTACTTTCAATGTGGACATTGTTTGAACTAGGCATGGGGGGATAGGACCTGAGGCATCTGTACATAGCATTTATACATAGTGCATTCATGCATTTAGTTAAAACATTCTACATTGCATACATTTGCATTGTTAAAAAAAAAAAAATATTGAGCTTAACTGGCTGGGTCTTGCATTCTTAGGCAGACCAGAACTTTAGGTTAGACTAAGTTGACTCTAGGGTTTGACTTAGAAGCTAAGTTGAGTTACTAGCTTTAGACCTTTAGGGTCCTTTGTGGACTTGAAAAAACTCAAGTAGGAGTTAAGTTGCGGATCATTCCTCAAGAGGTTGTGGAAGGAAAGCTAGGGATTGAGTTAAAGGCTGGGTAGTACCTGATGTCTTTTTCTACCTTTTGGTTTACGGGTCCTTGTAACCAAAGAGTTCACAATTCACACACATTTGGTCTTGTGTAAGTAAGTGATCACCCTAATTCCTTTCTTGGAGAAAAATTTTGGTTTTTGTAATTTTGACTTAGGAGAAGCTTGAAAACAGAGGTTGATTGGAAGAGTTCCTGTCGCAGGAGAGGTGGAGTACATACTCACCTTGAGGATGCGATGATAACATGTCACCTCCTCGGCGCTTGTCTCTTAGGATATCCATCCCACTGGGGGCATGTAAGCGCATTTTGGGGTTCAGGTACCATGGGTGACCCTATCTCGAAGTGCAGATTGCCACAGGCCTGAATTCGCTTTAGAAATCCATGGGCAATACTATCTGGAAGTGTCGATTGCCAAGAGTTCTTGGGGTCGCTATGGGCGGTGCTATCTCGAAGCATCGAAAGGCAGGCACCCTTCGAGGTTCGGTGATGGAGACAATGAATCCGACACAGACCGTGCTGATAGCTTATCCAAGGTTAGACTTAGAGGAATCAAACAAAAAATTATATATTAAAAAAAAATCTCTTTCTTACTCTCTTTCCTGGTTGGCAATCAAACCAACCTCAAATAACTTATACCAATGCACATGCACAGATGCTTTAATCTCTAGGACCAATAAACCCTTGGGTAGAGTTAGAAATTAGGGAAACCTGTGCTTGCAACTCGTCTTTAGCCGACCTAGTCTGTAACTTAGCAATTACTTGGGAACCTTAGATCTAAAGTCTGAACTTAATGTGTTTCTAAAGGAAGATCGATTGAGTTGGCTAGTCCACTTGAAGAGTTGGGTTATTGCTTGAATTTTCTAGGGACTAGCAAAAACTAGGCATGGGGGCATTTGATGAGCCCATATTTGTGGGCTAATTTATTATTTAAACGCCTAGACATTAAGTTTATAGTTAGATATACATAGCATGTATTAATATGTAAATAAACTAGTTTACAAATATACTTTCATGCATATTTCATTCATGTGTAAGCATGCATTAGAATCAAAGTGGCTAGTTATAAATTAATTTGCATACATGCATTACATACATAGTTTAAATAAGAATAGGATTTAGTATTTCTTATGGGTTTTGTACATAAATAACCCCCATTTAATTTCTTTATTTTATATCCAACGAATGCATGCAGGAGAGTTGCGCTGGCTAAATGCACAGGTGATAATCGTGGATCTTTGTTCCCACGATCTACATCGCTTCATCTCTTCTTCAACAAACGTCTGCCTGCGCCTACGACTTCCCTGCATCTATAAGAAAGGGGGATCCTCAACTGGGCTCTGCAGGCCACCATCCCTGACCACCACTATGAAAAAGCCTTTGAGCTTCTCCATTTCACCACCACCAGCCTGGACTACGGCAGTTGCTCCACCACTGTAGGTGTGCGTCGTGACAGGATGCTCTGCCAAATCGGAGCAATTGTGTTACTGTGAACACCTCAGTGTGCACCCCTCCACGCTGCATCACTGCCATCACCAGCAACTATCTCAGTTCCTCGCCCCCACGCCAGTTAAGACATCTGGGAATGATCCCAGACGTCTGACCTCCACCTTCCTCTATTTTTCATCCAACAAAAAGAACCTAAACACCCTCAGCACGACCTCCACTATCCGCGCCCACCTCACCACCTACAGCAGCGCCATTCCCGTGCGCCTGCCGCCTCCACGCCTCACCATCCTCGCTGCGCCTCCACGCACACCCCTCCACGCTGCACCACAGCCTCCAGTACACAGCAATAATAGTTGTGCTCCTCTAGCGCACCACCAGCCTTGCACATCTACGCCCTAGCTGCATCTCCGCGTGCGGTTGCACTGCTCGCGTAGCCCCTCGCCGACCCCTGCAGCTCCAGCATTAGCACTCGCATGCTGCACCAGCACCTCCGCGCCCCTTCAGCAGCGTGCAGCACCACCTCCACCAGCCCGTTGCAGTAGCTGCGTCCTTTAGCGCCCCTCTGCGTGCGGCCTGTAGCTCCCGCGCATGCCTCTACACCCCCTCTAGCAAGCATCGCCAACAGCCACCGTCGGAACCCCACCTTCACTAGAGCTCCGTCTGGCTGGCTTCGGCCACCTTGCAACTCGTCGTCGCCACCGCCGCGAGGCCCTCGATCTAGAGATCTTCCTCTAAGCTTTGCACCTCTGATCATATCCTCCTTGCGCACGGACAAGGGGAAGTCTTTCCCCTGTTTCGCTACAGTAAAGCACCTATTAGTTTTTACATTTACATGCCATTGCCAAGAAAAATATTTTTATTTATCATTACTTTATTATGGTGATTTTATGTAAAGAACCTCCCTTTTTCTCGTAAATACAATATCAGCATGTTAAAGTCTTATTATCTCAATTGAAAAGCGATTTTGGCTTGATATCTTGACGAAATTAATAGTGAACATTGGTTTTTGATCCTTGCGAGTTTAAATAGGCCACTGCCTCCCTGTGGATACGACCCACTCCTAATTGAGTGGTTATATTAATTGTTGATTAGTCGATTTTCCACCACTTGCATACTACAACAACGCATTATTTCATGTGCGAAACTTAATCGAAAGTGGAAAATCGACACATCATGATGCGCATGAAATTTGGAGCATCCATCAGCAATCCAATGGTTAGGACTCATCCTTGCTTGATCCAGCCTGCATGCGTGAGGACAGTTGTGGCCATGAGTGGCGAGGGCGTGATCTTCAGCGACAGCTGCAGGAGTCTTTAGTGACGTTTGTAGCTGTCACTATAGCCTTCTACATGAATTTCTTCCTCTTGCCTCCACTATAAAAGGACCCCTACACCTCCATTCTTCACCATCTCTTCCTTTCTTCTCCTCACCACCTCCAAGGCTCTAGAGAGAGCTTGTCCCAAGCTCAGGATGCTCCTCTAGAGTAGAATCAAATATTTTTTCCTACCCCTCATCCCCATTCGTGGAACATCCCATGGCCGTCCTTTCACCTCCCTTTGGGAAGAAGATCCTTGCCGCGACGACGTCCTGCCCCGCCAATCGTCCTTTAGCTCCTACCTTGTTCGTCCCGCTCCTCACCACCATCCTCTAGGCGACATCAAAGCGAGTCATCCTCCGAGTAACCGTCGAGGGGGATTCTCTCACCTATATCTTTCTTTTTGCTTTTGTAGTGTAATCTTTCCTACTTTCTTAATTGTAGAAAACATTTCCTTCAGAAATATATGTGATTGTTTCTCTCTCTCTTATATTTTGCAAGTAGATTAGTAAGATAGAAATTCATCGACCTAATCTCTTGCTTGCTAAAAATACAAAAAAAAATTAGAAAAGACAAAAATGACAAAAACAAAAAAAAGCAAAACATGTATTTTTCAAACCAAATGTTTGCCTCCCCGTGTTCAACTTGGGACTCACCTTTCGAGTTTCAGTTATAAATATTATCTGATCAATGGATTTTCTCATGAATCAAACTATGATGATGGGTTTTCCAAATCCAATCCTTTCCGCGTGCGAATCCGACCCATCATTTTGGCACCGTTGTCGAGGAGGCAACATTCTTTGGTTTTTTCTCGTGTTTTCTTGCATTACTTACATATTTTTCTAACCTATCTTTCTTCTTCGATTTATTATCTTGCAGGAACCCGATCGAGGAGCCGAAGGTGGTAGATTGGAGTAAAGTACGGGTAGAGAATTTGTAAGTTATCCTCCCCACCCACCCACTAGATTTCCATTCCTTAACCTAATAACCCAAACTCAAATCAACTTAGGTGCTTGCATAAACCCTAGGATAGATTTGGTTGTTTGATTGTCACTTCGCCTCACCACACCCACTTGCATATATTAAAAAAAAAGAAAAACTCTTCTCTTGTGAGATTTAATCAAAAGAGACACACTTAACACCAATAAGTTCTCATCCTAAGACGCACAATCACTTTGATTCTACCACTTAATCGGGATCTAACTTGTGGACTTGGTACACTTCAACTCAATGCACATAAGTGAGTAGAAATCTGATTAGGCTAAGACATTGTGCGCTTTAATTTGTGGTGCGAATAGGCCAATTGATTGATTTGTTTGGGCCATACCACTCAAAATAAAACTGATCCATCAAGTAGCTTGGCACTTAGGGTTGATTTTAAGGGTTGAACCAGGCACTCCACATTATTTTTTTGATTTATAAAGGAATATATCATCACAAGTGCTTGCAAAACTTGCAGTGTTCTCCTGAACTTGATTGAATACACCTAAGATTAAACCCTAAAAGCTACTAAACAAGGTTAAACCCTAAAAGACACATCATCAAATAACCTTATTTGCAAACCCTAGTTGTACACACACATACATATTAACTGATCATTAAGGGCACAACCCATCTAAAGGGCCCATCACATTCTAAGAGCACGATCATCCCAAGCCTATCTAAAACTGAGTAGACGTTGGCCTTAAGGATTGATTCGCTCTTCGGGGCTCAGATTGAGATTTTTTTGATTAATATGCTTCTATTGGTCCATCTGATGTCTAACTAGGGGAGTAGTGTCAAACGACCACGGCTGGGGGGTACACTAGGAACCGGAGGTGCAAGACAAAGGAAGAACCTTCTCCCCAGTCCCTCCCTCTAACTAGTTGGATAGAAGTAGACCAAATCATTTATAATCTCAAGATGGGTCCTGGGAGTCTGTAGGTCTTTAGGCTAACCCACCTAAGGACAGGGTTGATTGCTTGTATTGCAGGGCTCGTTCCTCTCTTCTGATTTCCCTCCTATTCTACCATGTATCCTTCCACATCTTACACGCATTTCCCATCCTACCCTCCTACCAACACTTATCCCCAAGATGATTACTATCCCGACTTGACTTATGACTACCGATCTCCTAGTCGAGACAACTTTGATTGGGGATATGAATCTGGACCTCAGTATCCAGGGTCTAACCCTAGACAACAAGACTATGATTACTATCCTCCCCAGAGCTACAAAGATTATAGATCTTCACCCTTTGATGATCAGCCTAATCAGATCTACATCCATGATGGATATGCTAATTATAACACTTACCCTCCCTAATATTCCACTGAATATAGGTCGCCACCATTCTTTGAACAACCTGAAACGACCTACTATCAGGAAGGGGCCCGAGAACCTCAATATCTTGACTCCCCTAAATTTAACCCAAACCCACCCAAACCTCAACTGAACTATTCGATTCAAGTGAAGTAGATCCAAGACAGGGTGTTGGTTAACATGAGGAACACCATACAATCTTTAGAAGCCCAGCCAACACCATGCACTGAAGCATTGGACGCTATGATAAAAATGATTGATGAGCTGAATGGCTCTTTATTAGATTTTCTCCAAAATGTTAGGGATAGGGTTCTGGGTAAGTTTCTACTTGGGAAATTGTCGAGGTTGAGGATAAAATTTGTGGTTTCCCTAGTCTAATCTTGGGATGATTCTCAAGATGAACCCCCTTCAGGAGAGCCAATGTTTGAACCTGCTTAGGCACTTGTCGAGGGGGATACATGTTCTGAGATTGGGGATGATTAGGTTGGGATAAAGAACCCATTGAGGATTAACCAATTGCTTCACCCGAGATCCCTGAGATAGGGAACGATGAAAAATGTCTCCATGGACCATGAAATGACATGATTTTGAGACATATATAAATGAGGATCAATAATTCTTTGACTTTGAGGGTGAAGAATCTTTAGGTGAAGTCTCACTTGAGCTTATGGAAGAGAATTTTAGTGAGATGAACGGGCTTGAGGAGCATGACGAACCTTTTGATAGCCTGATTATTGAAAATTATGATCATGCCAGGGCTAACTTGGATGATCCAAATCTTGATGATTCAATCAGTAGCCCGACTCCTCAACCACACCCTGAGGAGCTGAATTATGATATTTTTGAGATCACTAGACCCATGTCAATCCTGATTGAGCCATAATTGTTGGATTTAGGTACTTTAGATGAGGTGTACAATGATTTGGAGGTCCCGGAAACATTGATTTTAGAGGATAGGAAGTTGGAAATAAAAATCTGGGAAGCTACTTTTGAGGGAACTACGATTTCAGATCTAAGGGTTCCTATTGACCTGAAATTACCTACTTTTTACTAAGACCCTTACGATACCTTTGATGTGCGACCCAAGCTTGGAATAACCGATTATTTTTCTGAGATGAACATTAAGTGGACATCTGAACCTAGTGAACCAAATCTACCTTTTGTCCGACACTTTAGTCTTGTGTTGCACACCACCAAACTGCAGGCCTGGCCCAGCAAGCACGATAATCTTCTGTTTTGGGTGATTTTCATCTAGAACCTTAGAACCACTTGACCTTGGGGCATGGGTCTACACCACAACTTGGTCCACATCTGTGGACATCTTCTGTTGGCGGGTTTTAGGATTAATCTTTTGATTTTGATTCCGACCCGCAGTTGTGAATTCTCCATTTCTTCCTTTTATGTATTTTATGCTTAGCTAAAGGCATTAAACTTAGCATGTGTGTATACCCTCTTCTCTTTGCGGAGCTAACCATATTGTCACAAAATTCAGGTGATATTCTGTTTACTTCGTCCTTTTCATGTCTTTATTTTTACAATGAGGACATTACATCATTTAGGCATGGGGGGTGGATAATTAAATCCTACAATTATTTTGTTAGCTCTATAGAAATTTTTTTATTTAAAAAAAAAGAATATTCAAAAAGACAAAAAAAAGAAAAAAAATAGAATTAGGAGAAGAGAACTTAGGCTTTTGGAAGTTATTAACTTTAGGAAATGATACTTTAGGACCTGAACACTTAGACTCTTCAGTTTTTTGGGCTTAATTAGCTTGGGTGTCCACTCGAATGTGGACTTAGTCTCGAGTCCTCGCCAAGTAATTTTATCTGAATTTGGTAAATAAATTGGGGTGATAAGTACACGACTTATCAACCCGCCCTCGGATTTGAGGGGACTTTAAGTCTAGGCATCTACACAGTATTTGCACTGACTCACTTTTCAGTGGTTTCTTCAAAAATTGGATAGCTAATGAACTTCCTAAGGTAGTATGGCTGGCAAGTTGTCGTGGGTAATAGCCATTGACTGGTTGTCTGGAGCCCAGCTACTTGACCATACTCATTCTACTACTTTTAGGTAAATCTTAGATCAGAGAAGCCACCTATTTAGAAAAAGAAAAAAATGATACTCAAAAGAAAAAGAAAAAAAGAAAAAGGAAAAAAAATAGAAAAGTAAACCACACTTCACCGCACGAGTTTGGCTTGCAAGTTGCTGTAGGTAACAGCCCATTGGTCGGTTGTCTAAATCCTAGCTCACAAAAATGCATAAATAATTCCCAAAACACTTAAGGAAGAAGTGGGTAAGTAGAATAAACCAGGGAGATATACACTGGGTTTGCCCTTATGTTGACCCCATAAAAAAAATTAAAAGTAGAGAGAAAGCTACTATTCGGAAAGATAAACCTTTAAGTAGAAACTCTTAAGGTCACCTAGGGTCGTAGAAACCTGAAGTCCATTTTAACGGTCGCTTAGTGAGTCTTTCACTCTTCTCACAAGATGCTTAGCACTTAGAGTCATTTTCGAGTTTTGGGTGAGTCGGCTAGCAGTAAAAAGTTATCCCAAAACTCTCAAACTCCAAAAATCCAAAAAAAAATGAAAAGAACAAAAACAAAAAAAATGCATCTTCCCTTTTCAAATAAGGCGGGGACTTGGGCGGTTTGCATTTTGGGAGACACCCGGGTACTGTTGAGTTTTCGTAGTTAGGACCTTAGTTGAAATTTTCTATTGTTAATAAACAACTTAGGCCTAAGAGATTGAGCCTAATTCTATTTTTATACATAGCATGTAGTTTAATTTTGCTAGGGACTAGAAAAAGATAGGCATGGGGTTATGATGTAGACAAAACTATTGAGGATAAAGTACCTATTCATGCATGTTCCTAGGCTTGGATTTGCATTTCATGTTATAAATAATGCATAGCATGCATCATCCTGCATTTAGAGTAGTGTATATTTTAGGTTAATTACATCCTTTTTATGGCCAGGAGGGAAGAAGATTTATTTCAGGGCCTCCAATTGACGATTCAAATGTACGGATCTGATTAGGATGATAAACGAAGTCCAACACCTTCGAGATGGTCCTAATTGGAATCCCATATCACCTTATGCTATCCGAGGAAGATCAATGGCCAGGGGACAATGCGACATCCTTATGGGCTTCAGATGAAAAATCCAACCATACAGATGGATCCGGAGCAACGATCGCAGTTCAGAAATGTGGAAATCATCTCAATTTGAGCACTGTGGCACCCTCTGTAACAAAAAGAAGATGGAAAACCCAGATGGCACCACGTGGTGCCATCTAGCCCGCCCAACACTGGCTAGTAGTCCATCCAAGCTGATCTTGCAAATCTCGACCGTTGGATTTGAATCCAATGGCCATTCAAGCACTGCTCCACCAACCTCAAGCCAAGCAAAGAGATGACCTTGTGCGATCTCAACCGTTGGATCAAAATCCAATGGTCGTGGGCGCGTGGCCTTAAATTCTAAGAGCGACACAGCGTCGTCCTCAGCGCAGTGGGTGGAGCTTTCTCTTTCATCCAACGAGTGTGCGTTCCAAGCTCGGCCGCTGCGCCCATTTTCATGAGTGCGAGCGCAATTTGATTGAGCCCGTTGGATGCCATCAACCGGTGAAGGCTTCACCATGTGGCGTTGCTCAATGCATGCGATTCGCACATGCAAGATCTGATGCGCAGACGGATGCACTATCACATGTGGGTAGGCGCGATCTCAAGCACACGATGTGCGCGAAATCTGGAGCATCCATCAGTGATCCAACGGTCAGGATTCATCCTCGCCTGATCCAGCCAGCATGCGCGAGGATAGCTACAGGCGTGAGCGGTGGGGGCGCGATCTTTAGCGACAGCTGCAATGGTCTTTAGTGACACTTGTAGCTGTCACTACAACCCTCTACATGAATTTCTTCCTCTTCCCTCCACTATAAAAGGACCCTAACACCTCCATTCTTCACCATCTCTTCCTTTCATCTCCTCACCACCTCCAAGGCTCTAGAGAGAGCTTTTCCCAAGCCCAGGATGCTCCTCTAGAGTAGAATCAAATATCTTTTTCCTCCCCTCATCCCCATTCGTGGAACATTCTGCGGTCGTCCTCTCACCTCCCTTTGGGAAGAAGATCCTCGCTACGACACCGTCTTGCCCCACCCTCCATCCTTCAGCTTCGTCCTCGTTCGTTCCGCTCCTCACCAACTTCCTCCAGGCAATGTTAGAGTGAGTCATCCTCTGAGCAACCATCAAGGGGGATTCTCTCACCTATATCTTTCTTTTTGCTTTTGTAGTTCAATCTTTCTCGCTTTTTTAGTTGTAGAAAACATTTGCTTCAGAAATATATGTGATTGTTTCTTTCTCTCTCTCTTTTATATTTTGCATCTAGATTAGTTCGATAAAAATTCATCGACCTAATCTCTTGCTTGCTAAAAATACCAAAAAAAATTAGAAAAGACAAAAATGACAAAAACAAATAAAAAGCGAAATGTGTATTTTTCAAATGAAATGTTCACCTTCCTGTGTTTGACCTAGGACTCACCTTTTGAGTTTCGGATATAAATATTATCTGATTGACGGATTTTCTCGCGAATCGAACTACGATGATGCGTTTTCCAAAATCCAATCCTTTCTGCACCGAATCTCCACCACAATCAAATAGCCAAATAAGGTTTATTGGGTTAAGATAAGATCTTAGGTTTCTAGGTTTTTGTTAGGATTTTAGGTGGATAGGATTAGGTTTTTTAGAGGTTGACCACTATAGTTTTAGGGCAAGGTTTTGGTCTATCCTAAAGGGGTTTCTGGGCTAGGTAATTAGGTTCCTAAATTAGGCTAGGGTCTACGTTAACTGGGTTTCCAAATAGGTACACCAATTAGGCTCAGCTCCCTTCTAAGTGAGCTTAATTCAGAAAGTCCACTCAGCTTTGCTCCAAACAACCTGAAATTATGTACCTGCATATATAAAAATAAACACATCAAGGTACCAGATACAATTATAGGAAAAATTGCACAAAAGTCTACAAGTATGCATTATTTACAGCATGACCTAAAATGCCTAATTTAACCTAACTAAATGACCTAACTAAATGCAATCTAACCCAAGTTACCCTTTGACTAACATTAGTTAGGTACTAATTAACATAAATAATTATGGAACTATCAAACACCCTCTCCACCAACTCCATGGTTGTCCCCCATGTCCCACCATCTTCTAGGTCCTTATCTCCTCTAGAGTCCCCTCTCCCTTAGACTTCTTCTTCCTCCATTACTCCATCTTCTTCTATACATCTTATTCTTCATGCCAAGGTGCTTCATCCCTCTAGTCTTCTTTAAGCTTCTTTGCATCTTGGAGGTTGTGGTGAGTCTCTCCATCGTTGCCATGGGTTCTCCATTGTCATTGCATCACTACGACTTGCTTTCCTTCTCTTTCTTCTTCTTGTTTTTTCGTTTGTTTTTATGTTTACTTCGTTAGAGAACTTACTAGAGTTGCAATAAAATTTCTTAGCTTTCTTAAGCTACACTTGTGTCTCTTACTTCATTAGTGTAGTTTATTTTTCTTGCTTTCTTATTCAAAAACCCCAAAAAAATTTGAAAAATCAAAAACCTAAAAAAAAGGAATCCTTAGTTTAATGTGTTAGGAATTTGTATTGAGTTTAGAGTCCTAGGTTAGTGTTAGAAAATTCATGTTGTGAAATTCTATCATCATAAGATCTCCAAATTTTGTATGAGGGTTTGATGTCAACTTGGGATTACTTCTACAAAATTTTGGCATTTAACTCCCTAAAAAAATAGAAAATTTAGGCACTAATAGGGGGTCAAACCACAGAACAAAACCTAAAATTTCTAACTTCCCTCATTTTTATTAAAGTATATACACATCTAAATTGTGTCAAATAAATTGAATCTATTCGCTCTTTGAATCAGGAATCTTGAGTAAAATTTGTGAATTTTTCTGACGACTGTAGACTTAAGTTTTGGTGTCATATTCTAGTAGGGTCATAATAATTGTTCTTCCCTACTTAGGAAAGAAAAATCTTGAAAAATAGAAAGAATTCAAAAATTCTTTTAAAAAAAATTGTAGTCATCAACTTGGGCACTTCACCTCCCTATGAGATGACCCGTACGCCCATATTTATACTCGTTTAGTCATCAGGATTTTGGAATTTTGATATAAATGACTGTGTTTTTTCACTACAACGATGCATTTATATCATTTATGATTTCACAGATCAATTTTTGGTGTCGTTGCTGGGGAGGCAAAGTGAGAGTTGCTTTCATTTGCATTCATTTATTTGAATTATATTTGCACTCATGGGCCTCAAATTACTTCTCTTTACAGTAACCAAGCACTTGGAGTGAATCTCAACCTGTGTGCAAGATCATATCGTGGAGTCCCAAGGAGGCAGGGCACAAGTGTAGGGCGTGTCTTAGATTAGGACATTTTTTCTATTTTTGTTAGATTGGTTGTATTAGCTAGGATTTGATGAGGGAGCATACTTTTGGACTGTAATATTTATGGACTCTCTGTGAACTTTGAACTCTCTCTCTCTCTATATATATATAGCTAGCTTGGTTTGTTTGCTTGCTTGATTGATTAAAATTCAAAACTTGTGCTTTAAAAGAGATTCATATCTATTAGAAGTAGCATACCTTAGGCATACTTACTAGGACTGCATAAAACTACCTCTAGTTTTTAATTTTTGTCAAGTTTTCATTTAGTAGAGTGCTGGAGAAAGGTAAACATCCTTCTACCCTCTGAGTTTCCTATCACACATTTTGTTGCATATCTCTCTATTTGGACTAATCTTTGAAGGAATTTGGAATCTCGCGTGCTTGATTTGTAAAGACGTGAAAAGCGAGAATCCTAAAATTGATTGATTAAAGGAGGAACCCTAAAACACATTCATAGTTTGCTATAGGACGTGATTGCAATTTTTACCTTCTATGGTGATTGACACTTTGGTCATGGCACTGAAAGCATGTAGTTAAGGCCACTAGCTTCTGTCCTCTTTGCATATCAAGAGGAAGAGATTTGGAGGTCAACAAATCTGTCTCACTTGTACCTCTGGGAGTCTAGTGGTGACTAGGTTCAATCCAAGATTCTGTTCACTATTGATACTAAACCTCTCCTAGGCTCGTCATAGGTCTGGTTAGGGTGCATAACTATTTGATAACTTGTTTGGTTACCTTTTCATATACATATATATACACACAAAAAAATAACACATCTGTGCAGTGTTTACTTGATTGGTTGATTCAAGTGTATGCAAGGTAGGAGGTCACAACAAAAGCCCTAAGAAGGATCTTTGGACAAGAATCGTAGGAAGAAACATAATCCAAGGGAGCCTATCAAAATGAAGCATGACCTAAACCTACTTGATCGCACGTGTTTCGCGAGTTTGAAATCAGGGTTACAAGTAACCCGTCGTCATAGTTGCAAAACTCGTGGTCAAATAAAATTTATACTGAAACTCCAAGGGAGTCCCAAATTGAACACAGGGAGGCAACATTTACTTTAATTGAAAACCATGCTTTGATTTGTTTCTTTTTGGTATTTTAGGGTTTTGCTATTTTTTTTATTTTTGTAAGAAGAAAACAAGCAAAATGAATCACCAGAGACATGGAACAAATATGATATAGATATCACTTCAATGTCAATTACAATCAAGTATGAAAGCATAGAAAGAAAGGGAGGTGAGAAGGAATCTCCTGAATTGACTGTTCGGCGAGACGACGGTGCCTGGCGGAAGCTCGGATGAAGGAGGTGAGGAGCTAGATGACGGAGGTGAGATGCAACAGGACGTCGGGTAGAGGAAAGCTTTAGCGTGGCTTCAGAATGGAGGTGAGAAGCCAGAGATGATCTGGTACTGGAATGGAGGTGGGAGGACGGCTCCATGGAGACCTATGGTTGGGGATGGGAAGATGGATGAATATTTGGTGGGGCAGAGGTTTGCTATACTAATAGCCACCTTCGGAGCTTGAGAGCAAGCTTTAACAGAGCGTTGGTAGGCTTGCTAGAGCTTGGGAGTAGGTGGGAGTAGAGTAGGTAGAGATGGTTTGGAAGGGAGGGGGTATGGGTCCTTTTATAGTGGAGGAGAAGAGGCAAAAGTAGGTATGGGACCTTTAGTGACCTCTGGGCCATCGCTGGAAGTGTTGCTGTCGGTAGCTCATGCCTGCTCACGCCTGCTTACGCCCACAGCTGGCTTTGTTGGTGCACGAAGAATTAGTGATGGCTGTAAGCATCGCTATAGGCTGGCGCCAACCGAGCACGCGCCCGCCCCTTGCTCTGCTGGCATTACGCTATGAGTGCTTTTTGCCGTGCGTGCGCACGCTCACGCACTGGCACTTCGCTGTGCGCATGCATGCCTCCGCGCATGCGCGAACCACGCTGTTGTGCGCGTGTTGTGGCGCATGCGTGCCCATGGGTGGCTTGGGCTGCGTCTCATGGCGCAATCTGGGCCGTTCATCTTCTTTTCGTTGTAGGGGCTACTATAGAGGTTAGATTGAGTCGATTTATGTGCTGTTAGGCAGCAATCGTCGACTCGAATCTATCCGCATGGTTGGATTTGTCATTTGAAGCTCTGAATTATGTCACCTAGTCCCTTGGCTGTTGATCTTCCTTAGATTACATATGGTGCTACGGGACACCGATTGAGGCGATTTTGGACGCGTTGGACTACGATTGTCGTCTTGATTAGAGCTGTATGATTGGATATCAATCCGAGGCTCTGAAATAGATATCCTTCTCTCTTGACCACAAAAAGGACGCAATTAATCTAAATTATATGCAACTACTCTAATGCAGAATGATGCATGCTATGTAATATTTATTGTAGGATCTGTAAATGACAAGCAAACTAGAAGGGGGGATGAATAGTGTGGGAAATAAAAAGTTGCAAGACAAATCAAACCACAAAAGGCACAAGATGTATAGTGTTTCCCCTCACCTGGGTACTCCACTACCTAAGTCTCCCGACTTAGGATTTTTAACCCGATTCCTTCAACTCAGAGGGAATCAATTTGCTAATATTAGAGTTAATTAACGGGTTACCTCAACCCAATTACAAGATATGAAGAAAAGATAAAGATATAGGTGTAAGCAAAATGTAAATAGAAGCTTACAACTATTTCCTAAGTCTAAAACAAGAATATATCTTATAACAAGTATAATCAAATCTAACGAGAAAAACTAAGGCGCAAAACAAACGATTGATTTCAGAAAAATATGATCGCCTTTGATGATTTGTTGCAAATGATGAGATGCTTTGAAATGTATGCAACAAAACAAACTCACTTTCAGCTTGAAAATGGAGAATTGAAGGTGTAGGCAAGAGTATATTTCTTAGCTTAGAGGTGTGTCTAAAACAACACTCAAAGAGTGCTTATATAGGCCACTAATCACCTCTCCCGCGAATTCTAGCCGTTAAGGGTATTTTAGGAACATTAGAATTATGATTAATTTCAAATTAGCCGTTCAGACTGGTCACAACGGTTAGTTGGTACCGGTACTGAACTCTTGGTACCGATACTGACTACATACAGTCAATACAGCGAAATCACTGGGTACCGATACTCATTGTGAGTACCGGTACTTATGATGCACAGTCTTGGGTCCTGTGACCTACATGTACCGGTACTCGTGATGAGTACCGGTACTTGTAACACATAGCCTTAAGTCTTGTGACCTTCATATACCGGTACTCATGATGAGTACCAGTACTTGTAAGGTCTAGGCAAAAACCCAGTTCACAAACTGTGACCACTTGATACCGGTACTCATGATGAGTACCGGTACTTGATGTTCATAGTTTGGAACTTAGGTCCAAACCAATGCCAAGCAAGTACCAAAGATCATTAGTGTTAATCAGTTGAGAAATCCAATCTACTCTAGGTGACTTTGTTTTGAAAGAGTCGACTTTGAGTTAAGAATCGAGTAAATGAACGATATTTTGAATCCTAGTTATCTCTACTTTGATTTTAATACCTAGATTATATTTTTCTTGTTTAGTGACATACAAAAATTCTAAGATACAATAAAAACTAAAATCTTCAAAAAACCTCTTCCTTCATGTGCAATCTTTTTGCTTGCATGCATAGATTCTTTTGACCTGTAATCACTTCATAAACATATTAGAATTTAAAATGGTTTTGTTAACATCAAAACACAGAAGAGAGATGGAACTAGGGTCTAACAACCTCTCCCTTTTTGATGTTGACAAAACAAATAAGATACTCATATTAAAATAAATAGACTTAATAAGAGAAGAATAAAAAAACTCCACAAGAGAGTAAAGAACCTCCCCCTCAAACTAAGATCTCCCTATTTTGGATATGAAGTATCCATTCATTCATTTCTCCCCCTTTTTGTCAAGCAAGCAAAAAATTGAGCAAATACCATAAAAGTTCAAAATGCATAATCAAACAAAGCATCAAATTTCATAACATAATAAAGTTCATTACACAAAAGAAATATTAAGAGCCATAGAAATTTAACAATGTTAAAAGTCATACAATCAACAACAAGCTTACATATTCAAAAACTAAACTAATTTCTACGATGTTTTCTAATAAGTGGTTCTTCATCTTCTTCGTCATCTTCATTGTCATTGTCATTGTCATTGGTGCCGTCGTCATTATCATCGTCATCATTGTCGTCATCATCATCATCATTGTTTTCTTCATATGAAACATTTTCTTCATCTTCTGTGTCTTCTTCTTCCTCATCTTCATTAATAATTGGTTCTTTTTCTGCTATAAGAGATGGATCTTGGAAGTGTTTCTATTTTCTTTCGCTGTATTCCGGAGGTGCTTTTGGTTAAGTCCGCTTCCTTTGTTTGGTATGTTGAGTGGAAGATGCAACATAGGAAGACTCAAGAGACATAGAAAGATCATGAAATTTGCGTTCCATTTGACCGAAGGCAAAATTCAGATTGGTTAAATTTTGGCCAATGTAATTGAAAGTGTTGATCATGTAAGGATTGGTGCTAGACTCATGAGAAAGGTTCTTCCAAGGAGTTTCGGCTTCCGGAAATGGATAGGTAATGGGGACAAAAGCTGAAGATGATTCAAGAGGTGGATGAGAAGAAGATTGAGCATTTGGATCAACTTCATCTTCTTCATCATCACTAGTAGATTCCTCTCTAGCAGGTTTCACTCCCATTTTCCTGAGTGTGGGCCATTTGAAATAAACCACTTTTCTAAGAGGAGTGAAATTAGAAAGGTCAATTTTATTTTTATGAAATATATGAGACATCAAGATATCCAAAGGTAAAGCCAATGCACGGTAATGTGGTCTAAGAAAGTGAATGAAAATCGTGTTCCAGTTGACCAGAAGTCCTTTAATGATAGCATAAATTAAGGGTAAATGTCAACGGGAATTTTTGTGAAAACTTGAATTTTTAGAACACGAGCAAAAAGAGTCATATTGGGGGCAACCAATGCTTTGCCCTGGCAATTAGGAAGCAATAAAGTTTCATGAATTTTGTGAGTAGGAAATTACTCTTTAAGTGTGCTAAAAGGATGACCTTCATTAGGACATTGGGTGATGGTTGATAAAAATTTAGGAGTGATAGTGATTTTTTGACCAAACACTTTGTAAGTAAAGACAAGATGGCTTCGATTTTCGTGTTCTTGGAGATTAGCAAAAGATAGACAATTAATGTTAGGGTAAACTCCAGGAACATCAGCAAAAAATGCCTCATCAAAGAAATGAGAAGATATTGATTGGAAAGACAGGTAGTGAACTCATAGATTTGGAGAAAAATCTTTCCACTCAATAGGCCTACAGTGATGAAGTTTTAGGCCTTTATACCAATCAAATTTAGATTTAGCATCCTCATTGATGCAAAACTTGTGGAATGCATCTTGAGGTGCTTTTCTCTTACTTTTAGATTTTGGTGCCATCTGAAAACATACAACAACATGAAATAGGAATACAATTAGAGATAAAGATTATGTGTTCAAGTAACAACACATTTAAGTCTGCATGTACCGGTACTGGTGATTGGTACAGGTATTGGTTGGTTTCTGTCCCAACCAGAAATACGAGCTAGTACCGGTACTAATCTTCAGTACCGGTACCTGGTCTGTAAAGCAGGCATTGCTGCGCCCAGAGAGTACCAGTACTAATGATGGGTATCGGTACAATCTAATACTCGATGAAAAACACATTGTAGCAGTAGAAATGACGTTGAGAAAGAACAACTTAAGGAAACAAGATTTGATGAGAAGAGAAGAATGTACCTAGGGTATGAAGATTGGAGATGATTCTTCTTCTTCTTGGCAAGGGCTTGAAGAGGCTTGAGGTGGAACCAGGGTTTAGTTGTGAAGAATGAGGCAAGTGTTTGCACTTGACCTCTTTTATATGGGATGGGTCATGTGCTTGTCACATGACCACTTAAGTGGTTGAGAAAAAAATATTGACAACTTAGGTGTTGAAAAAATAATGTGATCAACAACCTAAGTTAAGCAACCAAATTGCAAACAACACCCTGGTATTTCCAGACATGTGAAAATATTACATTTTATCCCTCTTTTAGTAAGCATGGGTAATTTGCAAAAAAGCCCTTAGGAATTTTCATAAATGCAAACAAAGTTTATATCAAACAAAATGTTAGATTAGAATCTCTTTTATTGTACACAGTCCTAATTTTCTCCTTATAAAGCAGAATCTCTCTGCTGCAAGAGGTTTTGTAAAGATGTCTGCTAATTGGTTTTGAGTGTCAATGAATTCTAATTGAATAGAGCCTTGAAGTACATTATCTCTGAGAAAATGATGTCTAATGCCTATGTGTTTGGTATATGAATGATGTACTAGATTTTTGGATAGATTTATTGCACTTGTATTATCATATAATATCTTGGATTGAGCAAAAATCAATCCAAAGTTGGACAAAGTCTGTCTCATCCAAATGACCTGAGAGCAAGTAAGTGAAGCTGCAATATACTCAGCTTCAGTTGTAGAAAGTGAAACACAAGTCTGCTTCTTAGAGAACCAAGAGACTAGAGATTCTCCAATAAAATGACATGTGCCGCTAGTGCTCTTTCGGTCTATTCGACTCCCTGCATAGTCTGCATCACTATAGGATAATAGATCTAAAGATTGTGCTTTAGGATAGAAAAGACCAAGGTCTTTTGTGCTGTTTAGGTATCTAAATATTCTTTTTACTGCATTATAATGAGATTCCTTGGGTTCGGACTGAAATCTCACGCATAAGCATGTAGCAAAAAGAATATCAGGTCTAGAAGCTGTGAGATATAGTAGTGAACCTATCATTCCTCGGTATTTCATTTCATCTACCCTCTTACCGGATAAATATTCATCAAGAGAAGTAGATAGAGCAATTGGAGTCTCTTTGCCATTTAATTTTCAAAGTCAAATTTCTTGAGAATTTCAAGAACATATTTTGTTTGACTAATGTAAATTTCTGTGTCTAATTGTTGAATTTGGAGTGCTAAGAAGAATTTGAGTTCACCCATCATACTCATTTCAAACTCAGTCTTCATAGTTTCATAGAAATGTCGACACAGGGACTCCTTATTTGATCCAAATATAATATCGTCGACATATATTTGAACCAATAAGATGTCATTACCTTCTTTTACAGAAAGAGTTGAATCAACAACTCCAATTCTAAAATCGCATTGAAGAAGAAAGGTCCTGCGCCTATCATACTAGGCCCTGGGAGCTTGTTTAAGTCCATATAACGCCTTATTGAGCTTGTATACATGCTCTGGGTGTGCTGGGTCCTCGAACCCGGGAGGTTGATGGACATAAACTTCTTCCGTAATATAACCATTAAGAAAAGCACTCTTGACATCCATTTTATATAACTTGAAGTCCTTTGCACTTGCAAAGGCAAGTAGCATCCATATGGACTCCAAGTGAGCAACAGGAGCATATGTCTCATCAAAGTCAATACCCTCCTATTGGTTATAGCCCAGAGCTACAAGTCTGGCTTTATTCCTGATCACTGAACCAGATTCATCCAATTTATTTTAGAACACCCACTTGGTTCCAATGATGGAATTACCCTCAGGAATGGGTACCAAGTTCCATACATTGTTCCTAGTAAATTGAAGTAGCTCCTCCTGCATAGCTACAACCCATGATTCATCCTTTAATGCCTCATCAACTTTCTTGGGTTCAAGTTGTGAAACAAAAGCATTAAGGACAAAATCAGCTCTAAAGTGAGATCGGGTTTTTACACCTTGTTCAATATCACCAATAATCTGCTCTTGAGGGTGATCCTTATGGTGTACCCATTCTTTTGGAAGATCATGTACATTTCGTGAATCTTCTATCTTTGATACATCAATGAAGGGGGTATCTTCATCATCAGAATCTAAATGATTTGGTTTTGGTTCACCTAAATTTGTTTCATCAAATGAAACATGCATGGATTCTTCAATGACAAAAGTCCTTTTATTAAAGACTCGATAAGCTTTGCTTCTTATTGAATAGCCAATAAAAATGCCTTCATCACTTTTAGCATCAAACTTATCAAGCTGGTCACGGGTGTTTAATAAATAACATTTACTTCCAAACACCCTGAAATATGATATCCTAGGAGACTTCTCATAATAAAGCTCATATGGAGTTTTCTTAATAATAGGCCTTAAGAGTGTTCTATTTAGAACATAACATGCTGTATTAATGGCTTTAGCCCAGAAGTATTTTTGAAGCCCAGACTCCAAGAGTAAACTTTGGGCGCATTCTTGCGCTCTAGAACACCATTTTGAGATGGAGCCCGAGGAAATGAAAATTCATGGGTTATGCCAGAATTGACACAAAAACTTGAAAATTTTTCATTTTCAAATTCACCCCCATGATCAGTCCTAAGTCTAAGAATAGAAGATGATTTTTCCCTTTGAAGTCTTCGAGTAAGACTTAGGAAGGAATCAAATGAGTCATCCTTATGTTTCAAGAAGATGACCCAAGTGAACCTAGAGAAGTCATCAACAATAGCTAGGCAAAATTTTGATCCATTTAGACTTTCAAATCGTGTTGGTCCAAATAGATCAAGATGTAACAACTCTAAAGGTTGTGTTGTTGAAACTAAGTCTTTAGGTTTAAAAGAAGTTTTGTGCATTTTTTCGAGTTCACATGACTTGCACAAAATATCCTTTTTATAAGTTAGTTTAGGTAGGCGCCTTACTAACTCATTTTTGGCTAACCTATTAAGATGTTTGTGATTAATGTGACCTAGCCTACGGTGCCAAAGATCTACTTCAATATGGGAGGCAAGCAGACATTTTACATACTTCTCTTTTGAAAAATGAAGAGCATAGATATTTTCATATCTAAATCCTTCAATTAAAATCGTATTTGTTCCTTCTTTTAATATTTTAAATCCAACTTTAGTAAACAAAACATCACATCCATTATCACATATTTGACAAACACTAAGCAGGTTATGTTTTAAGTTTTCTACTAAAAGAACATTACGTACCTGGTTAGAAGAGTTTTCAATTGTGCCTTCACCAATAATGTGACAACGTTTGTTGTCGCCCAACTTGACGTGTCCTCCATCTTCAATCTTGGT
This sequence comes from Thalassia testudinum, assembly GCA_037157565.1. Lineage (NCBI taxonomy): Eukaryota > Viridiplantae > Streptophyta > Magnoliopsida > Alismatales > Hydrocharitaceae > Thalassia > Thalassia testudinum. The sequence continues at coordinate 63,497,421 of JAZHRO010000036.1, forward strand.
CCATTTGATAAAGAGGTCGGAGTGTCCCGTCATGTGCTTGGAACACCCACTATCTAGGATCATTTATCCTTTTTATCCTGCAAGATAATTTATTAAATCTATTTTAGGTACCCATTTTCTTTTGGGTCCTTGATGGTTAGTACCTTTTAATGTTTATAGATATTTTTGTGTTAGATCTATAATTCTTAGGATTATTGACCATTTGATAAATCCATGTATGTCTAGGTGCATGTGATTTATTTTATGTGTACTTTTTATTATTGAACTTAGCTTCTAGATTATTACAAAATTCCGTATTCAGCTTAGTTGTTTTTAAATTATTCAAAGTATCTTCAAAATGTTCATAAATGTCTTCTAATTCTACTATTTTTGCATGTAATTGATTGTTAGTTTCTTTGGACATATCTAATTCTATTTCTAAACAAGATTTCTCTATTTCTAGAGTTCTATAACTATCATGCAAAACCTTATTTTATTTTTTAATCATCCTAGCCTTATTATATAAATCTTCATATGCTTGAACTAATTCAGTAAAGGTAACTTCAAATCTACCTCATTTTCCATTAGGCAAAGATATGCAACTTCTATTTCTTCAGATTCTTCAGAAGATAATTCTGTGTCGGAATCACTATCATCCCAAGTTGCCTTGAATGCCTTTCTTGAAGTCTTCTTTTTCTTTCGATCAAGTTCTTTGTCCATCTTTTCTTCCTTCTTCTTCTTGATCATTGGACAATCTTTTCGTATGTGTCCCTTCTTCTTGCACTCAAAACAAATTATGTCATTTGAAAATTTATTGACTTTCTTACCTTGTTTTCAGATGAATCTTCTGAATCTTCTTGTTAGAAGAGCAAGCTCCTCTTCTTTGTCAAAATTTGAGTCTTCAAAGTCTAATACCTCCTTTAAAGCTTTGAAAGCAAGCTCCTTTTTCTTGCTTATGGATTTTTCTTCATTTTTCTTCATATTTTCTAACTGGACTTCATATGCCATGAGGCTTCCAATTAACTCATCTAATTGGAGAGTAGAAGGATCTTTTGCCTCTTGAATGGCTGTGGATTTTGGAGACCAGTCGCTTGTAAGGGATCTTAAGATTTTCCTTACAAGTTGTTCCTCTTGAGTTTGACTCCAAGATTCTTCATTGGATTCACAATCTCTCCAAATCTTGTGGACATCCCATTAATTGATTCACCTTTCTGCATCCTGAAACACTCATAGCTTTCTATTAGAATAGAAATATGTGTTTCTTTAACTTTACTCGTACCTTCATAGGTGACTTGCAATGTGTTCCATATCTTGTATGCGGACTCGCATGCGGAGATATGGTTAAATTCTTCTCTTGATAACGCACAATAGAGAGTGTTCATCGCTTTTGCATTTCCCGCGATCCTTTTCTTTTGTTCTGCCATCCATGCCACTCCTTCTTGTGGCTCCGGATCCACGTACTTCTCTTGGATAAACATCCATGAGTCCTCATCCATGGCCTTGAGAAAGATTTGCATCCTCCTCTTCCACTATCCATAGTCCATCCCATCAAAGTAAGGAGGACGTGTGGATGACTGTCCTTCGGTGCACTTTACTGGAGATGCCATAGCGAAATAGAATTGTCAGTTCTTTTCGCAACCCGCTCTGATACCACCTGTAGGATCTGTAAATGACAAGCACACTAGAAGGGGGGATGAATAGTGTGGGAAATAAAATGTTGCAAGACAAATCAAACCACAAAAGGCACAAGATGTATAGTGTTTCCCCTCACCTGGGTACTCCACTACCTAAGTCTCCCGACTTAGGATTTTTAACCCGATTCCTTCAACTCAGAGGGATTCAATTTACTAATATCAGAGGTAATTAACAGGTTACCTCAACCCAATTACAAGATATGAAGAAAAGATAAAGATATAGGTGTAAGCAAAATGTAAATAGAAGCTTACAACTATTTCCTAAGTCTCCAACAAGAATATATTTTATAAGTATAATCAAATCTAACGAGAAAAACTAAGGCGTAAAACAAATGATTGATTTCAGAAAAATACGATTGCCTTTGATGATTTGTTGCAAATGATGAGATGCCTTGAAATGTATGCAACAAAACAAACTCTCTTTCAGCTTGAAAATGGAGAATTGAAGGTGTAGGAAAGAGTATATTTCTTAGCTTAGAGGTGTGTCTAAAACAACACTCAAAGAGTGCTTATATAGGCCACTAATCACCTCTCCCACGAATTCTAGCTATTAGGGGTATTTTAGGAACATTAGAATTATGATTAATTGCAAATTAGCCGTTCAAACTGGTCACAATGGTTAGTTGGTATCGGTACTGAACTCTTAGTACCGGTACTGACTACATAGTCAGTACAACGAAATCACTGGGTATCGGTACTCATTGTGAGTACCGGTACTTGTGACGCACAGTCTTGGGTCCTGTGACCTACATGTACCAGTACTCATGATGAGTACCGGTACTTGTAACGCACAGCCTTAAGTCCTATGACCTTCATATACCGGTACTCATGATGAGTACCGGTACTTGTAAGGTCCAGGCAAAAACCCAGTTCACAAACTGTGACCACTTGATACCGGTACTTAATGTTCACAGTTTGGAACTTAGGTCTAAACCTGTGCGAAGCAAGTACCAAAGATCATTAGTGTTAATCAGTTGAGAAATCCAATCTACTCTAGGTGACTTTATTTTGAAAGAGTCAACTTTGAGTTAAGAACTGAGTAAATGAATGATATTTTGAATCCTAGTTATCTCTACTTTGATTTTAATACCTAGATTATATTTTACTTGTTTAGAGACATTCAAAAATTCTAAGATACAATAAAAACTAAAATCTTCAAAAAAATTCTTCCTTCATGTGCAATCTTTTTGCTTGCATCCATAGATTCTTTTGACCTGTAATCACTTCATAAACATATTAGAATTTAAAACGATTTTGTTAACATCAAAACACAGAAGAGAGATGGAATTAGGGTCCAACAATAACATGAAATGCAAAACTAAGCCTAGGAACATGCATGAATAGGAATTTTACCCACAATAAATGTGTTTACATCACTACTCAACCAATTTGAGTTGTTCCAACAACTACTCCAATCTCAACAAACCCAAGAACACATGCAAGCATTCCTTGTCGCACAAAATGCACCTCTGAACCAAGAACAACCCAAGCCTTTGAGCGAGTTCTATAATCCCTCAAACTACACTATCAAGACTATTTTGTAGGTTCCTAAGGTTGATGCGAATTTGGAGATCAAACCCACAACAATAGCCCTTTTGCCTTACTTCTATGGACACAACTTTGAGCACCCTTTCCAACATTTAAAGGACCTTACTACCATTAGCCAAACTATGAGGATCCAAAATATGAGTGAGGATATCTTAAAAATGAAGTTATTCCCCTTCTCCTTAAAAGAAAAGTTACCCATTGGTATAGGACCATAGGGAAACCCATCTCCACTTGGGATGAACTTAGAAGTGCCTTCCTTAAGAAATTTTTCCCTATAGGAAAGACAAATGCGTTAAGGAGAGCAATCACAGCTTTCGCCCAACAACCAGGGAAACAATTATATGCGGTATGGGAAAGATTCATGGACTTGACTAGAAAATGCCCACACCACAATGTACCTAGATGGCACCTGGTGTAAGTTTTCTACCATAGATTAAATGAACGAAGAAATTTTGTGGATGCATCTTGTGGAGGTAACTTTTTAAATAAATATGTGGATAGCGCCTTTGAGCTATTTGAAAACATGAGTGATAATTCATTGAACCATGCCTACATGAACACATTTGGAAGGTGCAATCAACCTAAATGAGGAATATATGAAGTTCAAGCTAACACAAGTGAGGTTGATTTGGACATAATTTGTCAAAAATTGGACAAAGTCTATTTAGTCTCAAAGAAGTTGGAGGCGCTCATGACCTAAACCAAGTACCCATCAGGGTCGAACTTTCAAGCATCCTACCCATCCTCTTGATAAGCCCCCTGAGGAAGGGAATTTGTGCATAACCTTGACTTGGCCCAACATATGAGCCCATACACTTCGAGACTGTATCTCGTGTATCCCTCGGACACATTGGACTTCACTCATTCCTCTACTCCTTCCTTGAACTTTGAGTACACAGGCTATCCAAGGAAACACCTACAATAACTCACACTGCAACACGTGTAATCTAGGTTGGAGGAACCATCTCAATTTCTCTTCGAAAAGCCAAGGGCATGATAACACCTAAATGACTTAGCCCAGACCATACCAGGTGAATCCCAACCAACGAGGATGACCTAACCAAGACCAATCCTACACCTTCCTACTTGCAACCCATACAAATCAACTAGAAATGATTGCAAAATCAAAATAAATTAATGTTGGATATGTAGACATCCATGGCCCAAATGATGCAACAGATGACCAACCAAGTCCAGCAATCAATCTTAGATTTGAAAAACCAACTAGGGCAACAAACAAATAATAGACAGCATAGAACCCTACCATCACAACACATACCCAACCCTAGGAACATGCAGAATAAAGGAAGTATACCCTGAGGGTTTAATCAGAATCAAATGCCTCAAAATCAAGTATGATGAACTAGGCTCCACCAATTCTTCCAAACTCACCTCAAGCCATGAACTAAACTCCAATGTGAATGCTAGTGCAATCACCCTGGGGAGTGGAACGACTACATAGGACCCTTTATGGCCAACCAACCCAATTGATGAGGGTAAGGAGCTTGAATAAGAAGATGGGAAACCTGAATATGTGGAAGAAATCGAGGATCAGGAACCTGAATTACAATTCCCCACCTACGTTCCCTTTCCTATGGTCGTAGAAAAACCTAGGAAGAAGAACCTATCTAGCAATGAGGAGTTGATTCGTTTAAACAAGCCCAAATAAACATTTCCTCCTTGATGCAATTAAGCACATTCCAGCATATGCCAAATTCCTCAAAGATCTTTACACCCAAAAGCATAAGGCTAGGACCAAGTCACCTAGGAAGGTACTTGATTAGCCCATATTTGTGGGCTATTTAAGTATTTAAGTGTCTAGACATTAAGTTAATTTTAACATTTAGATAACATACATTAGGATGTAAATAAATTAATTCATATTTTTAGCTTAAGTGCATAATTCATGCATTTAGACTTAACCTAGGGTTGCATACATTTAATTAGTTAATTAATTAGGTGCATTACATACACTATTTTAATTAACATAGAAGTTAAGGACTTATGTATAAATAATCTTAATTATTTTATTCTTTTTTTTTCTTCTCCTTTGCAGGTAACTCCTCTATCTCCACCTCCTCTTCCTGCGCATCAGCATTGATTCTACGGTGGCCTTTGAATTTCAAATCTTTGTAGCGGTGGCTACAAAAGAGGAGGAAGGGCTGCTGTTCAAGGGAGGCCACCACCCATTCCACCACCGTGGGCCTCCACGGCCAAGCTCCGTCATACCGTGGGCCGGCGGGGTGATAGACTGCCGCGCCAAGAGGATGGACTTGACCACCACCGTGCACGAGCTCCTTAAAGCTCGCCTACCATGAGTGCATCTACTAATGCACGGCTTGTTACCCCTGTCCACAGTCACCATTACCACCAACATCCCTATCTTCTTCTTCATCACCACCACACCCACCAGCACCATCCTTGCGCACGTCCATCACCAAGTGCATGCACCTCCCTCCAGTACCCTCGGCTTGCGCTTCACCTTCCACAGTCGGCGTGCCTACCAACAGCTCAGCGCACGACCCCTCCGCACCTCGGCCCCTGCTGCACGCCCGCAGCACCTGCTGCGCGTCCTCCAGCAGCAGAGCGCGTGCTCTTTGCATCCATCGCTATGCGCTCTCCAGCAACAGAGCGTGTAGAAGTAGCAGCAACAGCTGCCCAACTGCATGCCGCACCTCCTGCAGTACGCACCAACACGTAGCATTGCACTCCCCTCTCCACCTTGTGCGCGACCTCTAAGTGCGAGACCAGTGCCCATGCACCCTCGCCACACCCGCTGCAGCAAACAAAGCTGCAACCACTGCCTCTCCTCCAAAAGTAGCCTGCCCATGTGCTACACCTCCACCACAGTTGGCTCGCGCCCACCAACAGCTTAGTGTACTCTCCTCGCAGCACCGCTTCTTGCCCCCAACTGCATGCGCGTGTACCTTCGTGCATCTCTCCATCAGCGCGTGCCACCGTCTCAACAGCAGTAGCTAACAACACCCACCGCCGACCTTTCCTTCGTCAGGCTGGCTCCGACCACCATCCATCAAGCCGCTAGCACCGTCAGGTGCGGATCGGGGAGGGCTACCTCTGGTCACCAACTCGCCATCCATCTCTCCTTCATCCGTGCACAAGCTCCACCCGAAGCTAATCTCCTGTTTCATCCTCTATTAGTATTTACATTCACATGCCATTGCCACCTTTTTCATTTTACCTTTATTAATTAAATATTATGGTGGTTTTATGATATTCCCCTTATCTTTCATGCAAATGCGATTTCAATATATTTAGCAATTGATAACATAATCTAAAAGGGATTTTAGGTTAATTTTTGGGGGAAATAGATCGTGAACATCTGATTTTGACCTAAGTGAGTTTTAATAGGCCACTACCTCCCTGTGGACATGACCCGCTCTCTTGTGAGTGGTTTAATTTTAATTTTAATTATTTTGTTAAGTGATTTTCCACCACTTTAATCCTAAAATGACAAATCATCTTAATCATATTATTCGAAAGCGAAAATCAACCTATCAGTACTCCTGTTTATGCATGGTAGTGTTAATCCCTTGTTTTGATATAACAAAATTATGTTTTTATTAAGGACTAACCATTACAGGTTAAGTCAAATAATAGCATGGATGCATCCTCATAAACATTTTTTAAATACATCATGGACAAAGAGGACTTGAAGACTATTTTATTTTTATTGAGTCTAGAATTTTGTACATAACCTCAATAAGATAACAAACGTAAGTTTTTGATTTTAGCAAAATTCGTTGACTTTTGAACCTATATTAATTCTACTATTGATTGATCAAAATTCCTTTTTGATCGACCAGATTTTGATTGACCAACTCCTTGTTTTAATTGATCAAAGACTTCTAACAGTTATATTCCCTTTTGATCGATCAACCCATTTGATTTAATCGATCAAAAATATTCCAACGGTCGAATTTCTTTTGAAATCATAAAGTCAATCAATATACCCTTTTAATCGATCAACATTGAATCGATCAATACTTTGTTTTAATTGACCAAATATAGTTTTGATCGACCAAACCTTTATTTTGATTGATTAAATCCATGTGTTAATGTTCTTTTGTCGAGTTTGAAATATGCATTGTAGTATAGTCAACAAAAGAAAATCAACATTTAAAATTTGTAATCTTGAAATGTGAGTTTCGAGGTCTTCTTAGGAAGCAAATACAATCACAAATAAACCACTAATCAAGTAATCAAATAGAACTTAAATGATTGATATAATAAGAAATGTATTAAATGAAAAGCAAAAAAATATATATCAAACTCAATCAATGTATCAAGTGCTGAAGAAAAAAAATGTGTTGCAACTATGAAGCCTTTCCAACACTAAGGCAAATGTTTCAACTCAAATCAGACGTCTACCTTAGCCCTCAGATGGCTTAAAGTGAGAATTTGGATACAAGTTCAGACGTTTGATTTCAGCCCAAAGCGAAACCCCCCTTTTCTTAGCCTAACCTCTTCCTCTCTCTCTTTTCTCTATAACCATATCTGGATTCAAACCCATGTTTGCCTGGGTGTCAGTGGTGGGCAAGGGTGTGTGCAAGGCATGAGTGGGGGACCCAACCCCTCGTGTCTTGAGCGAGGAGATAAGGCACATGTTTTCTAATATAGCACTTCAGCACTTCTTCAGTGAATAAGGTGGGACTAAATCTTGGGGTGTCTTTTTTGTTGCAGCTGCGTGAGATGGCTTGTTTAATTCGAGGTCAAGATGCCCTCGATCCTTCAAATCGAAGACCTAGGAGAGGCCTTTGTACTGTTCTGCAACTATTGGAGGTGGTAACGTGGTTATTGGTCGCTAGAAAATGGTAGACGGCGATGTAGAAGATGACTGACAACGGTGAGCACCTACGCAGATGAATGTGGACCAAAGGCCCTAATTAAAAGGTTCAGGAGCTTTTCCATGAGGTGGTGAATGTGTGAGCAGTGGTGATTTGGTGGGTGAACATGTGAGGTGGGCAGATAAAGGAGCTTCAAGAAGCTTTGATGAGAGTCAGAGGTGGCGATGGAGGCGATGTGTGATGCAATTAGGTTAGGAAAAAGTGTCGTTGAAGTGTGGGTAGGCATTTGCCTAGCCTAATTTGGTCAAATGAGGGCAAAGGATGCTTGGCGATGAAGGTGGTTGTGGTAGTGGTTGTCAGAGTCGGGGAAGGAGGACTCAATGGATGGAGCTCTAGAGCTCTAGGAAGCTAATTAGAGGGGAGGCGAAGAGAAGTCCTAACCTAATTGGATGAGAGGAGGAGGGGAATGGCTCATTAGAGGTGCACTGGAGTTGAAGAAGATGAGGTGATGCTAGAGTGGAGGAGAGGGATTCAAGGCACGAAGCTTCGCGTGAAGCTTCGTGGAAGCAATGGGAAGGAAACCCCCTACTTATTGTAGGTGGTAGGAGGTGAGGAAGGAGAATGAAGTGACTCTGATGGTGCATCCTTCTCATCGACAAAGAAGAAGAAGAAATCCGACGAAAATTGCACGAGTTTGTGATCGTTGACACACGATCCTTTAAATGGAAGAGATTCTACACTTAAACCAACCAAGAATAGCAAGTCTTGACTTTCCATTTGGTCGAGTTTGAGCTCATGGATCTTGAGCTTGCCAACATGGATTTCAGCCAAATCAGAGCTCGAGATGTTGCTCAAACGATTAGGATTGATCGGATTTCAATCCCACCAAGTTTGGTGGGATTTGACAAGGATTTAGCTGTCCAATTCCTCAATCAAAAGTCTCACATTTGGGTCACCCCCTACTGCAGTTGCCATCTTAGGCTCGGGGAAGAAGATGATGGTAGTAGGGTATTTTTGTAAGAATGACAAAAGTTAAGGATCTGAATGCAAGAATAATCAAAAGCTAGGGGCAGTTTTGTAACCATCGGGAACTTAAGGGCTATAATTGCAAACTAGGTTAAGATGGACTCTAATTGGGCTTAAATTTTGGAGTAAACATAATTTGAACCTAAGAAATCTAATGGTGACCTCAAATTTATGTTTTGCCCAAGTTTGATTGGAAAATTTACACAGAAACCCAAAATAGAATAAATTTCTTCTTAATCTCTGTTTCTAGTCAAAATGGGTTCCTTTGGTCAAAGAGAAAGTTCCAAACCTCATAGAATATTTTTCAATGATTTTTAAGAGGTTTAGATGACATTTATTTCTACCAGAATCTATTTAATTGAAGTGAGCTTGTAATAGGGCTTTTATTATGAAATTAATCCTCAAATCTTAGAAAACCCTGATTCAGTCAGCGTAGGCCCACTTCTTGGGAAATTAAGTTCATTTGACCTTGGATTAAGCCCTAATTAAACCATTAGTTATTCTGCAATTGTGATTGCTCATCAAAACAAAAGAATTAACCCAATTTCTTATCTTCTCAAACTAAATTCAGAATGGAATTATGATCTTTTGATGAATATTCAGGAGCATTTATTACAGTAGTTAGGGTGAATTAAGCTTATTAACACCAATTATGGTGCTGCCATCACTATGTTTCTGGAATTTCCAAAAAGGTCGAAAAGCAATTATAAATAGAACCTTCGACCCCCTATTAAAAACACACCTCAAGAGCTTTCAAAAGATAAAAACATGCATACTTTCGCTAGTGCTTTTACGCCTGTACACCTACAACTACTGCAATTCAAAGCACACTCCCTTGCACTTCAAAGAAAGCTTGATTTGTTTTATTATTATTGAGGTTCCATATGAAATATTGTTATACTCTTTTTATTTTGTTGTTCTTGATCTGGGAATCCAAGTCGTATTGGAAGTCTCGTTGTTCTTGTCTTGGTTAGGTGTAAGAGAAGATGTTTGTAAGAGATTGTGCCACCTTCATTCAACTGGTGCGTGATAGTGGATTTGACTAGCGTCAACTCATCAAGAAAATCCTAAACTAGGAGGCTTAGGTAGTGGTTTTCACCCATAAGGGTTTCCACTCTAAATTAGGTGTTATTTTTCTGGTTTATGCTTATTCTTTTTTTGATCTGTGTTGAATGTTTTTTTTTAAGTTCTATTCTAAATAGATATTACACTATTCACCCCCCTCTAGTGCATACTTGATCCCTTAGGCTCTGCACGCACTCACATATGGTATCAGAGCCCTATTCTACTCTAGCAGGATGTCAAAATCCTCTGAGGTATATGCTGAGGGTCAATCTGCTATCAGACCACCACTATTTGATGGCACCAACTATGGGTATTGGAAGACTAGAATGCAAATATTTCTTGAATCTATGGATTACAAAGTATGGGACATGATAGTGTCTAAATACACTAAACCAGAAAGGAAGGAAGGAGTAGCCATCATAGTAGACCAAAAGAAGATTGATGTAGACACATCTATTTAGGTTAAAATGTCTATTCATGCATGTTCCTAGGCTTAGATTTGCATTTCATGTTATAAATATTGCATAGCATGCATCATTCTGCATTTAGAGTAGTTGTATATATTTTAGGTTAATTAGGTCCTTTTTATGGTCAGGAGAGAAGAAGACTTATTTCAAGGCCTTGGATGGACAATTAGACGATACAGATCTGATCAGGATGACGATCGACGTCTAACGCCTCCAAAATCATCTAAATTGGAGTCTCGTAGCATCATATGATGTTCGAGGAAGATCAACGGCTAGGGGGCAATGCGACATCCAGGTGACGTCAGAGCGAGTCATCCTCCAAGCGAGTGTCGAGGGGGATTTCTTTCACCTCTTTCTATCTTTTTTCACTTTTGTAGTGTAGTTTTCCTGCTTTCGTAGTTGTAACAAACAATTGCTCATGAATAGATGATTGTTTCCCTCTCCCTCTCTCTCTTTCTCCATCTCTCTCTTATATTTTTGCAAGTAGATAAAGTTTTCATTGACCTAATCTCTTGCTTGATAAAAATACAAAAAATTAGAAAAGATAAAAATGACCAAAAATAAATAAAAGTGAAGCACGGATTTTTATAAAACCAAATGTTCGCCTCCCCGTGTTCGACATGGGACTCACTTTTTGAGTTTTGGTTATAAATTTTATTTGATAGATGCGTTTTGCGAGCTACGACGACGGGTCCTCCAAACCCTGATTTTAATTTGCGAAGCACGCCCCCATCAAAGGTAGCCACACACAAAGCTAAAGCCATGAATGCTATTATCTATGCTCTATCCAAAGAAGAATTCAACAGAGTCTCTACTTGCAAAATTTCCTACGAGATCTGGAACATTTTTAAAGTCACCCATGAAGGGACTTCAAAGGTGAAGGAGACTCAAGTCAATCTCCTTACCCAGAAGTATGGGCTTTTCCATATGAAAAAGGGGGAGACCATCAAGTAGATGTATACAAGATTCGCTGACATCATCAATTCTTTGAGAAACCCAGATCAGACAATCGTAAATGTGCCTTTGGTTGGCAAGATACTTAGATCTCTCACAAGTGACTAGGGAACAATGACAACCACGATTCAGGAATCAAAGGATCTCTCAGTGCTTTAGTTGGATGATCTCATAGGTAGTCTAATGGCCTATGAAGTTTAACTCGAGCACATGAAGGAGCATGAAGGTGAAGGCAAGAAAAAGAAGGATCTTGCTCTTAAAGTAGACATTGATTCTGAGGAATCAGAGATGGAAGACGAAGAGGATATAACCCTTCTCTCCACAAAATTCAAGAGGTTCCTAAGGAACAAAAAGAGCTGGAAGAAGGAAGAACCTCAAGAAAATCAGGTCATTTGCTACAACTACAAGAAGAAAGGACACATGAGAAAGGAATGCCCTTAACTCAAGAAAGAGAATGAGAAAAAGAAGGTTTGGAAGTTTCCTAGACGTGCAGCAAAGAAGAAGGCTATGTAAGTAACATGGGATGATAGTGATAAAAGCTCAGAAGAAGAGAGTGAAGACACTTCAAGTGAAGAAGCACTCTATGGTGTTATGGCTTTCGAAGATGAGGTATCATCTTTTACTTTTGATGAATTATTAGAAGCATTTTATGAGCTACATGATTTAGCTAAAGCACTTAAAGTCGCTAATAAGAAAGTAACTAAAGACTTAGATGAAGAAACTGACTTAAAGAACAATGCTGGATCTCTAAATCAACAAATATCTCAAGAGATTGGTACTCTTAAAGCTCACGTTGACTCTCTTCAGATAGAATTAGGAAAATTAAAACAAACATCTATTGCTCTTATAAATGATTTAGGAAAGTTCACCAAAGGAAGTGCAAACCTAGAAAAACTATTAGGCACATCAACCCAAACCACTACCAAATTTGGGTTAGGATACATTCCTAATAATGATCATGCAGCATCCACTTCACAAACTAACACACAAGGTTCCTCTAGTCCTAAGCCCAAGAATAGGTCCACGCCTATATAGGCACCTGCTAACAAATATGGACCCAAAAGGAAATGGGTACAAAAAAGACTCTTGGAATCTTATTTTGTACAAAACTTTCAAGGATTAATAAAGTACTCAGATTGGATCTATCGACAAAAAGATGGACAACATGTACCTGTAAGAAGAAACATTGGACCTCATAGACGTAAACCAATGATAGCTCCAAGGGAAAGGAAGATGGGTTATTGATAATGATTGTTCGAAGCACATGACAGGAGAAGACCTGTTCCTCAACCTCAACCGTAAGGAAGGTGGTTCAGTCACCTTTGGCAATAACCACAAGGGCCATATTATTAGTATTAGCCAAATTGGTAACTCTAAAACCTCTTTTGAAAATGTTCATCTTATTAATGGGCTAAAACATAACTTTCTTAGTGTAAGTCAAATACGTGATAAATGCTATAAAGTCACTTTTACCTCAAAAGGCTTTAACATTAGGGATAAAAATTCAAAGGAAATCCTTTTAATTGGAGACAGATCAAAAGATATTTACACTATTGACTTTGATAAATGTAACAATCTTTATTGCTTAGTTGCATCAAATGATGAGTCGATATTGTGACATCGTCGACTCGGTTATGTTCATATGTGAAATATAAACAAGCTTGTGAAACATGACTTAGTATGAGGCATGCCTAAGATTTCCTTTAGAAAGAAAAATATATGTTCATCATGTGAACTAGGAAAATTACATAAAACTTCTTTCAAACTGAAAAACATGGTTAGTACTTCCAAGTCACTTGAGTTGATCCACTTAGATCTCTTCAGACCAACCAAGATGCAAATACTATCTTGTCATGATTTATGACTTCTCCCAATTTACTTGGGTATTATTCTTAAAATCTAAAGATTTTACTTTCGAGGAATTTAGAAAATTAGCCAAGAGAATTCAAATCGAATCTTGCCTATTAATGGTAACATCATCATTAGCCATAGCTAGCTTTAATTATTTGGAATCAAGTGATAAATGCTCTTGAATATTTGCCTGAGGACAGTAATTCCACTTAAATCCATTCTAAGAAGAAAACATTAAAATAGGGTTAATTATGTAGTTTTAATTTCACATTATGAATGCAAAGTAACCACGGGGTCACTCAAGGGATAATTAGAGGTGAATTGACCATTAAAGTCCAAAGAGTGGGTCAACACAGATAGAAATAAGGTTTTACGCATTCCAAGAACTAAAACAGCACACCAAAACCCTAATTTCAGACTTGATTAAATTGAAGAGGTTTTGGTCAAAATTAAATTCATCTAAACCTCCTAAATTTTATATAAAAATATTCTAAGAGGATTGGTACCCTTAGTTTGACCATTTGAACCTATTTTGACCTTGAATAGAGTTGCAGATGGGATTTTGCCCTAATTTGGGATTCTATGCAAATTACCCAATCAAACGTGGTAAAAACTGAAATCCAACTTTACCATTAGATTCCTTGAGTCAAAATTAGGTTAAGGTCAAAATTTGGCCCCAATTAGAGTCCATCTTAACCTATTTTGCAATTTAGTCCCTAAGATCTCTATTTCTCTTACTTCAACCCCTAACTTTCAAGTTTTTTGAAAAAAGCCCCTATCTTTCTGTCATCTTCACATTTATACCCATGCCTCCATTGTTGAGTCAACTTGAGCATTACCAACCTTTGATCGACCCAAAACCACATCAAACCAACACCAAATCCCACCAAATTTGGTGGGATTGACGTTCACACTCTGGGAAATCGTTTGAACACAATTTAAGTCATGAATCTTGAGCAAGGAACCCCCAGCGAATCTGATAAATTGTGGGAATCCCTTATTCCCAAATCTGACTCTAGGTGTAGCTAACTTCCCAATTAAAGCTCATTCTTGAGCTCTATAAAAGCTCCTGAAGGTTCCACCATTCTCTTTAGCTCGGTTCCAGGCCCAAATTCCTCTTCTCCTCCTTCCCTGACCTTCTCCGATCGAAGCTCTGCAACCCTCCTCGACTTCCTTCCTTTGGCCACTAGATGGACAAATCAAGCGATCCTCCGTTCTTGCCTTCCTCCGCTCCTCGCTAGGCATAGCACGAGTCATCTTCCTCGTCGTCACTGCTGTACTCTCTCAAAGGAGACTGCATCCCCTTCGTCCATTAAAATAGGTTCTTTCTCTTCCTCTCCTCTTCTATTTAATTCCTAGCACCTTACCTTCCCAATTTAGCCGCCAAATCACTGACTCCCTCTCTATCTTCCCTGACTCCGGCCATGTCTCTGGAGTGGTCATTCCGCTACTACACACCTCCATATGCCACACCATTGCCACCAAAGCCTTCGCTGTATCACCCTCATCAAAAGCCTTCTCTTTATTCACACTTCCATCCACCAAAACTCTCTGATGAACATGATGGTTGCCTATGGATCGTAAAGTATACTAGAGGGGAGGGGTAAATAGTATCGCTTAAAAAATATTATGAATAAAAAATATATCTACAACAGAATCAAGCACAGATTACACTTGGATTTATAGTGAAAACCCAAACAGGGTGAAAACCACTACCTAACCCTCTCAGCTTAGGATTTTCTTGACTAGTCGAGGTTAGTCAATCCACTATCGTACCACTTGAACAAGGGGGGCACAACCTCTTTACAAACACTTCTCTTTATAACTTGAAGAGAAGCACAACAACAATTAAAATGGATCTTCCCTAATAATTTGGGATCTGTTAATCAAAAAATAATGTAAAAGAAAAATGTAGAACTATGAAACCTTAATAAAAATCAAACCAGTATTTCAGCAGAGGTTTGAAACGACATGCTTTGAAAAGCATGAAAATCGAAGCGCAAAAGCACTTATAGAAGCATGAGAAGCTCTATTCTTTTGAGAAGATTTTCTATTGAAGGTTGTATGAAAAAGGGCTGTGTACAACCTCTATTTATACTAAAAATTTGACTTGAAAAGGAAATGAAATTGGTCGATCAATTAAGGTGGATTGGTCGATCAAAACGAGATTTGGTCGATCAGTCTAGTTATTTGATCGATCACTGATTGGTCGATTAATTAGCTTAATTGGTTGATCAAAAGGGTATTAATCATTTTCCTAAAATGGGATGGTTTAATCGATTAATTAAGTTGGTTGGTCAATCAATCAATTTGGTCGATCAATTAGTGTTATTGGTAGATCAAAAATCGTAGAAATTGATTTTTAGAGAAAAGTGTGAAAATCTATTTGAGTTTTACTCTGAGGTTCCTTACAACAATATCCTAGACTCAATAAAAGTTAAAGACACAAATCAGCATCCATCTGATCTTGATCTCAGAGAGAAGCTCTGATCTGTGAAAGTCCTGAAATATTAGTCTTCCAATAAACATAATTTTGGTCCATTAAAACAGTGGTGCTTACATTCCCCCCTTTTTGATGACAACAAAATTATAATTATGAATTGAAATATTATGCATAATATCTCCCCATTTTTGTTTCAGTGAAAAGTAAAACATGCTACTATCAATTTTAATTAACTACCCCTTAAGCATGTCAATGAAGCAACAATAATCTCAACATGCAATTTCAAGAGAGTAAAATATATTTGAGAGAGATAATATCCATGCATATAACAACAGTATAAAAGAGTCTAGATAAGCAGAGTAAAAAATAATCCACAGAATATGAAGTTTTACAATCTAATGAAGATAAGCAAAATAGAAACTAATGCTAAATCTACTCGTCTAACGATGCCATGAAGGCATCCATCATGCTTTGGAGGTCTGTATCAAACTCACGGTCCATCGAGTCAGATCTCTCTGAGGAGGTAGGCTGGAAAAGACATGGGCGGTGCTGAGCTGACGATCTCAATGTTGGTTGCCTAGATGTTCTGTGAGGAGCTGTAACCTGCTGGTTTGCTGGTGCTGCTGCAGTGGTAGGAGGAGGACCTACTGATGATGGAAGAATGGTAGTAGATCGGCAAGGACGAGGAGGTCGATGAAGCTGCTATTGAATCTCATGAATAGACTCTTCAAGTCTATCCAAGAACTGGCTTTGAGCATTCAGGTATTCTGATACCTAATTCCCATGTCTCATCATCACCATGTCTGTCTCTCTCTACCAATGCATCATCAAAGAAATACCATCTGTCACATCCTATACATTGACAAAATCCCTGCCTGTAAGTGGTCTGTCCAAAAGGCCCCACTCCTACTCGTAGAAGGACGGAGAGGATCGCACTGGAGGAGGACATGCCACAATAAAGTGCTCGTAAGGCAGGAAAGGAGGAGGGATTGTTGATGGTTCCTGCTGTTGCTGCTGCTCCTGGGCTGCATCCTCACCATGGGCTCCCTGAGCTTGCTCCATCTTAGTATAAATGAGCTTATCAAATATGGAGACTAGTGATAAACTATTTATGGTTAATATCCATGGGAACATTGAAATGTGGGAAGATGTGGGAAACAAGTGTCCCAAACTGGAAGGAGCTAGTGGGCTACTTGCTCATTAAATACAAAATCAAGTGGTTCCAGTTGAATTGCTTGTTCTTAAGAAAGGCATAAAGAGTAATGAGCATAATGCTAGGGCAGTTTTCAAAGGAAGTGGATTTGGACATAAAATTCCATTAAAATACATGATTAAGAAATTGTAGAAGACGACGAAAATAAAGGGACTTGGCTGGATGACCCAAGTTAAAATGGGAGGGAGTGAGCAAGGTTTCCCTAATGGTATCCGTCTGTGTTTGCTGGTGAAGCTCAAGAAAGGTAGAATCAATAGATGGACAACCAAGAATCTCTGAAATAACATCCACATTGACTAGAACCTCTATGCCATAGATGTTCGAGGTCAACTTGATGTTGAAGCCCTTACCTATATTCTTCAAGTTGGCATAAAATAGGTGACAAGCCATAGGGTGAACACCGGGAATGCAGCTATTTTTGGAACCCACATAAAAGTTCTACTCAAAATGTCGTAAAATTTGGTGATATGCAAATTTTTTGCGAATTCCAGGAAAGATAGACTTGAAGTAAACAAAATCAACTGGTCTACCAACATGCGATGAAAGGTTGGCTAAGAGAGAAAAATGATCGCGAGCGGCCTCAGTGATGAAAAATCGATCAAACGTATCATCACGATGAGCAGAAGAGGAGGCATGTGTGTGTTTTGGAGCCATAACAAAACTAAAATTGCACGTTGGTCGATTAAATAAGGATTTTTGGTCGATCAAAAATGAACCAAACAGAGTTATGGAAAAATAGACTTTTGGTCGATCAACCAAGAATTTTGGTAGAGCAAAAGCGTTGAGACATGAAAAAAATGAGTGTTTCCGAGTGATAAGCTCACAAATACTACAAAATTTCACAAGCTACCACACAAATAATCAACAATATTAACAAATCTATGATTGCGTAGCAATCATGGGTCCTAATCAACCTAAATAATGTTTGAACCTAGCTTAATTTGTGGATATTGCACTCATATCTTGCATATCATGCATTGCATCAGTCTATTTAGAATAATATGAGATATCCTACTATTTAATGGTTTTTATTACTATTAAAGTAATCCAGGATGGAGATAGTGGAGTAAAGCAATAAAGGAAGAAGAAGACTGATCCAGATAAGAGGAGTGAGGAGGATAGTCTTATCCCTACCCTTAGAGACCCTAGGACAACCTTCCCAAAACCAAAACCACCTCCATTAGGACACCTTAGCATCAAAACCCAAACATGGATAGCACTATCCATGTTTGTATCTACCCTATCCCTCTCCCAAACACTTAGGAACCAAAACCCACCTTAGAAAACCTAAAACCCACTCTCCAACACCTTTTAGGACATCCAGACATCTTGCTGGATGTCTGATTTCTGTAGAATAACAATCCAGGAAGTCAAAACACATACTGACACAGAATTGGACGTCTAATTTATTGTCCAGATGTCTAATTTTGTAGCATAAGATGTCTGACCACTATCCTCGACGTTTGATACTAATGCCTTGTTCCTGATTTTGGTGTTGGAAGCTTTAGCTTGCCTAGTTTGACCTAGGAATCCCATCGGACACCTTAGGAAACCTAATTAGAGACCTCCTACGCCTAATAGACTATCCATATCCCTACTTATCCTATCCCTAACCCAATTAAGCCATCCCATACCTAAATGGGTGCATCTACAGTTGATTGGGTGCACTTGAGCCCAATTGGATCCACCCAAGATGTAATTGACTCATACCTATTAGGGTTACCCTAGCCTAATCACATGCACACATCCAATTAGACTTGACCTAGACTTAATTAGGTTCACTCCTATCCAATTAGACTTTCCTAAGCCTAATTAGGTCCACACCCACTTAATCTAGATTGACCCAACCTATTTAGCACCTAATCCTACCAAAACCCACAACCTAGTCCTACGAAAAATACACACCCACACACACACACACCACTTCCCATTCTACTCCTACCAAACCCATGCACACTCTCTTGGAAACCCTAAAAACTTGTGTCAAACCTAGATCCTAAAAATGTGGCATTAGCTAATTTTGGAGCCACCAAAAGTGGCAACCAAATGGAGCCTTCCATAAGGGCAAAGAAAGAGCCACAAAATTGCACCATCTCCACCACTCTCTCCCTCTCAACTTGCGACCACACCTCCTCCTCTCCCTCTCAAGGCCACCCTCTTCCTCAAAGGCTCCCTCCATGGACGGCTAAAGAAGAAGCTCCTTCAAGGCATCTTCATGAGGGTGGCAAGAAGAAGAGCATAAGGATGCAACACCTTCTCCTTTCTTCTTGTGGGCGCGCCCTCTTCTTCCACCAAAGAGGGTCCACGCCCCATTTTCTTTTCTTCTTAGACGACCATAGAGAAGACCCCCCTCAAGGTCTTCTCAAGGACGGCCATTAGTAGAGAAAGGGTGCAACACCCTCCTCTCTCCACTTGGCTGCACACACCCATCCTCCTCTCTTTAGTGGATAGCCAAGAAGGCTTCTCCTTAGCCTCTCTTGGTTGATCCCTTTCTTTACTTTAGCTTTATTTTCATGTATCTGTATTTTATAGTGACTTCATTTTTGATGCTTGATGCTCTTGTCTAATGGTTTTATATGCATGCTGTTATCTTCATGGGTTACAACTTTGATGCATGCTTTCGTTTCGTGTTTCAAAATAAAGATCAAAAACACAAAAAGACAAAAATATTAGGTTAGATTAGATTTCGGTTAGATTAAGCTGATCCAAATCTCGACTTGTTTTCACGCCTCCCAGAGACGAACGACCGGGACTTAAGTTCTAAAAAGAAAAGAAATCTATGCGAGTTTCATTATTATAAATATTTTTGTCAAGGGGATTTTGCGACCGTTAACGGGGCGAAATTGTGGTTTTAAAAGATGTTCATTGCAGTATAAATGAAATCACCTCGAAAACAAATAAGAATTTTTATTACTTGAAAACCTAAGTATCCGAGGTTGAATAAAGGGAGCAAATGGAATTTATTCACTAATCTCAATAATGTAATTTAAACACTTAAATTTACTCAAAATCTAATTCAAACTAGAATGTGTCAGTTTATGAAAATGTAGCAAAAGAAGAATTGGACGTCTGATTCTATAATCAGATGTCTTAAAAAGATATGCTTCTTTTCTCTCTTCTTTGGTTCTTCTTTTCTCCTCTTTTTGCCTTCTCCTTTCTGCTCCTCTTCCTTCTTTTCTCCTTCTTCTTCTTTGGTTTTCCTCTATCTTCTTTCTCTGAGTGTCTCTTTCTTCTTTTCTCTGCCTTTGGCTTCTCTTCTTTTCTTCTTCTTCTTCTTCTTCTTCTTCTGTTCTTTAGTTTTCCTTTGTCTTCTTTGATTTCCTTCTCAGACTTTATTCTTTCTTCTTCCTTGATTTCTCCTTCCTTCTTCTCTGCCTTGTGCTTTCTTCCTTTGCCTTCCTCTTCTTCAGCCTCACCTCTGCTACAGTGCTTCTTCTTCCCTTGGCTTCTGCCTTCTTCTTCCTCTGCAGACTTCTTCCTTGGCTTTTGCCTTCTTCTGCCTTATGCTTCTGCGTTAGCCTCTTCATTCCTTTTTGTTCCTTCACTGCGGCTGCACCTTAGCTCCTCTTCTTTTCCTTCTTCTCTTCCCTGCACACCGAAGAGCAAAACCTACCCCTACCCTCCCCCGTGTCACACTCTCTCTATTTCTCTCTTAATTTTGCTCTCCCAGAGCCGAGTAATCGGGTCTGGTTTCATGTGCCCAGGTCCAAATGCACCGGTGTGGTGTAGTGCGTGAGGAGTGTAGGGTAAACAGGTCGGGTACCAAGTCTGCATGGGTGTGCATTGCGGATGAGGCGAGGGTGTGGGCGAGGGACCTCACCCTGTGACTTGAGGCGAAGAGCTAGAAACACAAAAATAATAAAAACCACTCATCGCGTGTTAAGCTGCCGAGGTGGGACTGAAAGTCCCAATCGCTTCGCTCATGCCCGCAGGTAAGGTTCGCCTTCAATTGTCACTGCTGAGATCTCCTTCAAGGCCAATTTCCTAGATAGCTGTATGCGCGAGACCAACCCGCACCTCTTGGAGCGCAGCACCTGGGTTGATGTGGCCTGACACGGGCTTACGAGCTCCTTATTCTTGCTCCAATGGCGGAATGGTGGCCTAATCTGAAATCACTCAACACGACCTTGCTGCCCCATTAAAACACCTGAGGAGCTTCACCGTGTCACGACGAAGGTGAGGCGGTGGTTGGCTGGCCGTGGGATGGCCTAGGCGTGCGTGCCTAGGTCGCTCTGTGGCTGTGTTTATGGGTGTTTGGTGGGCGAGTGTGGAGGTGTTGGCGGTCGATGGAAGGGCGGAAGACGATCGGTGGGAGATGGCAGAGGTGATGAGGGGTCTAGTGAGGTGTGTGGAAGTGTGGAGTGGTGGATGCGCCTCGCTGGTGGTCGGCCAGAGGTGGAGAAGATGGAGGTGGTCTACGGTGTCGAGGGGTCGAAAGTAGAAATTAAGAGAGGGGAAATGAAGATGGGAGAGAGAGGAAGAGTTTTGACCTAGTTACATGGACGAAGAAGGGTAGAAAGGCAGCTGGCCATACCTGTTACCACCGGAGAAGAAGATGTCCAGAGGAGGGAGAACGGCAATGACGAAGGGGCTAGAGCACGTGCACGGGAATTGCGCGACGCGAAGGGAAGAGACGAAGATGGCTCTGCCACTGGTATTGTGGCAGAGCGATGAGAAAGAGAAGGAGGACTCACCGGAGCTCGCTGGACACTTGGCCAGAGAAGGGAGGAAATTGGGGTGGTTCTCCAGCTAAGTCAAGCTGAAAAGATGCGGCAGGAGGTGGTGGTGCTTTTATAGGCACTTGTAGGGGCTTTTATGCTTGGAAGAAAAGCTTCCAAGTGTGAGAGTCCTCGCTGGAGAAGGAATTAGTTGGAGACCCAAATCTCTCGTGCGTTCGCACGAGAGATTGGGCGCAAATCACATCATGGGATCATGCTCAGATGGAAGGGAATTCTTCAAAAAATCTCCCTTCCAAATCTAGGAGATCTCTGAGGAATCAGGGAGTAATCCCCCTCCATTCCTCGCCAGAGTAGGATTCCTCCGCTTTAATGGCAAAGGGACCTAATTGTAGGAGTGGCGAGGAAGCTAGGGGGGTCTGCGTAATGAATTCAAAAGTTAGGGGCCAAAATGTAATTGGGTGGACTATTTTGCAAAGTAGGTCAAGATGACCTCCCCTTATGTCCAAATTTTTGTACAAACCTAATTTGGACCTAAGGAATTCAATGGTGAAGTTGGATTTTAGGTTTGACCACGTTTGATTGGACATTTTACATAAAAACTGAAATTAGGTCAAATAATGAGCTAGGACCCCAATCTAGGTCAAAATAGGTTCCAAAGGCCAAATTGAAGGTTCTAAACCTTGAAGGATATTTTTCCATGAATTTTAGAAGGTTTAGTTGATTTTTATCCTGATCAGAACCTTGTTACATTAAGCAGGTCTATTTTAGAGTTATAAGATGTCATTTAATTCCTAGACTGTACATGAACCCATTTTTGACTAAAACAACCCACTTTTATCTTATTCAGACCATTTGACCTATGTTTTGCCACTGAGAAATCCCGTTTATGTACTGCAATGGTAAAATTTTAGTTTTATCTTTTATTTCATATTTTCTTCTTAGAGCGTTTCTTCCTTGAATTAGGCCCTTCTTTAGGTTATGTAGGAGCTCTTATTCTCTTTCTTAGGTCAAAATGAGCTAGTTAGGGCTCATGATGAGGTTATCATCAACAACTATACTACGATTTCCGACAATTTCAAAATACGCAATTTCCACGCTTATCAATCTACTCATAGCACACCCCATACTCAAAGAAAATCCTAAAAGAAATAGATTTAATTTAAGTTAGAGTGTGATGTGCATACATCTAAATAGCAAAAAATATCTATTAATGCATGTTCTTAGTGTCACATTAGCATTATACACTGTAAATAGTGCATAACATGCATAATCATTCATTTAGGTCAAGTTGTATAAATTGTATAGTAATTGCCTCCTTTTATGGTTTGGGATAGGGTGATTTTTAATTAGGGCCTCGAATCAAAGATTCAACTGTACGGATCTGATCAGAGCGACGATTGAAGTTCAACGACTCCAAGAATGCCCTGATCGGACATCCGTAGCATCAGATATAGATCGAGGAAGCCTAAGGATCAAGGGCCAAGATGGTGTTAAACCGTACTTTAGATGACAAATCCGACCGCACGGATGGGTTCAGATTGAGGATCACAGCCTAACAGCGTGAAAATCGGTCCAATCCGACACCCGTGGCACCGTCTACAACACATAGAAGATGGATGGCCAAGATGGCATCATGTGGTGCCACCTTAGCGCCCGATCGGCCTCAGGGACCCACCTTTGCTTTTCTTCTTCACCTGCTCTACTTATCTCCGCCGTTGGATGCCCATCCAACATCTGAAAATCAGCCACGTCACCGCTCAACTCCACTCCCCATCTTCTGAAGGCGTGGCAAGGTGTGATCTGGGCCGTTGGATCTTGATCCAACAACCGTGAGCACGTGCCAGTTAAAACCTCCGCGTGACACAAATGAAGGCACAGTGCAGTGGTTGCGAGGCGTTGTGTGAGCACGGGGCGCTGGTTTGACTTGCGATCCACTGCGTGTGCGCATTAAATTCGAACTGCGCGATCGGCTGCGGACGGTCCATATCACCCAATTAGGCATGCACAGGATCAGGCACTCTGCCTCAAGCTCGATTTGACGCGTGATCAAGCTGCATGGGCAAGGATGACTTTAAGCCTTTCGATCTTGATATCGGACGGCTGATATCGCCCAAACGTGCACTAGCATTTTAGGAGCGGAAGAGGAGCGAGCGTGCGTAGCGCGCACACACGTCATCTACGACCGACCTTTAGCGACCTTTAAATCCATCGCTGGAGGTCCCCTCTTTATTCTTTTTGAACTTAAAATGTCCAAAGTGCCCCCACTCCTTGCAACTATAAGAGGAAACCCCTACCCTATGAATTTTTCATCCCCTCCTTCTCCTCTCTTCCTCTCTAAAGCTTAAGAGAAGCTTGTCCCACACCTGGGATGCTCCTCAAGAGCTAAATCCAAGTTTTCCCCTGTTCCGGAAGTGGATACCGCGACGACGACGTGCTGCCTCGTTCTCGTTCTTCTGACTTTATCCTCCTTCCCGCCTCGTCCTTCGTCTTCTAGGTGTCGCCCCCGTCTGGCTCGTCCTCCAAGCATTCATCGAAGAGGATAACATCTCTCTCCCTTCTTTTATAGCTTTCTAGAGTAGAATTTCCTGCTTTCTAGTTGTAACAGTTTCCCACTTTCTAGTGTAATCATTTCTCGCTTTCTTAGTTGTAAAAACATTATTCAAATACCAAGTGATTGTTTTCTCTCTCTCTCTTATTGTTTATATCAATTCCATTGTGATTATTTCACCTTTTAAAAAAAATATACAAAAAAAATATAATTACGGACTTTGTGATTGATGTAGCTTCCCTGTGTTCGAACCGAAACTTCTTTACGGATTTTCGGTATAAATTTTATTTGTTGAACGGATTTCTTTACAACTTGAACTACGACGACGGGTTTTCGAATCCAACTGCGAACGCGTTGTTTTGAAGATGCATCAAAACAAGACTGGTCCTTAGCTGGGAAAAGAGTCATTTCATGACACAAGAAGACATCGTCTTGGGTCATGTAATCTCTGAACGGGGTATCAAAGTTGACAAAGCTAAGGTTGATGCTATCTCTAAACTTCCTCCTCCCACATCTGTCAAATAAATTCAATCATTTGTTGGTCATGTGGGATTCAATAGGATGTTCATCAAGGACTTTTCTAAGGTTGCTCATCCTTTGAGCAACCTTCTTGCCAAAGATACGCCATGTGATTTCAACGAACCATGCCGTAAGGCATTTGATTTTGTTAAAATGGCAGTCACTTGTGCTCCGGTGTTGCAACCACCAGTTTGGACAGCCCCATTTGAGATGATGATCGGCACTTCTGATTACGTGGTCATGGCTGTTTTGGGCTAGAAGATTGACAGGAAGCCCTCTGTCATCTACTACGCTAGTAAAACTCTGGACGAGGCCCAGAGGAATTACACTATTACTGAGAAGGAATTACTAGCTGTAGTGTTTGCTTTGGAGAAATTTAGGGCTTATCTCTTAGGATCTCACGCCATAATATATACCGACCACTCGACCTTGAGACATCTCTTGGCCAAAAAGGATGCCAAACCCTGGCTTATTCGATGGATTCTTCTGCTTCAAGAATTTGATCTTAAAATGAAGGATAAATTCAGGGCACAGAATGTGGTGGCGGATCATCTTTTAATACTTTTGAGTGGTTCTTCTCATCCAGATATCTCGATTGTTGATACTTTTCCGGACGAGACTATCCTTACAGTTTCAGGTGTCCAAACTCCATGGTTTGCTGACATCGTTAATTATCTGGTCGTTGGTCAAATCCCCCAGGATTACTTCTGGGAGGACCTTAAACTGTATCTCATTGGCTCTGATCAGATTATTTGTCGATGTGTTTTGGAGAATGAATTCAAGAGTATACTCGAGTTCCGCCATACATCTGTGTGTGGTGGACACTTCTCCGGGAAAAAGATGGCTGCAAAAATTTTGCAATCTGGATTCTATTGGCCGTCTTTATTCAAGGATGTCCAGGAATTCTCGAGGTCATGTTCCTGATGCCAGGCACTTGGGAACATAACTAAGAGAGATATGATGCCTCTAAGCTCGATTCTTCCCATCGAAATCTTCAACATTTGGGGCATCAATTTCATGGGACCATTCCTCCCATCATTTGGACACCAGTACATTCTCGTCATTGTTAATTATGTGTCCATGTGGATCGAGGCTATTTCCACCCGAACCAATGACCATAAGGTGGTCATCGATTTTGTCAAGAAGAACATCTTCAGTAGGCTCGGGATTCCAAGGGCCATCATCAACGATGGTGCCACTCATTTCACTAATGCCCAGTTCCATAATTTGCTGGCAAAATATGAGGTTAATCATAGAATCTCCATACCTTACCATCCCTAGATGGATGGACAGGCTGAGATCTCCAATCGGTAGATTAGGAATATTCTGCAGAAAATGGTTAGGCCTGATTGCAAAGATTAAACTCAAAAGCTTGAGGATGCTCTTTAGGCCTACCGTATGGTGTATAAAATGCCCATCAGCATTTCTTCGATTCGTCTGGTGTATGGAAAGGCGTGCCATTTACCCATAGACATTAAACATAGGGCATTCTGGGCAATCAAGCACTGTAATCTGGATCTGAGTTTAGCCGGGAAGACCAGGAAACTCCAACTATCTGAGTTGGAGGAGCTTAGAAATGACTCATACGAGAATGCCAAGATCTATAAGGCTCGGACCAAAGCTCTTCATGACCAATTGATTTCCTGCAAGAGCTTTGAGCTGAACTAGAAAGTTTGGCTCTTTGATTCTCAACTTAAGCTCTTTCCTGAAAAATATAGGTTGAAATGGAACGACCCATTCATTATCGATCAGATATTTCCAAACGGGGTTGTTCAGATCTCTGACTCGAAGATGGGTAATTCATTCAAAGTCAACGGTCAACGTCTGAAGCCTGTTATTGATTGTATTTGATGGGAACACCATCATGAGCCCTAACTAGCTTATTTTGACCCAATGAAGTCAATAAATGCTCTTACATAACCACCAGAAGATCATAACTCACTGCATTAGCATTCTGAGGGAAAATAAGAAACTAGCGTTAAAATTGTAATTTTGTTAATGCAGTACAATCATGGGTTTTTTCAAGAGCTAAACAAAGGTCAAATGGTCTTAATAAGATAATAAGTGGGTTAGATCAGACAGAAATGGTTTTGTGTGTGTTCTGAGAATTAAATGACATTTGAAACCCTAAAAATAGACCCACTTAATTACCAAGGTTCTGGTTAGGATAAAATTCACTTAAAAAATCTAAAAATCATAGAAAAGTACTCTCTAGGGTTTAGTATGTTCAAATTGGCCATCAGAGCCCATCTTTACCTAAAATGGAGTCTTAGATAGATATTTGCCTAAATTTAGGTTTTTACATAAATTAACTAGTCAAACATGATCAAAACCAAAATCCAACTTCACCATTGGATTCCTTAGGTCCAAATTAGGTTTGTACCAAAATTTGGACCTAAGGAAAACTTTTCTTGACCTAGTTTGCAAAAAGGTCTTATTTGATTACATTTCTACCCCTAACTTTCAAAAATCCTTGCAATCAGCCCCCTAACTTCTTTGCTGTATTCACAATTAGGTCCCTCCACCATTATCTTGAAGGAAACTTACTTCGACAACCTTTGACAGGTGATTTCTCCTTAATTGCTTAGAGAATCTCTTCCAAAATTGGAAGGGAGATCCTCTGAGAAATTATCTCCAGTATGAACCCATCCATGAGATTTGATTCCCTCCCAATCTCTCATGTGAATGCATGAGAGATTTGGGTATCTTAATAGCTCCCAAATCTGGCAAGCATTCTTTGCTTGGAAGCTAGGCTTCCAAGCACAAAATCTTCTCTGATGACCTATAAAAGTCTCCACACGGTCCAACCGTTCTCCTTAGTTTGAAATTGGGCCAGAATCTCCCTTATTCCTCTCTCCCCTCCGGTCGCAACTCTTCGCAAGCTCTAGCGGTCTCTCCCTAACTTCTTCGTTGTTCAACCACAAAATCGGTGGCGGATTCACCTTCCTCACCATCCTCCACAACGTGCAATGCCAGCCGTCACCGTCCCTTCCCTGTCTTCACCGCTGCCTCTCCTACGGAGGTTCGTCTTCCCCACATTCGGCAACCACACCATCATGGGATCCCTTCCCGTTTTCATCATTAGAAGTAGGTTCTTAGGTTCCATATCGCTCATACTTTCTCCCCCTCTCTCTATTTCCCAAAATCGACCACCGATGCTACTAAAACACCCTCATCTCCTCTATCTCTGGTGACTCCTCTGATGAGGTGTTCCCACCGCTATGCACCTCCATCCACCTTGATGACCACCCTCCAACCACCACCGCACCTTCTTGATCATTTCCCCTCACTCCATTCGTTCCATCATCCACCTAAACACCTCCCCGAACAAACCACTCTCACCGACCATTCCCTTCACCGTCCGGCCACCACAACCACCCTCGCTCCATGCCATGGCCACCGTTACATTCACTGTGCCACAGCGATCCTGCTGAGCATTCTAACATGGCCATAAGGCCTCTTTTCTTGATTTCAGGTAGCAGGTCAGAGCCGTCATTGCTGCCGTGCTTCGAGCGAGCTTCAAGCCGCTCTAGGTCTTTGCTATGCTCCAGGGGATACCTCCAGGCTATGCGCAATCAAAGCCTACAAGAGTCCAAGTCCTCAAGAAAGGGCTTCAGTAGTTGTAGCCTTGCCAAATTGGCTGAGCACCTTGCTGCTGCACTGCACGGAAGAAAGGTGGGACATTTAGTCCCACCTTGGATACGAAGAGGCACCTGCACCCGCATAAATTGAAAAACTGTCTGTAGCTGTTCGCCTCAATTACCACGGGGTGAGGTCCCTCTCACCTTCACCCTCCCTCGTCTACGACACTACCCCTGCGGACCTGGCCTGACCTGATCTGACCTCCACTCCTTGCCCATCATCGCACGCCGGTGAGCCTGGACTCAGGTATGCACTAGGTCCGATTACCCGACCGACTGTGGCTCTGGGAGAGTGAGACTGAAATAGAAAGAGAGAAAGAGAGAGGAGAGTTGCGTGGGGGAAGGGGGGTTTTGCTCTGGAAAGTTTGGCTCTGACACTTAACCGGATTCAGAAGGCAAAGTAGGGTTGAAGGAAGAAGAGAAGAAGAAAAGGAGAATCACATGGCTGAAGGACAGAAGAAGAAGGAGCAAAGAAGAAGAAGTAAGCCTAAGAAGAATAGAAGAGAAGGACATAGCTGAAGAAGAGAAAGGAAGAATTAGAGAAATCAGAGAAAGAGAAGAAAGAAGAAGCATGCAAACAAAGGGGTACTGTAGCTAAAGTCATTTAAGATGTCTAATTTCATACTCTCTACTTTAGTCAATTTGAGTAACTATTCTATGTATTAGACTTATAATTGGTGATTCAAATCACCATTATTTTGTCTAAAGTTCTTTTTACTCTTCATATACTCATATGCTCTACATGCAAATTAGTTTTTGAGTAATATTTTGTGTTCAAATTACATTAATTGTTGAGATTAGTGTGTGAATTCCATTTGCTTCCTATGTTCGACCTCAGAATCTTTTCGAGTAATAAAATTATACTTGTTTCAATGCAATTTTGACTATACTACAACACTTCATTTTAAACATCGATTTTGCGTAGTGAACATTTGCTGAACCTGTCTCAGACACTGTTGCTCTAGCTATGTGGTGACTTCTTTGGCTGGACTATGCCTAGCCAACGTCATTAAACTCAACAGTTATACAGTTTGACTCAGAGTTGACCCAAGCTTCAAATTCAGGTGATATCTTCAGTATTCTACCCTTCCTTTCATGTCTTTTTTTCTCAATGCGGACATTACATCAGCTAGGCATGGGGGGGTGGATTCATTTCTGAATCAATTTGTCAGCTCTATGGAATTCTTGTAAATTCTACTTATTTTCTTATATATACATAAAAAAATTGAATTAGGAAGGAATACTTGGACATTAGGACCTTTCAATCTTAGGAAATATTATAGTAGGATCTAAGCACTATGACCCTTCAGGTCTTTAGGCTTAATCAGCCTGGGTATTCACTAAAATGTGGATTTGTTTATCGAGTCCTCGCCATCTTGAATTCTATTTTAATTTGATTAAGTTTGGGTGACAAGTATACGACTTATCAACCTGCCCTCTGATTTGAGGGTACTGTAAGTCTAAGCATCTACACACTATTCGCATTGACTCGTTGTTCGACGATCATAACAGAAATTGGTTAGCTAATGAACCTTCTAGGATGATATAGCTAGCAAGTTATCGTGGGTAATAGCCCATAGGTAGGTTGTCTAGAGTCCAGTCACAAGACCACTCTCTTCTTGCTGCCTTTAGGTAAATCTTAGACCAGGGAATCCACCTACTTAAAAAAAAAGAAAAAGAAAGTCCAAAAAGAAAAGAAAGAAAAAAAAGAAAAGGAGAAAAGAAAGAAAAAGAAACAAAAGAAATAAGCCACACTTTGCCGCATGAGTATGGTTGGCAAGTTGTTGGTGGTAACATCTCATCGACTGGTTGTCCAGATCCCAGCTAAAGAAATTCACATAAAAATTCCTAAAACACTTAGGAAGAAGCGGAGAAGTAGAATAAGCCAGGGAGATATACACTGGATTCACCCTTGTGTTGACCACATAAAAGATAAAAGTAGGGAGAAAGCTACCGGTCATATAGATACGCCTTTAGGCAAAATTCTTTCTAAGGTCACCTAGGGGCATAGAAACCCGAAGTCCATTCTGATTGCCGATCAACGAGTCTATCACATTCACCAAAAAGGTGCTTAGAACTTAGGGTTCTCATCAAATCTTAGGTGGGTTGAATGGCCGTAGAAAGCCACTCTGAACCCTAAACTCAAAAATCCAAAGAAATTAGAAAGGAAGAGAAAGGAGAAAAAGAGATCTTTCTTTGAATAAGGTGAGGGCTTGAGGCAGTCTGCATTTTGGCAAATACTCCAGTGCTGTTGTGTCTTTGAAAGTTTAGGTCCTAGGTGAAAATTTCTTAATGTTGAAAATGATTTGTGCCCGAGTAATCCAACCTAATTCTTTTATAAATAGCATGTAGTTTTTGCTAGGGATTAACAAAAGATAGGCATGGGGGTGTGATGTGCATACATCTAAATAGCCAAAAATGTCTATTAATGCATGTTCTTAGTGTCACATTAGCATTATACATTGTAACTAGTGCATAACATGCATAATCATGCATTTAGGTCAAGTTATATAAATTGTATAGTAATTGTCTCCTTTTATGGTCAGGGAGAGGGCGATTTTTAATCAAGGTGTCGGATCGAAGATCCAACTGTATGGATCTGATCAAGGTAACGATTGGAGTCCAACAACTCCAAGATCACCCTGATTGGACATGTAGCATCAGATATAGATCGAGGAAGCCTAACGATCAAGGGCCAAGATGGTGTCAAACCACACTTTAGATGACAAATTCAACCACATGGATGGGTTTGGATCAAGGATCGCGGCCTAATAGCATGAAAATTGATCCAATCTGACACCCGTGGTACCATCTACAACACACAGAAGATGGACGGCCAAGATGTTGCCACGTGACGCCATCTCAGCCGCCTGACCGGCCCTAGGGACCCGCCTCTGCTTTTCTTCTTCACCCACTTAATGAATCTCCGCCGTTGGATGCCCATCCAATGGCTGAAAATCAGCAATGTCGCTGCTCAGCGCTGCTCCCCATCTTCTGAAGGTGTGGCAAGGTGTGATATGGGCTGTTGGATCTTGATCCAACGGCCGTGAGCGCATGCCGCTTCAAACCTATGTGTGACATAAATGAAGGTGCAGCGTAGTGGTTGCGAGGCATTGCGTGAGCGCGGGGCGCGGGTTCGACTCGCGATCCGCTGTGCGTATGCATTAAATCCGAACCATGCGATCAGTTGCAGATGGTCCAGATTGCCCAATCGGGCGTACGTGGGATTAAACGGTCTGCCTCACACCCGATCTGATGCACGATCAAGTGGTGTGGGTGAGGACTACTTTAAGCTGTCCTATCTTTAGATCGGATGGCTGATATCGCCCAAATGTGCACAGGCATTTTCGACGTGGAAGAGGAGTGGGTGCACACAACGTAGGCACACGTCGTCCATGATCGACCTTTAGCAACTTTTAAATCTGTCGCTGAAGGTCCCCTTTTTATTGTTTTAGAAGTTAAACTATCCAAAATGCCCCCACTCCTTGCAACTATAAAAGGAAACCCTTGCCCTACAAATTTTTCATCCCTTCCTTCTCCTTTCTTCCTCTCCAATGCTTAAGAGAAGCTTGTCCCACACCTGGGATGCTCCTTAAGAGCTAAATCCAAGTTTTTGCCCCCATTTCGGAAGTGGACCCCGCGATGACGACGATGTGCTGCCTCGTTCCCATTCTTCTGACTTCGTCCTCCTTCTTGCCTTGTCCTCTATCTTCCAGGCGTTGCCTCCATCCAAATCATCCTCCAAGCATTCGTTGAGGAGGATAACATCTCTCTCCCTTCCTTTATCTCTTTATAGAGTAGAATTTTTTGCTTTCTAGTTGTAATAGTTTTCTACTTTCTTGTGTAATCATTTCCCGCTTTCTTAGTTATAAAAACATTATTCAAATACCAAGTGATTGTTCTCTCTCTCTCTTATTGTTTATATCGATTCCATTGTGATTATTTTTCCTTTTAAAAATAATATACAAAAAAATGTAATTACAGATTTTGAGATCAACGTAGCCTCTTTGTGTTCGACCCGGAACTTCTTTATGGATTTTCGGTATAAATTTTATCTATTGAACGGATTTCTTTGTGACTCGAACTACAACGACGGGTTTAAAAATCCAACTATTAACGCATAGTTTTCCGCTATCAACAGAGTGTACCATGATCGATCAAGTTTTGGTCAATCAAAGGGAGGATAGAAAGGATGGAGATGTGGACGAGGATGGCCAAAGAGCGAGAGAGGCAGGTTAGCGTGTGAGAAGCTCGAGGTCGTGTAGAGAGGTTTAGCGTAGAGGAGGTGTTGAGCGTGTTGTTTCACGCATGGAGGACACACGAAGATGGTGTGACTTGCTTGCATGAGAAATGGTGATGGTCGGAGGCAGTGTGATGGTTGGTCGATCACCGTCATCGAAGGAGGAGAGGTGGGGTCGGGTGGTGGAGTTTGGTTGGTGGTGGAGAAGGTGTGGGGACCAAATGTGGGGTATAGGTTAGTAAAAAATATGATTTGGTGATAAAACGATTGTGTTTTATAGAAAAGATAACTAGCAAAATAGGTAAAAGCATTTTAGGTAGCTTATCAAGGTGATTAAGGATGATTAGGAGCAAGATTCGAGGTAAAAATATTGCAATCTTGAAAAGTGAATCTGCTCAGTTTTGGTCGATCAAAATCAGAAATGATCTATCAATTAAGTTAATTAGTTGATCAGAGTTCAAAGGATTGGAGGAAAAATTCCTGCCCAATTGGATTGGTCGATCAAACAACTAATTTGATTGATCAAAACTCAATTTTGGAGGAAAATTTCTCGCCAAAGAATTTGGGCAATCAATCAAGTATTTTGATTGATTAAAGAAGTTTGGTTGATCAGTTTGAAAAATTGATTGATCAACAATAAAAAACATAACAATCAAACAAATTAATTAAGCTCTTTTAGTCTTGATAAACCTAGTGAATGGAAAATTAGGTTAAACCTTTCCTTTGCCAGTGGTTTTGTGCAGATATCAGCTAATTGATTTTCTATTTTAACAAATTCTAAGTTGATTTCTCCTTTTACAATATTTTATTATTCTTGTAGGATAGGACAAAATCTTGTAAGGTTTGTCTCATCCACAATAGTTGTGAACAAGCTAAAGAAGCTGCTACATATTCTGCTTCGGTTGTTAAAAGTGAAATAGTGTGTTGTTTTCTAGAGAACCAAGAGATTAGGTATTTTTTGTGAAATTGACACGTTCCACTAGTACTCTATCTGTATGTAAAGCTAATGGGAACACCATCATGAGCCATAACTAGCTCATTTTGATCCAATTAAGTCAGTAAATGATCCTACATAACTGCCAGAGAATCATAAGTCATTGCATAATCATTCTGAGAAACAAGTAAGAAACTAAGGTTAAAACTATAATTTTACCATCATAACTTGAATACAATACAACCACAGGTTTTCTCAGGGTAATCGAGGGTCAAATGGTCCTAAAAGTCTAACAAGTGGGTTAAAACAAGCAGAAAAGGGTTTGCACGTGTTTTGAGAATTAAATGACTTTTAAAACCCTAAAAATAGACCTACTTAATTAACTGAGGTTTTGGTTAAGATAAAATTCATGTAAACAGTCTAAAATTCATATAAAAATATTCTCTAGGGTTTGGAATCTTCAATTTGACCATCAGAACCTGTTTTGGCCTAAAACAGTCTCAGATAGATATTTACCCCAATTTGGGTTTTTACATAAATTACCCAGTCAAACGCGGACAAAACCAAAATCCAACCTCACCATTGGATTCCTTAGGTTCAAATTAGGTTTGTACCAAAATTTGGACCCAAGCTAAAATTATCTTTACCTAGTTTGCAAATTGGTCCTGTTAGATTACATTTATGCCCTTAACTTTTAAAATATTTATAAATAGACCCCTAACTTTGTCATCATCTTCACAAAGAGGTCCCTACGGCCAATACTCCTATTTCTACAAGCACCGGCGACCTTGAAATGGAAGGAACTCCTTGATTCCTTGACGAATCCCTTTCAGATTTGAAAGGGAAGTTCATCAAGGAATTCCCTTCCTTTTGAGCCGCATCTTGGGCCCTAATTCTCGCCCAAATCCTAATGGGAACTCATGGAACAAATGGGTTTCCTACTCTGGTGACAATTCCAAGCTTGGAAGCTTGGCTTCCAAGCTTAAGATCCCTCATGGGCCCTATAAAAAGATCCCCAGAGCACAGCCATTCTTGGCAGCTAGGATTTGGCCACAAAACCACCTTCCTAACCCTAGCTCCAGCCTCCTCCGACCTAGCTCCGGCGAGCTCCTCCCTCGTTGTCCTACGGCCTCCCAATGGCCAAATTAGGAGCATCTTCTTTCCCTCCGACTTCCTCTGCCTCTCAACAACCACATCAAAGGTGTCCAGGCCCCTTCTTCACCGTCGTCTCTCCCTATGAAGGTTCATCTTCCCCACGTTTGTCCATCACACCGGCGTGGGAATATCTCCCTCTTTCATTCTTAGATTAGGTTCCAACATTCCTTGTCTTTTCCTCCATCTTTTTCCCTACTTCTATCTCTCAAAACAACTGCCAACCACACGTCTCCCCCACCATCTTCTTTCGCTCCAGCGAAGCTCCGGTGATGCCCAATCGTTGCTCTACTGTACGAATTGCGTCGCTATCACTTTCATAAGCTCCGTCATGCTCCACTCTACCAAAACCCTCTATCTATTCGCCTTCCCATCCACCCAAAACACTTGCCGAACAAACCCACTTCCACTGGCCATCTCTGCCTCCGCCAAGCCGCCTCACACCTTGAGTCACCGCGAAATTGCCTCCACCACCTTTGCCATCATCCAGCAAAGCCTTTGGGCTCATTTAACATGGTCGAAAGGCCATTTTGTGGATTTCAGGTTCCACAGCTTCTCTGCCATTGATGGAGCTTCACGCAACCTTGAAGAAGGTATTCTTGCATCTTCCACTGTAGGAATCACCTCCAGGTGGTGTGGACCTATGTGTCCCAGGTCTCCAGGCCCTCAATTAGCATCAACATGCCTCGCTGCTACTTCAATTTGGTGAGGGAAGTCGCCCTACAGCTGCGCGAAGAAGAAGTCGTGGGATTAGTCCCACATCAGAAACAAACAAAGTGGCAGAGGTGCATAAGTTGAATTCCTACTATAGCCTTATCACCTCAATAGCACGGGGTGAGGTCCCCTCACACGTGCCCACACACGCCCTCGCCCACAGCCACGCCATGCGGGTCTAGGCTTTGAACTGATTACCCATATACCCGCCTGATTTGAGGGAGAAAAGGAGGAACTAGAGAGAGAGAGAGAGTAGGGGTTAGGGGGTTTTGTTGTCTGTGACACTTAGTCATTAGAGGGATTGCCGCCCTTTGAGAAAGAAGAGGAGGAGAAGGAAGAAGGTTTATGCATAAAGAGGAGAGTAGCTATACGAGAGAAGGTAGAGAAGGAAAGAAGAGAAGAAGAAGACTTGAAGACAAGCAGGAAGAGAGAGAAAAGAGAAGCCAAGGAAGAAGAAGGAAACAAGAAGAAAGTAGAAGCAGAAGATGGAGAAGGAAAAAGTGAGAGAAGAGAAAGAAGGAGAAACAAAGAAGAAGGCTATTTAAGGCATCTGATCTCCAAAGGAGACGTCTGATTACTACTATAGTATTCAAGCTATTGTGTGGATATTTGGTCCTGATTACTGTGGCATTATTGATTACTTTAGTTTACATATAACTATACTAAATAATTGGTGATCTAAATCACCATTATTTTGTTATAGATTTCTTTTTATCATGTTGAACTCTTGTTATACTCATGTTCTACACTGATTATCATTCTTTAGTAGCTTATTTGGTTTAAATTCTTGTGCTCATTAGCATTATTAAGATTAGTATGTGAATTCATATTGCTCCCTGTGTTCGACCTCGGACTTTCAAATTCGAGTAATAAATATTATTTATTTTCAAAGCGATTTCGACTATTCTACAACGTAAAGATTTAAAACCTCGATTTGGTCGTGCAACATTTTGGTGCCATTGTTGGGGAGCAAGGCTTAATTCACCATTATTCTCTGCATTATTTGATTATATTTGAGCACTGACTTGCCCTGTTTGCTTTCTTGTGATTTTTGCGAGGTACTTCACGAGGAGATCTTCCGCGCAAATCAACCACTCCAGGGTAGGTAACTTCTCTATTCTTCCCTAATCATCCTCCTAATCTTGGGAAGAGAAAGAAAATGGGACAATTAATAAGGAATCACCTGCCTTATTTCATAGTAATCATCATTTAAAGGGCAAAATTCTTGATTTGTGAAATTCTTTTTCAAATCTCATTGAATTGAAGCGATTCCGTTTAGAGATCATACCCTAAATTTCCTATGCCTATTGGGGACTACGTTTAATTTCTAATCACTTTTGGGCTAACACACTTCTTACTTGAAGCCCAGGGTGAACATATCAAGATCAATTGGACTTGGAATTAGAGCCAATTAGGGTTTCTGCATTAGAGTGTTGAAGTGCTAGTACACATGTTTGCCTGAATTAAATGAAAGTTACCTTTCCGCATTTGTGTGCTACCCAAGCCCTTGATTGAAAATATCTAATCAAGAAAAATCCTAAAAATGGGCTCTAAATTCACTTGAACCCTAAAATCCTTGGACCTAATAACCTGGCAGTGAAATCAGGGTAATTTCTAGGTCTTGAGTTAGATCTCATTCTGCCATTTTTAGGGCAGGTCAGGTGAAGTTGGTCTACATTGTTGGCCAACCAACCTCCAAATTAGGCTACAAGTTGAATTAATTTCTAATCAAGTGAAACTTAAGGAACAAATTAGGACATAAAACTGGTGGACTTAAGGACCTAAGTTCATACATTCTGGTCTACCTGGACCCTCAGTGACAAGGAAGGTCGGTGGGGGAAACCTTGTAACTCGTGGGGATGCTCTACCGTGTAGGGGTCTTTGCGAGGCTCTCCCTTCTTGGCTGCTCAGGTACTTCTTGGGTGTACGAATTTTTGATTTAGAGGTATCATCCACCTCGAAATTTCCTTAGTCATCCAAAAATCTTTGGGTGCCTTGATTGGGTAAATCTCATATCCAATCCCTCGTCCCTTCTATTTAGAGCACACACAGATTTTCTTGGGAATCTCTTTTCAGATCTAGTCAATTTCAATCTAATCTTGAATTTTGATTCTACATCTTGATTCCACCATCTGATTAAAAAATGCAACCTGGATATTTAGGAAAACCATTGAAGAAACCTGAATCTCAAATATCCATGAAAGATAGAATGGTTGAGGATGCCCTTATATTTTATGAGATTGATGACAAAACCTCAAAACCAATTGAAGACATTCAAGTTAATGTATTGATAATAACAACCTTCATCATAAACTGTGCCCAAGTAATTATAACACAAGTAAGAAATGGATCTACCCGGGATGTTCTTCTGACAGGATACATTGAGTTAGAGAAATTACATAACTTTGAATATCTTCAATGCATGACAAATCCTGTTCTTTGGGAAAGACACTAAGATGATCTTGAAAAATGGGTAGAGATGATAAAATTATTAAAGCAGATTATCGATCAAAAATACCCGTACATTCCCCAAACATTCAGCGAATCATCTTGGAACAATACTGAGGATCTATCTAATTTTCCAAATCCTGGGTTTGAGAATCAAGGTTGTTGTGGACCTCCAACCCAACGGGAATATGATCAAACTAATATATAGAGTGATATGCCTGACCGTGAGATGGGTTGGGAGGATCCAATTGCAGGAGAACATGATTTCGAGCCAGCCCAAGAGACACAAAACCATGGGTCGCCAAGCATAGATTTCCTAAGCTCCTGTGATAATGAGATTGAATCAGAACCTCTCGAAGGTATAAATTCCACTCCTTGACCCTCGAGGGCAATTCTGACATCCCTGTAGAGCTCAACTTAGATTCTAGTAATTCAACCCACACCCTTAGCCTAGAATTTGGATCTGAGCCTTCTTGTGATAATTACAAGGCCCCGTGTGATGAAAATCAGAGTTTGAATTTGGATTATGATTCTGGGCCTTTATTTGATGAATGCACCTCTCCAACCTCCTCAGAAAAATAGATTGATTTTTCGGAAGTCACTCCTATCCATGATATAGAAATTAAGGAATTGGAGGAGTTGGGTTTTGATTGGGTCTTCCTTACAAGTCAAAAACCTAAGCCTAGACCCGATAGGGACACCTTCTTAAGCTCAGAATCTGAGAATAGGCTAGACCCAAGTCAGGTTGCTGAGTCTACATCTTGTGATTTATTTTGTGGTGGAACCTCTGATCCCGAATCAAATTCAGAACTTGATTCTCGCAAATTCTCTGACGATTTCGAATCTTACTATGATTTCAGAGAACCATTATTTCCTGAAGACTATGAGCCAATCTACGACCTCAGCATACATAATTTATTCTTCGACTCTGACTCTGAGGTCCCTGATCTCGAGATCACTGATTCAAAATCAAGTTTCATTGAGATGGAATCATTTCTTTTTGATACTCAAGAATCGAAAATAGAAATTGCTGAGAGTGTCTACAACCTAGAGTTCGAATCATTTCTTGACTCAGACTTTCTTCATCCTATTAAAACTCTGCAGGCATTTACCTTTGAATTTGATGGCTACTATGAGGACTCTCTAAATGAACCCACCTTTGAATCCTTACTAGAAGAGCCCTCATACACAATTATTTCTGAAACCACCTCTTCTACACATGCAGAAGCTTCCCAGACTCATTTTCAACCCTGACCGGCAACCGGACTCAATTTCTACTCTGATTCTCCTCTCGATGATCCGATTGCAGATGATTCTCCTCCACATTCAAATTGGGTTTCGGACTTCTATCAGACTACAAATCAGGCCCCATCCTTCT
Organism: Thalassia testudinum; assembly: GCA_037157565.1. NCBI lineage: Eukaryota > Viridiplantae > Streptophyta > Magnoliopsida > Alismatales > Hydrocharitaceae > Thalassia > Thalassia testudinum. The sequence continues at coordinate 63,536,719 of JAZHRO010000036.1, forward strand.
TTGATTAGTCTCGTAGGGTTCTCACATCCTCCACTGATTCTTTCTCATTTGAGGATCCCTACTCTGACCAGGCTGATCTGACTCAGCCAAACCCTAGCTTTTCACTTCCATATCTTTTTGAGCTCCACAACATCTGGTGGGTTCCACATCTTTTGATCTACATCTATCAACCCACCAAATTGATCAGGTTTGAGCTGCATCATCAGCTTATTGATCTGAACAAGCACCTGGTTGGACCAACCAGGCTATTGATTAAGGTGCTTATTCTACAAAACTCGTCTGATTTACCACTCCATACCATTTTCCGCTCGACTAAAGGCATTGAATTTAGCGCTTAACGAGAGGCAACCCGTCATTTCAGAAAACCTGAGATCCTTATAATTATCCTTCTATACTTCATGTCTATTGTACCTCGAGTTCAGTTTTAGAACAGTCAATCCCACCTCTGGTACTCGTACCAGGGTTTGAAATCGTCTGCAACAGCCATTCCCGACCTATTCGCCCACCCCATAATCCTGTTTTAATTCTTGAACCCAAAACTGTTTCACACCCTCCGTTTACAATGAGGACATTGCAAAACTTAGGCATGGGGGGGTGGTAAATTGCAAGCATACAAAAATCAAAGTTCAGAAGGGTTCTCACACAAAAAAAAAACATATTCCAAAAAATAAAAAAAATAGAAAGCTAAAAATGAAAAAAAATGTAGAAGGGAGGAAATTTTGAGTGAATTGATTGCATATCATTTTGTTTTTAAGAAGGAAAAGGGGAGGAGATAAAAATGTCAGGAAGGAGCACAATTTGAAAAGAGAAAAAGAGATAGTCATTAGTAAAAGATTAAGGAATTAACTTAGTTCTAGACCAAATCAAAAGAAGGAAAATGAGAGACAAAAAGTGCTAAGAGACAAAAAGAGATTAGTAGGAATGCTGATCTTAGGCCTCTTGGTTGCGATCCTAGGCTTAAAAATTCAAGTATCCGCTAAGATCTGGATAGTCCTCAAGAGGTTGGGGAAAATACGAACCTTAAGTATTAGGTCTAAGGCTTAGGGATTATTCGGCCTCATTAATTGACCTCTAGTTTGCGAGACTCGGTAACCTAAGAACCCCAATCCACACACAGTCTGGTTCAGTGCACTTAAATATCAAAATCACGCAAAATGCATTAAATATGTTTCAAAAAAGTTACCTAGATTAGGAGAGGTTGATCAACACAAGTTGATTTGGACGAGTTCTCGACGCGGAGAGGCGGGAAATTCTCCTCGAAGATGTGCAATAACATATCGTCTCCTTGGTACTTGTCTCCTAGGATATCTAAATATCCTACTGGGGGCATGTAAGCACCTTGTGCTGGTTTAGATGCCATGGGCAGCATTATCATGAAATGTCGACTGCCAGGGTCCAGATTTAGCTATGAAACGTCATGGGTGGGATTATTTCAAAATCTCGAAAGCCAGGGTTTTGTTGGTTACCATGGGTTGTGCTATCTCGAAGCATCGATTACTAGGGACCTTGTGAGGATTGATTGTGGGAACTACAGACCGTGTTGTAAAGCTAATCCGTGGCTAGAAATAAAAAAAAGAGAGAGAAAACTTTCCAAAAATAAAGAAGAATTCTTCTGTCTCTCTCTAACAAAAATGCATTGCAACTGAACCTAGGCTAAAAATGTTACAAGCACGGGTGCTTTAACCGCGGAGTTAAACGAACCTTAGGTTAGTTCCTGTGGGCCTTAGAAACTTTCACGGCAGACTGAGGCTAGAGTTGGTTAGGTCCGGATCTTGGTTGATACTTGAGTACCTCTAGGCCTACTATTGGCATTTTGACTTAATCTACAAAAAAAGCACACATCAGAGTTTTAAGCATAGAAAGGCATATGGTCAAGAATTAAAGGTAATTCCATGAGATTTTGCTAAGGGACTAGCAAAAGCTAGGCATGGGGGTATGATGGGAACACCATCATGAGCCATAACTAGCTCATTTTGATCCAATTAAGTCAGTAAATGCTCCTACATAATTGCCAGAGAACCATAAGTCACTGCATAACCATTCTAAGGAAAAGATAAGAAACTAGGGTTAAAAGTGTAATTTTACCATCATAACTTGAATATAGTACAACCATGTGTTTTCTTAGGGTAATTGAGGGTCAAATGGTCATAAAAGTCTAACAAATGGGTTAGAACAAGCAGAAAAGGGTTTGCACGTGTTTTGAGAATTAAATAACTTTTGAAACCCTAAAAATAGACCTACTTAATTAACTAAGGTTATGGCCAAGATAAAATTCACCTAAACCCTCTAAAATTTATAGAAAAATATTCTCTAGGGTTTAGAACCTTCAATTTGACCATCAGAACCCGTTTTGGCCCAAAATAGTCTCAGACAGACATTTACCCTAATTTTCATTTTTATGTAAATTACCCAGTCAAACCAGAACAAAACCAAAATCCAACTTCACCATTGGATTCCTTACGTCCAAATTTGGTTTGTACCAAAATTTAGACCCAAGCTAAAATTATCTTGACCTAGTTTGCAAATTGGCCTTGTGTGATTCATTTGTGCCCTTAACTTTCAAAATATTTACAAATAGACCCCTAACTTTTTCATCATCTTCACAAATAGGTCCCTACCTCCATTACTCTTATTCCTACAAACATCGACGACCTTGAAATGGAAAGAACTCCTTAATTCCTTGACGAATCCCTTTCAAATTTGAAAGGGAAGTTCGTCAAGGAATTCCCTTTTAAGCCGCATCTTGGGCCCCAATTCTCTCCTAAATCATAATGGGAACTCATGGAACAAATAAGTTTCTTGCTCTGGCGAAAATTCCAATCTTGGAATCTTGGCTTCCAAGCTGAAGATCCCTCCTGAGCCCCATAAAAAGATCCCCAGAGCACAGCCGTGCTCGGCAGCTAGGATTTGGCCACAAAACCCCCTTCCTAACCCTACCTCCGGCCTCCTCCGACCTAGCTTCGGTGAGCTCCTCCCTCATCATCCTACGACCTCCCAATGGCTAAATTGGGAGTGTATTCTTTCCCTCCGACTTCCTCCGCCTCTCATCGACCACATTAAAGGTATCCAGACCCCTTCTTCGCCACCGTCTCTCCCTACGGAGGTTCATCTTCCCCACATCCAGCCATCACATCGGTGTGGGAATATCTCCCTCTTTCATCCTTAGATTAGGTTCCAACGTTCCCTATCCTTCCCTCCTTCATTTTCCCTACTTTTATCTCTCAAAACAACCGCCGACCACATGTCTCCCCATCCGTTTTCTTCTGCATTGGCGAAGCTTCGGCGATGCCCAACCGTCGCTCCACTGCACAAATCACGCCGCTATCACCTCCATAAGCTTCGTCGTGCTCTGCTCTACAAAAACCCTCTATCTATTCACCTTCCCATCCACCTAAAACACTCGCCGAACAAACCCACTTCCTCTGGCCATCTCCGCCTCCGCCAAGCCACCACACACCTTGACTCACCGCGAAATCGCCTCCACCACCTTCGCCATCATCCAGTGAAACCTCTGAGCTCATTTAACATGGCTGGAAGATCATTTTGTGGATTTCAAGTTCAACGACTTCTCCGCCATTGATGGAGCTTCACGCAACCTTGAAGAAGGTATTCTTGCATCTTCCTCTCCTGGTAGCACCTCCAGGTGGTGCGGACCTACGTGCCCCAGGTCTCCAGGCTCTCAATTAGCATCAACATGCCTCACTGTTGCTTCAATTTGGTAAGGGAAGTCACCCTGCAGCTGTGCGAAGAAGAAGGCATGGGATTAGTCCCACATTAGAAACAGACAAAGTGGCAGAGGCACATAAGTTGAATTCCTGCTATAGCCTTATCGCCTCAATAGCGCGGGGTGAGGTCCCCTCACACATGCCCATGCAGGCCCTCAACCACGACCATGCCATGCGGGTTTGGGCTTTGAACTGATTACCCATATACCCGCCTGATTTGAGAGAGAAGAGGAATTAGAGAGACAGCGGGGGTTAGGGGGTTTTGCTCTTTGTGATAGTCATTAGAGGGATTGCTACCCTCTGAGAAAGAAGAGGAGAGGGAAGAAGGTTTGTGCATATGGAGGAGAGAAGCTATATGAGAGAAGGCAGAGAAGGAAAGAAGAGAAGAAGAAGACTTGAAGGCAAGAAGGAAGAGAGAGAAAAGAGAAGCCAAGGAAGAAGAAGGAAACAAGAAGAAAGCCGAAGCAGAAGAAGGAGAAGGAAAAAGTAAGAAGAGAAAGAAGGAGAAACAAAGAAGAAGGCCATTTAAGGCATCTGATCTCCAAAGGAGACGTCTGATTACTACTGTAGCATTCAAGCTATTGTGTGGATATTTGGTCCTGATTACTGTGACATTATTGATTACTTTAGTTTACATATAACTATACTAAAAAATTGGTGATCTAAATCACCATTATTTTGTTATAGATTTCTTTTTATCATGTTGAATTCTTGTTATACTCATGTTCTACACTGATTATCATTTTTGAGTAGCTTATTTGGTTTAAATTCTTGTGCTCATTTGCATTATTGAGATTAGTATGTGAATTCATATTGCTCCTGTGTTCGACCTCGGACTTTCAAATTCAAGTAATAAAATTTATTTGTTTGAGCGCTATTTTGGCTATATTATAACGAAGATATTTTAAAACACCAATTTATCGCCCAAAGAAAAGCTACCTGCATAATCAGCATCACAAGAGGAATATAGTTCTAATGTGTCTGATTTCGGATAGAAAAGTCCTAAGTCTTGTGTGTTGTTTATGTATCTAAGTATTCTTTTAACAGCATTTAGATGTATTTCCTTAGGGTTTACTTGAAAGCGAGCACACAAACAAGTGCAAAAGAGAATATCAGGTCTACTAGTAGTCAAGTATAATAATGATCCTATCATGCTTCTATACAATTTTTGATCTACAGACTTGTGTCATCAGATTTTAGCTGTGTAGAAGGTGCCATAGGTGTTTCTTTTCCCTTTACTTTGTCCGTGGAGAATTTCTTCAAGATCTCCATGGTGTATTTGGTTTGTGATATGAAGATTACAGAGGATAGCTGGTCAATTTGAAGTCTGAGAAAGAATCAAAATTCTCCCATCATGATAATTTCAAATTGATCTTGCATTACCTTTGCAAATTCTTGGCATAACAGATCATTAGTAATACTGAAAATGATATCATCTACAAAAATTTGTATTATTAAGAGATCATTTTCTTTTCTTTTGTGAATAAAGTTGGATTTATTTTACCAGTTTCAAATTTATTTTCAATTAGATAAGTTTTTAGTCTGTCGTACCAAGCTCGTGGAGCTTGTTTTAGACCATATAATGCTTTATTTAATTTGTATGCGTATTTTGGATATTTAGCATCTTCAAAACCTGGAGGTTGTTTAACATAGAATTCCTCCTTGATAAATCTGTTTAGAAAGGCACTTTTGACGTCCATCTGAAATAGTTTGAATTCCATATGGGTGGAAAAGGCTAACAACATTCTAATGGATTCTAGCCAGCTACAGGTGCATATGTTTCATCAAAATCTATTCCTTCTTCTTGATTATATCCTTGGGCCACAAGTGTAGCTTTATTTCTTACTACTTCTCCTGATTCATTAAGTTTATTCTTAAAGACCCATTTGATTCCTATAAAAGTCTGTGAGTTAGGCTTTGGAACAAGTTCCCATACTTGGTTTCTTTTGAATTGATTTAGCTCATCTTCCATAGCAATAATCCAACAATTGTCTGAAAAGGCTTCCTTAACATTTTTGGGTTCTAATTGAGAAACAAAGGCTGTGAAAGCTAAGGTGTTGATGGAAGATTTGGTTTGAACTCCTTTAGACAGTTCTCCTATCACCAATTCTTTTGGATGATCTTTCATATATGAAATATCTTTAGGTAGTTCATCTAAAATGTTCTCTTTTGGAATGTTTGATGGGTCATCTATTAGGTCATCATCATCATTTGCAGAAGATTTAGGTTGAGATAGTGTTTCATTGAATGCTACATGCATAGTCTCCTCAACAATTGAATTCTTCTTGTTGAAAACTCTATGGGCTTTACTTTTGGTTAAATAACGTAAGAAAATTCCTTCTGAGCTCTTTGCATCAAACTTATCAAGATTGTCTTTGGTGTTAAGTATAAAACATCTATAGCCAAATATCTTGAAGTAGGAAATTCTAGGTGTTCTTCCATGATAGAGTTCAAAAGGTGTTTTGTTTAGGATTGGTCTAATAAGGGATCTATTTTAGATGTAGCAAGCAGTGTTTACAGCCTCTGCCAAAAAATATCGAGGTAGCTTTGACTTGCACAGCATTATGCGGGCACTCTTGTAAGGTCATATTTTTCCTTTCAACTACACCATTCTGAGGTGTAGCTCTAGGGAAAGCAAACTCTTGTTTTATCCCATATTGATCACAAAAATTAGAAAAGAATTCATTCTTAGATTCTCCTTTGTGGTCACTTCTAATCCTAATTACTTCAGATCCTTTTTCATTCTGTAGTCTTCTTACAAGCTTGCTAAAAACATCAATAGTCAAATCTTTACTTCTTAAGAAAGATACCCAGGTAAATATAGAGAAATCATCGATTCCTACTTAGGCTTTCGGATTTGATTGGTCCAAATAAGTCTAAGGGAAGTAGCTCCAGGGGTTGAGAGGTGCAAACCATCCTTTTTGGTTTGTTTACCAACTTGACAAGAATCACAGACTTTGCTTTTCTTGATGTTGATCTTTGGCAGACCTTTGACAAGTTCATGTTTCACAAGTTGGATAATGTTTCCCATGTGAACATGACCTAGTCGTCTATGCCAGAGTGTTGCCTCTTCATTAGATGCGACAAAACATTCAAGACTATCACATTTGTCGAAGTTGACAATATAGATATCTTTTTGTTTGTTTCCCTTAAGGATAGTTTGTTTTGTTTCCTTATCCCGTATTTTAAATACATTTGAACTGAAAGTGATTTTATATCCTTTATCACATATTTGACTTACACTAAGAAGATTATGTTTTAGTCCACTAATTAAATGTATGTTATTAAAAGAAGTGGAAGAGTTACCAATTTGACCGGTACCAATAATACGACCCTTGTAGTTATTCCCAAATGTGACCGTACCACCTTCCTGGCAATGGAGTTGTAGGAATAGGTCTTCTTCTCTGGTCATGTGCTTGGAACATCCACTGTCCATGATCCATTTTCTTTCTTCTCGATCCTATCATTGGTTTGTAAGGTCTTAATTTAGTTGATCTATAGAGTGGCTTCAGATTTCCATTTGTTTTTTAATACATCCATCTCTTATAGTCTACTTGACCTACAAAACAAGATTGCAAAAGTGCTTTTGGTATCTGTTGACACGTCTTCTCGATCGTGTTTTAACAGGTAATTATGTCGTAGTATAGGTGATCAAGCGTTGTCAACAAATAAAGTTTTATTACTCGAAAACCTAAGTATCCGAGGTCGAACATAGGGAGCAATCGGAATTTACTACTAATCTCAAGAATGTAATTGAACACTTTAATTACTCAAAACTTTAATTCAAATATAAATGCATGAGTTTGAAAAGTAATTGAGGTAAAAAGAAAGAATTGGACGTCTGATCATGGGATCAGACGTCTTAAAAGTGTGTTTTCCCTTCTTTTTCTCTGTGCTTGTTCTTTCTCTTCTGCAGTGCTTCTTGCTTTTCTTTTCTTCTGCTTGTCTTCTATTTCTTTTCTTCTTCAATTCTTTTTCCTTCACCTCTTCCTTCTCTTGTCAATGGCTTCCTTCCTTCTTCATTTTTGCCTCTGTTTGCCTTCTGCTTCCTTCTCTTCGTCCCTTGCTAGCAGTGGCTAAGTGTTTGCTTCACTCCTTCCTTCCCTGCACAACCACAGCAAAGCACAAAACCTAACCCTCTACCCACACCCGCGCATCTCTCTCTCTCTCTGTAAACCACTCTCAGCACGCTCTCCCAGAGCCGGGTAAACGGGTCGGATCGCATGCCAGTGACCAGGCGCACCGGCGTGAGGGTGATGTGCGAGGTGTGTTCAGGACAGGGTCGGGTAGGATCATGCCAGGTCCACGTGGTGAAATCGCGGATGTGGCGGCATGAGATAGGTGAGGGACCTCACCCCAGGTGCGTTCGGAGGCGACCGGTTTGTTTCATAAAATCAATATAAAGGATATCAGCGTGTTGTGAATTACCGATGTGGGACTAAAGTTCCCGACCTTCTCTCGCGCGCGCCCGCAGAACTCCTTCATTCAATTTCCATAGTTGCGGCCTTCGTTGCATCTCTTGCTAGGTCAGATATCTTCGCAATGCCTCCCCGAGTGAGCTGCACCTAGAGCCTTGCTGTCCTGAAGCCTGGAGCGAGCGTGGAGCTTCCTCGAGTTGCCGTCAATGGCGGCCGGGGCGTGGAACCTGTCAGACACGAAAAGAGCCTCGCGGACTAATCATATCACCGGGGAACCTTCACCGTGTCACGGCGAAGGTGATGAGCTATGTGGCAGGCCGCGGGGCGGCCTAGGTCGCCCTGTGGCCGGATGGATGGGTGTATTCGGGGGACTGTTGTGGAGGCGTAGAGGGACTGTGGATGGACGAAGGTTACTCAGTGAGGTGAGGCAGAGGTTATGTGATGGTCGGCGAGGCGTGTGGGGCTGCGGTGAGATGGGAGCGACTCGCCGAAGGGTGGCCGGAGATGAGGAAGGTGATGGTGAATAGGGACGGTCGAGGGGTTTCTGATGAAATAAAATGAGGGGAATGAAAGAGGGGATAGAGAAGAAGAGTTTTAACCTAATTAAAGGGATGAAGGGGACGAGGAGGTGGACGGCAGTACCTGCTGTCGCCGGAGAAGAAGACGCCCAGTGGGGGAAGACGGCGGCGACGACGGGGCTAGGGCAGCGCGCGCAGGTGTTGCGCGACGCGGAGGACGATGAGGAAGACGACTTTGCCACTGGATTTGTGGCAGAGCGAAGAGGAAGGGGAGGGGGGCTCTCCGGAGCTCGCTGGACCTCTTGGCCAAAGAAGAAGGAGAGGAATTTGAGGTGGAATTCCGACCAAGTCAAGCTGAGGAGGTTCGACCGGAGTTAGGGTTTAATTTATAGGTTCTTGGCCGTGCTTCTGGTGCGTGGAGGGCAAGCTTCTAGCAACCGACGTCTTGCCGGAGATGGAAGGTGGTTAGATACCCAAATCTCTCGTGCGTTCGCATGATAGATTGGGTGCAAATCTGGGATCAAGATCAGGCTTAGATGGAAGGGGATTCCTCAGAGAATCTCCCTTCCAATTCTGGGAGGGGATCTCTGAGGGATCTGAGCATATTCCCTCTCTAATCCTCGTCGGAGAAGGATTCTGCCCCAATAATGGTGGAAGGACTTGATTTTAAGATTGGAGAGAAAGATAGGGGGGTTGTTGTGATGGTTTTCAAAAGATAGGGACCAAAATGTGATTGGGTGTACTAAATTGCAAAGTAGGTCAAGATGACCTCCCCTTTGGTCCAAATTTTGGTAGAAACATAATTTTGACCTAAGGAATCCAATGGTGAAGTTGAATTTTATGTTTAACCATGTTTGACTGGATATTTTGTGTGAAAACCCAAATTAGGTCAATTGATGAGCTAGGACCCTAATCTAGGTCAAACTAGGTTCCAAAGGCCAATTTGAATGTTCCAAACCCTAGGGAATATTTTTCCATGAATTTTAGAGGGTTTAATTGATTTTTATCCTGACCGTAACCTTGTTGAATTAAGCGAGTTTATTTTAGGGTTACAAGATGTTATTTAATTCCTGGATTGCACATGAACCCATTTCTGATTGATTCAACCCACTTTTTATCTCATTTAGACCATTTGACCTATGTTTTGTCTCTGAGAAATTTCGTTTATGTACTGCAATGGTAAAATTACAGTTTTAACCTTTATTTCATGTTTTCTTCTCAGAACACTTATTCCTCCAATTAAGCCCTCTTCTAAGTCATGTAGGAGCTTTTATTATCTTTATTAGGTCAAAATGAGCTAGTTATGGCCCATGATGAGGCTCTCATCAGTATCCATTTTTGTTTGGGTCCATGGTGGTTAGCAAATGCTGCCTGTTTAGGCAAGCTACCTTTCTTTTTGTTTTGGCTAGAACTAGATGCTTCATGGTCACTTTTAGGTATGTAACATAACCCAAATTTTGTGGTGCTCTGGGTTTGTGTTCCTAATAACCTATGCAAGTTTCTACTACCTTTAGTGAATTTTGCTAGATCATTCAAGAGAATAGTAGAATTTACTTTTAGGTTATCTATATCTACCTTTAGATTGTCTATATGTGATTTTAATGATATGATCTCAGCAGATAACTCTTTATGTTGTTGAGTAAGCATATCTTTTTGTGCTCTTTCTTCCCCTAATGCTTTTGCTAGGTTTTTATTTTCTAATTTTAGTACTTAGATATATCATGCATCTCAAAAAATGCTTCTAATAGTTCATCTTGTGAAAAAGAGGTTACCTCATCTTCTAGAGCCATTAGTCCTAGAAGAGCTTCTTCTTTGGAGGTTTCTTCTTCTCTTGAACTTGAATCTTATTCATCTCATGTTGCTGAATGACAAATACATATTTATTCATGATAAAATGCTGACTTATGATAGTTCCTAAGCTTAACATTGTATATAGCATTGTGAATAATCCATAACATTCATTACAGTGCATTTAGGATAATTTGTGTAATTTGTATATTAATATCCACATTTTATATGGCCAAGGGGCAATGCGACATCTTTATGGGCTCCGGATGAAAAATCCAACCGTATGGATGGATTCGGAATGACAATCACAATCCATCAGTGCAAAAACCACTTCAATCAGAGCTCCGTAGCACCCTCTACAAGAAGAACTTGGATGGCCATGATGATGCCACATTGCAGCCCTCTAGCTTGATCGCAACCGCTCCTTCCAAGCCACACCTATGAAATCTCGGCCATTGGATTTGAATCCAATGGCCATCAAGAGGCCATGTCGCCTGCCTCAAGCCAAGCGGCGAAGAGCTTCGTGTAATCTCAGCCATTGGATCAAAATCCAACGATCGTGGGTGCATGTGCCTTAATTCCTAAATGTGACTCAAACCTGCCCGCAGCACAGCAGTTAAGGCTTCTACTCACAACACATGAATGAGCATTTGAAGCTCACTCGCTGTGCCTAATTTTGCAAGTGCAGGTGCAATTTGATTACGCCCGTTGGATGCCATCAAGTGGTGGAGGCTTCACTATGTGGTGCTGCTCGATGAGCGCGATTTGCACACGCGATATTTGACATGCAGATGGACGCGCTATCGTACGCGCGGTTGGGCATGACCTCAAGTGTGCGATGCACGCAAAATCTGGAGTGTCCATTGGCGATCTGACGATGGGGATGCATCCTCGCCTGATCCAGCCTGCATGTATGGATGACAGCGGTGGCGGGTGATGCCTTCAGTGACGTCCAAGGCGGCTCTTTAACGACATTTTAAATGTTGTTTACCTGTACCAGAGATACACCCTCCTCCCACCACTATATAAATCCCTACACCCCTTCCATTTCTCATCATCCCTTCCTATGCTATCCTCACCTAGTCTAGAGCTCAAAACATACCTTGAGCTTGTGTCCTAAGCCTTTGGGTTGCTCCACTAGAGAAAAGAAAAATTATTTTCCATCCTCTCATTGCCATCCTTAAAGCTCTCATCGGCTATCTTCTCAACCCCGTTCTGAGAAGCGGATCTTGCCGCAACGCTGGATGTCCTCCCCTAAACTTCTAACGTCGTTCTCCTTCATCCAACTCCTCAACATCTTCGTCTGAGCCACGTCAACGCAGCTTCGTCCTTCGAGCAGTCGACAAAGAGGATTTCTCTCACCTCTTTCTCTTTTATTGCTTTCATAATGTAGAAGCATTTGTAATAAACATTTGTCAAGCATTTATATAGAAGTAGTTTTTTTTTATTCTCTCTCTTTTCCTTCATACTTAGCAAGTAGAATAGCTTTTTCTTGCTTTCTAGAATAGCTTAGTATAGATAATATTTCTTCTTGTTTCCACACTATCATAAAATGCCAAAAAAAAAAAGCAAATACAAAACACTGAAAAGAAACAAAGCGAAACGCGAATTTCAAGGAAACAAATGTCGCCTCCTCATGTTCGACTTGGGACTCCCTTTCAAGTTTCAATAAATTTTATTTGATAGTGAGTTTTGAGACTATGACGATGGGTTTCTCAAAGCCTTAACTTTTCTTCACGAAAACTAGCTCATCAATGAAAATGCCTTCTTCCCTTACTTTCTGGGAAATTTCTTCTTCTTTTCTAACTCCTTTAGAAGTGGACAATCCTTTTTGATATGTTCTTTTCTCTTGCAGTTGTAGCAGATGATGGTGTCTGCTTTTGATTCTTCTTTCTTCTTCCTCCAGCTCCTCTTATTCCTGAGAAACTTTCTGAACTTTTTGGAGAGGAGGGCAATATCTTCCTTCTCGTCTTCACTTGATGAATCCTCAGAATGCTGATCGTCTTTGAAAGCTACGGTCTTCTTCTTGACTTCTTGCTCCTTCATGTGTTGGAGCTAAACTTTGTAATCCATCAGACTTCTAACAGGATCGTCTAGTTTCAGTGTAGACAGATCTTTTGATTCCTGTATAGTTGTGGTCTTTGTTTCCCAGTCGCTAGTGAGTAACAGGAGGATCTTCTTTACCAAGACTTCATTTTTCTTGTCTTGATCAAGACTTCGTAACAAATTTACAATATCCATAAATCTCATAAACATCTCTTTTATGGTTTCACCTTTCTTCATCCTGAAAAGTTTGTATTTCTGAGTTAGTAAATTTATACAAGTTTCTTTTACCTTTGACGTTCCTTTGTGAGTGACTTTGAGGATGCTCCAAATCTTGTAGGTTGTCTTGCAGGTTGAGACTCTGTTGAACTCCACTCTGGAAAGCCCATAGAAGATTGTGTTCATGGCTTTCATGTTATGCGTTGTCATCTTCTTTAGATCCAGGGTCGTTGCCACACCCTCCTTGATCTCGGGGCTTATGTAGTTGGAGGCAATGACATCCCATACTTCAAAGTCCATTGACTCAAGGAAGATCTGCATCCTAGTCTTCCAATAACCGTAGTTTGTTCCATCAAATAATGGAGGTCAAACTACCGATTGACCCTCTGCATATGTGTCAATAATTGATTTGGACATCTTCTGGACAACCGAGCACTGATACCAAATGAGGTTTGCTTGTGGATCGTAAAGTATACTAAAGGGGAGGGGTTAATAGTATCACTTAAAAAATATTATGAAAAAAAAAATATCCACAACAGAATCAAGCACAAATTACACCTAGATTTATAGTGCAAACCCAAATTGGGTGAAAACCACTACCTAGCCTCTCAGCTTAGGATTTTCTCGACTAGTCGAGGCTAATCAATCCACTATCGTACTACTTGAATGAGGGTGGCACAACCTCTTTACAAACACTTCTCTTTATAACTTGAAGAGAAGCACAACAACAACTACAATGGATCTTCCTCAACAAGTTGGGATTTGTTAATCAAAACAACAATGTAAACGAATAATGTAGAACTATGAAACCTCAATAAAAATCAAACCAGTATTTCAATGCAGGTTTGAAATGACGTGCTTTGAAAGGTGTGAAAATCGAAGCGCAGAAACACTTATAGAAGCACGAGAAGCTCTATTCTTTTGAGAGGATTTTCTATTGAAAGTTGTATGAAAAAGGGTTGTGATGAACACACATAAATTCATGATAAATTGCTTATTTATGATAGTTCCTAGCTTAGCATTGCATATCATGTTATAAATATTGCATAACATCCATTGCATGGCATTTAGGATAGTTGTATGTTTTGTATATTAATTCCTTCATTTTATATGGCGAAGGGGCAATGCGACATCCATACAGGTTTTGGATGGAAAATCCGACCGTACGGATGGATCTGGAGAGACGATCGCAATTCGACATCGGGAGAATCATCTAGATCTGAGCATCGTGGCACCCTCTACAAGAAGAAGAAGATGGATGACCCAAATGGTGTCACGTGGCACCAACCAGACCGCCCAACACCGGCCAGTAGCCACCTCCCACTCCCTTCATCATCCACGCCCTTGAATCCTAGCCGTTGGATCAAGATCCAATAGTTGGGAAGTGTGTGCACCGAACTCCTCGTGACACAAAGTCGACTTAGCGCAATGGTGGGAGCGGCGGTTCTCAAGGGAGGGGCGCGGGTTCGAATCCCTGCAGGCCCCTTCAATTCTCAAATCGGCCGGGCAGCACTGCACGCAAGCAGTAGCAATAGTGCAGCGCGTGCGCGCACACCAGCGGGACGCCACGTGATCAGCGCGCGTGATGGGCGGCAGCACAGTGCGGGTGCAAGTGCGGTTGGTGATAGCTTTCAGTGATAGCTGGGCTGACCTACAACGATGCTTACAGCTGTCGCTACTTCATTGCAAGCTAGCTAAGGGCATAAGCGGATGTGAGCTGTCTACAACAACATTTCCAGCGATGGTCTGGAGGTCGCTAAAGGTCCTTTACCCATTTTTAGCCTCTTCTCCTCCACTATAAAGGGACCTACACCCCCTCCCTTCTAAGCCATCTCAACCTACTCTACTCCCACCTACTCCCAAGCTCTAGCAAGCCTACCAACGCTCCATTAGAGCTTGTTCTCAAGCTCCCAAGGCTCCTATTAGTGTAGCAAGCCTCTACCCTACCAAATACTCCAACTTCCCATCCCCCTTCATAAGTCGCCTTGGAGCTATCCTCCCACCTCCATTCCGATAGCAGATCACCTCCGTCTTCTCACCTCCATTCCGGAGCCACGCTGAAGCTTTCCTCAACCAGATGTCCTCCTGCATCTCACCTCCGTCATCTCGCTCCTCACCTCCTTCGTCCGAGCTTCCACCAGGCACTGTCGTCTCGCTGAATAGCCGATTCAGGAGATTTCCTCTCACCTCCCTCTCTTTTTATGCTTTCGTAGAATATTGTAATAGACATTCATGATATATAAAATATTTGTTCCATATCTCTTGTGATTTATTCTACTTATCTTCTTCTTGCAAAACACAAACAAATAATAAAACCTTAAAATACCAAAAAGAAACAAAACAAAGCGTGGCTTTCAATTAAATTAAACCTTGCCTCCCTGTATTTGACCCGGGACTCCCTTGGAGTTTCAATATAAATTTTATCTGATTGACGTGTTTTGCAACTACGACGAGGGGTTACTTGTAACCCTGATTTCTAACATGCGAAACATGCCCCGACCATTTTGGCATCGTTGCTGAGGTGGCAACAGAATTTACTTTATTGTTTTCTGCGCTTCTTTGCTTTTACATAGCACTAACCCGCTTGTCTTCGATCTACTGTCTTGCAGGTACCATAGCATGGAGATCGAAGTGTGGTAGACTGGAGTAAAGTGTGGGTAGAGTGTTTTGTAAGTGTCCCCCACACCACCCCCACTTAGTTTTCATTCCATAACCTGATAACTCAAACCCAAATCAACTTAGGTGTTTTTATAAACCCTAGGATAGATTTGGTTGTTTGTTTGCCACCTCCACTCACCTCGCCATCCACATAAATAAAAAAAAAAATACTTGGGGTTGAACCAGGCACTGCACATTTTTTCTCTGATTTTTGAAGGAATATATCATCACCAATGCTTGCAAAACTTAGAGTGTTCTCCTAAACATGATTGAATATACCTAAGATTAAACCCTAAAAGCTACTAAACAAGGTTGAACCCTAAAAGACACATCATTAAACATCCTTGTTTGAAAACCCTGGTTGTGCATGCACACACATTTTAACTGATCATTAAGGGCACAACCCATCTAAAGGGCCCATCACATTCCAAGAGCACGATCATCCCAAACCTAACTAAAACTGAGTAGACGTTGGCCTTAAGGATTGATTCATTCTTCGGGGCTTAGACTGAGATTTTTTTTTGATTAATCTACTTTTGTTGGTCCATCTGATGTCTAGCTAGGGGAGTAGCGTCAAACGACTGCGGTTGGGGGGTACACTAGGAACCAGAGGCGTAAGCCAAAGGAAGAACCTTCTCCCCAGTCCCTCCTTCTAACTGGTTGGATTGACCGGATAAAAGTAGACCAAATCATTTATAATCTCAAGACAAGTCCTGGGAGTCTGTAGGTCTTTAGGCTACCCACATAAGGACAGGTTTGGTTGATTGTATTGTAGGGCACCTTTTCTCTTCTCCATTTTCCCTCCTTTTCTACCATGTACCCTTCCACATCCTACACACATTTCACATCCTATCCTCCTACCACCACTTATCCCCAAGATGATTACTATCCCAACATGACTTGTAATTACCCATCCACTAGCTGGGATGACTTTGATTGGGGATATGAATTCGGACCTTAGTGTCCAGAGCCTAACCCTAGACAACAAGACTATGATTATTATCCTTCCCGTAGCTATAATGACTATAGGTCTTCATCCTTTGATCACTAAACCAACTTGATCTACAATCAGGAAGAATATAATGATTATAACACCTACCCTCCCCAGTATTCCACTGAATATAGGTTGCCACCATCCTTTGAATAACCTAGAATGACCTACTTTTAGGGAGGGACCCGAGAACCTCGACATCTTGACTCCCCTAGATTTAACCGAAACCCACCCAAACCTAAATCAAACTAGTTGGTTCAGGTCAACCAGATCCAAGATAGGGTGTTGGCTAATTTGAGGAACACTATACAATCTTAGAAGCTCAGCCAACACCATGCACTGAAGCACTGGAGCCTATGATCAAAATGATTGATGAACTTAATAGTTCTTTATTGGATTTGCTCCAAAGTGTTAGGGATAGGGACTTGGGTGAGTTTCTTCTTGGGAAATTGTCGAGGTTAAGGATGAAATTTGTGGTCACCTTAGTCAAATCTTGGGATGATTCTCAAGATGAACCCCCTTCAGGAGAGCCAATGTCTATATTCGCTCAGGAGCCTGTCGGGGGGGATACATATTCTGAGATTGGAGATGACCAGGTTGGGCTAGAGCAACCCTTTGAGGATGAATCGAGTTTCTCACCCGAGATCCTAGAGCTAAGGAATGACGAAAAATATGTCTCCATGGACCATGAAAAGACATGATTTTGAGACATATATAAATGAGGATCATTAATTCTTTGATTCTGAGGGCGAGGAATCTCTTAGTGGAGTCTCACTTGAGCTTAAGGAAGATGATTTTAGTGAGACAAATGGGCTCAAGGGGCATGACGAACCATTTGATAGCCCAGTCATTGAAGATTTTGATTCGGTTGGGGCTAACGTGGTGGATTCGAATCCTCATTTACTTGATGATTCAATCAGTGACCCCATTCCTCATCTGCACCCCGAAGAGTTGACTTTTGAGATCTTTATGCCCAAGTCAATCTTGATTCAGCCACGATTTCTGGACTTGGGAGAATCATATGGGGTGAATGATATGCTAGAGGTCTCGAAGCCTGAGCCCTTATGTTGGAAGATAGAATTGTTAAAATAAAAATTTGGGAGGCTAATTATGAGGGAAGTTTGATTTTGGATCTAAGGGTACCCATTGACCTAAAACCACCTACTTTCTACTAAGACCTTTACGATATCTTTCCCGTGCAACCCAAGCTCAAAATAACTGATTATTCTTCTGAGATAGATGTTAAGTGGACAACCGCACCTATTGCACCATCTTTACCCGTTGTCCGACACTTTGGTCTTGGGTTGCACACCACTAAATTGCAGACCTGGCCTCGCAAACCCAACAACCTTCAATTCTGGGTGATTTTCATCCAGAACCTGAGAACCACTCAACCCTGGGGCATGGGTCTGCACCATAATCTGGTCCACGTCTGTGGACATCTTTTGCTGGCGGGTTTCAGGATCAATATTTTGATTTTGATTCTGACCTACACTTGTGAATTCTCAATTTCTTCTTTGTATGTATATTATGCCTAGCTGAAGGCATTAAACTTAGTGCGTGTGTATGCACTCTTCTCTCTGTGGAGCTGACTGGATTTTCATGACACTCAGGTGATATTCTGTTTACTCCACCCTTTTCATGTCTTTATTTTTATAATGGGGACATTGCATCATTTAGGCATGGGAGGGTGGATAATCAATTCCTAAACTCATTATGTTAACTGACTAGTCGATCTTTCGCTTTAAAGTCGTTTGTAGTTTAATGTGGTGGAAAAATCGACAAATCAATATTTAACAAGAAATAACCACTCGCAGAGGAGCGGGTCGTATCCACAGGGAGGCAATGACGTATTAAAATTCGCACCAATTAAAAACGTTCGTTTGTAGTTAGTTTGGACAAGAATCAAGCCAAGATTGCCTTTAGATTAAGGTTTAAGCAAGAAACAATGCTGAAAAGGCAATTATGAGAAACTAGAGGATATTTTCCGCAATGCAGAATCAATAAAATATCATTAAAAAGTGGCAATGGCAGAAAATGTAATTTCTAATTGATGGTTTACTGTAGCAAAACAGGGGAATTTTTCCCCTTTGTCTTGCGCGACGAGGAGAGGATGGCTGGGCGCGGGAAGCTCGGAGGAGGTCCCTTGGATAGAGCTTCGAATCGGTGGTGGCGGCGAGTCGCGCTGCGGCCGAAGGTGGCCGGACGAGCTCCGGCGGAGGTGCTGCAGCCTGTGAGCTTGCGCGGCTATTGGTGTGAGATCTGCTCGCGCGCTGCTGCTGACGGCTCTGCAGGCGCGGGAGGACGGGTCTGCAGGCGGTTGAGCGGGTGCGGCTGCAGCTGGCGGGGGTGCGCAGGCTGCAGCAAGCGCGGGCAGAGGGCGCTGCTGGCGATTCTGCAGGCGCGGGGGTGAATGGCGTGGACTGCAGGCGCTGTTGGAGTTCTGCAGGCGCGGTTGCTGCTGCAGGCGCGGGAGGTGGGTGCTGCAGGCTGAGGAGGGCGTGGAGATGGCGAAGGCTGATGGTGGGAGTGGTTGCGCTGGAGGCTGGTGGGTGGCGCTGCAGGCGTGGGCGCGCACGGATGAAGGCGCAGGCGCGGGGGTGGTGGTGCGGGCGTGAACGGTGAGATGGGCAGATGTGGTTGTGCGGGTGGAGGTGGAGTTCAGACGGGTACGTAGGCGAGTGATCGCAGGTGAGCAGGTAGCTTCAGACATCCAGGAAATTTCCCAGACGTCTTAAGTGAATGAGACGGTGATTGCAGTGACGGTCGTTGTGGTGGTGGTGGTTGGTGACGACGGCGAGGGAGATGCACGCTAAGGTGCTCACGGTAATGCGGGCGACCTCCGGATGGCGGTGTGGCCTATCACACCACACGCCCACGGTGGTGGAGACTCGCAGCCACGCTAGAGGCCGACAGTATGGAGTGGAAGAGAGAAGTTCTCTCTGCACAGTGGTGGGTCGGTGGCGGAGGCCTGCCTCGCTCAGCATCCTCTCCTCTCCTTTTGTAGCGGCCTGCACAAATTTGAATGGAGAGGCGGGAGCAGATCCACCTTCTCCGCCGATCCATGAATGCGCTTTTAGTGAGGTCGGAGGCGTTGCAGCGGCAACTGAGCCGTTGCTGAGAAGAAGAAGAATAAAGGATATTATTAAAATATTATGGTTATTTATATACAAACCCTCAAGTTTCATGTTAACTAAAACAATGTACTTAATTAGTTAACTAATTGGATGAATGGCATTCTAAGCTAATTCTAAATGCACTTAAAATATGAATGCAATGCATGGATTATGTAATTAAATTAAAAATATGAATTAATCTATTTACATCCTAATTTATGCTAAATAAATGTTAGAATTATCCTAATGTTTAGGCATTTAAATACTTAAATAGCCCACAACTATGGGCTAATCAAATACCCCCATGCTTAGTTTTTGCTAGTCCCTAGCAAAATTAAGCGAAACCTAGCACTCTAAGTGGACTAGTCAACTCACTTAGTCTTCCTTCAGAAGCATATTAAGTTCAGGCTCTAGACCCAAGGTTCCTAAGTAGTTGCTAAGTTACAGACTAGGTTGGCTAAAGACGAGTTGCAGGCACAAGTTTCCCTGATTTCTGACTCTACCCTAAAGTTTAATGATCCCTGAGATTAAAGCATCCGTTCCTGTGTATTGGTCTGAGTTATTTGAGTTAAAGGATTTTTTTGTTATTTACTTTTTTTTTTTTTATTCTTCTAAGTCTAACCTCAGATCAGCTATCAACACGGTCTGTGTCGGATTCATTGTCCCCATTACCATACCTCGAAGGGTGCCTGGCTTTCGATGCTTCGAGATAGCATCTCCCATAATGACCCCAAGAACTCCTGGCAATCGACACTTCGAGATAGTATCGCCCATGGATTTCTTAAGCGAATTCAGGCCTATGGCAATTGGCACTTCGTGATAGGGCCGCCCATGGTACCTGAACCGCGCAATGCGCTTACATGCCCCCAGTAGGATGGATATCCTAAGAGACAAGCGCCGAGGAGGTAATATGTTATCATTGCATCCTCAAGGTGAGTATATACTCGACCTCTCCTACGGCTGTAACTCTTCCAATCAAAATGTGTTTTCAAGCCTCTCTTAAGTCAAAACTAAGAGAACCAAATCTCTTTTCAGAAAGACAGAAATTAAGTTGATTACTAGACCAAGTGTGTGAAATTTGGATGCTTGGGTTACAAGGACCCGTAAACCAAAAGGTAGAATAAGACTCCAGGTACTACCCCACCTTTTAACTCAAACCCTAGCTTCCCTTCCTCAACCTCTTGAGGAATGGTCCGCAACTTAACTCCTACTTAAGTTTTTAAGTCCACAAAGGACCCTAAAGGTCTAAAGCTAGTAGCTCATTTAGCTTCTAAAGTTTGACCCTAGAATTAACTTAGTCTACCCTAGAGTTCTGATTTGCTTAAGACTGCAAGATCTAGCTAGTTAAGCTTAAAATCTTTTTTTTTTTTTCTTTTTCTCTCTGTTTTTTTTTTATATATGCTATAAACAAAATGCCTCAGGTCCTCTCCCCCATGCCTGGTTTAAACAATGTCCTCTTTGAAAACAAAAAATAGCTAAAGGAAGATATTACCTGAGGCGGAGAAAGGTAGGAGCTAAGGCTCCTCAAGAGTGACTTCGTCAACCAGATGGCCATCTAAAGTTATGTACGATTTTAACTGTTGACCGTTGACGATAAAGGGAGTTGCTGAAGAGGAAGGATTTTTGATCTCCACAGCTTCATGGGGGAATACTTTGGTGATTATGTAAGGCCCATCCCAACGAGATTTTAATTTCCCAGGAAAAAGCTTAAGTCTGGAATTGAAAAGCCAGACTTGTTGGTTGGGTTCAAAGGTCTTTCGAAGAATAAACTTGTCATGCAAGACCTTAGTTCTTTCTTTATAAGCTTGAGAGGTGTCATAAGCATCATTCCTCAGCTCCTCAAGCTCACTTAATTCTAGAAATCGTGCCTTACCTGCCTTCTCTAAATCCATGTTAACACTTTGAATAGCCCAAAGTGCTTTATGTTCCAACTCAACAGGTAAATGGCACGCTTTTCCATACACAATCCGAAAGGGAGAAGTACCCAAAAGGGTCTTATAGGCCGTTCGATAAGCCCACAAAGCATCATCGAGCTTTTGGGACCAATCTTTCCTATCAGGTCTAACGGTCTTTTCCAAAATATTTTTTATCTCCCTATTTGATAGTTCAACCTAACCACTTGTCTGAGGATGGTAAGGGGTAGCAACCTTGTGAGTCACTCCCAAACTCTTAATTAACCGATTGAAGTGGTGGTTTCAGAAATGAGGTCCCTCATCACTTATAATAGTCTTGGGGCAGCCGAAACGGGATATGATATTGGCCTTCACAAATTTCAAAACCACAGAGTGGTCATTTGTGCACGTAGGAATGGCCTCTATCCATTTAGAGACATAATCAACTGCCACCAAGATATATTCAAAACCATGGGACGATGGAAAGGGGCCCATAAAGTCAATTCCCCACACATCAAAAATTTCAATAGGTTGAATAGGATGTTGAGGCATTTCATTCTTCTTCCCAATCGTTCCAGTCCGTTGACATCTAATACAGGCCTTAACAAAATTATGAGAATCCTTAAATAAGGAAGGCCACCAAAAATCGGACTGGAGAACCTTAAAAGCAGTTTTCTTAGCACCAAAGTGTCCTCCACAATGATGTTCATGGCAAAAAGTCAGCACACTTTGTTGTTCCTCTTCAGGCACACAACATCTTAATACTTGGTCTTGTCCAATTCTGAATAATTCTGGCTCTTCCCAATGAAAATATCTTGCTTGAGAAATGAATCTCTTTCTTTTCTGCTCATCCCAAAAGCCAAGAGTTTGTCCAGTGACCAAGTAATTTACAATGTCTGCATACCAAGGTAAAGTTGATGTTACCGCCATCAGAGTTTCATCGGGAAATGTCTCGCGAATGTCTTCAGAAATAGAGTCATTAAGAGGAAGGTGAGACAGGTGGTCAGCCACAACATTTTCTACTCCTTTCTTTTCACGTATTTCCAAGTCAAATTCTTGAAGGAGTAAGATCCACCTAATCAGACGTGGCTTAGAATCTTTCTTAGCAATGAGATGTTTCACTGCTGCATGATCAGTAAAAATAACCACCTTAGACCCAAGTAAATATGACCTAAACTTCTCCAGAGCAAAAACTACAGCAAGTAATTCTTTTTTAGTGATGGTGTAGTTTTGCTGAGGTTTAGTTAAAGTCTTGCTTGCATAATGTTGCACATGAGGTCTTCCCTCAACCCTTTGTCCAAGAACTGCACCCACTGCATAATCCGAAGCATCACACATAAGCTCAAATGGGAGTGTCCAATCAGGAGCTTGGAGAACAGGCGCAGAGATCAAGGCCTCCTTTAGAGTTTGAAAGGCCTCGGCACACTTTGAATCAAAACTGAAGGAAGATTCCTTCGCCAATAAGTCACAAAGTGGCCTACAAATCTTACTAAAATTTTTAATAAAGCGCCTGTAAGAGCCAGCATGGCCCAGAAAGGATCTAATCTGTTTGACATTCGTAGGCAATGGAAGTTTGGAAATAGAATCAATCTTGGCTTTATCTACTTCCAAACCTTGCTCGGATACAACATGCCCAAGTACAATTCCTTTCTGTACCATGAAGTGACTTTTCTCCCAGCTGAGGACTAAACCAGTCTCCTTACATCGTTTCAACACATTCCAGGTGCAGGAGACACTGGTCGAAAGACGAGCCATAAATAGAGAAGTCATCCATAAATACTTCAACACACTCGTCAATCATGTCCGAAAAGATAGACATCATACACCGCTGAAAAGATAGACATCATTACATAATCCAAACGGCATACGCCTGAATGCAAAAGTACTGTAAGGACTCGTGAATGTTGTCTTTTCCTGGTCATCAGGAAAGACTGCCACCTGATTGTACCCAGAATATCCATCGAGAAAGCAATAATACTTATTCCCTGCCAATTTTTCGAGAATTTGACCAATAAAAGGCAAAGGAAAGTGATCCTTCTGGGTAGCGGTGTTCAGCTTGCGGTAATCAATACAGACCCTCCATCCAGTTGAGGGTCTAGTGACAACTTGTTCACCTTGGTCGTTGAGTTCCACAGTAAAGCCTGCCTTCTATGGCACCACATGAATGGGACTAACCCATTTACTATCAGCAATGGGATATATGATCCCAGCGTCCAACCACTTCAGGATTTCCTTTTTTACAACCTCCCTCATATTAGGGTTCAGACGTCTCTGCATGTCCCTAAAAGGCTTGATGGAATCATCAGTATAAATGTGGTGCATGCAGAGTGTAGAGTCTATACCCTTAATGTCAGCAATGCTCCAAGCAATAGCTTCCTTGTGCCTAGATAGGCATTCAATCAAGGCTCCCTCCTGTGCCTCAGACAGCACAGCCGAAATGATAACGGGGAGCATATCATTGGCACCTAGGAAAACATACTTGAGAGTGTCAGGGAGGGGTTTCAACTCAAGGTTGGGGGCTTGTATGGTTGAGGGTTTCATAATAGATGTCCCCATCTCAGGTAGCAAATCTACCTTCGGCGGAAATGATGGGGGAAGAGACTCAGCAGAAACTCCTAGCAATTCCTCTAGTTCTAGTATATCCCCTTCACATTCCTCCAAGAGATGGGAATGCTCGTTTAGCATGACATGCTGAAGGGGGTCATCACATAACATTGAAGGAGTTGCCTCTTCAATCAGGTCATCTATCACCTCAACTTGAGAACAATCCTCAAGTCCAGCTTGTTTGTAAGCATCAAACACATTAAGCCGGATTTTCCTGTTCCCAAAGCCCATTTTCAATGCCCCAGTATTGCAATTAATTGAAGCATGGGAAGTTGCAAGGAAGGGGCGGCCCAAAATGATGGAGGGTTTGGTTGGCTTGTTGGTAGGGTCAGTGTCCAAAACTAAGTAGTCAACGGGAAAGAAGAAATCCTCCACTCTTACGAGGACATCTTCCAAAATTCCCCGTGGTGTCTTAAGTGATCGATCAGCAACTTGAAGGATTATAGGGCTAGGCTTCAGATTGCCTCCCCCAAGTTGTTCATACACGTAGCTCGGAAGGATGTTCACCCCCGCACCAAGATCAAGTAGAGCCTCATCAATTTGTAAGTCACCAATAACTACAGAGATGTATGGGGCTCCTGGGTCCTTAAGTTTCGGGGGTGTGCCATGTTGAACAATTGAGCTAACAGAATCGGGTAGGACAACTTTAGATTGGACCTGTTTTCTAGATTGCTGCTTTTTCGTGCGCAAGTCCTTTAAGAAGTGGGCATAAGACGGAATCTGCCTGATAGCTTCAAGCAAAGGTAGGTTAATCTGCACTTGCTTGAAAGTTTCCATAATCTCATTCGTCTTATCTTTGGCTCCAGATGAGCCAGCAGAAATCTGCCCAGAGGTGGATAAGCGCTCTGGAAAAGGCACTCTCGATCTCTGGGTGGAAGGGTTGCCATGTCGAGTAAGGGGTGGAACGGGGGCAACTTCTTCCGGTGAGGTGATTTCAAGTGGAGAATATTTGGGCAAATCTTCTCCAGTGGGGGTGAAAGTCGGGGTGGATGGTTTTTTAGGGGGTGAGACTATAGGAGCATAGGGTTTGGAAATTTCTTTCCCACTCCTCAGAATAGTCACCGCCTGAGCATGCTCCCTAAAGACAATCCCTTTTCCTTTAGGATTTTCCTCAGCAGCACTGGGAAACTTCCCAGTCTCCCTCTGTCTAACGGCCTCAACAAGGTGTCCAATTTGTGATTTCATCTCATGTATAGCCTTGTCATGAGATTGGATGATGGCACTTTGACTTTCTTGCATAGTTTTCAACATCGCCTTCAATTCATCCATCTCAGAGGTTTTAGGTTGGGCAAAGGTCTGAGGTTGGTTCATTTGATGGTTTTGAAAGGATTGTGGTTTGTAATTCCCTAAATTTGAGACATTTCCTTGTCTCCATGAAAAGTTTGGGTGGTTCCTCCATCCCTCATTATAAGTGTTGGAGAAAGGATCATTACGAGGTCTTGGACGGAACCCTTGAGTGGCATTCAAATCCACTTGTACAAGCTCAGGGAATTGGGAGGCCAAGTGGCAATCCACAGTGGCGTGTGTATTGCCTTGACAAATTACGCATTCGGAAGCTTGGGATGTGGAGGTGTTAGGTACGAATGAACTCGGGTTCGACATAAGCCTTTCCATGTTTTGATTCAGTAATTGAATTTGATAGGCTAAATTCTGGGTGTCCCTTGCTTCATTCGCCTCCAACTTTCTTTGCATGAGAGTGGGCTTTCTATCCATGTAGGCAGAATTCAAGTGAATAGAATTCTCACTCAAAGTATCAAATAAGTTCCAAGCTTTATCCTCAGTCTTAGATAGAAAGGTTCCTGCACAGGCACCATCCACAGTTTGCCTATGCGAATCATTAAGTCCGATGTAGAACCTTTCAACCAGTTGCCATTTAGGCACCTGGTGATGTGGGCAAAGTCTCAGCAAATCGTTAAAGTGCTCCCACGCATCATGGAATGCTTCCCCCTCCTTTTGAGAAAAACTCATAATTTCCCTCCTAAAGTGATTTGTTTTGCTCATGGGGAAGTACTTCTTCAAAAACTCCTTCTTCAGGGCATCCCAAGTATTTATATTATCAAGGGTGTGATATCAATACTTGGCTTTGTCCTTTAGGGAGAAGGGAAAGAGGGTCTGCATTTGAGCGTCATCAGTAACGCCCTGCAGCTTCACCGTGGAACAGACCTCGGTGAATTCCTCGATATGCCTGTAAGGGTCTTCCCTAGTAGTACCATAGAAGGAGGGTAGCAAGGATATGGTACTACTTTTGATCTCATATGGATTGTCCTCTCCAGGTCTACGTAGTGCCGGGCCAGCTTGGTTGGTTGGGATGAAATATTCCTTAAGGCTCCTTTGACCGGCCATTTCTACCCTTGGGAGGTCTTTTCTTAGGATTCTTTCAGGTTCAGGATCAAATACAAGTTGTCTCCTAAGAGAACGCCTACCAAACATGCACTACAAACACAATTCAAACAGACTTGTTTGGTCTTTACAGATTTTAGGCTTTTGAATTTAGTTCAAATTGTAGGTGACAAAACAAGTTGCCCAATCAATTACGCGCCTATTGTCAACCTTCGAAATGCCTAAAAAGACCTAGTTGGAACTTAGGTATTCTTCCCTAAATCTCAAATGGTCAAGTAAATCTAAAGACGGAAGATCGAGGGATGCAAGTAGGCCTAAGCCTTCCTTTGAAGCTGTGCTTTCGCGGTGCTCCTCAACTACCCCCAAAAATCCGTGACAGGGTATCCCCCTCTTTGGATTTACAAAACCTTTGATTTCCAGTTCTGAACACTTTAGAATCCAACGATAGGAGGGCTCTTGTCCTAGTCGTTTCAAGACTTAGGAGTGTCTAAATGAGTGCTATGGTGCAATAGATATAAGTGTGCATTCATCGCAAAATGATTTTGAATTTTGAATCACACACCACGTTTTACAATCAAGTCCTTGATTTTTAGATGTCCCTCCTTTAGTTAGTCCTTTTTTCGAATATATGTGACCACTTGTTAGATCGCTTCAAGACAAACTTTGTGGTCTTTGCATTAAATCCTAAATGCAATGCATGATCAAAAATAGGATGCAAAGTAAGAGAATACGTACCTTGCCTCCAGCGATCTTCGATGCAAAAATGCACGCAATGCAGAAAAGTAAATCTAAAGGCTGCTCATACAGACCTAAATGGTTCGTCCTAGGGCAGACAGCTTCTAGCAGGCAGCTCATTTTTTTCTTTTTCTATTTTTTTTCAGAACTACTTATGCACAAGCAAATAAAAGTAATAATAAATAAAAAAAACCTAAATCTAAAGAAAAGGGAACAGGCTCCTAAAAGTTACCCAACACGGGCCCAAAACAAAATCGGGGAACAAACCCCTCAAAATACGCCCCAGAACAAGGGTTTCAAATTAACTGCAATGAAAAATTAAGTCTACAGTTTTAATTCTATTATAATTAAACTAGCGAATAAATACAAAGGTGTCCGTCGCATCCTCGTCCTTCTCCTCCTTTCAAAATTGCTCGTCCACTTCTCGTCTGGCGATGTCAAGGGTCGCCTCTCACACAGGCTGATTCTTACACAAAATTTCTCGCACAGAAAAGAAAATAATAAATGGTCAAATCTCTATGCAATTGACAAATAATCAAAATAAAATTAGGCGAAATTATTGCATCTGTTGCCTCCCCGGCAACGGCGCCATTTGACTAGTCAATCTTTCGCTTTAAAGTCATTTGTAGTTTAGTGTGGTGGAAAATTCGACTAATCAATATTTAACAAGAAATAACCACTCGTAGAGGAGCGGGTCGTATCCACAGGGAGGCAATGATGTATTAAAATTCGCACCAATTAAAAACGTTCGTTCATAGTTAGTTTGGACAAGAATCAAGCCAAGATTGCCTTTAGATTAAGGTTTAAGCAAGAAACAATGCTGAAAAGGCAATTATGAGAAACTAGAAGATATTTTCCGCAATGCAGAATCAGTAAAATATCATTAAAAAGTGGCAATGGCAGAAAATGTAATTTCTAATTGATGGTTTACTGTAGCAAAACAGGGGAATTTTTCCCCTTTGTCTTGCGCGACAAGGAGCGGATGGCGGGGCGCGGGAAGCTCGGAGGAGGTCCCTTGGACCAAGAGCTTCGAATCGGTGGTGACGGCGAGTCACGCTGCGGCCAGAGGTGGCCGGGTGAGCTCCGGCGGAGGTGCTGCAGCCTGTGAGCTTGCGCGGCTATTGGCGTGAGATCTGCTCGCACGCTGCTGCTGACGGCTCTGCAGGCGCGGGAGGACGGGTCTGCAGGCGGTTGAGCGGGTGAGGCTGCAGCTGGCGGGGGTGCGCAGGCTGCAGCAAGCGCGGTCAGAGGGCGCTGCTGGAGGTTTTACAGGCGCGGGGGTGAATGGCGTGGACTGCAGGTGCTGTTGGAGTTCTGCAGGCGCGGTTGCTGCTGCAGGCGCGGGAGGTGGGTGCTGCAGGCTGAGGAGGGCGTGCGCGGTCTGGAGGGCGTGGAGATGGCGAAGGCTGATGGTGGGTGTGGTTGCGCTGGAGGCTGGTGGGTGGCGCTGCAGGCGTGGGCGCGCACGGATGAAGGCGCAGGCGCGGGGGTGGTGGTGCAGGCGTGAATGGTGAGATGGGCGGATGTGGTTGTGCGGGTGCAGGTGGAGTTCAGACGGGTACGTAGGCGAGTGATCGCAGGTGAGCGGGTAGCTTCAGACGTCCAGGAAATTTCCCGGACGTCTTAAGTGAATGAGACGGTGATTGCAGTGACGGTCGTTGTGGTGGTGGTGGTTGGTGACGACGGCGAGGGAGATGCACGCTAAGGTGCTCACGGTAATGCGGGCGACCTCCGGATGGCGGTGTGGCCTGTCACACCACACGCCCACGGTGGTGGAGACTCGCAGCCACGCTAGAGGCCGGCAGTATGGAGTGGAAGAGAGAAGTTCTCTCTGCACAGTGGTGGGTCGGTGGCGGAGGCCTGGCTCGCTCAACATCCTCTCTCCTCCTTTTGTAGCGGCCTGCACAAATTTGAATGGAGAGGCGGGAGCAGATCCACCTTCTCCGCCGATCCATGAATGCTCTTTTAGTGAGGCCGGAGGCGTTGCAGCGGTAGCCGAGCCGTTGCTGAGAAGAAGAAGAATAAAGGATATTATTAAAATATTATGATTATTTATATACAAGCCCTCAAGTTTTATGTTAACTAAAATAATGTACTTAATTAGTTAACTAATTAGATGAATGACATTCTGAGCTAATTCTAAATGCACTTAAAATATGAATGCAATGCATGGATTATGTAATTAAATTAAAAATATGAATTAATCTATTTACATCCTAATTTATTCTAAATAAATGTTAGAATTATCCTAATGTTTAGGCATTTAAATACTTAAATAGCCCACAACTATGGGCTAATCATTAACTTCATAGAATTTCTTTTAGTTTCTTATAAAATTAAAAAAAAATTTGAAAATTTGAAGAAAGATAAAAAAGGGAAGAAATTAGGAAAAGAGAACTTAGGCATTTGGAAGTTATTAACTTTAGGAAATGATACAAGAGGACCTAAACACTTAGACTCTTCAGGTCTTCGGGCTTAATTAGCTCGAGTGTCCACTCGAATGTGGACTTAGTCTTGAGACTTCACCAATTCAAACTCATTTTTAATTTAGTTAGTAAATTGGGATGATAAGTATGCAACTTATCAACTCACCCTCTGATTTGGGGAGACTTTAAGCCTAAGCATCTACACACTATTTGCACTGACTCATTTTTTTGTGGTTTTTTATAGAAATTGGGTAGCTAATGGACCGACTTGGGTGGAATGGCTGGCAAATTGTTAGTGGTAATAGCTCATCGGCTGGTTGTCCAGAGCCCAGCCACAAGACCATTTTCGTTGTACTGCCTTTAGGTAAATCTTAGATCAGGGAAGCCACCTACTTAACAAAAAAATGAAGCACTCAAAAAGGAAAGAAAAGAAAAATAATAGAAAAAGGAGAAAAAAAGAAAATAATAAAACCACACTTCATCGCACGAGTATGGCTGGCAAGTTGTCTGTGGTAACAGCTCATCGGTCGGTTGTCTAGAATCCAGCTCACAAAAAAAAAATGCACAATAATTTCCAAAACATTTAGGGAATAAGCGGGGAAGTAGAGTAAACCAGGGAGATATACTCTGGGTTCGCCCTTGTGTTGACCCCATAAATAAAAGAAGTAGGGAGAAAGCTACCGATGGAAAAGATAAACCTCTAGGCAAGGTCACCTAGGGTTGTAGAAATCCAAAGTCCATTTTAACGGCCGTCTAATGAGTCTTTCACTATTTTCACAAGATGCTTAGCACTTAGAGCCCTTTTCGAGTCTTGGGCGGGTTGGGTAGCCGTAAAAAGTTATCCTGGAACTCTCAAACTCCAAAAGTACAAAAAAAATTAGAAAAGAAGAAAAATAAAAAATTTATCTTCCCTTTTCAAATAAGGTGAGGACTTGGGTGGTCTGCATTCTGGTAGGCACTCGGATATTGTTTAGTTTTCGTAGTTTACGACCTTAGTTAAAGTTTTCTATTGTTAATAAATGACTTAAGCCTAAGCGATCTAATCCTAATTCTACTTTTATACATAGCATATAGTTTAATTTTGCTAGGGACTAGCAAAAGATAGGCATGGGGGTATGATATAAATACATTTATTGGGGGTAAAATGCTTATTCATGCATGTTCCCAGGCTTAGATTTTCATTTCATGTTATAAATATTACATAGCATGCATCATTCCACATTTAGAGTAGTTGTATATAATTTAGGTTAATTGCGTCCTTTTTGTGGTCAGAAGGGAAGGATATTTATTTTGGAGCCTCGGATTGACGATCTGATCGTATGGATTTATCGGAGTCCAATGCTTCTGAAATTGCCTCGATCGGAGTCCCGTAGCACCATATGCAGTCTGAGGAAGATCAATGGCCAAGGGACTAGGTGACAAACTTCGAAGCTTCAAATGATAAATCCGACTGCGTAAATGGATTCGGGTCGACGATCGTAGCCTAACAGCGTAAAAATCGACTCAATCTGACCTCTGTAGCAGCCCCTACAACAAAAAGAAGATGGACAACCCAGATTGCGCCACGTGGTGCATTCCAGGCCACCCAGTGAACGCACGCACCACTGCACCCACACAGCAACACGGGTGCATGCGTGCACAGGTGCGCATGCGCACAGCGCAGTGCTATCACGTGAAGTGTGCGTGCGCGCGAAGAGTGCCCAACGCAGTGCCAGCGGAGCATGCAGCGGATCTTCAGCGATAGGCTGGAAGACTTACAGCGATGCTTACAGCCATTAGTAATTCATCTCATTTCAATAAAGCCAACCAACTATGGGCACCAGCAGACATGAGCTACCTACAGCGACATTTCCAGTGACGGCCTGGATGTCATTAATGGTCTCATACCTATTTTTTGCCTCTTCTTCTCCACCATGAAAGGACCTACATCCCCTCTCTTCCAAGCGATCTCTACCTACTCTACTCCCACCTACTCCCAAGCTCTAGCAAGCCTACCAATGCTCCATTAGAGCTTGTTCTCAAGCTCCCAAGGTGCCTATTAGTATGGCGAACCTCTGCCCCACCAAATACTCGTCCAACTTCCCATCCCCCTTCATAGGTTGCCTTGGAGTTGTCCTCCCACCTCCATTCTGGTAGCAGATCATCTCTGTCTTCTCACCTACATTCCGGAGCCATGTCGAAGCTTTCCTCAACCTGACGTCCTCCTGGATCTCACCTCCGTTGTCCTGCTCGTCACCTCCTTCATTCGAGCTTTTGCCAAGTGCCATCGTCTCGCTGAACAGCCGATTCAGGAGATTTCCTCTCACCCCCTCTCTTTTTGTGCTTTCATAGTAGATTGTAATAGACATTGAAGTGATATCTATACCATTTTCGTTCCATCTCTATCTTGTGATTTGTTTGCTTATTTTCTTATAAAAATACAAAAAATAACAAAACCCTAAAATATGAAAAAGAAACAAATCGAAGCATGATTTTTAGTTAAAATGTCGCCTCCCTATGTTCTACCCAGGACTCCATTGGAGTTTTGGTATAAATTTTATCTGATCGACGTGTTTTGCAACTATGACGATCAGTTACTTGTAACCTCGATCTCTAACACACGAAACACGTGCATCAAAACATGGTTGGTCCTTAGTTGGGAAAAGAGGCACTTTATGACTTAGGAAGGCATTGTCCTAGGTCATGTGGTCTCTAGTCAGGGTATTGATGTTGATAGAGCTAAGGTGGATTCTATCTCTAGACTTCCTCCACCCACATCCGTAAAATAGATTCGTTCTTTCCTTGGGCATGTGGGTTTTTACAGAAGATTCATTAAGGATTTCTCGAAGGTTGCTTGGCCCTTGAGTAACCTTTTGGCCAAAGACATGCCGTACGAATTTGATGAATCATGCTATAAGGAATTTGATTTATTGAAAACGGTAGTCACCTGTGCCCCAGTATTGCAACCACTAGTCTGGACAGCCCCATTTGAGATTGTGGCTGACGCATCTAATTATGCCGTTGGGGCTTTCTTGGGTTAAAAGATTGAGAAAAATCCCTCTGTGATTTACTATGCTAGCAAGACTTTGGATGAGGTGTAGAGGAATTACACCATTACTGAAAAAGAATTGCTAGCCGTAGTTTTCACTTTAGAAAAATTCAGGGCTTATTTGTTAGGTTCTCATGTCATCATCTATACTGACCACTCGACCTTGAAACATCTCTTGGCCAAAAAGGATGCCAAACCCCAGCTAATTTGCTAGATTCTGCTGCTTCAAGAGTTTGATCTTGAAATCAGGGATAAAGCTATGGCACAAAATGCAGTGGTAGATCACCTCTCTAGAATCCTAATTGATTCTCCTCATTCAGATGTCTCGATCTCTGATACTTTTATGGATGAGACTATCCTCACAGTCTCAGGTATCCAAACCCTTGGTTTGTGGATATTGTCAATTATTTGGCCGTTGGTCAAATCCCCCAGGATTGGACCAAGCAACAATAGGGTAGACTTGTGTCTGAGGCCAAATATTATTTTTGGGATGATCCCGAGCTGTACCGCATTGGCGTAAACCAGATTATTCGCCGATGCATCCTGGAAATCGAGTTCCATAGCATACTTGAGTTCTACCACACATCCGCGTGTGGTGGACACTTTTTCGAGAAAAAGATGGCCGCAAAAATCTTGCAATTGAGATTCTATTGGCCATCATTATTTAAGGATGCCCAGGAATTCTCTAAGTCATGCACTCGATGCCAGACACTCGAGAACATGGCTAAGAGAGATATGATGCCCTTGAACCCAATTCTTTCCGTTGAAATTTTTGACATTTGGGGCATCGACTTTATGGGACCCTTCCCTCCTTCATTTGGACAGCAGTATATTTTAGTCGCTATTGATTACATGTCCAAGTAGATAGAGGCAATTCCCACCTGGACCAATGACCACAAGGTGGTCATCGATTTCGTGAATAGAAATATCTTCAGTCGGTTCAGGGTTCCTAGGGCAATTATCAGTGATGGTGGCACACATTTAACTCATGTCCAGTTTTAGAATTTACTGGAAAAATATGAGGTGAATCATCAGATTTTCACACCTTACCACCCTCAGACGAACGAACAGGTCGAGGTCTCCAATCGAGAGATCAAGAACATTTTGCAGAAAACCGTTAGGCCTAATAGGAAGGATTGGACCCAAAAGCTTGATGATGCTCTTTGGGACTACCATATGGCATACAAAATGCCTATCGGTATGTCTCCGTTTCGTCTGGTGTTTGGTAAGGCGTGTCACTTTCCCGTAGAACTTGAACACCAGGCATTTTGGGCCATCAAGGAATGTAATGTGGACCTTGAGTTGGCCGGGAAAACCAGGAAACTCCAACTATCTGAGTTGGAAGAGCCTCGTAATGATGCTTATGAAAGTGCTAGAATTTATAAGGCAAGGACCAAAGCTCTTCATGTCCAGATGATTTCACGTAAGTGCTTTGAGTCGAACCAAAAGGTTTGGCTTTTCGATTCTCGATTGAAGCTTTTCCCTGGTAAACTCAGGTCAAAGTGGGATGACCTACTCGTTATTGAGCTGATTTTCCCCAACAGGGCCATCAAAATCTCTGACCTAAAGATGGGTAATATTTTCAAGGTCAACGGACAGCGTCTATAACCCTTTGTTGACCATGTTCTCCCTGAACCCATCTCGGACAAGGTTGCTCTTACCTTGCCGTAACCACCGCTGGCTGATCATCGCCCAGCTGAAGGCACTAAACTCAGCACATGTAAAGACTGTTCCAAGCTAACTAGAGTCTCACAGAAATCATGTGCTATTCTTCCACTTGTACTCTCCTACATGCTTTCATTTTTCACAATGAGGACATTGCAATAGCTAAGCATGGGGGGTGGACATATTTTATAACCTTTTTGTCAGCTGTAACAGTAATTTCCTATTATTTGATTCTTGTCAAAAAAAATGAAAATTTGAAAATGAAAAAAAAAAAAGAATTAGGAGACGAGAACTTAGGCATTAGGAGTTGTAAACTTTAGGAATTGATACTTTGAGACTTGAATAATTAGACTCTTCAGGTCTTCGGGCTTAATTAGCTTGGGTGACCACTCAAATGTGGACTTAGTCTTGAGTCCTTGCCAATCCAAATTCATTTTAATTTGGTAAATAAATTGGGATGATAAGTATATGACTTACCAACCCATCCTCTAATTTGGGGGGATTTTAAGGCTAATCATCTACACACTATTCGCATTGACTCACTTTCCAGTGGTTTTTATGGAAATTGGGTAGCTAATGGACTGACTTAGTTGGTATGGTTGGCAAGTTGTCGGTGGTAACAGCTCATCGGCCAGTTGTCCAGAGCCCAGCCACAAGACCATTTTCATTGTACTGCCTTTAGGTAAATCTTAGATCAAGAAAGCCACCTACTTAAAAAAAAGAAAAAAAAATAGAAAAAGGAGAAAATAAAAAAATAAATAAAATCACACTTCACCACACGAGTATGGCTAGCAAGTTGTCGATGGTAACAACTCATCAGCCGATTGTCCAGAACCCAGCTCACAAAAATAATGCACAATAATTCCCAAAACACTTCGGGAAGAAGCGGGGAAGTAGAATAAACCGGGGAGAAATACATTGGGTTCGCCTTTGTGTTGACCCCATAAAAAAAAGTAGGGAGAAAGCTACCGATCGAAAAGATAAACCTCTAGGCAAGGTCACCTAGGGTCGTAGAAACTCGAAGTTCATTTTAACGACCGTCTAGTGAGCCTTTCACTATTTTCACAAGATGCTTAGCACTTAGAGTCCTTTTCAAGTTTTAGGTGGGTCAGGTAGCCGTAAAAAGTTATCCTGGAACTCTCAAACTCCAAAAGTAGAAAAAAATTAGAAAAGAAGAAAACAAGAAAAAAAATTTTATCTTCACCTCTCAAGTAAGGTGAGGGCTTGGACGGTCTGCATTCTGGCAGGCACCCGGGCACTGTTGCGTTTTTGAATTAGGTCTTGGGGTTGATATTTTCTAAAGTAATCAATGAATTTTGCCTAAATACTCGAACCCTCATTCTACTTTTATACATAGAATTTAGGTTAATGTTGCTAGGGACTAGCAAAAAGTAAGCATGGGGATATGATGAACACACATAAATTCATGATAAATTGCTTATTTATGACAGTTCCTAGGCTTAGCATTGCATATCATGTTATAAATATTGCATAACATCCATTGCATGGCATTTAGGATAGTTGTATGTTTTGTATATTAATTGCTTCATTTTATATGGCCAGGGGGCAATGCGACATCCATACGAGTTTCAGATGGAAAATCCGACCGTACGGATGGATCCGGAGTGACGATCGTAGTTCGACATTGCGAGAATCATCTTGATCTGAGCACTGTGGCACCCTCTACAAGAAGATGACGGACGACCTAGATGGCACCACGTGGTGCCATCCAAACCACCCAACATTGGCCAGTAGCCACTGCCCACTCCCTTCATCATCCACTTCCTTGAATCCTAGCCATTGGATCAAGATCCAACGGCTGGGAAGCGTCTGCATCGAACTCCTCCTCGCGACACAACGGTCGACTTGGCATAATGGTGGGAGCGGCGGTTCTCATGGGAGGGGCGCGGGTTTGAATCCCTGTAGCCCCCCAATTCTCAAATCGGCTGGGCAGCACCGCACGCAAGCAGCAGTGGTAGCGCAGCGTGCGCTCGTGCCAGCGGTACGCACACCAGCGGGATGCCGCACGATCAGCGCACATGGTGGGCGGCAGTGCAGCGCGGGCGCAAGTGTGGTTGGTGGCAGCTTTTAGTGACAGTTGGGCTGACCTACAGCGATGCTTACAGCTATCGCTACTTCATTACAATCCGGCAAAGTCAGCTGAGGGCGTGAGTGGATGTGAGCTGTCTAAAGCAACGTTTCTAGCGACAGTCTGGAAGTCGCTAAAGGTCCTTTACCCATTTTTAGCCTCTTCTCCACTATAAAAGGACTTACACCCCCTCCCTTCCAAGCCATCTCTACCTACTCTACTCCCACCTACTCCCAAGCTCAAGCAAGTCTACTAATGCTCCATTAGAGCTTGTTCTCAATCTCCCAAGGCTCCTATTAGTGTAGCAAACCTCTACCCCACCAAATACTCCTCCAACTTCCCATTTCCCTTCATAGGTCGCCTTGGAGCTGTCCTCCCACCTCCATTCTAGTAGCAGATCACCTCCGTCTTCTTACCTCCATTCCGGAGCCATCCGAAGCTTTCCTCAATCCGATGTCCTCTTGCATCTCAACTCCGTCATCCCACTCCTCACCTCCTTCGTCTGAGCTTCCGCCAAGTGCTATCGTCTCGCTGAACAACTGATTCGGGAGATTTCCTCTCACCTCCCTCTCTTTTTACACTTTCGTAGAATATTGTAATAGTAATTCATGATATATAAAATATTTGTTCCATATCTCTTGTGATTTATTCTGCTTATCTTCTTCTTACAAAAACACAAAAAAATAACAAAAATCTTAAAATACCAAAAAGAAACAAAATGAAGCATGATTTTCAATTAAAGTAAACATCGCCTCCCTGTGTTTGAGCCGGGACTCCCTTGGAGTTTCGGTATAAATTTTATTTGATCAACATGTTCTGCAACTACAACGACGGGTTACTTGTAACCCTGATTTCTAACACACGAAACACGCCTCGACTAGGCTGCATACAACCTTTATTTATACTAAAAATTTAACCTTAAAAGGAAATGAAATTGGTTGATCAATTAAGGTGGATTGGTCGATCAATCTAGTTATTTAATCGATCACTGGTTGGTTGATTAATTAGCTTAATTGGTTAATCAAAAAGGTATTAATCATCTTCCTAGAATGGGTTGGTTTAATCGATTAACTAAGTTGGTTGGTCAATCAATCAATTTGGTTGATCAATTAGTCTTATTGGTCGATCAAAAACCCTAGAAACTGATTTTTAGAGAAAAGCGTGAAAATCCATTTGAGTTTTATTCTGAGGTTCCTTACAACAATATCCTAGACTCAATAAAAGTAAAAAATAAATCTACACCCATCTGATCTTGATCCAAGAGAGAAGCTCTAATTTGTGATAGTCTTGAAATATTAGTCTTGTAATAAACATAAGTTTGGCACATCAAAATAGAAGTGCTTACAGAACAGACCCACCATCGGACTCCATTGCTAACTTCTCTTGATCACATCCGGCCGTCGTTTACCAAAATAACCCCTCGTCACCCTCCTCGCCTCACGGCGACGCTCATGAATGTTTTAAACGAGGCATTAATCCCATAACTAGCTTTCATCAGAATCAAGTGACAAATGCTCCTACATAATCATCAAAGAATCATAATTCACTACATATCCTTTCTGAGAAGAATACATTAAATCAAGGTTAATTCTATAATTTTAACAGCATATCATGAATGCAGAATAATCATGACTTTTCCCATTGGTTAATCTAAGGTCGAATAATCATTAAAGTCTAGTAAGAGGGTCCACATAAACAGAAATAGGGTTTCACGCACTTCGAGCATTGCTTCATAACCTAAAACCCTAATTTCAGACCTGCTTAAATAATGGAGGTTCTGATCAAGATAAAATCTGTATAAACCTTATAAAATTCATGAAAAAATATTCCATAAGGTTTGGTAACCTTGGTTTGACCATTTGAACCTGTTTTTACCCAAAATAGAGTCTCAGATGGAAAGTTGCCCTAATTTGGGTTTCTACGCAAATTAACCAATCAAACTTGATCAAAACTGAAATATAACTTCACCACTAGATTCCTTGGGTCCAAATTAGGTTTGTACCAAAATTTAGGTACAATCAAAGTCCATCTTGACCTAGTTTGCATTTTAGTCCAGTCTAACTCTCACTCATTCATGCCCCTAACTTTTGAAATCCTTGCAAATAGCCCCCTAGGTTTGTTGTCTCCTTCGGAAGCAGGTCCCTGCCACCACTGAGGTCAACCCAACCTCCAAGCAAGCTTTGACCTAAATAAAACTTACTCGAATCTTCATCAAATCTCACCAAAATTGGTGGAATTGATGTTTACACCTAGGAGAATCATTTAGGACTAGTTTTGGATCCCAAAGTGCATTTGATTGGCCGTGAGAACCCACGAGATCAGTGGATTCTTTTTGAACCCTAAGCAAGCCAATTAGGCTTGTTTCCTATTCTAGAGCTCGCCTTGAAGCTCTATAAAACTCCCTCATGCATGACTACTCTTCCTTAGCTTTGTTTGGCTGCACTTGTTTGCCAAAAACCTCTCCCATCGGCCTCCTCCGACCATCTCCGACGATGCCTTCTCCCTCGACTACCTCACCCACTGCCACATACCAAAGATAGTGGGATTGCCTTCCTCACCTTCCTCTGCTTCTCGCGACACTGGCAGAAGCCCTCTAGACTCTTTCTTTCCTCTTCGCCCTCTCATCGGAGGCATTCTCTTCCACGGCATCGGCCAATCACAGCTGGTGCCCTACTACCCCTTTCAACCGGTAAATTAGGTCTCTCTCTCTCCCTCTCTTCCTCTAGTTTAGAATTAGCCCCTTACTCCCTTGTTTTGACTGCCATTCACATCTCTTCGCCTCCGTCTTCCTCTGCTCAGGTGAAGCTCCGACGATGCCTCCCCTACGCTACACCACACTACTTGCCTCACCACGACTCCCATAAGCATCGCTGTGCTCCACTGACCAAAACCCTCAAGTAATTGAGGGGATTGGACT
Organism: Thalassia testudinum; assembly: GCA_037157565.1. Classification (NCBI taxonomy): domain Eukaryota; kingdom Viridiplantae; phylum Streptophyta; class Magnoliopsida; order Alismatales; family Hydrocharitaceae; genus Thalassia; species Thalassia testudinum. Next base: position 63,575,891 of record JAZHRO010000036.1, read on the forward strand.
TTCAAATGCCCCACCAGACACAACCACCTCCGCACCACCTTTTCAACTTCACCCGACCTCCACACTCACTCCCACGTCGTCCAAACGCCACGACCACCATTGCCTTCACTTTCCAAACATCCTGAGATGTTTTAACGTGGCCGTAAGGCCTTATTCTTATTTTAGGTCTTCGTTGGTTGTCCGTCGCCGCCACCATCGTCCCTAATGTCATCCACCGTACTCCATCCACATTGAACTTCGATACAACCACCAGCAGCTGCGGCTCTGTCCAGGGAACATAGATGTAGCTCAAATTAGCCAAAGCCACAACTACAATAGCTCCAATTGGCGAAGCACCACTAGTGGCTCTATGTGAAGAAGAAGGTGGGACATTAGTCCCACCTCGTAAAGAGAAGGATGCTTGCGCACACATAAGTTGATTTTGTGAAATGAGTTGTTTGCCCAAGACACTGAGGGGTCAGGCCCCTCACCCCCATGCACACTTGCCTACCCATTTATTCGCCTACTCACTCCTCGCCTATGACTCACGCTTGCAGGCCTGGACACTGTTCTAGACTGTTTACTCGACTGGTTACCCGATAAAGCCTGGGTCTTGAGAGAGGAAGAGGAATTGTGAGAGAGAGTGGGACGATTTTGCTCTTGAAGGCTTGGCCTTGTGTAAGACTTAGCTATTGAATAAGTGGGTTCCCTTGTGCTGCGAAGAAGGGAAGCCTTGTGATGAAGCCTTGGTCTTGCGAAGGCTTTGAAGGAGAAGAAAGCCTCTAAAGAAGAAAAAAAGAAGGAAGGAGAGGCTTGTGAAGAAAAAGGAAGGAAGCTGAAGAAGAAGAAGAAGAAAAGAAAGAGAAGGATCTTTGAAGGGCCTTGTGCCTATGCTCACATAAGTCATCTGATCTGATTTGACACTGTTGCATAATTTAAGTACTATTGTTAACATTGATGAAATTGAGTATGGGATATATGCTTAATTTAGATAAATAATTGGTGATTCAAATCACCATTATTTTGTCATTTCTATTCTTTTTATCTCATCAATACTTGAATTATAATCTCATCTATTTTATTCATTGAATATCTATTTAGTGATTAATTGGTTGTGCTCATTTGTTTTAAATGAAGATTATTATGTGAATTGCCATTACTTTCTCCTTGTATTCGACCTTGGACTCTTCTTTGATTCTGAGCATATAAATTTAAATGATTTGAGTGATTTTTTCCTATACTATGGCACATCTCTTAAATAATGACGAATTTGCGCAAATAGCTTGTGTTTCATGTTGCAAGTCCTCGTCGAATTGAGCTTCTACTACTCCGCTACTCGTCGCCGTTCATTGTTCGCTAATCTCACTTCCACCTCTAGGCACTATTGATGACCACCACAAAGTGACCTACAGTTGCAATCGAAGAGGGGTGTAAAGCAGCAGCGTCAATTGAAGGAGATTCTAGCCACTGCTTCACACGAAGATAAAGTCACTTTTAGTGCCACATCGTATGCGTAGGATACCACACAGCGCATAAATTAGATTCTCTCCATTGGCTGCTTACCTCATACACAGACGGGTGAGGTCCCTCTCACTCTCATGCACTCCTCGCTCATCACCACACTCGGTGAGTCTGGACCCTACCCGAATACGATTACTTACTTATATACTCGATTACCTAGTTCTGAGAAGGGAAGAGGAAGAAATCTGAGGAGGGTGGGGGGTGGTTTTGCACTGTTCATCCTCGAGGTACGTGATTAAAAGCCAAACACTTAGCATCTGAGGAAGAAGGCTTACACTGTGCCTTTGCTATGCTTTGAGTAGATAAGGCATTTGTGCCTTGCTTGTGATATCTGATCTGATACTATGGACATATTTGGTATCTGAATCTGATGTGGATATTTGCATATGTGGTTCTAACCGCTGTTGGAAAATTTGATTGGTTGATACTTGGGGATATGAGTTTAATGTGGGGATTTAATTGGTGATCTAAATCACTATTTTTATAGTCTTTTATATTCTTTTTATCCCTTTCTTTCCTGAGATATAATTCGGGCTGTTACTGAATATATTTGATTACTGATATTCGTTGCATATTTTTATCTTTGTGCTCATTATTTCTTTATTGTGATTAGTGCATGAATTCCACATTTGCTCCCTGCAAATGCCTGACAAGTTGATTCTCTCTTTCGATGAAATTTTAAACATAAAATGATGTGTTGGAAAATAGACTATCAAAACATTTAATTATTCAAAATCTAACCATAAACATAGTTAGGTTGTTTCCATAGGGAGGAATTAGCCTATTAAACTCGTGAGTGGTGCCTCTTTTATTCGAGAATCTCAATAGATTCGTATGCAACTTATTTCCAACATAAGTTCTTAGTCTAAACAATTAATCACTAATGTAGGTGTTCACAATATCACCACCACATAATATTCTATTAAATAATGATCTTGGTAATGGTAATCAACGTAAATACTAATTTCCAATAAAATCTTCCTTGTTTGCTATAATCAATGTGATATACTCTATATAATTTATGAGATACTCAAACATAAGTAATTTATCAAGAATAGGGGGATGATCATGCAAATTTGATGCAATATATTAAATCAAAAAAATAAAGGAATAGTGTATCCGTAATGGCATATAGTGTAAATTTTAATGGAGAGAAAAATAGAGGATTTCTCCTCTCTCTTCCTCACGTGAAAGGCCGAGCGCGGTTGGTGGCAAGGATCGAAGGGAGGGTGCATCGAAGTGTAGGCTTCGCGATGGAGTAGGAAGCATAGATGGAGGCGACCGGACGTGGCCAGTCGGAGCACTGGAGGTAGGCAACGCCAAGGTTCTTGCAAGTGGCTCTAGCTGCATGCGTGGGTCGTGCTTGGTTGCACGTGTCCGTAGGGCATTGGTGGGTTGTTGAGATAGAGCATGGTGGATCTGAGGTGGTGTGCGGTCGAGGGGTGGTCATCGGTGAGTTGTTGAGGTGATGATGAGGAGCTACGATTTGGATTCCTTCGTAGTTGCAGGCGGCGGTTTGGCGAAGAGGAAGAAGAAGAGGAAGGGTGAAGGTGGCTGTGGGCGTGCATGGAGAGGGAAAGTGCAATCTTGGCGTGCGAGAGGAAAGTGGTGGCCGAGGCAGAGAAGGTTCATGTAGAAAAGGAAGAGGAAGAAGAAGATGAACCGTGGATGGTGGTGGGTTGTGGAGTTGGGTGGTGATGAAGATAGGGTTGCTGCGGTGGTGGTGAGGACCGCACGCTGTCACAATGCATGCCCAAAGTTGATGAAAGATGACGAGGGAGTTTGCTCAGGCGACAATGCATGCTGGAGTTCCACGGTGTATTCCTGGTTCACAGTGTTGGCGAGGGAGAAGATCCCCATAAGGGGAACAGATGGATCCTTTGACCACTCTTCTTCTTATGAAAAGCACTCACTATTTGTTATTTCCCCAAAAAGGTTCTACAACCACTCGGCAAAGATCGCGAGTGGTTGGAATTCCTGGATAAGCTTGGCGGTACGCTATCAGACGTTTGATAAAATCTTCAGACGTCTTAAACAGTGTAGACATCAGCGAGTTCATGATGGCAATTCTTAGACGTACGACCTTATCTCTAGACGTCTTATAGATGCAAAAGTGGACATCTGAACTCTTCCACCTAGCCTACATCTATCATATCAATTATGTTACTATATCATATGTTATTAAGTGTAAAATTGATGTATAAAATTATATGCAGACTAAAGTGAATTACCATATAACTCCTAATTAATTTACAACTATGAATAACTACTTAGAGAGTACTTAGACCGAATAATGATCCACTAAAGTGGACTTATCAGATGCCCCCATGCCTAAGTTTTGCTAGTCCCTAGCGAAAGAAATGAATGCAAGGTGTATGATTTTACAAAAGACTTCTTCTTTTCTTATACCAAACATTTAGAGATCCAGACAAATGTGAAGTGATAGTAGCCTAGGTAACGGATTCAAGTAAAAAAACCTACATTTAAAGTTCATACTTAACCCTTGATAAAACTTCTGTTAGGAGAGGAAACTTCCTCCCTCGGGGATAAAGCAGAAATAATCTGTAATTTGACCTCAGCTTTCTGCTTAGGTAGGAGATACATAGTCAAATTGATTTATATTTGGTGGCTCATACTCATTTGGTGCTACATGTAATCGAGTACTACAGACTCTAAATCTCTAGACTGTTAAATGAGTCAACCCAGAGAGAGGCTAAACAAAACTATGATCTCTTGATGTTCCTTTGCACTCACTCACTCTCTCTTTTCTTTTTCTTTTTCTTTTTTTTTTCTTTTTTGAGGTCACATATCTTACCAGATTTTGTAACTGTGCTCAATGTTTGGTGGCCTCACATGACCTTCATACTTCAATTAAAGTCCTAATAACCCTACAACTAAGTTACAAGTCCTCAGCCAGCATTCGGACAATTAGAAATATTGAAAAGTTGATATAGGTTATATTTGGTGGATCGTAATGGGTGTTTTTGTTGCCTCAGAAACATCGACACATGATGAAAAATGACATGAAGATAAAACTATAAGCTTGAACTCTTTTTTTTGTATATGTATATATTTTTCTTTTTTTTCTATATATATATCTATATATTTCTTTTCTTCTTTCTCTCTTTCTCTTCTTTTCTCTCTTGTCTTTTTTTTTATATAACTCCCACACAACACAATGTAGACTTTTATTCATGAGGCATTATTAGGGATGATGTTGGTCAAGAGGATATTGTGTGACTTATTTGGTGGAAGTGCCTACTCTTGGCACTGGGAAGGAATCGATAGGACAAGCGTATTTCTGACCTTTGACACTACTACCCTCCTTTAGCTGAGGACTCTATGAAGGATGGTCGTAACCATTCACCATAGTCATAGTTTTATTAGAACTCATTCTTTGTATATTTGCCTTATTATGTGACTCTCACAATATTAGCATGCAGGATTAGAGAGCGAAAGAAACTATGCCTAACTCTAAGGTATCATCATCTAATTATCCAGAACTTCAGAGTCCTTGCACTAGACTTAGCGCACCAGTAGTCTCTCTACTTTCTCCTCACAAATATTAGGTGGATCTAATAGAAGATAGTATGCCTGACTCCCTTCAAACTGTCCAAGGATTTAGCAAACTAAAAATGCTTATTGGTTTTCTACAAAGATCCATTACTCAGTCTACATGCAAGTGAAGTATTGTACTAGATTCTAAACTTAGAAATAATCTAAGAAAAAAATTTTCAATGACACTCCTTAATAAAGATGTTTTGCTGGGACTAACCAATTCAGCTCAAAAAAATAAAAGATTGATTTTTTTTTAATGCACCTAACCTAAATGCATGAATACTACCTAAAAATGAAAAATGCACCCCCCATGCCTAAATCCTACAATGTCCTCATTGTAAAATTAAAATAAGGGGAGAAAGGAAGGAAATCACCTGACGAAGGTGTTATTCTGGACGTTGGGTTGCCTCCCAAAAAGCATTGCATTTTTTGTCAGCAGCCAGACTTTTAGGGAACCTGTAAGTCTGGTTCTAAACAGAAAGAACTAGGCCCTAAAAATATGCATAAAAGCGTGGGCCTAGAGAATAAGTAGCCACGGATGTTGGCGAGCTGATGATGTAGCGTTATCCCAAATGCTCACCAAATGACATGAAAACAAAGAGCCACGTGGCTACCTGGGGAGGTCTAGGAATAACAAAAGGAACATGAAAAGGGACCTCCCAGAATAGGAATGGAGGATAACAAGGGTCCTCTAAAGCAGGAAGGGTTTTAAAAGATATAATCATAAATATATCAAACCCTTGTATGGCGAGAGTAAAAGTACAAGCATCAATCCAAACTTGCCATTCCACATGAGGGTGTACTGGCCTGATATGCTCCCCAGAAAGAATGTATATGAGCAGAGACCTGTGCCAAGGATTGGTTAGGGAGTGTAAGGGTTGTTTATGGTGTTGGGCGGTAATGATTAAGTCCAAGGAGGGCTTAGTCCGTGTCAAGTCCAACTCCAACAACAATTCAGATTCTATAATATTCTCCCTAATATTTGTAGAAAAATTCACGTCACCCTACCTATCATCAATGATTTCCTCAAGAATCAGAGTCATATTTTCATTTTCCAGTATATTTGAATCAAAAGTGGACTCCAAATCACATTTATTTGATGGTAGGGTCAAAGTAATAGAATTATTATCATTAATTTCATCCTCAGATTCTTTTGGTTTACTTAAATTTTTATCGGGGTGTATATGTGATTTACCATTAGGGGGAGGAGTTGCAGCAGTATCCTCAATTATTTTTGGAGGATTAGTCTCAATGTTATGGAGTAAGCCTATGTTGCTCAATTCTTTGTTCTCCTCAGGGCATAAATCCTCAATTGATATGTAATGTCCCTGAGAGTGTCTCCTAGGCTTCTCAATCTTATGTTGGTCCTCCTCCAACTTAGACTCCGTATCTTCCCTATTTTGGGGAGGATGACTTTCAAAATCAAAAGATGGAAGGAATCTAGATTTCACCAGATCATTTATATCCTCAGGGGGTAAGTCCTCGAATAACACATAATCTCCCTTAGATTCACTCCAAACTCTAAGTCTGGGTTCCTCCATTGGGTCATCATCCTCCTCTAAAAGAGACTCTTTGTATCCCTGAGACAAAAAATGATCCAATTCATCCTCCATTCCCTTAGGGTCACCTTCATTGGGCACATGTAAATCCTCGGAATGATGAATGGTAGGTGTTGGTTCCTTAAGTGGATGGTTGGGATTAGGCTCACTAAAGGTAGAATGGGGTTTGACCACATGGTTAATAGGGGAAGTGGCATGAACAATATGACCTTTACCCGGGGTATCAGAGGTAAGAAAATTATTGTTAGTGGCGTCAAGGTCCTCAAGTGGTACCATCTTCCCTTTGTTTTGACTCCAATATAGCTCGGGTGGATAATCATTAAGATAGTTCTCCTCTAGTGGCCGTGTCTCATGGGGAGAGTCTAAGTGATAGCTACTCAAAACGGGATCCTTATTATTCGTTGTTTCCTTAGAATTTTTTTGATGATCACGGTTGTACGGGTAGGGATCAGAATCAATAGTAAGAGAGTAGCTAAGCTAACGAATTTGCTTATTCAATTTTTGACTATTCCTCAACATCTCTCCCATAGACTCCATCATTTCTTTTTGTTGTTTTTGCATTTCTATCATAGAAGAGGAGAGGCTCTTGTTAGATTGGGGAGGATAGTCAATTTCAGGCTCTGGTTGCTTAGGGGTATCGGTCCAACCTTGATGAGGAAAATCATGAAGGGTGGGAGGGTTGGGTGTTTGCAAACTGGCAAATTCTACTCCTAGTGTCTGCTCAAAAGTGGGAGTTATCAGGCCTGTACTCCCAGGATAGGAATATGATTGATCCCATGAATTGTCATTGTACCCATCAAAGGATGGATATGCTCGGGGCATGGGATCCTAATTAAAAGATGGGAAGTATTGACTCTGATAATCTAAATGATAGGAGTAAGGGTGATCCATTTCTATAAGCCAAACATATTTAACTCTCTTAGGATTTAGAAGAAATTAGAATAAAAGTAGAAACTTTCTAGAGAGTTCTACCACTATCAAAACAAACGTAAATACAGTGGGATCCATTTTTAGTATATTCTAGGTCTTAGAATTAAGTGTTTAGTTGATGGCCAAACAAGTTTTGCAAGAGTTACGCTTCCTAGGCTGACCTTCATTGGTGCCTACAACTTACTCGCAAGGGATGGAAGTCTTGAATCGAGCCCATGCACAAGGAAACGAAGTAACTTGGTGGATAGGCTTGTTGATTTTTGACCAACTTCCCTTGTGGTGCAAAGAGGAGAGGTAGAAATTTATCTAGTGACCTTATGTGTGATGTGCATAGTGTCTCAAGTGTGCAAAACACGTACGCGTTTTGTGTTTTAAAATCCGGCAAACAAGTCCTTTCACACGCAATTAAAGTTACTAATTTTAAGGTCCAACCTTTTAGTAGTCCCAATTTCTTGAAGTGACCATTGACTTAATTAGATTTAAACACTTTAATGGTCTTAGATTTAAGTCCAATGTGGATGCGTGACAGGTAATTGATGCTCAGGAAAAGACGTACCTTACTCTAGCTCTCTTCAATGCAGGGATGTATGCGATGCAATTAAGATAAACTAGATGTTGCTCATTCAATCCTAGATGGTCGCCCTATAAATATGCAGCTTCTAGTAGGCAGTTCAAAATTTTCTTTTTCTTTTTTTATATTTTTCCTAATAAGCAAACAAACCTAATTTAATTTAACTAACTAACTAACTAACATGTAATTCAAACAATTCAAATAAACTTATAAACTAAATAAAATGGGAACACACTCCCAAAAAGATGCTCCCGCATACAAGAGCAATAACCAAACACGTTCCCAAAAATGCCAACACCGGTCCACAAGATAGAAATTAAATGTCTAATGTCTATCTAAAGGAAGCAAACAGGTCTTCAGTTGCTAATCATCCTTCCACGGGGGTGGGATTAAGGCCCACGTGTTCCTGTTACTTCCCTCTAGGTGGCGTCAAGGTCCACCAAAAATATCATCTCTGTCGTGTGCTCTCGTCGCATTCATTCATTTTTGCACGCAAACAGAAATAATGTTAGCAATTTATAAAATATTTAGAAATGGCATAAAAATAATATAAATTTCTCGAAAAAATTAATAGGCATATTTCCTCCCTGACAATGGCGTCATTTGACGAGTCGATTCTCACTTTCTATGAAATTTTAAACATAAAATGACATATCATTTTAAAGCTGTTGTGGTAGAAAATTGAGTATCCAAACATTTAATTATTCAAAATCTTACCACAAAAATAGTTAGGTCATTTCCACAAGGAGGAATTAGCCTATTAAACTCGTGAGTGGTGCCTCTTTTATTCGGGAATCTCAATAGATTTATATGCAACTTATTTCCAACATAAGTTCTCAGTCTAAACAATTAATCACTAATGTAGGTGTTCATAAACAAAATCACCACCATATAATATTCAATTAAATAATGATCTTGGTAATGGTAATCAACATAAATACTAATTTCCAATAAAAGCTTCCTTGTTCACTATAATCAATGTGATATAGTCTATATAATTTATGAGATACTCAAACATAAGTAATTTATCAAGAATAGGGGGATGTTCATGAAAATTTGATGCAATATATTAAATCAGAAAAATAAAGGAATAGTGTATCCGCAATGGTATATAGAGCAATTTTTAATGGAGAGAAAAACAGAGGATTTCTCCTCTCTCTTTCTCACGTGAAGGGCTGAGCACGGCTGGCAGCAAGGATCGAGGGGAGGGTACGTCGAAGCGTGGGCTTTGCGTTGGCGTAGGAAGCGCAGACGGAGGCGGTCGGACGTGGCCGACCGAAGCACTGGTGGTAGGCGACGTCGAGGTTCTTGTGGGTGGCTCTGGCTGCTTGAGTGCGTCATGCTTGGTTGCACGTGTCCATAGGGCACCGGTGGGCTATTGTGGCGGAGCATGGTGGATCTAAGGTGGTGTGTGGTTGAGGGGTGGTCAACGGTGGGCTGTTGAGGCGGTGGTGAGGAGCTATGGTTTGGGTTCTTTCGTAGTTGCAGGGGGTGGTTGGGCGAAGAGGAAGAAGAAGAAGAGGAAGGGTGAAGGTGGTTGTGGGCGTGCATGGAGAGGGAAAGTGTGGTCTTGGGTGGTGGCCGAGGTGAAGAAAGTTCATGCAGAAAAGGAAGAGGAAGAAGAAGATGAACCATGGATGATGGTGGGTTGTGGAGTTGGGTGGTGATGAAGATGGGGATGCTGCGGTGGTGGCGAGGGCAACACGCTGGCACCATGCATGCCCAGAGTTGATGAAAGATGACGAGGGAGTTTGCTCAGGAGACAGTGCATGCTAGAGTTCCATGGTGTAAGCCTGGTTCACGGTGGTGGCGAGGGAGAAGATCCCCTCAAGGGGAACAGATGGATCTGGTGTGAAATTTAATGAGATTTGTAATTAGGGTTTTTAGAGTAGTTGTAACACGCGAAATTGCATATGCTTTTAAAATTTGTAAGACCTAGATAGTAGAGTATCTAGGGTTGTCCAAGGAGGCCAATTTGTTTGCTAAATCAAATCTCTTGCTTTAAAAGGAACTCAAATTTTCTTTTTGGTGTTTTATATATATCAATTTTTTTTAGGCTTTGAAATAACGGGAACAATGCGGATTTGTTGATAGCGAGAAAATTCTCTATACTAATCCACTACACTACTATTATAGTGACAAGTAGAGCTTCTCCCTAAGCTCACTCTAGGCACGTTGAGGCCTAGTGTAATTAGGGGGAGGGAGTGAAAAATGTTAAATAAGAATTCTACAAGACTATGCAACAAAAAGATTAAAGAAGGCAACTTTGATTGAAAGAGAGAGTGCTTTACAAAAACCTTAGTAGATGAATGCTTCTACTACTAGATAATTGCAACAAATAAAATAAAACATAAGTCCTCCTGAATTGCTGGTGAAGAGGGAAAGCTCCTTGCTCCAAGCTTAGCTCCTAGGCTTGAAAAGGGCTCCTCCTTCTCCTTGACATCCTCCAAAGGCAAACCCTAGATGGGCGTGCCTTCTCCTTCCTAGAGTGGATGGTTCCCACTCCAAGAACTCCTCCTTAAGGTGGCATAGACCACCTTTGATTCTTCCTCCAAGGGTGGTAGTATACTACCCTTAAATCCTCCTCTTCCTAGGGTAGGCATGTACCCTAGGTTGTCTCCCAATGCTTGGCTTCCTCCCTTGTTGGCGAGGGCACAAGAGAGAAGAGAAGTAGCGAAGGCACCAAGGGGACAGAGTATCCCCTTAATCTTCCTCTTCTTCTTCTCTTGACCTTCTATGTAGGTGGAAATATGGGTAGAAAAAATGTAGCTATGGTTGAGTTTTAATGGTGGTGGTAGGGGGTTAGGGGTAGTTAATGGATGTAGGGTTAGGATGGCTTGTTGGAGGTAGTTAAGGGATCCTAGGGTTGATAATGGTTGGCGCCAAAATGGGGGGGGGGGGGGGGGGGGGGTGTTAGGTATTTGGCATCAACCCTAAGAGAGGACTAGGGTTAGGTTTTATGGTGATAGAGTTAGGTGGCGTGTAGGTTATGTGTAGGGTTAGGATGGTGTTGTTGGGTGGTGGTTATGGGATGAAGGGTAGATATAGGGTGGCGCCAAAGGGGAAGGTTTCTTGAGGTGGTAGGTATGGTGGATTTAAGGGAGTTGGCGCCACTTTAGGTGGGTTAAGGGGGAGGTTTAGGTGGCGTCACTAGATGGATGGTTAGGATAGGTTGGGGGGTAATATGTAGGGTGTAGTTGGGGGGAGGTGTTGGTGCCAAATGAAGGGGTGTGGGGGGTGATTTTTGGCCCCAACTAGGGTAGGGTTTAGGCTATTTATGAGGGGTGAGGTTTGGCACCAATGGAGGGCTTAGATGGCCTTGGTTGATGAGGTGTAGGGCTAGGAATTAGGCACATGTTGGTGCCAAAATGAAGGGATGCCTAGGCCATTTTTGGCGCCAACATGAGGGGGTGTGAGTGGTGGTGGTTGGTGTGGGTTGGTGCCAAGGATAGGTTGGGTTAGGGTTAAGGGTTGAAGAGTGGACGACCATGGAGTTTTTGGTGGAGCTAAGGGCTTAGCTAAGCTAGCTAAGCTAGCTTAGCTAGTAGAGTGGAGGTGGAGGAGCTAGGGTTTCATGAAGGAGGAGATGGGAGAGAAGTCTCTGGAGTTGATGGAAGCTATGTTGGAGCTGGGTCTGCTAAGGTAGCTTCAAGGGGAGCTCAACTACTGAGCTCAGCTACTTAGTTCTTATGCAAGTGGCCAAGCCTGGGTAGTTGAGCTCAGTTGAGCTAACTTCAACCTGGTAGGAGCTAGGTTGAGCTGGAACTGCCTCTGATGAGAACTCTAGAGCTAGCTACGTTACTAGTTGACAAATAGTAGCTCAGCTAGCTTGGAGTCCAACTACCATGAGCTGGGTGGAGTTGGAATGAGCTAGGGCAGAGCTGAGGTGAACTCCAATCAACTCAGCTGAGCTAGTTAGAGATCCCTGTGAACTAATGGGAGCTGAGATGAGCTAGACTCAGCTGAGTTGAGCTATATCTGAGCTGACTTGAGCTAGGGTGACCTAAGATGAGCTCTCATGAGCTACCATTCAGCTAAGGTGAGCTGAATGGACCTAACCCTAGTCCAAGGGAGCTGGTATTCAGCCATGATGAGTTGGAGTTAGCTGAGTCATAGCCTGATTGAGCTTCTTCTTCATCAGTTGTCTTCTCGAGTGCTAGGGTTCTAGGGATCTGACTCTCTACTTATCCCTAACACTCCAAGAAACACATCAAAAATAAAATAACAAATGTAATGCATGCCTAACCTAATTTATGCCTAAATGCAACCCAAAAACTTGTTTGCGGATCAAAATCCTAAGGGCTAGGTTTGTTTCAATGCATAAGAATGGTGATAAACTAGCATTTATCAGAATCCTCTAGCCACTCTTCTTATTAAAAACACTCACTATTTGTTATTTCCGCCGAAAGGTTCTCCAACCACTCAGCGAAGATCGCGAGTGGTTGGAACACCTAGATAAGCTTGGCGGTATGCTATCAGATGTCTGATAAAATCTCCAGACATCTTAAATAGTGTAGACATCAGCGAGTTCATCATGGCGGTTCCCAGATGTTCGACCTTATCTCCAGATGTCTTATAGATGCAAAAATGGACATCTGAACTCTTCCACCTAGCCTGCATCCATCAAACCAATTATGTTACCATATCATATGTCATTAAGTGTAAAATTGATGTATAAAATTATATGCAAACAAAGGTGAATTTCCATATAAATCCTAATTAATTAACAACTAAGAATAACTAATTAGAGAGTACTTAGACAGAATAATGATCCACTAAAGTTGACTTATTAACGACCTAAGACTCAATTCCTATTTTTGGGCACTCAATAAATTTTAAATGTTGTAAAGTGATTTTCGTCGACTATACTACGACGCTATTCTTAAAATGACAACTATCGCATCTGAACACCTATCCATCACTAGGATTAGGAGTGATCATGAAGGAGAGCTTGAAAATAAAAAATCAAAGATTTCTACGCTATTTATGGAATAAAACAAGAATTTGCTTTTCCTAGAGTATGCCTACACTATGCTGTGCAAGTCAAAGCTACCTCGGTATTTTTGGACTGAGGCTGTAAGCACGGCTTGTTATATCTAGAGTAGGGCTTTTATTAGACCTATCCTTGAGAAAATACCATTTGAACTTTACTTTGATAGTTCTCTTAAGATCTCTTACTTCAAAGTATTTGGTTCCAAGTGTTTCATACTGAATCAAAGGAGAACCTGGGTAAGTTTGATGCAAAAAGTGAGGAAGGACGCTTTCTAGGATACTCCTCTAGAAGTAAAGCCTACAGAGTCTTTAATAAGAAGAAATTGGTAGTTGAAGAGACTCTGCATGTGTCTTTTGATGAAGTAGATCAGTTAGATAATGCATCAACCAAAGATAATGATCAACCTCTAGTTGATCCCTCAAATATACCTGAAGACACCATCTTTAGTGAACTTCCTAATGACTTAACCTACACCAAAGACCATCCTAAAGATTTAATGATTGGTGAAGTCTCAAAAGGAATTCAAACCAGATCATCCTTTAATAACTTTACACTTAGTGTGTTTGTATCCCAACTAGAACCAAAATTTGTGAAAGAAGCATTAACTGATGATTGTCGGATTGTAGCTATAAAAGAAGAGTTGAATCAATTTGAAAGAAATGATGTTTGGAAATTAGTTTCTAAGCGAGAATCTCAATCTATTATTGGAACAAAATGGCTTTTTACAAATAAGCTTGATCAATCAGAAAAAGTTATAAGAAACAAATCTAGGTCTGTGGCTCAAGGCTACAATTGGGAAGAGGGAATTGATTTTGATGAAACTTATGCTCCTGTAGCTAGACTAGAATCCATTAGAATGTTACTAGCTTTTGCTGCTCATATGGGATTTAAACTATTCCAAATGGATGTCAAAAGCACATTCCTAAATGGATTTCTAAAAGAAGTCTATGTGAAACAACCTCCTGATCATGTTTTCAAACTTAACAAAGCTTTATATGGATTCAAACAAGCTCCTTGAGCTTGATATGTGATGTAGACACATCCATTAAGGTTAAAATGCCTATTTATGCATGTTACCAGGCTTAGATTTGCATTCCATATTATAAATATTGCATAGCATGCATCATTCTGCATTTAGAGTAGTTGTGTATATTTTAGGTTAATTGCATCCTTTTTGTGGTCAGGAGAGGAGATTTATTTCGGAGCCTCGAATTGATGATCCGACCATACGAATCTGATTAGGACGACGATCGGAGTCCAACGCCTCCGAAATTGCCTTGATTGGAGTCTCGTACAACTATATGCAGTCTGACGAAGATAAATGGCGAAGGGACTAGGTGACACAATCTAGAGCGTCAAATGATAAATCTGAATACATGGATGGATTCGAGTCGATGATTGTAGCCTAAGATGCAAAAATCAACTCAATTCGACCTTTGTAGCAGGCCCTACAAAGGAAACAAGATGAACGGCCCAGGTCACACCACGTGGCGCAACCCAGGACACCCAAGCGCATGCAAGCATTACTACATGTGCACAGCAGCACAGGTGCACACGCGTGTGTGGAGGCATGCACACAAGCAGGCGTAGTAGTGTAGCTTGCAAGGCAGCAGCAGCAGTAGTAGCACGCGTGGGTGTGAGGCGTGTAGGCCCGTAGCATGCGTGCGTGCGCGACAAGGGTGCGTGGAGCACGCACTAGTGTTGCGGCAGCAGAGGCACGTGTTGCGTGAGCTAGCAGGGGCGAGGGTTGGCGTGGGATCTTCAGCAACGTTTGTGGCAGATCTTCAGCGATGTTTATGACCGTCACTAAATGTCCTGTATACGAATTTGATTCTTTCCTCCACTATAAAAGGACCCCTACCCCTCCCATTCTTCTTCATCTCTTCCTTTCTTCCTCTCACCACCTCCAAGGCTTTAGAGAGAGCTTGTCCCAAGCCTGGGATGCTCATTTAGAGTAGAAATCAAATATTTTCCCCACCTTTTATTCCCCTTCATGGAGCATCCCGTGGCCGTCTTCTCACCTCCCTCCGGGAAGAAGATCCTCGCTACGACGCTGTCTTGCCCCGCCCTCTGTCCTCCAGCCCCATCCTCGTTCGTCCCACTCCTCACCAACTTCTTCTAGGCGATGTCAGAGTGAGTCGTCCTCCGAGCAACTGTCGAGGGGGATTCTCTCACCTTTATCTTTCTTTTTGCTTTTGTAGTGTAATCTTTCCCACTTTCTTAGTTGTAGAAAACATTTGCTTTAGAAATATATGTGATTGTTTCTCTCTCTCTTATATTTTGCAACTAGATTAGTTAGATAAGAATTCATCGACCTAATCTCTTGCTTGCTAAAAATACCAAAAAAATTAGAAAAGGCAAAAATGACAAAAACAAAGAAAAGCAAAATGTGTAATTTTCAAAATCAAACGTTCGCCTCCCCATATTCGACCCGGGACTCACTTTTCGAGTTTTGGTTATAAATATTATCTGATCAATGGATTTTCTCGCTAATCGAACTACAACGATATGTTTTCAAACCTAAACCCTTTCACGTGCGAATCCGTTATCATCATTTTGGCGCCATTGCTAGGGAGGCAACCTATCTTTCTTCTTCGATTTATTATCTTGCAGGAACCCGATTGAGGAGCCGAGGGCTGTAGATTGGAGTAAAGTGCGGGTAGAGACATTTGTAAGTTTTCCCCCACAGCCCCCACCATAGATTTCATTTCACCACACTAATAACTCAAACCCAAATCAACTTAGGTGCTTTTTATAAACCCTAGGATAGACGTGGTTGTTTGTTTGCCACCTCCACCCATCTCATCCTCGCATACATAAAAAAAAATACTCTTCTCTTGTGGGATTTATTGAAAGTGACACACATTAAACACCCACAACTCTCGACTTAAGGAGCACCACTTCACATCGATTCTATCACTTAATTGGAATCTGACCTATGGATTCGATACACCCTAACTCAACACACTAATAAGTGAGTAGAAAAATTGACTAGGTTAAGACTTTTTGTGTGCCTTAACTAAGTGGTGCAACAGGCCAATTGATTGAGTTGTTTGGGCCGCACCACTCAAATTAAAATTGATTCACCAAGTTGCTTGCCACTTAGGGTTGATTTTTAGGACTGAACCAGGCACTCAACATTTTATTTCTAATTTTTAAAGGAATATATCTACACCCATGTTTTCAAAACTTGGAGTGTTCTGCTGAACTTGATTAAATACACCTAAGATTAAACCCTAAAAGCTACTAAACAAGGTTAAACCCTAAAAGACACATCATTAAATAACCTTGTTTGCAAACCCTAGTTGTGCACACACACATATTTGAATTGATCATTAAGGGCACAACCCATCTAAAGGGCCCATCACATTTCAAGAGCACAATCATCCCAAGCCTAATTAAAGTTGAGTAGACATTGGCCATAAGGATTGATTCGCTCTTTGGGGCTTAGACTGTGATTTTTTTTTATTAATTTGCTTCAGCTGGTCCATCTGATGTCTAGCTAGGGAAGTAGCATCAAATGACCGCGGCTGGGGGTACACTAGGAACCGGAGGCATAAGCCAAAGGAAGAACCTTCTCCCCAGCCCCTCCTAATTGGTTGGATTGACCGGATAAAAGTAGACCAAATCGGTTATAATCTCAAGATGGGTCTTGGGAGTCTGTAGGTCTTTAGGCTAACCCATCTAAGGACAGGGTTGATTGCTTGTACTGCAGGGCTCCTTTCTTTCTTATGATTTCCCCTCCTACCCTCCTACCACTAATTATACCCAAGATGATTACTATCCCAACTCGACCTATGATTACCCATCCAATAGTCGGGTTAACTTTGATTGGCGATATGTATTCGGACCTCAGTGTCCAGGGCCTAACCCTAGACAACAAGATTATGATTACTATCCTTCCCAGAGCTACAATGATTATAGATCTCCACCCTTCAGTGACCAAACCAACTCGATCTACAATCAGGAAGGATATGATGATTATAACACCTACCTTCCCTAGTATTCCACTGAATAATAGGTCACCACCAATCTTTGAGCAACCTGAAATGACTTATTATCAGGGAGGGATTCGAGAACCTCAATATCTTGACTCCCATAGAATGAACCCAAACCCACCCAACCTTGAACCGAACCATTCGATTCAGGTGAACCAGGTCTAAGATAGGGTGTTGGCTAACTTGAGGAACACCATCCAATCTTTAGAAGCTCAACCAACACCATGCACTGAAGCATTGGAGCCTATGATAAAAATGATTGATGAGATAAATAGCACTTTATTGGATTTGCTCCAACATGTTAGGGATAGGGGCTTGGGTGAGTTTCTTCTTGGGAAATTGTCGAGATTGAGCATGAAATTCATGGTTGCCCTAGTCCAGTCTTGGGATGATTCTCAAGATGAACCCCTTTCAGGAGAGCCAATGTCTGAACCCACTCAGGCGCCTGTCGGGGGGGATACATTTTCTGAGATCGGGGATGACCAAGTTGAGCTAGAGCAACCCATTGAGGATGAATCGATTGATTCACTCGAGATCCCCAAGCCAGGGAATGAAGAAAAACATGTCTCCTTGGATCATGAATTGACATATGATTTTAAGACGTATATAAATGCAGATCAAGAATTCTTTGACTTTGAGGGTGAAGAATCTCTTAGTGAAGTCTCACTTGAGCATAAGGAAGATGATTTTAGTGAGACAAATGGGCTTGAGGAATCTAATGAACCATTTGACAACCCGATAATAGACGAATTTGATTCGATTGGGGTTAACTTGGAGGATCCAAATCCTGATGATCAATTAGTGACCCCATTCCACATCCGCACTCGAAGAGCTGACTTTTGAAATCATTATGCCAAGTTAATCCTAATTTAGCCACAATTGTTGGACTTGGGTATTTTAGATGGGGTGTACAACGGTCTGGAGGTCCCAAAAACCTTGAACTTTGAGGATAGGAAGTTGGAAATAAAAATCTGGGAAGCTACTTCTAAGGGAATTACAATTTTGAATCTAAGGGTACCTATTGACCTAAAATCGCCTACTTTCTATTGGGACCCTTATGATATCTTTCATGTGCAGCCCAAGCTCGAAAAAATTGACTATCTTCCTGAGCTAAACTTTAGGTGGACACCCGAGTTGAGTGAATAAGATCTAGCCATTGTTCGCCACTTTAGTCTTGGGTTGCACACCAGCAAACTGCAAGCCTAGCCCCGCACGCACAATTATCTCCGATTTTGGGTTATTTTCATCCAGAACTTGAGAACTACTTGATCCTGGGGCATGGGTCTGCAGCATAATATGGTCCACATCTATGGACATCTTTTGTTAGCAACTTTGAGGATCAATATTTTTATTTTGATTCTAACCTGCACTTGTGAATTCTCCATTTCTTCCTTGTATGTATTTATGCCTAGTTGAAGGCAATAAATTTAGCACGTGTGTATATTCCGCATTCTCTGCGAAGTTGATAGATTTATCATGAAACTCAGGTGATATTCTATTATTCCACCTGTTTCATGTCTTTATTTCTACAATGAGGACATTGCATCATTTAGGCATGGGGGAAGAATACTTAATCCTAAAATTATTTCATTAGCTCTGTAGAATTTCTTTTATTTTCTTTTTTTTTTTTAAATTGAATATTCAAAAAGATAAAAAAAGGGGAAAAAATAGAATTAGGAGAAAAGAACTTAGGCATTAGGCCTTATTAACTTTAGGAAATTATACAAGAAGACCTAAACACTTAGACTCTTCAGGTCTTCGAGTTTAATTAGCCTGGGTGTCCACTCGAATGTGGACTTAGTCTTAAGTCCTTGCCAAGTAATTCTATTTTAAATTGGTCAATAAATTAGGGTGATAAGTATACCACTTATCAACCCACCCTTTGATTTGAGGGGACTTTAAGCTTAAGCATCTGCACATTGTTTTCACTGACTCACTTTTCAGCGATTTCTTTTGAAATTGGGTAGCTAATGAACCATTTATGGTGGTATGGCTGGCAAGTTGTCGGTGGTAACAGCTCATCGGCCAGTTGTCCAAAGCCTAGCCACACGACCATTCTCTTCCTAATGCCTTTAGGTAAGTCTTAGATCAGGGAAGCCACCTACTTAGAAAAAAAAGAGAAAAAAAAATTCTTAGAATAAAAAGAAAAAAAATAGAAAATGGAGAAAATAAAAAAAACCACACTTCACCGCACGAGTATGGTTGGCAAGTTGCCGTGGGTAACATGCCATTGGCCGATTGTCTAGAGCCCAGGTTACAAAAATGCACAATAATTCCCAAAACGCTTAAGGAAGAAGCGGGGAAGTAGAATAAACCATGGAGATATACACTGGGTTCACCCTTGTGTTGACTCCATAAAAAATAAAGTAGGGAGAAAGCTACCATTCGAAAAGATAAACCTCTAGAAAGAAATCTTTAAGGTCACCTAGGGTCGTAGAAACCTAAAGTCTATTGTAACGGCTGCCTAGTGAGTCTATCACCCTTTCACAAGATGCTTAGCACTTAGAGTCCTTTCGAGTCGTGGGCGGGTCGGGTAGCTGTAAAAAGTTATCCTAAAACTCTCAAACTCCAAAAGTCCAAAAAAATTAGAAAAGAAGAAAAATAAAAAAATGTATCTTCCCTTTTCAAATAAGGCGAGAACTTCTGCGATCTATATTCTAGTAGACACTCGGGTACTCTTGAGTTTTCGTAGTTTAGGACCTTAGTTGAAATTTTCTATTGTCAATAAATGACTTAGGCCTAAGCAATCGAGTCTTAATTCTATTTTTATACATAGCATGTAGTTTAATTTTGTTAGGGACTAGCAAAAAGATAGGCTTGGGGGTATGATGTACACACATCCATTTAGGTTAAAATGCCTATTTATGCATGTTCCTAGGCTTAGACTTGCATTCCATATTATAAATATTGCATAGCATGCATCATTCTACATTTAGTGCAGTTGTGTATATTTTAAGTTAATTGTGTCCTTTTTATGGTCAGGAGAGAAGGAGATTTATTTCAAAGCCTCAAATTGATGATCTGACTGTACGAATTTGATCAGGATGACGATCGGAGTCCAACGCCTCCGAAATCACCTTGATCGGAGTCCCGTAGCACTATATGCAGTCTGAGGAAGATCAACGGCCAAGGGACTAGGTGACATAATCTGGAGCTTCAAATGATAAATTCAAACACACGGATGGATTCGAGTTGACGATCGTAGTCTAACGACGTGAAAATCGACTCAATCCGACCTCTGTAGCAGCCCCTACAAAGGAAAGAAGTTGGACGGCCCAGGTTACGTCATGTGGCGCAACCCAGGCCACCCATGCGCTTGCAAGCGCCATCGCACGTGCGCGCGTGGAGGCATACACACACACAGGTGCAGTAATGCAGTTTGTAAGGTAGCGGTAGCGGCGGTAGCAGCAGCACGTGCAGGTGTGAGGAGTGTAGGTGCGTAGCACATGTGTGTGTGCGACAAGGGCTAGGATTGGTGTGGTAGTAGAGGCGCGTGATGTGCGTGCCAGTGGGGGAGAGGGTTGGTGCAAAATCTTTAGCGATGTTTGCGGCGGATCTTCAGCGATGTTTATGACCGTCACTAAATGTCCTGTATACGAATTTGATTCTTTCCTCCACTATAAAAGGACCCGTACCCCTCCCATTCTTCTTCATCTCTTCCTTTCTTCCTCTCACCACCTCCAAGGCTTTAGAGAGAGCTTGTCCCAAGCCTGGGATGCTCATTTAGAGTAGAAATCAAATATTTTTCCCACCTCTCATCCCCCTTCGTGGAGCATCCCATGGTCGTCTTCTCACCTCTACTTGGGAAGAAGATCCTCGCTGCGATGCCGTCCTGCCTTGCCCTCCGTCCTCTAGCTTCGTCCTTGTTTGTCCTGCTCCTCACCGCCTTCCTCCAGGCCACGTTAGAGCGAGTCGCTTTCTTAGTTGTAGAAAATATTTGCTTCAGAAATATATGTGATTGTTTCTCTCTCTCTCTTATATTTTGCAAGTTGATTAGTTAGATAAGAACTCATCAACCTAATTTCTTTCATGCTAAAAATATCAAAAAAATTAGAAAAGAAAAAAATGACAAAACAAATAAAAGGGAAACGCGTAATTTTCAAAACCAAACATTCGCCTCCCCATGTTCGACTCGGGACTCACTTTTCGAGTTTCGGTTATAAATATTATCTGATTGATGAATTTTTTGGTGAATCAAACTATGACGATGGGTTTTCCAAACATAAACCCTTCCGCGTGCGAATCCACCACTATCAATATGGAAGGCTAAGAAACTACTTAATAGAAAATGACTTCAAAACTGGATTAATTGATCCAACCCCATTTATTACAAGAAAAGATAAAAAACTAATTCTAATTCAAATTTATGTTGATGACATAATATTTGGTGCTACTAACAATCTTCTATGCCAATAGTTTGCGAAAGTTATGCAGGTTCAATTCGAGATGAGCCTAGTGGGAGAATTAATGTTCTTCCTAGGTTGCAGATTGATCAACTGGAAGATAGAATCTTCATTTCACAGACGAAAAGCATGAAAGAGATTCTAAAGAAATTCAGAATGGATAAGACAAAAGGAAAAGACACACAATGGCTACCACTACTCAACTCAAAGAAGATGAGTCAAGTAAGTGCGTAGATAAAAAATTATATGGAAGTATGATAGGATCCTTGCTTTACTTGACTTCTAGTAGACCTGACATACTTTTTAGCACCTGTCTATGTGCTAGATTTCAACTAAATCCTAAAGAATCTCACCTAAATGCCTTAAAAAGGATACTTAGGTACCTACTTAACACTGTTGATCTTGGTCTATTCTACCCTAAATCAGCCACACTTTACTTACTTTCCTATTATGATGTTGATTATGCGAGAAGTCAGACTGATCGCAAGAGTACCAGTGGAACATGTTAATTTATCGGAAATTCCCTAGTATCTTGAGTTAGCAAGAAACAGAATAATGCTTCTTTGTCCACAACTGAAGCTGAGTACTGATGAGCCCATATTTGTGGGCTATTTAGGTATTTCAATGCTTAGATGTTAAGTTATCTTTAACATTTATTTAGCATGTATTAGGATGTAAATATATTAGTTTATGTTTTTAACTTAATTGCATAATTCATGCATTGCATTCATAATTAAATGCACTTAGAATTAAGTTAGAATAGCTTGTGAGCACATTGTTTGGTTTTAACATAGAAAGTAAGGGTTTGCATATAAATAACCCCTCAATTCTTTTCTTTATTTTATCTCCAATAGATGCATGCAAGAGAGTTGCGCCGGCTATAATGCACAAGCGACAATCATGGATCCCTGTTCCCCACGATGTTTGTCACTTCACCTCTTCTTCAACCAACGTCCGCCTGCATGCCTCCTACAACATAAAAGAAGACTGCTGCTGCACCATCACCGACTGGCCACCACCCCTTATCCACTACTGCGTAGAGAGTCAAGCTCTCTTCCATTCCACCACCGCTGGCCTCAACCGTGTGCACAAGTCCACACCATAGCGGGCAGGTGGGGTGATAGACCACCGCACCATCGGCTTGTTGATGAGAAGCTCATCATGGTCTTTAATTACCCCTAATTAACTAGTCTTCCTAGTTAATTAGCTAGGAATATGTGAATATATGGGTTAATTATTAAATAAGGGATAAATAGTAATTGACCTTAAAATAAGTTAAAAATGCTATATTATCATCCAATTAATATTATTAATAATTTAATTAATAATTGGACTCGAAATATTATCAATAATTCATCTCATTAATGTGTTAACTAACTTAAGTATAATATATATCTAAGTATGTAATAACTTAAGTAACATTACTTAATTAAATAAATTAATATAAAAAGGTCAAAAATGTAAATTCAAGGTCTAAATATAATAATTGTCTTATTTATAATCATATATAAAAAGTTGAAAAAGATTTAAATTAAAATAAACCTTGAAAACCTGAGTTTACATTTTAGTCTTTAAATTTTATTGCAATCAGGTCCTTATTCTTCATTTAGGCCCTTAGTTTTCACTACAAACAAGTCCCTGAACTTCTTCTTCTTTCCTTCTTCAACCGACTGAATGGTTGACGACAAGAGGTGTGTCCACCGCCTGATCACCACGCATCTGACGTCATACCTTCTTCTCCAAGCTCCTGGAGCTTGGGCTCACCATCTCCTTCTCATCCACTAGTTTGGATGATGCCAAAATTTTATTTTAGGGTTGGAGATAACCTCACCGGCGTTGGAGAAGACACCGATGGTTATTCCCCTCCTAGCCACTAATTCATCCAGATTCCACCTCCTTCTCAATCGCTGTCAACTATAAATGCCCCTTCACACCCTCGATTTCCACCAAGTTGTATCCCTTCCCTCTTCTTCACTGAGCTGACCCAATAGGCTATTCTCTCCAAACTCCGGCGAATTTCCTCCACCTCATCCGACTTCCTCCATCCATCTTCAATAGCTCTAGACCTCTGTCGAAGTCAGCCTAGTCTTCTGACATAAGTGCTGACTAGGAACTCTCCTCTGCTTCACCTCACAACTTCTCGTCGGAGATCTTTCGACAACCCTCTGATTTCCTCCTCCGTCATGAGCCTTCGACGGAGATCCTCTATCCCCTTCGTCTAGGTAACATTAGATTAGGTAGGTAGGTTAGTTAGGTTAGTTAGGTAGATTAGGTAGAGTAATGTTAGAATTAGCACCCATCTTCCTCAACTTCGGCGAGCTCCTTGAGCTTGTCAGGAGCAATTATTTTGTCTTTATAAGTCATCGTTCACCTTCTTGAATCTTCCATGAACATTTCTATAGTCATTAATTACTGAATAGATCATTCAATCGCCTAAACCACCTCCACCTCCACCAACTACTCCTGTTGTCCATGGTAGCAGTAGTTGAAGCTAATTCCACCTTCACTGGGTCCTTCATCATCTATTCATCACCTAAGGGCCCTAATCCTCACTTTAATTAGAATAATTACCCCCTATAACCTAAACGCCCAATTTTAATTAAGCTCTTGAGCTTGCTATCAATGGCAGCTCAGGAGTAGTTTAAGTCATTAATTAACTATATATATATCATCACAATTATTTATTGACTTGTTTTCTCCACTCAATTGAGTGGGAAAACAAGTCCTGAGCCTAATCCAACTCAAATTTTATGTAAAGAGAATTCATTGTTAATCTTTACTTTAATGAACAATTGAAGGAATTTATTTGTTCCTGAGGTTCCTTTTGACCTCAGGAAGCTTTTTGAATCATTAATGGCATAATTTTACATTCTGTACACAATTTCACCTTTTTCTGAACTCACCGGAGCTTTGGCAAGCTCCGGCGAGTCAAAGTAAGTTCTTCAGCCTAATAAACTTGGTGTGAAGCTCTAGAACTTTGATTTGAGGTTTATTGATCATGTTGAGACATTTTATTTGAGGTTTAAGTGTCTGGAGTTGCTGATAGGTCTTCATCTTCTCCAACTCCTGTAGAGTTGGAGAAGTCTGACAGTTAGGTTAAAGTTGAATTTAAGAGGTTTAAAAGCACCATTATTGAACCCTGAGTTCATTTTTATGATTAAACCACTGTAACAACCCTTGGTTTGTCCTGACGAACAAACTGCTCTTGAAGCTCAAGTGATGAGCTTAGAACCCTAGGAACCTTAGTTGAAACATCAATTTAAGGGTCTGAACATGTTCCTGAAGTTGAAGAGATGTTTAAGGTGATAATTCCCTGTGAAATAGCTAAACTTAGAAAGTCAAAATTTGAGGCTTTATAGTCAAAACTGAGTCTGATCCTTGGATTCTGGATTCAATCAGATGAATTAATGAGTTCAAATTGTTTCTGAGATGATTGTGAATGATTTAGATGAGATTTGAGTGAGCTCTGATGGATTATGTTGTAGAAATTGAATTCTGTTCAGTTTGGGCTATTTTTGAACCCAAACTGACGATAGTAGCTTTGTGATGAAATTTGAATGCAAAATCTACTCAGTTGGATTTGTACAACCTCTAGAGTTTATTTTAATTGATTAATCAGGACTTTAGTTGTCTGTTAGGACCTTTCATAGTCTAAATCTTAGTTCTGAAGCTCCCTAAGAAGCTTTTAGCTTCTGTAGCCTTCCGGAAGCTTCTGAGAGCTTTAAACCTTCACTAGCAGCTGCGAAATTAACCTTTGAACCTATTTAGCACTTCATCTGGAAGTTTAAGTCCAGTCTGTGGACTTTAGAGCGTAAATCCACTCTGCAGGCCATTTTAGATGTAGATAAAATAGAACCTTTGCCCTTCAAATCGAAGAGCTTAACTTCCCCTTTGTATTAAATTAACACTTCAATTGTGTAGAGCAACTCAAGAGCTTTCCAACAAGCTTTTATTTGCTTGGAATGGAGCTTGAGCTATCTGGAATTGTCGTTTGAAGTTTGGTCTGGGAGGGGGGAAACTTAGTCCCACCTTGGTAGAATCTGAGCGGTCGCATGGGTATAAAATGTTTTTGTGTTATGGCTTCTTCAGTCGACAATGCACGACACATGGTTACGAATGAGCATTGGGTGTGTGTGTGGGTGCATATGTGCCTAGGTGTGTGTGCGCCTGTGGGCATGCGAATGTGGGCCCGTGAGGGCATGAGTGTGGGCCTGGGAGGCCGTGAGCCGATTTGGGTTGAGACTATGAACTAGAAATAAACTGAACTAAATAAACCAGGCTTGGACCTAGTAGGGTGTGGTCCCACCCTGAGAGGGGTGTTCTGTATCCCCGACCGGTCTAAGCTGCCAATTAAATAGATAAACCGGTTCGGTTCAGAAAGAAGGTTTGCAAGAGTCTGAGAAGGATAGAATGCTAAGGGCTTAGAAGGAAGAAATGCTAAGGAGAAGAAGCAAAGGAAAGGAAGAGAAGGAGAAGGAAGAGAGAATTCGTAGAAATAAAAGGAAGGATGAACAGGCACAAAGGAGAAAAGGCAGAGAAGGAAGAGAAGAAAGAAAGAAAAGAAGATGTGAGATCAAGAAAAGATTAAGAAAAAGATTAACAAGAAGATTAAGAAATAAGTAAAAAGAGAAAGAGAAAGAAAGAGAAAAAGGTAAAAGAAGGAGAAGAAAAAGAGAGAGGCTGAAGACAAAGAAGAGAAGGAAATGATTCAATTTCTTGCATTATTTTTATTCCTTTTTGAGTTTAATGTTGTAATAAGGCATATTTCCATTAGTAATACTTTCTATTGCCTTAATCTCTTAGAAATAAAAGAAATAAACATGTTTACTTGTTAAAGAAGATCATTTGTGTAAATATGTTTTCTTATGGAATTTTGCATAGTCTTTGTAATTTGAAATCATTAAGCAAAGTTCATGTTCTTAAAGTAAATTATATTTTCAATAAGTAACTTAGACCTAATGGTGAATTCTAAATAAGCTATGCCTCTCAGTGAATGACTTGGACTCAACCAGTTAAAAGAAATAAAATCTAAAATGTTAGGTTAACTTGACCCTATACTACTCAATCAACACAAATTTAAGTTGACCTAAGTTACTTTCTTCTACACATAATTAAGCATAATTAACTTAATTAACTATGTTGAGAAAGGACACATCACTTGTGCAACTTACCGCGAGCATGTGCTTGAAGGCCACGAAGTTATCACCAGCCACCACAGCCAGCAACCACAGCTAGCAACCATCCACGCTCATTTAACACGTCTGGGAAAGTTCCCAGATGTCTGACCTCACAACAGTATCTTCTTCCTCTTTTCTATTTCCCTTGTTATACCTCCGTCGAGCTATACACACCATTGCCACCTCCTCATCGGCCCTCAACGCACGTCACTGCACCCCCCCACCGTCGCTCACAACAGAGCGCTCACAGCCTGAGCACATCCGCGACCTCCACGCATCTTCCACACACGTTTAGCCCGCTCGTGCGTGGAGCTCTCCAATAATAGTAGCTCCACAACACCTATACCTCCCATGAGCACCGCACCTCTAGCAGCAGCCAGCAGTCCGCACGTGCAGTGGCCTCTTCCAGCAGAAGCCGTGCGTGTAGCGGCTTTCTCTCCCTTGAGCTGCACATGTCCATGCGCAGTGCCCAGTTGCCCACGCAGATGCAGCAGCCACTGCCACCACGCCTGCAGTAGCACCTGTGCTCTGCCAGCTCCTCACCCTGTGTGGCCAGCAGCAGCGGTAGCTGCGTTCTCCGCCAGCTCCAGCAGTCTGGCTCCGTGCGTGCGTGCATGCACCTCCACAACAATAGCCAACAGCCATCGCCGAAACCCACCTTCACCGTAGCTCCGTCCGGCCAACTTTTGCGGCCTCGCACTTCTCCATGATCACAATCGCGAAAACGTCGGTCTAAAGATCTTCCTCTGAGCTTCGCACCGTCGACCTTGGTCTCCTCCTCACGCTCGGATAAGGGGAAGCCATTCCCTTGTTTTGCTATAGTGAACAGGGTATTAGTTTTACATTCAATGCCATTGCAAACTTTTATTTTTATTTTGTTATTGTGAACATTGCATTGAGCTCCCTCTTGTTTGGTATAAATGCAATTTCAGATTATGCTCTCATTCAAACTCATATCTAACATGGTTTTTAACACAATTTTTGGGGGAAACAATTCGTGAACATCTATTTTTAACCCGTACAAGTTTTAATAGGCCATTACCTCCCTGTGGATACAACCCGCTCTCTTGAGTGCTTTATTTTCAATTTAATACTTTGATTAGTCGATTTTCCACCACTTTAAAATACAACGATAAATCATCTTAATCATCTTATTTGAAAGCGAAAATTGACACGTCAAATGGCACTGTTGCCGGGGAGACAACATGCTTAATTAACTCGGAATTATTCATTTGTCCATGTTGATTTAAATTGAGGCATATTTAACTTGTTTTATCTGATTTGGTGCGAGGTACATATATTACATACGAGTTGTTGCATTGACCTCAACAATGCCATGGTGGACCTTGTTTCCACCACTTGGACGAGGGATTGAGCTTCGCATCTTGGTGGACCTTGCAGCCACCTCAGAGATAATCACAGGAGTGTACTTTGGGGCTAGTTTTAGGGGTTTGTTCCCCGATTTTGTTTTAGGCCCGTGTTGGGTAATTTTTGGGAGTCTATTTCCTCTTTCTTTAGATTTAGGTTTTCACTTTCTTTTGTGATTGATTTTATTTTTCTTGATTGTGCATAAGTAGCTAAAAAAAAAAAACATGAGCTGCCTGCTAGAAGCTGCCTACCTTTAGGACGAACCATTCAAGTCTGTATGAGCAGCCTCTAGATTTATTTCTCTGCATTGCGTACATTTTTGCATCGTTGATTGCTGGAAGCAAGGTACGGATTTTCTTACTTTGCATCCATATTTTGATCACGCATTTACATTTGGACTTAATTCCAAGACCACATAAGTTGTCTTGAAACATTTTAACATGTGGTCACATTTTTTGAAAAAGGACTAATTAAAGGAGGAACATATAAAACCCAAGGAGTTGATTTGAGACATTATGCTGCAGTTAAAAAATTCAAACTTTTACGGTGAATGCACATATGCATGATTGCACACTAAAGCACCCAATTAGACACTCCTAGGTTTTGAGCTACTAGGAAAGAACTCTCCTACCATTGGATACCAAAGTGCTTGAAACTTAAGTTCAAAAGTTTTGTAACTCCAAGGAGGGGGATACCCTGTCATGGATTTTTGAGGGTAGTTAAGAACACCGTGAAAGCACTGCTTCAAAAGAAGGCTTAGGCCTACTTGCATCCCTCGATCTTCCATCCTTGGAGTACTTTACCATTTGAACTTTAGGGCAGAGCACCTAAGTTCCAATTAGGTCTTTATTAAGGAATTCCGTAGGTCAACAATAGGCACGTAAATTTATTGAACAAATTGTATTGTCACCTACAATTTGACTTAAAACCAAATGCCTAAATTCAGAAAGAAATAAAAAGTCCTTTTGAATTGTGTTTGCTTGGGAAAATCTGACTGGGTGTGAGTTAGAATGGACCAATTTAATCACCTCCCTTTCACCTCTTGCCCACACTCTTACCCCCACTCTGCGATCTTTAATCCCATATGTCGAGATGGTTCATCTTTTGATGGACAAAATGACAACCAATGGGATCCTTTTTACTCCTACTATAGGAGTATTGGTTTGATTAAGCCCCAATTCAGTGAGCAGAACCTAGGAGTGGGATTTGCCTTGTCTAATATCCCTCCCATGATTGATACACCCAACCCACCCACCATTCATCACGCTGATTTCCAGGGTTGGACTAGTACTCCTAGGCAACATGAATTTGGCCACCTGTGTAACACCCTTGATTCTGATTTTGGAAAGTGGCCACCAGAGGAAGATGATGATCAGGTTGAGTATCCACCTGAATTATATTGGAGTCAAATGAAGGAAAAAATGGTACCTTTAGAAGACCTTGACCTAGATGATAGCATTTTTCTGACATTTGATGAATTAGGTCTAGGCTAAGTTCTTAATCCCAACCTTCCATCTGATGATGATCACAAGATGGAACTCAAACCCACCCTTATTGAACCTAACCTTGAAATTCACTTATCTGAGGAGTCTGATGTTACTAGTGTGAACCATTTACCCTAGATAGAGTTCCTTAGGGGATTTGCAGAGATTTTAGATCATTTTAAATCTCCAATAAATGATTAATTTACTATTGAGGAGGATGAATTCTGTGAGGAACCTACATTTAGGATTTAGAGTGACACTAAGGGTGATTATGTCTTATTTGAAGAATTATCCCCCGAGGATGTCACAAATTTGATCAACTTAGGTTTTCTCTGTGCTCCTATTAACGATATCCCTCTTCAAGATCAAATAATGGAAAATGTGGAAGTAACTTCTGAGATTTATGTGGATTCACATATAGACTCCCGGGAGGATTTTAGTAAAGAACAAGAACCCTGAGATGACACTGATAGGATAATCCCTAAATCTGTTGCTTCCAACTTGCATTCGGAGTCACCCTCTAATTCGCCTATGAAGGAGAAATTTTGACTCCATACCTTGAATTGATCACTAATGAGGAGTAGGAAGATACAAGTGATAGTACAAGGGATGCTAGGGATGCGATTGAGGAATTAGGAAGGATGTTAGGGATGGACATCGAGCCGATTAAACCCAACCTAGATCTTATGGCCATCTCGCAACCTCGTAACTTTGACACCCTAGACATTCCTTGGATTAGGAAATTGCTCACTTTTGTTCTGACTGAGGAGCTTAGAAAACCAATATCTCTTATAATGGGGTACCGAGTATGGATCGATGCTTTCTATTGTTAGTCCATCACTCTGGGGGCATATCTTTATACTATTCCTTTCCCATTTCTTTTTGAGAATCCTTGTCATCCTCCTCCTACATCTTTAGAGGTTGTTATTCCAGTCTATCCATTAGAGCCTCCTTTAGTGACCTGGGAAGATTTCATGCCCATCATGATTGGGTGAGCATTTGCTATCAGGATTCATCATCAGCTAGCCAACATCCTAGGTTACCTATTTTCTAGGCCAGCATTATTTTGCTCATTTTTAGGTCCTATTTCTGCGATCCTTGAACCTGATTTGCAGATTCTTTGGTTACTTGACTGCTAACAAAATAATGGCAACCCAACTCTGACCCAGGTATAATCCTTCTATGCAATGGGGACATTGCAGAT
Organism: Thalassia testudinum; assembly: GCA_037157565.1. Taxonomy (NCBI): domain Eukaryota; kingdom Viridiplantae; phylum Streptophyta; class Magnoliopsida; order Alismatales; family Hydrocharitaceae; genus Thalassia; species Thalassia testudinum. The sequence continues at coordinate 63,606,636 of JAZHRO010000036.1, forward strand.
TTTAGGCATGGGGGGTGTACTTGAGGATGTACATAGCATTTATACATAGTGCATTCATGCATTTAGTTAAAACATTCTTCATTGCATACATTTGCATTATTAAAAAAAAAGGAAGGAAAAGAAAAATAATTTTGCATTATTAAGCTTAACTGGCTAGGCCCTGCATTCTTAGGCAGACCAAAACTTTAGGTTAAACTATGTTGACTCTAGGTGTTTGACTTTAGAAGCTAAGTTGAAGTACTAGCTTTAGACCTTTAGGGTCCTTTGTGGACTTAAAAACTCAAGTAAGAGTTAAGTTGCAGACCATTCCTCAGGAGATTGAGGAAGGAAATCTATAGATTGAGTCAAAGGCTGGGTAGCACTTGATGTCTTTTTCTACCTTTTGGTTTATGGGTCCTTGTAAGCTAAGTATCCGCATTTCACACACACTTGGTCTTGTGTAAATAGTGATCACCATAATTCATTTCTTGAAGAAAGTTTTGTTCTCTTAGTTCTGACTTAGGAGAAGCTTGAAAACATAATTTGATTGGAAGAGCTCCTACCGTACGAGAGGTGGAGTATATACTCACCTTGAGAATGCGATGATAACATGTCACCTCCTCGGTGCTTGTCTCTTAGGATGTCCATCCTACTGGGGGCATATAAGTGCATTGTGCGGTTCAGGTACCATGGGCGACCCTATCTCGATGTGTCGATTGCCATAGGCCTGAATTCTCTTTAGAAATCCATGGGCGATACTATCTCGAAGTGTCGATTGCCAGGAGTTTTTGGGGTCGCTATGGGCGGTGCTATCTCGAAGCATCGAAAGCCAGGCACCCTTCGAGGTATGGTGATGGGGACAATGAATCTGACACAGACAGTGTTGATAGCTGATCCAAGGTTAAACTTAGAGGAATAAAATATATATATATATATAATCCTCTTTCTAGGTTGGCAATCATACCAACCTCAAATAAATCAGACCATTGCACATGCATGAATGCTTTAATCTTTGGGAATAATAAACCCTAGGGTAGAGTTAGAAATCAGGGAGACCTACGCCTACAACTTATCCTTGGCCAACCTAGTTTGTAACTTAGTAACTACTTGGGAACCTTAGGTCTAAAGTCTGAACTTAACATGTTTCTACAAGAAGACTGACTGGGTTGTCTAGACCACTTGAAGAGCTAGGTTGTTGCTTGAATTTGTTAGGGACTAGCAAAAACTAGGCATGGGGCATTTGATGAGCCCATAATTGCGAGCTATTTAGGTATTTCAATGCCTAGATAGTAAGTTATCTTTAATATTTATTTAGCATGTATTAGGATGTAAATATATTAGTTTATGTTTTTAACTTAATTGCACAATTCATGCATTTCATTCATAATTAAATGCATTTAGAATTAAGTTAGAATAGCTTGTGAGTGCATTGTTTGGTTTTAACATAGAAAGTAAGGGTTTGCACATAAATAACCCCTCATTTCTTTTTTTTATTTTATCTACAATGGATGCATGCAGGAGAGTTGCGCTGGCTATAATGTACAAGCGACAATCATGGATCTCTATTCCTCATGATGTTCATCACTTCACCTCTTCTTCAACCAAAGTCCGCCTGCATGCCTCCTCCTACAACCAAAAAGAAGATTGCTGCCACACCATCACCGACAGGCCACCACCCCTGACCCACTATTGTGCAAAGAGTCAAGCTCTCTTCCATTCCACCACCGTTGGCTTCAACCATGTGCACAAGTCCACACCACCGCGAGCAGGTGGGGTGACAGACCGCCATGCCATCGACTTGTGCAGCTTACCGTGAGAGTGTGCCTGAAGGCCACGCAATTATTGATGAGTCCATTTTAATGGACTATTATTACACCTAAGTTAACTTTAATCTTACTTTTTAGGTTTGTTAGTAACTATATTAAGTTATAAAATGTTTGTATGCATAATTATTTAAGATTACATCTATTTTATAGCATTCTATAACTTAATATGTAATGATTTTATGTTTTTATGTTGCAAGAATAATATTGGGAAAAGAACAAGGAGGGGAGGGTAAATTCCCCTTTCAAACAATCGGCTCCATCTTTTCCCCATCCTCCGGCCACCCTCAACACATCCCTCAAAAAATGCAAACCGCCGCCGGCCAAAATTAGAAAAAGGATTTTGAAAATCCCTTGGGAGGCAGAAGAGAAGAAATATAGAGGAGAGGTGGAGGGGATTGGAGAAAAGGGAAGGAACCATGCAATCATGCTTGAACTGTGCACCGCGCACCCTCCACCGCAAACACCCTACCAGCCTGCACTCCGCCTGCCCTCCCCGAGCACCCGCACCCTCTGCAGGTGCAGGCACAGCCAAAACCCTCCAACGTCCTACTACCCACCATGCAACCATCCTCCTCTGCAAGCGTGCACTTGCTCCAGCACCGTCACTGCCTGCAGGCACACATCACCAGCGCTTGCACTTCCAGCCAGGTACCCGCAAACACCGCGCCTTCTCTACTGCAAGCGCCCATTGCAGCACAGGCCACCATTCGCCTGCCCTTGCACTCCCGCAGGCATCACACGTGCCAGCTGCTCCTACCTCCCGCTCCAACAAACCCACAGTCCACATGCGCCTTCAACAGCAGAACCTGCACCTCATCAACTTCTGCAGCGCCTACCTTCAGTGCCACTGCAGCGCCTCACCACGTGCTTCCAGCCCGCGCGCACCTCCGTGCGTGCGCCTGCACTTCTCCACGCCACCGCTTGCAACCCCTTGCAGCACCTGCAGTCGCAGCCACACCCACATTCACGCCCGCCTATGCGCTCTGCAGAACGCCTGCGCACCTACGCCTCCACGTCTCCTTGCGCCTGCAGCACGCACGGTAGCAGCAGCTCCTCCATCGCCACCACTCCTCTCCTCCGGCAGGCCGACTCCGGCCATCTTGCGATGAACCGCTGCCACCACTGCAACAGCCTCGCTATAGCCAACCTCCTGTGGGAGTCTCTCTTCGATTAAACCTCTCTCCCATGCGCAAGGAGGAGAGAGGTAAAATCCCCTGTTTTTGTGTTAATTAAAATTTACATTTACTACCATTGCCACCAAAATCAATTTTAATTTATGATTATTTTATTGTGGAAAAATTGTGACTGCACACTTATGCTTTCTGATAATTACGTGGTTATTGATATTCACATGTTTCAACATTGGGTTTGGGATTAAAATGTGCACAAATTTTCCCTAATATATGTCAATTGAAAATTACATAAAATCATCACATATTTTTTGAATATTTAATTGAGGAAAAATTGCACATATACCCTTATATTTTTGAGTTATTGTGTATCTTCTTTCCGTCGCATTTCATGTCGGATTTTATTAGGGATTTCGCACTTGATTGAAAGAATACGAAATAATCGAGATTTTATTGCATCATTGCCTCCTTATGGACACGACCCGCTCCTAACCGAGTGGTTAATTTAATTATTGATTAGTCGATTTTTCAACCACTTAAATACTACAACAACACGTTATTTCATTTGCGAAACTTAATCGAAAGTGGAAAATCGATTTATCAAATTGGCGCCATTGCCGGGGAGGCAACGGACGCAATAGATTCACTTCATTATTTTTTAATATTTTGAGTTGCGCAATTATCTGATCAATTTTTTTTACTGTGCGAGGAATCTGACAAGGCGATGAGGCGCAACAGAGCGGCAATAGCAACCACGAGCTAAGCTACATGAGGAAAAGATGTAGGAGACCAAGATCCTGCTTTCACAAAGGATTCTCCATCGTCACAAAATTTATTTCTATCTTTTCACCCTTGTAGTAATTGGGGCCCACATTCTTTAGCTGCTAGGGCTTACAATTTTTTTTTTTTGCATGCGTGATTCTATTTTCTACTTGCCTGCCTTTAAAACCAATAAAGAAAATATCGAGTTGCCTATTTAGAAGTTGCATGCCCTTAGGTGCACGCATTTAGGGGTGATTGAGCAGATTATTAGATCTTATTATTGCATTGCAAGCATATTAACACGAAGATTGCTGGAGACAAGTACACCTTTCTAACTTTTGCATCCAGCTCCTGTTCATGCATTTGCATTCAAATTAAAATTCAAGACCACCAAGTTGTTTGAATTTACTAATTCAGTGGTCACATAACTAAAAGTGGGACTGATAATCAGATTCAACCCTAAAAGCAATTCACATTTGATCTGATTCTAAGGGACTTATCTGCGATTTCAAAGAAATTACAAAGATTTACGGTGTGTTGCACACTTCTGACACTGAGCATGCACATTAGGCACCGCACTAAGGCTCGATCCCTTAAGGCTATAGGCACCGATCTCTTTATCGGTGCAAACCCTCCTATTGTGCTTTGTGGTGGTGGTGATACTATCTTTCGACCAAGTGTTTTGATACTCCACGGAGGGGGACACCCCTTAAAGGAACAAAAGGGTAGTTAAGGGGCACCGCATACGCATCACCTCAAAGGAAGGGTTCGCCCTACTTGTATCCCTTTGTTCGTCCTTGGAGTAACTTCTCACTTGATCACCTGGGAGTATCATCAAAGCAAAGTATAGGTCCTAGGGCACTCAAAGGTTGAATTAAGGCACGTAATTGTAGTGAAAAACTTGTTTGGTCATTTATATTAACTAATTCGACCTGCGCAATAAAGAAGGTTAAGATTTCAAGTCCACACCCCTCTTATACCACTTACATGGGAATGGAGGGATAAGTCTTGATCTTTTGACTTATCTTTGCAGTGGAGGCTTCACTTACCCAATAAGAACCTGAATTGTGTTTTGTATGCTTGGTAGACGCTCTCTTGAGGGTAGTCTAGTGTTTGATCTTGAGCCTGAGAGAATTCTTAGGAGAGCTCACCTAGGAGAGAAAAAAGAAGGAATGGCTGATCAAGGAGCAAATCAACAAAGGACCCTAAGGGACTATTTTATTCCAACTAACCAACTGCACAAGCACTATGACGACCGGTAGGGGATAATCCGTATGAGATCAAGAGCAGTACCATGTCTTTATTGCCCTCTTTTTATGGTACTACCAGGGAGGACTCCTACCGGCATTTGGAGGAATTCACCGAGGTCTGTTCCGCGGTGAAGCTCCAAGGCTTTACTGATGAAGCCTTGATGAGGACTCTATTTCCTTTCTCCCTAAAGGATAAGGGCCAAGCACTGGTATCATACCCTCGATGCAAGGGTAAATGATTAGGCCACCCTTAAGGGAGAATTTTTGAAAAAGTATTTTCCTATGAGTAAAATCAACCATTACAGAAGAGAGATTATGGGTTTTACTCAACAGGAAGGGGACCAATTTCATGAGACTTGGGAGGGCTTTAATGACCTTCTTAGGTTATGCCCCCACCATCAAGTGCCAAGATGGCAGTTGGTCGAAAGGTTTTATAATGGATTATTTGAAAGGCATAGGCAAACCATCGATGCAGCCTGTGCAGGAACCTTCATGACCAGAACTGAGGATGAAGCTGGGCATTATTTGAAACATTAAGCGACAACTCCATACATCTATCCTCTGCCTATCAAGAAAGAAAACCATCAATCTTGCAAAGGAAGATAGAGGCCCATGAAGTCGGGGCTTCTCAGGATTTGGCTTATCAGATTCACCTATTGAATAAAAACTTTGATAGGCTTTTAGAAAACCCCGGCATGAACCCGCAAGCAGCGTCTATCTTTCAAGCTTCAAGAGATTGCTCCATTTGCCAAAGCACAATGCATGCCACTGAGGAGTGCCATCAGGCAAATCAATTCCTTGAGTTGATTCAGGCCAACTTAAACATGGCCCAAGGTTTCCGCCCCCCTCTCAATAACCCTTATTCCAATACCTATAATTCAGGGTGGCGGAACCATCCAAACTTCTCTTGGAAGCAAGGTGATGCTTCTAACTCAGGGAATACAAGACCCTTACCTCCCTAGCCCATATACCAACCATCTTATTTTAACCCTCCTCAGAATAAGCCCTCTGAGATGGATGAACTGAAGGCCATGATGAAAGCAATGCAAGAGCATCAGAATATGGTCATCCAATCTTAGAATAAGATGATTACTGATATGCAATCCCAAATTGGTCATCTTACTGAGGCAGTTAGGCAACGTGATCTGGGGAAGCTGCCTAGCTCTTTTGAGGAGAACCCTAAGGGCAAGGGGGTTGTATTCAGTGAGCACGCCCAAGCAGTGACCATGTTGAGGAGTGGAAAAAAGATTGACAAGCCTGATAACACTCTTACGGTTACATCTCAGAATTCTCCTTCCACACCTGACCCAACTTCCATCTCCAACGAGGAAGAGCCACACTGCTCTCCCTCGCACAAAATCACCCATAATGAGGATGTCATCCTTCCACCACCCCTTTCCCGCCATGATGACCCCTCTACCCAGAAGCCAAGGGTGCCCTATCCAGAGCGCCTATCTGCTCCTGGGGAATCTTCTGTTGGCTCGTTTGGAGCTAAGGATAGGATGGAAGAGATTATGGATACTTTTAGGCAAGTCCAGATTAACTTGCCTCTGTTGGAAGCGATTAAATAGATTCCGTCCTATGCCAAGTTTCTGAAGGACCTGTGCATCCAGAAGCACTGATCTAGGAAACAGGTCCAAACCAAGGTCATCCTGCTTGACCATGTTAGCTCGATTCTCTAGCATGGAACACCCCCCAAAATGAAAGACCCAAGGGCCCTGTATATTTCAGTGGTTATAGGCAACCAACACATTGACGAGGCTCTGCTCGATCTGGGTGCGGGGGTGAACATTCTACCGAGCTCTGTCTATGACCTTTTGGGAGGAGGCAAGCTAAAGCCTAGTCCAGTAATCCTCCAAGTTGCAAACAGATCACTTAAGACACCACGGGGATTGTTGGAAGATGTCCTTGTGAGAGTGGAGGATTTCTTCTTCCCTGTTGACTTTCTGGTGCCTGATACTGACCCATCTAATAAGCCCACAAAGCCGTCCATTATTCTGGGATGCCCCTTCTTGGCCACAGCCAATGACTCTATAAATTATAGATTTGGGGCACTTAAAATGGGCTTTGGGAACAAGAAGATCTGATTGAATGTTTTGATACTTACAAGCAACCCAGATTTGAAGATTGTTCTCAGATTGAGGTCATTGATGAAATAATTGAAGAGACTACTCTAGCACTCTTATGTTGAGATTCCCTTCAGAAGGTCATATCTAAGGACCATCCCTCGATTATTAAAGAAACTAAAAGTGAAATGCCCGAACTAGAAGAGTTGCTGGGGATACACACTGAGTCTCTGTCCCCACCTTGGACTGTGAAGGTAGATCCACTGCCTGAGGTGGGGACATCTCAACTAAAACCCTCAATCCAAAATGGTCCTGAATTGGAGTTGAAACCCCTCCCGAGCACATTGAAATATGCTTTCCTTGGCCCTAATAACACGCTCCCCGTTATTATCTCGTCTGCATTATCTGAATTGTAGGAGGGAGCTCTACTTGAGTGTTTACAAAAGCAAAAGGAAGCAATTTCCTGGACAATTGCTGATATTAAGGGTGTTGATCCCTCTCTTTGCATGCATCATATATACACAGACAAGTCTGTGAAGCCTTTCCGAGATATGCAGAGAAGGCTCAATCCAAATATGCAGGAGGTTGTTAGAAAGGAGATTCTGAAATGGCTGGATGCAGGGATTATCTATCCCATTTCAGATAGTAAATGGGTCAGTCCTATTCACATAGTTCCCAAAAAGGTAGGAATCACTGTGGAAGAGAATGACCAAGGAGAACTGGTAACCACTAGACCCTAACTGGTTGGTGGGTCTGCATTGATTACTGCCGTTTAAACACGGCTACTCAGAAAGACTATTTCCCCTTACCGTTTATTGATCAAATTTTGGAACGATTGGTGGGAACAAGTACTTTTGTTTTCTTTATGGGTACTCTTGGTACAATCATATAGCCATTTTTCCTGACGATCAGGAGTGTACCACCTTCACGAGTCCGTATGGCACTTTTGCATTCCGCTGAATGCCATTCGGGTTATGTAATGCTCTTGCCACTTTCCAACGTTGTATGATGGCTATCTTTTCTGATATGATCGACGAGTTCATTGAAATTTTCATGGATGACTTCTCCATTTATGGCTCGTCATTTGACCTATGCCTTTCTCACCTTGGTAAAGTCTTAACCCGTTGCGAAGAGGCAAAGCTGGTGCTTAGTTGGGAGAAAAGCCCCTTTATGGTCCAGCAAGGCATTGTGTTAAGGCATATAGTTTCTGAGAGAGGATTAGAGGTGGACACCACAAAAATTGATTCCATCTCTAACCTTCCATTTCCAGCCAATGTTTGTCAGGTTAGATCTTTCCTTGGCCATGCTAGATTTTATAGGCACTTCATTAGAGATTTCAGTAAAATCTCTAAGCCACTCTGCGACCTGTTAGCGAAGGATGTCTCCTTCGATTTTGATGATAGATGTGGCGAGGCTTTCCAAGTTTTGAAGAATGCCCTCATTACCACGTCAATTCTCCAAGCACTAGATTGGACCCTCCCGTTTGAGCTTATGTGCGATGCTTTTGATTTTGCAGTGGGAGCGATCTTAGGTCAAAGGGTTGATGGAAAACCTCATGTGCTGCATTATGCCAGCAAGACCCTTATGGATCCTAGGCAAAACTACACGGTCACTGAAAAGGAACTACTTGCTATAGTATTTGATTTGGAAAAGTTTCGGTCTTATCTTTTGGGATCTAGGGTTGTAGTGTTCATTGATCATTCTGCCCTAAAGCATCTTCTAGCTAAAAAGGACAGCAAACCTGACCTAATTCATTGGATTCTGCTACTCCAAGAATTTGACTTGAAAATTAAAGACAAGAAAGGAGTTGAGAATGTGGTAGCAGACCATTTGTCTAGGATCCCTATTGAGGCATCAAACCCTACTGACGGTATTCAAGAGACTTTCCCTAATGAGTCTCTGATGGCTGTGGAAGCTAAAACTCCTTGGTTCGCTGACATAGTGAACTATCTGGTCATGGGCATTACCCCCAGTACTTGGGACAAGCAGAAGCGAGACAGGTTTCTTGCCAACGCTAAATTTTATCACTGGGAGGAACCCGAGCTTTTTAGAATAGGCCCTGACCATCTTTTTAGCCGTTGCGTCCCTGATGAAGAACAAAGAAGTGTTATGAGTTTCTGCCATGACCTCCATTGTGGGGGAGATTTTAGTGGGAAGAAGACTGCCTATAAGGTTCTTCAGTCTGACTTTTTGTGGCCCACATTATTCCAAGATGCACATACGTATGTGGGTGCATGTCTACGTTGCCAGCAGACAGGAACCATTGGAAAAAGAGATGAGATGCCCCAACAACCTATTCTCCCTATTGAAATCTTTGATATTTGTGGCATTGACTTCATGGGTTCCTTTCCTATGTCCTTCAAATATGAATACATCCTTGTGGCTGTAGACTATTTATCCGAATGGATAGAAGCCATACCCATGCGAACCAATGACTATTCCGTGGTCTTTGGCTTTATTAAGGCTAATATCATTTCTCGGTATGGGTGCCCAAGGACGATCATAAGTGATGGAGGACCTCACTTTAAGAATGTACACTTCACAAGACTACTCCAAAATTTGGGAGTCAACCACATGATAACTGCACCTTATCATCCCCAAACGAGTGGACAAGTTGAAGTGTCTAATAGGGAGATTAAGCGAATTTTAGTAAAAACTGTCAGGCCTGATCGGAAGGATTGGTCTAGAAACTAAATGATGCTCTTTGGGCCTACAGAACTGCATCTAAGACTCCCTTTGGCATGTCTCCTTTCCGTCTTGTCTATGGAAAAGCATGCCACCTTCCCGTTGAAATCCAACATAAAGCTTATTGGGTTATTAACAATGTTAACTTGAATCTGGATAAAGCGAGAAAGGCACGTATGTTAGAATTAAGTGAGCTTGAGGAGCTTCGTAGTGAAGCTTATGAAACTTCTCAAGCTTACAAGCAACGTACAAAAGTCTTCCATGACAAGCACATCATTAGAAAGACTTCTGAGCCCAACCAGTGGGTCTGGCTTTTCAATTCTACACTTAAATTATTTCCTGGAAAGCTCAAGTCCCGTTGGGATGGGCCATACGTTGTTATCAATACTTTCCCTCATGGAGCTGTAGAGATTTGGAACCCTATTTCAAGTGCGAGCTTTAAGGTAAATGGCCAGCGACTTAAACCGTATATTACTCTTTCAGATGGCTAGGTTTTGGACGCACTTCAGCTTGAGGAGCCTTAGCTCCTCCCACTCTCCTCCTCAGGTGATATTCTTCTATGTCTGCATTTTTTTTTTCCCAATGAGGACATTGTCAGTCTTAGGCATGGGGGTGTATAACCTGAGAATGTTTATGGCATTTATAAATATTTCCATACATATACTTTTATATGTATAAAAAAAAGAGAAAGCCCAAGTTTATAATTTAACATTGTTTCTGAGGCAACATAACACCTATCGCATTCCACCAAATATGACCCATACCTACCTTTTAGTATTTCTGATCACCCGAATATTGGTTGAGGACTCTAACTTAGTTGTAGAGTTATTAGGACTTCAATTGAAGTGTGGATGCCATGTGAGGCTACCAAATAGTGAGTACAATTACTAAATCTGGCGAGATTTGTGATCTCAGAAAGAAAGAAAAGAGTGAGTGCCTAGGAACATCAAGAGAGCACAATTGTGTAGCCTCTCTCAGAGTTGACTTGTCTAATAGTCTATTAATCTAGAGTCTGTAGTACTAGACTACATGTAGCACCAGATGAGTGTGTGCCACCAAATACAAATCCATTCTACTCGATATCTCCTACCTAAGCCAAAAGTCGGGGTCAAATTACAGATTATCTTCTGCTTTATCCCCAAGGGAAGTAGTTGCCTCTCCCGACAGAAATATTTACCAAGGGTGAAGTATGAACTTCCAATGCGAATTGGCTTTTTCACTTGGATCTATTACCTAGGATATCATCACTTCACATTTGTCTGGATCTCTAAAGTTCTGAAGTAAGAAAAGAAGAAATCTTTTGATTACTTCTATTATTTTTCATTTTTGCTAGGGACTAGCAAATCTTAGGCATGGGGGTATTTGATGAGTCCATTTTAATGAACTATTATTACGCCTAAGTTAACTTTAATCTTACCCTTTAGGTTTGTTAATAACTATATTAAGTTATAGAATATTTGCATGCATCATTATTTAAGTTTACATCTATTTTATAGCATTCTATAACTTAATATGTAATGATTATATGTTTTTATATTGTAGGAATAATATTGGGAAAAGAACAAGGAGGGGAGGGTAGATTCCCCTTTCAAACAACTGGCTCCATCTTTTCCCCATCCTCTGGCCACCCTCAACACATCCCTCAACAAATGCAAATCACTGCCGGCCAAAATTAGAAAAAGGATATTGAAAATCCCTTGGGAGGAGGAAGAGAAGAAATATAGAGGAGAGGCGGAGGGGATTGGAGAAAAGGGAAGGAACCGTGCAATTGTGCTTCCACTGTGCACCGCACACCCTCCACCGTAAACACCCTACCAGCCTGCACTCCGCCTGCCCTCACCGCGCACCCGCGCAAGCACGGCAAAACCCTCCAACGTCCTACTGCCCACTGCGCAACCATCCTCCTCTACAGGCGTGCACTCGCTCCAGCACCATCACCACCTGTAGGAGCACACCGCCAGCACTTGCACCTCCAGCCAGACACCCGCAGGCACCATGCCTTCTCTACTGCAAGCACCCACCACAGTGCAGGCCACCCTCCGCCTACCCTTGCACGCTCGCAAGCACCGCACGCGCCAGTAGCGCCTGCCTCCTGCTCCAACAGACCCACAGTCCGCGTGCGCCTTCAACAGCAGAACCCGCGCCTTATCAACTTCTGCAGCGCCCACCTCCACCACCACTGTAGCGCCTCACCACACTCTTCCAGCCCACGCGCACCTCCGTGCATGCACCTGCACTTCACCGCGTCACCGCCTGCAACCCTGCGCAGCACCTGCTGCCGCAGCTACACCCACGTCCGCATGTGCCTGTGCACTCTGCAGAATGCCCGCGCACCTACGCCTCCGCGTCTCCTTGCGTCTGTAGCAGCTCGTCCACCACTGCCACTCCTCTCCTCCGGCAGGCCAGCTCCGGCCATCTCGCGACGAACTGCTGCCACCAGCACGACGGCCTCGCTACAGCCAACTACCTGTGGGAGTCTCTCCTCGATTGAACATCTCTCCCATGCGCAGGGAGGAGAGAGGTAAAATCCCCTATTTTTATGTTAATTAAAAATTACATTTACTGCCATTGCCACCAAAATCAATTTTAATTTGTGATTATTTTATTGTGGCAAAATTGTGACTGCACACTCATGCATTCTGATAATTGCGCGGTTATTGATATTCACATGTTTCAACATTGGTTTTAGGATTAAAATGTGCACAAATTTTCTCTAATATATGTCAATTGAAAATTACATAAAATCATCACATATTTATTGAATATTTCAGTGAGGAAAAATTGCACATATAACCTTATATTTTTGAGTTATTATGCATCTTCTTTCCATCACATTTCATGTCGGATTTGATTAGGGATTTCACACTTGATTGAAAGAATACGAAATAATCAAGATTTTATTGCATCATTGCCTCCCTGTGGACATGACCCACTCCTAACCGAGTGGTTATTTTAATTGTTGATTAGTCGATTTTTCCACCACTTAAATACTACAACAACGCGTTATTTCATTTGTGAAACTTAATCGAAAGTGGAAAATCGACTTATCAGTTATCACCAGCCACCACCACCAGCAACCACTACCTGCAACCATCCATGTTGATTTAAGACTTCTGGGAAAGTTCCCAGATGTCTGATCTCCCAACAGTATCTTCTTCCTCTTTTCTTTTTCCCTTGTTACACCTCCATCGAGCTATACACACCACCGCCACCTCCTCATCGACCCTCAACGCACATCACTGTAACCCCCCCACTATAGCACGCAGTAGCGCACTCACAACTTGAGGGCATCCGCGACCTCCACGCTTCTTCTACGCACGTTCAGCCCGCTCGTGTGTGGAGATCTCCCAAAGCAGTAACTCCTCCGCACCTGTACCTGTCGTGAGTGTCGCACCTCCAACAGCAACTAGCAGTCTGTGCATGCAATGGCCTCTTCTAGCAGAAGCTGTGCGTGCAGCAGCTTCCTCTCCCATACGCTGTGTATGTCCACACGCGATGCCAGTTGCCCACGCAGATGCAGCAGCTACTGCCGCCATGCCTATAGCGTGCAGCAGAACCTACTGTGCTCTGCCAGCTCCTCACCCCGTGCGGCCAACAGTAGCAACTGCTGCATTCGCCACCAGCTCCAGTAGTCGTGCCTCCCCACGTGCGCGCGCGTGCCTCCACAGCAACAGCCAACAGCCACCATCGGAACCCACCTTCACCGTAGCTCCGTCCAGCTGGCTCCGACTGCCTCTTACTTCGCCATGACCACCATCACGAAGTCCGCGGTCAGAGATCTTCCTCCGAGCTTCGCACCATCAGCCTTGGTCTCCTCCTCACACATAGACAAGGGGAAGCCATTCCCCTGTTTTGCTACAGTAAATGGGGTATTAGTTTCTACATTCAATGCCATTGCAAACTTTTATTTTTATTTTATTATTGTGAACATTGCATTGAGCTCCCTCTTTTTTGGTATAAATGTAATTTCAGATTATGCTCTCATTCAAACTCATATTTAACATGGTTCTCGACATAATTTTTGGGGGAAACAATCCATGAACATCTATTTTTAACCCGTACGAGTTTTAATGGGCCATTACCTCCCTGTGGATATGACCCGCTCTCTTGAGTGGTTTATTTTCAATTTAATACTTTGATTAGTTGATTTTCCACCACTTTAAAATACAACAACAAATCATCTTAATCATCTTATTTGAAAGCTAAAATCGACACATCATGTACAGTGCTGCTTCTGTAGCATATTCACAGATCTTGTGGATGAAACAAATACTTAGAGTTTTTTTTTTTTTTGAAACTGAAAGGAAAGCTATCGTGCTACGATAGCAATCTGGGAGGGCATTTTATTAGTCATATATGGGAAAAAAATAGGGAGAGTTACTTTACAGATGCCCACCTATGTATAAGGGACCAGCACATTGGTCTCTCCTGAAACAAAATCTCATTCCTTGCCCTCCACACACACCATAAAGTCGCTACCATGCACAAGTGCAGCCTGCTGTGCAGTAGGAAGCTTTGCCACAGGGACTCCCATGGGGGAAGCGGCTCCTGGCAAGTTCTTCTCCAGATTGCATCCGTAATCAAACATGACGAAAAGATTTGGCTCAAGCTGTCAGTGTGCAACCCACAGAGATGTCACTCTTGCAACGTAGCGCCCATCATCCTATGTCTCAGGTTTGCTGTAATCAGGCCCTCCATTCTATTCTGCCAAAGAAATATTTGCACTTTGAGTGGAACCTTTAAGAGCTAAAGCTTTTTGCCAATTGGATCACTCTCCATATTCCTACCAGTAACCATCATTTTTCCATATGCATGCTCTGTTGTATAAATGCCATCCCATATATAACTATCCTCCACTCCAGCTCTTAGTTTGAAGCACTGCAAATCTAAAATCATTTCAGCCTTTCCTCCCATAGTCAAGTTCCCTCCCTGCTTGTTTCTGTCTCATTCATCTCCCAACAACCTTCCTGTTTAGACCAATAGTTGCTCACCACGCACTCCTTATCTGCAGCAGTTGTGTACACCCTTGGGTAGGCCTCCTTTAGAGAACCCAGCGGGGACCATTCCTCCTTCTAGAAGTTAAAAGCATTGCCATCTCCTAACATTGGCCATAGCAGGTGCCAGTTGTTCTCAAGGGCTTGAACTACAAATCGCTAAAAAGGGGATGGTTTGGATGGGCATAGTCTCCTCAGCACACTGTTGGTGTTGCCGTAGCTTCCCTTAATGAGTTTAGTCCACAACTTCTCTTCCCCATTGAGGATTTCTATTTCCCATTTGATTAGTAATGCCTCATTGGACTTCATTAGTGATTTTATCCCCAAACCTCCACATTTCTTGGGATAGCATAGCTGCTCCCACTTCAGTGGCTGCATGAATTTGCCCTCATGTCGCACACCCTTCCAGAAGAACCACTTTTGCATCAAGTCAATGCACTTCCAAATAGATTTAGGGACTTTGAAAATGGTGAAGTAGAAGACCAAGATAGAGGTAATGACAAAGTTCAACAAAATGAGCCTTCCTCCCTTAGCAAGAACCTGCTATTCCAACCTTCTAGTTTGGTGGAGATCTTACCAAAGAGAAAGTTCCAATCACTCTTTCTCAACTTTGAATATCTCAGGGGCAGCCCCAAGTATTTGATTGGCAATGTAGTACGTGGAGTACCCAAGATAGCTGAGAGTGTACCTTGTTCATGATCGCTAAGACCAAAGCATACCAAGGAAGATTTCTCTCTATTCAATTTCAGACCTAAGATATCCCCAAAAATCTTAACCATGTGCCATAATGCTTGGGCTTCAGCTCCTATCCCCTCAACAAAAAAAATGATGTCATCTGAATATTGAAGTACAAGAGCCATAGCTCTCTTGCTGGAAATTGAGTAGCCTCTAATGACACCAGCCTCGGATAGCTTGCAAGCATATCTAGCTAGACCATCCACCACAATATTAAAGACCAAGGGAGCTAGTGGGGATCCTTGCTTGACTCTGCATTGTGGTTGAATCCATGCCCCACAGGGTTTGCCATTGATCAAAGGGGTAAAGGAGGTAGTAGTGATGCAGCGCTTCATCCACTGGATCCAAAAGGGTGGGAAACCTCTTCTTTTGAACACCTTCCACAGGTAGGGCCAAGAAATAGAGTCATAAGCCTTTTGGAAATCCACTTTCCACCTAAAGGCTTTGCACTTCCACCTATGCCATCCACTCACCATCTCCTGAGCCATAATGAAGGATTCATGTAAAGATCTGTTAGGGAGGAACCTTGACTAAACCGGGTGAATCAGTTCTTGCAGGATTGTCCTCAATCTATTCACCAATATTTTTCTCACCACCAAATAAATGGAATTCGAGAGAGCTATAGGTCTGAAATCAGAGAACCTCTCTTCCCCTTACATCTTTGGTAACAGGAAAATATAGGATCTATTGATCTTATCAAACCCAAAGTTACCTCCCTCAAACTCCTTGATAACTTCCATCACTTCCTTACCAAGCAAGTTTGACATGTCTTTATAGAAAAGAACTTGAATATCATCAGGTCCAAGGGATCCTTCATTATTAAGATCACTTATGGCATCCACAGCCTCTTTCTCAGAGATAGTTGCAATCAGCCTGGAAACTTGTTCATCTGAAATTCGAGGAGAATCATTTGCAGCCATTCTCCACATTCCCCTGCCTACTGCCTGTGAGGTTTCCCTATAATATTTGATGGCTTCAGATCTAATCTCTTGCATGGAAGATATTCTCCGACCTTCCTTGACAATGGAGGATATTATATTCAACCTTTTGTGAGAGCCGACTGCAAGGTGGAAAAATTTGGTGTTGGCATCCCCCTCTTTAAGCCAAAGCTACCTTGAACATTCCCACCAATCCATCCCTTGCTTCAGATCCTCTTCTGCAACCACCTTTTGCCACATCCTCCTTGCATCTTTTTCTTGATCAGATAGGGGGGCTGCTACTTCCTTTGCATCCAGTCCTTGAATTTCCATCAAGCCCTCAAGGCGCCTTTGTTGTGTTAAAGTAGAAATCATAGACCCATACTCCTTGAGAATGGTGCACATGGCAACCAATTTAGAGGCTAGCCTTATACTAGCCGATCCTTCCACTTGCTTGGCCCTCCATCGCACCTCAAGCATCTAACAGAAACCTGGCTCTCTTAGCCACAACCTTCTAAACTTGAAGTAGGACCCTATGTGCACATGCTTGCCGCTGTCCCAGACCAATGGTGTGTGGTCTGAAAATGGGCACTCCAACCCAGACACAGATGATAGTTGATACCTGTCCAATGGACGTGCATTCCTAATGAATCTATCTATCTTTGACATCAGGCCATTTCCATTTCTCCTTGTGAATTATGCTCCAAAAGATGGGAAATCACCCAAGCCTAGACTTTGTACTGTTAGCTGGAACCCAAGAGGGGCACTATCCATCAAACCATTCGATCTGTCCATCCTTGTTAGAACACAATTAAAATCCCCACCCATAAGCCATGCAGCCCTTGTATGTACTCTGCTGTTGTTGCCCAATCCTCCCATAACTTGTGTGTCACAGAGGCAGCACAGGGTCCATACACACCTGTAATGAAGCATTCACCCTCCCCTTGAGTCCTCTTGCATTTACACATGATCATATGTCTGGCTCCATGTACCTCCATCACTTGCAAACATGCTTTTCTCCACTAAAAAGCAATGCCACTTGATCTGCCTTGTGAATTGACAGCCACACATTCAGCAGCACCTGCACTTGCCAAGTCATTCCATGCCCTATCATCCTCTCTCTCGATGTGCATTTCTTGGATAATTGCAAAGTCAATCTCCTACTTCCTCAGATATCTCGAGAGGGAGGCCCTCCAGCTTTTATCATGCAGCCTACACACATTCCAGGAGAGGATTCTCATCTCCCCCATTGGACACTGATGGGAATACCATCATGAGTCCTAATTAGCTCATTTTGACCCAAAAAAGAGAACAAAATCTCCTACATAACCAATTGGAGGTCTTAATTTAATGAATGACCATTTTGAGAGAAAAGTAAGAAATAAGGGGTAAAACTGCAATTTTACCATTGCAGTACAACAATGGGTTTTCTAATGGGCTAAACACAGGCCAAATGATCTTAACAAGATAAAAAGTGAGTTGGTTCCAACAAAAAAGGATTCATGTGAATCCTAGGAATTAAATGACTTCTTGTAACCCTAAAATAGACCCACTTGATTTAACAAGGTTCTGGTTAGGATAAAATTCACCTAAACCCTCTAAAAATCATGTAAAAATATTCTCTAGGGTTTAAGGCCTTCAATTTAGCCCCTAGAACCTATTTCAACCTAAATTAGGGTCTCAGACAAATATTTACCCTAAAGTAGGTTTTTATGTAAATTTCCCAGTCAAACATGGTCAAACTTAAAATCAAACTACGCCATTGGATTCCTTAGGTCCAAATTAAGTTTGTACCAAAATTTGGACCTAAGGGGAAATCATCTTGACCTACTTTGCAAACAGGTCCAGCATAATTACATTTCTACCCCTATCTTTTGAAAACCTCTGCAGAAACCCCCATAGCTTTGTCTTCTTTCTTTGCAATTAGGTCCCTCTGCCATTATAGCGGAGGGAATCCTACTCTGGTGAGAATTCAAGGGCAAGATCTCTCTGATTTCTCAGAGAATCCCCATCAAAATTGAAAGGGAGATTCTCTAAGAAATCTCCTCCAGTATGAACATAATTCGAGGCTCTATTTGGTACCCAATCTCTCATGCGAATGCAAGAGAGATTCAGGTCTCCTTCAAGCTTCCATCTCCAACGAGCTTGTTGTGCTTGGAAGCTTGGCTTCCAAGCACAAATCCTTCCTCCAAGGCCTATAAAAGCATACCCAAATCACCCCACATCTCCTATGCTTGAAATTGGCTAGAGAATCCCCGAAATTCATCTCTTCCACCTCTAGCCAGTGGCTCAACAAGCTCCGATGGCCTCCTTCTCTTTCCCTCGTCGCCCAGCCATAATACCAGTGGTAGGGTTCTGTTAAGACCTGTGCCACCAAAACCCTTTTAAGACGTCTGGAAATAAATTTTTGCGTGCGTACGACCGCGAGTCTACGCATGTGATGCGCGCAGACGGATCCCTAGCTGCCCTCTTCTCTTTCTTCCTGCCCTCGCTGACTTGCAGAGCTGCCCCCATGCCTACATATATCCCCTCCCCTCTCCCTCATTCGCCACCCCACACCATCCATCTTCTCCTACCTCCAGCGCGAGAGCGAGAGTGACAGTGAGCGCAGTAGCTACAGCCGAGTGCAGCGGCGGAGAGGAGAGGAGCAGCGAGAGGGAAGAGAAGAGAGTGTGTGAGCCATGAGAGAGAGAGAGCTCACCGGAGCAGCTCGAGGCTGGTCGGCATGCGCGAGGTAGAGTATGTGTCGGGGAGGTTCCCCCGACGCTGCTGTAGCTACAGCAGTAGACGAGTGGCTGCATGGCGAGGTCACGTGTAGCAGGAAGAAGACGAAGGAGGTTCTGATTCTGGGATTTTTCCCAAAATCAGATGTCTGGGCCTACATCCAGACGACGTGGACGACGTCTGGAGGAAGCTCCAGACGACTGAGAGGTATGTTTTGCCTCTTATGCTTCCTTTTGCGGACATCTGTTGCATGCCGTGTTGAGAGATTCTACGTACGCGTGCAAGTTTCATTTCGAGAAGGTGTGGGACACGCCCTCCCACGCGGTTCAGATGTCTGGGCGAGTCACCAGACTGTGAAGAGTGTCTCCAGACGTCCGGAGGGATAGTCGGACGTCTGGAACTAGGTCCAGATGGTTCAACACGATCCCTGGATGTCTGAGGAGTAGCACAGAGTGAGGTATGGATCTGGACACCTTTTAAGACATCTGGAAGATGTTCCAGACGTCTGATTTGAGTCAAAGTTGTCATTTTTGTCTTGTTTAGGGTCCGTTCGAGGTTCGATTTCCGCGTTGAAGATTCTGTTCTTCTTCGTATAAGTTCCTCTACTTGTTGGAATGCTTTTTATCATATTCTGAGTGGTTTCTTGTGGTTGATCCTTGTGTTAGGACCTTGTTCTGTTGTAGATTTAGGGGTTGCAGAGGCACGTGGACCTGCCGATCACGCCCCCATTACTCCCGATTTTGCGGGTAGAGTAGCTTCCCTTAGTTAATTACAAACATAAATGCATATCTAGAATGAATGATAGATCCTAGGGTATGGCATGAATCCTAGGACCAGAAAAACTAGATTTAATAATAGATCCTAGGGTATGGCATGAATCCTAGGACTAGAAACACTGGAACGATTATATTAAATGCCTGAAATGCAGTCTTGAAATGAGTAGGAATAATAATTGCCTGTAATTGGTTAACAGCTGCCTCTGAAATGTAGAGTACTGCTGTTAGTAACTGCTACATGTAATTTCTCTTAGTTGAAATTAAATATGAGCTGCTTGTATATAAATTGGAAAAGAAAGATTGAATGTTGGAAACACATGCTACATGCGAATAAAACTGAATGATGAAACCTAGTATGGCTTGGCCTGAGGAACATGAGCATGAACCCTAGGGGAATTAGGAGTAGAGCTCCTGGAAATAAATAGAATGGAACTAGAAAAGTGAATGGGAAAGTGTGTTGTCTCTTAGGTACGTGGTACCAAGGGAAGCACATGTTACCTCTTAGTGCAGAGCGGAGCTAGCCGCCCTAGGGTTGAGAGCTGGGGTTAGGTCTGGCCACTTTGTACCGACTTTTGGCCATCGTGTACATAGTATCAGGGAGAGATACTAGTGTAGGGAGAGAGCTAGCCACCCTACGGGGCCCGGGGTTCAGCTAGCTGTCCTACATCGACTTGTTAGGCCCACTGGGCAAACCAGGGTAGTCAGGGGTGGGTGCGAGGACTGTGGAGGGGCGAGACCCCTGTTTGGTTATTGTAGAGGGGCTAAACCCTTGTTACTGAGAGGGCTCTGCCCTATACTGGTTCCGTGCTGTGCTTTGGACGCACTCGTTAACGGAAACGACTGACCGCGTGCCAGTGAGGGGTAGCTACCCGTGCATTTATCCTGTGTGTCGTAGTCACCGTTACGTCTGTCAGCGACCTTGGGGTGGTTGATTGAGGGTAGGACCACCACGGGGGACTCTCCCTGCCAGGAGAGCACCACGTGCTACTTCTACTCTTCGGAAAAGACTGCAATCAAGATCGTTCCTACAAGGAACATTCGAGATCAAGAAAAAGACCTGATAAATAAACCAAGTGATGAAAGAAAGAATAATTAGTTGAATAAAGAAAGAAATTGAAAACAACAGCTAGATGTCCACCTTTACTGTTTCTCTTAGTTAGCTGGTTGCCACTCTACTCAGCGTTGTACTTACGTGTCGTACTTACCACCTTTTTCTTGTCCAGGTGTTGAGCAGCCAGAGCCTACGGCTACGGAGGGTGCTAGGCCTAGTAGAGCCTAGTAGTTATACTTTTGTTGTACCCATTTTCTGTAATAGTGAGTCTTTTGTTATGCTTTTGTACTCTTTATTGTAAAGTTCATAATTCTGTACCTGTTTAAAAATTTCCTACTATTGTGGTGGTGTGTACTGTAGTAGTTACTTTTTTACTGCTGTACTTTGTTACTATTAGTTACTTGCATGGTGAATGTGGTTTATTTTATTGCTTTTTGGTTACTTTCTCATTGGATGACTGGGTCTTGGGATCAGTCAAGTCGGTTCGATTCTCATGTCCTGTAGTGATTCGGGAACCAGGTCATAACAAGATGGTATCAGAGCAAGGTCGTCCCGAGAAGTGAACCAACTAGTTGTAAAATAACCAATTCACGTGCTTGTAACTGAGTAACCACCACAACATATCTCTTGACATCTGTTCTGGGGTTCTTTCGTTGATTGACGACTGGAATTGACATCTTTTCTGTTCTATGTTCGTGTCTCCTTACAGGAGATGCCTCGATGAGGGGGTAGCGAGGCGGGCTGCGGACTTGGCCGAGGACGAGGTTGGAGGGGCAGGCACGTTGAGCCCGACACCTCTGTGGACCAGCCACTACTCCCGAGCATTCAAGCCCAGGACCTCACCCAACTGATACGGGAGATCATATGAGAGGAGCTTCACCCACTGCCATGAGCGCCTCACCCTAGGGCTGCGGAGGGGGAGTCCTCTGTGGGACCGCGAGATGGACATGGTGCTGGACGTGGGGGAGGGGGTGTCCCTCCACCGCCCCCACCTTCTTCCGACACCTTAGAGCATGAGGCCTCCTTATCAGGAGGTGTACCAGTGTCTCCCCTTCAGCGCCATTATGAGCTTTTCGAACAATTTTGGAAGTTGAAGCCCCCCTCCTTCAAGGGGGATGAGGACCCGACCGAGGCGGAGGACTGGCTCAAGTAGATCGAGAAGGTGTTTGACACCCTTCGCCCCCCTGTGGAGTGCTGCGTGGCCTTTGCCACGTACTAGCTGAAGAACGTAGCACACAGGTGGTGGAGGGCAGTTAGGGGTCAGGAGAGGGACGAGCCAACTTGGGACTAGTTTGTCACCCTCTTCTACGAGTAGTATTTCCCTCAGACGTGGCAGGACCAGAGGAGGTGGGAGTTCCACACTCTCCACCAAGGGACGATGATCGTGAGCACGTACCGCACGTGTTTCTTGGAGCTATCTCGTTTTGCAGCGACAGCCGTGGCTACCGAGGAGGAGCGCCTTTGGAGGTTCACCGAGGAGCTCTGGCCTGCTATCCGAGGGTATGTCAAACCCCTGAAGCTTCCTACGTTCTCGAGGGTGGTGGAGGCAACCACGACGTATGAAAAGACAAACCCGTCAGCACGTGACACTCACAGCGGGCGGAAGAGGCCCTACCAGCCAGACTTCTCATAGGGCCGACGAGAGAGGAGGCATGTGGAGCCCGCAGGAGAGCCGTCACACTTTGCGGGGCCATCAGTGGCCTTTGGGGTTCCTGGATAGGGGCCAACTGCTAGCATTGGACCCCTGCCTAGCCGTCAGCAAGGACCCATTGAGGGTGGGAGTCGAGTTCCCCTTTGCTACCAGTGTGGTCAGCTGGGCCACATCAGGAGGGACTACCCGTCTAGGGTAGGAGGCCAGCAGATGCTCCCCGTGCCGAGCATTGGAGGGCGAGCAGGAGGCCGTGGCTTCCATGTGCGAGGAGGAGGACAGCAGTCGCGGGGAGGGTACTGGCCAGCGGCTACCCGTCTAACTCAGAGTGTGGCTACTTTGTTCGCACCTAGGGCTGAGGGCTGTATCATCGCCCTGACACACAGGGAAGCCAGAGCTTCAGGATCAGTAGTGGCAGGTATGGTTACAGTTTCCGGTAGACTTGTTTACACACTTTTCGATTCCGACGCCACGCACTCGTTTGTCGCTGCCAGTTTTGCTGTTAGTTTGGGGCAGGACTGTGTGTTGTTAGAGGATCCGTTTATGATCAGAGGTCCGGGTGGTCAACTGTTTGTAGCTGAGGAGTTTTACACAAGTTGTGAGGTCAGTGTTGGGGGACACAGCCTTCCCGCTGACCTGATTATGATACAGATGGAGGACTTTGGCATGATTTTGGGGATGGACTAGCTGTCCGCTTACCACGCCTTGGTGGACTGCTTTGAGAGGAGGATTATGTTCTCCATACTGGAGTTGCCTTCTTTCGAGTTCCACGGGCAGCCAGTGGATGGAGGCTTCAGGTGCATTTCTGCACTTCGGGCGGCGGGAATTTTGAGCCAGGGGTGTGAGGGCTTCCTAGCTTGCGTGGTGGCAGAGCCCAGCCCTGTGGCAGACCTCCAGAGTATCTCGGTGGTCAGAGAGTACCTCGACGTGTTCCCAGATGAGTTGCTAGGACTACCACCCGAGCGTGAGATCGAGTTTGAGATCTCACTGGTACCGGGGACCAGCCCCATTTCTACAGTATCGTACAGAATGGCACCACTTGAGCTATGAGAGCTCAAGTCTCAGTTGGACCTTCTGGAGAAGGGCTTTGTGAGGCCCAGTGCATCTCCGTGGGGGGCCCCGGTATTGTTCGTGAAGAAAAAGGATGGTACCCTATGCCTTTGTGTGGACTACAGATAGTTGAATAGGGTTACCATCAAGAACAGGTATCCGCTGCCGAGGATTGACGACTTGTTTGACCAGTTGCGAGGTGCCACGGTATTCTCCAAGATAGACTTGAGGTCTGGGTACCACCAGTTGAGGTTCAAGGAGGCAGACACCTCCAAGACGGCTTTCCGCACCCGGTACGGACACTACGAGTTTTTGGTCATGCCGTTTGGGCTAACCAACGCCCCCGCTGCCTTCATGGATTTGATGAACCGAGTGTTCAGACCATGGACCAATTCGTGGTGGTATTTATTGATGATGTGCTCATCTATTCTCGAGACCAGACGCTGCATGGACAACACTTGCAGATGATTTTGGACACACTGAGACGACGTAGGCCGTACTCCAAATATGACAAGTGCAAGTTCTGGTTGAAGGAGGTGACCTTCTTGAGCCATGTGATCTCCAGGGATGGCTTGGCTGTGGACCCAACCAAGGTTGAGGCAATGCTCAAGTGGGAGAGACCGCGTACAGTTACTGAGATCCATAGTTTCTTGGGACTAGCAGGCTATTACAGGCGATTTATCAGGGGCTTCTCACAGATTGGACGTCCTATGACACAGCTGACCCGGAAGGACGTGCCCTTTTCTTGGATAGACGCTTGTGAGGCGTGTTTTCAGGAGATGAAGGAGAGGCTGACTTCGACTCCCGTATTCACCATCCCAGATAGTAGTGGCAGGTTCGTTGTGTACACGGACGCCTCTTTGCTGGGGTTAGGTGGTGTGCTCATGCAGAGGGGTCACGTTGTCGCTTACGCTTCGCGGTAACTGAAGCCCCATGAGCATAGCTACCCTACCCATGACTTGGAGCTGGCAGCTGTCGTCTTCGCGCTGAAGACTTGGAGGCACTACTTGTATGGTGAGACCTTTGAGACTTTCACAGATCATAAGAGCCTCAGATACTTATTTGATCAGAAGGAGCTCAACATGAGACAAAGACATTGGTTGGAGCTCCTAAAGGACTATGACTGTAGCATTTCCTACCACCCGGGAAAGGCCAACGTGGTGACTGACGCCTTGAGCCAGAAGGTGCCCGCACACTTGGCCAGTTTACAGGCGTAGAGTTATTGCCTCTTGGAGGAGATGGGCAGTTGGCGACCCCTAGAGTTACTGGGACACTGTGGGGCAGTGACCGTGGCACGACATACGAGGCCAGAGCTGATAGACTGCATCATCACAGGATAGATGACCGACCCGTACTTGCAGTCGTTGCGTGACAGAGTGCTGTCAGGAGACCCTGGGGACTTCTCCTTTACAAACGAGGTGCTGCGCATGAGGGGACGTTTGTGCGTTCCCAGGGACGAGGAGCTATTGAGAGAGCTCCTGACTGAGGCACATGGTTCCAGGTTCACCATACATCTCGGAAACACAAAGATGTACCATGATTTGAGACATGACTTTTGGTGGAGGGGAATGAAAAGGGATGTAGGTGAATTCATACAGCAGTGTTTGGTGTGTCAGCAGGTGAATGTTGAGCATCAGAGGCTTGCAGGGCCGTTGTAGCCACTTCCAGTGCCAGAGTGAAAGTGGGAGAGCATCACCATGGACTTGGTGGTGGGCTTGCCCATTACCCAGCGAGGACACGACGCAGTCTGGGTGATCATGGATAGATTGATGAAGACAACATGTTTCTTGCCGATCCGAGTCACCTTGGGACCAGCAGAGTTGTAGAGAGGTATATCTGCGATGTGGTACAGCTACACGGAGTTCCACGGGAGATCATATCCGATCGGGATACCAATTTTACGTCCCAATTTTGGGCTGAGTTTCAGCAGGCCTTGAGGACATGGTTGAGGTTCAGTACAACATACCACCCCTAGACGGACGGATAGTCTGAGCACACGATACAGACACTTGAGGACCTTTTGCGTGCTTGTGTACTGGACTAGAGGGGCTCTTGGGAGGAGCACTTGCCCCTGGTGGAGTTTGCATAAAATAACAGCTATCACTCAGGCATCGGCATGGCACCTTACGAGGCTCTGTATGGACGGAGGTGTACGGTGCCCTTGAGTTGGGTTGAGGTAGGGACCAAGTGGGAGGTTGGCCCCAGGTTGATCCGGCAGAGTCAGGAGGTGATTGAGCAGATTCACAGGTGACTCTGCACTGTCAGGAGCAGACAGAAGAGCTATGCTGATCAGAAACGCAAAGAGGTGCAGTTTGAGGTTGGGGACCACGTCTTCCTTCGCGTTTCGCCCATGAAGGGCCTGCAGCGGTTTGGGGTGAGAGGGAAGCTCGCGTCAAGGTTTGTGGGTCCCTTTGAGGTCCTGGAGCGGGTTGGAACCGTTGCTTACGAGCTTGCCCTTCCTCCCCAACTTTCTAGTGTGCACGACGTGTTCCACGTGTCCAACCTCAGGAAGTACATTGCCGATCCCAGTCACGTTCTAAGCCACGAGAGTGTCGAGGTGGGTGATGACCTGACCTACCCAGAGCGGCCAGTGCAGATACTCGATAGAGCCATCCGGAGTCAGAGACGGAAGCAGGTACCCGTGGTGAAGGTCTTGTAGAGGAGCCAGTGGTACGAGGAGGCTACCTGGGAGCCTGAGGCGGCAATGCGGGAGTGGTACCCGGAGCTCTTTGAGGGTACGTCTTTTTGGACTGGCTTCAATCCCCTTTGAGTTTGTTATGCGTATATTGTTCTTTTTCCGCACCCTAGTTAGCGCAAGTTTCGGGGACGAAACTTTCTTTGAGTTTGTTATGTTGTTAAGACCCATGCCACCAAAACCCTTTTAAGACGTCTGGGAGTTGGTCCAGACATCTGGTCAGACGCCTGGACACCTTCCTAGATGTCTAGAAATAAATTTTTCCATGTGTACGACCACGAGTCTGCGCATGTGCCGTGCGCAGACTGATCCCTAGCCACCCTCTTCTCTTTCTTCATCCCCTTGTCGACTTGCAGAGCTGCCCCCGTGCCTACATATATCCCCTCCCCTCTCCCTCGTTCACCACCCCACACCATCCGTCTTCTCATTCCTCCAGCGCAAGAGCGAGAGCGAGAGTGAGCGCGGCAGCTGCAGCCGAGTGCAGCGGCGGAGAGGAAAGGAGCAGCGAGAGGGAAGAGAAGAGAGCACACGAGCCGTGAGAGAGAGAGAGCTCGCCGGAGCAGCTCGAGGCCGGTCGGTGTGCGTAAGGTGGAGTGTGTGTCGGGGAGGTTCCCCCGACGCTGCTGCAGCTAGAGCAGCGGACAAGTGGCTGCGCAGCGAGGTCGCGCGCAGCAAGAAGAAGACGAAGGAGGTTCTGATTCTGGGATTTTTCCCAAAATCAGACGTCTGGACCTACATCCAGACGGCGTGGATGACGTCTGGAGGAAGCTCCAGACGACTGAGAGGTGTGTTTTGCCTCCTACGCTTCCTTTTACGGACGTCTGTTACGTGCCGTGTTGAGAGATTCTGAGTTCGCGTGCAGGTTTTGCTTCAGGAAGGTGCAGGATACACCCACGCGGTTCCGATGTCGGGGCGAGTCACCAGATGGCAGAGAGTGTCTCCAGACGTCCGAAGGGATAGTCAGACGTCTGGAACTAGGTCCAGACGGTTCAACATGATGCCTGGACGTTTGAGGATTAGCACAGAGTGAGGTATGGATCTGGACTCCTTTTACGACGTCTGGAAGATGTTCTAGACGTCTGATTTGAGTCAGAGTTGTCATTTTTTGACTCATTTAGGGTCCGTTCGAGCTCCGATTTCCACGTTTAAGATTCCATTCTTCTTCGTAAAAGTTCCTCTACTTGTTGGAATGCTTTTTATCATATTATGAGTGGTTTCTTGTTGTTGATCCTTGTGTTAGGACCTCATTCTGTTGTGGATTTGGGGGTTGCAGAGGCACTTGGACCTGCTGATCACGCCCCCATTACTCCCGATTTTGCGGGTAGAGTGGCTTCCCTTAGTTAATTACAAACATAAATGCATATCTGGAATGAATGATAGATCCTAGTGTATGGCTTGAATCCTAGGACCAGAAAATCTATATTGAATGATAGATCCTAGGGTATGGCATGAATCCTAGGACTAGAAACACAGGAACAATTGTATTAAATGCCTGAAATGCAGTCTTGAAATGAGTGGATGGAATAATAATTGCCTGTAATTGGTTAACAGCTACCTCTGAAATGTAGAGTATTGTTGTTAGTAACTGCTACATGTAATTTCTGTTGGTTGAAATTAAATACGAGCTGCTTGTAAATAAATTGGAAAAGAAAGATTGAATGTTGGAAACACATGCTATATGCGAATAAACCTGAATGATGAAACCTAGTATGGCTTGGCCTGAGGAACATGAGCATGAACCCTACGAGAATTAGGAGTAGAGCTCCTGGAAATAAATAGAATGGAACTGGAAAAGTGAATGGGAAAGTGTGTTGTCTCTTAGGTATGTGGTACCAAGGGAAGCACATGTTACCTCTTAGTGCAGAGAGGAGCTAGCCGCCCTAGGGTTGAGACCCAGGGTTAAGTCTGGCCACTTTGTACCGACTTTTGGCCCTCGTGTACACAGTATCGGGGAGAGCTACTCGTGTAGGGAGAGAGCTAGCCACCCCACGGGGCTCGGGGTTCAGTTAGCTATCCTACACCGACTTGTTAGCCCCACTGGGCAAACCAGGGTAGTCAGGCGAGGGTGCGTGGACTGTGGAGGGGCGAGACCCCTATTTGGTTATTGTGGAGGGGCTAAACCCCTGTTACTGAGAGGCTCTGCCCTATACTGGTTCCGTGCTGCGCTTTGGGTGCACCCGTTAACGGAAATGACTGACCGCGTGCCAGTGCGGGGTAGCTACCTGTGCATTTATTTCACGTGCCGTAGTCACCGTTACGTTTGTCAGCGACCTTAGGGTGGTTGACTGAGGGTAGGACTCCACGGGGGACTCTCCCGGCCAGGAGTGCACCACGTGCTTCTACTCTTCGGAAAGGACTGCAATCAAGATTGTTCCTACGAGGAACATTCGAGATCAAGAAAAAGACCTGATAAATAAACCAAGTGATGAAAGAAAGAATAATTAGTTGAATAAAGAAAGAAATTGAAAACAACAACTACCTATCCACCTTTACTATTTCTCTTAGTTAGCTGGTTGCCACTTTACTCAGCGTTTCACTGACGTGTCATACTTACCACCTTTTTCAGGTCCAGGTGTCGAGCAGCCAGAGCCTACGGCTGTGGAGGGTGCTGGGCCTGGTAGAGCCCAGTAGTTGTACTTTTGTTCTACCCATTTTCTGTAATAGTGAGTATTTTGTTACACTTTTGTACTCTTTATTGTAAACTTCATAATTCTGTACCTGTTTAAAAATTTCCTACTGTTGTGGTGGTGTGTACTGTAGTAGTTACTTCTTTACTGCTGTACTTTGTTACTGTTAGTTACTTGCATGGTGAATGTTGTTTATTTTACTGCTTTTTGGTTACTTTCTCGTTGGACGACTGGGTCTTGGGATCAGTCGAGTCGGTCCGATTCTCGTGTCCTGTAGGGATTCGGGAACTGGGTCGTAACAACTCTTCCTCCTGTTCGTCCACGTCACGCTGCACCCGCTAATGCCTCTGTAGCCCCTTCATCGTCACCGTCCTCTCCCCACTAAGTGCTTTGTCTCTAGCGATGGCAATACGAGCCAGTCGCCATCTCTGCCTCCCCCTTCATCTCTCTACGTCAAGCTAAGTCCTCTCTCCTCTATAATCCCTTTTCCTGCTTTATTTCTTGAAAACGCCCCTCGACGCACATAATCACCATCACCCCTTCCAACTTCGGCCAGACCTCCGGTGAGGCATCCCCGCCGCTCCACATCTCCATCCACCTCGCCAACCAACCCATAAGCTCCGCAACACTCCATTGATCATAAACCCACGCTTTACTCACTGTGCCACACCCCCAAAACACCCTCCGAACACACCCACTCTCACGCACACAGAGTGCCCTAGGCACGCAAACTCTGGTAGCCCCATGCCACGCCGACCCTCACAACACATTCGCCGTGTCTCGGTGAAGCCTCCTGAGCTTTCTGATGCGGCCGCAAGGCCATTTTCGTGTTAACAAGTTTGGAGGTCCGCCGCCATTGACAACTGCAAGCAACTTGCTTGCAAGCCCCCTCCAAGTCTCCCCGCTTTAGGTGCGCAACCCTAGGTTGCATGGACCCCCCTCGTGCATAGATCTAGGCAACCAATTAGCACTGAAGGCCGAAGTAGTAGGTGTAATCTAGCAACACTACCTGCTGCAGACAGACGCGAAGGGAGGTGGGAAGATAGCCCCACCTCGAAAAATCTTGAAGCGCTGCAGTCTAATAAATTGAAAACGTGCATTAGGCTCTTCGCCTCTTGACCACGGGGTGAGGTCCCACTCACCCTCTCACCGCCTCATCCGTGACCTTGCCTCCACGGACCTGGCATGACCCATATACCTAACCCTGCACTCCCGCCCACCACCACACGCTGGTGGGCCTGGTCCCGAGCGCGTACCCGACCCGATTATCAGAGACAACAGCTCTGGGAGAGCGAGCTTAAGAGAGAAAGAGGAAGAGAGAGCGCATGTTGGTATTGGTAGGTTTTGCTCTCTCAGGAAAGGAGAAGAAGAAGAAGCCAAGGAAGAAGGCGGAGGCCAAAGAAAGCTAAGGAAGCAGAAGGCAAGGTCGAAGAGGAAGAAGTTGAAGCCAGAGAGGCTGAAGGGCTGAAGAAGAAAGAGAAGGAGAAGGAACTAAAGGCAGAAGAAAGAGGAGTCGCCAAAGAAAGAAAGAGAAGGAAGGAAAAGAAGCAAAGAAAGGCTAAGGCACAGGCATGAGAACAGAAGAAAAGAAAGAAAGAAGAAGAAGGAAGAAAGTAGTCAGTGACAAAGATCAGAGAAGAGAAAGAGGGAAGAAATAAAGCACTGTAGCACCCATAGTTCAAGACATCTGATTCACAAATCAGGCGTCTATTTTTTGTGCCTTCTTTATTTACATTGATATTTTGTGTCTACATTTATCATTTTGCACTACAACTCTGATTTTCATTGCATATTATATTCTATTTTTTTTTAAAGTTGTGTTCTTGAATTCTAAACCTCAATTTGCTCCCTGTGTTTGACCTCGGACTTAAAACTTTGAGTAATAAGTCTATTTGTTTTCGAGCGAATTGGACCTATATTACGACGCATTGATTTTAAAACCTGATTTAGCCTCGTGAACATTTTGGCGAAGTTGCCGGGGTGCAACGGGCGATTTAGAAATCTTGATCACAATTTCTGATTTGGTACTAACTTGATATATCTCTTTTGTTGTGATTGTTTCAAGAGAAAAGATTCAAAGGAAGACGGTCGCACAGCAAACACACCCGGGGTAGGTAATCTCTGATTAGTCCTTTCTCTTAAAACCAAGATAAAATCAAACAGGATTACCTGGTTTCCATCTTTAGCTAGGTCACCAAAGTTGCCTGATTTGATTTCAACAACAAATATTGATTTGTGCATCCATTTAAGGTAACTAGGGCTACCACCTTCTTGATTGAGCCCTAGATACTATCTTTTTGGCAACTAAATTGGACCAAAATTAGAGCCAAATTAAGGATTCTAATTTAGGATTTTAGAGACACATCTTTCTAAGCAAAAATCAACTATCCAAAAAAAGGTGTGCCTAAGCCTTGGTTGAAAAGACTTATTCAAGAGAAACCCTAAAATTCAGGCTCTTAATTTCACTTGAATCCTAAAAGAAAGGACCTAAAGCTTCTCAAAGGACAAATAGGTGAAGTTGACCTCTTGTTGGGTCAACCAACCTTGAAATTAGGTCATTTTTGCACTCAATACATCTAAAGTTCAAGTGAAATCTTAAGCACCTTTGCTCTTAAATAAAAGTGGTAGACTTAAGAGGTCAAAGTCCCCATTTTGGTCTACCTAGAACCTCAGTGACAAGAGAGGTCGGGTGGGGGAAACCCTGTAACTCGTGGGGATGCCCTATCGTGTAGGGGTATTTGCGAGACTCTCCCTCTTTGGCTGCTCAGGTATTTCCCAGGTGGACGACTTTCTGACTAAGGGGAATCATCTACCTTTAACCTCTATAGTCATCCAATTTTTTGGGTTTCTTCATTGGGTCCAGCATGTTCTAATCTCATTTAAACTATCGGTGCATGTTCGGTAGGAGGTCCTTAAGACCATCCTTAAGACCTCCTTTACTGATTCACTCCCACTGAGGTCAAGTGATGAGAACACCATCATGAGCCCTAACTAGCTCATTTTGACCCAGAAAAGAGAACAAAAGCTCCTACATAAACAACTGGAAGTCCTAACTCAATGAATAACCCTTCTAAAAGAAAAGTAAGAAACAAGGGGTAAAACTACAATTTTACCATTGCAATGTAACAACGGAATTTCTCATGGCTAAACATAGGTCAAATGGTCTTAACAAGATAAAAAGTGGGTTGGTTCAAATAGAAAAGGGTTCATGTGAATTCTAGGAATTAAATGACTTCTTATAACCCTAAAACAGACCCACTTAATTTAACAAGGTTCTGGTCAGAATAAAATTAACCTAAACCTTCTAAAATTCATGGAAAATATCCTCTAGGGTTTAGAACCTTCAATTTGGCCCTTAGAACCTATTTTGACCTAAATAGGGGTCCTAGTCAAATGTTTGCCCTAAATTAGGTTTTTGTGTAAATTACCTAGTCAAACGTAGTCAAACCTAAAATCCAACTTCACCATTGAATTTATTAGGTCCAAATTAGGTTTGTATCAAAATTTGGACCTAAGGGGAATTCACCTTGACCTACTTTGCAAATAGGTCCAACCTAATTACATTTTTACCGCTAACTTTTGAAAACCTCTACAGAAACCCCCCTAACTTCCTCGTCGTTCTTTGAAATTAATTCCCTCTTCTATTACAGCAGTGGGAATCCTACTTTGGTGAGGTATCAAGGGAAAGAACTCCCAGATTCCTTAGAGAATCCCCTTCAAATTTGAAAGGGAGATTCTTTGAGAAATCCACTCCAGTTTGAACACAATTAGAGGCTTGATTTGGCACCCAATCTCTCATGCAAATGCATGAGAGATTTGGGTCACCTTCAACCTTCCAACTCCGATGAGGTTGCCGTGCTTGGAAGCTTGGCTTCCAAGCACAAGACCTCTTGCCAGGGCTTATAAAAGCCTCCCTAGATCATTCCGCACCTACTAAGCTTGAGATTGGCCTGAGATACCTCCTAATTCGTGTCTTCCCCCTCCGGCAAACACCACCCAGCAAGCTCCGGTGACCCCTCTCTCTCTCTCTCATCACTCTGCCACAACACCAGTGGCAAGGTTCCCTTTATCCCCTTCATCCGCGTCGCGCCGCTGCAGCCGACGTCTCTACAACCTCCTCGTCATTGCCGTCGTCCTCCCACTGGGTCCTTCATCTCCGGCGACGGCAGTACTAGCCGGCCGCCTCCTCTACACCCCTATTCGCCTATACACCTTCAATTAGGTGCTCTCTCTCTTCTCATCATTTTTCTACCATCTATTTCTGCAAATACGCCTCAATGCTCGCACACCATCGTCATCTTCTCCACCTCTGGCCAGACCTTTGGCGAGGAGTTCCTGCCGCTCCACGCCTCCATCCACCTTGCCAACTACCCTACGAGCACTGGTACACCTCACTGACCCTAACCCTTCATTTCATTCAACGTGCCAAGCTCCCAGAATGCCCCCCGAACACACCCACCTTCGCACGCATAGGGTGACCTAGGCATGTACGCTTAGGCCACTCCACGCCACACCGACCACCATACCACCTTCGCCATGTTCAGACGAAGCTCCCTGCATGTTCTGACGAGGCCGCAAGGCTATTTTCTTGTTAACAGGGTTCGAGGACTTCGCCGCCATTGATGAAGCACGAAGCTTGCTTTGAAGCTTCATCCAGGACTCAAGGCACCACGCTCTAGGTCCCAGGTTGAGCGGATTCCCTTTGTACACATCCTCTGCCCAGTAATTTTTGTCGACGACCACACAACTGCTGCAATTGGAGGAGACATCTACTGCTGGCACCTATGAAGAAGGTGGGACAACATAGTCCCACCTCGAGAGTGTAGGAGCAGGTGCAGTGATATAAAGTGAAAAAGTGTCAGAAGCTTATTGCCTCCTAACCACAGGGTGAGGTCCCACTCGCCCAAGCCTCGTCGATGACCCCACTGCCCGCGGACTTGGCCCTAACCCATATACCAATTAGCCTGCACTCCTCGCCCACCACGCACGCCGGTGGACCTGGTCCCAGGCGTGCATACTCGGCCCGATAACCCGAGAAGGCTTTGGGAGAGAGAGCCTAAGAGAGAAGGAGGAAGAGAGATTGCGGGGGAGGGTAGGGGTAGGTTTTTCTCTCAAGAGAAGAAGAGGGAGCCAAGGAAAGAAAAGGGTGGCAACCAGAGAAGCTAAGGAAGGAGAAGGCACATCTGAAGAGGAGTTGAAGTTAGAGATAGAAGGAAAGGAGAAAGAAGAGGAAGAAGAAGATAAGGGCCAGAGCAATCAAAGATGGAAGAAGAAGAAGAAGCCAAGAAGGAAGAAAGCCGTCAGAGACAGAAAATAGAAGGAGATCTATCTGAAGACAAAGAAGAGAAGCACTATAGCAATTTCATATTTAAGATGTCTGATTTTCAAAATCAAATGCCCATATTATTTTTTGTGCTTCTGTATACATTCACATTATATTTACTGCATTATAACTTTGATTTCTCATTGCATATTATATCAAATTTGAAAGTTGTGTGCTTGACTTTTAGACCCCAATTTGCTCCCTATGTTCGACCTTGGATTTACAATTTCAAGTAATAAAATTCATTTGTTTTCGAGCGATTTCAGCTATACTACGACACATTGATTTTACATTGATCTTCACTTCACAAAAAGATTTTGGCACCGTTGCCGAGGAGCAATGGGCGATTTAGAAATCTTGATCACGACTTCTGATTCAATACTAACTTGATATATCTTCTTTTTTGTTATTGTGTCAGGGGAGAAGATTCAAAAGAGGACAGCCTCACAACAACCACACCTGAGGCAGGTAATCTCTGATTAGCCCTTTCTCTTAATCCCCTCATTCTAAAAAGGAAAAACAAGATAAAAATCAATTTAAGGCTACCTGCTTTCCATATTTAGCTAATTCACCTAAGTTGCCTGATTTTTTATTTCAACAAATATTGAATTGTGCATCCATTTAAGCTAACTAGGGCTACCACCTTCTTGGTTGAGCCCTAGATACCGTATTTGTGGCAACTAAATTGGACCACAATTAGAGCCAAATTAAGGATTCCAATTTAGGGTTTTAGAGACACATCTTTTCTAAGCAAGAAACAACTTCTCAAAAAAAAGTTATGCCTAAACCTTGATTGAAAAGACTTATCCAACAGAAACCCCAAAAAAATCAAGCTCTTAATTTCACTTGAACCCAGAAAGAAAGGACCTAAAGCTCTCAAAGGATAAATAGGTGAAGTTGACCTCATGTTGGGTCAACCAACCTTGAAATTACGTCACTTTTTCACTCAAAACATCTAAAGTTCAAATGGAACCCTAATCACCTTTGATCTTAAATAAAAGTGGTAGACTGAAGAGGTCAAGGTCCCCATTCTGGTCTACCTAGAATCTCAGTGACAAGAGAGGTCGAGTGGGGGAAACCCTGTAACTTGTGGGGATGGTCTACTGTGTAGGGGTCTTTGTAGGATTCTCCCTCTCTGGCTGCCCAGGTATTTCTCAGGTGGATGGCTTTTCTGACTAAGGGGTATCATCCGCCATGAACCTCTATAGTCATCCAAATTTTGGGTGTCTTGATTGGGTCCAGCACATTCTAATCTCATCTAAACCATCAATGCATGTTTGGTAGGAGGTCCTTGAGACCATCCTTAAGACCTCCTTTAGCAATCCACTCCCATCGAGGCCAAGCTTTGACGTTCGTGCTTGTGCAGCAACCCCACCAGATAGACCTCTCCTCTGATTCATCAGAACTGAATTTTCCTTCTTCCATCATCATGGCACAACCAGTTGAAGAAGAGAATAATCTTGAACACCAACTCCAGTGCCTGAATGATCTATTTCAAAACTTTGTAAACCCGTCGCAGCGTCCTATGATGTGAGATCACTATAATCCCATTGCGGTGGTGATCGAAACTCGATTCCAAATCCCGATTGGAGGTCCTGATTCTGAACTCAAGCCGAACATGATTCATGCTATCCCAAAGTTTCATGGGCTTAATTCTGAAGGATGCAATTCGGTCTCTGCAATGCACCCACTACTTTTCAGCGGTACATGCTTGCCATATTCTCAGATATGGTAGGTGATTATCTGAAAGTCTTCATGGATGACTTTTCAGTATTCGGAGAATCATTTGATGATTGTCTCCTGCACTTGGTCCAAATTTTCAGGCGATGCATTGATGTGAATCTGGTTCTTTCCTGGGAAAAAAGCCATTTCATGGTGCCTGAAGGAAATGTCCTAGGACATCTTATTTCAGAAAAAGGCATCCAAGTTGATTGAGCCAAGGTGAACTTGATTTCCAAACCCCCTATGCCTAGCTCGATCAAGGACATCTAATCTTTTCTGGGGCACATCGATTTTTACCATAGATTTATTCCTGATTTCTCAAAAATCATGCGTCCCCTGACCTCTCTACTCTTTAAGGATGTACCTTTCAAAATCTCTAAGGAATGCACTCAAGCATTTAAAATCCTCCTTGACTGATTTACACAAGCCCTGATCCTACAGTCCCTTGATTGGTCTTAACCCTTTTAAATCATGTGCGATGCATCTGATTTCACTGTAGGAGTGGTACTGGGGTAGAAAATTGATGGGAATCCCGTGGTTATCTACTACGCTAGTAAGACACTTGATGAGGCTCGGCGTAACTGCACAGTTACTGAGAAAGAGCTACTAGTCGTAGTATTTGCCCTAGAAAAATTCAGATCTTATCTCCTGGGTTCCCGTGTTATAATTTACTCAGATCACATAGCTGTGAGGCATCTCCTTGCGAAGAAGGACGTAAAACCTTGATTAATCTCCTGGATCTTACTGTTGCAAGAATTTGACTGATGAGAACCTCATCATGAGCCCTAACTAGCTCATTTTGACCTAAGAAAGAGAATAAGAGCTCCTACATAACCTAAAGAAGGGTCTAATTCAAGGAAGAAATGCTCTGAGAAGAAAATATGAAATAAAGGGTAAAACTATAATTTTACCATTGTAGTACATAAATGGGATTTCTTAGAAGCAAAACATAGGTCAAATGGTTTGAATATGATAAAAAGTGGGTTGGTTTAGTTAGATATGGGTTCATGTGCAGTCTAAGAATTAAATGATATCTTATAATCCTAAAATAGACTCGCTTAATGCAACATGGTTCTGGTCAGAATAAAAATATCAGAATAAAAATCAACTAAACCCTCTAAAATTCATGGAAAAATATCCCCTATGGTTTAGAACCTTCAATTTGGCCTTTGGGACCTATTTTTCTCCTAGATTGGGGTCCTACCTCATTATTTGACCTAATTTGGGTTTTTGTGTAAAATGTCCAGTCAAACTTGGTCAAACCTAAAATTCAACTTCACCATTGGATTCCTTAGGTTCAAATTAGGTTTTTACCAAAATTTTGACCTAAGGGAAGGTCATCTTGACCTACTTTGCAAAATAGTCCACCCAATTACATTTTAGCTCTTATCTTTTGAAAACCATTGCATAGACCACCCTAACTTTCTTGCCACTCTTGCAATCAGGTCCGTCCACCATTAAAGTGAAGGAATCCTACTCCGGCGAGGAATGGAGGGGGATTACTCCCTGATCCCTCAGAGATCTCCTCCCAGATTTGGAAGGGAGATTCTCTGAGGAATTCCCTTCCATCTGAGCGTGGTCCCAATCTTTGATTCGTACCCAATCTCTCGTGCGAACGCACAAGAGATTTGGGTCTCCAACTGTTTCCATCTCCAGTGAGGTCTCTTGTGCTTGGAAGCTTGTCTTCCAAGCATAAGAGCCCCTGCCAGTGCCTATAAAAGGTCCTCCACCTCCGGCCGCACCTATTTAGCTTGACTTGGTCGGAGAAATACCCCTAATTTCGTTTCCTCTCCTCCGACCAGGTGTCTAGCGAGCTCTGGCGAGTCCTCCTCCTCTTTCTTGTCTCTCTGCCACAATACCAGTGGAAGAGCCAACTTCGTCACTTTCCTCCGCGTCGCGCAATACCCGTGCACGTGCTCCAGCCCCTTCGTCGTCGTCGCTCTCCCTCCACTGGACATCTTCTTCTCCGGTGGCGGCAAGTATGGCCAGCCGCCTCCTCTCTCCCTCTGTCCACTTAGCTAGGTTAGTAATATTACCCTCTCTCCCCTCTTCATTTCCCCTCTTTGTATTTCCACTTTCGACCCCTCGCAGCCGTAGACCACCTCCATCTTCTCCACCTCTGGCCGACCACTAGCGAGGTGCATCCACTGCTCCGCACCTCCACATGCCTCGCCAGACACCTCATCACCCCCGCCATCGCCCACTGAGCATCATCCGCCCTTCCATCGACCACCAACACCTCCCCAAATGCCCCCTAACCTAACCCATATTCACAGCCATAGGGCGACCTAGGCACGCACGCCTAGGCCACCCCGCGGCCAACCACCCATCGCCTCACCTTCGCCTTGACATGGCGAAGCTCCTCATGTGTTTTAATGGGGCTGCAAGGCCGTTTTTGTGTATTTCAGATCTAATCCCCTGCCGCCATTGAAGCACGAAGCAAGGAGGTCACAAGCAGCGCTCCAGGCTGCATCCACCTAGGTGCTGCGCTCCAGGTGACGTGCGTTGAGTGAGCAAACACACCCAGACAGAGAACGAATCTGGAGAGCAACTGCAGCTGTGGCAATTGAAGGAGACACCCTGCGGGCACACGAGCGAAGCAGGTGGGACACTTTAGTCCCACCTTTGAAGTCTTCAGTGTAGGTGCGTAGTATAAGTTGAATTTGTGATTTCTTCTCATCACCTCTAGTACACGGGGTGAGGTCCCTCGCCCACGTATACCTACCTCATCCGCGACCCTTACCCCCGCAGACCTGGTGTGACCGACCCGATTATCCTTCACACTCCTCGCGCACCACACCCACACCGGTGCGCCTGGACCCGGGCACATGAAACCTGACCCGATTACTCGGCTCAGGGAGAGCCAACCGAAGAGAGAAATAGAGAGTGATGCAGGGGAGGTAGGGTAGGGGACCCTTCCCTATTTTGGACGGCTTCGAGTACATTTTACTCGCTATTGACTACGTGTCCAAATGGATCGAAGCCATTCTGCCCCAAACCAATGATCATAAAGGGGTTATCAAATTCATTCATCAGAACATCTTCTCACGGTTCGGGATCCCAAGTCCTGTAATCTCTGACGGAGGGACCCATTTCACTAATGCTCAGTTCAGGTCATTGATGACCAAATACGGGGAGTGACATCGAATCTCTACTCCTTATCACCCCCAAACTAATGGTCTAGCTGAGCTATCAAATCAGGAGATCAAGAAAATCCTCCAGGTTACTGTTCGACTTAACAGGAAGGAGTGGACATCCTGGCTTCCGAAAGCTTTGTGGGCTTATAGGACCTCTCACAAAACCCAATTAGGTATGTCTCCCTTCAAATTAGTGTACGGGAAGGCATGTCACCTCCCTGTCGAGTTGGAGCACAAAGCCTATTGGGCAGTATGAAACTGCAACCTAGATCTTTCTAAGGAAGGAACCCATAGAAAGCTTCAAATGAGTGAGATCAATGAATTACGCCACGACGTATATGAGAACTCACGAATTTACAAAGAGCGGGTTAAGGCCTTTCACGACAAGCACATATCTAGAAAGATCTTCCATCTCGGTCAAAAAGTCCTACTCTTCGATGCCAAGCTTAAACTGTTCCCAGGGAAACAACGATCAAAATGGATCGAACCCTACCTAGTCCGATGAATCTTTGGAAATGGAGCCATTGAGATTAGTCCACTCAGTCATGATTCCGAACCTTTCATCGTGAATGGTCAAAGACTCAAACCGTTCATTGACTTGACCGATACAAATTTGGCTGGGATATCCTTTATCCCCCATTCTCCCTGAGCTCATTGCACCCAATCGATGGCGTAAAACTCAATGCTTAATGGGAGGCAACCCATCATTCTTGAAAAACCTGAAACCTCTCTTGACATTCCTATGCTGAATTCATATTGCACATTAGGGTTCATCCATTAGAACAGCCGACCCCACCTCAGGTACCCGTACCCGAGTCTAGAAATCATTTGCAACAGTCACCTCGACCCATTCGCCCACCCAAAACCTGTTCTAATGAATGATCTAAGTGAATTCGAACCCACCTAATTTACAATGGGGAGATTGCAAATCGTAGGCATGGGGGGTTATGAAAGTGCAAAACACCATGAAAACTCATCTCATATGAAAAGGTTTCAACAAAAAAATCACATATCACAAAAAACACCAAAAAAATGAAAAAAAAATCTTGAAAAAGAATAAAAAAAATATTGAGGGGAGAGAAAATTTTGAGGCCATACAAATCATGAGGAGAAAATGAGAAGGAAAAGAGCAAAATGTCAAAAAAGGAGCACAAAATAAAAAAGAAAAAAGAGAGTCATTAGTAAGAAATTAAGGAATTAACAAAAGTTCTAGACCATATCAAGAAAAAGAAAAATGAATGAAAAAGTGCTAATGAGACACAAAAGAGATTAGTAGGAACGCTGATCTTAGGCCTCTTGGGCTAGACTCTTAGGCTTAAAAATTCAAGTATTCGCTAAGATCTGGATAGTCCTCAAGAGGTTGGGGAAAATGCGAAGCTTAAGTATTAGGTCTAAGGCTTTGGGAGTATTCGACCTCGTTAATTGACCTTTGGTTTGCGGGACTCGGTAACCTAAGCACCCCAATCCACGCACAGTCTAGTTTAGTGCATATAACTATCAAAATCAGGCAAAAACGTTTAAATGTTCTAAAAAAGTCGCCTAGATTAGGAGTCGCCGATCAACACAAGTTGATTTGAATGAGTTCCTGGTGTGCAGAGGCGGGAAATTCCCCTCGAAGATGCACAATAACATATCATCTCCTCAGAGCTTGTCTCCTAGGATATTTACATATCCTACTGGGGGCACTTAAGCACCCTGTGCTGGTTCAGATGCCATGGGCGGCATTATCACGAAATGTCGATTGCCAGGGTCTGGGTTTAGCTACAGAATGCCATGGGCGGGATTATCTCGAAATCTCAAAAGCTAGGGTTTTTGGGGTTGCCATGGGTGGTGCTATCATAAAGCATCGATTGCCAAGGACCTTTCGAGGATTGATGATGGGGACGAGGAATCCGATACAGATTGTGTTGAGAAGCCAATCCAAAGCTAGAAATAAAAAGAAAAGAGAGAGAAAACTCTCCAAACAAATAAATCCTCTATCTCTCTCTTAGAATAAAAAAGCGTACTGCAAACTGAGCCGAGGCTAAAATATGTTACAAGCACGGGTGCTTTAACCGTGGAATCCAATGAACCTTAGGATAGTTCTTGTGGGCCTTAAATACCTTTGCGGAGGACCGAGGCTAGAGCTGGTCAGGTCTGGATCTTGGTTGATACTTGAGCACCTCTAGCCCTACTGTCAGCATTCTAACCTAATCAAAAAGAAAAAAAAAAGCACTCATCATAATCTTTGAACATCAAGGAATTCATGGCCTAGAATAGAAGTTAAAACCTTAAAATTTTGCTAAGGGACTAGCAAAAGCTAGGCATGGGGGTATGATGGGAACACTAGCATGAGCCCTAACTAGCTCATTTTGACCCAGAAAAGAGAACAAAAGCTCCTACATAACCAACTGGAGTTCCTAATTCAATGAATAACCCTTCTGAAAGAAAAGTAAGAAACAAGGGGTAAAACTACAATTTTACTATTGTAATGTAACAACGGAATTTCTCATGGGCTAAACACAGGTCAAATGGTCTTAACAAGATAAAAAGTGGGTTGGTTCCAACAGAAAAGGGTTCATGTGAATTCTAGGAATTAAATGAATTATTGTAACTCTAAAACAAACCCACTTAATTTAACAAGGTTCCGATTAGAATAAAATTCACTTAAATCCTCTAAAATTCATGGAAAATATCCTTTAGGGTTTAGAACCTTGAATTTGGCCCTTAGAACCTATTTTGACCTAAATAGGGGTCCTAGTCAAATGTTTGCCCTAAATTAGGTTTTTATGCAAATTGCCCCATCAAACGTGGTCAAACCTTAAA
The DNA here is from genome assembly GCA_037157565.1 of Thalassia testudinum. Taxonomy (NCBI): domain Eukaryota; kingdom Viridiplantae; phylum Streptophyta; class Magnoliopsida; order Alismatales; family Hydrocharitaceae; genus Thalassia; species Thalassia testudinum. The sequence goes on from JAZHRO010000036.1 coordinate 63,648,538, forward strand.
TCCAACTTCACCATTTGATTTCTTAGGTCCAAATTAGGTTTTTAACAAAATTTGGATTTAGGAGGAATTCACCTTGACCTACTTTGCAAACAGGTCCAGCCCTTTACATTTCTACCCCTAACTTTTGAAAATCTCTACAGAAACCCCCCTAACCTCCTCCTCATTCTTTGAAATTAGGTCCCTCTACCATTACAGCGGAGGGAATCCTTCTCCGGTGAGGTATCAAGGGAAAGAACTACTTGATTCCTCAGAGAATCCCCTTCAAATTTGAAAGGGAGATTCTCTAAGAAATCTCCTCCAGTTTGAACACGATTAAAGGCTTGATTTGGCACCCAATCTCTCATGCGAATGCATGAGAGATTTGGGTCACCTTCAACCTTCCAACTTCGACGAGGTTTCCTTGCTTGGAAGCATGTCTTCCAAGCACAAGACCTCCTGCCAGGGCTTATAAAAGCCTCCGCAGATCATTCCGCACCTACTAAGCTTGAGATTGGCCTGAGATACCTCCTAATTCGTGTCTTCCCCCTCCGGTCAACACCACCAAGCAAGCTCCGGTGACCCCTATCTATCTCTCTCATCGCTCTGCCACAACACCAGTGGCAGGGTTCCCTTTATCCCCTTCGTTCGCGTCGTGCCGCAGCAGCCGACGTCTCTACAACCTCCTCGTCGTCGCCATCCTCCTCCCACTGGGTCCTTCTTCTCCGATGACGGCAGTATGAGCTGGCCACCTCCTCTGCACCCCCCTTCATCTATCCACCTTCAGTTAAGTGCTCTCTCTCTTCTCATCATTTTTCTACCATCTATTTTTGCAAATATGCCTCGATGCTCGCACACCACCGTCACCTTCTTCACCTTCGGCCAGACCTCTGGCGGGGTTTTCCCGTCGCTCCATGCCTCAATCCACCTTGCCAACTACTTCATGAGAACTACCACACCTTACTGACCCTAACCTTTCATTCCATTCACCGCGCTAAGCCCCTAAAACGCCTCCAAAACACACCCACCTTCTCACACACAGGGTGACCTAGGCACGAACTCTCAGGCCACCCCACGCCACGCCGACCACCGTACCACCTTCGTCGTGTTCAAGCGAAGCTCCCTGCATGTTCTGATCTGGCTGCAAAGCCATTTTCTTGTTGACAGGGTTTGAGACCTTCGCCGCCATTAACAAAGCACAAAGCTTGCTTGGAAGCTTCATCCAGGACTCCAAGCACCAGGCTCCAGGTCCCAGGTTGCGTGGATTCCCTTCACACCCACCCTCAGTAGAGTAATTGGCGTCGATGCCCACGTAACTGCTGCAATTCGAGGAGACATCTGCCGCTGGCGCCTGCGAAGAAGGTGGGACAACATAGTCCTACCTCGGAAGTGTAGGAGCGGGCATAGTGTTATAAAGTGAAAAAGTGTCAGGATCTTATCGCCTCCTGACCACGGGGTGAGGTCCCACTCGCCCATCGCCTCGTCTGTGACCCCACTGCCCGCGGACCTGGCCCTGACCTGTATACTGATTAGCCTGCACTTCTCGCCCACCTCGCATGTCAGTGGGCCTGGTCTCGGGCGTGCATACCCGACCCAATAACCCAAGAAGGCTCTGGGAGAGCGAGCCTAAGAGAGAAGGAAGAAGAGAGATCGCGGGGGAGGGTAGGGGTAGGTTTTGCTCTCAGGAGAAGAAGAGGGAGCCAAGGAAGGAAAGGGCGGCAACCAAAGAAGCTAAGGAAGGAGAAGGCACGGCTGAAGAAGAGCTAAAGTTAGAGACAAAAGGAAAGGAGAAAGAAGAGGAAGAAGATAAGGGCCAGAGCAATCAAAGAAGGAAGAACAAGAAGAAGCCAAGAAGGAAGAAGTCCGTCAGAGATAGAAAATAGAAGAAGGAGATCAAATAGAAGACAAAGAAGAGAAGCACTATAGCAATTTCATATTTATGACATCTGATTTTCAAAATCAGATGCCCATATTATTTTTTGTGCTTCTATATACATTGACATTATATTTCTTGCATTATAACTTTGGTTTTTCATTGCATATTATATCAAATTTGAAAGTTGTGTTCTTGATTTTTAGACCCCAATTTGATCCCTGTGTTCGACCTCGGATTTACAATTTCGAGTAATAAAATTCATTTGTTTTCGAGCGATTTCAACTATACTATGACGCATTGATTTTACATTGATCTTACTTCGTAGAAACACCAAGCCTCGACGTCAGTGTTTGTGCAGCAACCCCACCACATAGACATCTCCTCTGATTCATCAGAACCAAATTCTCCTTCTTCCATCATCATGGCACAACCAGTAGAAGAAGAGAATAATCTTGAGAACCAACTCCAGTGCCTGAATGATCTATTTCAAGCCTTTGTAAACCTGCCACAGCGTCCTATGAAGCAAGATCACTATAATCCTGCTGCGGTGGTGATCAAACCTCGAGTCCAAATCCCTGCTGGAGGTCCTGATTCTAAACTCAAGCCCAACATGATTCATGCTATTCCAAAGTTTCATGGGCTTAATTCCGAGGATCCCTTCCAGCACATCAAACAACTCAAACATCTAGCCCAGACCTTCGTGTCAGATGTCCAAAATCGGGATATTCTTCTTATGAAGATGTTTTCCTTCTCTCTCATGGATAAGGCAGCTCACTAGTATCAGACTCAAACACGTCCAATCAACACATGGGTTGAACTGCAATCCGAATTCTTGAAAAAGTTCTTCCCAGTTGGTAGAACGAATGCCTTAAGACACCAAATCACACACTTCACCCAGCAATCTGGGGAACCTCTTCATGAAGCATGGGAGCATTTCTTGGATCTCATGCGAAAGTGCCCCCATCACGGAGCTCCTAAATTGGAACAAGTCCAATCTTTTTACCAGGGACTCTGTGACGACATATGCTTATTTGTCAATGCAACTTGCGGAGGAAATATCACGGGTCAACACGAAGACACTGTGTGGGAGATTCTCGAGAATATGTGTGAGAACTCCATCAATAATGACTCCATGGGCTTATTCGATCGGATGAATGCTCGTGCATCGACGAATCCAAGGGGAGCACATGAGACGCAGGGCCTGTTCGCATCCGTCGACTTGGAACTGATGGCTAGTCTATTGGACAAGGTCTCTATCATAGAGAAGAAGGTGGATGAGCTGACTTGACATCTATAGTGAGCCACCTCTATGCAAAACCCATTTGCATAGCCGTCTCTTGGGAGGGAAGCTGTGCATAACATCTATCACCGATCTTTGCAGGGGATGGACCCATATCCACCCCCGTCCAACTCTAGGACCGAAGGAAACTCCGATCCAACCTACTTTAGTTAGGGGAACTCTAAACCCTCGTACTCTGACTTTCCTGAGGTTCCTCAGACCTGCGAGGGCCTCAACGCCATCCAGAATGACCCATTCTCTAATACCTATAACCCTGGATGGCAGAACCATCCCAACTTTCTGTGGCTAGGAAATAATTAGAATCAAAGACCATCATATCAACCCCGTCCATAAGCTCCTCATCCATATCAGCCGCCTCAGCCTCAGCCCAACCCCACCTATCAATCTGGGCCAACCCAAACAGATCAAATGACTGTTATGCTTCAGACTCTGGCTGACATTCAGAAGATGAATGCGGCTATGCAAAAATAGCACAAGGACGAGATCACAAAGGTTCACAATCGACTCACCCAGATGGTGAATTCCCGCCAACCTGGCACACTCCCTTTGCAACCTCTGCTGAATCCAAATAACGTGCTGAACCAGAGGCGCATTATGAACCCAAATCCGGGCCAAGCCCACATGATTTATCAGGCCCCTTCTGTTTCATCACCCGATGAGATGGAAGCTTCGACATCATATGCGGGATTTCAGCAGCAACCACCTATTTTACCAACCCCGAATCAAAACTAGGCAGGATTGAATTCTGTAACAACCTGTAGTGGTAAAGAAACACAAGACTCACCTTATCCAAGCCACTTTCAGCCTAGTAGTAACCCAAGCCCTAGGATAGTTATCTAGGACACCCCTTTCCCAGATTAAGATCTTGGACCTATTCTAGAGGAACCATCCAAGGTTCCATTTCCCAAGGCCTTGACCAAGGGAAAGAGGACAAACAAACTCGTGGCTCCTGAGGAAGATCTGGTCAAGCTCTTTGAACAGGTCCATATAAACATCCCCTTGATGGATGCAATCCACCACGTGCCAACTTACACATGATTTCTAAAAGACGTGTGTACACCCAAGCGTAAGCCGCGTACCAAAAGTGGGAGTCCGATCGTACTGTCAGAGCAAGCAGCTCTATAATTTAGAGTAAAATCCCACCTTAGGCAAAAGACCTAGGTACTCCCTTGATTTCATGTACCATTGGTGATACCCAATTTGACAGAGCTTTATTATATTTAGGAGCCTCCATAAACCTAATACCTACATCCCTCCTTGACTACCTTGAAGAATCTGAGCTTAAACTGACAGAGGTGACATTGCAGTTAGCTGACCGATCTATTAAGTCACCGAAAGGAGTTCTTGAGGATGTCATCGTGATGGTACGCGATTTCTATTTCCTAGTGGATTTGTAGTCTTGGATATGGATGCTCTAGAAAGCCCAAGGGATACACCAATTATACTAGGGAGACCCTTTCTGGCCACTGCTAGGGCTAATATAAATTGTGAGGAGGGCCAAATTGAACTAAAATTCAGGAACCAAACACTGAAGGGTGACATCTTTAAGGCCCAACAAGGGATTAATTGTGGTGCTATAGAATAGATATGTGATATCAAGGCTGTGGTTGATGAACCATATAGTGAGGACAACCTGATTACTACCGATCAACCACAAGAGGATCAAAACTCGTCATCAGAGGAGTCTGAATCTGACTTAGATACACCCATAACTCCTTCCCTTGCTCCTGACACACACCCTGAACTGTCCGTTGCTGCTGATAGCCCTGTTATAGAACTCAAGCCTCTTCCCGACCATCTAAAGTACGTCTTTTTGGGTTCCAATCAGATGTTTCCTATGATTATCAGCTCCAAACTCACACTTGACCAGGGGTCCCGTCTGATTACTGTTCTCCAGCAACATCGTAGAGCCATTGGGTGGACTCTCAATGATTTTACTGGTATTAGCCCCTCTTACTGCACACACCGTATCTACACCGAAGAGGGCACACGACCTTCTCATGAAATGCAGAGACGTTTGAATCCTAATCTACAGGAGGTTGTGAAAAAGGGGATCATCAAGTGGTTAGATGCAGGGATCATCTACCCAATCTCCGATAGTCGGTGGGTGAGTCCAATCCAGGTTGTGCCGAAGAAGGTAGGACTCACCGTGATCACAACTGAAATTGGAGAAATCATAACGACCCATGTGGCGAACTCGTGGAGAGTCTGCATTGATTACAGAAGACTCAATTCATCCATGAAGAAGGATCATTTCCTACTACCATTTGTTGATCAGATCCTTGAGAAACTAGCGGGAAATAGGTTCTTCTGCTTTTTGGATACGTACTTTGGTTATAACCAAGTGGCAATCCATCCTGAGGACCAAGAAAAGACCACTTTCACCTACCCCTTCGGAACGTATGCATTCTGAAGAATGCCGTTCGATCTCTGCAATGCACCCGCTACTTTTCAGCGGTGCATGCTTTCCATATTCTCAGGTATGGTAGGTGATTATCTGGAAGTCTTCATGGATGACTTTTCAGTATTCGGAGAATCATTTGATGATTGCCTCCTGCACTTGGCCTAAATCCTCAGGTGGTGCAATGATGTGAATCTGGTTCTTTCCTGGGAAAAGAGCCATTTCATGGTGCTTGAAGGAATTATCCTAGGAGACCTCATATCAGAAAAAGGCATCCAAGTTGATTGAGCCAAGGTGAACTTGATTTCCAAACTCCCTATGCCGAGCTCAATCAAGGACATCTGATCTTTTCTGGGGCACGTCGGTTTTTACCGGTGATTCATTCCTAATTTCTCAAAGATCGCACGCCCCCTGACCACTCTGCTTTCTAAGGATGTACCTTTCAAAATCTCTAAGGAATGCACTCAAGCATTTGAAATCCTCCGTGATCGAGTTACCTAGGCCCCAATCCTACAGTCCCCTAATTAGTCTCAACCCTTTGAGATCATGTGCGATGCATCTGATTTCACTGTAGGAGCTGTACTTGGGCAGAAAATTGATGGGAAACCCGTGGTCATTTACTACGCTAGCAAGACACTTGACGAGGCTCAGCATAACTACATAGTTACTATGAAAGAGTACTAGCTGTAGTATTTGCCCTAGAAAAATTCAGATCTTATCTCCTGGGCTCCCATGTTATCATTTACTCAGATCACACAGCTGTGAGGCATCTCCTTGAGAAGAAGGACATGAAACCTTGATTAATCCGCTAGATCTTGCTGTTGCAAGAGTTTGACCTCGAGATTCGTGACAAAGTGAAAAGACAAAACGTGGTAGCTGATCACTTGTCTCGCCTTCTTTCTAAGATCATTGACCATTCTGGACCCATCACGGAACATTTTCCTGATGACCACCTCCTAACTATCAATACAGGGCTTCCATGGTTTGTAGATATAGTAAACTACCTGGCATCACATTAGATCCCATCCGATTGGCCAAAGGCTAAGAAGGACAAATTGCTTTCCGATGCCAAGTATTACTTCTGGGAAGACTCGTATCTTTTCTGCATCGGTGCTGATCAGATCATTCGACGATGTGTCACGGAAGCGGAAATTCAAGACATATTGACTTTCTACCATGACCAGCCATGCAGTGGACATTTTTCAGGTCATAAAACTGCAGCGAAAGTCCTCCTATGTGGCTTCTATTGGCCCATGATTTTCAAAGACGCATACAATCACTCTAGGGTATGCACTCGTTGCCAGACCTTAGGCAACAAGAGCCATCATGATATGATGCCCTTGCAGTCGATTCTTGTATGTGAAATCTTCGACGTGTAGGGGATTGATTTTATGGGACCCTTTCCTATTTCAGGCGGCTTCGAGTACATTCTACTTGCTATTGACTATGTGTCCAAATGGATCGAAGTCATTCTGATCCGAACCAATGATCATAAAGCGGTTATCAAATTCATTCATCAGAGCATCTTTTCATGGTTCGGGATTCCACGTGCTATAATTTCTGACAGAGGGACCCATTTCACTAATGCTCAGTTCAGGTCACTGATGACCAAATACGGGGTGTCGCACCGAATCTCTACTCCTTACCATCCCCAAACTAATGGTCTAGCTGGGCTATCAAATCAGGAGATCAAGAAAATCCTCTAGGTTACTGTTCGACCTGACAGGAAGGATTGGTCATCCTGACTTTCGAAAGCTTTGTGGGCCTATAGTACCACCCACAAAACCCAATTAGGTATGTCTCCCTTCAGATTGGTGTACGGAAAGGCATGTCACCTCCCCGTAGAATTGGAGCACAAAGCCTATTGGGAAGTACGAAACTGTAGCCTAGATCTTTCTAAGGCAGGAACCCACAGAAAGCTTCAAATGAGAGAGATCGATGAATTATGCCACGACACATATGAGAACTCACGAATTTACAAAGAGCGGGTTAAGGCCTTTTACGACAAGCACATATCCAGAAAGATCTTCCACCCAGGTCAAAAAGTCCTCTTTTATGCCAAGCTTAAACTGTTGCCAGGAAAACTACGATCAAAATGGATCAGACCTTACCTCGTCCAATGAATCTTTGGAAATGGAGCCATTGAGATCAGTCCACTCAGCCACGATTCAGAACCTTTCGTCGTGAATAGTTAGAGACTCAAACCGTTCATTGACTTGACCGATACAAATTTGGCTGAGATATCCTTTACCCTCCATTCTCTTTGAGCTCATTGCGCCCAGCTGATGGCGTAAAACTCAGCGCTTAACGAGAGGCAACCCGTCATTCTTGAAAAACCCGAAACCTTTCTTGACATTCCTATGTTGAATTCATATTGTACTTTAGGTTTCATCCATTAGAATAGTCGATCCCACCTTAGGTACCCGTACCTAAGTTTTGAAATCGTTTGCAATAGTCACTTTGACCCGTTCGCCCACCCAAAACCTATTCTAATGAATGATCTAAGCTGTACTCGAACCCATCTAATTTACAATGGTGACATTGCAAATCATAGGCATGGGGGGTTATGAAAGTGCAATACAGCATGAAAACACATCTCACAAGAAAAGGTTTCAACAAAAAAATCGCATATCAAAAAAACACCAAAAAATTGAAAAATTCTTAAAAAAGAACAAAAAATTCTGAGGGGAGAGAAAATTTTGAGGCCATACAAATCATGAGGAGAAAAAGGGAAAAGTGAAAATGTCAAAAAATGAGCATAAAATGAAAAGAAAAAAGGAAGAGATAGTCATTAGTAAGAAATTAAGGGATTAACTAAGTTCTAGACCATATCAAGAAAAAGAAATTGAAAGGAAGAAAGTACTAATGAGACACAAAAGAGATTAGTAGGAATGCTGATCTTAAGCCTCTTAGGATAGACTCTTAGGATTAAAAATTCAAGTATCCACTATGATCTAGATAGTCCTCAAGAGGTTGGGGAAAATGTGAAGCTTAAGTATTAGGTCTAAGGCTTAGGGAGTATTTAGCATCATTAATTGACCTTCGGTTTGCGGGACTCGGTAACTTAAGCACCCCAATCCTCACAAAGTCTGGTTCAGTGCGCATAATTATCAAAATCACGCAAAAGCGTTTAAATGATCTGAAAAAGTCGCTTAGATTAGGAGCGACCGATCAACACAAGTTGATTTGGATGAGTTCCCGGCGTGGAGAGGCGGGAAATTCCCCTCAAAGATGCGCAATAACATATCGCCTCCTCGGTGATTGTCTCCTAGGATATTTACATATCCTACTGGGGGCACATAAGCATCATGTGCCGGTTCAGATGCCATGGGTGGCATTATTACGAAATGTTGATTGCCAGGGTCTGGATTTAGCCACAGAACACCATGGGTGGGATTATCTCGAAATCTCGAAAGCCAGGGTTTTGGGGGTTGCCATGGGCGGTGCTACCATTAAGCATCGATTACTAGGGACCCTTCGAGGATTGATGATGGGGACGAGGAATCCGATACAGACTGTGTTGAGAAGCCAATCCGAAGCTAGAAATAAAAAGAAAAGAGAGAGAAAACTCTCCAAACAAATAAAATCCCCTGTCTCTCTTACAAAAAATGTACTGCAAACTGAACCGAGGCTAAAATACGTTACAAGAATGGGTGCTTTAACTGTGGAGTCCAACGAACCTTAGGATAGTTCCTGTGGGCCTTAAAAACCTTTGTAGATTATTGAGGCTAGAGCTGGTCAGGTCTGGATCTTGGTTGGTACTTGAGTACCTCTAGGCCTACTATTAGCATTCTAGCCTAATCAAAAAGAATCAAAAGGAAAAAAAAGCACTCATCATAATTTGTGAACATCAAGGAACTCATGGTCTAGAACAAAAGTTAAAACCTTAAAATCTTGCTAAGGGACTAACAAAAGCTAGGCATAGGAGTATGATGGGAACACCAACATGTGCCCTAACTAGCTTATTTTGAACCAGAAAAGAGAACAAAAGCTCTTATATAACCAACTGGAGGTCTTAACTCAATGAATAACCATTCTGAGAGAAAAGCAAGAAACAAGGGGTAAAACTATAATTTTACTATTGCAGTACAACAACAGGTTTTCTAATGGGCTAAACACAGATCAAATGATCTTAACAAAATAAAAAGTGGGTTGGTTCAGACAGAAAAGGGTTCATGTGAATTCTAGGAATTAAATGACTTCTTGTAACCCTAAAACAGACCCACTTGATTTAATAAGGTTCTGGTCATGATAAAATTCACCGAAACCCTCTACAAATCATGAAAAAATATTCTCTAGGGTTTAGAACCTTCAATTTGGCTCTTAGAACCTATTTTGACCTAAATTAGCGTCTCAGACAAATATTTACCATAAATTGGATTTTTGCATAAATTTCCCAATCAAACATGGTGAAACCTAAAATCCAACTTCACCATTGGATTCTTTAGGGCCAAATTAGGTTTGTACCAAAATTTGGACCTATGGGAAATTCATCTTGACCTACTTTGCAAACAGGTCCAGCCTAATTACATTTCTATCCCTATCTTTTGAAAACCTCTACAGAAAACCCCTATCTTTGTCTTTGCTCTTTGCAATTAGGTTCCTCTGCCATTATAGGGGAGGGAATCCTACTCTGGCGAGAATTCGAGGGCAAGATCTCTCTGATTTCTCAGAGAATCCCCTTCAAAATTGAAAGGGAGATTATATGAGAAATCTCCTCCAGTATGTACACAATTCGAGGCTCTATTTAGTACCCAATCTCTCATGCGAATGCATGAGAGATTTGGGTCTCCTTCAAACTTCAATCTCTGGCAAGCTTCCCATGCTTGGAAGCTTGGCTTCCAAGAACAAATCCTTCCTTTAAGGCCTATGAAAGCATACCTAAATCACCCCGCATCTCCCATGCTTGAAATTGGTTAGAGAATCCCTGAAATTCGTCTCTTCCCCCTCCGACCAGTGGCTCAGCAAGCTCCAGTGACCTCCCTTTCTTTCTGTCATCCCCCAGCAACAATACCAGTGGCAAGGTTCTCTTCCTCCTGTTCGTCCGCATCGTGCCACACCTGCCAACACCACTGCAGCCCCTTCATCGTCGTCGTCCTCCCCCCACTGAGTGCTTCGTCTCCAACGATGCTAATACGAGCTAGCCGCCATCTCTGCCTCCCCCTTCATCTCTCTGCATCCAGCTAAGTCCTCTCTCCTTTCTAATCCCTTTCCCGCTTTATTTCTTGAAAACGCCCCTCGATGTATGCAATCACCATCACCCCTTAAAACTCCGGCCAGACCTCCGGTGAGGAATCCCCTCCACTCCACACCTCCCTCCGCCTCGCCAACCACCCCATAAGCTCCGCAACACTCCACTGATCATAAACCCTCACTTCACTCACCACGCCACACCCCCAAAACACCCTCCGAACACACCCACTCTCACGCACATAGGGTGCCCTAGGCACGCACACTCTAGTAGCCCCACGCCACGCTGACCCCCACAACACATTCATGGTGTCTCGACGAAGCCTCCTGAGCTTTCTGGTGAGGCCACATGGCCGTTTTCATGTTAACAGGTTTGGAGGTCTGCTACCATTGATGGCCGCAAGCAGCTTACTTGCAAGCCCCCTCCAGGTCTCCTCGCTCCAGGTGCACAGCCCCAGGTTGTGCGGACTCCCCTCATGTACAGATCCAGGCAACCAATTGTCACTAAAGGCCGAAGTAGTAGCTACAATCTAGCTACATTGCCTGTTGCAGACGCATGCGAAGGGAGGTGGGAAGATAGTCCCACCTCGGAAAATCTTAAAGCGCTGTAGTCGAATAAATTGAAAAAGTGGACTAGGCTCTTCGCCTCCTGACCACGGGGTGAGGTCCCACTCACCCTCTCACTGCCTCACCCGTGACCTTGCCTCCGCGGACCTAGCATAACCTGTATACCTAACCTTGCACTCCTCGCCCACCACCACACACCGGTGGGCCTGGACCAGGGCACGTACCCGACCCAATTACCCGAGACAATGGCTCTAGGAGAGCTACCCTAAGAGAGAAAGAGGAAGAGAGAGCGCACGCGGGTAGGGGTAGGTTTTGCTCTTGCAAGAAAGGAGAAGAAGCCAAGGAAGACGAAGGCAGAGGCTAGAGAAAGCTAAGGAAAGAGAAGGCAAGGCTGAAGAGGAAGAAGCTGAAGCCAGAGAGGTTGAAGGGCTGAAGAAGAAAGAGAAGGAGAAGGAACTAAAGGCAGAGGAAAGAGGAGCCACCAAAGAAAGAAAGAGAAGGGAGGAAAAGAAATAAAGAAAGGCTAAGGTACAGGCACGAGAATAGAAGAAAAGAAAGAAAGAAGAAGAAGGAAGAAAGCAGTCGAAGACAGAGATCAGAGAAGAGAAAAAGAGAAGAAATAAAGCACCGTAGCACCCATAGTTTAAGACATCTTATTCACAAATCAGACATCCATTTTTTGTGCTTTCTTTATTTACATTGATATTCTATGTCTACATTTATCTTTTTGCACTACAACTCTGATTTTCATTGCATATTATATTCAACTTTTTTAAAGTTGTGCTCTTGATTTCTAAACCCCAATTTGCTCCCTGTGTTTGACCTCAGACTTAAAACTTCGAGAAATAAAATCTATCTACTTTCGAGAGAATTCGACCTATATTATGATGCATCGATTTTGAAACCTGATTTCGCCTCGTGAATAGGCACCCCCTTTATTGGAACTTTAGATTTTGCCAACTTTCATAATGGCAGCAATGGAGCTTTCATCCAGCTTCACAGAGGTCATAGGCCGACTCTGTTTAAGTTTATAAGGAGATCTTCCCAGGCCTGCTTTGGTTGATGAGCCAGCTCCAAACTTCAGCCCTTCCATAGCTTGTAGATTGGATTGAAGTCTCATGGAATTAGTAGAAACTTCTTGCAGTACCCGATCGTCAGGCATAGCAATCATGGACTTAGCTGCTGCTATTTCCTCAGGCATAGCTTCTTCTACCGAGACCACTTCCATCACTTCCTCCTCTCTCCCTAGGTGGTGATGGTCCTTGCATTTCTTAGGCTCAAGCACCTCATCAAGAGTCACACGGCCCATCTGTTGCAAGACACCCTCTTCTCTCATGACCTTTGCACAAGTCGTCTTATCCTGATGTATCTGCCCATCTGTATCCCCCTTTGCAAAACTCAAATGCAGCAACCATGAACTACCCCCACATCAGAGGATAAGTCTCTCAGGGATAGATCCTCCCTTGAAAACATCCACTAATACATTCAATACACGACCGTCTCCCTCCCTCAGTCCAACCTTTGCATCTTCAGCCAGCAAAACAAAGCCTGCTATCATGGTTGCCACCACCTTCTTTGATCTCAGATGTAATGGCAGAACTCTAATTCCCAACCTCCCCAACCTAGATCCTACCCTTTGAGGTGGCCGCTCAGGCAAGGACCCATCAAAGGGGGAGACCAACCTCCATATCACCATCCAACCCTCAAAAGTGCTTGATCGAAATCACAAGCATTCAACGTCGATCATCTGCAAACCAAAAAGCATAAATCGCGTAGGGGAGAGAGATGCAACCTTCCAACCTTCGGTCGATAGGGCTAGCGAACTTAGTAGTTGGTGGACCTTCTCCATGGATGAATTGCCGGTCATCACCTCTCTGACCAGAGCCCCTCTTAGCACAAGCTCTGCAGCCCTAATGTCATCTGTCATAGGTACCTTGACATCCACCATGTGCCCCCCATATGTAGGTGGAGGCGGTGGTGGCGGCAGCGGACCCTCAGTATTTGCCTCTCTGGTGCGCATGAAGGCCCTTCCTCTCAACTGCCCTCTACTTGCCATACAGGAGTCCCGTTTATGGCCATGGCCACCACATGCCAGACAGCAAGAGGGAAGTGGCATACCACCACCAAATGCCCTTGTCTTCGACACCGAAAACATACAATCTCCTTGTTGCCCCAAGCCTGCCTTCCTTTACGCACCCCATGCTCGCCTCCCATCCTCTAATGAAAGCGACCCCCCTTCTCTCTCTCCATCTCTAAGCCCTAGACCTCCAGGTTGTCCAGCCTTCAGCACCATGGCTTCTCCCTCCTATCGCCCTAGACCCTCCTTCCATCTTCCCTCTACATTCCAGCAGTCAACTTAGAGATTTTTTATTAAACTTTGAAAACACTAGGATTCTTTGTGATAATACTAGTTCAATAAACTTGTCTAAAAGTCCCATTCAACACTATAGGACAAAACATATAGATATCAAACATTACTTTCTTAGAGATTATTCCCTGAAGAAGGAAATAGTCCTAGAATTCATTCAAACAGAGAAACAATTAATTGATATCTTCACAAAACCTTTAGCCAAAGAAAGGTTTATACTAATAAGAAGAGGCTTAGGCTTAACAAGACTTGCTGAACTTTGATTGTTTATTGTTTTGTCTAGATAGCCATTTGTCGATCAAACAAATTGTTTTGATTAATCAATTCTTGATAGATCAAATGTTAATTCTGATTGATCAAGCTTTGAATTGTTTGGGCAGGAAATTTCCCTTCCAAACTTTCAATTTTAATTGACCAAATGTTGTTTTGATAGATCAAGTTTTGCTTGGGAATTTTCCCTCCACATGAAATTCAATTTTAATCGATCAACTTCTCTTTCTAATTGATCAAAATTGAATTTGGACGACCAATATATGTTTTGATCGACCAAATCTGGATAGATTTCATCTCATTGAGATTCTTGCTTAGTGATTCTAATCACTTGATTTGATCAATGATCATTATCAATCTTTGATCTTGATGTCTAATCACCACCTACCTTATTTGCTTTACCTATTCTCTATAAAAATAACTTTTTACCATATCCTTTTACCATTACAAAATAACTTCCACCACCAAACTCCATCAACCAAACACCATCAACCAAACCCATGGTCCCACTCTCCAAGTGGTCCCCTCTCCACCACCATTGACCACTACTTCGACCAAAAAGCCGCCACCATCTCCGACCAAACCTTGGTCGACCACCCCCAACGCACCTCCTCTTCCATGTCCTCTCCATCGTCGCCGCCCCTCCGTCGGCCGTTCGGCCAACTTCGGCGACCGTTTCCGACGTCTGACAACCTCTCCGACCATCTGTCCTCCTTATCCTCCTCATTGTCAAGTGGATCAATCTTTATCGATCCTTGGTATATCCCTTTCCTTTACCTATTTTTTATCACATCTTGTCACTTTGATCTTGCTTTTGTGTTTTTCTTGTGATTTTTGTGTTTTCTAGCCACTGTTCTTCATGTTCTTCTCATTTGATCCACTCGTCTCTTTTTTTTTTTTGCACTGTCAATTTTTGATCAATCAATATGTTGTCTTTGATCGACCAAAAATTATCGTGTTCAACCTCCTAAAAATTGATTTTGATTGACCAATTATTGATTTTTGATCGACCAACCTATGATCGACCAAAATATCTTTGCAAACTTTACTTTCTTCTTGTCCACCTTTTGATCGACCAAAAATGATTAATTGATCAACCAATTTAACTTTCTGATCAATTAATTTCCTATTTTTAATCAACCAATCTGTGTTTTGATCGACCAGCTTGATTCTTTTGTTTGACCAAAACTGTAACAGACTTGCTTTCATGGCCCCTAAACATTCTCATGGCTTTACCTCCACCCCCAAAGATGACACCTTTGACCATTTCTTTATTAGTGATGGGGCACATCACAACTTTTCCCTTTACTCTCACCTCTCACCTCATGTCGTTCAACCTGCCAACCTTGACTACTTCGAGTGAATCTTTTTGGGTCTTAGAGACCATTGTACATATCATAGGATAGGTTGCCTCTTTGATCGGACTTTTTATGCAGGTACTAGGGGTAGTCATATCAAGGGCATAGACCTTATGGCTTGTCACCTTTTCTATTCCAACGTTCACAACATTGGTGAAGGTTTTGATATCCAGTTGGCATTCAATGTCTATGGTATTAAGGTTCTTGTCAATGCTGATGTCTTATTTGAGGTCATTGGTTGTCCCTCCTCTGGTCTTACCTAGCTTGAGTTGCATCATGACATATCTTCTGAGGTCATTAGGGAGACACGTATTCCTTTGGAACTTCATATCCAAATCCACTTCTTTTGAGAATTGTCTGGGTCCCATGCTTGTGGATCTATACGCCTTCATGAAAAATAGGGCCTTTAATTGGAGCCACTTCATCCTCATCTTCATGGAGAGGAAACCCACGAGCATCTTCCCTTTTGGTACTCTTCTCTCCCATATCTTCCTATATTTTAATGTCCTAATGGACATTAATCATAACCAGTTCATCTCTTGTGTTTCCATTTTTGGAGAGGTTACCTATTCCTAAATGGAACAGGAGCGTCAGGCTCGTTAAGATCCTCTAGGCAACAGCTTCCTCCTCTCTGCCTCCTCCTTCTCAGGATGGTTCTTCCTTTGCTTCACCTTCTTACTCTCCCTACCATCATTTTGATGCTTACTACCTGCCTCCTGTTAGACCCTCTCCCTCATTCTAAGACATGAAGTGGCCCTACCTTGATAGGCAGTTTACCAGACATGACATTGTGGGAGTTTAGGACATGACAGACGACATATCTCTCATGATGCATCACTAGAGAGAGATAGGACATATGATGATGGATCACGGCACTCAAGTTTCTACGTACTTGAGCAGGTAGGGTTAGTTCTTAGATCAGCTTGGAGAGTAGATCACTCGCTCACTGTCTGTGACCAGTGACCTTCCCGAGGCTGACATTTAGCAGCAGTAGCTCCTCCTCTGAGTACTTCAGCACCCTCCTCTAGATAGACATAGCACATTGGTCCCTTAGTGCAGCTGTCCCATGGATCTAGTGACCTTTAGATCTCTCCGATTTTGGGACGTAGATGACACTTCTCTTCCACTACAAGACCCAGCACTAGCATGCCTCCATTCTCTCTGGATGATTTTGATATCGATGCGGAGTTCCTATCAGATATTGAGACCGTTCTTAATTTCTTCTAGATTTTATTACTTATGTTGGCATGTAGTACATTATCTTTCATTTCTATCTTTTGATTGTGAACTTCATATTTATCTTGCTTTGTAGTACTTTCATGTGACCTTCGTAGTTATTTCAGTTGAAATATCCTACTTACCAGAATCTAGAAATCTTGTTTCTTATCTTACTTATTGAAATTTGTGATATCTATGTGTAGCTTGCTTGTAATTCTATCAATTGAATAGTAGCATGTCTTGAATTGCATGAAAATTTCAATAAGGGGGAGCAACATTTACTTGTCAATTATATTGCTTAAAACTTTTTGTTAATAACGAAAGGGGGAGAAAAATTTGATCACGCATCATGCATACTTAATTATAATTTTTTTATCATCAAAAAGAGGGAGAATGTTAATACCTTTGTTTTGATATAACAAAATTATGTTTTTATTGAGGACTAATCATTACAGGTTAAGTCAAATTATAGCATGGATGCATCCTTATCAACATTTTTCAAATGCATCATGGACAAAGAGGACTTGAAGATTGCTTTATTTTTATTGAGTCTAGAATTTTGTATGGAACCTTAATAAGATAACAAATGTAAGCTTTCAATTTTCATAAAAATCATTCTCTTTTGAACCTATATTAATTTTACTATTAATCAACCAAAATTTCTTTTTGATCAGTCATACCTTAATTGACAAACTCCTTGTTTTAATCAATCAAAGACCTCTAATGGTCATATTCCCTTTTGATCAGTCAACCCATTTGATTTAATCGATTAAAAATATTCCAACGATCGAATTTCTTTTGAGATCATAAAGTCGATCAATATACCCTTTTAATCGATCAACATCAAATCGATAATACTTTGTTTTAATCGACCAAATATAGTTTTGATCAACTAAACCTTTATTTTGATCGATTAAAGCTATGTTTCCAGAATTTCCAAAGTAAGTCAAAAAACACCTATAAATAGGACCTTCAACCCCCTCTTAAAAACACACCTCAAGAGCTTTCAAAAGAGCAAAACACATATACTCTCTTTAGTGCTTTTGCACCTCTGTGCCTACAACTACTACGATTTAAAGCATGCTCCTTTGTGATTCAAAGAAAGCTTGGTTTGTTTTATTATTGTTGAGGTTCCATAGGAAATATTTTTACACTCTTTTTATTCTGTTGTTCTTGATCTGGGAATCCAAGTTGTATTGGAAGTCTCGTTGTTCTTCTCTTGGTCAGGTGTAAGAGAAGACATTCGTAAGAGGCTGTGCCACCCTCGTTCAATTTGTGCATGATAGTGCATTTGACTAGATCGACTAGTCGAGAAAATTGATCCTAAGCTAGGAGGCTTAGGTAGTGGTTTTCACCTGGAAGGGATTTCACTCTAAATCAGGTGCTATTTTTCTAGTTTGTGCTTATTCTTTTTCTAATCTGTGGTGAATATTTTTTTAAGCTCCATTTTAAATAGATATTCACCCCCCTCTAGTGTATACTTGATCCTTTAGGCTCTGTATGCACTCGTGCTAGTTTTGCAATCCTGAAAAATCTACCACCTAAATAGAGAGATCCTAAAGCCCCTCTGATTTCATGTGTCATTAGTGACATGACCTTTTAAAGGGTCCTACTTGACTCAGGTGCCTATATAAACTTAATTTTGATAGTGCTTTATGAGTAATTCAGACTCGGCGACTTAAAACCAAATTCTCACTTTGCAATTGGTCGACCGATCTATAAAAACCTCGAGAGGATACTAGTGGAAGATGTAATAGTCAAGGTCAAAGAATTCTATTTATTGGTTGACTTTCTAGTCCTTGACATGGAAGTACTTAAAAGATTAAGCAACACCCCAATCCTTTTAGTGCGACCTTTTCTAGCCACTGCTAAGGCCAACAGTGATTGCAAAAATGGTCATATGGAAATTGCCTTTAGGGATCAAAAGATACAATTAAACGTATTGAAGGCAATTAAGAATTCTAATGATAGTTGTGGATTGATTGAGGAAATTAAGAAAAATAAAGATTTGGTTGAAGGAACCTTGGACCATGAGTTATATTCGGAGCATAAAAAAGAGACGATCCTGTTGATGAGCTCTCGTCATGCTTTCAAGAATCACGTCGTAGTATAGAGACAAAAACCAAATCGACATTTAAATTTGTAAAGTTTGAAAAATGTGAGTTTCGAGGTCGTTCGCAGGGAGTAAATAATTGCAATTCAATCACCAATCCAATATTCAAAAATAAAACTAAATATATATAAAAAAATATACTCAATGTATTTCAAATGTATATCAAGAGACAGAGAGAAAAAATGGAATAGAGAGCAAAAAGATGGTGGTTGGAACCACCAATTAAACACTCAATATTCAAGCTTATTCTCAATGTCAAGATTAGATTAGCTCAACACTTAGCCAAATCTCAGACTTCTCAACTCTTTAGACTTTTCCTCATATCTGATGTTTCAAGTAAGCCTTAGACAGCTTAAGTTCTCAAGTCCATTCAATCTTTACCTAAGTATTTAGGCAAACATCCACAATGCAAACCCCCCTCTCTCTCTCTCAGAATTAGACCACATCAGACCTGGCTTAGACAGAGTTCAAACTAACCTGACCTATCTGCGTATGGGCACTGGCGAGGGCACATGTGAGGCTCGTGAGGGGTAGGGACCTGACCCCAGTGGTTCGAAGGCATTAAGCCCTCCCACACAATTCAATAAATACCAAACTTTTTTTTAAAAGTTCCCGATGTAGGACTAAAATAAGAGGCTTCTTTATGTCTTCGCACGAAGGGGCCGATCCAATTGTTGGTGCTACAGCTACTTCCTTGTTCAATTGAGGGTCCAGGTAACTCCTACAGATGATTTTGCAGTGATTGAAGGAGGTGGCGAGGATGTGGCTCGTCGGATGGTGGCTGATAAAGACGAGGGAGACGATGGTGACAGTGACAACCTACAACAAGAATACAGACCTAATGGCCTAAATCAAAATGCTCAATAGCTTCACCGAGGCATGGCGAATGTGTTGGTGGTGGTGGTTTAGTGAACTGTGGTGAGTAGTGACCAGATGGAGGAGTTTTGTGAAGTTTCGGTGATTGGTGTCAGGGAAGATGGTGGAGGTGTGATGAGGTGGAATTAGGTTTGACGAAACACTTATGGAGGTGTGGGGAGTGTTTCCCCTAACCTAATTTGGGAGTGGAGAAGCGGAGAGGGTGAATCAACGAAGATGGCCAGAGTGAAGATCGTCGATGTCGAAGAAGGAAAAGGGAGTGGAATCCTGAGTTGAGGAGCTCCATAAATGAAATTGAAGAAAAGGGGGAGATAAGCCCTATGCTAATTGGGAGAGAGAGACAGGGAGAGATCCCACTGGAACTATGCTGATGATGAAGAAGATGATGAAGCGGTTGGAGTGGAGAGAGGTGATTCATAGCTCAAAGCTTTGCAGGGAGCTTCATGGAAGATCGGAGATTGAAACCCCTCTACCTATTGTATTTGGTAGAGGGTGAGGAAGAAGAACAAAGAGCTTTGGTGTTGCAACGAATTATGTCGGAGAGGGAGATGAAGGAGGTGGGATCTGGCCAAATTATGCATGCCTTTGACTCGAGGGAATGCAGCCTTATTTATAGATGATGTTCCCCTCTACTTTGAACCCAATAAAGCAAGTTAGAAGTTTCTAAAGACTGACTTCAGAGCTTGAAAAGCTCAAGCTTGCTGGCGAGATTCCAATGTTGATTGTCCATGTGGATGTGCTCAAACGACATGGAAGATCCTCAAGATCAATCTCGCTAAGTTTGGCGAGATTTGGTTCAATTTGGTCAATCAATTTGGTGATCAAATCTTAATAGTGTGGGTTGAAGGTGCTGTTTAGACCACGAAGGAGGCGAGGGAGAAGGCAGCAGGGGTTTTTTTGTAAGAAAAATGTAGAACCTAGGGGTCTAATTAAAAAGAATAGAGATCTCAAGGCTTAAAATGCAAACTAGGTGAACATAGACTTTGATTTGGCTCAAATTTTGGTGGTAACCTAATTTTTACCCAAGGAATATAATGATGAACTTGGATTTAAGTTTTGACCATGTTTGAATGGGTAAATTACACAGAAGCTCAAATCAAGGCAAATTCCCGTCTGAATCTTTATTTAGGGTCAAAATAGGTTCAAATGGTCAAAGTGAAGGTACCAAACCTCTTAGGGTATTTTTCAATGATTTTTAGGAGGTTTAGATTGAATTTATCTCTATTAGAACCCTTTCAATTTGAGTGTAGCTGATAATTAGGGTTTTTAGTACTATTTTAATTGTCGAAATGCATAAAACCCTGATTCAGTCAATGTAAGCCCACTTCTTGGTATTTTATGTTCATTTGACACTTGAATATTTGTCCTGATTCAGTGATCATTTAGGAGCCTTTAACACTTGAATATTACTAATTTAAGTTAGTTATGATGAATGATGGTGTTACCATCAGATCCCTGCACTGGAGTATTTTGATCCTGATAAACAAAGAGAAGAAAAAGTCTGATGGACGATTGTGGATTCAAAGGAACAATTTTGGATTAAAAATGAACCTGAATGTGAGACATTTTATTTTGAGGATCAATTAAATTTGAATATGAAAATTTCAGTTTTGAATCGAATGAAAATTCTTTTTTTGAAGTAGGTGAGGCATAAGAATTACAGTTTGAACATGATGATGCTTTAATGAGTAGCTTCACCTTTACATCAAATTTTGACAAGCCAAAAGTTGAATCATTTATTTTGGAACTTGATAATGAGATTGATGTAACCAAGTTGAAATTAAATCTTCTTGACTCAAAAGACTTGGATTTCATGGAAGGGACTAAACATTTTAATAAAGAGATTATCACTTTGGAAGAGATTTTGAGGAGAGACGAACCTGTGGACTTTAGGGCTCATATGCTTGTAAATGTACCAACATTTTATGAGGACCCTGATGATCCCTATAAATCTAATTGCATGGAACACGAGTGTACCCATTCACGAGATCGTTATCTTAAACTTCAATACCATTGGGCCCAAGCTTTTTACAATACTTATCTTTCTAGTGTTTGAGATTTTAGACTTGGGTTGCATGAACCTAAACCTAGAATCATTCCCCATATTCTCCAATTTAAACACCGATGAATATACATTTTCTTGATTCATGATAAAAAAAGTATCCAACCTTTTGAATTAGGGTTGCATCAACTTATCCACCTTTAGGGACACCTCATATCCAAACTTCACGATTATATCTTGAACCTAATTGTGATTAGCTCTGCTAAGTTGAGTGATACATCATTTTAAGAGCACTATGCCTAGCTAAAGGCATTAAAATTCAACTCTTGTTGGGAGGTAACCCAGCACAGTTTTGTATGCATAGCACGAACTGACTTAGAACTATACAGGTGATATCCCCTCTTTCTCATGCATATTTTCTTTTCCTGGGCATACAATAAGGACATTGCATGAAATAAGCATATGGGGGTGGATAATTTTTTGCTGAGTTTCCTATTGTAGTCTCCATAGTCTCCATCAATTTCATTGTGTTTTGATTAAAAAACAAAAGGATTGTATATAACATAAGTTGTTTGATTTGAGATAGGAAAGAATGAAGAGAATAGGTACTAAGGAGTTACTGGCCTTAGGGGTGGGTATTGAGAACTTATGCCTAGACTCTTTAGGTCATTAGTGGCTTAATAAACTCTAGTATTTATTAAGATGTGGACCAATATCTAAGTCATTGAGGAAACTGATTGGCTGAGGTATTAAGTCAATTGTGTGGGAGGTAAGTGGCTTGTTTTTTCACCCCTTAGAGTGATTAATCTTGAAATCAGAGTGTCTTTCCCTTGCATGTACACACCAGATTAACTTGTGGGCAGACCATACAATGAAAATCTTGAACCACCTTGTATTTCCACTAATGAAATGCTTGAAAATCAATTAAGGAGTACCTCATATCGGAAAAAGTATATATAAATTAAATTACATCGTATCATTTTGTATATATTTAAATATGCACTTAGGAAGGTCAGGTGCCTCATGCGGTGTCATCCCAAAGCATCAAAGTGTAGGACCTAGCTTTAGAAGGTGCCTTTTACGACGTCATCTTGAGGCATCGAAATGTAGGGCCCTCTTCAAGTTACATTGAGGGATAATGATGATAACGTCATCATTAGCCATATCTAGCTTTATTTAGTCATAATCAATTGATAAATGCTTCTACATAACCGCCAAAGAGCCGTAATGATAGGATCTAAAGATAGATGGCTACGCGCACAAACACTCAAACACAATATCAGTAATAACAAGAGAGACTTATACAGATGACAATCACAGAAATTGGTACAAGATGTATAGTGGTTCCCCACTCACTTGGGTACTCCACTACCTAAGCCTCTCAGCTTAGGATTTTTAACCTGATTCCCTCAACCTTGAGGAAATCAATTTATTAAATGAGGTAATTCACGGGTTACCTCAACCTAATTATAACAATGGGTTTGTTACAACCCAATGAGCAACAAGCTCAATTACAAATAAGAGAACAGGTGTAAGACAAAAGAAATCTTACAACTAAATACCTAAGCCTCTCAACAAATATATATAAATGATATTATCGATTTGAGAGCCTAGATTGAATGATATTTGCTTTGTGAATGCATGAAAAAAACACGTTGAGAAGTTTGTAAAACGTAGAGAGATTTGAGCACAGCAAACACTTTTCTTCTCTTCAAATATGGTAGAAAAATGAAATTTGAAGATCTACAATTTTCCTTGTCTCTCTTGTTTGCAAATTAATAGTCCAAGACTCATTTTATAGAGTTAGGACCTTAGGGATTCATCTATTAGATGTTGGGGTTTAAATCCGAACGTTCATATTACCTAAATTAATTTTCTAGCCATTTGTTTTCAGCCAACGGCTAACTGGTACCGGTCTAAAGCATGGGTACCGATACTAGTGACATACTATTTTATGCTTTAAGTTAACTTGTCACAGACAGTACCTATTACGTACTGGTACTAATCATGAGTACCGGTACTCGTTGCTTCCAGATTTGAATTTTAAACACTTAACACAAATTTGTAACCCACCTGTACCGATACTGAGCATGAGTACCGAACTCGTTGCTTCCAGTACCGGTACTAATCATGAGTACTGGTACTCGCGGGGTACAGGTTTGTTTCTTTGAGAAAACCCAAACTTGTAACTCACATGTACCGGTACTAAACTTTAGTACTGGTACTTGTGGGTTAACAAGTACCTATTTTAAGTAAACTAATCAATTACATTCTTTAAAAATGATCATAGTATAAATAATAGTTTATCTCTAATTAATTTTATGATCTAAGTTGATTCTTTGTTAAGAGGCATACATTCTATAAATTAGAAAAACCTAGACTAGAAACTAAAGGATGAAGATGATCTTCTCCTCCTCGATTCTTCCATGTCAACTTGCCTCCTTCATGTCATGATCTTCTCCTTCTCATCATCATGCTTCCATCATTTCCCATTTACCTTGATCTTCACCTAAATATGAAAAGCACTCAATTGAAAATATTAATCCATAATAATTTTGTTAACACCAAAATAAGATGTGGAACAAGGTTCCAACACATAATTCACTACAAATCCATTCTAAGAGATAAACATGAAAATAAAGGTAAAACTGTAGTTTTAATAGAATATCTTAATTGCAGAATAATCATGGGGTGTCCCAGGGGTTAATTAAAGGTAAAATGTTCATAAATGTCTAATAAGTGGGTTCATGTAGATAGAAACAGGTTTTCACGTATTTCGAGAATTAAATGACATCTGAAATCCTAAAAATCAACCTACTTAAATAACTGAGGTTCTGGTTAGGATAAAATTCATCCAAACCTTCTAAAAATCATATAAAAATATTCCCTAAGGTTTGGTATCTTTGAATTGACCATATGAACTCGATTTGACATAAAATAGTCTCAAACAGATAATTACCCTAATTTGGGTTTTTGCATAAATTACCCAATTAAACTTGGTCAAAACCTAAATATGACTTCACCATCAGATTTCTTGGGTTCAAATTAGGTTTGTACCAAAATTTGGGCCCAATCGGAGATCATCTTGACCTAGTTTGCATTTTGGTCTAGTCTAAGTCTTTTCTCTCACACACATACCCCTAGATTTCAAAATAATTGCAAATGGGCCCCCATCTTTGTGGTCGTTATTTGCACTCAGGTCCCTCCCCATTATCATGGAGGAAGTTCTACTTCGGTAACCTTTGATTGGAGAGTTCTCCCTGATTGATTGACAAATCTTTCCCAAACTAGAAAGGGGAATTCTTGAGGAAGTTGCCTTCCATTTGAGCCATGTACGAGGCTCTGAATCCTACTCCAAAGCTCGTGCAAACCTTTTGAAGGTTCAGGTCTGCTACTTTTGCGTAAGCCCCAAGCTTCCAAGCTTAGTTTCCAAGCTTGGAAGGCCTCCTTGAGCCCTATAAATAGTCCCCTGATGCACAGCTGAGTTCCTTAGCTACGTTCGGCCCCAAAAATCTTCCCTTTTCCCTATCTCCAGCCTCCTTTGACCTATGCTCTGGTGGTCCTCCTCGTTCTCCTTCGTCTGCACTTCCAATCGTCAAATTGGAGGCACAGCTATTCTCCCCTCCTTCCTTCGACGGTGGCCAGCTAAAGCCCCATCGTTTTCGAACCTTTCCTCACCGTCGTCTCCCTAATGGAGGATTCATCTTCTCCACATTCGACAATCACACCGACATGGGAATCTCCCTCATTTCATCGATAATTTTTAGGTCCCCTCGATCCCTCTTCCCCTCTACTTCCTTCTTCACTCTTTAAACTCCAATTTTGACTGCCATTCATGCTCTCCCCCTCCATCTTCTCCAAGTCCGGCAAGGGCTTTTACAAGCCCATGCCACCACCACACGCCACCGAACATCACACCACCAGCATTGAAACCTTTGCCGTGGCCCCTAGATCAAAAGCCCTAACCTTTCCAGGCCTATTGCCCATTCCATCTCCTTACCAAACAACCCATCATCTATCTGCCATTATTGACTTTGCATGCTCTCTACATGCATGTACACACCAAAATACCACCACCATCGCACTCCATGAAAACCGGCGACACTTATGAACTATTCTAATTGGGTCAGAAGGCCATGTTCTTGCTTGCAGGGTTCTTGCCATTGTCCGTGGTCGCCATCATCTTCTCCGGTATCGTTCTTCTTCATCTGATCCACTCCAACATCGCCACCACATTTGCCAGGTGCAGGTTGGCACTGTGAAGGTGCATAGGCTCCCAATTGACCATGAAAGCAGCTGCAGCATCTTCGATTTCTTTGAATTTGGCAGCGGTTGCGCATGATCAAAAGTATGGGGATTTAGTCCCACATCGTAGGAATACAAAGCACCTACAGCATATATAACGTTTTTGTCCTAAGGCCCTGTTGCCTCAAGCACACGGGGGGTGAGGTCCCTAATGCATGCGCCTCCTCGCTCCTCATGCCTCACCCGTGCACACATGCACACGGGTCTAGCCAAACCCGATTATTCAAATTCGTACACCTGCTTATATACCCAGGTTTGAGAGAGAGAAGAAAGGAGAAATAGAGGAAGAATTGTGAGGAGAGAGAGGGGGGTTTTGCTCTTCATACCAAGGGTTCAACACTTAGTCATTGTTAGACTTGAGAAGCCTCTTGTGTGTGAGAAGGAAAGAAGAAAGAAAAGAGGTGAAGGGCTAAAGAGAAGAAGAGGAAGATGAATGAAAGCTTGAGGGAAAGGCTTGTGTGTGCATTGTAGCAACAACTTTTAAGTCGTCTGAAATTGAAAGTCAACGTCTAATAAGGCTTTGAGGCTCGATACTGTGGATTTATTTGCCTATGTGGATAAGTGTTTAAGTGGTTGATACTATTCATTTACTTGGACTATTGAGTAATTCATATATATATGCATCTAAGCTAATAATTGGTGATTTAAATCACCATTACTTTGCCTTAGACATCTTTTTACTTCATTAAACTCTTGATATACTCATGTTCTACATTGAAGATCAATTTTGAGTAGATATTATTCATTGATAATCATTCTTGGCTTGATTCCTTGTGCTCATTTATATTTTAATTGAGATTAGCATGTGAATTCTTACTTCCTCCCTATGTTCGACCTCAGACTTCATTTCTGTTTATCTGAGTTTATAAATTTTATTTGTTGAGAGATCGATTGAGGATTTCACACTACAATGATGATAACTTAATGTTAATCCTCTCTAGATCGCTTAAACATTTTGGCGTCATTGCTAGGGAGCAACATGCAATTCACCGCTATTCTTTGTTCTATTTGATTATATCTGAGCACTAACTTGCCCTATTTGTTTCTTGTGATTTTGCAAGGTATTTCATGAGATGAACTTCCACGCAATTCAACCACTCCAGGGCAGGTAACTTTTTTGTTCTTCCCTAATCACCCTCCTAATCTTGGGAAGATAAAAAGGAAACGATCAATTAGGAACTACCTGCCTTATTTTCATAGTAATCATCATTTAAAAGGCAAGTTTCCTGATTTACGAAAAATATTCATATTTGTTTGAAAGTTGAAGTGATTCCCTACCCAAACTGCCTATAGCTATTAGAGATTACGCTTAATTCCTAATCTTCTTGGACTACGCACTTGTTGATTGAAGTCCAAGAAGAACATGTTGGGATTTAATTGGACTTGAAATAGAGCCAATTATGGTTTCAACATTAGGGTTTGAAGTGTTAGTACACATTTTCCTGCACTAAAGAGAATTAACCCTCCCGCATTTGTGTGCTACCCAAGCTCCTATTTGAAAAGATCTAAGCAAGAAAAACCCTAAAAATCATACTCTAATTTCATTTGAACCTTAAAAATTGTGGACCTAATAACCTGATAGTCAATTCAGGGTGATTTCTGGGTCTTGACCTAGATTTTATTCTGCCATCTTTATAGTAGATCAGGTAAAGTTGGTCTACATTATGGGACAACCAACCTCTAACAAGTCAAATCAACTTCTAAATCAAGTGAAATTCAAGGCACTAATTAAGCTAAAATTGGTAGACTTAAGGTCTTAAGTCCATACATTCCAGTCCACTTTGAACCGCAGTGACAAGGAAGGTTGGGTGGGGGAACCCTGTAACCCATGGGAATGCTGTACCGTGTATGGGTCTTTGCGAGGCTCTCCCTTCCTGGCTTCCTAGGTATTTCTTGAGTGTGTGGATTTCCGATTCAGAGGTATCATCCACCTCGAAACTGCCTTAGTCATCAAAAAATCTTTGGGTGCCTTGATTGGGTCCAATTCATATCTAGTCCCTTATATTTTCTATAGAGCACGTACATAGGAAGGTCATTAGGTTTTTAACCTAAGAGACCTCATTAGATCTCCTTGGGAATCTCTATCTGAGCTGATCAACTTCAATCTAACCTGAGTTTTGATTCTACATCTTGATTCCACCAACTGATTTGAAAATGTAACCTAGTAATCTAGGAAGACTATTTAGGAAACCTGAGTCCCAAATGAGCATGAAAGAAAAAATGATTGAGGATGCTTACATGCATCATGAAGAATTTTATAGATCTTCAAATCCATTTAGGGAGATTTAGGTTAATAACACATCAAAATTCATTTTTAACCATGCTCAGATGATTTTTTCCCAAATGATATATGGTTCAACCTGGGATGATCTCTTACATGAATAATTTAAATTGAGGACATTACATGACAATGAGTATTTGCAATGTTGGTCAAACCCCATACTTTTAAAGAAACGCCAAGATCTCATGTAGGCACGTGGTATAGCATTGGATGCATTACATGAAGGCATTAATCGAAAGTACCCATAAAAGGATAATGAGACACCTTGGAGCAACACTAAAGATCAACATGTCCCAAATCCTGGGTTCAATACTCAAGGTTATAGTGGACCCCCAACCCAAATGAATTCAGATTCAAATTTCATAGTAATTGACATTCCTGATCTTAATGAGGGTGGGAAGGATCCAATTGCAGGTGTTCCCGATTTCAATCCAGCCCTAGAAAATCAAGAGCCTGGTTCACCAAGCTTATATTTCCCCAACACCTATGGTGATGAGCTTAACACAAACATTCTCGAGATTGTAAATCCCAAGCCTTATCCTATTAAGGTGATTCTTGAGAATGATTTTGACATCCTTGTAGAGCCTAGCCTAGATTCTAGTGATCCAATCCTTACCCTTAACCTATAATCTAGATTCTAGCCTGATCGTATTTTTGCACGATTTATTAATTTAGGGTTTTATTGTTGTAATACACAAAAATTGAGTCGCTTTTAAAATTTCAAACCTAGATAGGGAAGTATCTAGGGTCATCCAAGGAGGCAATATTTTACGAAATCATTCTCTTGCTTGAAAAGTAGAAATCACCTTTCTTTTTGTTATTTTTCAATATATCATTTTTCTTTTGGGTTTTTTTTTTTTGAAATAAAGGGGCAAATACGAAGTTGTTGATGGGAAAATGTACCACAACTAATATGCTAAAACCTAAGTGACAAAATTATCCTCTTTCTAAGCTCAACCTAGGCGTGTGAAGGCCTAGGTTAATTAGAAAGAGAGAGAGCAAGATATACTAAGATAAAGCAAGTAGTGCAATTAAAGATGCAACAAGAAATGAAGGCAACTTTTTCTATATTAAAAGAAATTGTCTACAAGTATAGGAAAGATTCTAAATTTTGAAAAGACAAATAAAGAAGAAACAAAATCCTTTAATTGCTAATGATGATGAAGAAGGTGAAGCTCCTCTTGCACCAAGCCAAGTTGCTCCTTGGCTTGAAAATAAGGTTCCTTCTCCTTTGCCTGGCAAGCTCCTCCTAGAAAGCTCAAGGGGGGCATGCTCGATCCCCTCCAAGGTGGATGGAATTCCACCTTCAGAAGCTCCTCCTAAGGTGGCGTGGACCACCTTTGATTCCTCCTCCAAGGGTGGTTGTGTACCACCCTTCAATCCTCCTCCTAGGGTAGGCATGCACCCTAGGTTTCCTTCCAATGCCTGGCTGCTTCCTTTGGCTGCCGTGGGGTCAAGAGAGAAGAAAAGAGGGGAAGGCACCAAGGGGATAGAGTATCCCCTTAATCTTCTTCTTCTTCTTCTCTTGACCTTCTACGTAGGTGGAAATATGGGTAGAAAAAATGTAGCCAAGGTTGGATTTTAATGGTGGTCGTAGGGGGTTTTTATAGGAGTAGGAGGGGGTAGGGTTGGTTATAGGATGGACGGTTATGATGGGGGTTAAATGGTGGTTATAGGATCCTAGAGCTAGGGTTGTTGGCACCAAAATGGAAGGGTACTTGGTGGTTGGCACCAACCTTAGGTGGTTGCTAGGGTTAAGGGTTAGTTTAGGTGTGTTGTAGGGTGGAGATGGAGTTATGTGGTGGTGGTTATGAGATGAAGGGCTAGGGCGTGTTGGCACCACTTGAAGAGGTATGAGTAGGTGTGGTTGGGGGAGAGTTGGCGCCAACTTTAGTGTGGTTAATTCGGTAGGGATGGCATGGACAAAAGGGAAGGCTAGGATGGCTTTTTATGGTGGTGGTTATGGGATTAAGGGTAGATATAGGTGGTGCCAAGATGGAAGGGTGTGGGTGGTGTTTTGGTGCCAAAATAGTAGTGGTTTAGGGTTGGTGCCACTAGTGGGCTTCTAGAAGGGGTTAGGTGTAGGGTTTAGATGGGGATAGAGGGAGAGGTGTAGGGCTAGGATGGGGGTTCATGTTGGCACCAAAATGAAGGGATGCCTAAGCCTTCTTGTTGCCAACATGAAGGGGTGTCTGGAGTGGTGGTTATTATGGGTTGGGGCCAAAAAGGGTTGTGTTAGGTTAAGGTTAGTTAGGGTTAAGGTGGAGGAGTGGACGGCCATGGATTTTTAGGTGGAGCTAGAGCTTAGCTAAGCTAGCTAAGCTAGCTTAGCTAGTAAAGTAGAGGTGGAGGGTTCCATGAAGGAGGAGATGGGAGAGAAGACTCTAGAGCTAATGGAAGATATGCTGGAGCTGGGTCTACTAAGGCTGCTTCAAGGGGAGCTCAACTACTGAGCTTAGCTACTTAGTTCTTATGCAAGTAGCCAAGCTTGGGTAGTTGAGCTCAGTTGAGTTGACCTCAACCTAACTGGAGCTAGGTTGAGTTGGAACTGCCTTTCATGAGAACTCTAGAGCTAGCTAGGCCACTAGTTGACAAGTAGTAGCTTAGCTAACTTGGAGTCCAGCTGCCATGAGCTGGGTGGAGCTGGAATGAGCTAGGGCTGAGCTGATATGGACTCTTGTCAACTTAGTTAAGCTAGTTGGACTCCCAGTGAACTGATGGAAGATGAGATGAGCTAGACTCAACTAAGTTGAGCTGGATCTGAGCTGACTTGAGCTGGGTTGAGCTGAGATGAGTTTTCTTATGGTGAGCTAAATGGAGCTGAATGGAGCTAACCCTAGTCCAAGGGCACTGGTATCCAGCCATGATGAGCTAGAATTAGCTGAGTCCTAGCCTGATTGAGCTTCCTCTTCATCAATTTCCTTCAAGAGTGCTAGGGTTTTAGGGATTTGTCAATCTGCTTATCCCTAGCACACCGAGAAACACATTAAAATACAATAACAAATGCAATGCATGCCTAACCTAATTTATGCCTAAATGCAACCCAAAAACCCATTTGCGGAGCAAAATCCTAAGAGATAGGTTTGTTTAAATGCACAAGAATGATGATAAACTAGCATTTATCACACCCCCATACTTATCTTTTGCTAGTCTCTTAGAAAAACTTTTAATTTTTACAAAATGGGATTTTTGGAAAATCTAATTTTTTTGACTTTTGAGGAGAAAAAGATTACAGGACATTGGTTGGTCTAAACACAGGATGTAGAGGATTTGTTAAGGATAAACATCGGGATTTGTTTTCAGATCCAAAAATTAGATAAAAACAAGATCAATATATCCTCCAAAAAATTCACTGATTAACCCATTTTTAATTCAGATGACTTGAAATTTTTATTTTTAGGATTTTTCTGGCTCTTGAATCTGATTCGCAACTTGCAATGACCTTTAAATCCTCATGTCTGTGCTTGTGAAAAGCCAACATTAATAAGGGCATGTTTTTGGTTTAAAACTTTTTTTTTTTCATGCTTACTCTTATCTTAGTCTTACAAGAGATGTGTTGGGATCATCATTCCCATTACCAATCCTCGAGGGGGCTCTGGCACTAGTACTTCGAGATAGCACTATCCATGACACCACCTAGGAGCTCACAACCCCAAAACACAATGCGGTGTAAAGGGGCACTCCAAGCAAACTCAAGCTCTTGCTCTAACACTATAGGTAGAGCATCATTCAAGACACTTGAGCTGCAAAAATGCACTTTAATGCTCCATCTAAAGATATGAAATATAGATATGGAGCAGCGCCGAGGCGGTAACATGTTGACATCACATCCTCAAAGGAGGCATTTTCCTCCTTCTTGGTAGAGGGAACTCAAATCAATGATCTGCTTCAGACTTTTACTAAGGCCAAACAAGGGGGTTTTTCTAATTTTTAGTTGTTTTTAGGTGTTGGCTTGTGTGTGAAATTTGACATAGAAAGTTTTTCATGAAATGTAAGTTTTTGAATAAAAAACTAAGCTTGATAATTTCCATATTACAAAAGAGGATCAAGTCACCTGAACTATCATGAGTTCAGGTGGAATTTTGGAGTAGGATATCTGATCTAGTCTAAAGATAGACCCTGAAATTCTAATGATCAGGTTAGTATCCTTATCCCTAGTTGGTTAAAGATAAAATGCCAATGTACCATAAGTGAGTTTTCAACCTTAGTCCTGATTTCAAAATTTTTCTCAAAAAGTTTTCAATATTATTATTATTATTATTATTATTATTTGGGTATGCAAGCAAAAAACAAGAAATTGACAAAAGAAAAATACATGTTTGTAGGTTTTGAAAATTCTAAATCGATCATCAAAATTTAAAAACACCCCCATGCCCCCATGCTTAAGATATGCAATGTCCTCATGCATTAAAAGGGAAAGAGGGATTACCTTAGTAAAAGGCAGTTGGATTTAGGATAGTCGAAACCTAGGGAAAAGAAAGAAAAAGAAAGTAGGAAAAATGATGGGTTACCTCCCATCCATTACTATCTTTTACGCCATTCAGTTGGGCGTAGGTGCATCAGTGATCAGCTGTGGTTGGTTCAGTTAAATCGAAAGATTTAGTCGAAAGATTCGGGGCATGATCAAAATAGGGCTTTAAACGTTGGCCATTAACTTGAAAAGTTGTATTAGTTTTAGGATCAAAAAGATCAACAGCGCCGTACGGATATGCTTTCAGGACAATAAAGGGGTCGATCCATTTTGAATTTAACTTTCTAGGAAAAATACGTAATTGTGCATCAAAAAGCCAAATATATTGATTAACATCAAAATGTCTCCGAAAAATGTATTTATCATGAAATTTCTTTGTTCGATCTTTATAAATCCGCGTGTTTTCATAGGAAAAATTATATAATTCTTCCAATTCAATCAATTGTAATTTTCTGTGGATACCGGTGTCAGATAAGTCCATATTTAATTGCTTTATTGCCCAAAAAGCCCTATGTTCAAGTTCTACTGGGAGATGGCATGCCTTTCCAAAAGTCAAATGAAAGGGAGACATGTCGAGCAGGGTTTTGAAAGTGGTACGATAGGCCCATAAAGCATCGTCCAACTTGGTGGACCAGTCTTTACGATCAGGACTAACCATATTTTATAAAATATTTTTGATTTCCCAGTTAGAAACTTCTGCTTGACCATTTGTTTGGGGGTGATAAGGTGTGAAAATTTTGTGATTAACCCCATATTTAGAAAGAAGGTGACGGAATTGTGAGTTAGTGAAGTGTGAGCCTCCATCACTAATAATGGCCTTTGGAATGTCGAATCTTGAAAAAATATTTTTCTTAATAAATTCAACAACACACGGTGATCATTGGTGCGGGTGGGTATCGCTTCAATCCATTTAGAAACATAGTCGACTACGACTAGTATGTACAAATACCCACCAGAGTTGATGAATGGTCCCATGAAGTAGATGTCCTATACATTGAAAATTTCAACCTCTAAAATTGGATTAAGGGGCATCATATCCTTCCGAGTCATGTTACTGATGCTCTGGCAACGCACACAGGATCGAACAAAATTATGAGCATCTTTGTGCAAGCTAGGCCAAAAGAATTCTGCATTAAGGATTTTAGCTACAGTTTTCTTACTCAAAAAATGTTTGCCACAAGCCATTAATGACAATGTGTCAGAATATCATGGATCTCTGAATCAAGGACACATCGTCTAATGACCTGATCGGCACAAATTCGGAAAAGGTCGAGCTCCTCTCAAAAATAGTATTTAATATCAGCAAAGAACTTATCTCTTTTGGATTTTGGCCAATCAGCGGGGATTCATTCTGTTGCTAAATAGTTTAAAATGGGTGCAAACTAAGGGAGGGTATTGGCAACTAAAATGCTTTCGTCAGGGAATTGATTAGGGGGGTCATCATGTCATTCGTCATAAGACGAGAGAGATGGTCGACCACTACATTTTGCAATCCCGCCTTATCCTTGATTTCCAGGTCAAATTCCTAGACCAACGGATAAGGTGGGGTTTTGCATCTTTTTTTGTCAGCAAATATTTAAGTGTTGAGTGGTTGGTATATATAGTGACATGTGACCACAAAAGATAAGATCTAAATTTTTCTAAGGCAAATACAATGGCAAAAAGTTCTTTTTTAGTAACCGTGTAATTCCGTTGTGCATCATCAAGAGTTTTGTTGGCATAATAAATCATAATAGGCTTCTTGTCAATTCTTTGCCCTAAAATGGCCCCCACAGTAAAATCTGAGGCATCTGTCATTAATTCAAAGGGACGATTCCAATTAGGTCTTTGCAAAATTGGTGCCTCGGTAATATCCTTCTTTAACCTCAAAAAACTCTCTAGGCATTTATCATTGAAATCGAATGGCTAGTCTTTAGTAAGTAGCTGACTTAAGGGTTTGGAGATTTAGGAAAAATTTTATATGAATCTGCGGTAGAAACCCACATGACCCAAAAAAGATCTGATATGTTTTACAGTAGTGGGTGGCGAGAGCTTAGATATAGCATCTATTTTTGCTTTATCTACCACAATTCCTTATTTTGATATAACATGGCCTAGGACAATCCCTTTCTAGACCATGAAATGACTTTTTTCCTAGTTGAGGACTAGATTGACTTCTATGCATTTTTGGAGAGTTCTTTCAAGGTTCTTGAGACAATGGTCAAAAGAATCTCCAAAAACAGAGAAGTCATCCATAAAGACTTCTAAACATTCACCTACCTAGTCTGAAAATATTGCAAGCATACACCTTTGAAAAGTTGCAAGTGTGTTGTAAAGACCGAAGGGCATTCTTCTGAAAGCAAAGGTTCCGAAGGGGCAGGTGAAAGTCGTTTTGTCCTAGTCCTCAGGATGAACCACTACCTGATTATAGTTGGAATAACCATCCAGAAAATAGTAAAAATCCCATCTGGCTAACCGCTCCAAGATTTGATCAATAAAGGGGAGCGGAAAATGGTCCTTCTTGGTGGTAGTGTTTAATTTTCTATAATCAATATACACGCACCAAGAAGAGGCGGTTCGAGTGGCTATATTCTCCCCATTTTCTTTGGTGACAACTGTTAGTCTAGTCTTTTTGGGCACTACTTGTGTGGGACTGACCCAGGAGCTATCAGAAATAAGGTAGATGATATTTGCATCAAGCTACTTAATAATCTCCTTTTTTACCACCTCCTGCATGTTAGGGTTCAAGCGCTTTTGTGGTTGGCGGTAGGGGCGAGAACCATCCTCGAGATATATACGATGTGTATAGTAGGATGGGTGAATACTCTTAAGATCAGAAAGGGTCCAGCCAATAGCTTTCCTATTTTTACTCAAAACCTAGAGAAGGTTGTGTTCTTGTGCCTCGGTAAGTCCAGAATTTATAATCAGGGGCAAGGTTGGACCCAGGAAAACATATTTAAGGGAGTCGCGCAAAGGTTTTAACTCCAGTTGTGGGCCCATCTTCGAAAGAATTTCTGCTCTTTGTGTTAGTGGTGAAGTGAGAGTGAAAGGGTCTACTAGAGTGTTGGCTGAATGTGTGGTTAGGGTGGGAGAGTGGAATGAAGTCAATTGTTCAGGAACGATGTTAATGGAAAAACAGGAACCCAAATGTGAAATCTGCAAAGTTTCCTCCAATATATTTTCTATTTCTAAATCTAAGTTATCAAAGAAATCAGTTCCTTAGAACCTCATAGAAGCTTGGAAAATATCTAGGGTTACAGATTCACTGCCACACATGATCTTCATTTTGCCAGAATCACAATCAATATTTGCGTGGGTGGTTGCTAAGAATGGTCTTCCAAGAATTATAGGGGCAAACTTTAAAGCTTTCGATACCTCTATGTCCAGGACTAAAAAGTCTACTGTAAATAAAGAATTTTGACCCGAACAAGGACATCCTCAACAATTCCTCTTAGTTTAATTGTAGTTTGGTCTTCTAATTGAAGAGTAACCTCAACAGGCTTTAATTCATAGATCTTAAATTCCTCAAAAACAATTGTGGGGATAAGATTAATTGAGGCACCGAGATCCAATAAGGTGCGATCAAAAGAAGTGGCAATAATGATTACTTGAATGAGGGGAGCACCTAGATCCTTTCTCTTAAGAGGCAGTCGGCTCTGCACAACCGAGCTGACTGTCTCAGGAAGGATCACCTTTCCTAAATTTCTGGGTTGCCTTTTTGGGGTACACAATCCTTTAGAAATTTTGCATAGGCAGGAATGTATTTTATGGCATCTAGGAGAGGGATATTAATTTTGATTTGCCCAAATAAATCCATCAATTCCTTATTAGTGGGCTTTGATTTCTTCTTTTTCTTATTTTGTGAAGAATAGAGGGCTTGTGGAAATGGTGTAGGGATTTCCTGTTTTGTATTATTAGGTTCCTGAACAGGGTTAGAGGAAGAGGGAGAAGAGTTTATCTCTTTTTCATTAAAATGAGTTTCTTTAACAAGTAGGGGGTCTTGAGCAGTTTTCCCATTCCTTAACGTAATTGCATTTGCAGTTTGGTTGTTTCTAGGATGAGGATGGGAAGCCTGACTATTGTTGAAACTCGAGGGATACTGAGGTGCTGGGTGAATGGGTTGACTGAGATATCCACCTTGGAATTGATTCCATTGATTATTTGGGTTGGGCATGGGTTGGGAAGGTAAATTCCCAGTAGGTAGATGATCAGGAGTAACCTTAACTTGGTGTTGCAAGTTGGTAATCATGCGGGTTACTTCTGTCATTGGGTTCTACATACCTTGTAGAGTTTTCATGACCTGGGTATTGATATCTTCCTGGGATGGTCTAGGTTGATATGTGGCTTGCCCATAATTGCCAAAGTGATTTTGTTTGGGAAACAGAATTGAGTTCGGGGCTTTCCAGGAGTGAGTTGGGTTGGTCCTCCAGTTTTGATTGTAACTGTTGGAGGGGTTTCTAAATTACTCTTGAAGAGCATAAATATTTTCCATGGTGGGATCAAGAATATTTTGATTCAGATAATCAAAATTCCCAGTCAAATCTTGTGTAAAATTAGCAGAAAATTGCTGACCAGCAGGTGTGTTATCAATGTTGTGCAGATTTTCTCTTTGGAGAAGTTGTGGAGTGATATTGTGTGGAGAGTTAAAGTGTGAAGAATTAAGGTGTGGAGCATGTTTGTGAGTGAGCTTTTCTTCCATCTTTTTCTGGTGAATTTACATCTGGTCCAGTCATTGAGCTAGCATATTTAGATCATCTTGAGTGACTAGGACAAAGGTGGATTTGGAGTCAATTTCATTGACTCCGTGTCTGGGGTTTTGAGTTCTACCGAAAGTGTCCATTGAAGTCATGTTAAATGAGTTTTCACTCATTTCTTCAAAGAGGTAGGCACTTTCGGCATCTTTATTAATTAAATTGTCCCCACATGAGGCATCCACAAATTGCTTTAATTGATCTTCTAATCCATGATAGATCTGCACTAACTGCCATTGTGGAATTTCATGGTAGGGACAACTTCTTAAAAGTTCTTGGAATCTTTCCCAAGCTTCATGGAGGGGTTCACCAATTTTTTGTTAAAAGTTCGTTATGGATCTTCTTAAAGCATTAGTTCGACCTATCGGAAAAAGTTTTCTAAGAAAAGCACTCTTTAATTGGGGCCAGGTGGTGATAAGGCACCCAACCGTTCTAAACCAGTGTGAAGCTTTATCTTTTAAGGAGAGAGGAAAAAGTCTCATTAACCACACATCTTCCTAAACATTGCAGGAATGAGTTGTTTGAGCGAGGACAGTTGTTTCCTCGAAATGACAAAAAGAGTCCTCTCTCGGAAGACCATGGAAATTCTTGATCAGGTTCAGAATAGCTGGTTTGATCTCAAAATCCCCTTGTGGTATGACCACCCCAGGTGTTTCCTCATAGTTGGAAGGTGTTCGTACGCTTTTGTGGGGTTTTAAAGAATGTCACGTTGTAGTATAGCCGACAAAGCATTCAAACAAATAAAGAGTTTTTATTACTCGAAAACCGGAGTATCCGAGGTCAAACACAGGGAGCAATTGGAATTTACTACTAATCTCAAATGTAATTGAACACTCTAATTTAATCAAAACTTTACATCAAATGTATTTAAAAAGTAATTCGGGCAAAAGAGTAAATTTGGACGTCTGATCCCAAGATCAGACGTCTTAAAAGTATTTTCCCTTCTTTGATTATTCTTCTTCTTCTGATATGCTTTCTTTCTGCTGCAGTCTTCACTTGGCCTCTTCTTTCTCTTCAGTCTCTCTTCTCTTTTTCCTTCTGCTTTGTTCTTCGTAGGCCCTTCTTCTTCTTCTCTTCTGATCTACAGGTCTTCTTCTTGCCTTTGCTTCTCTTCTCTACCTTGCCTTCTTTCTTCTTGGCTTCTGCAGTCCGTTCTTCCTTCTTTCTTTCTTCTCTTCTTCTTCTCTGCCTTGCTTCTCTTCTCTGCTTTTTCTTTTAGTTCCTCTCTTCTTCCTCGCGGCTAAGTCTCTCTTCCTCAACGTTCAGCCTGCCTACACAGAGAGCAAAACCTACCCCTTTCCCTCTACCCAAACGTCTCTCTCTCTTTGCAATTCGCTCAAGGACGCTCTCCCAGAGCCACACGGGTAATCAGGTCGGATTTCGCACCCGGGACCAGGTGCACCGGCAGGTGGGTGATGCGCGAGGAGTGCTTAGGTTAGGGTCGGGTCGGATCCCACCAGATCCGCGAGGTGAAACCGCGGACGAGGCGAGTGGGTCAAGTGAGGGACCTCACCCCTGTGCATTCAGAGGCAACTAAGCAATTTCACAAATTCAACTTATAGCATACCCGCGCTTCGCGTTTCAACGATGTGGAACTAAAGTCTCTGCTCCACTCTCTCTCGCGCCCGCAGACCCTTCGTGTGATTGCCACAGCTGCAGACTTCGCAGCGCTCCTTGCTGAGCCAGACCTCTTCGCACCGCTTGCGGGAGTCTGCTGCGCCTGAAGCCTGGAAGACCTGATGCCTGAAGCTGTTGCGAAGCTGCTTCAACCTTCGTCAATGGTGGCAGGAACTTTGATACTGTCAAACACAAAACAAGCCTCTCGACTCAATCAGACCAGCTGGGGACCTTCGCAGTGGCACGGCGAAGGTGGTGAGCCATGCGGCAGGCCGTGGGATGGCCTAGGCGAGCGTGCCTAGGTCAACCTATGGTCGAAAGTGTGGGTGAGGTCAGGGGGCTACTGTGGAGGTGTGGATTGATGATGGATGGGCGGAGAGTGTTCCTTGTGGTGAGGCGGTGGAATGGTGGCAGCGGCTCGCCGGAGGTCGGTCCAAGGCGAGGAAGATGGAGGTGGTCAACGTCTGTCGAGGAGCAATTAAATAAAATAAAAGGGGGAAAAGAGAGAGGGGAAGGTGGAGAACAATTCTAACCTACTTACAGGGACGAAGGGGGCGGAGAGGCGGACAGCTGTACCTGCTGTCGCCGGAGAAGAAGCTGCCCAGTGGAGGAGGACGGCGGCGACTACGGGGCTGAGGCAGCGTGCGTGGGTATTGCGCGACGCGGAGGAGAATCAGGAAGATATCTCTGCCACTGGTTTTGTGGCAGAGCGAAGAGGGAGGGGAGGGGGGCTCGCCGGAGCTCGCTGGGTTCTTAGCCGGAGAAGAAGAGATGAATTGGAGGGCACGCCAGAGGTGTGGGTTCTTTTATAAGCACTGGGCCGTGCTTTCAGAGTGTGGAGGGCACGCCTATTGCCTCTGATGGATCGCCGAAGTAGGAAAGAGGTTAAGATACCCAAATCCCTCATGCGTTCGCACGAGAGATTGGGTTCACACCAGAGATTGTGATTGGCCATAGATGGAAGGGAATTCCTCAGAGAATCTCCCTTCCATTTCTGGGAGGGAATCTCTGAGGAATCAGAGAGTAATCCCTCTCTAAACCTTGCCGGAGGTTGGTTCTGCCCTAACAATGGCGGTAGGACCTGATTGCATAGGTGGTGAGGAAGTTAGGGGGCTCTCTGTGATGCTTTTCAAAATATATGGACTAAATTATGATTTGGGTGTACTAAACTGCAAAGTAGGTCAAGATGACCTCCCCTTATGTCCAAATTTTGGTACAAACCTAATTTGGACCTAAGGAATCCAATGGTGAAGTTGGATTTTAGGTTTGACCTCGTTTGACTAGACATTTTGCGTAAAAACCCAAATTAGGTTACTTGAAGAGCTAGGACCCTAATCTAGGTCAAATTGGGTTCCAAAGGCAAAATTAAGTATTATAAACCCTAGAGGATATTTTTCCATAATTTTTAGAGGGTTTACTTGATTTTTATCCTGACCGGAACCTTGTTAATTTAAGCAGGTCAGTTTTGGGGCTACCAAATGTCATTTAATTCATAGATTGCACATGAACCCATTTCTGATTGAATCAACCCACTTTTTATCTTATTTAGACCATTTGACCTATGTTTTGCCTTTGAGAAATCCCGTTTATGTACTGCAATGGTAAAATTACAGTTTTAACCTTTAATTCATGTTTTCTTCTCAGAGCACTTACTCCTTCATTTAGGCCTTCTTCTAGGTTATGTAGGAGCTTTTATCTTCATTATTGGGTCAAAAAGAGCTAGTTATGGCTCATGATGAGGCTCTCATCATACCCCCATGCCTAGCTTTTGCTAGTCCCTTAGCAAAATTTCAAGGTTTTAACTTCTGTTCTAGACCCTGAGTGTAAGTGCTTTTCTTTTTCCTTTGTGATTAGGTAGGAATGCTGACAATAGGCCTAGAGGTATTCAAGTACCTACCAAAATCCAGATCTGACCCGCTTTAGCCTCAGTCCTCCGCAAAGGTTTCTACGGCCCATAGAAACTAACCTAGGGTTTGTTGGACTCCGCGGTTAAAGCACCCGTGCTTGAGACATTTTTTTAGCCTAAGTTCAATTTGCAGTGTGTTTTTTGTAAGAGAGAGATAGAAGATTTATTTGTTTGGAGAGCTTTTCTCTCTCTTTTCTTTTTATTTCTAGCTTCGGATTAGCTTCTCAACATGGTCTGTATCGGATTCCTCGTCCCCATCATCAATCCTCAAGGGTTCCTGGCTATCGATGCTTCGAGATAGCACTGCCCATGGCAACCCCCAGAATCCTGGCTTTCAGATTTCGAGATAATCCCACCCATGGCGTTCCGTGGCCGAATTCAGCCCCTGGCGATCGACATTTCGTGATAATGCCGCCCATGGTATCTGAACCAGCAGAGTGCTTACATGCCCCCAGTAGGATATTTAAATATCCTAAGAGACAAGCACCGAGGAAACGATATGTTGTTACGCATCTTCGAGGGGAATTTCCCGCCTCTCCGCGCTGGGAACTCGTCCAAATCAACTTGTGCTGATTGGCCGCTCCTAATCTAGGTGACTTGTTCAGAACATTAAACGCTTTTGCATGATTTGGATATTTATGCGCACTGAACCAGACTGTGTGTGAATTTGGGGTGCTTAGGTTACCGAATCCCGCAAACCAGAGGTCAGTTCATGAGGCCGAATACTTCCTAAGCCTTAGACCTAATACTTAAGCTTCGCATTTTCCTCAACCTCTTGAGGACTATCCAGATTTTAGCGGATACGTGAATTTTTAAGCTAAAAATCTAGCCCAAGAGGCCTAAGACCAGTGTTCCCGTTAATCTCTTGTTATGTCTCCTTAGCACTTTTCTTCTATTTCTTTCCTTGATCTGGTCTAGAACTTCAGTTAATTCCTTAATCTTTTACTAATGACTATTTCTTTTCTTTTTCATTTTGTGCTCCTTTTTGTCATTTTTGCTCTTTTTCTCCTTATGAATATGTGGCTCACAAAATTTCCTCCCTCCCCCATTTTTTTGTTCTTTTTCATAATTTTTCAATTTTTCATGTTTTTGACATATGTGAATTTTTTGTGTGAGAATCCTTCTGATTTTTTCTTGGTTCTGTATGTATGCACTTTATCACCCCCCCATGCCTAAGTTTTGCAATGTCCTCATTGTAAACAGAGGGTGTGAATTAGTGTTGAGGTCAGTGGCTTAGAACAGGATACATCGGGTGGGTGAATGGGTCGGGAATGAATGATGCGGATGATTTTAAGCTCTGATACGTGTACCAGAGGTGGGATCAACTGTCTAAGGCTGAACTCAAGGTGCAATAGATGTGGAGTACGGACGGATAATCAGATGGGTCTCTGTTTTTTGGATGACGGGTTGCCTCCCATTAAGCGCTAAATTTAATGCCTTCAGCCGAGCGGAAAATGGGGTAGAGAGGGAGTGGTCAAATCAGTGGAGTTTTGGAAAACAAGCACCTTGATTAAGAGCCTGGTTGGTCCAACCAGGTGCTTGTTCAGATTAGTGGGCTGATGATACAGCCCAAACCCAATAAGTCTGGTGG
Source organism: Thalassia testudinum (assembly GCA_037157565.1). NCBI lineage: Eukaryota > Viridiplantae > Streptophyta > Magnoliopsida > Alismatales > Hydrocharitaceae > Thalassia > Thalassia testudinum. The sequence goes on from JAZHRO010000036.1 coordinate 63,690,954, forward strand.
GTTGATAGATGTAGATCAGTAGATGCGGCACCCACCATATGCAGTGAAGTTTTGATGGATATGGAAATGAAAACTCAGGTTTAGGCTGAGTCGAGTCATCCTGGTCAAAGTAGGGTTCTGAAAAATAATCAATGTAAGGTGTGGAATCCTTATAGGGGTGATCACAGAATGACGGCTCCTGACTTTCGGTCTGATCAGTGCCCGATACCCGGTATAGATATGGAGTTGAATCATCTGTAAACGGCTTAGTGAGAGGTGAATCGGAATAGAAATTGAGTCCGGTTGTAGGTCGGGGTAGGGAACGGGTTTTGATTGGTTCTATATATGTGGAGCAAGTGGCTTCAAAGAGAATTGACATGTTATAATCTGGAGGCAGATTTTCTCCGATGTTATGGTCAGATTCGAAATCGTCGGAGAGTTTGCGAAAATCAAAATTTGAATGAGATTCAAGATCATGAGTTCCACCATAGAATAAATCATATGTTGTAGATTCAGCAGCCTGACTGGGGTCTAGCCTAAATGTGAATTCTGAGCTTAAAAGGGTGTCCTTTTCTGGTAGAGGCTCAGGTTCTAAGCTAGTAAGGCAGACCCAATCGAAACCCAGCTCGTCCAACTCCTCGGTTTCAGTGTCGTAGATTGGAATGACTTCCGAAAAATCGATTCATTCCTGTGAGGAGGTTGGCAAGGGATATTCATCAAATCGAGGCCCAAAATCATATTCTTCATTAAAAGATTGCTCTTCTTCATATGGGGCCTTGAAATCTTCAAAATAGGTTTCAGATCTAGGTTCTAGGCTTAGGATGTGGGTTGAATTACTAGAATCTAGGTCTGAATAACCTTCGAGGGTCAACTTATCAGAATAAGGGACGGAATTTATACCCTCGAGAGGTTCAGTTCTACTCTCATACTTGCAGGAGTTTTGGGATTCTAAAATGGGCTCATCATGACATTTTCCTGCATTTGGAGCTTCCCAACCTTCTTCAATATCAGGCACATTATACTCCATCTAGGTTGGGAATCCACAACCATTTTGTGCCTCAAACCCGAGATCAGATTTATCCTCGATGTTGTCCCAAGATAGTTCCTCCTCTGTTTGTGGTATACACGAGTACTTCTGGTCAATAACTTGTTTTACTAATCTCATTATCTCTTCCTATTTTTCAAGACTATCTTGGTGTTGCTTCCAAAGTCAAGGATTTGTCATACATTGAAGGTATTCAATATTGTGCAGTTTTTCTATCTCAATGTATGCAGTAATGAGCAAGTCATGGGTTGATCCTTTGTTGGCTTCTACTAATAGTACTTGGGCACACGTTATGGCAAAGGTTGTGGTTGTTGGGACATCAACCTGAATGTTTCCTACTGTTGTTGAGGTTTCTTCATTTTCATAGAATTTCATGGCATCCTCAATCATTTTATCTCTCATGGATCTCTGATATTCAGGTTTCTCGAATGGTAGTCCTAGGTGGTTTGGCTGCATATTTGGATCAGGTGGTGGAATCAAGATGTAGAGTCAGAGTTGGAATCAAGATCAAGTTATGAAGCGATCTGATCTGAATAACGAGTCCCATTGAAAATGTGTATGTGTGCTCTAAAGAGAAAAGATGAGGGACTGGAGATGTTTTTCACTCAATCAAGACACCCAAAGACGTTTGGATGACTATGGAGCTTCGGGGCAGATGGACCCCTGGATCAGAAGATCATCCACCTGAGAATTACCTGGGCAGCCAGAGAGGGAGAGTCCCGCAAAGACCCCTACACGGTAGAGCGTCCCCACAGGTTACAAGGTTTCCCCCACCTGACCTCTCTTGTCACTGAGATTCCAGGTAGACCAGAATGGGGACCTTGACCTCTTAAGTCTACCACTTTTATTTCAAAAGTGCTTTTAGGGTTCTCACTTGAACTTTAGATGTTTTGATATTGTGACCTACTTTAGAGGTTGGATGACCCAAGGGGTCAACTTCACCTGACCTGTCCTATAGATAGCAGAATGATTCTAGGTTTAGAGCCTAGAGATCATCCTGATTCGACTCCCAAGTTATTAGGTCCAGAAATTTTAAGATTCAAGTGATTTTAGAACTCAATTTTTAGGGTTTGCTTGTTAATAACTCTTCAATCAAGGTCTTGGGTAGCACACTGATGCGGGAAGGTTTATTTCCTTTTATGCAGGCATGTGTGACTAGCACTTCAAGATCCTACTATAGAAACCCTAATTTGGTTCTATTTCCAATCCTTTTTTTCTTTTTGAAAAGGTTCTCTTTGAACTTTAAAAGCAAGAAATGTGTTGTCCAAAGAGATTAAGCGTTATTTATATTAGGCACATGAATTTGTGGGATGGAATCTAAAAAAAATCGCTCTAACTTCAAGAACATTTGAAAAAGTTTTCGCAAAATTAGGAAACATTTGCCTTAAAGATGGTGATTACTATATAAAGAAGGCAATTGATTCCTGAATTGATTTTCTTCCTTTTGTCTTTTCAGGATTAGGGGATAGTTTAAGGAAGAAAAGAAATTACCTGCCCTGGAGTGGTTGACTTGTGGGAGGGATTTTCTCATGAAATGCCTGCAAGATCACATCAAAGCAAAGTAGGGCAAGTTAGTGTTCAATATGATAAAAAGAATGTAGAGACTAGTGATAAATTGCGTGTTGCTCCTCGGCAACGACGCCAAAATGTTCATACGCTTTTGTGGGGTTTTAAAGAATGTCACATTGTAGTATAGCCGACAAAGCGTTCAAACAAATAAAGAGTTTTTATTACTCGAAAATCGGAGTATCCGAGGTCGAACACAGGGAGCAATTGGAATTTAGTACTAATCTCAAATGTAATTGAACACTCTAATTTACTCAAACCTTTACTTCAAATGTATTTAAAAAGTAATTTGGGCAAAAGAGTAAAATTGGACGTCTGATCCCAAGATCAGACGTCTTAAAAGTATTTTCCCTTCTTTGATTATTCTTCATCTTCTGATATGCTTTCTTTCTGTTGCAGTCTTCACTTGGCCTCTTCTTTCTCTTCAGTCTCTCTTCTCTTTTTCCTTCTGCTTTCTTTTTCGTAGGCTCTTCTTCTTCTTCTCTTCTGATCTACAGGTCTTCTTCTCTGCCTTGCTTCTCTTCTCTGCTTTTTCTTTTACTTCCTCTCTTCTTCCTCCTCGTGGCTAAGTCTCTCTTCCTCAACGTTCAGCCTGCATACACAGAGAGCAAAACCTACCCCTTTCCCTCTACCCAAACATCTCTCTCTCTCTGCAATTCGCTCAAGGACGCTCTCCAGAGCCACACGGGTAATCAGGTCGAATTTCGCACCCGGGACCAGGCGCACCGGCAGGTGGGTGATGCGCGAGGAGTGCTTAGGTTAGGGTCGGGTCGAATCCTACCAGATCTGCGAGGTGAAACCGCGGACGAGGCGAGTGGGTCAGGTGAGGGACCTCACCCCTGTGCATTCTGAGGCAACTAAGCAATATCACAAATTCAACTTATAGCATACCCGTGCTTCGCGTTTCAACGATGTGGGACTAAAGTCTCTGCCCCGCTCTCGCACGCGCCCGCAGACCCTTCGTGCGATTGCCACAGCTGCAGACTTCGTAGCGCTCCTTGCTGAGCTAGACCTCTTCGCACCGCTCGCGCGAGTCTGCTGCGCCTGAAGCCTGGAAGACCTGACGCCTGGAGCTACTGCGAAGCTGCTTCAACCTTCGTCAATGGCGACAGGAGCTTTGATACTGTCAAACACAAAACGAGCCTCTCGGCTCAATCAGACCAGCTAGGGACCTTCGCCGTGGCACGGCGAAGGTGGTGAGCCATGCGGCAGGCCGTTGGATGGCCTAGGCATGCGTGCGTAAGTCAACCTGTGGCTGGAAGTGTGGGTGAGGTCGGGGGGCTACTGTGGAGGTGTGGAGTGATGATGGATGGGCGGAGAGTGTTCCTTGTGGTAAGGCGGAGCTTATGAGATGGGTGGCGAGCCGTGTGGAGGGGTGGAATGGTGGGAGCGGCTCGTCGGAGGTCGGTCGGAGGCGAGGAAGATGGAGGTGGTCAACGTCGGTCGAGGAGCAATTAAATGAAATAAAAGGGGGAAAAGAGAGAGGGGAAGGTGGAGAACAATTCTAATCTACTTACAGGGACGAAGGGGGCGGAGAGGCGGACAGCTGTACCTGCTATCGCAGGAGAAGAAGCTGCCCAGTGGAGGAGGACGGCGGCGACGACGGGGCTGAGGCGGCGTGCGCGGGTATTGCGCGACGTGGAGGAGAATCAGGAAGATGTCTCTGCCACTGGTTTTATGGCAGAGCGAAGAGGGAGGGGAGGGGGGCTTGCCGGAGCTCGCTGGGTTCTTGGCCGAAGAAGAAGAGATGAATTGGAGGTGGACGTCCGGCCAAGTCAAGCTAAAGATGAGCGGCCAGAGGTGTGGGTTCTTTTATAAGCACTGGGCCGTGCTTTCAGAGCGTGGAGGGCATGCCTATTGCCTCTGATGGATCGCCGGAGTAGGAAAGAGGTTAAGATACCCAAATCCCTCATGCGTTCGCACGAGAGATTAGGTTCACACCAGAGATTGTGATTGGCCGTAGATGGAAGGGAATTCCTCAGAGAATCTCCCTTCCATTTCTGGGAGGGAATCTCTGAGGAATCAGAGAGTAATCCCTCTCTTAACCTCGCCGGAGGTTGGTTCTGCCCTAACAATGGCGGTAGGACCTGATTGCAAAGGTGGTGAGGAAGTTAGGGGGCTCTCTGTGATGCTTTTCAAAAGATAAGGACCAAATTGTGATTTGGGTGTACTAAACTGCAAAGTAGGTCAAGATGACCTCCCCTTAGGTCCAAATTTTGGTACAAACCTAATTTGGACCTAAGGAATCCAATGGTGAAGTTGGATTTTAGGTTTGACCTCGTTTGATTGGACATTTTGCGTAAAAACCCAAATTAGGTTACTTGAAGAGCTAGGACCCTAATCTAGGTCAAACTGGGTTCCAAAGGCAAAATTAAGTGTTCTAAACCCTAGAGGATATTTTTCCATGATTTTTAGAGGGTTTACTTGATTTTTATCCTGACCGGAACCTTGTTAATTTAAGAGGATCTATTTTGGGGCTACCAAATGTCATTTAATTCATAGATTGCGCATGAACCCATTTCTGATTGACTCAACCCACTTTTTATCTTATTTAGACCATTTGACCTATGTTTTGCCTCTGAGAAATCCCGTTTATGTACTGCAATGGTAAAATTGCAGTTTTAACCTTTAATTCATGTTTTCTTCTCAGAGCACTTACTTCTTCATTTAGGCCTTCTTCTAGGTTATGTAGGAGCTTTTATCTTCTTTATTGGGTCAAAAAGAGCTAGTTATGGCTCATGATGAGGCTCTCATCAGAAGGATCATAAAAATCCTTAAGAGGAACGACAGGCTGCTGGCATGGTGGCAGATTTTGCCCTTGGTTGGCTATGTTCGTCACAGTTCTAGCCAAATTCTCTTGGTTTTGTTGTAGTCGAACCAAATTGTCGAACATAAAGGCACAGGGGTTTGTATTTTGAGTTTGGATTTGAGGGCCACCTGGCCCTGCAGAATTTTCTGGTTGCTCCAGATGAGGGAGGATAGGGATAGGGAAGTCAGCTTGTGGGTCGACTAACAGGTTAGAAGCGGAAGCAAAATTTTTTTGTTAGTTTCCTGGGATTTCCATATTGTTAGAAGAGGGGGAAGAAGAAAACAAAGATTTGTTGGTGTGGGGGCCAAAATCAGATGGTCCCTCAAGATGTTGGTTCTGGGACCGTTGCCCGTGCGTGCACTTTTTTGGAAGAATTGGAGGGGAGGAGAAGAGAGAGAGACGAGAGAACATGTGCAATTCAAACAACAAATTCTAGACCTAACTTAATTGTGACTCCCTCAAAATTAACTATTGTAGTGGACATCGTCGCAAACGGAAATTGAGTTTTCGAAACCCATCGTTATAGTTTGATTTGCGAGAAAAACCGTCAACAGATAAACTTTAACCGAAACTCGAAATGAATTCTGGGTCGAACACAGAGAGGCAAGCGTTTGATTAAAAACTGCATTTGTCTTATTTGTCACGAAGCAGATTAGCCGGTCGAATAGAATCTAAACTAGCTTACTTGAAGAATAAATAATAGAAGAAAGAGGGAGAATATTACAAATAAAGAGAAAACAAAGATAGAATAAACATGAATCTCATAACCACAAACTGATATTCATTACAATTACAACTACTCACTACACTAGAAAGCAGGAAATCTACACTAGAAAGTGGGAAATTTACATTAGAAAGCGGTAAAAGAGAAGGTAGAGAGAAGTTATCCTCCTCGACGGCTGCTTGGAGGAATTGCCGCAACGATGGAGCACTCAGACGAAGGTGCTGAGATGTGGGATGAAGGAGAATGATGAGGGATGACAAAGAATGGGGTAGGACGATGTCGTAGCGAGATCCACTTCCCGAGTGGCGGTGAGAAGACCACCGCGAAATGCTCCACAAAGGGGATGAGAAGGTGGAAAAATTATAATTTTAACTCTAATGGAGCATCCTGGGTTTAGGACAAGCTCTTAGAGCTTTAGAGGGGGTGAGAGAAGTGAGGAAGGGATGAAGCAAGTGTGGGGGTCGTAGGGCCTTTTATAGGTGAAGATTTGAGGGGCAATTAGGTCTTTTATCATCAAAACATTAATGTCAGGGTCTTTAGTGATGGATAAATCCGTCACTAAATGCCTGAACGTGGGTGACATGCAAGCGTGCCCGCCGTCTTCTCCTCTCCTACGCACCTAACGCCTCACGTACGATCTCAAATCCTCAACCATTCGATCGCAAGATCAGATGACTTAGGATGCGTATGCCCGCTCCTCTTTATCATGACTCAACGCATGCGTGTACCAACTCTTCACCGTTAGATGAAGGATTGACGGCCTAGAATGCGCAATCGTGTGCCTCCCGTGCATTTGATCGTGCATTCTCACTCGCATCTCGTGCGGCCACGTCACTTGTATCTGCGTCACTCATGGTTCATCCAATGGCTGAAATCAGCTGCACCAGTGCTCACGCTCAATTTGAGCGCTCGAAAAGGCTAGAACCTATGCCTTCATCTCTATGAGTGTGTCCGTGACGAACGCGCTGTAGCTGCCGATTTGTCTCGCTTAAGTTTTAAGCACACGCGCCCATGGCCATTGGATCAAGATCGAACGACCTAGATTTGATCATGCATGTGAGGAGAGAGAGAGAGCAGCAGGTCTTCACCATTTAGCTGGGTCGGTTTGGGCGATTGAGATGGCACCACATGGCTGTCCATCTTCATATGCTCGTGGGCAGTGCCATGGATGTTAGATTGAACCGATTTTCGCGTCGTTGGGATGCGATCGTCGATCTGAACCCATCTGTGTGGTCGGATTTATTGTCTGAAGAATGGATTTACACCACTTGGCCCCTTGACCTATGATCTTTCTTAGACTGCATCTGATGTTACAAAAATCCAATCAGGGTGATCTTGGAGTCGTTGAACTCCGATCGTCACCCTGATCAGATCCGTACAGTTGAATCTTCAATCTGAGGCCCCAATAAGATATTGGCCTATTTTCTGACCACAAAAAGAGAAAATTAACCTAAAATTTATACAACCTAATCTAAATGCATGATGATTCATGTTATGCAATATTTATAATATATGATGCAATTTTATGACTAAGAACATGCAAAAAATAGATGATTTATGTGATATAAACGTGTTTACATCATTAACCTAGGACTTAGTGATGAGTCCATTTTAATGGACTAATAGTAAGCCTAAGTAATTCTCTTTTAACAATTTAGGTTTGTTAATAACTACACTAAGTTATAGAATAATTATATGCATCATGATTTAATTCTATAACATTCTATGACTTAATGTGTAATGATTATGTTCTTTTTATTTGCAAGTAATAAAACCCAGAAAGAACAAGGATGGGGGGATAATTTCCCCAACACATCCAGCCACGATTCTTTCCCCCACCTCCATCGGACATTGGGGCAATCTTCTCCAATGCCCACCGGTTGAAAACAGAAAGGGGATGTGGAAATCCCGGGATTGACGCACGTGGGGAGAGAGAGGAGTTAAAGAGAAGAGGTGGAGAGAAGAATGGGGATCATCTTCCCCCTGCGGGGAATGGCTCTCTCTTCTCCACTGTGGAGAGGGCGAGCACTGTGCCGCTCCTTCTCTACCTCAAGCAGTAGCACCGAGCGTCTCTCCCTACCGCGCGCCTTCACTAGCTGCAGGCAATTCTCCATCCCTACCGCACAGCACACACACATCGCCCCACATCCAGCTATGCCCGCAGGTACTCCCAACCGCGCGTCCACTGCAAGCGCACCTCCCTGCAGAGCGCCATCACGCCTTCGCAGCCGCACCCGCAGGCGCTCTCAACCGCGCGCCACTCCTCCCTACAGAAGGCACTCATGTGCTCTCTGCCTGTAGCGCACCATCCAGCGCGCCCCACCGCACCAGCCCCCCTACAATTCAGAACCAGCGCCCTCTCCGCAGACGCACCCCCCCTTCTCGCGCCATCAACCCATCCATCCTCCAGCGCCCCCTACTGCAGGCGCTCCCTCTACCTGCCCGCACACAACCGCATGCCCGCCAGCGCCTTCCATGTCCTTGCAGGCGCACGCCCTCTCCGCCCGCACGCTCCACCTCCAACTAGTGCAGTGCCTCCGCTTCCTGTCTTCAAGTGCTCACCAACTGCAGCCACCTCCAGCCACAAAGCACGTGCTCCACCGCCCATCTGCGACAGCAACCGGTAGGCAACCACGCACCAGCGCGCGCACTCCACCTCCAGTAGCAGCGGCCCTCTTCCTCCAATAGGCTGGAGCTCCGGCCATCTCCGTCGGCCAGTTCTGACCACCTCCGCTGCCACCGCTGCCACCATCGGAGAGCCCCCGTCGTCGCCATCCTCCTGAGCCTCGCAACTGCCCAGCCGATGCTCTCTCTCTCTCGCGAGGAAGAGAGAGAGAAAATGCTCTGTTTTTGTTAGAATTAAAAATTACATTCAATGCCATTGCCACCAATTTTATTTTTTTTATTATTATTATATTATGGCATAATTGCATTCAAGCACTCACAGTTCTTTCTAATTGCATGGTATCAATATTGGCTAGTTTAAAGATTGATTTTGGACTTGATTTAAGTACTAATTGTATTTAGTACACATCACATGAAAATTGCACTAATTCATCCTAAATTTATTGAGGATTTCTGTGAGGGAAAACTGCACTTACACCCTTAACTTTTTAGGTTATTGCAAACTTACTTTCCTTCACATTTTAAGTCCAATTTGAAAAGGAATTTCGCACTATCCGAAATAAAATTAAATAATTAAGTATTGATTGCATCATTGCCTCCCTGTGGGCACGACCTGCTCTTCTACGAGTGGTTATTTTCATTGTTTTTGATTAGTCGATTTTTCCACCACTTAAATACTATAATGCTAAGCGAAAAGTCGACCCACCAAATTGGCGCCGTTGCCGGGGAGGCAACAGACGCAATAGATTTACTTTATTATTTTTAAATCTTTTGAGTTGCGAAATTATCTAATCATATTTATTATTTTGCACGGAATCTGACATGGCGACGAGGTGCAGCGAAGCGACGACTTTGAACGCATGGCGGAGATGATCTTTTTGGTGGACCTTGACGCCACCTGGAGGACGACAACAGGAACACGTGGGCCTTGATCCCACCCATTTAGGCTTACGGTGAGGCCTATTTCTGATTTAGGTAGTAGGTCTTAGTTAGATTTAGTTAGATAGACATTAGAATTTAAATTACTGTCTTTTGGGGCCCTTGTTGGGTATTTTTGGGAATATGTTCCCATTTATTTAGATTATAGGATTATTTGAATTATTTTAAACTGCATTTCAGTTAGTTAGTTAGATTAGGTATGTTTGTTATTATTATTTAAAAAAAAAACATCGAACTGCCTACTAGAAGCTACATATCTATAGGACGATCATCTAGGACTGAATGAGCAGCATCTAGTTTATTTTTTATTGCACTGCATTCATCACTACACGAAGAAAGCTGGAGTAAGGTACGTCTTCTCTTGAGCATTAATTACTTGTCATGCATATGCATTGAACCTAAATCTAAGACCACAAAAGTGCGTGAATCAAATTAATTCGGTGGTCACTTTAAACAAATTGGGACTGTTAAGAGGTTGGACTTTAAAATCTGTGACTGAAAATTGTGTGCAAAAGGATCCTGTTTGCGGAATTTAAAAAAAATCAAAACACGATCGTATGCTTGCACACTTGAGACACTGTGCACCTCACACATAAGGTCACTAGATAAATTTCTACCTCTCCTCTTTTGCACCACAAGGGAAGTTAGTCGGAAATCAATAAGCCTATCCACCAAGTTACTTTGGTTCCTCGTGTGTGGGCTCGATTCGAGACTTCCATCCCTTGCGAGTAGGTTATTGGCACCAACGAAGGTTGGCCTAGGAAGCGTAATTTTTGCAAAACTTGTTTGGCCACCATCTAAACATATAACTCTAAGACCTATAATCTAGTAAAAACAGATCCCATTGAATTTGCGTTTGCTTTGACAATAGAACTCTCTAGGAAGTTTTCTGCTTATATTTTGAATTTTGCTAAAGCCTAAGAGAGTTAAAATTATTTTGCTTAAAGAAATGGCTTATTCCTATTCCTATCATTCAGATTATCAGAGACAATACTTCTCATCTTTTAATCAGGATCCCATGCTCCGAGCATATCCATCCTTTGATGGGTACATTGATAATTCATGGGATCATTCTCATTCTTACCCTGGGAGTACTGGCTTGATAACTCCCACTTTTGAGCAGAGCCTAGGAGTGGGATTTTCCAATCCTGAAATCCCTACTTCCATGCAAACACCCAACCCTCCCACCCTTCATGATTTTCCATATCGAGGTTGGACCGATACCCCTAGGCAACCAGAGCCTGAAATTGGCTATCCTCCCCAACTTGATAATAGTAGCCTCTCCTCTTTTATGATAGGAATCCAAAAATAACAAAAGGAAATAATGGAATCAATGGGAGAGATGTTGAAGAATAGTCAATAATTAAATGAAGAAATAAGACAACTTAGCTACACGGTTCCCAATAATCCTAATCCCTGCCCATCCAATCATGATCATGAAAATAATTCTGTGGTACTTAATGACAATAGGGATGCAATTTCATGTAGCGATCACTTAGACTCTCCCAATGAGACACGGCCACTAGAGGACAACAATCATAGTGATTATCCCCCTGAACTATATTGGAGTCAAAAGCAAGAGAAGATTATTGTTCCTATCACTTCCCCTCTTGATTATTTGGTGGAATCCCATTCTACTCTTAGTGCGCCTACTCTTGATCCTCTACTTAGGGAATCAACACCTATCATTCAATATCCTGAGAATTTAAATGTACCTAATGAAGGTGACCCTAAGGGAATGGAGGATGATCAATTCTGGTCTCAGGGATATGAAGAGTCTAATTCAGAGGATGAGGATGCCCCAACAGAGGAACCTGGACTGAAAATCTAGAGTGAATCACAGGAGAATTATTTATCATTTGAGGATTTAGCTCCAGAGGATAGAAATAATATGATTAAATCCAGATTCCTCCTTTCTTTTGAGAGTCATCCTCCATCAAAACAGGAGTTGATATTAGAGGAGGACAAGCAAAATGAGAAGTCTATGGGAGACTCTTGGCGACAAAACACGTCATTTGAGGATTTATACCCCGAGAACAATAACGAATTCAATGATATAGGCTTCCTCCAAAATATTAAGACTGATCCTCTTTTAGAAATAATTGAGGATACTGATCCAACTCTTAATGAATCACATATACACCCTGACAAATATTTCAGTGAACCAAACGAATCTGGGGATGAGCTGAATGATAATGATTCTTACATTTTGACCCTGCCATTAGAAAGTTGTAATTTGGAGTCTACCCTTGATTCAAATATGACTCCGATCATTAATGCTAGGCAGGATAACTTGAAGTTGTCTACTACTAGGGAGTGTACACAATTCGAATCATTGTTGGAATTGGACCTAACACCTACTAAGCCCTCATTGGACTTAACCATTACCTTCTAACACTACAAACAACCCTTATATTCCCTAACTGATCCTTGGCTCAGATCTCTGCTCATGTACATTCTTTTTGGAGACTATATCAGGCCAGTACATCCTAGAGTAGAATGGCGAGTATGGATTGATGCTTGTACTTTTACTCTCGCCATTCAAGGGTTTGAACTAATAATGTGTATATCTTTTAAAACCCGTCCTGCTCTGGAGGATCCTTGTTATCCTCCACCTATTCCATTTCGGGAGGTCCCTTTTCATATTCCGTTTATTATCCCTAGACCTCCCAAGGTAGCCAACGAGGTTTTTCGCTTTCATATCTTCTGGCGAGCATTTGGAATTACATTGCATCATTAGCTCGCCAACATCCGTGGTTACCTATTTTCTAGGCCTACACTGTTACGCATATTTTTAGGGCCTAACTTTGTTTGTTTGGAACCAGACTTATAGGTTCCTTCTTAGTCTAGCTGTTGACAGAAAATGCAGCATTTGTTGGGAGGCAACCCAGTGGTCATCAGGTGATTTCTTTCCATTCTCCTCCTATTTTAATTTTACAATGGGGACATTGTAGGATTTAGGCATGGGGGAGTGCATTTGCATTTTAGGAAATATTTATGCATTTAGGTTAGTAAAAAAAAAATGATGAGCTGAATGGGTTAGCCCTTAGCAAAATACCTTTGTCATTGGAGGTTTTTCTTCTTGAATTATTTCTTAAGTTTAGAATCCAGTACATTTATTTCACGTGCACGTAGACTTGGTAATGGATCCTTGAGGAAAACCAATGAGCATTTGTAGTCTACTGAACCCTTGGACAGTTCATAGAGAGTCAGGCATACTATCTTCTAGTAAATCCACCTCATATTTGTGAGAAGAAGTAGAGAGATTATTGGTGTGCTAAGTCTAGTGCAAGGACTCTTAAGTTCTGAATAATTAGATGATGAAACTTCAGAGTTAGGCGTAGTTTTCACTCTCTGTTCCTGGGTGCGTACTTTGAGTGAATTCCTGAGAGACACCAAATAAGGCAGATACACAGAGATTGAGTCTTATTAAAGCTATAACTATGGTGGATGGTTATGACCATCCTTCATAAAGTCCTCAGCTGAAGGAGGGTAATAGTGCCAAAGGTCAGAAATACGCCTGTCCTATCCATTCTTTCCTGGTGCCGAGAATAGGCACTTCCGCCAAATAAGCCACACAACTTCCTCTTGACCATCATCATCCCTAATAATGCCACGTAAATAAAAGTCTGTATCGTGTTGTGCTGATTGAAAAAGAAACAAAAACAAGAAGAAATAAAAAAGAGAGAGAGAGAGAGAGAAAAGAAGAAGAAAAAGAAAAAAAATAGTTATATTACAAAAAAAAAAAGGTCCAAGTTTCTGAGGCAACAGAACACCTATTGCGTTCCACCAAATATGACCCATACCTACCTTCTAGTATTTCTGATTGCCTGAATACTGGTTGAGGACTCTAACTTAGTTGTAGAGTTATTAGGACTTTAATTGAAGTGTGGATGCCATGTGAGGCCACCAAATAGTGAGTATAATTTCTAATTCTGGCGAGATTTGTGATCTCAGAAAGAAAGAAAAAAAAAGGGAGTGCCTAGGAACATCTGGAGAGCACAGTTATGTAGCCTCTCTCAGAGTTGACTTGTCTAATAGTCTAGAGAGCTAGAGTCGACAGTACTAGACTATATGTAGCACCAGTTGAGTGTGTGCCACCAAATACAAATCCATTCAACTTGATATCTCCTACCTAAGCCAAACGTCGGGGTCAAATTACAGATTATCGTCTGCTCTATCCCCGAGGGAAGTAGTTGCCTATCTCGATAGAAATTTTTGCCAAGGGTAATGTATGAACTCCCAATGCGAATCGGCTCTTTCACTTGGATCTATTACCTAAGCCATCAGCACTTCATATTTGTCTGGATTTCTAAAGTTTTGAAATAAGAAAAGAAGTCTTTTGATTACTTCTATTTTTTGCTAGGGACTAGCAAATCTTAGACATGGGGGTATTTGATGAGTCCATTTTAATGGACTAACAGTAAGCCTAAGTAATTCTCTTTTAACAATTTAGGTTTGTTAATAACTACACTAAGTTATAGAATAATTATATGCATCATGATTTAATTCTATAACATTCTGTGACTTAATGTGTAATGATTATGTTCTTTTTATTTGTAGGTAATAAAACCCAGAAAGAACAAGGGTGGGGGGATAATTTCTCCAACACATCCAGCCACGATTCTTTCCCCCCACCTCCGCCGGACATTGGGGCAATCTTCTCCAATGCCCGCAGGTTGAAAACAAAAAGGGGATTTGGAAATCCCGGGATTGATGCAGGAGAGGAGAGAGAGGAGTTAAAAAGAAGAGGTGGAGAGAAGAACAGGGATCATCTTCCCCCTGCAGGGAACGGCTCTCTCTTCTCCACTGTGGAGAGGGCGAGCACTATGTCGCTCCTTCTCTACCTCAAGCAGTACCACTGAGCGTCTCTCCCTACCGCCCGCCTTCACCAGCTGCAGGCAGTTCTCCATCTTTACCGCACAGCACACACACACCGCTCCACATCCAGCCGCGCCCGCAGGTACTCCCAACCGCGCGTCCACTGCAGGCGCACCTCCCTGCAGAGCGCCATCACGCCTTCGCAGCCGCGCCCGCAGGCGCTCTCAACCGTGCGCCACTCCTCCCTGCAGAAGGCGCTCACGCGCTCTCTGCCTGCAGCACACCATCCAGCGCACCCCACCGCTCCAGCCCCCCTGCAATTCAGAACCAGTGCCCTTTCCGCAGACGCACGCCCCCCCTTCCCGCGCCATCAACCCATCCATCCTCCAGTGCCCCCTGCTGCAGGCACTCCCTCTACCTGCCCGCACACAACCGCGCGCCCGCCAGCGCCTTCCATCTCCCTGTAGGCGCACGCCCTCTCCGCCCGGGCGCTCCACCTCCATCCAGTGCAGCGCCTCCGCTTCCTGTCTTCAAGCGCTCACCAACTGCAGCCACCTCCAGCCAGAAAGCAGCGTGCTCCACCGCCCATCTGCGACTGCAACCGGCAGGCAACCGCGCACCAGCGCGCGTGCTCCATCTCCAGCAGCAGCCGCCCTCTTCCTCCAATAGGTCGGAGCTCCAGCCATCTCCGCCGAACAGCTCCGGCCACCTCCGCCGCCACCGCTGCCACCGTCGGAGAGCCCCTGTCCTCGCCGTCCTCCTGAGCCTCGCAATTGCCCAGCTGATGCTCTCTCTCTCTCGCGAGGAAGAGAGAGAGAAAATGCTCTGTTTTTGTTAGAATTAAAAATTACATTCAATGCCATTGCTACCGATTTTATTTTATTTTATTATTATTATATTATGGCATAATTGCATTCAAGTACTCACAGTTCTTTCTAATTGCATGGTATTAATATTGGCTAGTTTAAAGATTGATTTTGGACTTGATGTAAGTACTAATTGTCTTTAGTAGACATCACATGAAAATTGCACTAATTCATCCTAAATTTATTGAGGATTTCTGTGTGGGAAAACTGCACTTACACCCTTAACTTTTTAGGTTATTGCAAACTTACTTTCCTTCACAATTTAAGTCCAATTTGAAAAGGAATTTCGCACTATTCGAAATAACATTAAATAATTAAGTATTGATTGCATCATTGCCTCCCTGTGGACATGACCCACTCTTCTGCGAGTGGTTATTTTCATTATTTTTGATTAGTTGATTTTTCCACCACTTAAATACTATAACGCTAAGCAGAAAGTCGACCCATCACTTAGTCTACCTAGGAAATAAGTAATCAATAGTGAATACCCATTCCGTCAACAAATCTAGCCAAGTTGCTTAAGGGGAGGTTTGGGCCCAAGCATTTCCTAGGAAAATCCAGAGGGTCGATGCAAACCCACTCTTGGTCGTTTGACATGGCCCCTCAGCCTGACACCAAATATAGATGATAGAATTGGTATTAACTAGAGAAAACTTAAGACCTATATAGCAAACCTAAGTTGATGAAACGTTAGGGATCAAGTTGCTATGGATTTTAGTTAGGTCTATGATACTATAGTGCACACGGAATGTGGAGGGCGTTGATTTTGGGTAATGCCCTGTTATTTCAATTTTTAGTGCATGTACATGAATTGGAAAGTTGATTCTAATGAAAAGCAAGTTGTCACAAAATTTTATGTATTTCTGTCTTTTAGGATTTGCTTTAAATTAGTGCATTTTAGGGTTTCCTTCCTTATGACTTCAAACAAGTTTTTTTTTATGACTTCAAACAAGTTTTAAAATTCACAAATAAGAGGAAATCAAGTTGTATGGGTGAGGATATGTTTCCTTTATGTTGTGGGACTAAAAAGAAGGAAAGAAACCCTAATCCAATTAGCCTTAAGATAGAAAATTACTACCGATGAATCTTCCTTTAGGATTTCTATATTAAATAGTGGTCTAAACAAATTAGAAAACAACACTACCTTGAAGAAAATCAAACAAGGATTCCAGAAAATATTTTTTTAAGATTTTAAAAATTTATTTGATATTTGTTTTGAATTTTTGTTTGAGCTGATGTTAGAGTCTAGAAATGATACTTGTGGGTATTTTGGACTTTTTAGTACCACCACCAGCTTTAAAAAATTTTGGTGATTTTTGTTGATGTGTATAATTTCACAAGGATTCGAGAAAGTTAAATTTCAAAAAAATTGTATGAGTATAAAAATTCTAAAAATTTATGGACAATATCAAAATAGGAAGATGAGAGGGTGTGACCCCTTGTTGTCCACGAATTTCTAAAACTTAAATGCAAAACCAATTAGTTTGAAATTTGGAACAGATGTTCCCAACTTGATTTGCCATCTCTGTTTGGATTCGAAAAAAATAGGACACCCGCACTTAAGGTTGAGTGGTGTTTAGTGGGGCAATCAATCAAACAATGGGTTTTAAAAGTACCACTCTACCAAAATTTGATGTTTAAGATCGTGAAAGACAAGTTTAGTGTATTTCGGTAGTCTTTTAGGCTAAGTGCGACAAGAAAGAAGAAACCAACCTAGAGTCGTTGCAAGAAAAGGAACTTTGAGCATTTGCTTCCAAATTTCTCCTTTCTTCCTGTAGTTCCTACACACGCAAGAAAGAAGAGAGGCAGGGGGATGAGATCCACTTCAAGCAAGAGAAAAATAATTTGCAAAGCCGTGCCTCCCCGGTAACAGTGGCAAAAAGTGATCACGTTTTTGCATGTTTTGTTAAAGTTAGGGTTTTATCATTGTAACGCACAAAAATCGAGTTGCTTTTAAAATTTCTAATGTAGATAGGGAAGTATCTAGGGTCATCCAAGGAGGCGATATTTTGTGAAGTCAATCTCTTCCTTGAAAAGTAGAAATCACCTTTCTTTTTGTTGTTTTTCAATATATCATTTTTCTTTTTGGTTTTTTTTTTGAAATAAAGGGGCAAATATGAAATTGTTGAAGGGAAAATGTATCACAACTAATATGCTAAAACCTAAGTGACAAAATTATCCTCTTTCTAAGCTCAACGTAGGCGCATAAAGGCTAAGGTTAATTAGAAAGAGAGAGAGAGATTATACTAAGATAAAGCAAGTAGTGTAATTAAAGATGTAACAAGAAATGAAGGCAACTTTTTCTACATTAAAGGAAATTGTCACAAGTATAGAAAAGCTCCTAAAATATGAACAGATAAATAAAGAAGAAACAAAATCCTTTAATTGCTGATGATGATGAAGAAGGTGAAGCTCCTCTTGCTCCAAGCCAAGTTGCTCCTTGGCTTGAAAAGAAGGTTCCTTCTCCTTTGCCTGGCAAGCTCCTCCAATTTAATGTACTCCTCTTAGCAAGCCCAAGGGGGGTGTGCTTGATCTCCACCAAGGTGGATGGAATTCCACCTTCAAAAACTCCTCCGAAGGTGGAGTGGACCACCTTTGATTCCTCCTCCAAGGGTGGTTGTGTCCCACCCTTCAATCCTCATCCTAGGGTAGGCGTGAACCCTAGGTTTCCTTCTAATGCCTAGCTACTTCCTTTGGCTGGCATGGGGTCAAGAGAGAAGAAAAGAGGGGAAGGCACCAAGGGGACAGAGTATCTCGTTAATCTTCTTCTTCTTCTCTTGACCTTCTATGTAGGTGGAAATATGGGTATAAAAAATGTAGCTAAGGTTGGATTTTAATGGTGGTGGTAGGGGGTTTTTAAAGGAGTAGGAGGGGGTAGGGTTGGTTATAGGATGGACGGTTATGATGGGGGTTACATGGTGGTTATAGAATCCTAGAGCTACGGTTGTTGGCGCCAAAATGGAAGGGTACTTGGCGGTTGGCACCAACCCTAGGTGGTTGCTAGGGTTAAGGGTTAGTTTAGGTGTGTTGTAGGGTGGAGATGGAGTTATGTGGTGGTGGTTATGAGATGAAGGGCTAGGGCATGTTGGCGCCACTTGAAGAGGTATGAATAGGTGTGGTTGGGGGAGAGTTGGCACCAACTTTAGTGTGGTTAAACAGGTAGGGATGGCATGGACAAAAGGGAAGGCTAGGATGGCCTTTTATGGTGGTGGTTATGGGATTAAGGGTAGATATAGGTGGTGCCAAGATGGAAGGGTGTGGGTGGTGTTTTGGTGCCAAAATAGTAGTGGTTTAGGGTTGGTTATGGTGGCTTAGGGTTGGCGCCACTAGTGGGCTTCTAGAAGGGGTTAGGTGTAGGGTTTAGATGGGGATAGTGGGAGAGGTGTAGGGCTAGGATGGGGGTTCATGTTGGCACCAAAATGAAGGGATGCCTAAGCCTTTTTGTTGCCAACATGAAGGGGTGTCTGGAGTGGTGGTTATTATGGGTTGGGGCCAAAAAGGGTTGCGTTAGGTTAAGGTTAGTTAGGGTTAAGGTGGAGGAGTGGATGGCCATGGATTTTTAGGTGGAGCTAGAGCTTAGCTAAGCTAGCTTAGCTAGTAAAGTAGAGGTGGAGGAGCTAGGGTTCCATGAAGGAGGAGCTAGGAGAGAAGACTTTGGAACTGATGGAAGATATGCTGGAGCTGGGTCTGCTAAGGCTGCTTCAAGGGGAGCTCAACTATTGAGCTCAGCTACTTAGTTCATATGAAAGTAGCCAAGCTTTGGTAGTTGAGCTCAATTGAGCTGACCTCAACCTAGCCAGAGCTAGGTTGAGTTGGAACTACCTCTGATGAGAACTCTAGAGATAGCTAGGCTACTAGTTGACAAGTAGTAGCTCAGCAAACTTGCAGTCCAGCTGCCATGAGCTGGGTGGAGCTGGAATAAGCTAGGGATGTGCTGATACGGACTCTTGTCAACTTAGTTGAGCTAACTAGAGCTCCCAGTGAACTGATGGGAGATGAGATGAGCTAGACTCAACTAAGTTGAGCTGGATCTGAGCTGACCCAGCTAATGGCAACCCAAAAACCCATTTGTGGAGCAAAATCCTAAGAGATAGGTTTGTTTTAATGCACAAGAATGATGATAAACTGATGTTTATCAGAGCTTATTTGGGATAATCATGAGGCCCAAAATGTTGAAAGTTAGATTTCAAATTTGAAATACGATTTAGGACCTGTATGTGATGAATACACCTCTCCAATCTCCTCAGAGGCACCAATTGTTTTTTCGAAAGTCACACCAATTTATGATATAGAAATCGAGAGTTGGAGGAGTTGAGAATCGAGTGGGTCTACCCTAAGAGCCAAGAACCCAAGCCTATGCCTAATCAGGACACCTCTTTAAGCTCTTAATATGAAAATAGCTTAGATCCAAGTCAGGTTGTTGCTTCTACACCTCCTGATCTTTTCTGTGGTGGAACCTCTAATCTGGAATCAAGTTTAGAGCACGAACTTCTCGAGTTCTCCGATGATTTTGAATCCTACTCTGATTTCAGAGAATTATTGTTTCCTAATGACTTCAAACCTGTTTACGACCTCAGTGACTACGACCCATCCTTTGATTCTGACACTAAGGTCACTGATTTGAAAGAAACCACCTCTTCTACAACAATTATGGAACCTTCTCGAATTCGATCGCAACCCCGACCTGCCACCGGAATCAATTTCTATTTTGATTCCTCTCTATGGTTTGGTCGCTCATGATTCTTCTCCACATTTTGATCGAGTTTCGGACATTGATCAGACTTCTAATCATGTCCCATCCTTCTCTGATCACTCTTGTAGGGTTCCTACATCCTCCACAGACTCTTTTTCATTTGAGGACCCCTACTCTGATCAGGCTGAATCAAATCAGCCAAACTCTGGATTTTCATTGCCACATCCTTCTAACTCACAGAGCAACTGGTGAGCATTGCATCTATTGATTCACATCCATCAATCCACTAGACTAATTGGGTTTGGGCTGCATCATCAGCCTATTGATCTAAACAAGCACCTGGTTTGACCAACTAGGCTTTTGATCAAGGTGCTTGCTCTACAAAACTCATCTGATTTGACCACTCCTCCATGACCACTTTCTGCTCGATAGAAGGCATCAAATTTAGCGCTTAACGAGAGGAAACCCATTATTGCAAAAACCTGACACCCTTTTGATTATCCTTTTGAGCTTCACGTCTACTGCACTCTGAGTTCAGTTTTAGAACAGTTGACTCTACCTTTGGTATTCGTATCAAAGCTTGAAATCGTCCGCAACAGTCATCCCGACTCGTTCACCCACCCTTTTGATCCTATTCTAACCCATGAACCAAGTTGATTCGTTACCCTCTGGTTTACAATGAGGACATTGCAAAACTTAGGCATGGGGGGGTGTTAAAGTGCAAACACATAAAAATTCAAGTTTCTGAAGGGTTCTCACAAAAAATTACTCATTCAAAAAATCAAAAAAAATTGAAAAGGAACAAAAGAAAAAATGGAGGAAGGGGAGGAAATTTTGTGAGATTAATTGCATATCATTTTCAAGGAGGAAAAGAGGTGATTTAAATGTAAAAAAGGAGCAACAATTTGAAACAAAATAGGGATAGTCATTAGTAAAAGATTATGGAATCTACTTAAGTTCTGGACCAAATCAAAAGAAAAAAATTAAGTCCTAGAATAACATAGAGATAAAGAGATTAGTATGAGTGCTGATCTTAGGCCTCTTGAGCTTATTTTAGGCTTAAACATTCAAGTATCCATTAAGATCCAAATAGTCCTCAAGAGGTTGAGGAAAATGCGAAGCTTATGTATTAGGTCTAAGGCTTAGGGATTATTCAGCCTCATTAACTAACCTCTAGTTTGGGAGACTCGGTAACCTAAGCACCCTAATCCACACACAGTCTGGGTTAGTACGCTTAATAATGAAAATCATGTAAAAGTATTTATTCTATTCTAAAAAGGCTACCTAGATTAGGAGCGGCTTATCAACACAAGTTGATTTGGATGAGTTCCCAACGCAGAGAGGTGGGAAATTCCCCTCGAAGATGCGCAATAGCATATCGTCTCCTCGGTGCTTGTCTCCTAAGATATCTAAATATCCTACTAGAGGCATGTAAGCACCTTGTGCTAATTCAGGTGCCATGGGTAGGACTATCTCGAAATGTCGATTGCCAGGACCTGAATTTAGCTACAAAACGCCATGGGCAATGATGAATCCATTTTAATGGACTATTGTTACACCTAAGTTAACTTTATTCTTGTATTTTATAGTCATTAATAACTACATTAGGTCATAAAATAATTGCACGCATCATTACTTAGGTTTGCATATATCTAATGCATTTTATAACTTATTATATATAAATAATTATTTTATAAAACAAAACCTCCTCTCGCACGCGCACGCAGCCAGCAGTGCGCCCCCTCCTCACGCACCGCCTTCCCCCTCACAACAATTCCCATCCCTTATCCTAACGCACCGCCCACTCCACGTCGCTCATTTCTCCAACTGCAGAACAACCCATACAAGATATCTTCTCCCCCTGGCGGGGACTATCGCTAGATCATCCTCCACCGTGAAGGCGGCAAGCACCATGGATCCTGTGTGCACTATGGACTCGGCGTACACCATGGCTTAGGCGTACTGCACCTCTTCTCGTTCTCCTTCTCGCCGGTCGCATGGTGATAGCATGCGACCTCAACACCTTCCACATCACCAAACCAAACCCCCTGCCCCACCTGTCATCTCCACCCATAGGGCAAACCCACTTCACCACCTTCCCCAACACAACCCATGCCACCACCATCCTCCCTTCCCCCTCGGAGCAGGCCTCTCCCAAGCCATCGCGTCCTCACTACTCATCTCTCAGACGTAGCACCACTATGCCTTCTTGAGCAAAGGATCGCAACCATTGCGACCCTACTGCGACAGCCACAACGAACCACCATGCCAGCATGCCACTTCTTCTTCAACATGCCTACAGCTCCATGGGAAGGAACCCAAAGCTGCCGCCCCCCTCCACGTAGCCACTCCTCTAAGCCTCTGCCAACTGCCAAACCCGATGTCGAGCACCACCGAGCATCGTGCGGGCCACAGAGGCCGCGAACGGCCAAGAACGCAGAACCTCCACCTCGACCTCCGCCGACATCCTCTTCCTCTGGTCGACTGCCTCCGACTTCCTCTAGCCATGAGACGAACGTCATCGGAACCCCCTCCGCGCCCTCTACGTCCTCCAAGCACCTCACGACCAACTGTGGTTCACACATCACGCAAGGAGGAGAGAAAAGAAATCCTTTGTTTCCTCTTGCAATATTATTTATGGGGTATGCCATTGTAACAAATCACTATTCATTTATTTATTGACTTATCATATTCTGAAAGATTTGCATGAATATCCCTCCTGTCTATCAGAATTATGGATAGCTGAATTCTTCTTATGCATGATAGAGTATGGGATATTGGTTATGGGAAACGAGTTTAGTTTTGATTAAGATTGATGATGCTTGTCAATACTAAGATCATGCTTCACGTGTTCCCATTGTGGTGATTTTGCATGTGCACCCTCACATTGCTGATTAATTATTTAAATCAGGAAGTTATGTTGAAAACACGTGCACCAGTTAGTATGCATATGTATTGAGTTTCCTGAATAAATGAGACACTATTCACTAGTTTAAATAGGCTAATTCCTCCCTACAGTGATGACCTAACTCTTCGTGGTTAGTTTTGAATTATTAAATATTTTTGAAAAGAGATTTGTTACCACGCAATGAACTATAATGACACGACATTTTATGTTACAAATTTTATCAAAAATGAAGTGTCGAAAGCCAGGGTTCTAGGGTTACCATGGGCGGTGCTATCTCAAAGCATCGATTTCCAGGGACCCTGCGAGGACTGATGGTGGGAGTAAGGAATCTAATACAGACCATTTTTTTTAGACAATCTGAAGCTAGAAATAAAGAAAAGAAAAAGAGAGAGAAAGCTCTCCAAAAATTAAAAAATTCTTCTTTCTCTCTTATAAAAATGCATTGCAAACTGAACTTGGACTAATTATGTTACAAGATGGGTGCTTTAACCATTGAGTCCAACGAACCTTTGGATAGTTTTCTGTGGGTCTTAGAAACCTTCGCGGTTAAACTGAGGCTAAAGCTGGTCAGGTCCAGATATTGGTTGGTACCTGAGTACCTCTAGGCCTATTATTAGCATTTTAACCTAATTTCTAAAAAAAAGAAAGAATCAGGACTTTGAACATCAAAGCATGGTCTATAATTTATGTTAATTTCATTAGATTTTGCTAAGGGATTAGCAAAAGTTAGGCATTGGGGTATGATGATAACTTCATCATCAGCCATATCTAGCTTTATTTAGTCATAGTCAATTGATAAATGCTCCTCCATAACTGCCAAAGAGTCGTAATTCACTGCAAATCCATTCCTAGAGATAAACATGAAAATAGGGGTAAAACTATAGTTTTAACAGAATATATTAATTGTAGAACAATCATAGGGTGTCCCAAGGGTTAATTAAAGGTCAAATTTTCATAAATTTCTAATAAGTGTGTTCATGCAGACAGAGACAGGTTTTCATGCGTTTCAAGAATTAAATGACATATGAAATCCTAAAAATAGACCCGCTTAAATAACTAAGGTTATGGTCAAAATAAAATTTATCTAAACCTTCTAAAAATCATAGAATAATATTCCCTAAGATTTGGTACCTTTGAATTGACCATCTGAACCCGATTTGACCTAAAAGAGGGTCTCAGACAGACAATTATCCTAATTTACATTTTTACATAAATTACCCAGTCAAACTTGGTCAAAACC
This sequence comes from Thalassia testudinum, assembly GCA_037157565.1. Classification (NCBI taxonomy): domain Eukaryota; kingdom Viridiplantae; phylum Streptophyta; class Magnoliopsida; order Alismatales; family Hydrocharitaceae; genus Thalassia; species Thalassia testudinum. Next base: position 63,715,169 of record JAZHRO010000036.1, read on the forward strand.
TAAATCTGACTTTACCATCAGATTCCTTGGGTCTAAATTAGGTTTGTACCAAAAGTTGGGCCCAATCAAAGATCATTTTGACCTAGTTTGCATTTTGGTCTAGTCTGAGTCTTTTCTTTCACACACATGCCCCTAGCTTTCGAAATAATTGCAAATGGGTCCCTATCTTTATCATCGTTCTTTGTACTCAGGTCCCTCCACAATTATAGTGGAGGAAGTCCTACTCCGGTGGCCTTTAATTTGAGAGTTCTCCATAATTGATTGATGAATCTCTCCTAAACTAGAAAGGGAAATTCTTGAGGAAGTTGGTTTCCATTTGAGCCATGTACGAGGCTCTGAATCCTACTCCAAAGCTTGTGCGAATCTTTTTAAGGTTTGTGTCTCTTACTTGTGCGTAAGCTCGAAGCTTCAAAGCTTGAAAGGGCTCCTTGAGCCCTATAAATAGACCCTTGATGCATTGCCAAGTTCCTTGGCTAGGTTTGGCCCCAAAAATCTTCCCTTTTCCCTATCTCCGGCCTCCTCCGTTGTATGCTTTGGCGGTCCTCCTCGTTCTCCTTCCTCCGCACCACCAACCATCAAATTAGAGGCACAGCTGTTTAATGAGAGCATCATCATGAGCCCTAACTAGCTCATTTTGACCAAAGAAAGAGAATAAGAGCTCCTACATAACCTAGAGAAGGGCTTAATTCAAGGAATAAGTGTTCTAAGAAGAAAACATGAAATAAAGGTTAAAACTGCAATTTAACCATTGTAGTACATAAACAGGATTTCTTAGAGGCAAAACATAGGTCAAATGATCTGAATAAGATAAAAAAATGGGTTGGTTCAATCAGAAATGGGTTCATGTGCAATCCAAGAATTAAATGACATCTTGTAACCCTAAAATAGACCCGCTTAATTCAACAAGGTTCTGGTCAGGATAAAAATCAAGTAAACACTCTAAAATTCATGGAAAAATATCCCATAAGGTTTAGAACCTTCAAATTTGCCTTTGGAACCTATTTTGACCTAGACTGGGGTCTTAGCTCAATAATTGACCTAATTTGGGTTTTTGTGCAAATTGTCCAGTGAAACATGGTCAAACCTAAAATCCAACTTCACCATTGGATTCCTTAGGTCCAAATTAGGTTTTTACCAAAATTTGGACCTAAGAGGGGTCATCTTGACCTACTTTGCAAAATAGTACACCCAATTACATTTTGGCCCCTACCTTTTGAAAACCATTGCATAGACCCCCTAACTTCCTCGCCACTCTTACAAATAAGTCCCTCCACCATTAATGGGTGGAAATCCTACTCCGACGAGGAATGAAGGGGGAGTACTCCCTGATTCCTCAAAGATCTCCTCCCAGATTTGGAAGGGAGATTCTTTGAGGAATTCCCTTCCATCAGAGCTCGATCCTAATCTCTTGTTTGCACCCAATCTCTCATGCGAACGCACGAGAGATTTGGGTCTCTAACTGATTCCATCTCCGGTGAGGATTTGTGCACATGGAAGCTTGTCTTCCAAGCATAGGAACCCCTGCCAGCATCTATAAAAGGATCCTCAACCCTGGCCGCACCTCCTCAGCTCGACTTGGCCAGAGATTCACCCCAATTTCATCCTCTTCTCCTCCTGTCAAGTGGTCCAGCGAGCTTCGGCGAGCCTCCCTCCTCTTTCTAGTCGCTCTGCCACAATACCAGTGGCAGAGCTGTCCTCACCATCTTCCTCCGCGTCGCGCAACACCTGTGCGAGCATCTCTAGCCCCGTCGTCACTGGCATCTCCCTCCACTGGATACCTTCTTCTCCAGCAACAGCAGGTACTGCCTGTAGCCATCTCTCCCCCTTCGTCCACATAATTAGGTCAGACTTCCTTGTCTCTATCCCCTCTTCAATTCCCCACAATATATTTCACAAATTACCCCTCGACAGCCACTATCCATCGCCATCTTCCCCATCTCCGGCCAACCTCCGGCGAGACGCATCCATCGCTCCACACCTCCACATGTCTCTCCACCAACCTGACAACCTCCGCCATCGACCACTGAACATTTTCCACCCACTCACAAACCGCCAACACCTCCTTAAACACCCCTTGACCTAACCCATAACTCCGGCCACAGGGTGACCTAGGCACGCATGCCTAGGTCGCCCCGCAGCCTGCCACCTACCGTTCCACCTTCTCCTTGATACGGCAAAGCTTCCCATATATTTTAATGGGGCCACTAGGCTGTATTCATGTGTGGCAGATTTGAGCACCAGCCACCATTAGCGATGGCTCGAGAAGGTCGTAAGCTTCATCCTAGGCTGCACGCTCCAGGTGTCAGGGTCCCAGAGGAAGCAGACACGTGCGCGAACTCAGACAGCAGGGCAATTGGTTTGGCGAGGCCTCCAACTGTAGCAATTGGAAGAAGGAGCTCCTGCGGGTGAAAGCGCAGAAGCGGGTGGGACAATTAGTCCCACCTCGGAAAAGCAAGAGTGAGGTGCATGTGATATATTGAATTTGTGTTTTACTCTATCCGCCTCGAGACACACATGGGGTGAGGTCCCTCACCTATCACGCCTTGTCCGCGACACTCTCGCCCATAGACCTGGCACCCGGATCCGACTAACCTCTCCGTGCACTCCTCGCGCACCACACCCATGCCGGTGCACCTGGACCCAGGCAGGTGACCCGACCCGATCACCCGGCTCTGGGAGAGAGTACCGAAGAGAGATTCACAGAGAGAGAGAGACACGGGGGTGGGTAGAGGGGTAGGTTTTGCTCTTCAATGTGTGCAGGGAAAGGGAGAGGAAGGCACAGCTGAAGCTAAGGCTTGGTGAAGCGAGGCTAAGAAGACTTAGCTGCAAAAAGAAGAAGAAGGAAGGATGGCCAAAGAGAAGAGGAAGTCAGAGGAGAGTTAAGGATGAAGGAAGCTAAGGCAAAAGCCAAGGAAGAAGAAGAAGAAAGGTTGAAGCCAAGGGAAGTAGAGCTAAGGAAGGCTAAAGGACGAAGAAGCAAGAAGAAAGAAGAAGACCCACAGAGGAAGAAGGTGAAGCTGACACTTAGCCGCAGACAGACAATAGAAAAGAGAAGACTTAGGAAGGAAAGGCAGAGGACAGAGGAGAATAAGAGGAAGGAAGAAGAACGGAAAAGCTAGAAAGGAGCTACATAGAAGAAACAAGCAAGAAGATGCAGATGGCCAAAGACCAAAGAAGAATAGAAGAAAAAGAATCAAAGAAAGAAAAAAAATCAGAGAATGTCTTTGTAAGGCATCTGATCATGGAATCAGACGTCCAATTTCTCTATTTTTGCCACATTTGACTTTTAAACTCTTGCATTTATATTTTGAATTAAGTTTTGAGTAATTCTTTGTGTTCAATTACATTATTGAGATTAGTGAATAAATTCCATTGGCTCCATGTGTTCGACCTCGAATACTTAGGTTTTCGAGTAATAAATTCTTATTTGTTGTCAATGCTTGGTCACCTATACTACGACGCAACTGACTATTAAAACACGATCAAGCGCTGCCAACATTTTGGCGCCGTTGCCGGGGAGCAACATGCAATTTATCACTAATCTCTGCATTCTTTTTTTGATCATATTGAACACTAACTTGCCCTACTTTGCTTTGTTGTGATCCTGCTGGGTATTTCACGAGAAAATCCCTCCTGCAAGTCAACTACTCCAGGGTAGGTAATCTCTTTTCTTCCTTAAACCATCCCCTAATCCTTGAAAGACAAAAGGAAGCAATTAATTTAGGAATCAATTGCCTTCTTTCTAAAGTAATCACCATCTTTAAGGCAAACATTTCCTGATTTTGCGAAAATTTTTCAAATCTTCTTGAAGTTGGAGCAATTCTTTCTAAATCTTATCCCACAAAATTCTTGTGCCTAATAAAAATCACGCTTAAATCTCCGCGGACAACACATTTCTTGCTTTTAAGTCCAAAGAGAACCTTTTTCAAGAAGAAAAGAGGATTGGAAATAGAACCAAATTAGGGTTTCTACAGTAGGGTTTTTGGAGTGCTAGTTCACACATGCCTGTATAAAAGGAAATGAACCATCCCGCATCAGTGTGCGTCCCAAGCCCTTGATTGAAGAGATTTAAACAAGACAAACCCTAAAAATTGAGCTCTAATAGCACTTAAATCTTAAAAAAATTCTTGGACCTAATAAACTGGGAGTCAAATCAAGGTGATCTCTAGGTCCCAACACTAGAATCATTTTGCCATCTATAGGATAGGTCATGTAAAGTTGACCCCGTGGGTCAACTAACCTCCAAATTAGGTCACAACATCAAAACATCTAAAGTTCAAGTGAGAACCCTAAAGCACCTTTGAAATAAAAGTGGTAGACTTAAGAGGTCAAGGTCCCCATTCTGGTCTACCTGGAATCTCAGTGACAAGAGAGGTTGGGTGGGGGAAACCCTGTAACCCGTGGGGATGCTCTACTATGTAGAGGTCTTTGCGGGACTCTCCCTCTCTGGCTGCCCAAGTAATTCTCAGGTGGACGACCTTCTGATCCAGGGGTATCATCCACCCCAAACCTCCATAGTCATCCAAACATCTTTGGGTGTCTTGATTGGGTCAAAAACATCTCCAGTCCCTCATCTTTTCTCTTTAGAGCACACACATACATTTTCAGTGGGACTCTTTATTCAGATTTAATCGCTTCATAACTTGATTCTATATCTTGATTCAAACTCTGATTCTACATCTTGATTCCACCACCTGATTCAAATATGCAGCCAAACCACTTAGGACTACCATTCAAGAAACCTGAATATCAGAGATCTATGAGAGATAGGATGATTGAGAATGCCATGAAATTCTATGAAAAAGAAGACAAAACCTCAACACCAGTAGAAAGCATTCAGGTTGATGTCCCAACAACCACAACCTTCATCATCACTTGTGCCCAAGTACTATTGGCAGAAGCCACAAAAGGATCAACCTGAGACATGCTCATCACAGGATACATTGAGATAGAAAAATTGCACAATCTTGAATACCTTCAATGCATGACAAATCCTCGACTTTGGGAGCAACACCAAGATGATCTTGAAAAACAGGAAGAGATAATGAAATTATTGAAACAAATTATCGACCAAAAATACCCGTATATACCACAAACAGAGGATGAACCATCTTGGGACAACATTGAGGATCAATCTGGTCTCGAGTTTGAGGCACAAAATGGTTGTGGATTCCCAACCCGGATGGAGTACAATGTGCCTGATATTGAAGAAGGTTGGGAAGCTCCAAGTGTAGGAGAACACAATGTTAAGCCACCTCTAGACCATGAATCACCAGGCGTAGAATCCTAAAACTCCTGCAATAATAAGAGTAGAACTGAACCTCTTGAGGGTGTAAATTCCGCCCCTTATTCTGATAAGGTGACCCTCGAAGGTTATTTGGACCTAGATTCTAGTGATTCAACCCACATCCTAAGCCCAGAATCTAGATCTGAAACCTATTAGGAAGATTTCGAGGTCCCATATGAGGAAGATCAATTTTTCAATGAGGAATATGATTTTGGGCCTCTATTCGATGAATATCCCTCGCCAACATCCTCAGAGAAACCAATTGATTTTTCGGAAGTCATGCCAATTTACGATACAGAAACTGAGTTGGACGAGTGAGGTTTTAATTGGGTCTACCCTACCAGCTTAGAACCTGAGCCTCTACCAGATAAGGACACCTTTTTAAGCTCAGAATTAACATCTAGGCTAGACACCAGTCAGGCTGCTGAATCTACAACATATGATTTATTCTATGGTGGAACTCATTCAGATTGTGATTTTCGCAAACTCTCCGAGGATTTCGAATCTGACCATAACATCGGAGAAAATATTCTTCCTGATTATAACAAGCCAATCTATGACCTCAGCTCACATGACTCATTCTCTAACTTCGATTTTGAAAGTTACTATGAGGACTCTCTACATGAGACCACCTGTCATTCCTTTCTAAAAGAGCCCTCATACACGAGTCTCACTGAAGCCACCTCTTCCACACATACAGAACTGATCAAAACTCATTCTCTACCCTGACCCGCAACCGGACTCAATTTCTATTCTGATTCACCTCTCACTGAGTCGTTTGTAGATGATTCAGCTCCACATCTATACCGGGTATCGGGTATCAATCAGATTGAAAAACATGAGCCATCATTCTCTGATCACCCCTGTAGGGTTTCCACACCATGCACTAATTATTTTTCGGAACCCTACTCTGACCAGGCTAATTCGACTCAGCCTAAACTCGAGTTTTCACTTCCATATCCATCTGAGCCACATTGCATATGGTGGGTTCCGCATCTACTGACTACATCTATCAACCCACTAGACTGATTGGGTTTGGGCTCCATCATCAGCCCACTGATCTTAACAAGCACCTGGTTGGACCAACCAGGCTCTTAATCAAGGTGCTTGTTTTACAAAACTCCGTTGATTTAACCACTCCCTCTCCACCCCATTTTCTGCTTGGCTGAAGGCATTGAATTTAGCGCTTAATGGGAGGCAACCTGTCATTCCAAAAATAGAGACCCGTCTGATTATCCGTCTGTACTTCACGTCCATTTCACCTTAAGTTCAGCCTTAGATAGTTGATCCCACCTCTGGTACATGTACCAGAAATTGAAATCGTCCGCATCAGTCACTTTCGACCCATTCACCCACTCGATATATCCTGTTCTAAGTTCCTGACCTCAACACTATTGAACACCCTCCATTTACAATGAGGACATTGCAAAACTTAGGCATGGGGGGGTGATAAAGTGCATACATACAGAACAAAGAAAAAGTTAGAAGGATTCTCACAAAAAAATTCACATATATCAAAAATGCAAAAAAATTGAAAAATTATGAAAAAGAATAAAAAATGGAGGACAGAGGAAATTTTTTGAGCCACATAATCATAAGGAGGAGAAAAAGTACAAAAATGACAAAAAGGAGCACAAAATAAAAAAGAAAAGGAGATAGTCATTAGTAAGAGATTAAGGAATTAACCGAAGTTCTAGACCACATCAAGAAAATAGAAAAATGAAAGAAAAGTGCTAAGGAGACGCAAAAAGAGATTAGTAGGAACGCTGATCTTAGGCCTTCTGGGCTAGACTCTTAGGCTTAAAAATTCATGTACCTACTATGATCTGGATAATCCTCAAGAGGTTGGGGAAAATGCGAAGCTTAAGTATTAGGTCTAGGGCTTAGGAAGTATTCGGCCTCGTTAACTGACCTTCGATTTGCGGGATTCAGTAACCTAAGCACCCCAATTCACACACAGTCTGGTTTAATGTGCATAAATATCAAAATCATGCAAAAAGCATTTCAATGTTTTGAAAAATTCGCCTAGATTAGGAGTGGCTGATCAACACAAGCTGATTTGGACGAGTTCCTGGTGCAGAGAGGTGGGAAATTCTCCTCCAAGACGTGTAATAACATATCATCTCCTTGGTGCTTGTCTCTTAGGATATTTAAATATCCTATCGGGGGCATGTAAGCACTCTGCTGGTTTAGATACCATAGGCGGCATTATCACGAAATGTCGATTGCCAAGGTCTGGATTTGGCCACGGAATGCCATGGGTGGGATTATCTCGAAATCTCAAAAGCCAGGGTTCTGGGGTTGCCATGGTCGATGCTATCATGAAGCATCGATTGCTAAGGACCCTTGAGGATTTATGATGGGGACGAGGAATCCGATACAAACCATGTTGAGAAGCCAATCTGAAGCTAGAAATAAAAAGAAAAGAGAGAAAGCTCTCCAAACAAATAAATCCTCTATCACTCTCTTACAAAAATGCACTGCAAACTAAACCTAGGCTAAAAATATCTCAAGCACGGGTGCTTTAACCACGGAATCCAACAAACCCTAGAATAGTTTCTGCGGGCCTTAAAAACCTTCGTGGAGGACTGAGGCTAAAGCGGGTCAGGTCCGGATTTTGGTTGGTACTTGAGTACCTCTAGGCCTATTGTCGACATTCTGACCTAATCACAAAAGAAAAAGAAAAGCACTTATCACAACTAATGACAGACACTAAAGGTCTAGAACATAAGTTAAAACCTTGAAATTTTGCTAAGGGACTAGCAAAATCTAGGCATGGGGGTATGATGAGAGCCTCATCATGAGCCCTAATTAGCTCATTTTGACCTAAGAAAGAGAATAAGAGCTCCTACATAACCTAGAGAAGGGCTTAATTCAAGGAATAAGTGCTCTGAGAAGAAAACATGAAATAAAGGTTAAAACTGCAATTTTACCATTGCAGTACATAAACGAGATTTCTCAGAGGCAAAACATAGGTCAAATGGTCTGAATAAAATAAAAAATTAGTTGGTTCAATCAGAAATGGGTTCATGTATAATCCAGGAATTAAACGACATCTTATAACCCTAAAATAGACCTGCTTAATTCAACAAGGTTTTGGTCAGGATAAAAATCAATTAAACACTCTAAAATTCATGGAAAAATATCTCGTAGGGCTTAGAACCTTCAAATTGGCCTTTGGAACCTATTTTGACCTAGATTGGGGTCCTAGCTCATTAATTGACCTAATTTGGGTTTTTGTGCAAATTGTCCAGTGAAACATGGTAAAACCTAAAATCCAACTTCACCATTGGATTCCTTAGGTACAAATTAGGTTTTTACCAAAATTTGGACCTAAGAGGGGTCATCTTGACCTACTTTGCAAAATAGTATACCCAATTACATTTTGACCCCTACCTTTTGAAAACCATTGCACAGACCCCCTAACTTCCTCGCCACTCTTACAAATAGGTCCCTCTACCATTAATGGGTAGAAATCCTACTCCGACGAGGAATGGAGGGGGAGTACTCCCAGATTCCTCAGAGATCTCCTCTCAGATTTGGAAGGGAGATTCTCTGAGGAATTCCCTTCCATCTAAGCTCTATCCTAATCACTTATTTGCACCGAATCTCTCATGGGAACGCACGAGAGATTTGGGTCTCTAACTGATTCCATCTCCGGTGAGGATTCGTGCGCATGGAAGCTTGTCTTCCAAGCACAGGAACCCCTGCCAGCATCTATAAAAGGATCCTCAACCCTGGTCGCACCTCCTCAGCTTGACTTGGCCAGAGATTCACCCGAATTTCATCCTCTTCTCCTCCGGTCAAGTGGTCCAGCGAGCCTCCGTCCTCTTTCTAGTCACTCTGCCACAATACCAGTGGCAGAGCTGTCCTCACCATCTTCCTCCGCATCGCGCAACACCCTTACGAGCATCTCTAGCCCCGTCATCACTGGCGTCTCCCTCTACTGGATACCTTCTTCTCCAGCGACAGCAGGTACTGCCAGTCACCATCTCTCCCCCTTCGTCCACTTAATTAGGTTAGACTTACTCGTCTCTATCCCCTCTTCAATTCCCCTCAATCTATTTCACAAATTACCCCTCGACAGCCACTGTCCACCGCCATCTTCCCCATCTCCGGCCAACCTCCGGTGAGACGCATCCATCGCTCCACACCTGCACACGTCTCGCCACCAACCTCACAACCTCCACCATCGACCACTGAACATTTTCCACCCACTCACAGACTCCCAACACCTCCCTAAACACCCACCGACCTAACCCATAACTCCGGCCACAGGGTGACCTAGGCACGCACACCTAGGCCGCCCCGTGGCCTGCCACCTACCATCCCACCTTCGCCTTGATTCGGCGAAGCTTCCCATGTATTTTAATGGTGCCACCTAGCCATATTCATGTGTGGCAGATCTGAGCACCAACCACCATTAGCGATGACTCGAGAAGGTTGCGAGCTTCATCCCAGGATGCATGCTCCAGGTGTTAGGGTCCTAGAGGAAGCAGACGCATGCGCGAACTCAAACAGCAGGGCAATTGCTTTGGTGAGGCCTCCAGCTGCAGCAATTGGAAGAAAGAGTTCTTGCGAGCGAAAGTGCAGAAGTGGGTGGGAGAATTAGTCCCACCTCGGAAAAACAAGAGTGAGGCACATGCGATATATTGAATTTGTGTTTTACTCTATTCGCCTTGAGACACATATGGGGTGAGGTCCCTCACCTATCATGCCTCGTCTGCGACACTCTCCCCCGTGGACCTGGCACCCGGATCTGACTAACCCCTCTGTGCACTCCTCGGGCACCATACCCGCACCGGTGCTCCTGGACCCGGGCACACGACTCGACCCGATTACCTGGCTCTGGGAGAGCGTACCGAAGAGAGATTCACAGAGAGAGAGAGAAAGAGAGAGACGCGGGGGTGGGTAGAGGGGTAGGTTTTGCTCTTCAGTGTGTGCAGGGAAAGGGAGAGGAAGGCACAGCTGAAGCTAAGGCATGGTGAAGTGAGGCTAAGCTGACTTAGCTGCAAAAGGAAGAAGAAGGAAGGACGGCCAAAGAGAAGAGGAAGTCAGAGGAGAGTTAAGGCTGAAGGAAGCTAAGGCAGAAGCCAAGGAAGAAGAAGGTTGAAGCCAAGGGAAGCAAATCTAAGGAAGGCTAAAGGATGAAGAAGCAAGAAAGTAGAAGAAGTCCTGCAGAGGAAGAAGGTGAAGCTGACACTTAGTCGTAGACAAATAGCAGAAAAGAGAAGACTTAGGAAAGAAAGGTAGAGGACAGAGGAGAATAAGAGGAAGGAAGAAGAAAGGAAAAGCTAGAAAGGAGCTACAGAGAAGAAACAAGTAAGAAGAAGCAAACGGCCAAAGACCAAAGAAGAATAGAAGAAAAAGAATCAAAGAAAGAAAGAAAATCAGAGAATATCTTTTTAAGGCATCTGATCATGGAATCAGACGTCCAATTTCTCTATTTTTGCCACAATTGACTTTTAAACTCTTTCATTTATATTCTGAGTTATGTTTTGAGTAATTCTAAGTGTTCAATTACATTATTGAGATTAGTGAATAAATTTCATTTGCTCCCTGTGTTCGACCTCGGATACTTAGGTTTTCGAGTAATAAATTCTTATTTGTTGTCAACACTTGGTCACCTATACTATGATGCAACTGATTGTTAAAACACGATCAAGCACTGCCAACACTATTCTTCCCTCCTTCCTCCGACGGTGGCCAGCCAAAGCCCCATCATTTTCGAACCTTTCCTCACCGTCGTCTCCCTAATGGAGGATTGATCTTCCCCACGTCTAGCAATCACACCGGTGTGGGAATCTCCCTCATTTCGTCCATAATTTTTATGTCCCCTCCATCCCTCTTCCCATCTACTTCCTTTTTTACTCTTTAAACTCTAATTTTGACTGTCATTCATGCTCTCCCCCTTCGTCTTCTCCAAGTCTGGCAAGGGCTCCAGCAAGCCCGTGCCACCACCACACGCCACCAAACATCACACCACCACTGCCAAAACCTCTGTCGTGGTCCCTAGATCAAAAGCCCTAACCTTTCCAGGCCTATTGCCTACTCCATCTCCTCACCAAACAACCCATCATCTATCTACCATTATCAACTCCGCATGCTCTCTACACACATGTACACACCAAAATACCGCCACCATTGCACTCCATGAACACCGGTGAAACTTATGAGCTATTCTAATTGGGCTGGAAGGCCGTGTTCTTGTTTTCAGGGTTCTTGCTGCCGTTCGCCGTCGCCATCATCTTCTCTGGTATCTTTCTTCTTCATCTGAACTACTCCAGCATCGCCACCATGTTTCCTAGGTGTGGGTTGGCACCGTGAAGGTGCCTAGGCTCCCAATTGACAACAAAAGTAGCTGCAGCGTCCACAATTTCTTTATATTTAGCAACGGCTACGCGTGAGAAGAAGGATGAGGATTTAGTCCTACATCGTAGAAATACAAAGCACCTGCAGCATATATAATGTTTTTGCGCTAAGGCCATGTTGCCTCAAGCACATGGGGTGTGAGGTCCCCTACGCATGGGCCTCCTCGCGCCTCACGCCTCGCATGTGCACACATGCATGCGGGTCTGGCCAAACCCGATTATCCGGATTCATATACCAGCTTATATACCCTAGTTTGAGAGAGAAAATAAAGGAGAAATAGAGGAGGAATTGTGAGGAGAGAGAAGGGGGTTTTTACTCTTCATACCAAGGGTTCAACACTTAGTTGTTGTAAGACTTGACAAGCCTCTTGTGCGTGAGAAGAAAAGAAGGAAGAAAAGAGGTGAAGGGCTGAGGAGAAGATGAAGAAGAATGAAAGCTTGAGAGAAAGGCTTGTGCGTGCACTGCAGCAATGACGTTTAAGTCATTTGAAATTGAAAGTCGACATTTGATAAGGTTTTGAGGCTCGATACTATGGATATATCTGCCTATTTGGATAAGTGTTTAAGTGGTTGATACTATTCATTTATTTAGACTATTGAGTAATTCGTATATATATGCATCTAAGCTAACAATTGGTGATTTAAATTACCATTATTTTGCCTTAGACATCGTTTTACTTCATTAAACTCTTGATATACTCATGTTCTGCATTGAAGATCAATTTTGAGTAGATATTATTCATTGATAATCATTCTTGGCTTGATTCCTTGTGCTCATTTATATTTTAATTGAGATTAGTGTATAAATTCCTACTTGCTCCCTTTGTTCGACCTCGGACTTCATTTTTAGATATTTGAGTTTATAAATTTTATTTGTTGAGAGATCGATTGAGGATTTTGCACTACAATGATAATAACTTAATCTTAATCCTTTCTAGATCGCTTAAACGGATAATGACTCCTTTATGCTTACTAAAGCAAATCATAAGTGGGATACGAGTGATGAATAAATATTGAAGATGTTGCCTACTTGTCAAGACAACATCACATACACAGACACTCAGTCCTTCTAGCTCTATTCAAACCCTTGGGTGGATTTTCGAGCCATAAAACCCTATGCTTCAAACCCAAAATTGAGGTGAGATAGAATCTGACAAGGTAAGGCAATTCGTATCTTGGTCGATACTTAAGTACTATTAAGTCTTCGTGTAAGATTTAGTACATATTTCTTGTGACTAGTAATGACTCATGCCTCTTGACTTATGAACACTAGCTCTGATCTTTTGAATTTTTCCTTCATTTTGATTGTGACTAGCAAAACTTAGGCATGAAGGTGTGATAAGCATGCTTATTTATGTCATAGCATGCTTAGTGTTGTTAGTTTTGTATCATTAGTTGTATTAGAATTAAGGCATCTTATAAATATTTGCATACATGCATCTTAGGGTTAGGAATGCATTATTGAGCCTAATTATTCCATGAATACTAATTCAAGGCTCTATTTTATGTGGAGTGTTTGGGCTAATCTAAGAAAGAGGAGAAATCAATTTGAATTTGTAAGAGAAGAAGAAACCCTAGCTATTCCGCCGAAAAACCCCAATCCAAATCCTAATTCCAATCCCCATTCTTAATCCTAAACTTAATCCTAACCTTAACCCTAATCCAAAACCCTAATTCCTATCTTCACTTAAACCCTAATCCTAAACCTAGTCTTATTTCTATTCCTATTCCTTTGATCATAATGATTTACTTATCTTAAGAAATGTACAAACATGGTCTTTCCACTTAGACTCTTCAGGTTGATTTTCCAACTTAATCATCTCAAGTATTTGCTAAAATATGGACTCAAGTCTTGAGTCTTTGACGAGATTTGAAAACGCTAAAAGTATTAAGTCAAAAAGAGTGATAAGTACATGACTTATCTTTCCACCCTATGGTTTGGATAGTCATTGAGCTTCAAGCATCTTCACTTGCACATTACACTGACTCAACTTTTGGGCAATTTTGTTGAGTCCTTAGTTGTCAATAAGGTTTAGTCTTAGGGCACCAGATCAAAAGGACTTGGTTGTGTTTCTAGCTCTTAGGACTGGTCATGTTTGTAGGGGATGCATTTAGAACGAAAGAAGTAGAGCTACTCACCTAGAAAAAAGATGTGGAGAAAAGGAAAAAATTGAGAAAATGAAAATGAGAAGAAAAAAAATTGGCCTTATGTCATGAACCCCACCAAATAAAATGCACCTCATTACAAATGGTTGCAAACTCTTCAACCAAATAAAAGCATCTCATTACATATGGATGCTACCCTTTCCATTCCCATAATAACAACACCTCGCTACATATGAGTATTTATCCTATAAAAAAAGACAAAAAAATATGGAGAAAAGAATTAGGAATAAGATGCTTAGGGGTCCAGCTGGGGATATATACACCTAGATGTTGACCTCAGGGAAGAAAAGTGGTGAGGAGATGTTGCAGTCAAAAGTCATCATATTTAGGAAAATATCGCATCGGAGTATAGTGACAAAAATTGATACAACATTTAAATTTATAATTCTCGAAAAAAATTGAGTTTTGAGGTCATTTGCAGGGAGCAAGTATAACAAATCAATCCATTAATCACAATAATCAGAAATAATAATGCAAGTGAATCAAACAACTAAAATGATATTCAATTAAGAGCAAGAATGTATCTTAAAAGTTAGGGACAAAAATATAAAAAGAAAGGACTAAAAATGGTGATTGAAACCACCAATTAAGCCCTACAATTAAGCATAATTCCCAATATGTCAATAGTATTCAATGTCTCAAACGACAGCCAAATCTCTCAACAGTCTTGTCAACCAATTATCCATAGAATATCAACGTCAAAGCCAAGTATTAGATCAGAACCAAATGTTTCAATAGTACCCAAATCAGATGTCTCCAAGGCGCATTAGATGCCTTAACCTTTACACTCAGATCACCTCAGAATTGCCTAAGTGTTGGCATGCACCCCTAGGTGCTACAGTGCAAAACCACCCCCTCCCTCCTCAAATTTCCTTTCTCTTTCTAGAATCAGGTATATGGTTAATCAGGTTAGAGCCTATACCCACGTGTGTGGGATCGTGGGAGAAGGCATGTGTGGCATGTGAGGAGAGGAGGGACATCACATCGTGCGTTCGGAGGCAACATGCTATCGAAGTAAAATCCTTATATGAACGAAAAAAAATCAAAAGACCTCGAGGTGGGACTATCTGGGAAGCTGTCTTCTTTGTGTGAAACCACTGAGGTGAAGGTTCGAATTGAAGATACTAGAGTGGCACAGTGGTTTGATTGAGGCCATAGCTACCTTCACGAGGTGAAACCACAGCTGTAGGATGCAGAGTCGTGGGTGGAGGTGCTCGGAGTGCTGTGGATGAAGCTGAGGATGATGGTAGTGACGGCAGTCCTCCGATGGCACCTGAAATACACGAATATGGCCTCATGGCCCAATTAAAGTAGCTCAGAGGCTTCACCAGACCACGGCAAGTGCAACGGTGGCAGTGATTTGGTGTATGCATGTGTGTGGTGATCAACTGATGTTGGAAAGGGTGATGGTGAAGTGTGGTGCTCGGTGGAGGTGTGGAGTGGTGTTTGCACCTCAAAACACGCCTATAATAACGCCTTCTTATGCTATTTTCTAGCATTAACTATGTATATTATAATCCTATAGTCGCATATGTAAAAACGGTTGCATGCATGCATTTAATCATGAGAGGAGGAGAAATGAATAAATGGCTTGCATAATTATTTTTTTTCTCAAGTGTTTCTTTGCAAAAGTCCCTTCTCTATTTTTATTTTCATCTTTTCTTCTTCTTCCCGCGGCTGAATTTCCTCCCGCAGCCGCATGCAGCACCCCCGCCTCTCCCTGCTGTCCTTCCCGCGCCTCTCCCTGCAGCAGCCACTCTCCAACGCCTCTCCCTGCTGCTGCCATGCCTCCCCGCCATGCTCTCCTCCTCTATAAAGCCGCAGCTCTTCCTCGCGACAAGAAAAAAGACGTTGCTGCAATACGCAGCTGCGGCAGCTGCTGAAAAATTGCCACGCTGTAGTCCACCACCTTCCTCGCCCGTTCTCCCCTCCCATACGCCGGCCCTCCGTCGAGGAGGCACCCGGCGAGCAGGAGAACCCACTGTGGTGCTCACCACCACAGTGGAAACACCACCGCCCAGCTCTTCAACGAGCAGGTGGGCGTGGTGTGTTCTTTTCTCTTCGTTTGCATCTCCACGCCATTGCTGCCGCTTCAAGGTCCGAAGCTTGAAGCAGCAGCAGCAGCAGCTAAACCGCGGCAGCAGCAGCAGCAGCAGCAGCGACCCCCGCCTCCTCCGCGACCTTCCCCGCAGGCGCGCAACCCTCCGCACGCGCCTGCAGGCCCGTTCCCCGTCTCCGCCTCTGCTCTGTCGCCTCTGCAATTCCACCCGCGACAGGCCGCTGCGCGCACTGCAGCGGCCGGCTACGGCCTCGCGCCGACCCCCGCGAACCTCTGCAACCCTCCGCGACCGACTGCAGACTCCCCGCCGCCCTCTCCGAGCACGCCATCGCCCGCTCTCCTTCCTCGCTCCCGGCCTGCAGACGCGTCACCTTCTCCGCGCGAAGACGCGCCTGCATCCGCGATCTTCAGACGTCCGCCTCCGCCTTCAGACGACGCGGCGTCAGACGTCCGCCGCCGCGAGCAGACGCCTTAACTCGCTGCCATCGTCCGCGCTCGCAATCTCTCCCGCCCGCTCTTTCTCTCTCTGGCGCTCTCTCTCTCTCCGCGATCTCTCCCGCCCGCTCCCTCTCTGTCTCCCGCTCTCTCTCTCTCACGTATTCTCTATCTCTCTCTCTCTCTCTCTCTCTCTCTTTTTTTTCACTTACAGCAACACACACACACCCATTCACCGACACACACACTCACACACTAATAGTAACTTATATACATACATATATATATATATATATATATATATATATATATATATATACATATACATATATCTATATATATATACTTATATATACATAGTATATCTATATATTTATGTATACATACATATAATATAATATATATATACATATACATATAATATATATATATATATATATACATATATATATATATACATATCTATATACTTATACATATACACATATATATATACATATATATCTAGATACATATATACTTATATACATATACATATATATATATCTATATAGTATTATATATATATACTTATATACATATATACATAGCTATATACATATATACATACATATATATATATATATATACACCTATATATATATATATATATATATCTATATATATCTATACATATATACTTATACATTTATATACATACATATGTACATATATTTTCACGTTATTTATTATACGCTGTATCGCGGGGATATCTGCACCAGTTGCTGATATTCCCTGATACACGCGTACAAAAAAGCGTGGTCCCATACATCATCCATCCTCCATCCACACTCCACGCGGCACCTAGTCGTGTTGGTTGCGTCTCTCTAGACGTCGGCTGACTCGACATAGTGCTACACTCCATCGTCACCTCCACCCCCACCCCTTTATATATATACTACATATAAATATATATCTATAGCTACTATATTTACTTTCTATCTGATAGCTTCCTTCTTAGTAAAAAGATAAAAAAAGGTATAAAAGTGAAAAGATAATCTTTGATTTGCAGGTACCCCCGTCTTGCAAGTAGCAAGACGTGTTTTGAAACTCTGTTTTGGCTAAAAGCCAAGGACACAATTTTGAGGGTGTGCCTCAAGAACAAGGATTACCAGAAAAAAAACCTAAATAAGAAAAATACCAAAAACAGAATAAACGAACGGAAGAGACGCGTTTTAAGGAAAACGTAGAAACTCGACTTGAACCCCACTTCCCTGAGTTCGACCCTGGGCTTAAAAGTGACAAGATAAAATCAATTAGGCCAGGTCAAAAAATTTGTAAAGAGATGGTTAGGTCTGAATTAGGTTAACCACTATACACATTTCAACGATAAAAATATCATATTAACAACCTATCCAGGCCGACCATCAAGTGGGTCGAAGTTCAAATAGGTAGAGGGCCTTTGAAGGTGGAGGTGAGGAAAAGCTAGTGGAGGTGGTGGCGAGGAGTTTAGTGTAGTGAGGTGGTTACACAACCTCGCCGACGCTATGGAAGATAGAGGGGGAGAACGGCAGTCAGTGGTTGAAATGGGTTTCTAAAGACTTAGGGGTGATTTAGAGGAGAGAGAAGAGTTTAGGAGGTCTTAGGGAGTGAGAGGAGGATGGAGCCATGAAGGTGATGGTGAGAGAATCAGTGACAAAGACAAGGTCGAGAGCAATCTTGCTTTGACCGGTAAGACCATCGACAAAGAGGGGAAGATGGAGGGTTATTCAATTGGATGGTTAGACGGTCGGAGGAGGAGGTTGGAGAGGGTTCACTGAAGCTCAAGAAACGAAGAATGGAGGAGGAAGAGAGAGGTGTTTTCCAGCTTATTCTTGGCTGGGGAGGATGCTGGGATGTGTGCGAGCTTAAATAGAGCTCAGAATTAAGCTCTAATTGGAGGATTTCGTGCATTTGAGTTAAGCTGTTTAGGAAGCAAGACCCCTGATTTTCGCGAGCTCACCGATGGTGTAGGAATCAAATCAGGCCTCATGGCCTTATGCGTTTGATAGAGGATCACTTGGCGGCCAATCCGTCCAAATTTGGAGGGATTTGGTGCTTAATCTCTAAACCTAGGGTCTAAATGTGAAGGTTATAGTTTCTAGGGGCTAAAATGCAAACTAGGTCAAGATGCACTCTGATTGGGCCCAAATTTTGGTTTTAACCTAATTTGGATCAAAGAAATCTAATAGTGAAGTTGGATTTGATTTTTGACCACATTTGACTGGGTAAATTGTACATAAGCCCAAATCAAGGTAAATTCCCATTTGAAACTCTATTCTAGTTCAAAATGGGCGCAGATGGTCAAACCAAAGATACCTAACCTCTTAGAATATTTTTCAATGAAGTTTAGGAGGTTTATATTAATTTTATATTGACCAGAGCCCTTTCAATTCAAGTGTGGCTGATAATTAGTGTTTTTTAGTCCTATTTTCTTCCTCGAAATGCATGAAATCTTAATTCAGTCAGTGTGAGTCCACTTCTTGGTATTTTAAGCTCATTTGACCTTTAATTAACCCTGAGTAATCCTATAGTTAATCTACATTTAACAAAATTAAATATGTTTTCTTGTCTTCTTCTCAAATCAAATCAGAGTGAAATTATGGTCCTTAGGTAATCATTTAGGAGCATTTATCTCTTGATTCTTACTAATTCAAGTTAGTTGTGAAAAATGATGGAGTTACCATCAAGAGAAAGCTACCAAATCCTAGTATGGCCTAACTGAAAATAGGTTGTCCCAGAGAAAGCATAGAAATATTTTAAGCCTTATTAAATACTTGGAGTTATTCATTCATTTAATGAGTCAACCTTTTACACACACAAGACGCTCAACTTTCATATTCAATCCGAACCTTAGGTGGGTTGATAGAGACACCTAACATTGCTCTCTAGACCTAAGTCTCGAAGCTAATAAAAATCTCTAATTGATTTTGGCAGTCCATATTTAAGTTGGCACTTGAAAGCCGTTTACTCTTTGTCGTTAAGATTTCTGTGTACGATTTCCTCCAAATTGGTGAAAAATCTTATCGACATTCTTAATCTAGCTAAGCTCAAACTCGCTTTTTGAATTCCCACTCGATTTATGCTTTCTGTTTTTCTAGAGACTAGCAAAAGATAGGCATTGAGTATGATAAGTGCATAATTATTGATGATAACTTACCTACTTCATTCTAGCTTAGTGCATATAGGTTATACATATGTTGCATTATAATCATAAGTGCATAATTAGGTCATACATATATTTTCGTAATAATTTGCATCTAATTAAGATTTCCTATGAATAATGTAGGTGTAGATCAAGCTAAGAAAATGGAAAACTATTTTATTGAAGGAGATGTCTCTTGGAAGCCAAATAAGAAGAGTTTTAGAAGAAATAAATACATGTCCAAAGAAATAATGTTGAGTTACGTTATATTGTGAGGGGCGTTATGTCTTGTTATTAGTTTGTTGGGCTAATGTTGTAACTTTTCCCTCATCTCTCTCTATATAAAGAGGTGTAGGGATGACTTGGTAATTAAAAAAAATTATTTTCTTCAAGTTGTATCAGAACCAAGTTGGGGACTCCATCGAGAAAACCCTAACCCTACCACCAAGCCCCAACACCACCACCGTCACCAGCAGCATTGCCAGCCAGCGGCAGCATCGTCGTCACCGTTGACTAGCAGTAGTGCAACGCCACAGCTGGCCAGCACCTACTACACCATCACCACCTGTAGCAGTGCTACCACCGACAGCAACAACAATGTTGCCTCACCGACAGTAGCGTCGCCTCCGCTCAATGCCTAAGGGTAGTCCAACGTCCAACAACAATCCTGATAAATCTACATTTATCCATGTTAAATTGCCTATTTATGCATGTTCCTAGATCCATAGAAGCATCATACATTATAAATATTGCATAATATACATCATCATGCATTTAAATTAATTTATACAAATTATATATTAATTTTCTTATTTTATTGGCTAGGGGATAGGATGCCATCTTTCTAGGCTTCTAATTGAAGATTAGACCCTGTGAATGTGATCAGGGTGATGATCAGAGTCTAACACCTCTGAAATCACTCAGATTTCCCATTCGTAGCATCCTGTACAAGCCACAGAAGATTAAAGGCAATAAGGAAACGTGGTGAAAATCCACACCTCAGATGAAGCATCCAACTACATGGATGAGTTCGGGTCAACGATCGCAACCCAATGGCACGAAATCAATCCAATTCGACATCTGTGGCAACACCTACAACCAATAGAAGATGGACGGCTCAGATGGTGCCATGTCGCACCATCTGACCCACCCACAGCGGCCCAAGTTATTCTCATCATTTCTAAAGACAACTTCATTGAGAGAATGCTCTACATTGCCACTCCTCAGCTTCTCCAAAGGAAGCAACTCAGCCATTGAATGAAGATCCAACAGCCGAGATTAGGCCACGTCGCCCCTTAGCATTTCACAACCTCTAAAGGCGCCTCTCTCGCATGTTCTTAGTTGTTGATCCACAATCCAACGGCCGAGCGAATGTGGGCACAAAACCATCTTTACAACATTCTAGGGCATGTAGCGTAACGGTCCAATGCCCTAAGCGCTGCGTGAGACGCGCGTTCAAGTCGTGAGGAGAGGATTTGATCCATTGAGAAGGGGAGCAAATGAAATTGCACTGTTGGTGCAGGATCTGATAGTGAATGGGGAAGCTACATGGCCACATAGATGAGCGGCTAGAATAATGCACGTGATGGCATTTTCGAAGATGCTCCCTATGCGTTTTATTAAACGCGAGCATGAGCTCTTCTCAACCATCCGATCTCCATCGAATGGTCATGATTGGTCCATGTGTTGTGGCACTTGGTGAGTGCACTTCAACGGATGAAGAAGAAGAAGCGCATAACGTGGCTGCACGTGGAGCATTCGATCTTGATCTAAGGGTCCTCCTTCCACATGTGCTTCAGCAACGTGCACCTTCAGCAACACGTGCATGTGTCACCAAAGGCCGTAGAATTAATTCTTAAGTCTTTGAAATGACCTTTTTACCCCCATATCTTCACTTATAAAATGACTACCCCTCCTATACATTTCATCATCCCTTCCTATCCTTCTCTCACCCTTTCTAAAGCTCTAAAGAGCTAGTCCCATGCTTGGGATTCTCTACTAGAGTTTATAAAATTAATTTTTCAAGTCCTCTTACCCCCATTTGTGGGCACAAGTGGTTATCTTCTCACCTCGTTCGGGAAGTGGATCCCGCTGTGACACCACTCTGCTTCTTCCTCCTTCCTCTAGCTCTGTTCTGCCTTGTCCAGCACTTCACCACCATCTTCAGGGCACTCTGTCAACGCAGCTCATCTTCCAAGTAGCCATCAAGGAGGATTTATCTCATCTCTTCTCTTTTTATCACTTTTTAGAATAGTTTTTTTTTTTGAAAGTAGTTGTAATGAACCTTGATTTGTTTTGTGAAATAATTGTTTTCATTCTCTCTCTTCTATTATTTATTTTTTAAGTAGAATAACTTTTGTAGATTGATTTCAACTGACTATTTTGCTTGCGACAATAATTTTAAACATTGCTTTTAAATCAAACGTTTGCCTCCCCGTGTTCAACCTAGGGCCCACTTCAAGTTTCAGTTATAAAATTATTTGATTAGCAGATTTTTTGCAACTATGATGATCGATTTTTAGACTTGACTTTTCTCGCATAAAATCTCACTAATCAAGCCCTCTTCTTCGCTCCTCTTAGCATCCTCTTTTTAATGTCAGGTCCTTTCTGGCGATAGGAAGAGGGTTGTAGGCCTTATTTTCCTTTGCAACGGGATCAAGGAAGGTCCTTGGCACGCTGGCGATGGAGTTCTAAAGCAAGCACCTTTCAGAAAGGAGTTTGGAAATTTGTCTTTGATGGTATAATCAAATTATAATTTTCATTTTGGAGTGTGCATTCTGATGGTAACACCATCACTCTTCATAACTAGCTTGAATTAGTTGTAATCAAGATACAAATACTCCTAAATGATCACCTAAGGACCATAATTCCACTCTGACCCATTTTAAGAAGCAAATAATAAATAGGGTTAATTCTGTAATTTTTTTTCACATATATGCCCTTGCTGCCATTGATGGGTCAACCACGCAGCACCGAGCTTTGACTAAGCTTAAAACCCCATCAAACCTACACCAAATCCCACCAAATTTGGTGGGATTGATGTTTACACGCTGAGGGATCATCTAAACACAATTTGAGACATGAATCTTGAGTGAGAAGAGCACGCGAATCCAAGAAAATCTTAGGGTTTCTTCTGATTCCTAATCCATCTCCCATGGCCTCTTTCCTCAAATAGTGCTCGATTTTAAGCTCTATAAAAGCTCCTCTCGATCCCAGCATACTTCCATGTAAGGTTTAAGCCCAAGAAACCTCTTCTCTCTTTCCCTCCAGCCATCTCTAACTGACTCTCTAGTGGCTCCTTTGTTCTCCATCACCTGTGCCTCCAATAATCAAATTGGAGGCATAGTTCTCTTCCTCGCATGGTTACGACGGGGCTTTGTTCGACCTCATCTTTGTCAGCATTCCCGTCGCTGAAGAGTTCATCTCCTTCGCATTTGGTGAGGAAAGTGGTGAGCATGTTTTCGCGATGGAAAATCAGGGTTTCGGAGAACCCATTGTAGTAGTCGTAAAAATCGCTACCAAATAAAATTTATACTGAAACTCCAAGGGAGTCCCAGGTTGAACACAGGGAAGCGAATGTTTGGTTTTGAAATCCACACTTTCAATTTTATTTCTTTTTTTTGTTTTTATCTTGTGCAAATTTTTTTGTATTTTAATAAGGCAAGAGATCAGGTTGATAATATCTAGCTAATCTACTTGCAAAATAGGACAGAGAGAGAGAGAACATCAATGTATACTACAAAGAGTTTGCAATAGATAAGAAAGCAAAAAACTACACTAGAAAGCAAAAAGATAGAGAGAGGTAAGAAGAGTCCCCCTCGACGATCACTTGGAGGATGGCTCGCTCTAATGCCACCTGGATGAAGGTGGTAGGAAGCTGGAGAACGGCGATGGAGGAAGGAGGATGGGGCAGGACAATGTCGCTGCGAGAATCTACTTCCCAAAGGTGGTTAGAGGATAACCACGGGATGCTCCACAAATGGAGGTGAGAGGTGGGAAAAATATTTGATTTCTACCCTAGAGGAGCATCTCGGGCTTGGGACAAGCTCTCTTTAGAGCCTTGGAGGTGGTAAAGGAGAGAAAGGAAGAGATGGTTATGAATGGAGGGGTGAAGACCTTTTTGTAGTAGAGGAGAGGGGCTAAATTGAGTATGGGACAATTAGCGACAACAAAGATGCCTCTAAAGCTCCAGCTCAAGCATCACTGTAGCCTCCAGCTCATGCTCGCGCACGCACCCGGTCACAGCTGTCATGCTTGGATGAATCTCCACTGTCATATTTCTATCAAACCACCACGATTACACGCTGATCACGCTTGAGTTTGCTCGCTAGCCCCACATATGATCGCACATCGACCTGCGTAGCAGATCTCGTGTTCGCATTGCACGACACTCGTCGTGCCACGTCAACATGCTCTCCACAGCCGAATCTCCATCACACGGTCCAATTCCAATCACGCGTCGTGGCTGCTAGATTTGTCCCCTTACCAGGGCTCGAACTCATGCTCGCTGTTTGAGAACAACGCTTGTGACCACTGCACCAAGATCGTAGATTGTGGCACGGTTAGATTTTGTGTGCACACACTCTTGATCACTGGATCTCGATCCAACGGTCGAGATCTCGTCTCCATCTTCTCCATTGAATCTGAACACTGGGCGTGCATGAATCTCAGCCGTTGGATTGAGATCCAACGGCTGGGATTGCTTAATGAAGTTGAGCCGAGGGGGTTGATTTAGGTGGCAGTGATGGCACCACGTCCCGCCACCATGGCCGTCCATCTTCTTTGCTTTGTAGGTGGCACCACGAATGTCAGATTGGGTTGATTTCCGTGCTATTGGGCTATGATTGTCGATCCAGATCCATCCATGCAGTCAGGTTTAGCATTTAAGGTTTGGATTGGTGCCACCTTGCCCATTGGCCTTTGATCTTCCTCTGACTGCATAATGTGCTACGGGACTCCGATCAAGACAATTTCAAAGGCGTTGGACTTCGATCGTTGTCCTGATCAGATCCGTATGGTCGAATCATCAATTCAAGGCCCCAAAATAAATCTCCTTCTCTCCTGGCCACAAAAGGACACAAATTAACCAAAAATTTATACAAACTATTCTAAATGTAGAATAATGCATGTTATGCAATATTTATAATATGGAATGCATCTCTAAGCTTAGGAATATGCATAAATAGGCATTTTATCCTAAGTAAATGTGTCCACATCAACATGCCGACGCGAAAGTTGTTCCCTTTCATCCTATAGTTAGGGTTAATCTCTTCCTCTCTCCCCTTAGAAACTACATCTCCCCTTTTTCCCTCAATTTGACTGACATACGCCTCATTTCCCCATATCTTCTTCACCTCCGACATAGCTCCAACAAGCTTGCCATGCCATGTTACTCCACCAAACACCTCGCCGTCACTTCCCAAATCTCCACTGTACCTTCCTTTTCAAAAGTCCTAAACCTATTTAGGGTTTCACGCACTCCACCACGCCGTCAAACACTACACTCCACCACCACCTTCTACGACATCTTCACACCTCCACACACCACAACACCTTCTACAACCACCACCATCCCACTCCTTTCATGCCGGTGATTCCTTTGAGCATTCTAATTGGGGCCCAAGTCCTGTTTTCTTTCTTGTCAGGGCTGATCAGAGCTCCATCGCCGTCTCCATCTTCTCTACCCATGAAAACACTACCTCGACCATCCCTCACTGTACTGCTACCTTCACGTAAGGTGGATACATCTCATGAGGGGAGCTGTAGCCTAAATCGAGAGTAGCACGCAGCTGCAACAACTTGATTGTGAAGCCAAACACTAGACACAGCAACTGAAAGGGAGGTGAAAGCCCTTTAGTTGGACATCATGTGGGAAAGAGCTACCAACAGCACATAAGAGGAAAGTCTGCCCCCAGCTCTTTACCTCAAAGAGCATCAGGTGAAGTCCCCTCACACACGCTCATACACGCCCTCGCCTACGGTTCACGTCACACAGGTTTGGGCCGAATTCGTTTACCAGATACTGTGCATACTTGTTTACCCGGCTCGAAAGCGAAGAGATTCTGAGGGTGGGAGATGGTTTTGCATTGTGGCCTTGGGATTCGTGCCCCCCCTCACTCAGTACTTAGCCATTCTAAGGCTTTATGAGGCCCTTGTACCTCTCTGTTACTGTGTTGTGCTTGCGGTTCTTCTAAGCTTAAGATCAGGCATCTGAGCCTTATACTTGTCGTCTGAGGCCTTGGCTAGTTCTGCTCATTGGTTACTGTGGATACATTTGTTGATGTGGAAATTGCCATTAGTGGTTGCAGATTACTGTTGGATTATTTGAGTTGATTAAGAGCTTAATTTTAAGGTTCAAATTGGTGGTTCAAACCACCATTTTTACCCATTCTTTTTGCACTCTGATACTTGACTTTTTGAGATATTTCTAATATATATTGAGCATCATTTTGATTCAACTTGCATATTATTCTTGATACTGTGATTAGTGATTCGATTTGCTATACTTGCTCCCTACGAACGACCTTGGACTCATTTCTGTTTCTTGAGCTTATAAATTTAAATGCTAATTTGTTTTGTTGACTGTACTACAATGTGTATTTTAAAAATCGACGAAAGCAATGCAACATTTTGGCACTGTTGTTGGGGAGCAACACATAATTCACCACTAGTCTTATCATTTTTTATTGACTGAGTTGATTACTAACTTGCCCTATCTGTTTTGTTGTGTTTTGCGAGGTACATTGATGACTCTACAATGTTCAGTGTTAATATTATCAATTAGAGTCAATTTTAGGGGTACTTGTGCGATAATGACATATTATAATAGGCTGGGGAGCATTGCATGCATATTGCTTGATCTTTCCATTTTAATCGCTTAGAATCAATGTTTAATGACCATGTGCACAAATTTATTTTGAAACAGGTCTCAGATGAGCGATCGAACCATATGGATGGATCTGGATCGATGAACGGAGTCCAACGAACTCGGAATCACTTCGATCTGACCTTCGTAGCTTCCACAACAAGCTCAAGAAAGATCAATGGCCAGGGGGCAATGTGACATCTTTACGAGCCTCGGATGAAAAATCTGACCATATGGATGGATCCGGAGCAACAATTGCAATCCGGCAGCATGGGAATCATCTCGATCCTAGCACCGTGGCATCCTTTATAACAGAAAAGATGATGGATGACCTAGGTGGCACCATGTGACACCATCTAGGTCGCCCAACACCGGCCCTTCATTACCGCATCATCTACGCCCTCAATTCTCAGCCATTGGATCTTGATCTAATAGCTGAGAAGCTGCCTCCATCGCACGCTTAAGGCATCTATGGCTCCTTTGCGCAAGATCCACCATTGGATTAGCATCCAACGGTTGCCACCGCTCTAGCACCTCAACATCTTCGCAACCATCCATGCAGATGGCACATTGGTCACGACGCCAACCCACCACCATTGGGCGTGGGTTCAAAACTCGCTGCCCCCTCAATTGGGCACTTGAGGCGCAACGTAGTAGGAGCAGTGGCAGCGCAAGATTGCACGTGCGTGAGAGTGTAGAGACCAGCGCAGCGCCAGCAGGGTGCATGGGTGGGGGCTATGGCGACACTTGCGATGGGTCTTCAGCAACGTCTTTGAATGTTGCTGCTGACCCGAGGATGAATTTGGGCCTTCTCCTCAACTATAACAAGGGACCTATCCCTCCCATTTGCATTCATGTTCTAGTTAAGCAACTGCACCACTCCTTAGAGCTCCAAGCAAGGTTGTGAAGATGTTGAGCTACTGACGGAAGCCCCTCCACCACCGTGGCTGCCTCGCATCTCCACTTAGCTAGTTTTTGGTTTATTATTTTTTTGAAAAGGATGAGGAATGCTACCAAGAGATGGTAGCAAACTGGAAATCTTTTATTTATTTAAAATCTAGAGTATTACATGAAGTTCTCCCAATCTCTCACATGCCCCCAGCAATTCCTTACAGTACTTCCCACATTGACTGAAACCCCTCTAAGCAAATGCTCATTACGAGCACACCACACATTCCACATAACCATGACCTTCTTCACCTGCATATTTCTATGCATCCATAAGTTCCTCCAGAGCTCCTCCCATGTGAGTAGGGGTTCCCCACAAACTCTCCTCCAAATTTGGTCGGTCACCAAACATGACGCAAATAGATTCTCCCTGTTATCAATAGGAAGGTCGCAAAGCGAGCAATCCTGTAACTAGGCACCCAGTCTTTTGCTCCTCATTTCCCCTGTAACGGGTTTGTCTCTTTTGCATAGCCATAAAAAGATCTTGATTTTAGGAAACTTTTAGTTTCCAGATTTTGCTGTAGATCTGATTTTCAGAAGTGCAGCCCGACTCAGCATCTATCAGAACCTTGTATGCCTTGGATGAGGTAAATAGGCCATGTTTCCACCTGAATCTGTCCATACCCCCAACCAGTAGAAAAGCATTCAGATCTACAATCAGCCTGTCAAGTTCCTGTTGTGTGCATCCTCCCTCGTGTAAGCCTGTTGCAGGAACACACCAGCTCCTACTCTCAGCTTCCCAATAGTCCTGAACAGATGCGTTACTATCTAAAGCTGCACCAAAGACTCTTGGATAATTCACAGACAGCACTCCCAGTTCAGACAATTTGTCTGACCAAAATCTGAACTGTCTGTCATTTCCCAACTCTAGAACAAAGTCTGACCGATGGTCCTGGATCACTTTCCTGACTGACATCCAAAATGGAGATGGCTTTCTTGGCTGCTTCATCCATAGCTGTACTAAATTGGGACCGTAAGTTTCAGTAACAAGTTGAGCCCACATCTTCCCCTCATCTGTGGTTAGTTTAATTGCCCATTTCAGCAACAGCGAGTCATTGAAATCTTTCAGGGATCTAATGCCCAGCCCTCCCTTCGAGCGAGGTCAGCAGATCTGCCCCCACTTCACCGGATGTAGGAATCTGCCCTCAGCCTTTGCTCCTCCAAAAGAACCTCTTCCTCAACACATCCATCCTTTTCCATACAGCTTTCGGTGATCTGAAAACTTAAAAGAAGACTGGAATTGAAGTTATAACTAAAATGAGCAAAATCAGTCTTCCACCCTTAGAAAGAATCTGCTGCTCCAGGATTCCAGCTTAGTGCTCACTCTCTCAAACAAGGAAGCCCAATCACTCTTCTTGAGTTTTTTATATGTTAATGGTAATCCTAGATATCTCACAGGGAGGGTTGTGACAGGCGAGTGCATTGTGGCAGCCAATGTCTCCCTATCCTATGCAGACATACCGAAGCATACTAAAGATGACTTCACCCCATTCAGCCTCAAGTCAGTAATCTCGCCAAAAATATTGACCAAAGAGAATAAGATTTCAGCTTCCTGCCATCCACCTTCAACGAAAAATACCGTATAGTCTGCATATTGGAGTATAGGCGCCAAAACTCTTGAACTCGACAGCAAATACCCCTTAATCATTCCAACTTCTGCCAGGCTGCATGTAAAGTGAGCCAAGGAGTCCATTGCCAAGTTAAAAATAAGAGGAGCTAGAGGGCATCCTTGTCTCACCCCTCGTTGAGGTTGACTCCACACCCTACACAGCCTCCCATTGATGAGAGGGGAGAAAGAGGAGGTGACAATGCACCTCTTCATCCATTGTATCCATATGGGCGAAAAACCTCTCCTCTTCATGATCTCCCAAAGGTAAGACCATTCAATTGAGTCATAGGCTCTACTAAAGTCTACCTTCCACATGAAAGCATTGCTTTTTCTCCTACTCCACCCCGCAACCACCTCTTGTGCCACAATGAAAGATTCTTGCAGTGATCTATTGGGGAGGAACGTCGATTGCACCGGGCTAATTAAGTTATCAAGAACACCCTTTAGCTGATTAGCCAGCACCTTGCTAATGATTAGGTAAATCGAATTTGTAAGTGCAATGGGCCTGAAATCATGCAGGGTCTCTGCCCCACTACACTTTGGTGGCAGAAATAAATAGGACTTGTTAATTCTCTCCACTCTAGAATTACCCCTCTAGAATTCTGCAAGCACCTCCATGACCTCTCCTTTGACCACACTCCAAAACTCCTTATAAAATAGTACCTGAAATCCATTTGGTCCCAGTGAGCCCTCTGCATTCAGCCCTACCATAGCATCCAAAACTTTCTGCTCTGAGATAGAATCGGTCATTTTAGCAACTGCTGCAATGTCCACCCAAGAGAGATTGGATGTTGTCATCTTCCACGCACCATTCCCATTCGATCTTTAGACTTCTCTGAAGTGTCTAGCCATCTCCTTTCTAATCTCATCAGGTGAGGTCAAGATCGAGTCTCCTATCTTTAAAGATGATATGAAATTCACTCTCCTTCTGGAGCTCGCAGCCATGTGGAGAAATTTCATGTTTGCATCGCCCTCTTTCAACCAAAGTTGCCTCGACTTTTTGCACCAGTCCATTTCCCTTGCCAAATCCTCCATTTGAACCACTCCTTGCCAATGTTTCCATTGTGTTGTCTCCCCCTCAGTCAAATTACCTCCATTCTCTTTCTCATCCAGCATTTGCACCATGGAGAGAGCTTTAGAATGCCGCTGACTCCTCACCGTTTCCACTATGCGTTTATATTCCTTCAGCATAACTGCCAGCTCTTTCAATTTTCTGGCCAAACGACAGGTGGCTGAACCGTCCACCTGCTGGTGCTCCCACCGCCGACTAACCATCTCCTTAAATCCCTCTTCCCACAACCATGATTTCTTGAATTTAAAATATGTGCCAACAAAGGAATCCTCCCCACTGTCCCACAGCAAGGGCGTATGATCAGAAAAGGGGCGAGCGAGACCCATGACTGACGAGAGTTGGAATCTTTCCAGCATCTCCACACTCCTGAAAAATATGTCTAGCTTTGAGACCAGTCCATTCCCTCCCCTCCAAGTGAATTCCGCCCCTGTTGCCGAATATTCCTTCAGGTCAATTTCAGAAACAACCAGCTGGAAGCCAAGTGATGACCTGTCTACCCTCCCATTTCTTTGGTCATTCACTGATGTGGTACTGTTAAAGTCGCCACCAACAAGCCATGGCACTCCATTGGTATTTCTCGCCATCTCACGTAGTTCCTACCACAACTCACTCCTCTGACTATCAGCACAGGGGCCGTATACACAAGATAGGATCAACTCCAGATCATCTCCTTGACATCTGAATCTGCATGAGAAAATGAAGCGGCCCCTCCACTCCTCTCGCAGAACCAGCCTAGATGTCTTCCACCACACCGCAATTCCTCCCTCCCTTCCCCACACATCCACTGCTCTGAAATATGCTTGGCCCCCTTGAAGAAGAGTCTGCCATGCAGTGTCCCCCCCATCTTCCAGGTGTGTCTCTTGAATTAGAGCACAATCTACCTCCCATTCATGAAGATATCTAGCCAATGATGCTCTCCACAATCGATCGCGCAACCCATGCACGTTCCATGTGAGCACCTTCATTCCTTGGACACAGGGGTCCTCTGGGGATCACCAGACCTCCTCTCAACATTCAGAATGGCTGCCACTCTCTCTGCAGTGGATCTCTAGTCACCATCACCTCTTCTTTCCCTTAGTTTATAGGGAGAACGTACAACTTTACCCTTAGATGAAGACCCCACTCCATACTTCAGAACTCCAGGTGCTGTAAAGGAAAATTTATCTGGATTTTTGCGTGTGCTCACGCTCCTCTAGTTGTCTCATTGGATCAACAGGAACAATCATGAGTTCTCTATTCCTAACATCATCCTATATCATCACCTCCTTCGCCTGTGGTTGAGCCATCCCATTCATTTTGACATCCTGGATCACCAAATAGTGAAATTCTTTCCTCTTCTTCACCTCTTGTCTTTCAGTACCCTTCAGAACACCTTCCTAGGCATCGTCCTGCCGGGTCTTCCCCTCTGCCCGCCCGACAGGAGGTTTCACCTACTGTTCCTCCGCATTAAGGAGACCGAATTTCATTCTGAGAAGCCAGGAACTCCCGCCACACCTGAGGATGATTTTGTCAGGAATTGGTCCTCCCCTTTTCACCTTCACCTCAACTCTAATGGATCTCCCATCCCCTTCACAGAGACACACGTTACCATTCTCAGCTAGTGATGCAAAGTTAGCCACCAAACATACCACCACCCCATTCTACCTTAGATGCAAAGGCAGACCCCATATCTCCAACATTCCCCTTCTAACCTCAGCTCTTTGAGGAGGGCGATCTTGGAGAGCTCCATCAAAAGGTGAGACCAATCTCCACATCACCATAAGTCCCTTTGAGATACTAGTGTGAAATTGGAGCCCTTCCACATCTAGGATACCCAAATCAAACAGCACAAACCTTGCCCCCCCAACTGTGTCACCTTCCACCCTTGAGAGGACAGAGACAGAGATCGTACCAGAGATAGGACCCACTCGTATTCATATCTTCCCACCATGATCTCACCGATGAGAGCCCCTCGAACTGCCATCTCCGTAACCCTAATCTCCTCTGATTGTGGGACTTCCACGTCATACATTTGATTGAGATCTATCGGGGGAGGCGGTGGTACACCACCACCTGTTGCCTGAGCCCTAGCTTGTCCGCCATTCCGCTATGCCACACTTCCCTTCTTTTTGCACTCCTTCTTATGCCCCCACCCGCCGCAGGCCAAGCACAGGGTCGGAAATCTACACACCGCCGCCATGTGTCCTCTTCTTCTACAGCGATAGCACACGATGTTTGCATTCCCCCCTCTCCTGCTTCTCTAGAACCCACCCACTCCTAGTGCCGCATGCTGCTCAGCCCCTCCTGCTTCCATCTTCTTTCTTTGCCATCATCACTGAGATCGGTAGACCCTCCACCCATCATCTCCTTCCCTAACCCTCGAAACCCCTATCCTCTCCATCATGCCCAGTTTTGGGTTTATTATTTGTGTTGCTTAAGCTTTCATCTGTCATTGTAGTTGTAGAACTGAATCATTTACGCAATATATTCTCTATCTATTATCCTATTTGTCTCTTCCGTAGTTAGATATTCTCGCATCATCATAATGATTTTCTAACCCTATCTCTCTCTCTCTCCCTTTCTTTCTTGTTCTATCTGGTTTGCAAACGAAATAGATGACAAATTTTTGTGACACAAAGCGAGTATTTGATCTGATTTCATGCCTCATTGTGTTTGACACTCAGACGCACATTCATTTATTCTTATTTAAAATTGATGTCATAAAACATGCTACAACAAACGATTTTACACAAACACGTCCAGTGAACGTCAATTTTTGGCACCATTTCCGAACTGCGATGGTCGCTCCGGATCCATCAATACAATTGGATTTTTCATCCGAGGCTCGTAAGGATGTTGCATTGCCCCCTGGCCGTTGATTTTTCTCGAGCTTATTGTGGGGGCTATAGAGGTCAGATCGAAGTGATTTCGAGTCCGTTGGACTCTGTTCATTGATCCGAATCCATTCGTACAGTCCAATCACTCATCTGAGACCTATTTCAAAATGAACGTGTGCACATGGCCATTAAACATTGATTCTAAGCGATTAAAATGTAAAGATCAAGTAATATGCATGCAATGCTCCCTAGCCCATTATAATATGTCATCTCTTACTCGCTTTCATTTTCTCGATCATCAGTTATACTTGTGTTATCTAACTTGCTCTTCTCTCTCTTCTTGTGGTTACAAGAACCTTGTGCATCAGCTACGGGATGAGAGTGAGTCAGGTTGGATGGAAAGGAAGTGTAAGAATAAGATCGCCATCAACCCGAAGGCTTGATCTTGTCTTCCCACGATCCAAAGGTAACTTTCCATCCTTGGACCAAGAAATGGTGGTGTTATAGAAAAATACTCTCTTTTGTTTGTCGAAGAAAAACACCACCACTAAGTCTCAACCCGTTAACTTCAAAAAAAAATCATTTTCTGGACTCGGATTGAGGATACAATTAAAGGATCCTCTACATTGCTAAAAATTTTGAAAAAATTCTCAGAGGTGCCCCTTCTAGTAGGAGAACTCCCCATCAAATTTCAGAGACAAACTCCATTTGGCGTGGCTGTGAGAAATTCGCTACTGAAAGTGTGCAAGGTTGTCCTAAGTTCTGGAGATCTGTAGGGTGTTCTTGCTGCTCCAAACTCCATGCAACTCGGATTTGTGAGAAATTTATATTTCTTGAAAGATCTTGAAATTCTATACACTTCATCTGAAGAACACTTTTGCATTTAAAATTGATTAGTGCTTGTTCTAATCAAGATACTAAACTTACGCACTGATCTAGTGGTTCTGAACAGATTGACCCCCTCTTGAAGAAACGTGAATTTGGGTGGTCTACCGTAAAAAAAAAAAATTGAAATTGATTTTTTTGAAAAGATCATTTAATTTTGGTCAGGATAGGATCATTGTTTATTTTGATTGGATCTTTATTGACAAAATCTTAAAAATGATTCATTGAATAGAAGTTGTACACCCTAGAATCTTCCACACTAGGGAGTTTTTATTTTATATAGTCACATGAAAGGCCTTAAAGAAAATAAATTTTCACCAACCGTGTGCCTATACATTTGTGCCATGTTTGAAGGTGTAAAAAAGTGAGAACTTTAAAAGCCATTAAAGCAAGATTTAAATCCTAGAAATCACACATCTTAATCTTGCCTGTGAGGAAACACTTGTTTTGGCATTGGGTCCTTGCACTCAATTGTGCACACTTATGCTCATCCCTCTACTTCTTCCAACCCATGGATTTTAATGCTTATCCATCTTACCCAAACTATCCCCAACATGATTTGTTTCTAACCCAAGTAGATCGTATCAACAGTTTACTTGGGATAACCAACCACCTAGTTTGGAACTTAATCCAAGACCTGAGTACCCTGAATACCCCTCTTGTCCCAACTATCTCAATTTTAACCAGACTACACCAACCTCCAATTGGGATACTTACAACCCACCCCATAGGAGTATGATCCAAACCTTGGGGATCCATATATTGATTCTCCTTGTGATGACTTTTCTTTTAGGTCCCACACACCCACTAACCAATTTGATGGGACCTACGCTCTAGGAGAACACCAAGGCTCCCACCCTTCCTAAGACCCTAACCCTGATAGGTCATCCGAATTCAAGGATCTTTCCAACTTGACCTATGGATTGGAAGGGATTCTAGAAAAGTGGAAATTAAAGGATGATCATAAACCTAGGAAAATCAAGAATGATCAAACTTTGATTTGGACTCCTGATGAAAAATCTGACTGGGAGGAGGACTTAGAACCTCAATTATTCTGGAGTAGGACAAAATAGAAAATGGTTCCTCTTGAAGAATTGGACCTTGAAAATGATAGAATAGAGGACTCATCCAAGAACTTAAACCCCAGTACAGATTCTAGTACACATCCTCAACCACACCCTCCTAACCCTAATTTCAATGCTAAGGAGGAAATCCAAGGAAAACCTAATCACACTTTGTCAATTCTTGATAACCTTCAGTTGGAGGTACATAGACAGAATCAAGAATTGATTGAGGGACAACAAGCCATAGTTGATATGTTCCAACAAATCAAGGAAGAGGGCCAAAGGAAACTATTGCAAGCAACTCCGTTTATGGAATTCATGAAGCAAGGCCCTGTAGTGATCGATTGGACTACACCTATTTACCCAAAATTGGTTCAGTCCACCATTGATACTCCCTAAGAGTTAAACAACTCAATAGAAAATGCCATTAAGGATTCCTCAGAACATGATTTGGGGAGAGTTGAGGACAAACATCAGGAGGAAACTGAGAATTTGAGGAACGATGTCTTTGAATCCAAATCTAATATTTCCAAGGAAAGTGATTTGGTGGAAGAGACATCCAAATTTGAAGATGGGGAGTGGGATTACAATTATGAAATAATCAATTTCAAATCATTTGAAACCCCCATCGCAAGTTTAGAGGAGGGCCAAGGGAAAGAATCTGAGCTAGAGGATGAAATTAGCCCTACCTCTAATACAACCTCAAAAATTGAGTTTGATATGAAAGAGGTTGGAGATAATATTCATGGGGTCACAAAATGGGAGGGAATAAGCAATGAAACTCTAGTTGATGAAGGGATGGATTTTTATTTGGAGAGAGACCTCATGCTTGATTTCAGGGCCCATTGTGAAACTCTTGATTTGGTTATGTGCCCTATCAGAATTGAAATCCCGAAACCCAAATGCACTGGAATTGATATACCTTTGGGGGATTACAACTTTAGAGGAACACAAGCTGATTACAAAACCTACCTCTTTAATGTTCGGCATTTTAGATTTGGGTTGCGCTCGTCTAAATCAACTTCTCTGCATGCCCACAGGCTAAGAGAGGAATAGACATGGGCATGCATGGTACACCATTTGCAGAGTTTCTATCCTTTAGGGATGGGACTCCACCACATCCTAATTCGCATCTACAAACTTCAGACTCTGGGTCTGGCTGATTTTGTTTTCACCTCCTTGACCCAGACTAGTCTTGTTTGTGCATCATGCTCCGTTGGAGGCACAAAACTCAACGCTTCCTGGGAGGAAACCTAGAGGTTTCAAGCTGACCGGATTCATGATTACAACTCAGGTGATTTCTTTCCCTACTCCCTTGCATACATTTATTTTTCCAATAAGGACATTGTCCAACTTAGGCATAGGGGGGTGGTAATTCATAGGATCTAAGTACAAAATTGTCAGCTTGAACTAATTTTATTTATTTATATGTATAAAAAAAATTAAAATTAGGAAAAGAAAACTTAGGTATTAGAAGCTTATCGACTTTAGGAAAATGATACGTTAGGGACCTAATCGCTTAGACCCTTCAGGTCTTTGGACTTAATCAGTCTGGGTGTCCACTAAAATGTGGACTTGGTCTTGAGTCCTCGCCACCTTAATGTATATTAATCTGGTCAATAAAGTAGGGTGATAAGTATACGACTTATCAACCGACCCTTCGATTTGGGGGGATTTTTAGTCTAAGCATCTACACACGTTTTGCACTGACTCACTCATTGGCAGTTCTAATGGAAATTGGGTAGCTAATGAACCTTCTAGGGTGGTATGGCTGGCAAGTTGTCATGGGTAATAGCCTATTGGCATGTTATCCAGAGCCTAACCACAGGACCATTCTCTTTCACTACTGCCTTTAGGTAAATCTTAGATCAGGAAAGCCACCTACTTAAAAAAAAAAAAAGAAAAAGAGGAAATAAATAAGAAATAAGCCACACTTCACTGCATGAGTATGGCTGACAAGTTGTCGTGCGTAACAACCCATTGGCTAGTTGTCCAGAACTCAACTCATAAAATGCACGAGAATTCCAAAACACTTAAGGAAGAAGGGAAGTAGCATAATCTAGGGAGATATACAGTTGGTTCGCCCTTGTGTTGACCCACAAAAATAAAAAGTAGGGAGAAAGCTACCAGTCATATAGATACACCTTTAGGCAACATTTTTTTCTTTCGGGTCACCTAGGGGCCTAGAAACCCAAAGTCCATTTTAATTGTCGTTGAGTGAGCCTCTCACTATCACAATAAGTTGCTTAGTACTAAGAATCTTTTTCGAGTCTTGGGTGGATTGGGTAGCCGTAAAAAGTTACCCTGAAATCCTCAATACCAAAAATCCAAAAAATTTAGAAAAGATGAAAAAGAAAAAAATATGGATTTTCTTCTATATAGAATAAGGCGAGGACTCGGGCGGTCGGCATTTTGGAAGGCAACCCAGGCACTGTTGATTCTTAGCGAGTTAGGTTCTTAGTAGAAATTTTCTCCAGTTGACAAGCAACTTCTACCTAAGCAATCAATTCCTAATTTTAGTTGTAAATAGAATTTAGGTCAAACCTTTCTAGGGACTAGCAATGGGTGGGCATGGGGGTATGATGACTCTACAATGTTCAGTGTTAATATTATCAATTAGAGTCAATTTCAGGGATACTTGTGTGATAATGACATATTATAATGGGCTGGGGAGCATTGCATGCATATTAATTGATCTTTACATTTTAATCGCTTAGAATCAATGTTTAACGACCATGTGCACAAGTTCATTTTCAAATAGGTCTCAGATGAGCGATCGGATTGTACGGATGGATTCGAATCGACGAACGGAGTCCAACAGACTCAAAATCACTTCGATCCAACCTTTATAGCTCCCACAACAAGCTCGAGAAAGATCAATGGCCAAGGGGCAATGCAACATCCTTACGGGCCTCGGATGAAAAATTCGACTGTATGGATGGATCCTGAGCAACGATTGCATTCTGGCAGCATGGGAATCATCTCAATCCTAGCACCGTGGCATCCTCTACAATAGAAAAGATGATGGACGACCAATATGGAGCCACATGGTGCCATCTAGGTCGCCCAACACCAGCTCTTTGTCACCGCATCATCAATGCCCTCTATTCTTAGCTGTTGGATCATGATCCAACAGCTAAGAAGCTGCCTCCATCACACGCTTAAGGCATCTACGGCTCCTTCTTTATGCAAGATCCACCTTTGGATCAGCATCCAACGGTCGCCACCGCTCCAGCACTTCAACATCTTCACAACCATCCACGCAGATTTCGCATTGGTCATGTGCCAACCCACCACCATCGGGCGTGGGTTCGTAACCTACTGCCCCCTCAATTGGGCACTTGAGGCACGACATAGCAGGAGTAGCGGCAGTGCAAGCGCACATGCGTGCGTGAGCATGCGGAGACTAGCGCAAGTGCATGACTCAGTGTCGCGTCACAGGCGCATGAGGCACGTGCTAGCGGGGTGGTTGGGGGGGCTATGGCAATGCTTGTGCCGGGTCTTCAGCGATCTCTTTGAATGTCGCTGTTGATCCGAGGATGAATTTGAGCATTCTCCTCAACTATAAAAATGGACCTATCCCTCCCATGTGCATCAATGTTCTACCTAAGCAACTCCACCACTCCTTAAAGCTCTAAGCAAGGTTGTGAAGATGCCGAGCTGCCTACGGAAGCCCCTCTACTGCCGTGGCTGCCTCGCATCTCCACTTAGCTAGTTTTTGGTTTATTATTTGTCTTGCTTAGGCTTTCATCTACCATTGTTGTTGTAGAACTAAATCATTTACGCAATATATTCTCTATTATATTATCATATTTGTATCTTCCGTGGTTAGATATTCTCGCATCATTATAATGATTTTATAACCCTATCTCTCTCTCTCTCCTCTCTCTCTCTACCTTTCTAGTTTTATCTGGTTTGCAAGCGAAACAATGATGAATTTTTGTGACAACAAAAAGTGAGCATTTGATCCGATTTCACGCCTCCCTATGTTCGGCACTTGGACTCACGTCAGTTTATTCTTATTTAAAATTGATGTCATAAAACGCACTACAACGAACAATTTTACACAAACGTGTCAAGCGAATGTCATACATCACAAAGAGATCTTCTGCACAATTAACCACTCCAAGGGTAGGTAAAATTTCTCTTCTTCCCTAATCACCTCCTAATCCTAGGAGGAGAAAAAAGGAAACAAAATGAATTAGGATCTATGTGCCTTATTTTCATAGTAGATATTATTTAAAGGAAAAAGTTTCCTGGTTTGCGGAAAGTAATTGATATCTAATTGAAGTTGAGACGATTTGATTAGGGATTCCCCATCCTGATTTCCTATACATGTTAGGAATTTGTGCTAAATTTCTCAACATCTTGGACTATGATGTAAACACATTTACACTACTTAAGATGTCTATTTATGCATGTTCTTAAGCATAGGATTGCATTGCATGCTATAAATATTGCATAACATGCATCATCTTGCATTTAGAGTAGTTTGAATAAAATGGAAGTTAATTGTCTCCTTTTATGTGCTTAGATAGGGCAAACATTTTATCAAGGCCTCGGATCGAAGATCCAACTGTACAGATGTGATCAGGGCGACGATTGGAGTTCAACGACTCTAAGATCGCCCTAATCAAGCATCTGTAGCATCAGATAGTGATTGGGGAACCCTAGAAGATCAAGGGCTAAGATGGTGTAAATCTGCACTTCAAACGACAAATCCAACTGCACGGATGGATTCGGATCGACGATCGCAGCCTAACGACGCAAAAATCGAATCAATCCAACACTCGTGGCACCATCTACATCATCCAGAAGATGGACAGCCAAGATGGCGCCACGTGGTGCCATCTCAGCCGTCCAACCGGGCCCCAGCACCACTGCACCTTCTCTTCAATCAGAGCACTACTTCTCTACTGTTGGATCAAGATCCAACAGCTATGGATGCGGTGCCTTGAAAACGTTCGCGTGACCATTTAGACGATGCAGTATAGCGGTCCAGTGCCTTATCGCGAGGCGCTGGCATGGGATCGAGCCCCCGCAAGCCTCAAATCAGGCACGGGTGAGCAGGTGCATGGAGTGTCAGATCGTGATCCAATGACCGCGTGCACCCGATAGCGCCCACGCGCTATTGCACGTGCGATGGTAACACGTCATCGCACGCGGGCGAGCGCGCGTTGAGGAGCAGGGAAGGCGCAACTTAAGCTGTCTGATCTCGCGATCGGATGGCTGAGATTTAGCAGACGTGCACAGGCGTTGCGTGTGTGGGAAAGCGAGCGGGCACACGCGTGCAGCCCACTACACCCTTGTTTATCCCTTTAGCGATGGTTTTATCCGTCCCTAAAGGTCCTGAATTAATGTTTTTAAAGATGTAATGACCAATTTGCCCCCACTCCTTGCAACTATAAAAGGAGACCCCATCCACACGAAATTCTCATCCCTTCCTTATCTTCTCTATCTCTCCAAAGCTCAAGAGAAGCTTGTCCCACACCCAGGATGCTCCTCGCGAGATAAAGTCCAAATTTTCGTCCCCATTCGGAAGTGGATCCCGCGACGACGACAACATGCTACCCCGTTCCCATTCTTCTGCTTCATCCTCCTTCGTCCAGGCATCGTCCCATCTGGCTCATCCTCCAAGCGATCATCGAGGAGGATAACTTCTCTCTCCCATTCTTCTTTGCAGCTTTCTAGTGTAGAATTTTCCTGCTTTCTAGTGTAGCTGATTTCCCGCTTTCTAGTGTAATTCTTATTTGGTTTTATTGTATAAACATTTTGAAATATTGAATGCATATTTTCTCTCTCTCTCTGTCTCTCTTCCTTTTAGTTTGATTGTTGTAATAGCTTCATTGTAATTACATCGCCTCGCTTTTCAAGAAAAATTCTAAAAAAAATATAATTGCGAATATAGATCGACGTAGCCTCCCTATGTTCGACCCGGAATTTCAATTTCGGTAAAAATTTTATTTGTTGAACACGAATTCTTCGCTTTCAGGCTACAACGACAAGGTTTTAGAACCAAACACGTTAGCGTAGCAATTCGTACGTTCAACATTTTGGCGCCGTTTGCTGGGAGGCAACGATTTCTGATCTTCTTTTCGCATTTATTGCACTTTATTGTTTTCTAACTTGCTTTCTCTTGTGTCTATTGTTTTGCAGAGACCTCCATCAGGGAATCATCAAGCGGTAGACTAGAGTAAAGTGCAGTTGAAGACAACTGTAAGTGCTCCTCATTCTTCCCCCTCCATAGATTTCATTTGCCACATTAAATCCAAATTCCAATTAACCTAGGTGTTTGCATAAATCTTAGGAATAGTTTGGTTGTTTGGATTCTCACTCACATTCATTCCACCCTCATTTATAAAAAAACAACAAAAAGATAATCTTGTGGGGTAATTTTCAGCAAACACACAACATACATCCACATTCAAGGCACTTAATCAAATTGATTTGTTTCTACTCAACCGAGTTCTGATCTGTGGAACTGGTACACACAAAGCAACACATAAAATAGTAGAAATCATTCTAAGTTAACCATCTTTGAGTGCCTAACTTAGTGTTGCATTTGTGGCCAATTATTTGAGTTGTTTGGGCTGCACCACTCTACTTAAAATCAACTCATCAAGTAGCTCCTCCTTAGGGTTTTCAATCTAGGTCTATTCTAGGCACTCCAACTTCTTTTTGGTTTTAAAGGAAAACAATCTTCACCTGTGTTTGACAACCTGGTTTGCCTAGAAACTTGATTGCAATCCACCTAATTTGAAACCCTAAAAGCTACTTAAGCAAGATTTGAACATTAAAATTTACGCATCACAAATAATCTTGCTTCAAAATCCTGGTTGTGCACGCACTTACACAAATCTCAATCAATCATTAAGGGCACAACCCATTTTAAGGGTCCATCACATTCCATAAGCACCACAATCCCAGGCCTTAATAAAATTGAGTAGACGTTGGCCTTAAGGTCTGATTCGCTCTTCAGGGCCTAGTTTGAGATTGTCTTTGATTAACCTATTTGTATTGATTAATTTGATGTCTAGCTAGGGGAGTAGTGTCAAACGACCGCAGCTGGGGGGTATACTAGGAATCGGAGGCGAAAGCTGAAGGAAGAACCTTCTCCCCAGTCCCTCCTTCTAACTGGTTGGATTAAATAGACGCAAGTAGAGTAAATCATTTATAGTCTTAAGGCAGGTTTTGGGAATCAGTAGATCCTTAGGCTACCCCACTTAAGGACAGCCTTGTTTTGTTGTGCTGCAGGGTCCCTATCCCCAGTCCTTCCGACCTTCTCCTAGTTTATGCTGGGAAGACGGCCATTGAATCCCCGATTGGAAGGACCATTAGAACATTCTAGGAGGCGCAAGTTGGATTTTGGTCAAATTGATCCCATGGCCGACCAACAGCCTCCTCTGCTTTGAAATCCACAAGAAGAATTTCGAAGGCAGCTGGAACAAATGCAGAGAATGCAGGAATGGTTCCAAAGAATGCAGGGTGCTCAGCCCTTGAAGGATTTTTATGATCCTTCAAATTACGGGGAATGTCCCGACGTTTAGATTCCAGCCGGTGACGTAGAAATCAAGCCCCAGGTGTTAGCTTGATCAAACATTATCATGGGCTTGGCTCCGAAGATCCGTTTCAGCACTTGGAGGACTTGACCACTTTGGTCCAGACTACCAAGGCACAAAACGTAAATGAGGAGCAAATGATCATGAGGCTCTTTCCCCACTCTCTTAGGGATAAGGCCGTACATTGGTATAGGACAATAGGAAGACCAATTGCAATTTGGAATGAGTTGAAATCGGCCTTTCTGAAGAAATTCTTCCCAGTCAGACGTACCAATGCTTTGAGATGGGCAATCACTACCTTTACCCAGCGGCCAGGGGAGCAGTTTCATGTGGCCTGGGAGCGATTCCAGGACTTATTACGGAGGTGTCCACAGCACGAGGTGCCAAAATGGCAACTCGTGCAGATCTTCTATCATGGGTTGACTGAGAAACTCAGAAATCATGTGGATGCTTCTTGCGGAGGCAATTTCCTCAATAAAGATGCAGATAGTGCACATGATTTATTTGAGGAAATGAGTGAGAATTCAATCAATCATGCCTCCATGGATACAATTAACCGGTCCCAGCAGCCCAGATCAAATGTCAATGAAGTCCTTGACTCTCATTCATTTGATATGGAATTGATTTGTAACAAACTTGATAAGGTGGACTTGGTTGCTAAGAGAATGGAAGAGTGGATGACTGGCAATTCTATGAACAACTCTCGATCCACTCAATCCCAAAATTCGGGATTCCATTCTTCACGAGCTCCTTCTGGATGGGAGTTCGTGAATCAACTCGATGCGGCTCAACCTGTGAGTCAGCATTTTTCGGAACCCCACGGGTTCCAAACTGGGGCCTTTGATCCCAATTTTTCTGATCCTTCCCTTTCTTTCTCTCCATCCTCACCTTATGAGGATGTCTATGTTGTACAAGAGAATGTTAGATCCAACCCCTATTCTAATGCCTATAATCCAGGTTGGAGAAACCACCCTAACTTCTCTTGGAAAAACCTGGGGCAACAGACCCAATTTCGACCCAGCAACTATGCTCTGCAACGACCAATGGGTCAGGGTCAAGTATATACTCAGTTGCCTCCGAATTAGGTCAATCAGCCAGCTTGGAATGCCCGTCAACCCGCAGGGCAGGCTGATTTGAACTGTCAAATGGAAGAGATGCAAGGATCTATGCTCCAGCTAATGCAACAAATGAAAAACTCGCTGGACAACTTGCAGTCCGAGCTCATTGCTAACTCTCGTCAACCCGGATCTCTACCATCCCAACCCGTACCCAACCCGCGAAATATTATGAATTCGGGCAACCAAGCCCATGGGTACTGTTGGTGAAACAATCGTAGCTCGCATTTTTGATAAAAGCGTCGTGGTATAGTTGCGAAATAT
Source organism: Thalassia testudinum (assembly GCA_037157565.1). Lineage (NCBI taxonomy): Eukaryota > Viridiplantae > Streptophyta > Magnoliopsida > Alismatales > Hydrocharitaceae > Thalassia > Thalassia testudinum. Next base: position 63,758,847 of record JAZHRO010000036.1, read on the forward strand.
GATCCAACAAAGATATTGTTTTGTAAAAATAACGAGACTTTGAGTCCTGGTCGTTCGTCTCTAGGAGGCATTGCTTTTACTTTTGAAATCGATCTTATCCAGCTCTACTTTATTTAGAATCGCATATCGGTTTCGTGATTATTACGTATTTAAGTACGGCATGCTTAGTTGTAGAATGGATAGATAATTAAGACAGGCAACTTGAATCACGTAAATATGATAGCAATCAATAAGCTCATCGTGATTTCATAACATGGAGACAGATATATATATATAACATTTTTTTTATTCATTCAGTGAGAGAGTTGTTTGCAACAGAACTATAGATGAGAGCTTATACATAAATGCTTGAAATGGAAATCTAGCTACCAGAAAATGACTGCGTACAAGAATCAATGAGGGGATTTCACATGCATCATTGGGGGAGAAGTTAAGACTACACTACTAAGCAGTAATAAAAGTAGTAAATATACGAAAAGCTAAGCTACTAATCGAGCAGAAGGAAGGGCATTCAGAGGTGGTCTCCGATGGCCTTTGAGTGGCTGAGAGAAGAAGGAGGGGAGGCCAATGGAGCTTAGGCCGGCCCTTGGAGAGAGGTTGGGGAGCTAATCCAGCTTCCTGGAGTGGAGATGGTGGCCTCCATGGTGGTGCTCTACTCGTGAAGGTGGAGTGGAGATGGAAGTGCCTAGCCTAAGTGGAATGGATGCCAAGGAAGTGAATGGGTGCAAAGGGCCACCCATTGGGTCTTTTTATAGACCTAAGGGAAGCTCTCTAGAGAATTATGGAATTCTCTAGAGAGGCCTATGGTGGGAGCTCGTGGGAGAGTGAGAGAGAGAGGGTGGATGATGGTTTTTAGATCCACCAAATGTGGATCTAAAAATTGAATGGCTCTTGGTTGCTATTTTTGGCAACCAAGGCAACCACACATGGTAGAGAGTTCTAGAGAACTCTAGGCTAGGTATTTTCATGTGGATGGTGTGTGTGGGTCAAAACTTAGGTGGCTAGGTTGATTAGGTTAGGTTCTAGTGGGTTTAGGTCAAGGTATGTCTTAAATTAGGGTTATAAACCCTAATTCACAAAGGTAAAGTGCAATTAAACTTAATACAAGTTTAATTGGGTGTGTGAAAACTTAATTGAGAGTAAAACAACTCAATTAATTTAGGTCTAGGTCAATTGGACTCTCACTGAGTCCAATTGAATAGGGTGATGGAATTGACTAAGATCCAAGTCAATTAGGTTTAGTGAGGACCTAATTAGGTCCTTAGGGAGTTCTAGAGGTGATGTACTAGGGTTAGGGCACCTTAATTTAGGTTCCTATGGGGTTGGAATTGGGTTTAGGGACCTAGAGATCCAAGATCAAGGCTTAAATCTCAAAACAGGAATTGGAGAGCAGTATCAGACGTCTAATAATAGAATCAGACATCTTATACTCAAAAATTAGAAGTCCAGACTTGTTGTCTGGACGTCCAATCAGAGTCAGGAAGGATTTCGGGTTCTGTTTTGGGTATTCTGCAGAAATTGGACGTTTGACAAAGTGTCTGGACATCTAATAACACTGCAGAAGTGGGTTTGAAGTGTGCGGGAGTTGGCTAAGGGTCCTGGACGTCCTAAAACTTATCTGGACGTCCAGAGAAGGGTTGGAACTAGGATTTTAGGGCTTCCTAGGGTGCGGTGACCTAATCTAAGGGTGGCTAAGGCTTGGGGAAGTTTCTAGGCTATCCTAGGGCCAAGATGGACCTAAGCTCTTCACATTTTACTGCTTTATTTCTACTTAATAGAATAGAAAACCTTTAACCCCCTTACATTATTATTCCTACATCTAAACTAGGTCTTCTGCTCCAGCTTTGCTGCAACTCTCGTTATTCCTGATCAAGCTTCAGATCCATTTCCTGATCAGCTTATTCCCTGCAATCGACATAATATACTTAATTAGCACATTATAACATTATTTTATGCATAGCTAAAGCAAAGCATTAAATTTGCAGATAATGCGTATGCGTGCATGAATTTCCCTAACTTATGCTAAGTCCTAGCTTAATCTTGGTCAATTAAGACCTATGATTGTTGTGCAATCATACCTCTATGCCTAAATCTTGCTAGTCCATAGCAAATGCAAGACTAAATTATTTACAGCAAGGGTCCCTACTGGTCTAATTATTTTATCAAGTGTATGCGTAGAGATTTTTCTCCTTTTTGTTTTCATCCTATGCTCTAGAAATCTTGACAATCGTGAAAATGCGGCTATGTAGCTTTTGCAACGGATTCGAGTGAAAACTAATACACCTCTAAAGCCTGTACTTGACCCCTAGTAGAAATTCTTGCAGGATAGGTGGACTTCTTCCCTCGGGGTATTCAAAATATTCTATAAATTTCACCCCAACTTTAGGCTCAGGTAGATAATCTCTGAGAGAAAGGATTATATATTTGGTGGCTCATTCTCACTTGGTGCTACATAGAGACTAGTACTACAGAGTCCAGATTCCCAGATTACTAAGTAACTCAGCATAGAGAAAGACAAGGAAAACTATGCTCCCTTTTGATTCCTTTGTATTCATTCTCTCTTACTCTTTTTTTTCTTTTTCTTAGAGCTCATAACCTCACTAGATTCACACGTATGTTTTGTATTTGGTGGTCTCACTAGGCATTAACACTTTAATTGAGTTCTCATAACCCTAACACTAAGTTGGAATTCCTCAGCTAGTATTCGGGCGATCAGAAACATAAGAAAAATAGGTTAAGGCCATATTTGGTGGTATTGCCTCGATGAAATAAACACTAAATATTCATTCTTTACTTTACTTTTTCTTCTTTTTTTTCAATTTTTTCTTTCTTTTCACCATTCTTTTTCTTTTTCTTTTTCTTTTTCTTTTTTTTTTTAACATAACACATCCATGACTTTATTGAGGAGGCATTATTAGGAATTGGTGATACTCAAGAGACATTGGGTGGCTTATTTGGTGGAAGTGCCTACTCACGGAACCAGGAGAGATGGATAGGACGGTGTATTTCTGACCTTGACATCAATACCCTCCGTTGAGGATTCCGTAAAGAATGGTCGTACCCATCCACCTTAGCCCTAGTTTAATGAAAACTCGCTCTCCGTGTATTTGCCTTATTAGGTGGCTCTCAAAATTTTGCACAATGTATACGCGGGAACCGAGAGCGAAAACTATGTCTAAACTCAAAGTATCAAAGTATCATCACCTAATTATCTAGGATTCCAGATTCCTCGCACTAATCTTAGAGCACCAGTACACTCTACTCTCATCTCACACTATTTGGTGGATTTTTGGAAGACAATCAGCTTGACTCCCAAAACACTGTCTAGGGGTTCAGGAAAAGAAGCACTGCTTCTTCTCGACAGACTGAAGACGTTTATCAGCCTTCACGGTGAATCCATTGCAAATTCTATGTGTGTGTGAAAAGTTGTATTGGATTCCAGATTACAGGAATCAACTAAAGGATAAAATCCCTAATGCATTCTCTTAATAAAATAATCTTATTCATGAATGCAATATGTATATATGCTATAGACATGTAACCTCGCATAATTTGTACTTCGTGAATTTCCCGTATCGGGTTACAATCAGGTTGACCCTAAATTTAGAACAAAAGTTGAGCGGGTGAGTCAGAAGTGGCTGTTGCGGACGATTTCTAGCTCCAATGCGAGCATTGGAGGTGGAGTCGGTTGTTCTTTTATTTAAGGCCCTAAAGTACATTTTACATGCAGCTCCAAGGTTTTCCTAATTGTTGGCATAATTTTTTTTTTTTTCAATTTTTCTGTATCTACCCCCCCATGCCTAAGTTCTTGCATGTCCTCATGCATGAATATAAAAGAAAATAAATCTGACAGAGGATGAGTGGGTAGAAGTCACCTAGAATTGCTCCTGAAACTATACATTCAGCACCGGCCAACCTGTCGGCATGCACTATGCAAAGGAAATATGCTAAAGGAAAAATATGCTATGTATAAAAATGGTTATACATAAATGATGGTGGAATGTGGGGCGAATGGTATCTATATGTGCTGAGTTTAACGCCTCTAGCTGGGCGAGCACTCAATCAGATGTATCAATTCTTGCATAGGAGCCGACTAAGATTAAGAGAAAGATATGCTCGTATGCTCCCAGAATCAGTGGTCCGGAGATGCGAACCAGCTGATTGTGCACCCCTACTGCAAAAAGTCTAGCTATAAGAAAGTGTGGAGTGGTGGTGGAAAATAGAGGATAATCAGAGGGGGGATCATGATGTTGATTCAGCTAATTTATCATGTCCCACAATTCAGCAGGAAGTTGCTGAGGAAGTAGATCAAAATGTATCTCAGAACCAGAATCTGAGTCATAGGGATCCTCATAATGATAATTGACATCAAAGATCATGCCCTCTCCAGGCTCTAGGTCATATAGGGGTATCCACGAAAGTAGAAGATCTGTGGGGAGGTCACTGAAATCCTCATCGGAAATTACTTCATCCTCATCAGTATTCATCTCTGATTTATCGGAGGTTGACTCTTCAGGCTCGGGGTCGAGGAATCTATTAGATTGACTAGGATGATAGGTGCGTCCCCAGCTCATTCTACTCGAAGCTTCACCCTCATATGCATTGGGCTCCTTAGTAATTCTTGCCTCGACTAGCATATTTATTTCTTCGTTCAAGTTATCCATAGCTACTTCTGGCTTTCGGATGTCAGGATCAGGGATAGGAAGTGTCATCTCAGAATCTCTAGCATCCGAATTAGGGATGTAGGTGAAAGAAGAAGAGTGCAGATTAGAAGATGTTGGCTCTAGCATAGGTTCACCTACAATGGGAAGTGGCTTAGGCTGATCAGCAGTGTCGCATGTAATGCTTGCCTCAAGATCCATATCCTCAATTGGATCTACTTCCCTTGTCTCGATTGGGTTATCTAATCGAGAGGTGTCTCCCAGGATTCAGGATAATCTGATTGCGGCTCAGTCCTGGAGATATCAATCCTTTCCTCCTCAATTTCAGATGAACCCATTCGGCATACTTCCTGCTCCTGTCTCATATCCACGCTAGATTCTTTTTCCCCTGAGTGATTTTCCAACATCTACTCCTAAGAATCTTCTGTGTGTCCTTCCGACGTGGTCGTTTCGGATTCCTTAAGGTCTTCAAGGCTATTCTCCAATTGATATCTCATTAGCCTTGTTATCTCTGCTGTTTCCCGAAGAAGCTCCATCACAGCTTGTTGATGTGGAATCCAACTTTGTCATTGGTTCAGCTCAATGATAGCCTGGATTTCGTGTAGATAGGATGCAGCCTTTTCCTTAGCGCTCGCTACAGCTCTCTGTATTCTGTAATGCGGCCGCATATGCACCGGTAGCTCTTCAGGGGTTCCAAGGGGTGAATCAGGTCTACCCATATTCCATGGGTGAGAAGCAGTATGAAATCCATATCCTGGGTTATAAGATGCGGTCCTTTGAGGGACCGACTGGTATGGGTCATAATATCCAGGGTTAGGATATGGGTTAACCATTTCGGTAACTCGAGGAGAAGGATCAGGCGAAGCGAAAAGTCATCTTCGCCACCTTGGGTTTTAATCCTAAGGTTGAGCTGATTCAGTGACCTGAGCTCTCAGATAAGCTCGTGGGTCCAGCTCTTCTGGATCCTGATTAGGTCCAGATCTTGGGTTAGCCATTGCAGCTCAGCAGATAGAAGAAGTGACTCGCCTCCTTGGGAGCAACTCCCAAGGTCCAATCGGTCGAGGTCTGAGTGACCTCCTTCCTTGCATACACCACCCAACCCCAGGGTTGGTGTAGCCAAGCAGGACAAGGCTAAGGCCCTGTCAATCAAATGGTCCTTATAGATCAGGTGACCAGATTTTTCATTAGGGATTTGAATTCCTGAAGATAAGTTCTTCGTACAATCGACTGAAAGTGAATCCTGCCTCTCAAGCTAACCCAGCCAGTTTGGTTACGAGGGGACTAAGGGGAAGGTTCTTCCTTTGGCTTATGCCTCCGGTTCCGTTGACCCCTAAGCTGCGAACGTTTGACACTACGTCGCAGACTTAGTCACCAGGTTTGGCAAGAGAGATTAAAATCACCCAGTAGTACGACAACGAACTCGGGTTGATTTCGTATTTTAAAGTTAATTTTAACCCATTTTCTTCAGTGGGGTTTAAGGTGAGTGGCCCATAAAGTGACCAAGCTCACCGGCTAACTAGACTTGATTAAGTCTAAGTTAGCCTAATGTGTGGTCTCTAGTTGTAACCCTAAAGATTTAACCTAAGTTGCATGCACTTCTAGGGTTTTTCTCTATTTCAGCAGACCACAAAAATAATGTTGGTTTTCTGATAATAATTGGAATCAAATTAATTTGAAATTTTGTTACTAGATTCCCTTTTCAATTAGTTTTTCATAGAATATTTTTTTGGAATTTTTACTATTTCAATCGAATTTTTAGGGAATTTTGAATGTCAAGGGGTCAGATCTGGAACTTTGACCCCTAGTCGGATTTTCGCTTTGAAACAATATCAAATGATCTTAAAAAATTCAGGAAAAATATAGAAATAAAGCTAATGAGATCAGCTTTTAAACCCCACCATTTTTAGTCAAAACAGATTCACAGATTGCTCAAAATCACTTTTTGAAATTTGAAAAATTTTGAATTTGGGTCAGTTTGACCCCCATGCACTTTGCGAATTTTTAAAAATTTTATACTTGGAATTTTTTTAAAGTAATGTGGCATTTTAAAGATGGTTCGAAAATAAAGGTTTACCCAAATTTCAAAATTTTTTGATAACTAATTTTTTGGCAATAGAATTTTTAAGTGCGATTTGAAATCTGACCGAAAATCATAAGATAGTGGAAAAGCTTTTAAAGCGGTTTGAATTTGAAATTCAAGCCTTCCACCAAAAAGAATTTTTTTTACTTTTTCAAATCTTTTGTACTTTTTTTTTTCAAAACGAATTTTTCAAAAGATTCATACAAAATATCCCCTTTTTTTATCTTTTCTTCTTTCAAACTAACCAAAGCTTGAAAGGAAATCTAATCTAGATTTTTTTCTCAAAATTTTTCTTTTTGATTTTTTTTTTACGAAAATGAGTAAAAGTTTTTTTTCTTTTTTTCCTTTTCACAAAAGAAATTGTAAGAAGTAGATCTAATCCTAGGGTTCAAAAAAAAAAAAAAAAACCTAATCTAAGATAGATGATGTGCACCCGATTTTTCTTCGCCGCACTCGATGTGTGCATAGATTCCATTTTCCTTTCGTGTTGTCTTGCACATCAAAAACAAAGTAGAGGCAAATTCATCAGTGATAGATTAAAAGATCGAACTCAAGAAAAATGGCGTTGCCTCCCCAGCAACGGTGCCATTTTGTTGGTGAAAAAATCGTAACTCTCAGTTTTGATAAAAGCATCGTAGTATAGTTGCGAAATACGATCCAACAAAGATATTGTTTTGTAAAAATAATAAGACTTTGAGTCCCGGTCGTTTGTCTCTGGGAGGCGTTGCTTTTAATTTTGAAATCGATCTTATCCAACTCTACTTTATTTAGAATCGCATATCGGTTCGTGATTATTACGTATTTAAATACGACATGCTTAGTTGCAGAATGGATAGACAATTAAGATAGGCAACTTGAATCACGTAAATATGATAGCAATCAATAAGCTCATTGTGATTTCATAACATGGAGACAGATATATATATATAAAATTTTTTTATTCATTCAGTGAGAGAGTTGTTTGCAACAGAACTATAGATGAAAGCTTATACATAAATGCTTGAAACAGAAATCTAGCTACCAGAAAATGACTGCATACAAGAATCAATGGGGGTATTTCACATGCATCATTGGGGGAGAAGTTAAGACTACGCTACTAAGCAGTAATAAAAGCAGTAAATATACCAAAAGCTAAGCTACTAATCTAGCAGAAGGAAGGACATTCGGAGGTGGTCTCCGATGGCCTTTGAGTGGCTGACAGAAGGAGGGGCGGCCAATGGAGCTTAGGCCGGCCCTTGGAGAGAGGTTGGGGAGCTGATCCAGCTTCCTAACATGGAGATGGTGGCCTCCATGGTGGTGCTCTACTCGTGGAGGTGGAGTGGAGATGGAAGTGGCTAGCCTAAGTGGAATGGATGCCAAGGAAGTGAATGGGTGCAAATGGCCACCTATTGGGTCTTTTTATAGACCTAAGGGAAACTCTCTAGAGAATTATGGAATTCTCTAGAGAGGCCTATGGTGGGAGCTCGTGGGAGAGTGAGAGAGAGAGGGTGGATGGTGGTTTCTAGATCCACCAAATGTGGATCTAAAAATTGAATGGCTCTTAGTTGCTATTTTTGGCAACAAAGGCAACCACACATGGTAGAGAGTTCTAGAGAACTCTAGGTTAGGTATTTTCGTGTGTATGGTGTGTGTGTGTGTGTGTGTGGGTCAAAACTTAGGTGGCTAGGTTGATTAGGTTATGTTCTAGTGGGTTTAGGTCAAGGTATGTCTCAAACTAGGGTTATAAACCCTAATTCACTAAGGTAAAGTGCAAATAAACTTAATACAAGTTTAATTGAGTATGTGAAAACTTAATTGAGAGTAAAACAACTTAATTAATTTAGGTCTAGGTCAATTGGACTCTCACTGAGTCCAATTGGACAGTGTGTGTTGAGATCAGGGCTCAATTGGACTTAATGAGTCCAATTGAATAGGCTGATGGAATTGACTAAGATCCAAGTCAATTAGGTTTAGTGAGGACCTAATTAGGTCCTTAAGGAGGTCTAGAGGTGATGTACTAGGATTGGGGCACCTTAATTTAGGTTCCTATGGGGTTGGAATTGGGTTTAGGGACCTAGAGATCGAAGATCAAGGCTTAAATCTCAAAACAGGAATTAGAGAGCAGTATTAGACGTCTAATAATAGAATCAGATGTCTTATACTCAGAAATCAGAAGTCCAGACTTGTTTTCTGGACGTCTAATTAGGGTCAGGAAGGATTTTGGGTTCTGTTTTGGGTATTCTGCAGAAATTGGACGTTTGACAAAGTGTCTAGACGTCCTATAACACTGTAGAAGTGGGTTTGAAGTGTGCGGGAGTTGGCTAAGGGTCCTGGACGTCCTAAAATTTATCTGGACTTCCAGAGAAGGGTTGGAACTAGGGTTTTAGGGCTTCCTAGGGTGCGGTGACCTAATCTAAGGGTGGCTAAGTCTTGGGGAAGTTTCTAGGCTATCCTAGGGCTAGGATGTACCTAAGCTCTTTACATTTTACTGCTTTATTTCTACTTAATAGAATAGAAAACCTTTAACCCTCTTACATTATTATTCCTACATCTAAACTAGGTCTTCTGCTCCAGCTCTGCTGCAACTCCCGTTATTCCTGATCTAGCTTCAGATCAAGCTCCTGGTTAGCTTATTCCTTGCAATCGACATAATATACTTAATCAGCACATTATAACATGATTTTGTGCATAGCTAAAGCAAAGCAGTAAAGATACAGATAATGCGTATACGTGCGTGAATTTCTCTAACTTATGCTAAGTCCTAGCTTAATCTTGGTCAATTAAGACCTATGATTGCTATGCAATCAGGTACGGAAATCAGAGGGACCCACACGCACATGCTCAGGTGGTTGAGCAGGGTTCCTCGTCCTCCTCTTCTTCTTCTATAAATCAACAATTCATGATTAATCAATCCCCTCCAATCTTTCCTAACCCTCCCCAAGACCCAAATTCTTATGCATCTGCAAATTCTGTCACTTTGAGGAGTGGTAAGAAGACTCAGGATCCACGACCACACTATTTTGATCTTTTGAATCCTGAAGAACCTGAGGGGAGAGAGGAGAATTCTAGAAAAGAAATGAAGGCTCAGGAACCTGATTCCAAAGATCTGACTCATGTTCCTTTTTCTGAAGCCTTAACCAAATCAAAGAAGAAGTCTGTTGATAACAATGAGGAGCTTCTGAATCTATTTAAGAATGTTGAGATTAATATCCTGCTCCTTGATGCTATCAAGCACATACCTGCTTATGCAATATTTTTAAAGGAATTATGTACACAAAAGCGTAAGTCGAGAGATCTATTTCGAGGAAGGTGGTACTCTCTGAGCAGGCTAGTTCTGTTATCCTGCATTACATCCCTCAGAAAAAGACAGATCCTGGTGCTCCATTGATTTCTTGCGTCATCGGAGATTATACATTTGATAGAGCACTTTTGGATCTGGGTGCATCCATCAACCTAATTCCGACTTCTCCTTACGAGAGTTTGGGTTAGGTGAACTTCGGCCAACTTCAGTAACGCTACAGTTAGTGGACCACTCGGTCACAAACCCACGAGGCATTATTGAAGATGTTATAGTTAAGGTCAAGGATTTCTATTTTCCTGTAGATTTCCTTGTCCTTGACATGAATGTACCTGATAATCTGAGGAACACGCCCATCATTCTGGGGCATCCGTTCCTGGATACCGCTAAGGCCAACATTAATTGTGAAAGCGGTAGCATGGAAATCGCCTTTGGTGATCAACGAATGAAATTGAATATTTTTAAGGTGATCAATAAATTTGAGGATTGTGGATTTATTGAGGAACTTGATGAGGATAATAATAACATTGAAACTTGTTTGATGGTTTCTTCAATCGAAAGTTCCTCTTTGCATGATGAATTTGACCCGCAACCCTCTATGGCTGACCTGACATCTTCGGAAGAGGTTATTGATTTTGTTCACTCACAACCTCTTCCTCTTGTTGAATCTTCAGCATCTACCCTACCATCAATCATCAACCCACCCCAACTTGAATTGAAACCGTTGCCTGAGAATTTGAAATATCAATTTTTAGAATCTCAAAAGATGCTTCCTGTGATTATCAGTGCTAAATTGACAAAGGAGTAAGAGAATAAATTGATCAAGGTCCTGAAGGAACATAAGGAGGCAATTGGTTGGACCATTCATGACCTCAGGGGGATCAAGCCATCTTACTGTAATCATAGAATATTCTTGGAAGATGGATCCTACACTTCTTGCCAGATGCAGAGGAGATTGAATCCAAATATGCGAGAAGTGGTCAAAAAGGAAATCATAAAGTGGCTCGATGCAGGAATTATTTATCCAATCTCTGATAGTCCTTGGGAAAGTCCCATACAGATTGTTCCGAAGAAAGTCGGGATTGTCGTTGTGACTAATGAGCGAGGAGAATCTGTCACAACTCGTTCAGCTTCCTCTTGGAGGGTTTGTATTGATTATAGGAAGCTGAACACAGTCACTAAAAAGGATCATTTTCCCTTGCCCTTCATTGATCAAATCTTGGAAAAATTAACCTGGTAGATGTACTTCTATTTTCTTGATGGCTACTCGGGATACAACCAAGTTCCTATCCATCCTGAGGATCAGGAAAAAACTACTTTCACCTATCCCTATGGAACCTTTGCTTTTCGTAGGATGCCTTTCAGGTTATGCAATGCACCTGCAACTTTTCAAAGGTGTATGCTAGCCATATTTTCTGACATGGTGGGAGAGTTTATGGAAGTATTCATGGATGATTTCTCTATTTTCAGAGAATCATTTGACTCTTGTTTGGCTAATCTGGAAATGATTCTTAAGCGATGTATCAAAACACGATTGGTCCGTAGCTGGGAAAAGTCATTTCATGACCCAAGAAGGCATCGATTTGGGTCATGTAATCTCTGAATGGGGAATTAAAGTGGATAAAGCTAAGGTTGATGCTATCGCTAAACTTCCTCCTCCCACATCTGTTAAACAAATCCGATCATTTCTTAGCCATGTGGGATTTTATCAAAGATTCATCAAGGATTTCTCGAAGGTTGCTCTTCCTTTGAGCAATCTTCTTGCCAAAGAAACGTCGTTTGTATTTGACGAATCATGCTGAAAGGCATTTGATTTCCTGGAAACGGCAGTGACATTTGCTCAAGTTTTGCAACCACCAATTTGGACAACCCCTTTTGAGATCATGACCGACGCTTCTGATTATGCGGTTGGGGCTGTTTGGGTCAGAAAATTAATAGAAAGCCCTCTGTCATCTACTACGCTAGTAAAACTCTGGATGAAGCCCAGAGGAATTACAATGTTACTGAAAAGGAATTACTAGCTGTAGTGTTTGCTTTGGAAAAATTCAGGGCTTATCTCTTAGGGTCTCATGTTATCATCTATACCGACCACTCGACCTTGAGACATCTCTTGGCCAAAAAGGATGCTAAACCTTGACTTATTCGTTGGATTCTTCTTCAAGAATTTGATCTTGAAATCAAGGATAAAATTGGGGTACAAAATGTGGTAGCAGATCATTTTTCGAGACTCCTAGGTGATTCCTCTCGTCCGGACATTCCGATTGCTGACACTTTTCCAGACAAAACTATTATTATAGTTTTAGGTGTCCACACCCCATGGTTTGCTGACATTGTTAATTATTTGGAAGTTGGTCAAATCCCCCAGGATTGGACTAAGCAACAACGGGATAGACTCAAATCTGAGGCCAAATACTACTTTTGGGAGGACCCTGAGCTGTACTGCATCGGCTCTGATCAGATTATTTGCCGATGTATACCGGAGAATGAATTCAACAGTATACTCGAGTTCTGCCATGCATCTGGGTGTGGTAGACATTTCTCCAGGAAAATGACGGCTGCAAAAATCTTGCAATCTGGCTTCTACTGGCCGTCTCTATTCAAGGATGCCCAGGATTTCTCAAGGTAATGTTCTCGATATCAGGCACTCGGGAGCATAGCTAAGAGAGATATGATGCCCCTAAACCCAATTCTTCCCATCAAAATTTTTGATGTTTGGGGCATCGATTTCATGGGACCCTTTGTCCCTTCATTTGGACATCAGTACATTCTTGTTGCTATTGATTATGTGTCCAAAAGGATTGAGGCGATTCCCACCCGAACTAATGACCACAGGGTGGTCATCAATTTTGTCAAGAAAAACATCTTTAGTAGATTCAGGATTCCGAGGGCTATCATCAGTGATGGTGGCTCTCATTTTACTAATGCCCATTTCCAGAATTTATTGGCCAAATACGGGGTTAATCACTGAATTTCCACACCTTACCATCCCCAGATGAATGGACAAGCCGAGATCTCCAATTGAGAGATCAAGAACATTCTGTAGAAAATGGTTAGGCCTGATCACAAGGATTGGACTCAAAAGCTTGAGGACACTCTTTGGGCCTACCGTACGGCGTATAAAACACCCATCGGCATGTCTCAATTTTGTTTGGTGTATGGAAAGGCATGCCATCTACTCATAGAGATTGAACACAGGGCATTCTAGGCGATCAAATAATGCAATTTAGATCTGAATTTAGTTGGGAAGACCAGGAAACTCCAACTATCTGAGTTGGAGGAGCTTAGAAATGATGCTTATGAGAATGCCAAAATCTACAAGGCTCAAACCAAAGCTCTACATGATCAATTGATTTCCCGCAAGAGCTTTGAGCCAAACCAGAAGGTCTGGTTATTCGATTCTAAACTTAAGCTCTTTCCTGGAAAACTTAGATCTAAATGGAATGGCCCATTCATAATTGACCAGATTTTTCCAAATGGAGCCATTCAGATTTCTGACCCAAAGATGGGTAACACATTTAAAGTCAACGGTCAACGTCTGAAACCTATTATTGACCATATTCTTCCAGAACCTGTCTCAGACACAGTTGCTCTAGCCATTTTGTGACTTCTTTGGCTGGACTTCGCCTAGCTGATGGTATTAAACTCAACAGTTGTACATATGACACAAGGTTGATACGAGCTTCATATTTAGGTGACATCTTTTATATTCTACCCTTTCTTTCATGTCTCTTTTTCAATGAGGACATTGCATCAGCTAGGCATGGGGGGGGGGATTCATTTTTGAATCATTTGGTCAGCTTTGTGAAATTCATGTAAATTGTTTTTCTCTTCTTATTTATACATAAAAAAAATAAAAATTAGGAAGGATTAGTTGGACATTAGGACTTTTCAATCTTAGGAAATTTTACATTAGGATCTGAACACAAAGACCCTTCAGGTCTTTGGACTTAATTAGCCTGTGTATCCACTAAAATGTGGATTTGTCTTTCGAGTCCTCACCATCTTAATTCTATCGTAATTGGAATAAATAAGTTTGGGTGATAAGTACACGACATATTAGCCCACCCTCTGATTTGAGGGAATTTTTGAGTTTTAAGCATCTACACACTTTCTTTGCACTGACTCGTTGTTCGACGATTCTAACGGAAATTGGGTAGCTAATTGATAAGAACTGCATCATGAACCCTAACTAGCACAATCTAACCTAGATATGCAAGAAAAAGCTCCTACATAACTCAAAGAAAGGCTTGACTCAGAGAATTCTAAGTTTAAGAAGAAAACAAGTCATAAGGGGTAAAAATGCAATTTCACCAACACAATCTGCAAATAGGGTAACTCAGGATCCAAACATAGGTCAAACTAACCTAATAAGAAGGAAAGTGGGATGATCTGATCCAACAAGGGCTTCAGCAACTCCAAGGAATTAAATGACATTCTATAACCCTAAAACAAACCCACTTCAATTCATGAGGTTTGAGGCAGGGTAAAAATCGACTAAACCCTCTAAAATTCATAGAAAAATAATCTCAAGGGTTTAGAACCTTCAATTTGGCCTTGGAAACCCATTTTGACCAACATTGAGAACCATGCCCAATTAATGATTTAATTTGGATTTTTACGTAAATTGGCTAGTCAAACAAGGTCTGACCTAGAAATAAAATTCACCATTAAAATCCTTAGGTCAAATTTAGTCATGCATAAAAAATTGAGCCTAAGAAGAAACCTCTTGACTGACTTTGCAATTTGGTCCTCATCTATTACTTTTTGACCCTCAACTTTCGAAACCCTTGCATTTTGGCCCCTAGTTTCTTCGTCATTCTTTGCGTTCAGGTCCCTCCTGCAAGTCTACGCAGTGCCATGCTCTGGTGACTTTGCGCGGAGCATGGCACTGCGCAGGGTGAGGGAGGTGTCCTGTAGATTGAACCCAGTGTTCCCTGCGACGTCTGCTGTCGCAGGGACACCGCCATGCCATCTGTCGACGCCCACACCTTCCGTGCGAACGCGCGGAAGGTATGGGTCACACTTCCGGCCATTCTCCGGCGAGGGAGGCACGTCGCCTCCCTACGCCCACCCCTCCGCCACCACCTTTATAAAGGCCAGTGTCGCCAGCCGATTCTCCTAACTTGGTCCTGACGGAGAAAACCCTAACCCTTCCTCTCTTCCCACTCCGACAGAAACCCACCAGCTCCGGCGGCCCTTCCTCCTCCATCTCGTTGCTCTGCTGCAGTACCAGCAGCAGAGCCACCTTCTCCTGATCTTCCCGCGTCGTGCCGTACCCAGCGCGCACCCTCCTACTCTCTTCCTCGCCGCCGCTCTCCCCCTCTGGGTGTTTCTTCTCCGGCGACAGTCGGTACGACTGCCACCCTGCTCCGGCCGCCTTCATCCCTATAGGTAAGTAACAGTTATTTCCCTTCCTCCCCTCTTTCTTTTCCCAACTTAATTTGCTCAATTACCCCTCGACCACGCTTGACCATCCTCACCTTCTCCATCTCCGGCCACTCTCCGGCGAGTTACCCCCATCAATCCACTGCCCCACACAACTCGCCACCTACCCCAAAAGCTTCACCTCACCTCACCCGACACCCCCCGCCCCTCCACTGCCACTCCACACCTCCACAACACTCCCCCGATCAAACCCATTTTTGCGGTTGCAGTTCGACCTAGGGTTGCCGCCAGGCATCGCCCCGCAACTTACTATACCCCGCATTACCTTCGCCATGCCACGGCGAAGGTCCCCCTGTGGTCTGATTAGGCCGAGAGGCCCTGTTTGAGTTCGGCAGATCTTCAGCCCCGGCCGTCATTGGCGACAAGGCGAGGAGCTTCCAAGCGAGCTCCAGGCCCTGAAGCAGCAGGATTCCAACTGAGGCGAACTGGAGGGACTTGGGCGAAGGCAAGGAGCGGATCTACGAAGAGAAACGAGGGCGTTGCTGCTGAGGCCAGGTCGCATCCGTCCTGCGGGCGCGCGCGCGCGAGGGACAAAGTTTAGTCCCACATCATGGGATTTCGAAGCGCCTCACCCATTTAAGTTGATTTTGTGTTTTCACTTAAGCGCCTCAGAACACGGGGTGAGGTCCCCTCGCCCACTCGCCCGCCTCGTCCACGACCCACGCCACGCGGACCTGGACGACCCGTTTACCCTGCACTCCTCGCGCACCACCCACGTCGGTGCGCCTGGTCACGTGTACAGTACCCGACCCGATAACCCGACTCTGGGAGAGCTTCCTATGAGCGATTTACAGAGAGAGAGACGTGCGGGTAGAGGGAAGGGCTAGGTTTTGCTGTGCCTCGTGCAGGAATAGGGTGCGAAGGAAGAAGGTTCACCACTTGGCCGCAGGAAGAAGAAGAGGAGCGGAAGAAGAAGCTCTGAAGAAGCCTTGCAGCTGAGCAAGGCAGAAGACCAAGGAAGAAGAAGCGGGAAGAAGAAGAAGAAGAAGAGAAGAAGAAAGAGCAGCAAAGGAAGAAAAGAGAGGGGAAGCACTGTAGCAGACCACCGTTTAAATCATCTGATTGCGATATCAGACGACGGATAAAGCCTCAGAGGAGATAAAGCAGAGAAGAAAAAGAAAAGAAAAGGTTCTGCAGAAGAAGGAAGAAAGAAGATAAAGAAAAGAAGAAGAAGAAGAACTGAAGAAAGGAAATGGAAGACAAGTAGAGGAACTGAAGACAACCAGAAGACCAAGGAAGAAGGCTCGTAAAGAAGACAAGAGAAAGAAGAGAAGACAAGCAAAGAGAGAAAGAAGAGAAGAAGAAAAAGCCAAAAGACAGAAATCTATTTCTCCCTCTCTCTCTCTCTTATTTTTGTAATAAAGAAACATTGTACTTCTAGAATTCTAGTAGCTCCCTGAGTTCGACCTCAAGAAACTATTTCCGAGTAAAATTTTAATGGTAACGACAACCATAGCTGTCTTATTTTATACCACAACGATATTACTGTAATAAGCATTAAAACAAACAAGACTAGCCGCGGTTGCGAAATCCCCACCATTTTCTTGGCGCCATTGCCGGGGAGCAACGGCTATTCTAGAAGCTTTGAAATTCTTTTAAATAATTGCTAATCTTTTTCTCTCTTGTGCAGGCACAGGAACAGGAAAGAAGAGTAGCCGCACAACAAACACTCCAACAAACAGGTAATCTTCATTAGCCCCTTCTTAACTCCCTTAAAATTTGAAAAAGGAACAAAAGAAGAATCAACTTAGGGCTACCTGTGTTATACATAGTAATTCATCAAAGTTGCCTATTTCAACACATGCTTAACTGTTCATCCAACTAAGGTAACTAGGGCTAAAACCTTCTTGATTGAGCCCTAGATACTAAAATTTTGAGGCAACTAAAATGGACCAACAAGAGCCAATCCAAGGATTGAAAATCTAGGGTTTCTAGAGACACACCTTCTATTAACAAAGAAAAGATCTTCCCAAAAAGAGGTGTGCCTAAACCTTGTTTGAAAAAGAGCCATACAAGAGAAACCCTAAACAATTGGCTCTCTAAACACTTGAACCCCAAGAGACAAGACCTAATAAGTTTTCAAAGGAAACAAGAGGTGAAGTTGACCCCTTGGGTCAACCAACCTTAAAATTAGGTCACTTTTTCACTCAAAATACCTAAGAGTTCAAGTGGAACCTTAAGTACCTTGATCTTAAAGTAAAAGAGGTAGACTTAAGAGGTCAAGATCCCCATTCTGGTCTACCTGGAACCGCAGTGACAAGAGAGGTCGGGTGGGGGAAATCTATAACCCGTGGGGACGCTCTACTGTGTAGGGGTCTTCGCGGGACTCACCCTCTCTGGCTGCCCAGGTAATTCTCAGGTGGACGATCTTTTTGATCAAGGGGTCCATCTGCGCCGTACCTCTATAGTCACCCAACAATTTTTGGGTGCCTCGATTGGGTCCAGCACCTTCTAAACTCATCTATTCCAATAGTGCATGTACGGTAGGAGGTCCTTAAGACCACCCTTAAGACCTCCTTTAGGAATTCACTCTCGTCAAGACCAAGCCTCGACGCCCGCGTTTGCGCAGCAACCCCACCCCATTATTCTCTCATCTGATTCTGAACCAAGCTCTTCTTCTTCCCTCATCATGGCTCAGCCAGTTGAGGAAGAAAACAATCTGGAGCACCAGCTCCAGCGACTCAATGACCTCTTCCAAAACATTGTGCACCCACCGCAGCGTCCTATGATGCGGGACCATTATAATCCTGCTGCGGTGGCCATTGAGCCTCGAGTCAGAATCCTGACTGGAGGACCTGATTCCGAATTGAAGCCTAATATGATTCATGTTATACCTAAATTCCATGGGCTTAATTCCGAAGATCCCTTCCAGCACATCAAACAGCTAAAGCATCTGGCCCAAACTTTTGGGTCAGATGCACAAAATCAGGATATTCTTCTCATGAAGATGTTCTCCTTCTCTCTTATGGACAAGGCCGCTCATTGGTATCAAACCCAGACCTGGCCGATCAACACTTGGGAAGAACTTCAGTCCGAATTTTTGAAAAAGTTCTTTCCCTTTGGTCGGACCAATGCCTTGCGCCATCAGATTACTCACTTCACTTAGCAAATAGGGGAACCTCACCATGAGGCATGGGATGGCTTTTAGGATCTCATGAGAAAGTGCCCCCATCACGGAGTTCCTAAATGGGAACAAGTCCAATCTTTTTACCAGGGACTCCGTGAAGACATTCGTCTTTTCGTCAATGCAACCTGCGGAGGGAATATCATGGATCAACATGAGGACACCGTGTGGGAGATTCTCGAAAACATGTGTGAGAACTCCATCAACAATGACTCCATGGTATTATTCGACAGGACGAATACCCGCGCATCGACGAATCTTAGGGGAGCACATGAGATGCAGGGCCTGTCCGCATCAGTCGACCTGGAATTAATGGTCAGTCGATTGGACAAGGTCTCAATCATTGAAAAGAAGGTGGTTGAGCTGACTCAGCACCTGCAGCGAGCCACCTCTGCGCATAGCTCTTTTGCACAGCCTCCTTCCACACGGGAGACTGCGCAAAACATTCTCCATCGATCTTCTCCGGGGATGGATCCATATCCATAATCTGATTCTCGAATCGGAGGGTCATCTGATCCCTTCTATACCAGCCTGGGGAATTCCATTCCCCCTTTCTCTGACTCTCTGGAGGTTCCTCAAACCTGCGAGGACCTCAACGCCATCCAAAACGACCCATTCTCCAATACCTACAACCCTGGATGGAGAAACCATCCCAACTTTCAGTGGGCGGGAAATTCCCAAACCCAAAGACCACCCTTTCAGCCCCGCCCACAACCCCCTCGTCCTTACCAGTAGCCTCAGCCTCGGCCCAACCCTACTTATCCATCAGGGCCAAATCAGGATCAAATGTCCCTTATCCTTCAGACTCTGGCTGACATTCAAAGAACGAATGAGGCTATCAAAAAACAACACAAGGATGAGCTTATAGAGGTCCGAAATCAACTGGCCCAGTTGGCAAATTCTCGCCAGCCAGGCACTCTTCCTTCCCAACCTCTTCCTAACCCGAATAACATGCCAACACAGCGGCGCATTATGAACCCAAACCCGGGCCAAGCCCATATGATTTATCAGGCCCCCTCTGTTTCTTCACCCGACGGGATGGAGGCTTCCACTTCTTTTGCGGGCTATCAGCAGCAACCCATCTTACCCAATCCCAATCAAAACCAGGCAGGACTTAATTCCGTGACAACCCGTAGTGGTAAGGAAACCAAAGATCCACCTTATCCAAACCACTCCAAGCCTGGTAGTGATCCCAAACCTAGGACGGTAATCCAGGACATTCCTATCCCTGTCCCAGATCAAAGACCTGGACCTATCCTAGAAGAACCAACCAAGGTACCATTTCCCGTGGCCTTGACCAAGGGAAAGAAGACTACCAAGCCCGTGGCACCTGAGGAGGACCTGGTCAAGCTCTTTGAGCAGGTCCACATAAACATCCCCTTGATGGATGCAATCCGCCACGTACCGGCTAACGCACGATTCTTAAAGAATGTGTGTACACCCCAGCGTAAGCTGCAAACCAAGAGTGGGAGTCCAATTGTTCTGTCAGGGCAAGCCAGCTCTGTAATCCTAAGCAGACTCCCACCCAAGGCTAAAGATCCTGGTACTCCCCTGATTTCCTGCAAGATAGGTGATACCCAATTTGATAGAGCATTGCTAGACTTGGGTGCTTCCATAAATCTGATACCCACATCCTTACATAACCATCTAGAAGAGTCTGAGCTAAAACCAACTGAGGTGACATTATAATTAGAAGATCGATCTATAAAGTCACCAAAAGGGATTCTCAAGGATGTTATTGTGAGAGTGCAGGATTTCTACTTTCCTGTAGACTTTATAGTCTTAGACATGGATGCACCTAAGAACCCTAGGGATACACCAATCATTCTAGGGAGACCTTTCTTGGCTACTGCTAGAGCCAACATTAGCTGTGAGGAGGGCCAAATAGAGCTCAAATTTGGGAATCAAACCTTGAAAATTGATATATTTAAGGCCCAACAAGGAATCAATTGAGGTGTCATCGAACAGATTTGTGACATTAGGGCTTTGGTTGATGAAACACACTTCCAGAATGACCTGATTATACCTCATCAACTACAGAAAGATCTTGACCTGCAAACAGAGGAGTCAAATCCAGATTTGGACAACCCAGTAGCTCCTACCCTTGAATCTCACGTCTATTCTGAACCACCCGCCGCTGCTGATAACCCCATCCTCGAACTAAAGCCCCTTCCTGCTCACTCGAAATATATCTTTCTGGGTTCTAATCAGACCCTTCCTGTGATTATCAATTCCAAGCTCAGTCCCGAACAGGAATCCCGTCTAATTACTGTCCTCCAGCAACATCGCAGAGCCATCGGGTGGACTCTCGATGATCTGACTGGAATAAGTCCCTCTTATTGCACTTATCATATCTATTCAGAAGAGGGTGCACGACCTTCTCGTGAAATGCAGAGACGCTTGAACCCCAATCTGCAGGAGGTCGTGAAAAAGGAGATCATCAAGTGGTTAGATGCCGGGATCATCTACCCGATCTCCGATAGTCATTGGGTGAGCCCAATTCAGGTCGTGCCTAAAAAGTCAGGACTCACCACTATAACGACTGGAACTGGAGAAGTCATTCCTACCCGATTAGCCAACTCGTGGAGAGTCTGTATAGATTATCGCCGACTCAATTACTCCATGAAGAAGGATCATTTCCCACTACCCTTCATTGATCAGATTCTCGAGAAACTAGCGGGAAATAGGTTCTTCTGCTTTCTTGATGGGTACTCCGGTTACAACCAGGTGGCAATCCATCCTGAGGACCAAGAGAAGACCACATTCACCTACCCCTTCAGAACGTACGCATTCCAAAGGATGCCTTTCGGTCTTTGCAATGCACCTGCTACTTTTCAGCGGTGCATGCTTGCCATATTCTCAGATATGGTAGGTGACTATCTGGAAGTCTTCATGGATGACTTTTCAATTTTTGGAGCATCATTTGACGATTGCCTCCAACACTTGGTCCAGATACTCAGGCGGTGCATCGATGTGAATTTGGTTCTTTCCTGGGAAAAGAGTCATTTCATGGTGCCTGAGGGAATTGTCCTGGGACATTTAATTTCGGAGAAGGGCATCCAAGTGGATAGAGCTAAGGTTGATCTGATCTCTCGCCTTCCTATGCCTAGCTTGATCAGGGACATCCGTTCTTTTCTGGGGCACGTCGATTTTTACCGTCGTTTCATTCCTGATTTCTCAAAAATCGCATGACTGGTCGATCTTTCGCTTTAAAGTCGTTTGTAGTTTAATGTGGTGAAAAAATTGACTAATTAATATTTAACAAGAAATAACCACTCGCAGAGGAGCGGGTCGTATCCACAGGGAGGCAATGACGTATTAAAATTCGCACCAATTAAAAACGTTCGTTCGTAGTTAGTTTGGACAAGAATCAAGCCAAGATTGCCTTTAGATTAAGGTTTAAGCAAGAAACAATGCTGAAATGGAAATTATGAGAAACTAGAGGATATTTTCCGCAATGTAGAATCAATAAAATATCATTAAAAAGTGGCAATGGTAGAAAATGTAATTTCTAATTGATGGTTTACTGTAGCAAAACAGGGGAATTTTTCCCCTTTGTCTTGCGCGACGAGGAGTAGATGGCCGGGCGCGGGAAGCTTGGAGGAGGTCCCTTGGACCAAGAGCTTCGAATCGGTGGTGGCGGCGAGTCGCGCGGCGGCCGGAGGTGGCCAGACGAACTCCAGCGGAGGTGCTGCAGCCGGTGAGCTTGCGCGGCTGTTGGCGTGAGATCTGCTCGCGCGCTGCTGCTACGGGGGTGGCTGCTGCTGCTGGCGTGGGCACTGCTGCGGATGGCGTGGGCACGGTAGCGCAGGCGTGGTGAGCGCTGGTCTGCAGGCGCGGGGAAGAGGACGCTGCAGGCGGTTCTGCAAGCGTGGGCGTGGTTGGACTGGTCTGCAGGCACGGGAGGAGGCTTGCGTGGGTCTGCAGGTGTTGGAGGATGGTGTGGGCTGGTCTGTAGGCGTTGGAGGATGGCGTGGGCTGCAGCCGGTGAGTGCGTGGAGATGGGTGCGGTTAGAGGGTGCAGGCGCGGTTGAGGAGGGCGTGCGTGGTTGGACTGCAGCTGTGCGCAGGTGGCTGCTGGTGGTGGTGGGCATGCGGGCGAAGGTGTCTGCAGTTGTGCTGGTCTGCAGGTGCGGGAAGATTGGAGGTGGACTTCAGACGTCCGGGAAATTTCCCGGATGTCTTAAGTTACTGAAAGGGGTGGTTGACGGTTGTTGCGGCGGTGGTGGTTGGCGATGACGGTGAGGGAGATGCACGCTAAGGTGCTCACGGTAATGCGGGCGATCTCCGGATGGCGGTGTGGCCTGTCACACCACACGCCCACGGTGGTGGAGACTCGCCGCCACGGTAGAGGCCGGCAGTATGGAGTGGAAGAGAGAAGTTCTCTCTGCACAGTGGTGGGTCGGTGGTGGAGGCCTGCCTCGCTCAGCATCCTCTCTCCTCCTTTTGTAGTGGCCTGCACAAATTTGAATGGAGAGGCGGGAGTAGATCCACCTTCTCCGCCGATCCATGAATGCACTTTTAGTGAGGCCGGAGGCGTTGCAGTGGCAGCCGAGCCGTTGCTGAGAAGAAGAATAAAGGATATTATTAAAATATTATGATTATTTATATACAAACCCTCAAGTTTTATGTTAACTAAAACAATGTACTTAATTAGTTAACTAATTAGATGAATGGCATTCTAAGCTAATTCTAAATGCACTTAAAATATGAATGCAATGTATGGATTATGTAATTAAATTAAAAATATGAATTAATCTATTTACATCCTAATTTATGCTAAATAAATGTTAGAATTATCCTAATGTTTAGGCATTTAAATACTTAAATAGCCCACAACTATGGGCTAATCAAATACCCCCATGCCTAGTTTTTGCTAGTCCCTAGAAAAATTAAACGAAACCTAGCACTCTAAGTAGACTTGTCAACTCACTTAGTCTTCCTTCAGAAGCATATTAAGTTTAGGCTCTAGACCCAAGGTTCCTAAGTAGTTGCTAAGTTATAGACTAGGTTGGCTAAAGATGAGTTGCGGGCACAGGTTTCCCTGATTTCTGACTCTACCCTAAAGTTTAATGATCCCTGAGATTAAAGCATTCGTGCCTGTGTATTGGTCTGAGTTATTTGAGTTAAAGGATTTTTTTTTATTTACTTTTTTTTTTTATTCTTCTAAGTCTAACCTCAGATCAGCTATCAACACGGTCTATGTCGGATTCATTGTCCCCATTACCATACCTCGAAGGGTCCCTGGCTTTCGATGCTTCGAGATAGCACCACCCATAACGACCCCAAGAACTCCTGGCAATCGACACTTTGAGATAGTATCGCCCATGGATTTCTTAAGCGAATTCAGGCCTATGGCAATCGGCACTTCGTGATAAGGCCGCCCATGGTACCTGAACCGCGCAATGCGCTTACATGCCCCCAGTAGGATGGATATCCTAAGAGACAAGCGCCGAGGAGGTAATATGTTATCATCTCATCCTCAAGGTGAGTATATACTCGACCTCTCCTGTGGCGGGAACTCTTCCAATCAAAATGTGTTTTCAAGCCTCTCTTAAGTCAAAACTAAGAGAATCAAATCTCTTTTTAGAAAGACAGAAATTAAGTTGATTACCAGACCAAGTGTGTGAAATTTGGATGCCTGGGTTACAAGGACCCGTAAACCAAAAGGTAGAATAAGACTCCAGGTACTACCCCACCTTTTAACTCAAACCCTAGCTTCCCTTCCTCAACCTCTTGAGGAATGGTCCGAAACTTAACTCCTACTTAAGTTTTTAAGTCCAAAAAGGACCCTAAAGGTCTAAAGCTAGTAGCTCGTTTAGCTTCTAAAGTTTGACCCTAGAATTTATTTAGTCTACCTTAGAGTTCTGATTTGCTTAAGAATGCAAGATCTAGCCAGTTAAACTCAAAACCTTTTTTTTTTTTTATATGTACAAATGTATGCAATTATGCTATGTATATCCCCAAGTACACCCCTCCATGCCTAAAATCTGCAATGTCCTCATTGCATAGAAGGATATTACCTGGGTTAGAGTTGGGCTGAATAGCCAAAGAACCTGCAAATCAAGTTCAAGAATTGCAGAAATAGGCCCTAAAAATGAGCAAAGCAAAGTTGGCCTAGAAAATAGGTAACCTAGGATGTTGGCGAGCTGATGATGAATCCCAATAGCAAATGCTCACCCAACTAAAATAGGAATGAAATCTTCCCAGGTCACCAGAAGAGCTTCTAAAGGATAAACAGGTAAAACAACCTCCAAAGGGGTAGGGGGAGGATAATATGGATCCTCCAAAAGGTATGGGGAAGGAATGGTACAGAGATACACCCCCAGGGTAATGGACTGACTAAAGAAATCATCAATCCATACCCGATACTCCACTACAGGAAATATTGGTCTGTTAAGCCCCCTAGTCAGAACAAAAGTGAGCAATTCTCTAAGGCAAGGATCGTCTAGGGTGTCCAAGTTACGATGTTGTGGGATGGCCATAAGATCTAGGTTGGGTTTAATCAGCTTGGTGTCCATCCCAAACACTCTTTCTAAATCCTCAATTTCATCCCTAGCATTCCTTGCACCATCACATGGATCTTCCTGCTCTTCATCAGGAGTCACAATTTCGCTTTCAGATATAAGCGAATCAGAGGGTGACTTCAAAGTGAATGAAGGCAGGTTGGAAGCAACAGATCTAGGGATTATCCTATCAATGTCATCCCTGGGTTTTTGTCCTTTACTCAAATCTTCCCCGGAGTCTATATGTGAATCCACATAAATCTTAGAAATTGCTTCCAAATTTTCCATCATTTTATCATGAGGAGAAATATCATCAATGGGTATGCTAAGGAAACCTAATTTGGTCAAATTTGTGACATCCTCAGGGGCTAACTCTTCAAATAAGACATAATCACCCTTAGTGTCACTCCAAATCTTGAATGTAGGTTCCTCATATAATTCGTCCTCCTCCTCATTACACAATTCATCATGTACCCGAGGTCTAGAATCATTTAATATCTCAGCAGATCCCTTAGGGTGCTCTATCTGAGGTAAATGGTTTACACTGGTAACATCAGACTCCTCAGATAGGTCAATTTCTTTAGGGTTAGGTTCCCTAAGGGTGGGTTTGAGTTCCATATCGTGATCAGAAGGGAGGGTAGGATTAACAACTTGACTTTGACCCACTTCATCAAATGTCACGAAAATACTATCATCTGGGTCGAGGTCTTCCAATGGTACCATCATTCCCTTCTTTTGACTCCAATATAATTCAGGTGGATACTCAACCTTATCATCATCTTCCTCGAGTTGCCACCTTTCTTCATCCAATGCAAAGCTACTGTCATGTGTCTTTTCCTCCCACCTAAAGTGTAGATCGCTCAAGGAATTGTTATCTAATGGGGAGGTTTCAAAATCGATCCTCGAAAAGTAGCTATTCTCCCTAGAATTTCCCTCCAACTTAAAGTGTAGCTCTCCCACGGGAGATGCATCTATTGTAGAGGGGTGTACGTCATCCTCAATGGGGTAGATTGGGTGGCTAATTTCATCTCTTTCTTGTTGGTCTGCTCTCAAAGATTCTCCTAACAATTCACTCATTTCGTTTTGTATTTTTTGTATTTCCATCTTCAAAGAGGAGAGGTCATTTCTATCATGAGAGAAGTCAGGCTCAGGCTCATAGTACCCAGGAGTGTTTGTCCAACCATAATACTTTTTCAAGGAGGGTGGGTTGGGTATTTCTTTGGTATGTGGGATATTGGGCAAAGCAAATCCCGCTCCTAGGCTCTGCTCACTGATTTGGGGCTTAACCAGGCCAATACTCCTATAATAGGAGTAAAATGGATCCCAATGATTGTCATTACGTCCATCAAGGAATGGACCATCTCGGCATCTGGGATCAAAGGATGCAGAGTGGGGGTGAGGGTGTGGGCAAGATGTGAAAGGATGAAAAGCAATGTGGTCCATTCTAACTCACACTTCAAGCAAAACACAATTTAAAAAGGACCTTTTAGGTCTTTCCCAATTTAGGCTTTTGATTTTAAGTCAGATTGTAGGTGACAATACAATTTGCCCAATCAATTACGCGCCTATTGTCAACCTACGGTTCGCCTAAGAAGACCTAGTTGGAGCTTAGGTGTTCTTCCCTAAATCTCAAATGGTCAAGTAAATCCAAAGACGGAAGATCGAGGGATGCAAGTAGGCCTAAGCCTTCCTTTGAAGCTGTGCTTTCGCGGTGCTCCTCAACTACCCCCAAAAATCCGTGACAGGGTATCCCCCTCTTTGGATTTGCAAAACCTTTGATCTCAAGTTCCAAACACTTCAGAATCCAACGAAAGCAGGGCTCTTGTCCTAGTATTTCCTAACCTAAGGAGTGTCTAGAAGCGTGCCGTGGTGCAAGTGAAATAAGTGTGCATACACAGTCAAAGATTTTGAACTTTGAATCGCACGCCAAGTTTGAAAATCAAATCCTTGGTTTTTAAAATGTCCTTCCTTTGATTAGTCCTTTTTCTAAGAAAATGTGACCACTTGTTAGATTTATTCAGTACAGATTAGGTGGTCTTCGCATTAAATCCCAAATGCAATGCGTGATCAAAAATAGGATGCAAAGTAAGGCAATGCGTACCTTGCCTCCAGCGATCTACGATGCAGGAATGCACACAATGCAGAAAAGTAAATCTAGAGGCTGCTCATACAGACCTAAATGGTTCGACCTAGGGCAGGCAGCTTCAAGCAGGCAGCTCATTTTTTTTTTCTATTTTTTTTTAGAACTACTTATGCACAAGCAAATAAAAGTAATAATAAAAAAAATAAACCTAAATCTAAAGAAAAGGGAACAGGCTCCCAAAAGTTACCCAACACGGGCCCAAAACAAAATCAGGGAACAAACCCCTCGAAATACGCCCCAGAACAAGGGTTTCAAACTATCTGCAATGAAAAATTAAGTCTACAGTCTTAATTCTAGTCTTAATTAAACTAGAGACTAAATAAAATGGTGTCCGTCGCGTCCTCGTCCTTCTCCTCCTTTCAAAATTGCTCGTCCACTTCTCGTCTGGCGACGTCAAGGGTCGCCTCTCACACTAGCTGATTCTTGCATAATTTTTCTCGCGCAGAAAAGAAAATAATAAATGGTCAAATCTCTGTGCAATTGACAAATAATGAAAGTAAAATTAGGCAAAATTATTGCGTCTGTTGCCTCCCCGGCAACGGCGCCATTTGACTGGTCGATCTTTCACTTTAAAGTCGTTTGTAGTTTAATGTGGTGGAAAAATCGACTAATCAATATTTAACAAGAAATAACCACTCGCAGAGGAGCGGGTCGTATCCACAGGGAGGAAATGACGTATTAAAATTCGCACCAATTAAAAACGTTCGTTCGTAGTTAGTTTGGACAAGATCAAGCCAAGATTGCCTTTAGATTAAGGTTTAAGCAAGAAACAATGCTGAAATGGCAATTATGAGAAGCTAGAGGATATTTTCCGCAATGCAGAATCAATGAAATATCATTAAAAAGTGACAATGGCAGAAAATGTAATTTCTAATTGATGGTTTACTGTAGCAAAACAGGGGAATTTTTCCCCTTTGTCTTGCGCGACGAGGAGCGGATGGCCGGGCGCGGGAAGCTCGGAGGAGGTCCCTTGGACCAAGAGCTTCGAATCGGTGGTGGCGGCGAGTCGCGCGGCAGTCGGAGGTGGCCGGATGAGCTCCGGCGGAGGTGCTGTAGCCGGTGAGCTTGCGCGGCTATTGGTGTGAGATCTGCTTGAGCGCTGCTGCTGCGGGGGTGGCTGCTGCTGCTGGCGTGGGCGCTGCTGCGGCTGGCGTGGGCACGGGAGCGCAGGCGTGGTGAGCGCTGGTCTGCAGGCGCGGGGAAGAGGACACTGCAGGCGGTTCTGCAAGCGCGGGCGTGGTTGTACTGGTCTGCAGGCACGGGAGGAGGCTTGCGTGGGTCTGCAGGCGTTGGAGGATGGCGTGGGCTGCAGATGGTGAGCGCGTGGAGATGGGAGCGGTTGGAGGGTGCAGGCGCGGTTGAGGAGGGCGTGCGTGGTTGGACTGCAGCTGTGCGCGGGTGGCTGCTGCTGGTGGCGGGCACGCGGGCGAAGGTGTCTGCAGTTGTGCAGGTCTGCAGGTGCGGGAAGATTGGAGGTGGACTTCAGACGTCTGGGAAATTTCCCGGATGTCTTAAGTTACTGAAAGGGGTGGTTGACGGTTGTTGTGGCAGTGGTGGTTGGCGACGACAGTGAGGGAGATGCACGCTAAGGTGCTCACGGAAATGCGGGCGAGCTTCGGATGGCGGTGTGGCCTGTCACACCACACGCCCACGGTGGTGGAGACTCGCCGCCACGGTAGAGGCCGGTAGTATGGAGTGGAAGAGAGAAGTTCTCTCTGCACAGTGGTGGGTCGGTGGCGGAGGCCTGCCTCGCTCAGCATCCTCTCTCCTCCTTTTGTAGCGGCCTGCACAAATTTGAATGGAGAGGCGGGAGCAGATCCACCTTCTCCGCCGATCCATGAATGCACTTTTAGTGAGGCCGGAGGCATTGCTGCGGCAGCCGAGCCATTGCTGAGAAGAAGAAGAATAAAGGATATTATTAAAATATTATGGTTATTTATATATAAACCCTCAAGTTTTATGTTAACTAAAATAATGTACTTAATTAGTTAACTAATTAGATGAATGGCATTCTAAGCTAATTCTAAATGCACTTAAAATATGAATGCAATGTATGGATTATGTAATTAAATTAAAAATATGAATTAATCTATTTACATCCTAATTTATGCTAAATAAATGTTAGAATTATCCTAATGTTTACGCATTTAAATACTTAAATAGCCCACAACTATGGGCTAATCATCGCACGCCCCTTGACTTCTCTTCTCTCTAAGGATGTACCCTTTGAAATCTCCAAGGAATGCACACTAGCCTTTGAAAACCTTCGTGACCGAGTCACCCAGTCACCTATCCTACAATCCGCTGACTGGTCTCAACCCTTTGAGATCATGTGCGATGCATCTGATTTCGATGTAGGAGCGGTCCTGGGGCAGAAAGCTGACGGGAAACCCATGGTCATCTACTACGCTAGCAAGACACTTTCGAGGCTCAGCATAACTTCACGGTTACGGAGAAAGAGCTGCTAGCCGTAGTATTTGCCCTTGAAAAATTCTGATCGTATCTCTTGGGTTCCCACGTCATCATCTGCTTGGATCACACGGCTGTAAGGCATCTCCTTGCTAAGAAGGACGCGAAGCCCCGACTAATCTGATGGATCTTGCTGTTGCAAGAATTCGATCTTGAGATTCTCAACAAGGTGGGAAGGCAGAATGTGGTAGCCGACCATTTGTCCCGTCTTCCTTCTGAGATTATCAACCCTTCCGGACCCATCACGGAGCATTTTCCTGATGAACACCTGCTGACTATTGGTACTAGACTTCCATGGTTTGCTGATATAGTAAACTACGTGGCATCTCATTAGATCCCGTCTGATTGGTCGAAGGCCAAGAAAGACAAATTGCACTCTGATGCCAAGTATTACATCTGGGAAGACCCGTACCTTTTCCGCATAGGTGCTGATCAAATCATCCGGAGATGTGTCCCGGAGGAGGAAATCAACAATATTCTCTCTTTCTGCCTTGACCAGGCATGCGGTGGCCATTTCTCTGGGCATAAAACCGCATCAAAAGTCCTCCAGTGCGGCTTTTACTGGCCCACACTGTTCAAAGACGCATACAGTCACTGCAAGGCATGCAGTCGTTGCCAGACTTTGGGCAACATGAGCCATCGCGACATGATGCCTTTACAGCCTATTCTTGTATGTGAAATCTTTGATGTTTGGGGAATTGATTTTATAGGCCCCTTTCCTATTTCGGATGGTTTCGAATACATTCTGCTGGCTGTGGACTACGTGTCCAAATGGATCGAAGCCATACCGACCCGAACCTGTGATCACAAAATTGTTCTCAAATTCATTCATCAAAACATTTTCTCAAGGTTCGGGATTCCTCGTGCTATAATCTCTGATGGGGGGAGCCATTTCACAAACGTTCAGTTTAGGTCACTGATGACCAAATACGGGGTGTCTCACCGAATCTCTACTCCTTACCACCCCCAAACTAATGGTCGAGCTAAGCTATCAAATCGGGAGATCAAGAAAATCCTGCAGGTCACTGTTTGGCCTGACAGGAAAGACTGGTAGTCTCGACTTCCGGAAGCCTTGTGGGCCTATAGGACCGCCCACAAAACCCAATTAGGCATGTCTCCCTTTAGACTGGTGTACGGGAAGGAGTGTCACCTTCCCATCGAACTGGGGCATAAAGCCTATTGGGCAGTACGAAACTGTAATCTAGATCTTTCGAAGTCTGGAACCCACAGAAAACTTCAAATTAGTGAGATCGATGAATTACGCCTAGACGCATATGAGAACTCGCAAATCTACAAGGAGCAGGTTAAAGCCTTCCATGACAAGCATATCTCGAGAAAGATCTTTCATCCTGGTTAGAAGGTCCTACTCTTTGATGCCTGACTCAAACTTTTCCCTGAAAAGTTGCGATCCAAGTGGGTCGGACCATACTTGGTCCGACAGATTTTTGGAAATGGAGCCATCGAAATTAGTCCACTCAGCCACAATTCCGAACCTTTCATCGTGAACGGTCAGTGACTCAAGCCGTTCATTGATGTAACTTCTACTGATTTGGCTGAATCCTCTTATATCCTCCATTCCCCTTGAGCTTATTGTGCCCAGCCGATGGCGTAAAACTCAGCGCTTAACGGGAGGCAACCCGTCATTTTCCTTGAAAACCTAAAACTTTTTTTTACACCTTTGTGCACTTAAGGTTCGCCCTTATAGACAGCCGACTCCACCTCAGATGCTTGCATCTGGGACTAGAAATCGTCCGCAACAATTATCCCGACCCATTCACTCATCAAAACATCTGTCTTAAGGAATAAACTAAGTAAATAAAAACCCCCTAAGTCACAATGAGGACATTGCAAACCTTAGGCATGGGGGGGTATAAAAGTGCAAAACTTGTAAGAAAAGGTTTTAAACAAAAAAATTCACATATGCCAAAAACACCATAAAAATTAAATTAAAAAAAAAATTCAAAAAAGAATAAAAGAATAAGAGGAGAAAGGAAATTTTGTGGGAGAAGGAAAAGAAACAAAATGAAAAAGGAGCGCAAAAATAAAAGAAAAGAGTGATAGTCATTAGTAAGAAACTAAGAAATTGACCTAAGTTCTAGACCTCATTCAAGAAAAAAAATGAAAAGTGCATGGTGAGATTAGTAAGAACGCAAACCTTGGCATTCTTAGACAGACTCTTAGTACCCATTAAGATCTAGACATTCCTCAAGAGGTTGAGGAAAATGAAAAGCTTAAGTATTAGGTCCAAGGCTTAGGGAGTATTTGGCCTCATTAACTAACTTTTGGTTTACGGGACTCAATAACCTAAGCACCCTAACCTCACACACAGCCTGGTTCAGTAAGTGTAAAAATCAAAATCACGCAGAAGCGTCGCAAAATTTTGAAAAATACACCTAGAGTAGGAGCGGCCGATCAACACAAGTTGATTTGGATGAGTTCCCAGTGTGGAGAGGTGGGAAATCCCCCTCGAAGATGCGTAACAAAATATCATCTCCTCGGTCCTTGTCTCTTAGGATATTTACATATCCTACTGGGGGCATGTAAGCACTCTGCTGGTTCAGATTCCATGGATGGCATTATCACGAAGTGTCAATTGCCAGGGTCTGGATTCGGCCATGGAACACCAGGATGAGATTATCTCGAAATCTTAAAAGCCAAGGTTCCGGGGGTTGCCATGGGCGGTGCTATCTCGAAGCATCTATTGCCAGGAGCCCTTGAGGATTGATGATGGGAGCAAGGAATCTGATACAGACCGTGTTGAAAAGACAATCCTAAGCTAGAATTAAAAAGAAAAAAGAGAGAGAAAACTCTCCAAACAGAAAAATTTTCTCTCTCTCTCTTACAAAACGCACTGCGAACTGAGCCAGGGCTAAAATCATTTCAAGCACGGGTGCTTTAACAACAAAGTCCAATAGATCTTAGGTTAGTTCTTGTGGGCCTTAAAAACCTTTGCTAAGGACTGAGGCTGAGGCTAGACAGATCTGGATCTTGGTTGGTACTAGAGTACCTTTTAGGCCTATGGTCAGCATTCTAACCTAATCTAAGTTCAAATGAAAAAGCACTTATATGAAATTATTAAAAATATCATGGTCTAGAACAAAGGTTAAACCTTAAGATTTTGCTAAGGGACTAACAAAAGCTAGGCATGGGGGTATGATGAGAACCGCATCATGAACCCTAACTAGCACAATCTAACCTAGATATGCTAGAAAAAGCTCCTACATAACTCAAAGAAAGGCTTGACTCAGAGAATTCTGAGTTTACAAGAAAATAAGTCATAAGGGGTAAAAATGTAATTTCACCAACACAATCTGCAAACAGGGTAACTCAAGATCCAAACATAGGTCAAACTAACCTAATAAGAAGGAAAGTGGGATGATCTGATCCAACAAGGGCTACAGCAACTCCAAGGAATTAAATGACATTCTGTAACCCTAAAACAAATCCACTTCAATTCACAAGGTTCGAGGTAGGGTAAAAATCATCTAAGCCCTCTAAAATTCATAGAAAAATAATCTCTAGGGTTTAGAACCTTCAATTTGGCCTTGGAAACCCATTTTGACCTACATTGAGAACCATGCCCAATTAACGATTTAATTTGGGTTTTTACGTAAATTGGCCAGTCAAACAAGGTCTGACCTAGAAATAAAATTCACCATTAAAATCCTTAGGTCAAATTTAGTCATGCATAAAAACTTGAGCCTAAGAAGAAACCTTCTTGACCGACTTTGCAATTTGGTCCTCATCTATTACTTTTTGACCCTCAACTTTCGAAACCCTTGCATTTTGGCCCCTAGTTTCTTCATCATTCTTTGCATTTAGGTCCCTCCTGCAAGTCGCTACGCAGCGCCATGCTCCGGCGACTTTGCGCGGAGCATGGCACCGCGCAGGGTGAGGGAGGTGTCCTGCAGATTGAACCTGGTGTTCCCTACGATGTCTGCAGTCGCAGGGACACCGCCATGCCATCTGTCGATGTCCACACCTTCCGTGCGAACGTGCAGAAGGTATGGGTCACACTTTCAGCCATTCTTCAGTGAGGGAGGCACGTCACCTCCCTGCGCCCACCCCTCCGCCACCGCCTTTATAAAGGCCAGCGTTGCCAGCCGATTCTCCTAGCTTGGACCTGACGGAGAAAACCCTAACCCTTCCTCTCTTCCCACTCTGACAGAAACCCACCAGCTCCGGCGGCCCCTCCTCCTCCGTCTCGCCGCTCTGCTGCAATACCAGCAGCAGAGCCACCTTCGCCTGATCTTCCCGCATCGCGCCGTACCCAGCGCGCACCCTCCACCTCTCTTCGTCGCCGTCGCTCTCCCCCTCTGGGTGTTTCTTCTCAGGAGACAGTCGGTACGAATGCCGCCCTGCTCCGGCCCCCTTCGTCCCTATAGGTAAGTAACAGTTATTTCCCTTCCTCCCCTCTTTCTTTTCCCATCTTAGTTCGCTCAATTACCCCTCGACCGCACCTGACCGCCCTCACCTTCTCCATCTCCGACCACTCTCCGACGAGTTGCCCCCGTCAATCCGCTGCCCCACACAACTCGCCACCTACCCCAAAAGCTCTGCCTCACCTCACCCGACACCCCCCACCCCTCCACTGCCACTCCACACCTCCACAACACTCCCCCGATCAAACCCATTTTTGCGGTTGCAGTCTGACCTAGGGCTGCCGCCAGGCACTGCCCCGCAACCTGCTATACCCCACATCACCGTGCCACGGAGAAGGTCCCCCTGTGGTCTGATTAGGTCGAGAGGCCCTGTTTGTGTTCAGCAGATCTTGAACCCCGGCCGCCATTGGCGATAAGGAGAGGAGCTTCCAAGTGAGCTCCAGGCCCTGAAGCAGCAGGATTCCAGCTGAGGAGAACTGGAGGGACTTGGGCGAAGGCAAGAAGCGGATCTATGAAGAGAAACGAGGGCGTTGCTGCTGAGGCCAGGTCGCGTCCGTCCTGCAGGCGTGCGCACGTGAGGGACAAGGTTTAGTCCCACATCGTTGGATTTTGAAGCGCCGCACCCATTTAAGTTGATTTTGTGTTTTCACTTAAGTGCCTCAGAACACGGGGTGAGGTCCCCTCGCCCACTCGCCCGCCTCATCCGCGACCCACGCCACGTGGACCTGGCTGACCCATTTACCCTACACTCCTCGCGCACCACCCACGCCGGTGCGCCTGGTCATGGGTATGCTACCCGACCCGATAACCCGGCTCTGGGAGAGCTTCCTATGCGCGATTTACAGAGAGAGAGAGACGTGCGAGTAGAGGGAAGGGCTAGGTTTTGCTGTGCCTCATGTAGGAACAGGGTGCGAAGGAAGATGGTTCACCACTCGGCCGCAGGAAGAAGAAGAAGAAGAGGAGTGGAAGAAGAAGCTCTGAAGAAGCCTTGCAACTGAGCAAGGCAGAAGACCAAGGAAGAAGAAGCAGGAAGAAGAAGAAGAAGAAGAAGAGAAGAAGAAAGAGCAGCAAAGGAAGAAAAGAGGGGGGAAGCACTGTAGTAGACCGCCGTTTAAGTCATCTGATTGTGATATCAGATGACTGATAAAGCCTTAGAGGAGATAAAGTAAAGAAGAAGAAAAAGAAAAGAAAAGGTTCCGCAGAAGAAGGAAGAAAGAAGATAAAGAAAAGAAGAAGAAGAAGAACTGAAGAAAGGAAATGGAAGACAAGCAGAGGAACTGAAGACAACCAAAAGACCAAGGAAGAAGGCCCGTAATGAAGACAAGAGAAAGAAGAGAAAAAGAAGACAAGCAAAGAGAGAAAGAAGAGAAGAAGAAAAAGCCAAAAGACAAAAATCTATTTCTCCCTCTCTCTCTCCCTCTTATTTTTGTAATAAAGAAACATTGTACTTCTAGAATTCCAGTAGCTCCCTAAGTTCGACCTCGGGAAACTATTTCCGAGTAAAATTTTAATGGTAATGACAACCGTAGCCGTCTTATTTTTTACCACAACGATATTACTGTAATAAGCATTAAAACAAACAAGACTAGCCGCGGTTGCAAAATCCCCACCCCTAATGAACCTTCTAGGGTGATATGGCTGGCAAGTTATCGTGGGTAACAGCCCATAGGTAGGTTGTCCAGAGTCCAGTCACTGAACTTTTCTCTTTTTGCTACCTTTAGGTAAATCTTAGACCAGGGAAGCCACCTACTTAATAAAAAGAAAAAGAAAAAAAAAGAAAAAAGAAATAAACCACACTTCCCACACGAGTATGGCTGGCAAGTTATTGGTGGTAACAGCTCATCAATTGGTTGTCCAGAACCCAGCTCAATAAATGCATTGAAAATTCCCAAAACACTTAAGAAGAAGCGGAGAAGTAGAATAAACCGGGGAGATATACACTGGATTCACCCTTGTGTTGACCTCGTAAAAAAAATAAAAGTAGGGAGAAAGCTATCGGTTGTAAAGATACACTTTTAGGCAGAATTCCTTTTAGGTCACCTAGAGGCGTAGAAATTTGAAGTCTGTTTTAATTGCCGGTCAACGAGTCTCACATTCACAATAAGATGCTTAGAACTTAGGATTCTCATCAAATCTTGGGTGATTTGAATGGCCGTAGAAAGCCACTCTTTAACCCTAAAACTTGAAAATCCAAAAAAATTAGAAAAGAGGAAAAAGAGAAAAAGAAAATTTTCTTTGAATAAGGCAAGGGCTTGGGGCGGTCTACATTTTGGCAGATACTCGAGCACTGTTGTGTCTTTGAAAGTTCAGATCCTAAGTAGACAGTTTCTTAATGAATGAAAATAACTCATTCCTAAATAATCTAACCTAATTCTTTTATAAATAGCATATAGTTTTTGCTAGCGACTAGCAAAAGATAGGCATGGGGGTATGATGTAAACACATTTACACTACTTAAGATGTCTATTTATGCATGTTCTTAAGCATAGGATTGCATTGCATGCTATAAATATTACATAACATGCATCATCTTGCATTTAGAATAGTTTGAATAAAATGGAGGTTAATTGTATCCTTTTATGTGCTTGGATAAGGCAAACATTTTATTGGGGCCTCGGATCGAAGATCCAACCATACAGATGTGATTAGGGTGACGATTGGAGTTCAACGACTCCAAGATCGCCTTAATCAAGCATCTGTAGCATCAGATAGTGACTGGGGAACCCTAGAAGATCAAGTGCTAAGATGGTGTAAATCCACACTTCAAACGACAAATCTGACCACACGGATGGATTCGGATTGATGATCGTAGCCTAACGACGCAAAAATCGAGTCAATCCAACACATGTGGCACCATCTACATCATCCAGAAGATGGACGGCCAAGATGGTGCCACGTGGCACCATCTCAGCCATCCAACCGACCCCCAGCACCGTCGCACCTTCTCTTCTTCAATCAGAGAGCCACTTTTCCACCATTGGATCAAGATCCAACGGCTGTGGATAAGGCACCTTGAAAACGTCCACGTGACCATTTGGACAATGCAGCACAGCGGTCCAGCGCCCTATCGCGAGGCGCTGGCGCGGGATCAAGCCCCCACGAGCCTCAAATCAGGCGCAGGCGAGTGGACGCGTGGAGTGTCAGATCACAATCCAACGGCCATGTGCACCCGATAACACCCACGCGCTATTACATGCGCAGCGGTAACGCGGCATTGCACACGGGCGGGCGCGCGTTAAGGAGCAGGGAAGGCGCAACTTAAGCTGTCCGATCGCCGATCTCGCGATCGAACGACTGAGATTCAGCGGATGTGCGCAGGCGTTGCGCACGCTGGCAAGCGAGCGGGTGCGCGCGCGCTGCCCACTATGCCCACGTTCAGACCTTTAGCAATGATTTTATCTGTCACTAAAGGTCCTGAATTAATGTTTTTAAAGATGTAATGACCAATTTGCCCCCACTCCTTGCAACTATAAAAGGAGACCCCCTCCACATGAAATTCTCATTGCTTCTCTTCTCTACCTCTCCAAAGCTCAAGAGAAGCTTGCCCCACACCCGGGATGCTCCTCGGGAGATAAAGTCCAAAGTTTCATCCTTGTTCAGAAGTGGATCCCGCAACGACGACGACGTGCTACCCCATTCCCCTTCTTCTGCTTCGTCCTCCTTAGTCCTGCTCCATCCTCCTTCGTCCAAGCGTCGTCCCATCTGGCTCATCCTCCAAGCGATCGTCGAGGAGGGTAACTTCTCTCTCCCATTTTGCTTTACAGCTTTCTAGTGTAGATTTTTCCTGCTTTCTAGTGTAGCTGATTTCCCACTTTCTAGTGTAATTCTTATTTGGTTTTATTGTACAAACATTTTGAAATATTGAATGCATGTTTTCTCTCTCTCTCTCTCTCTCTCTTCCTTTTAGTCTGATTGTTGTAATAGCTTCATTATAATTACATCGCCTTGCTTTTCAAGAAAAATTCTATAAAAAATATAATTGCGAATATAGATCGATGTAGCCTCCTTGTGTTCGACCCAGAATTTTAATTTCGATGTAAATTTTATTTGTTGAACACGAATTCTTCACTTTCAAGCTACAACGACAAGGTTTTAGAACCAAGCACGTTAGCGTAGCAATTCGTACGTTCAACAGACTACTTACTTTCTTGTTTGAGTCTAAGGAGTCATATTAGGATTCAAATTGGACTTGAAATAGAGCCAATTAGGGTTTCCACATTGGGTTTTGAAGTGTTAGTACACATTTTCCAGCAATAAAGGAAATTGACCATCCTGCAATTTTATGCCACCCAAGCCCTTGTCTGAACTAATCTATCCAAGTGAACCCTAAAATCAAGGCTTTAAATTCACTTGAACTGTAAAAGTTGGGACCTAATAACCTGAGAATCAATTTAGGGTGATTTAGGTCTTGACCCAAATTTCATCCTCAACCATAGGACAGGTCAGGTGAAGTTGGTTCACCCTATGGACAAACCAACCTTCAAATTAGGCCAAAAAGTGAGAGAAAACTTCTAACTCAAGTGAAATTCAAGGCACAAAATTAGGGCTAAAATTGGTAGACTTAGGACTCAATTCAAACATTTCATTTTACTTGGAATCTCAGTGACAAGGAAGGTCAGGTGGGGGAAACCCAGTAATTCATGGGGACATTGTTTATCGAGGTGAAATTGATGTTTTAAAGGATGTAATCGTCATAGCAACTCGAAATCGCTCGAAAATAGATAAATTTATAACTCAGAATCTATAATGGAGTCCGAGGTTGAACACAGAGAGCAAATGTGCAATTCACAACATTAATTGCATTTAGAATTAATGAGCACAAGTAATTGAGCATTCAAATAGATATTCAATGAATAATATATGCAGAAATATATTCAATGAATAATTGTAGCTTAGAGAATTATGAGACAAAAAGAAAGCAAAATAATGGTGATTTAAATCACCAATTATTTTGATTAGTAAGCATACATCTCAATCATCAATTAACTCAAATAAATGCACAGTAAACTCATTGCTACAGTGCCATAGATGAGAGTTTCCCAAATTAGATAGCTTAAGTGATCATCAGTAAGCACAGGCATAAGGCTTTTGCCTTTCTCTTCATTATTTCTCTTCTTCTTTCTTTCTTTAGCCTTTTTTGTGAGCCTTCTCTTTTCCTTAAGGCTTTCTCTAAGCCATCTTTCTTTCCTTCATAGAGCCAAAGTGTTAGGCTTTCAGGACACAACACGTACCCCAAGGCATATGTGCAGAGAGCAAAACCCTCCCCTGCTCTCTCACAATTTCCCTCCTCTTCTTCTCTCTCACAGACCCAACTTAATGGGTCTCAAATAGTGTCCAAGCCTGCGTACGTGGGTCACAGGTGAGGAGTAGATGAGGGGTGAAGTAGGTCGGGTAATCGGGTGAGTGGGGTAGTGAGGGACCCAACCCCTCAAGTTACTGAGCGATAAGCATAGAGCACAAGATTAATATATCTCGCACAATTACTTTAGTTGTTCACGATGTGGGATTATTCCCACTAGCTTCTTCGCGTGTAGCTGCTGAAGAAGGTCTTCACTAACTAGACCAGCAGCTGAGGTCAAGGCCTTGAATTGAGGACCTGGGAAGGGTCCTGGAACTTATCCGCATGACCTGGGGGTGAATTTGATGAAGAAGATGACCACGAATCGATAAACAAGGCTAGAGAAGATGGCACGGCAATAGGGCTCAGGCAGGGGACCTGAAACATGAAGTATGGGCTATAAGCCCTCGTTAAAACACTCAGGAGGATTGTCGTAGGGCATGGAAGGTGATGGCGGCGTCCGTAGGGTGTTTCATGTGAGAATGAGGTTAGGTGAAGTAAAAAATGAAGCGTGGTGGAGGTGGTGTTCAGTAGAGAGATTGAGGTGGTAATCCCCTCAATTTCTTGAGGGGTTTCGTGCAAATGGATGAGGCAATTCTTTTGGGAGTGGAGCAGAGTGGTTTGGTGGGGTGTAGCTATGGAGATTCCTCGCCAAAGTTGATGCTGGAGAGGAGGAAGATGATGGAGGAGGTTGTGGTTGTAAGTCAAATTGGTTTTGAAGGATGTGTAACCTACTCTAAGGAGAATAAGGAGTAAAGAGGACCTAAATTAAGGGCAAATAGGAAGGAGATTCCCATGCCAATGTGATGGCTGGATGTGGGGAAGATGAAGTCTCCGAGAAGGGGGTGGTGATGACGAAGGGGTATGGGCGCTGCTCTCTGGTACTACGATGCGTGGAAGAGCTGGAGGAAGATGATCCCGTCGACTATTGTTTGTGATGGTGGCCAAAGAAGTCAACTGCAGAAGATCGCTGGAGCTCGTGGAGGATTCGGCCAGAGAGAAGGGAAGGAGGGAAACCGGCCAAAAACAAGCTAAAGAGGTGAGGTTTGCAATCGGGGTCCTTTTATAGGGCTTGGGTCGAGCTTCCAAGCTTGGAAACAAGCTTGAAAGCTCAAAAAATTGGGGATTAGGACTCTTGATTTCAAGGAGTTCTCATGGGCATCTCGACTCAAATCTGAGCTCGAGATTGCATTTAGATAGAAGCGGAAGGTCTCAAGATCCTATCTTCCAATTTTGGAAGGGATTGGGTGTGAAATCAAGGAGAAATCCCAAATGGAAGGTCAGTGTTTAATGGGTTCACATGAAAATGGTAGAAGGGGCCTCTTAGTGAAGGTGATGATGAAGTTAGGGGGGTCTTTATAATTATTTCGAAAGTTGAGGGGCTGATTGAAAGAGAGAGAGTTAGACTAGACTAAAATGCAAACTAGGTCAGGATGATATCTGATTGGGCCCAAATTTTGGTGCAAACCTAATTTGTACCCAAAAAATTTGATGGTGAAGTAAGATTTGGTTTTGACCAATTTTGACTGGATAATTTATGTAGAAACCCAAATCAGGGTAACTTGCTATCTAAGACTCTATTTTAGGTCAAAATGGGTTCCAATGGTCAAACCAATGATACCAAACCTTATAGAGTATTTTTTTATGAATTTTAGAAGGTTTAGGTGTATTTTATTTTGACCAGAACCTCTGTTAATTAAGTGGGTCTGAAATTAGGGTTTCGGGCACTGTTTGGACTCTCAAAGTGCATGAAAACTCGTTTCTATTGGTACTGACCCACTTATTAGTCATAATTGAACATTTGACCTTCATTTAACCCCTAGGAAACCTCATGATTATTCTGCATTCATGATCTTCTATTAAAACTGTAGATTTAACCCAATTTTAATGCATTCTTCTTAGAAAGGATATTTAGTGAATTACGACTCTCCAAAGATTATGTAGGATCATTTGTCAATTGATTCTAGCTAATTAAAGCTAATTATGGCTGATGATGACGTTATCATCATACCCCCATGCCTTACTTTTGCTAGTCCCAGAGTAAACTCTTATGAAATGAACTAGAGTTCTAGACCATGCATTGAAGTTTAGCTACTTGATTCTTATTACTTTTTAGAAATTAGGATAGAATGCTAATAGTAGCTTAGAGGTATTCAAGTATCAATCAAGATCCAGACCTGACCAGCCTCAGCCTGAGTCTACCGCAAAGGTTTGTAAGGCTTGCAAAACTACCCGGAGGTTCGTTGAACCCAGCAGTGAAAGCACTTGTGCATATAATGTAGCAAGTCTAGGTTCAGTTTGCCAATGCATTTTTTGTAAGAGAGAAGGATAGAAGTAGATTTTTCATTTGGAGAGTTTTCTCTCTCTTTTCATTTTACTCTTCCCTATATCTAGCCTCAAATTGGCCTTAAATACAGTCTGTATCGGATTCCTTGTCCCCATCGTCAATCCTCAAAGGATCCCTGGCTTTCGATAGTTCGAGATAGTGCTGCCCATGGTAACCCCCAGAACCTTGTCTTTTGACACTTCGAGATAGTACCGCCCATGGCATTCTGTAGCTAAATTCAGGCTTTGGCAATAAACATTTCAAGATAATCCCGCCCATGGCACCTGAACCAGCACAAGGTGCTTACATGACCCCAGTATGATATTTAGATATCCTAGGAGATAACCACCGAGGAGATGATAAGTTATTATGCATCTTCTAGGGGAATTTTCCACCTCTCTATGCTGGGAACTCGTCCAATCAACTTGTGTTGTCGAGCCTCTCCTAAGCTAGATCTTCGAGATGACTTTTCAGAATATAACATTTTTAGCAGAGTTTTCTTTATTTAGTGCACTGAACCAGACTAAGTGTGTGATTTTTGGATGCTCAGGTTACCAATTCTCGTAAATCAAAGGGCAGGCAACGGGGTCGAAGAATCCCTAAGCCTTAGACCTAATACATCAGCGTCGCACTTTCCTCAACCTCTTGAGGATTAATTCGAATCTTAACGAATACGTGAATGTTTAAGTCCTAAACAAGCCCAAGAGGCCTAAGATCAACACTCATACTAATCTCCTTGTCTCTTTGTTTTCAGGACTTAATTTTTTCTTTTGATTAGGTCTATAACTTAAGTAATCTCCATAATCAAGTGCTAATGACTATCATTTTTATTCTTGAATGTTGCTCCTTTTTGACATTTAAACTCGCTCATCTTTTCCTCCTCATGAATGATATGCAATCAAAATTCTCAAACTTTTCCTCCCCTTTCTCCAATTTTTTATTCTTTTTCAATTTTTAATTTTTTTATCAATTTTTGAATATGTATGCTTTTTGTGAGAACCCCTCAGTGAATTGAATTTCCATCTGTTTGCACTTTAACACCCGATGCCTAAGTTTTGCAATGTCCTCATTGTAAATCGGAGGGTATGAAATCAGCTTAGTTCAAGGATTAGAACATGATCAAAGGGTGGGTGGATGGGTCGGGATGATTGTTATAGACTATTTCAAGCTTTGATATAAGTACCAAAGATGGAGTCGGCTGTTCTAACATTGAACTCAAAAGTGCCATAGGAGTGTGGCTCAAAAGATGATCAGAAGGGTCTTGGGATTTTGGAATGACAGGTTGCATCCCGTTAAGTGCTAAATTCAATGCCTTCAGTCGAGCAAAAGGTGGTCAAGGAGAAGGGGTGGTCAAATCAAAGGAGTGATGTAGAACAAGCACCTTGATCAAAAGCCTGGTTGGTTCAACCAGGTGCTTGTTCAGATCTACAGGTTGATGATGCAGCCCAAACCTAATTAGTCTGGTGGGTTGATGGATGTGAATCAAAAGATACGAAGCTCACCAGATACTTTGAGGCTCAAATGAATGTGGAAATGAAAATCCAGGGTTTGGTTGAGTCGGTTCAGCCTGGTCAGAGTAGGGATCCTTAAAAGAAAGTGGAGCTGTAAAGGGTGTAGGAATCCTATTGGAGGATCGGAAAAGGATGAGAAGTGATTATCAATCTGATAACTATCCGAAACCTGATCAAAGGATAGAAGAGAATCATATGCAAGCGGATTAAAGAGAGGTGAATCAGGCAAGAAGTTGATTCCAGTGGCAGGTCGGGGTCGGGAATAGGTTTTGAAAGGCTCTGTATGTGGATTAGAAGATGTGGCTTTTATGATATCTGTGTGTGTTTAGGGATCCTCTAGAAAAGATTCAAAGGTTAATGCGATTACCGTATCGACCTTTCTTGTCACCAGTGGGTCCAAGTAGACAAGGCCTTGACCTTAGCTCAATCTAGTTTCAAGTCCCCAAGTCTATTAGTCCTGCATAGGGCACATCTACTCAGTTTTAGGTGTGGGTTTGATGTGCTTTTGGAATATGATGGGCGTTAGGGGGTGTTTGCCCTTAAAATTGATTTTGAAATGTGTGAAGTGCTCAAGCAAACAGGGTTCACAAGCAATTTCTTATGATGAAGTGAATTTTAATATTCAAATTCTTGTGTTAGTTCATTTTAGGGTTCACTTGAGTTAGTATTTTCAATCAAGGTTTTGATGAGGCACACA
This sequence comes from Thalassia testudinum, assembly GCA_037157565.1. NCBI lineage: Eukaryota > Viridiplantae > Streptophyta > Magnoliopsida > Alismatales > Hydrocharitaceae > Thalassia > Thalassia testudinum. The sequence goes on from JAZHRO010000036.1 coordinate 63,802,806, forward strand.
AGAGTTTTGCAAATCCCAATTTGTTTGATAGATTTCCTTTAAGTATGGAAATGCAAGTATGCTCTATCCTTAACGTGAAATCCTAAATGCAGATAGTTGTAGATGTTCTTTTAAGTCAAATTCAGAGTAGTGCAACCCAAGAAATGCAATCAATTGGTCTTATTACACCATTAACTAGGCACTCATAAAATACTTTTCAAGAATTTTTAATGCATGCTTTCTATTCTTTTCTAATTTAAAGTGTACTAAGGGTTTTGTAGTCAGTTTTGACCTCCAGTTGGTGATTGGATAGTCCGTGTAACCAACATACAAGAAATAATTTTTTCAGATTTTTCCTAAATTCTTTATTATCTTAGAAATTCAATGCTTTAAATTTCAAGTCAGTCAGAGTTGTATAAAAATTCCTATGATATTTTGAACTCTGAAAAATTAGGAACAATAACAGTATTGATAATAGATCAGTTCCCGAATTTTCAAAATTTTTCTATAACTCTGATTACTATGAAATTTGCATATGTCATTCCTGAATTTGAAATATACATCTTGTAAACATTTGAGAATTTTTGGACTTACGGATCTCCACGAATTGAATTTTTAAGGTAAAACTTTATTCCAGCCTGAAAATCAAGAGAGATTTTTTTTTTAATAAGCAAATAAATTCTAACTAATCCTAAGGTTCAAACAAATCCTAGATCTAACTAATCTAAACTATGAGTACTTACCTGAGGTTCGAGCTCGTGATTTCTTTGTTGGCGTGTCTGGTTCAGATTTCCTTTCTTCCTGAAATTAATGGAAAAATAACAAGTTAAAGATCTCGAATAAGCACAAAAGAAAGCTTCAAAAATTTTCATTGCCTCCCTGGAAACGGTACCAACTTGTTCGACGTGTAATTCACATTTTAAAATATTATTTCAGTTGTAGTATAGCGGAAAAACACATCGACAAATAATATTTATAAAACCGGTGATTATCGGGTCGTTCGCAGGGAGCCAATCATAATTTATGCTGAAGCATTTCAAGAAAACTAATCCTAACTAGATATATATATGTATATATGTATAAAACAAATATCCATAGAATCAGAATTTTATTACAATTATATAATGTTTTTCACAATAGAAAATCTAATAGAGATCGATAGATAGCAGATAGATAGAAAGAGAGGGAGGGAGAGAAAGAAGAAACTGGCAGAGAAATGAGGTCGCCTGTGGGTTGCAATAGCACCTCAGATCCAGAGCATCGGGACGAAGGTCGGAGCGAAGTTACAGAGGAGGTGGAAGTTGTTTGGAGTTGATGGAAGATAGAGATGCTTCGACTTGGGGGATTTGGGCCTTCTTTTATAGCTTTTGTGGAGGGAAAAAAGGGTATTTTAGCCCTCTATCTTGTGTAGCAACCTCTTGGCTAATTAGATTCGTCGATTGGGAGATCAACAACTCTGATTAGGCCTCAAAACTCCTTCAAAAGCCTTACGTGGTGGCTTCTGGATGTTTGGATGATGATCGCACGGCTCCGCTGCTTCCTCGCATGCACTCGCTCACTTCCATTTTCTTCACACATGCTCGTATGCCTCATTTTAGCGCCTGATCCTTAACTGTTTGATCGTATGATCGAACGACTCGAATTCATGCGCACACGCTTCCAATTTCAAATCACGTGCCCTTAAGCCTCAACCTTTGCGTCGAAGCAAGCATGCGAGATCGTGTGTCTGCCTGCGATGCGCTATGATCTCACCACATGGTTTTGTCTCCACCCTCCAATCGCGCATTTACGCCCGCGACTGCTCACCCAGCGCTGCTTCAATTTCATGCAGCACACGGCTCGAACGTGCATCACGCGCTTCCGCGCGCATGCGTGAGCCAACGCGCTACACGGACCTTTTGTTATATATGCTTGTTTGTTTCTATTTATGCTTATTCAATTTGGGCGGGCGATGTGGTGCGCTCGTAGCCGTTGGATGAAGATCCAACGACCCATAGTGTGTGGTGCAGCCTTCCTAGATGGGCAGTGGTGAGGGAGCGACTGTGATGGAGCCATGTGGCACCATCATGGCCATCCATCATCTTTTCCTTGTATCTGGTTATGTAGACCTTCGATCGGGTTGATTTTTACACCATTGGACTACGATCGTCGATCCAGATTCATTTGTGTGGTTAGATTTTTTCATTTGAGGCTCGGATCTTTGCCTTTGGCTTTATGATCTTCATTCTTTTATGGACTACACAAGGTGCTCTGGTTGTCTGATCGAGATGATTTCATAAGCGTTCAACTCTCGTCGTTGTTTTGATCAAATTTGTCCGGTTTGATCTGTCATTCGCAGGTTCGAATCATCTGTGATTAAAATCATCTCTCTTTTAAGTCATAAAATGGTGATATTATCTATATGACTAATAATCTAGCTATTGTAAAAATTGCGATGCTTATGAATGCATATATCCTTGGTTATCCTAGGATCTAGCTTAATTTAGGTGATTTAGGTTGCATGATTGCTATGCAATCAACAAGTCTTGGATGCTGAGTTCGTAAATTGGTTCATATTTGTCAGGAAACAGAGGTTCTCCGAAATCAGAGTAGGATTTGAAATCATCATAGAATTTATGAAGATCATGTTCTGAACTTGATTCTAGATCGGGATTTCCACCATAGAATGAATCGAAATGTGTAGAATCAGTAGCTTGACTTGGGGCTAACCTAATTTCAATTTCTAAGCTTATAAAGGTGCCCTTATTTGGCATGGGCTCAGGTTCTTGGTTCCTAGAATAAACCCAATCGAATCCTAGCTCTTCCAACCCCTCGATTTCTGTATCATAAATTGGTTTGACTTCTGAGAAATGAATCTGTATCTCTGAGGTGGTTGGAGAGGTGTAATCATCAAATATAGGCCCACAATCATAATCTAGATTCAAAATTTGATTCTCATGACATTGGGCCTATTTATCATCCCAAATAGGCTTGAATCTAGATTCTAGGTCAATTGTAGGTGTTGGGTCACTAGAATCTTGACTAGGTTTCTTGAGATGTCAGAATCATTCTCGTGAACTACCTTAATAGGATAAGGCTCGGGAATTACATTCTCGAGAGGTTCTGACTCAATCTTCTCATTATAGGTGTCTGGGGAATCTAGGCTTGATGGACCAGCTTCAAGGCTTTCTAAGGGTGGTTCAAAATTGAGAACACCTACAATCGGATCCTCCCAACCTATCTCAAGATTAGGTGTATCAATCTACACATAATTTGAATCAGATTCAATCTGGGTTGGGGGTCCACAACCACCTCAATTCTCGAACCCGAGATTTGGGAAATCAGATTGATCCTTAGTCTTATTCCAAGATGTCTCATCATCTTCTAAAGGAATGCATGGATATCTCTGATCAATTGCTTGCTGTAATGTATTCAGCATGCACCCACGTTTCTCCATGTGACCTTGGTACATCTCCCAAAGTTGTGGATTTGACAAACATTATATATGCTCAGTATTGTGTAGTCTCCACAATTCACTATATTCTGATAAAAGATTATCCCGGGTTGAACCATATAAGATTTGTGTAAATCGCATTCCAGCATGGTTCATAATGTGGGTTGTTGTTTTTGGAACATTAACTGAAATCCTGATAATTGGATTTGAGGTTCTCTCATAATCTTCATAATGTTTAAGGGCATCCTCAATCATTCTATCTTTCATGGACCTTCAAGATTTAGGTTTCCTAATTGGTCTTCCTAAATTGCCATGTTGCATTTTCAAATTAGGTGGTGGATCAGTATGTAGAAAAAAATTCTGGTTCAGATTGAAGTAATCAGATCAGATCCAAAATCCTTGTAGGAGATCTAATGAGGTGTCTTAGGTTAAAAACCTAATGACCTTCCTATGTATGTGCTCTATGGAAGGTATGAGAGACTGGATGTGAATTGTACCCAATGAAGGCACCTAAAGATTTTTGGATGACTAAGGCTATTTTGAGGTGGATGATACCTCTGAATTAGAAATCCGCACACTGGAGAATTACTTGGGCAGCCAGGAAGGGAGAGCCCTGCAAAGATCCCTACACGGTAGAGCATCCCACGGGTTACAGGGTTTCCCCCACCCAACCTTGTCACTACGGTTCCAAGTAGACCGGTATGTGTGAATTGTGACCTTAAGTTTACCAATTTTATTCCTAATTTGTGCATTGAATTTCACTTGATTAGAAATTGATTTAGTTTGTGACCTAATTTGGAGGCTGACTAGACTACAAAGTAGATGAATTTCACTTGACTTACCCTAAAAGATGCAGAATGAAATCTAAGTCAAGACCCAAAGATCACCCTGAATTGACTCTCAGTTTATTAGGTCCAAAATTTTAGGATTCAAGTGAGATTTAGAGCCTAATTTTAGGGTTCTTCTTGATAAGATCTTTTCAATCAGGGACTTGGGTAGCACACAAATGTGGGAGGGTATGTTTCCTCTTATGCAGGCAAAATGTGAACTAATACTCCAAAAACCCTAGAGTAGAAACCCTAATTGGCTCTATTCCAAGTCTAATTTGATCTCAAAATGTTCTCTTTGGACTTCAAACAAGAAGTGCGTGTCCAAGAAGATTAGAAATTAAGCATAATCCTTAGTAGGTACAGGAAATCAGGATGGGGAATATCTAATCAAAATCATCTCAGGCTTCAATTAGATGTGAATTTTTTTTCACAAATCAGGAAACTTGCCTTTTAAGTGATATTTACTAAAAAAGTAAGGCAGATGAATCCTACTTAGTTTTGTTTCCTTGTTCTCTCTTCCAAAGATTAAGGGAATGAATATGGAAGAAGAGAGATTACCTACCTTGGGAGAGTTGATTTGTGTGGAAGATCTTCTCCTGATATACCTTGCAAAATCACAATCAAATCAAGCAAGGCAAGTTAGTGCTTAGATAGCAATAGAGAAATATAAGACTAATGTGTGAATTGTGTGTTGCTCCCTGGAAACGGCACCAAAATGTTTATCGAGGCGAAATCAATGTTTTAAAGGATGTAATTGTCGTAGCAAGTCGAAATCGCTCGAAAATAGATAAATTTATAACTCAGAATCTATAATGAAGTTCAAGGTTGAATATAGGGAGCAAATGTGGAATTTACAACATTAATCGCATTTAGAATTAATGAGGACAAGTAATTGAGCATTCAAATAGATATTCAATGAATAATATATGTAGAAATATATTCAATGAGGAGTAATTGTAGCTTAGAGGATTATGATACAAAAAGAAAGCAAAATAATGGTGATTTAAATCACCAATTATTTTGATTAGTAAGCATACATCTCAGTCATCAATTAACTCAAATAAATGCACAGTAACAGTTTCCTAAATCAGACGGATTAGGTGATCATCAATAAGCATAGGCATAAGGCTTTTTCCTTTCTCTTCCTTATTTTGCTTCTTCTTCTTCTTCTTCTTCTTCTGCTTCTCTTCTCTTCTTTCTTTCTTTAGCTTCCTTCATGAGCCTTCTCTTTTCCTTAAGGCTTTCTGTAAACCTTTTCTCTTTCCTTCACAGAGCCTAAGTGTTAGGCTTTCAGCACACAGCACGCACCGTGAGGCACATGTGCAGAGAGCAAAACCCTCCTCTGCTCTCTCACAATTTCCCTTGTCTTCCTCTCTATCACAGACCCAGCGTAACCAGATCCATATTCAAGTAAATGGATCTCAAACAGTGTCCGGGCCTACGTGTGTGGGTCACAGGCGAGGAGTGAAGTAGGTCGGGTAATTGGGTGAGTGGGGTAGTAAGGGATCCAACCCCTCATGTTACTGAGCGATAAGCACAAAGCACAAAATCAATATATCTCCCACAGTTACTTCAGCTATTTACGATGTGGGATTATTCCCACTAGTGTCTTCGCATGCAGCTGCTGAAGAAGGTCTTCGCTAATTGGAGTAACAGCTGAGGTCGAGGCCTTGAATTGAGGACCTGGTAAAGGTCTTGGAACTTATCCACATGACCTGGGGGTGAATTTGATGAAGAACATGGCCGTGGAGATGGGGCTCCAGTAGGGGACCTAAAACATGAAATATGGGCTATAAGCCCTCGTTAGAACACTCAGGAGGATCGTCGTAGGGCATGGAAGGTGATGGCGGCGTCCGTGGGGTGTTTCATGTGTGGATGAGGTTGGGTGAAGTAAGAAATGAAGCGCGACGGTGGTTGTGTTCGATGGAGAGATTGAGGTGGTAATCCCCTCAATTTCTTGAGGGATTTGGTGTGGATGGATGAGGCGATGCTTTTGGGAGTGGAGCGAAGTGGTTTGGTGCGGTGTAGCGACAGAGAATCCTCACCGAAGTTGCTGTCGGAGAGGAGGAAGATGATGGGGGAGGCTGTGGTCGTGCATCGAATTGGTGTTGAAGGATGTGTAACCTACTCTAGGGAGAAAAAGGAGTAGACAGGACCTAAATTAAGGACAAATAGGAAGGAGATTCCCAGACCAGTGTGATGGCCGAATGTGGGGAAGATGAAGTCTTCGAGAAGGGGGGCAGCGACAACGAAGGGGTATGGGCGGCGCTCGCTAGTACTATGATGTGCGAAGAGTTGGAGGAAGATGATCCTGCTAGCTATTATCTGTGGCAGTGGCCAAAGAAGTCAGTCAGAGAAGGTCGTCGGAGCTCGTGGAGGATTTGATCGGAGAGAAGGGAAGGAGGGAAACTGGCTAAAAATAAACTAAAGAGGTGAGGTTTGCAATTAGGGTCCTTTTATAGGCTTGGGTCGAGCTTCCAGGCTTGGAAACAAGCTTGAAAACTTGAAAAATCAGGGATTAGGACTCTTGATTTCAAGGAATTCGCATCGACATCTTGGCTCAAATCTGAGATCAAGATTGCATTCAGATGGAAGAGGAAGGTCTCAAGATCCTCCCTTCCAATTTTGGAAAGGATTGGCATGAAATCAGGGAGAAATCCCAAATGGAAGGTCAGAGCTTGATGGGTTCACATGGCAATGGTGGCAGGGGCTTCTTGGTGAAGGTGATGACGATGTTAGGGTGGTCTTTGTAATTATTTTGAAAGTTGAGAGGCTGATTGAAAGAGAAAGAGAGTTAGACAGGACTAAAATGCAAACTAGGTCAGAATAATCTCTAAATAGGCCCCAATTTTGGTACAAACGTAATTTGGACACAAAGAATCTGATGGTAAAGTCGGATTTTGGTTTTGACCAAGTTTGACTAGGTAATTTATGTAGAAACCCAAATTAGGGCAACTTGTTGTTTGAGACTCTATTTAGTTCAAAATGGGTTCCAATGGTCAAATCAAGGATACCAAACCTTATAGAGTATTTTTATATGAATTTTAGAAGGTTTAGGTGTATTTTATCCCGACCAGAACCTCTATTAATTAAGTGGGTCTGAAATTAGGGTTTAGATGCTGTTCGACTCTCAAAGTGCATGAAAACCCGTTTCTGTTTGCACGGACCCTCTTATTAGTCATTAATGAACATTTCGCCTTCATTTGTCCCTTGGAAACCCCATGATTATTCTGCATTCATGATCTTCTATTAAAATTGTAGATCTAACCCTATTTTAATGCATTCTTCCTAGAAAGGATATTCAATGAATTACAACTCTCCGATGATTATGTATGAGCATTTGTCAATTGATTCTGGCTAATTAAAGCTAGTTATGGCTGATGATGACATTATCATCATACCCCCATGCCTACCATTGGCTAGTCCCTTAGTAAACTCTTATGAAAAGAACTAGAGTTCTGGACCATGCATTGAAGTTCAGTTGCTTGATTCTTATTGCTTTTTAGAAATTAGGTCAGAATGCAAATAGTAGGCCTAGAGGTACTCAAGTATCAATCAGGATCCAAACCTGACCAGCTTCAGCTTGAGTTTGCCGTAATGGTTTCTAAGGCCTGCAAAAACTACCCGGAGGTTCATTGAACCCAGCAGTTAAAGCACCTGTCCATAGAATGTAGCATGTCTATGTTTAGTTTGCCTATTCATTTTTTGTAAGAGAGGGATAGAAGTAGATTTTTCATTTAGATAACTTTCTCTCTCTTCTTTTTACTTTTCCCTGGATCCAGCCTCGAATTGGCCCTAAACATAGTCTGTATCAGATTCCTTGTCCCCACCATCAATCCTTGAATTGTCCCTGACTTTCGACACTTCGAGATAGCACCGCCTTTGGCAACCCCCAGAACCCTGGCTTTCGTCACTTCCAAATAGTGCCGCCGATGGCATTCTATAGCTAAATTAAGGCCCTGGCAATTGACATTTCGGGATAATACCACCCATGTCACCTGAACCAGCATAAGGTGCTTACAGCCTCCAGTAGGATATTTAGATATCCTAGGAGATAAGCACCGAGGAGACGATATGTTATTATGCATATTTGAATGGAATTTCTGACCTCTCCACACTGGGAACTCGTACAATAAACTTGTGTTGTTGAGCCACTCCTAAGCTAGATCCTTGAGATGACTTTTCATAATAGAACACTTTTGGCATATTTTTCTTTATTAAACACACTGAACAAGACTAAGTGTGTGATTTTTTGGTACTCAGGTTACCAAGTCTCGCATACCAAAGGACAGGCAACAGGTGACTACACCACAAAAATACACCTGCAATTGTGTCGTCTTGTGCTATTTCCTAGCATTACCAGTGCATATTAGGTATCCTTAGTTGCATTTGTAAAAATACATGCATGCATGCATTTATTTGAGAGGGGAGGAGAGTGAATAAAATGGCCTTGCAATTAACAAATTCCTCAAGTGCTGCATTACAAAATCTCCATCCTTATTTTTATTTCCATTTGACTTTGAATTCTTCCCGCGACTGTAAGACATGGCCTCTTCTTCCTCACGCCATGCTCTCTGCAGCCGCTTGCCCTACCATGCCATGCACAGCCGCATGCACAGCCAGGGCATGGTTGTGTATGCCTTCTTCCTCTATAAATTGAGCTCAGCTTCTTCTTGCAAAGGGGAGCCTAGTCCACCAAACAAAAAAAACACACAGAAGATTCTCTTCTTATCCAGGCCGCCTCCTCCCCTCTCCCTCCATACGCATGCCCTCCTCCTCTGAGGAGACACTCTGCGGGCAGGAGTACCTCACGGTGGTGCACAACCACCACCGTGAGTCCACCACCGCCCAGCTCATCAAAGAGCCGGTGGGCATGGTGGTTCTTTCCCTGTTTCAATGTCCAAGCGACTTCAGCCATTGGAGCAGGAGCTTCAAGCTTTGAAGCTCAAAGCTCTGCACGCAGCAGTAGCAGTAAGGCTGCAGCAGCCGCAAGGCCCTCCAGCGCATGCCCGCAGCCACCCTCTCCTCCAGTGTGCGCCTGCAGGTGCCCTTGCCTCTTTCTCCACGTGCCCTGTCGTGCTCTTTCCGCCAGCAACCAGCCGGCGCAACCCTTCCACGCGCACGCTAGCTCACGTGTGCCAGCCGCAAGCCTCCCACACTCACAGCACCGTTCACGCGGCTCACCTCGGCACTGTAGCCACTGTTCACACGTTTCAACGGAACACTATGGCTACAGTGGGGTGACCGGTAAGTTTCTCACTTATCCGATCACCCGGTGCGCCGCAACCGACCGCAGCCCGCGTGAGCGTCCCGCTCCAGCGCCCGCCCGTGCATCTGCCAGTGCCCGCACCAGCCCGCGTCTTCGCCCGCTCCCTTCGCCCGCGCACGCCTGCGTCTGCCCGCTCCAGCCTCTTCACGCAGTGCGATGCGCTGCGGTTCACTCCCCTGCACTCACTCCCTCCCAGCACGCAAGTCCTCGCCCACCTACGCCCTGCGCGAGTGCGTGTGCCATCAGACATTGCCACTGCTGCAAATGGCTTAAATGCCTCCTTCACTCCAGCAGGAAGCTCTCCCTCTCTCTCTCTCTCTCTCACAGCACTCTCTCACTCTCTCTTTGCTGACACTTACACACACACACTCACACTCTCATACACACACACACCTATATTCTACTTTATACATATATATATATATACGTACATATATATATTTATATATATATATACTTATATACGTATATATATATATACATATATCTATACATATATTAGTACTTATATAACTATGTATTAGTCTATATACATACATACATACATATATATATCTATAAACTTATATATACATACATATAGACATATATACTTACACATATACATATATTTATATACATACATATATATATATATACATATATCTATATATATATATTATTACCTATATAACTAAGTATAAGTATAGATACATATATATATATATACATATATACACACCTACTTATACATATATATATATATACAAATATACATACATATATACATATAAATATATTTACATATATACATATATATATATATTTTCACATTACTTACCATACGTTGTATCGTGGGAATATCTGCACCAGTTGCTGATATTCCTCGATACACGAGTACAAAAAGCGTGGTCACACTCATCTTCCATCAATCCACCTTACACTCCACATAGCACCTCGTCCTATTGGTTGCATCTTTCTAGATGACGACCGACTCGATACCGTGCTACACTCCATCTTCGCCTCCACCCCCACCCTTTTATACATATATAATATATACATATATATATACTATATCTACTTTATTTCTATTTCTCTTTCTTGCCATTAAAAAGATAAACAAAAAAATATATAAAAGAGAAAAGATAATCCTTGACTTGCAGGTACTCAGTCTTGTGAATAGAAAGACTAGTTTTGAAACCTTGATTTGGCTCAAAGCTAAGAACTTAATTTTGAGGGTGTGCCTCAAGGACAAGAATTATCAGAAAAAAAAATCTAAATAAAAAAAATACCAAAAACACAATAAACGAACAGAAGAGATTCGTTGTAGGAAAGGAGTAGAAACTTCACTTCTAATCCCACTTCCCTGAGTTCGACCCTGGGCCTAAAAGTGACCAAGAAAAAATCAAATAGGCCAGGTAAAAAACTATTTTGTAGAGAGATGGTTAGGCTCGATTTAGGTTAACCACTATACACACTTCAACGATAAAATCACCATATTAACATAACCTAACCGGGTCCGACCAACAGAGTCGAATAATCCCTAAGTCTTAAACCTAATACATTGATTGCACAGCAATCATAGGGCTTAATTGACCTAAATTAGGCTAGAACATAGCATAAGTTAGGGTAAGTCATGCATTCATATGCATTATCTGCATCCTTATTGCTTTTCTTTGGCTATGCATGAAATAATGTTATAAAGTGCTGGTTAAGTGCATTATGTCAATTGCAGGCAATAAGCTGATTAGGAGTTGGATCTGGAGCAGGATCTGAAGCTGGATCAGGAATAACGGGAGTTGCAGCAGAGCTGGAGAAGAAGACTTAGATTAGATGTAGGAATAATAATGTAGGGGAGTTAAAGGTTTGCTATTCTATTAAGTAGGAATAAAGCATAAAAACATGAAGGGCTTAGGTCCATCCTAGCCCTAGGATAGCCTAGAGACTTCCCCAAACCTTATCCACCCTCAGATTAGGTCACAACACCCTAGGAAGCCCTAAAACCCTAGTTCCAACCCTTATCTAGATGTCCAGAAAAGTTATAGGATGTCCAGGACCCTTAGCTAACTCTCGCACACCTCAAACCCACTTTTGCAGTGTTATTGGACGTCCAGACACTTTGTCAGACATCCAATTTCTGCAAAATACCCAAAACAGAACCATGATTTCCCCCTGACCGAGATTGGACGTCCAGAATTGAAATTTAGACTTCTGATTTTTGAGCATAAGTCATTTGATCACATTTTTGGACGTCTAGTACTGGTCTCCAGTCCCTATTTTGAGATTCAAGCCTTGATCTTGGATCTCTAGCTCCCTAGACCTAATCCCAACCCCATAGGCCCCTAAATTAAGGTATCCTAACCCTAGTACATCACCTCTACACCTACCTAAGGACCTAATTAGGTCCTCACCAAACTGAATTGACTTAGATCAAAGCCAATTACCTTCACCTAAGTCAATTGGACTCACCAAGTCCAATTGAGCTTAGATCTCAACCCACACAAGTTCAGTTGGACTTGGTGAGAGTCCAATTGACCTAAGCCCAACCTAATTGAGTTATTTCACACTCAATTAGGTTTACACTCATTCAATTAAACTTAGGTTAAGTTTAATTGCATTTTCCCCTTAGCAATTAGGGTTTGTAACCCTAATTCAAAACATACACCTACCCAAACCCCTTAGGACCTAACTTAAACCTCCTGGACACCTAGAGCATGACCACACACACACACACACACACACACACACACCCATTCATGCACACACACTTCTCTAGAGTTCTCAAGAACTCTCTTGAAGTGGTGCCACCTCTTGGTTGCCAAATTTAGCAACCAAGAGGCATTCAAAATGAGATCCACATATTTTGGATCTCATAACCATAGGGCCGGCCACTCTTGGACTCTCTCTAGAGAGTTCCACATTTCCCTAGAGAGAAGCCCTTGAGTCTATAAAAGGACCCCATGGGCAGCCAAGTGCACCCATTCACATCCCTTGGTTTCCATTCACGCACTTGGCACCACTCACCTCATTAGCTCCATGCACGCCCACCTTCACTTTGGTTAGCCACTCCACCTCCACGAGCACAGTACCACCATGAAGGACACCATGCTGGGATGCTGGATCACTCCTCCCTCTCTCCAAGGGTCGGCCTAAGCTCCATTGGCTACCCCTCATTCTCCTCCCGACCACTCCAAGGCCATCGGGGACCACCCCTGCATGCCATTTTGTTCTACTAGACTTAGTTTATGCTCTTTGTAGTTTTACTGCTTTTTATTACTACTTAGTAGAGTAGTATTTATTCTCCCCCAATGATGGATGCAAAATCCCCCCACTGATTCTTGTATGCAGTCGTTTTCTGGTAGCTAAATTTAAATTCCAAGCATTTCTGTACAAGCTTTCCTCTACAGTTTTGCTGCAAACAACTCTCTCACTGAATGAATGAAAAATTCTTTTATATATATATATATATCTCTATGCTGTGAAATAGCAATGAGCTTATTGATTGCTACTATATTTGCGTGATTCAAGTTGCTTGTTCTTCAATTGTCTATCCATTCCGTGACAAGCATGTCGTTTCCCGAGAATATCGAAAACCTAACGATGGATGCATTCTCCGTAAATAGTCGCCACCTCACTAGAATCGTGCGCACAGAAACTCACACGTTCACCTTTGTGATTTATTTAATGCACGTGCACGTAATCCGAGTCCATAACAGAAGTGGTGAAATCTTAATTAGGAGATTGGAAACTGACGTGCATTTTTAAACAAAGTAGAGTGGCAAAAAGATCGATTTCAAAAGTAAAACAAATGCCTCCCAGAGATGAATGACCGGGACTCATGTCTCATTATTTTTACAAACTTAATTTTTGACGAACATTTTTGCACGACTATACTATGATTCCGACGACTTTCAAAACCTGCGAAAATAGTTTTGTCAAATGGCACCATTGCCGGGGAGGCAACGTCATTTTCTATGATTTCAATCTTTGAAACTATCACTGTCAAATTCCTCTCTACTTTGTTTTTGATGTGCAGGGGAAATGGAAGAAAAATGGGATCTGCACACACAATGAGTGCAGAAAACAATCCAGGTGCACATCATCATTCTCTTTAGATCAGGTTTTACTTTCTGCAATTTCCATTAAAAACAATACTTCTTTTTACTCATTGTCATGAAAAAAAAAATCTTTGAAAAAAATCTAGATTAGGTTTCCGTTCGAATCTAGGTTAGTTTGAAAAAAAAAGAAAAAAAAAAGATATTTTCTTTGAATCTTTTGAAAAATTCTTTGTGAAAAAAAATGTGCAAAAGTTTTGAAAAGAAAAAGAAAAAAAAACATTCTTTTTGGTGGAAAGCTTAGATTTCAAGTTCAAACCTCCTTAAAAGCTTTTCTACCATCTTTTGATTTTCGGCCAGATTTCAAGTCTTAATTAAAAATTAAATTGCCGAAAAATTAATGAGTGAAAAATTCTAAAATTCTGGTCAAACCTTCATTTTCAAATTATATTTCAAATGCCACCATACATTTAAAAAATTCCAAGTATACAATTTTTAGGAATTCTTGAAGTGCACAGGGATCAGATTGACCCAGATTCAAGATTTTTCAAATTTCAAAAAGCAATTTCGAGCAATCTATGAATTTGTTTTGACTAAAAATGATGGGGTTTGAAAACTGATCTAATTGGCTTTATTTTCCATATTTTTCCTAAATTTTTGATGGTCAATCAATACTAATTTAAAATGAAAAACCAACTAAGGGTCAAAATTCCAGATCTGACCCCCTGACGTTCAAAAATCTCTAAAAATTCGATTGAAATAGTAAAAATTCCAAAAAAAATTCTCTGAAAAGCTAATAGAAAATGGAATCTACTCACAAAATTTCAAGTTAATTGGATTCCAATTATTATCAAAGAACGAACATTACTTTTGTGGTCTGTTGAAACAGAAAAAAAAACCCTAGAATTGCATGAACCTTAGGTTGAATCTTTAGTGTTACAACTTAGAGACCACACTTTGGGCTAACCTAGACTTAATCAAGTCTAGTTAGCCGGTGAGCTTGGTCACCTTGTGGACCACTCACCACAGACCCCACTAAAGAAAATGGGTTAAAATTAATTTTAAAACATGAAATCAACCCGAGTTCATTGTCATACTATTGGGTGTTTTTAACGTCTCTTGCCAAACCTAGTGACTAAGTCTGCGGGGCAGTGTCAAATGACCGCAGCTCGGGGGTTAACAAAACCGGAGGCGTAATCCAAAGGAAGAACCTTCCCCTTAGTCCCCTCGTAACCAGACTGGCTGGGTTAACTTGAGAGGTAGGAATCACTTTCAGTTGATTGAACGACGAACTTCTCTTTAGGAATTCAAACTTCTAACGAAAAATCTAATCACCTGATCCATAAGGACCATTTGATTGACAGGGCCTTTACCTTGTCCTGCTTGGCTACACCAACCCAAGGGTTGGGTGGTGTATGCAAGGAAGGAGGTCACTTCAACCTCACTTGGTTGGTCCTTGGGAGCCACTCCCAAGGAGGCGAGTCACCTCGCCTGGACCATTTTCTCCCCCCACTTCTACTCCAAGAGCCACCATGGCAAATCCTGGACCTGGACCTAGACCGGGTCAGGATATCGAGAATCTGGACCCGATGGCCCGTTTGGAAGCCTGGGTCGCCGAATTCGAGGAGCGGCATCAGCAGAGCATGGATCGCATCTTGAAGGCACTTGACAAGATGCAACACCTGCCACGAGGAGAACAATTGTGGGATTTCCATGACCTAGCTGCACAGATCATCGCACCTTTAGTCAGAATTCCCGCAGGTGAAGACGCGTTTGAGCTCAAGCCCAACGTGATTGGGTTGATTAGCACTCATTTCTACGGGAACTCAAGCGAAGATCCATTCCAACACCTTGAGGACCTGAGTCGACTCACTAAAATGGTTCAACCCAGGAATATTGATCTCGGGATTGTTCTAATGAAGCTTTACCTATTCTCTCTGAGGGACAAAGCTTCATACTGGTTCAAGATTATTGGGAAGCCAATTGGAACCTGGCCAGAATTACGACGTGAATTTCTGCAAAAGTTCTTCCCAATCGGTCGAACAAACGCAATGCGGCATGCAATCATGACTTTCTCCCAAGGAGCTAGGGAGAAGTTACACGAAGCATGGGACAGATTTCACGACCTTTTCCAGAAATGCCCGCATCATGGTATACCTAGATGACACTTAGCTCAAATTTTTTACCATGTGCTGGATGACACACATCGGTATCCGGCTAATGCATCTAGCAACGGGAATTTTCTCGCAAAAGACGAGAATAGTGCATTTGAGCTGTTTGAATCATTAGTGGAAAACTCGATGAATGCCGCATCCATGAACCAGTTCCAGCAGCCTGGTCAACAGCAGGTTGGTGTCCACGAGGCTCACACCGAGTCTATTCGAGCTGACATGGATATCATCGTCAAGAAGCTGGATAGAATAAACCTAATTGAGAAAAAGATTGACCAGATCAGTCAGGGTCAATCTGACTCGAGCTCTGCTGCCGCAAGACCCTCCTATGCACCCTGAGACCCTCCTGCTCGAGTTAATCTACTCACTTGGGATGCATCTTCTCTGTATTTACGAGATCCCGCATATCAGGATCCCATAAATAATCTAGATCTGGCACCCTATGACTAGGGTTACGCACCACCCGCAGATTATAATGCATATCCTCTTGACGGATATACGTCTCAAACATCTTTGGTCTACGAGGACATCAACACTATCTAAGGATACGGGCATAATAACCCATATTCAGAGACGTATAACCCTAGTTGGTGCTAGCATCCGAACTTCTCTTGGTCTGGTAATTCATAGAGACCACATCAAGATCCACACTACCAGACCAGGCAATACGAGAATGTGCAAAACATGTACCCTAGGCAGCAGCCATTCCCGTCTCAGCAGCAGCAACCCCGCTCTTTATACCAACCGCTGCACCAAGCTGCCAACCACCCTCCAAAGCGGGTTGACCCTTTGGAGGCAGTGAAAGAGGAGCTGCAAGAATCAGTGAGGAAATCCACACAAGATAGCTTGCAGATTATGAAGGCGATGGCTGATCAGATACATACCATACAGAACACACAGAACCAACTGTTGCAGGAGCATAGAAGTTAGGGAGCCTTGCGCTCCCAACCCATCCCGAATCCTCGATATGTGCAGAACTAGGGCACCCTACCTAGGTTTTAGGCACCATAGGGACAGGCATGCGCCATACTATAGGCACATCCTACAGCACCTGGTTACGCGCAAGGCCAGCTGCTTTTACAGAACCCCACGTATTCTGCCCCTTCTGCTCCCCTACCACCTCATGGACAGCAAGATGATGCACATGCTATCTCTTTGAGGAGCGGAAGGAAGACATTCGACCCACCACTTAGGTAAGCGGGTATTGATTTTTCCCACCCTTCACCATAGGCGGGTTCGACTCCTTCATCTTAAGAGCCACCTGCGGTAGATAAGGGTAAGAGGCCACTCAACCTTGAGATTCCCATCCCTTTTCCGAAGGCTCTGACATGAAATGCAGTATGAAAAAAGGACACGTGGAATTTTGAGGACCTGAAGTCGATGTTCAAGGAAGAACATATTCAGGTCCCCCTCCTCGAGGCAATCGATCACATTCTCGCTGTCGCTAGGTTCTTCAAGGACTATTGTACCCCAAAGCGATAGCTGAGAATTGGATGACAGGCGGTACTGTCGAAAGAGGCTAGTGTTGTGATTCTAGCTGACTTACAGCCGAAGAAGAAAGACCCTGGTACCCCACTCATATCCTGCTTCTTGCAGGATTCTCCATTTGATCGGGCCCTTCTAGATCTGGGTTCGTCCATCAACCTAACTCCCACTGCCATATTTGATCGATTTCGATTTGGGGAGTTGAAGCCCACCTCGATTACGATTTAGCTGGTTGATAGATCAGTCAAAACACCGAGGGGGGTGGTTGAGAACGTGATCATGAAAGTCTGCAGGTTCTGCTTTCTCGCAAATTTTTCATTCTTGATATGGAAGTTCCTCCTAATCTCCGAGATGCACCAATTATTTTGGGTCGCCCATTTCTGGCGACAGCCCGAGTGAACATTGATTGTGCATCCGGGTGTATGGAGATAGCCCTAGGCAATGAGAGACATTGACTTGACATATTCAGGGCAGCAAAGAATTTCAACTATGATCGAATAGAGGAGGATGGTGAAGACGAAGATTCAGCATACAGTGGTAACATTGGGCTCCTTTGTGACGACCCAATGTCTCATTCGTCTACACTATCAGGGTTCTTGGACCTCGATTCACACGGGACTGAAACCATTGCACTACATATATCTCCCCGAGGATCTGACTGTTTAAGGTGTGCTTCTGACCACAGCACCCCTAAATCCAGCTATCTTGACCCATACATTACTGAATCACCCCTGTTGTTGTAGGAAGATGTGACCACAGCCAACGAGTTTCTTGTTAATGCAGTCACAACCGATTATTCCACAGGATCAGTAGATTCCTACCCTCGATTTTGCTCCTCCCACTCTCATTTCTGACTCTGACCCACCCGTAATTGAATTGAAGCCCTTACCCAACTCACTCAAGTATGTGTTCTTGGGCGAAAGTGAGACATACCCAGTCATTATCAATGCCCACTTAACCCAAGAACAGGAGCATCAATTGATTTCTACACTTCAAGACCATAGGGTTGCTATCGGGTGGAGTATTGCTGATCTTTGCGGTATTCACCCCTCGTATTTCACTCATCACATTTACACGGATGAGGGGGTGAAACCTTCAAGACAACCTCAAAGACAGCTTAACTCGAATATGCTAGAGGTTGTTAAGAAGGAGATCATCAAATGGCTGGATGCAGGTATTGTATATCCAATCTCAGATAGCTAGTAGGTGAGTCCGATCCAGAGAGTGGCCAAGAAAGCAGGACTCACCGTCATGAAGAATGATAAGGAAGAATCCATCCCAACCCACACTACAACATCTTGGCAGGTCTACATCAATTACAGGAAACTGAACACAGCTACCCAGAAGGATCACTTTCCTTTGCCGTTCATTGATCAGATCTTGGAACAGTTAGCCGGACGCAGTTTCTTCTGCTTTTTGGATGGATACTCCAGGTACAAATCAAGTAGCGATTAGCCTAGAAGATCAAGACAAGACCAAATTCACATGCCCCTTCGGAACATTTGCTTTCAAGTAGATGCCCTTTGGCCTCTGCAACGCACCAGCGACATTTCAGCGTTGTATGATGGCCATCTTCTCTAACATGATTGGGGACTATGTGGAAGTATTCATGGATGACTTCTCCATTTTCGGAGATGATTTCGCATCTTGTCTTGATAACCTCACCAAGATCCTGAAATGATGTATTGAGGTAAACCTAATACTGTCCTGGGAGAAAAGCCATTTCATAGTGAGGGATGGCATTGTACTAGGACATAGGATCTCCAAAAATGGACTCGAGGTCGACCGAGCTAAATTTGAGATTATTTCCCACTTACCACCACCTAGCTCGGTCAAGTAGATCAGATCATTCTTGGGTCACGTTGGCTTCTATCGAAGATTTATACGTGATTTCTCCACAATTGCATGGCCTTTGACGAATCTCCTGGCTGCCGATGTCCCATTTGAATTTGATACTTCATGTCTCAGTGCCTTGCAGACTTTATGAAGCGTTGTTTCCAACTCCCCGATTCTCGAACCACCCGACTGGTCACTTGATTTTGAGATGATGTGCGACGCTTCCGATTTCACCGTCGGTGCTATTTTAGGCTAATGTCGGGAGAAACAACCCTTTGTCATATATTATGCTAGCAAGACGCTGAATGAGGCTTAACACAATTACACTGTTACGGAAAAAGAACTGCTAGCATTAGTATTCGGGTTAGAGAAATTCAGATCGTATTTATTAGGGTCCAAGGTCATCATTTTCACTGACCACTCCACCCTCTGGCATTTGTTGGCAAAGAAGGATACCAAACCATGACTTATTAAATGGATCCTTCTATTACAGGAATTTGATATCGAAATCCACGACAAAGCTGGAAAGCAGAATGTTGTGGTGGATCACCTATCCAGATTGGACCCAGATCACATTTCCTACTCCCTGTCTATCCACGAGCAATTTCCGAATGAATCTCTTTTGGCAGTTCATTCTATTGAGTTTCCCTGGTATGCGGATATCGCGAACTACCTTACCGCAGGCAAGATTCCCACAAACCTATCCAAGGACCAGAAACTCAAATTCACTGCAGAAGCCAAATACTACCTCTGGGATGACCCACTACTCTTCCGCATTGGAGCGGATCAGATTATTCGAAGATGCATCCCAGATTCTGAGATCCCCAGTGTGTTATCTTTTTACCACAACGATGCTTGTGGTGGCCATTTCTCGGATCGGAAAACCGCTGCAAAAATTTTGCAGTCGGGATTTTTTTGGCTAACCATCTTCAAAGATACACACGAGTATGCTCAACACTGTAAACGATGCCAGTCGATCAGTTCTATGACCAGGAGAGACATGATGCCACTCCAGCCCATCATGGTCATAAAAGTGTTCTATGTTTGGGGCATCGATTTTATGGGCCCTTTTCCGAACTCGCATGGCTTCGAGTACATACTGCTAGCCGTTGACTATGTCTCGAAGTGGGTCGAGGCCATCCCAGTGAGATAGGCTAACCATAAGACCATCATTTCTTTCGTATGGCAGAACATCTTCGCGAGATTTGGAATACCTCGTGCTCTGATCAGTGATGGGGGAAGCCACTTCATTCACGCCCATTTCAGGTCATTATTAAAGAAATACGGGGTACATCACCATATAGCGACCCCGTATCACCCACAGACAAATGGGTAGGCTGAAGTGTCTAACCGTCAGATCAAGCTGATTCTCCAGAAGATGGTTAGACCAGACAGGAAGGACTGGTCCGACAAATTAATCGATGCACTCTGGGCATATCGGATCGAATACAAGGCCCCGCTTGGAATGTCACCATATCGCATGGTATATGGAAAGGCCTGTCACCTTCCTATAGAGATGGAACACTGCACCTTTTGGGTGGTGCGGAAATGTAACCTCGACCTTGATGCAGAGGTCAAGAACAAAAAGTCCAGCTTAGCGAATTAGAAGAGATTCGGTGGGAGGCCTATGAGAATGCAATGATATACAAGGATAAGACCAAGGCCTTTCATGACCGCCACATCCGGAGGAAAGCATTCACGCCCAACCAATGAGCCTGGTTGTTTGATTCACGGCTGAAACTATTCACATGGAAGCTCAAGTCCAAGTGGACTGGCTCGTATATTGTGATCCATGCATATCCTAATGGGGCAGTCCAGACCAAAGACCCAAAATCTGGACATATATCCATAGTTAATGGCTAGCACCTCAAGCCATTTTTGGCCCAGGAACCTCCTCCTCCTGATGAGATTGTCCATCTTATTAAGGACGTGTGATTGAGTTCTCGCCCAGCTGGAGGCATTAAACTCAGCACGTATAGATAGCATATCCCACATTTCACCATCATTTATACATAACCATTTTTATACATAGCATATTTTTCTTTTAGCATATTTCCTTTGCGTATATTGCATGCTAATAGGCTGGCTGGTGCTAAATGTATATTTTCAGGAGTAATTCCAGGTGACTTCTACCCATTCATCCTCTGTCGAATTTATTTTCTTTTATATTCATGCATGAGGACATGCAAGAACTTAGGCATGGGGGGGTAGATACAACAAAACTGAAAAATTTTTTATGCCAACATTTAGGAAAACCTCGGAGCTGCATGTCAAACGTACTTTAGGGAGACCCTAAATAAAATAACAATTGACTCCACCTCCAATGCTCGCATTGGAGCTAGAAATCGTCCACAACAGCCATTTTTGACTCACCCGCTCACCTCTTGTTCTAAATTTAGGGTTAAGCTGATTGTAACCCGATACGGGAATTTCATGAAGTACAAATATAAGAGGTCACTTGTTTATAGCATATATACATACTACATTCATGAATAAGATTATTTTATTAAGAGAATGCATTAGGGATTTTATCCTCTAGTTGATTCCTGTAATTTGGAATCCAATACAACTTTTCATACACACATAGAATTTGCAATGGATTCACGGTGAAGGCTGATAATCATCTTCAATCCATTGAAAGGAAGCAAGCTTCTTTTCCTGAACCCCTAGACAGTATTTTGGGAGTCAGGTAGATTTTCCTCCAAAAATCCACCAAATAGTGTGAGATGAGAGTAGAGTGTACTGGTGCTCTAAGATTAGTGCAAGGAATCTGGAATCCTAGATAATTAGGTGATGATACTCAGAGATTAAGCATAGTTCCTCTCTCGGTTCCTGTATATACATTTTTGAGTGAATTTTGAGAGCCACCAAATGAGGCAAATACGCGGAGAGTGAGTTTTCATAAAACTAGGGCTAAGATGGATGGTTACGACCATTCTCTATGGAATCCTCGGTTGAAGGAGAGTATTGATGTTAAGGTCAGAAATACACCGTCCTATCCATCTCTCCTGGTGCCGTGAGAAGGCACTTCCACCAAATAAGCCACCCAATGTCTCTTGAGTACCACCAATCCCTAATAATGCCTCCTCAATAAAGTTCATGGATATGTGCTAGTTGTGTTATGTTGAAAAAAAAAATGATGAAAAGAAAGAAAAATTGAAGAAAAAAGAGTGAATATTTAGTTTCGTTGCATTGAGGCAATACCACCAAATAAATATGAGATCCACCAAATATGGCCTTAACCTATTTTTCTTATGTTTCTGACCTCCCGAATACTGGCTAAGGAATTCTGACTTAGTGTTAGGGTTATGAGAACTCAATTAAAGTGTTAAAGCCTAATGAGACCACCAAATATAGGTCGTATATGTGAATCTGGTAAGGTTGTGTGCTCTAAGAAAAAGAAAGAAAAGAAAAAGAGAAAGAGAGGATGAATACAAAGGAATCAAAAGGGAGCATAGTTTTTCTCGTCTTTCTCTGAGTTGAGTTACTTAGTAATCTGGGAATCTAGATTCTATAATACTAGTCTCTATGTGGCACCAAGTGAGAGTGAGCCACCAATATATAATCTTTTCCCTCAGAGATTCTCTACCTAAGCCTAAAGCTGGGGTGGAATTCATAGAATATTTTGAATGCCCCGAGGGAAGAAGTCCGCCTATCCCGCTAGAATTTTTACTATGGTTCAAGTACAGGATTTAAAGGTCTATCAGTTTACTCGAATCTGTTGCAAAAGCTACATAGCTGCACTTTCACGATTGTTTGGATTTCTAGAGCATAGGATGAAAACAAAAAGGAGACAAATCTCTAGGCATACACTTGATAAAATAATCAGTCCCTTAGGGACCCTTGCTGTAAATAATTTAGTCTTGCATTTGCTACGGACTAGCAAGATTTAGGCATGGGGGTATGATTGCGCAGCAATCATAGGTCTTAATTGACCTAAATTAGGCTAGAACTTAGCATAAGTTAGGGTAAGTCATGCATGCATATGCATTATCTGCATGCTTACTGCTTTTCTTTAGCTATGCATGAAATAATGTTATAATGTGCTGATTAAGTGCATTATGTCAATTGCAGGCAAGAAGCTGATCAAGAGCTGGATCTGGAGCAGGATCTGAAGTTGGATCAGGAATAATAGGAGTTACAGCAGAGCTGGAGCAGAAGGCATAGATTAGATGTAGGAATAATAATGTAAGGGAGTTAAACGTTTTCTATTCTATTAAGTAGGAATAAAGTAGTAAAATTTGAAGAGCTTAGGTCCATCCTAGCCCTAGGATAAACTAGAGACTTCCCTAAATCTTAGCCACCCTTAGATTAGGTCACAACACCCTAGGAAGCCCTAAAACCCTAGTTCCAACCCTTATCTGGACATCCAGATAAGTTATAGGATGTCCAGGACCCTTAGCCAACTCCCGCACACCTCAAACCCACTCCTGCAGTGTTATTGGACATCCAGACACTTTGTCAGACGTCCAATTTTTGCAGAATACCCAAAACAGAACCTTAATTTCCCCCTGACCTAGATTGGACGTCCAGAACTGAAGTCTTGACTTCTGATTTTTTAGTATAAGTTGTCTGATCACATTTTTGGACATCTAGTACTGGTCTCTAGTCCCTATTTTGAGATTCAAGTCTTGATCTTGGATCTTTAGCTCTCTAGATCTAATCCCAACCCCATAGGAACCTAAATTAAGGTATCCTAACCCTAGTACATCACCTCTAGACCTACCTAAGGACCTAATTAGGTCCCCACCAAACCCAATTGACTTAGATCAAAGTCAATTACCTTCACCTAAGTCAATTGGACTCACCAATTCCAATTAAGCTTAGATCTCAACCCACACAAGTTCAATTGGACTTGGTGAGAGTCCAATTGACCTAAACCCAACCTAATTGAGCTATTTCACTCTCAATTAGGTTCACACTCATTCAATTAAACTTAGGTTAAGTTTAATTGCAATTTCCCCTTAGCAATTAGGGTTTGTAACCCAAATTCAAGACATACACCTACCCAAACCCCTTAGGACCTAACTTAAACTTCTTGGACACCTAGAGCACGACCACACACACACACACACCCATTCATGCACACACACTTCTCTAGAGTTCTCTAGAACTCTCTTGAAGTGGCACCACCTCATGGTTGCCAAATTTAGCAACCAAGAGGCATTTAAAATGAGATCCACAATTTTTTAATCTCATAACCATATGGCCAACCACTCTTGGACTCTCTCTAGAGAGTTCCACACCTCTCTAGAGAGAAGCCCTTGAGTCTATAAAAAGACCTCATGGGTGGCCAAGTGCACCCATTCACATCCCTTGGTTTCCATTCACACACTTGGCACCACTCACCTCATTGGCCCCATGCACGCCCACCTTCACTTAGGTTAGCCACTCCACCTCCACGAGCTCATCACCACCATGAAGGACACCATGCCAGGATGCTAGATCACTCCTCCCTCTCTCCAAGGGTCAGCCTAAGCTCCATTGGCCACCCCTCATTCTCCTCCCGACCACTCCAAGGCCATCGGGGCCCACCCCTGAATGCCCTTTTGTTTTGCTAGACTTAGTTTATGCTCTTTGTAGTTTTACTGCTTTTTATTAGTGCTTAGTAGAGTAGTCTTTATTCTCCCCCAATGATGTATGCAAAATCCCCCCACTGATTCTTGTATGCAGTCGTTTTCTGGTAGCTAGATTTAAATTCCAAGCATTTCTATACAAGCTTTCCTCTACAGTTTTGCTACAAACAACTCTCTCACTAAATGAAAGAAAAATTCTTTTATATATATATATATCTCTATGTTGTGAAATAGCAATGAGCTTATTGATTGCTATTATATTTGCGTGATTCAAGTTGCTTGTTTTTCAATTGTCTATCCATTTTGTGACAAGCATGTCGTTTCCCGAGAATATCGAAAACCTAACGATGGACGCATTCTCCGTAAATATTCACCACCTCACTAGAATCGTGCGCACAGAAACTCACATGTTCACCTTTGTGATTTATTTAACGCACGCGCACGTAATCCGAGTCCATAACAGAAGTGGTGAAATCTTAATTAGGAGATTGGAAACTAGCGTGCATTTTTAAACAAAGTAGAGCGGCAAAAAGATCGATTTCAAAAGTAAAACAAATGCCTCCTAGAGATGAATGACCAGGACTCATGTCTCGTTATTTTTACAAACTTAATTTTTGACGAACATTTTTGCACGACTATACTACGATTCCGACGACTTTCAAAATGTGTAAAAATGATTTTGTCATACATCAGCCTCAAACTTTCCTCAACCTCTTGAGGATTAATCTAGGTCTTAATGGATACGTAAATGCTTAAGCCCTAAAACAAGCCTAAGAGGCCTAAGATCAACACTCATATTAATCTCCTTGTCTCTTTATTTCCAAGACTTAATTTTTTTCTTTAGATAAGGCCTAGAACTTAAGTAATCTCCATAATCAAGTGCTATTGACTATCATTTTTGTTCTTGAATGTTGCTCCTTTTTGACATTTAAACTCTCTCCTCTTTTCCTCTTCATGAATGATATGCAATCAAAATTCTCAAAATTTTCCTCCCCTTTCTCCAATTTTTTGTTCTTTTTCAATTTTTTATTTTATTTTATCAATTTTTAAATATGTATATTTTTTGTGAGAACCCCACAGAGAATTGAATTTCCATCTATTTGCACTTTAACACAGCCCCATGCTTAAGTTTTGCAATGTCCTCATTCTAAACCGGAGGGTATGAAATCAGTTTGGTTCAAGGATTAGAACATGATCAAAGGGTGGGTGGACAAGTCAGGATGACTGTTGCAGATGATTTCAAGCTTTGATAGAAGTACCAAAGGTGGAGCCGGCTATTCTAACATTGAACTCAAAAGTACAATAGGAGTGTAGCTCAAAAGATGATCAGAAGGGTCTCAGGTGTTTGGAATGACAGGTTGCCTCCCGTTAACCGCTAAATTCAATGCCTTCAGCTGAGCAAAAAGTGGTTAAGGAGAAGGGGTGGTCAAATTAGAGGAGTGTTGTAGAATAAGCACCTTGATCGAAAGCCTGGTTGGTCCAACTAGGTGCTTGTTCAGATGTACAGGCTGAAGATGCAGCCCAAGTCCAATTAGTCTGGTGGGTTGATGGATGTGAATCAAAAGATACGAAGCCCACTAGATACTTTGTGGCTCAAATGGATGTGGAAATGAAAATTTAGGGTTTGGCTGAGTCGGTTCAACCTAGTCAGAGCAAGGATCCTCAAAAGAAAGCGAAGCTGTAGAGGATGTAAGAACCCTACTGATAGTATCAGAAAAGGATGACAAGTGATTATCTATCTGATCACCATTCAAAACCCGATCAAAGGATGGAAGAGAATCATATGCAACTGGATCAAAGAGAGGTGAATCAAAGTAGAAGTTGATTCTGGAGGTGGGTTGCGGTTGGGAATGGGTTTTGGAAGGCTCTTTATGTGGATTAGAAGATGTGGCTTTTATGAGATCTATGTGAATTGTGGAATCCTCTTGAAAAGATTCAAAGGTAGGTTCTATTGTTCGCTTGAAATTAGGTTTTAAATTGTTGTGCTGTAGTATAGTTGAAATCATGCGAAAAATAGATAAAATTTATACTCGAAAAAGTTTGAGGTTGTTCGTTGGGAGCAAGTAGGAATTCAGTTCTCAAAATTGCAATTTAAAACAACAGAGATAAGAAATTATGATCTGAAATTGATTAAAAATGATGTAGCAATAAGATCAAGTGTCAGACTGCAAAAAAAAAAAGAGTAAAATGGTGATTTGAATCACCAATTACTCCCTACAATAATGGCAAGTGGAACTCAATAGCTTATGAATGAAATAAACTGAAGTCAACCATCTAATTATTCAATCAGACGTCATAAACATCTGATGGACAGTGCTTTTCTATGCTTCTTCTTTCTTGGATTTCTTCTTCTTTTCATCTTCTCTGGTTTTCCTTCTTCTCCTTCATAGACTCTTCTTCTGTTGCGGCTCTTCTTCTCTTCCTCTTCTTTTGCTGCTTTCTCTTCCTTCTCTTTCTTTCTCTGCTCTTCTTACTCTTCTTCTTCACACAGAAGGGGAAGGGTCTTTAGATTTTGGTTAAGTGTTAGCCAATTCTTCTCAAAGAAAAACCCCTTGCCCAGCGCTCTCTCTCTCTCTCTTTCTCTCCTTGGGTTTCCTCCTTTATTCCACCTTCACAAGGCCATGCACAATACCGGGTATTTGAGTAATCAGACCTAGAGTGCACCTGGGTCCAGGGCTACAGGCGTGGGTCGTAGGCGAGTGTATAGGGCTTAGGCAGGTTATCGGGTATGCACCAGGTCCGCGAGGAGCGTGTCGTGGACGAGGCAAGTGAGGGGTGTGAGGGACCTCACCCCTTGTGATTTGAGGCGATAAGCCTCTACCACTTTTTCCTCTTATGCGGTAGTGGTTGCTCCAAATCTTCCAAGGTGGGACTATGTTGTCCCCCTTCTCTTTGCGCACGAGTGTAGTGGAACTCTTCCTCAATTGGGTCAGCTGCTGAGGGTATCTCCATCAATTGGAGACCTGGGCTTGTGCGTGTGACGAATTCGTGTAGCCTGGAGCTAAGACCTAGAGTGAAGGCACCCTAGAGCAAGCTTGGTGCTTTCTTGAAGCTTGGCTTTAATGGCGGAGGGGATGGTACCTGAAATCACAAATAAGGCCTTTCGGCTATGTCAGAATGTTCAAGAACGATTGCTGGAGCACGGCGAACTTGCTGAGCGGCTCGACGTGGCGTGTGCGTGAGTGATGAGGCCTGCCAACCTCATGGAGAGTGGCCGGATGTGGGTTTGTTCGGCGGGGCTTTCAGAGGGGAAATCGTCCTAACAAAGTTAGGGCTTTTGCTCCGGAGGTCAAGGCTGAGGTGTGGAGTGCAGGAGTGACTGGGTTGGAAGTGTGTGGAAGCCACTAGGGCTCGCCGAAGTTCTGCTGGAGAGATGGAAGATGGAGTCGCAAATGGTTGTACGGTGGTCGGAGTGTTGTGTTTGATATGCTGGCGTGATGAGGAGAAGTTGAGGAGTCGATTGAGAGTGGTAGTGGACGAAGGGGAGAGGAGACGGTGCCGGTTGTAGTTTGGCCGATGCCGGAGAAGGAAGCTGCTCCGGTGGATAGGAAATGGCAAGGAAGACGATGAAGGGGGTGTCGACTGGTACGGCTTGACGTAGAAGAAGGTGGGGGAGATAGCTCCACCACCGGTATTGCAAATGGAGGAAGAACGGAGGTAGGGTGGGTCGCCAGACGTCAAGGAATAATTCGGCCAAGAGAGTGGAGAGGAATTAGAGGTGTTCAAGGCCAAATTCGAGCGTGGGGAGAACAGTTTGATCTGGAGGTCTTTTTATAGGCCATCAGAGGGTGATTAAAGCTTGGAAAGCAAGCTTCCCAAGCTCAGAAGGTCGCCAGAGTTGGAAACTGAAATTTCAAATGATTCGCATTAGGGTTTGGGCAAGACTTGAAGCCCAAGATGTGGCTCAAATGGAAAGCAACTTCGTCAAGAATCTGGCTATCTATTTTGGAACTGATTGATTGAGAATCGAGTGAGAAATCCTTGTTCAATCTTGACGGTGAAGCTCAAAGTTGCCTTTAATGGTGCTAGGGACCTATTTGTGTAAGATGATGATAAAATTAGGGGCCCTTTTGCATGGATTTTGAAAGATAAGGGCATATATGTGATCAGACAGGATCAACTTGCAAACTAGGTCAAGACAATCTCAAATTGGGCCCAAATTTTGGTACAAACCTAATTTAGACCTACGGAATCAAATGGTGAAGTTGGATTTTGGTTTTGACCACATTTGACTAGGTAATTTATGTAAAAACCTAAAATAGGGCAAATGTCTATCTGAGATTTTGTTTTGAGTCAAGACGGGTTCTGATGGTCAAATTGAAGGTACCAAACCTTAGAGAATATTTTTCTATGAATTTTAGAGGGTTTAGGTAAATTTTATCCTGACCAGAACCTCACTTAATTAAGCGGATCTATTTTTAGGGTTTCAAAAGTCATTTAATTCTCAAAACACGTGAAAACCCTTTTTGTCTATTATAACACACTTGTTAGCCTTTTACTACCATTTGACCCTTAATTAACCCCTGAGAAAACCCGTGGTCATTCTGCATTCAAGATATGATGGTAAAATTATAATTTTAACCTTGATTTCTTGTCTTTCTCTCAAAATGACTATGCAATGAATTACAGTCCTCTAGCGGTTATGTAGGGGCATTTACTGACTTAATCAGATCAAATTGAGCTAGTTATGGCTCATGATGGTGTTCCCATCATATCCCCATGCCTAGCTTTTGCTAATCCCTTAGCAAAATTTCAAGGAATTTAACTCAAATTCTAAACCAAATGTCTTTTTATGCCCAGAACTTTGATGCGTGCTTTCTTTTGTTGATTAGATCAGAATGCCGATGGTAGGTCTAAAGGTACTCAAGTACGAACCAAGATCCGGACCTGACCAGCTCTAGCCTAAGTCCGTTGCGAAGGTTTCTAAGGCCCATAGGAACTAACCTAAGGTTCGTTGAACTCCGCGGTTAAAGCACTCGTGCTTGTAACATGTTTTAGCCCAGGTTCAGTTTGCAGTGTGTTTTTGTAAGAGAGAGACAGAGGAGTTTTTTTCTTTATTTTTGGAGATTTTTCCCTCTCTTTTCTTTTTATTTCTAGCATCAGATTAGCTTTACAACACTGTCTGTATCGGATTCCTAGTTCCTACCATCAATCCTCGCAGGGTCCCTGGCAATCGATGCTTTGAGATAGCACCACCCATGGCAACCCCCATAACCCTGGATTTTGAGATTTTGAGATTTCGAGATAATCCTGCTCATGGCATTCTGTAGCTAAATCTAGACCTGGCAATCGACATTTCGTGATAATGCTGCCCATGACATTTGAACTAGCACAAGGTGCTTACATGCCCCCAATAGGATATTTAGATATCATAGGAGACAAGCACCGAGGAGACGATATGTTATTGCACATCTTCGAGGGGAATTTCCCGCCTCTCCGCACTAGGAACTTGTCCAAATCAACTTGTGTTGATCAGCTGCTCCTAATCTAGGTAGCTTTTTCAGAATAGATTTAACGCATTTGGTTGATTTTGATAATTAAGCGCACTGAACCATACTGTGTGTGGACAGGGGTGCTTAGGTTACTGAGTCTCGCAAACCAGAGGTCAGTTAACGAGGTTGAATAATCCCTAAGCCTTAGACCTAATACTTCAGCTTCGCGTTTTCCCCAACCTCTTGGGGACTATCCAGATCTTAAAGAATACTTGAATTTTTAAGCCTAGAATCACAACCTAAGAGGCCTAAGATCAATATTCATACTAATCTCTTTTTGTCTCTTAATACTTTTTGTCTTTCATTTTCTTTCTTTTTGATTTGGTCTAGAACTAAGTTAATTCCTTAATCTTTTACTAATGACTATCTCTTTTTTCCTTTTCAAATTATGCTCCTTTTTGACATTTATATCATCTCCCCTTTTTCTCCACAAAAATGATATGCAATCAATTCACTCAAAATTTCCTCCCTTCCCCTATTTTTGTTCTTTTTCAATTTTTTACTTTTTTGGTTTTTGGAATATGTGATTTTTTTTATGAAACCCTTTCTTGTGAAGTGATTCCATAGTGTTTTGCACTTTAATACCCCCCATGCCTATGATTTGCAATGTCCTCATTGTAAATTAGGTGGGTTTGAGCTTAGCTTAGATCGTACATTAGAACAGATTTTGGGTGGGTGGACAGGTCAGGGTGTTGTTGCATACGATTTCAAGCTTGGGTACGGGTACTAGAGGTGGAGTTGGCTATTCTAGTGGACGAACCCTAAAGTGCAATATGAATTCAGCATAAGATGTGTCAAGAAGGGTTTTGAGTTTTTCAAAAAGATGATGGGTTGTCTCCCATTAAGCATTGAGTTTAACTCCATCAGCTGGGCGCAATGAGCTCAAGGAGAATGGAGATCAAAAGATACCTCAGCCCTGTTTGTATCGGTGAGTTCAATGAACAGCTTAAGTCTCTGACCGTTCACGACAAAAGTTTTTGAATCATGACTGAGTTGGCTGATTTCAACAGCTCCATTTCCAAAGATTCGTCTGATAAGATATGGTCCAATCCACTTTGATCTGAGTTTTCCTGAGAACAATTTTAGTTTGGCATCAAGGAGTAGGACTTTCTGATTAGGGTGAAAGATCTTTATGGATATATGCTTGTCGTGAAAGGCCTTAACCTGCTCTTTGTAAATTCGTGAGTTCTCATATGCATCATTTCATAATTCATCGATCTCGATCATTTGAAGCTTTCTGTGGGTTCCTACCTTAGAAAGATCTAGATTACACTTCCATACAGCCCAATAGGCTTTGTGCTCCAACTCGACGGGGACGTGACATGCCTTCCCGTACACCAATCTGAAAGGAGACATGCCCAATTAGGTTTTCTGGGTGGTCTTATAGGCTCACAAGACTTCCAGAAGTCGAGATGACCAATCTTTCCTGTTAGGTTGGAGAGTGACCTGAAGGATTTTCTTGATCTCCCGATTCAATAGCTCAGCTAGACCATTGGTTTGGAGGTGATAAGGAGTAGAGATTCGGTGCGACACCCCGTATTTGGTCATCAGTGATATGAACTGAGCATTTGTGAAATGGGTCCCTCCATCAGAGATAATGGCACGTGGAATCCTGAACTGAGAAAAGATGTTCTGATGAATGAATTTGATTACCACGTTATGATCATTTGTTTGGGTCGGAATGGCTTCAATCCATTTGGACACATAGTTAACAGTGAGAAGAATGTATTCGAAGCCATCCGAAATAGGGAAGGGTTCCATGAAATCAATCCCCCAGATGTCAAAGATTTTGTATATGAGAATTGGCTATAAAGGCATCATATCGCGGTGGCTCATGTTGCCCAAGGTATAGCAACGACTGCATGCCTTACAGTGATCGTATGCGTCTTTGAAAATCATGGGCTAATAAAAGCTGCACTGGAGGACTTTTGCTGTGGTTTTATGTCTGGAAAAATGTTTGCCGCAGGCCTGGCCATGGCAGAAGGACAAAATATCTTGAATTTCTACTTCTGGGATGCACCATCTAATGATTTGATCAACACCAATGCGGAAGAGGTACAGGTCTTCCCAAATGTAGTACTTGGCATCGGAAAGCAATTTGTCTTTCTTGGCCTTTGGCCAATCGGACGGGATCTGATCTAATGCCAAGTAGTTCACCAAATCAGCAAACCAAGGAAGTCTCGTACAAATAGTCAGGAGGTGCTCATCAGGAAAATGTTCTGTGATGGGTCCAGAAGGGTCCGTACTGTCAAAAGGAAGGCAGGATAAGTGGTCAGCTACCACATTCTGCTTTCCTGCTTTATCGCGAATCTCGAGATAAAATTCTTGCAATAGCAAGATCTAGCGGATTAGTCGAGGTTTCACATCCTTCTTCGCCAAAAGGTGCCTCATTGCAGTGTGATCTAAGTATATGATAACACGAGAACCCAAAAGATATGATCTAAATTTTTCCAGGGCAAATACTATGGCTAGCAGCTCTTTCTCAGTAACTGTGTAGTTACGCTGAGTCTCGTCAAGTGTCTTGCTAGCGTGGTAGATGACCATGGGTTTCCCATCTTTTTCTATCCATGCACCGCACCTACAGCATAATTAGATGCATTACACATGATCTCAAAGGGTTGAGACCAATCAGGGGATTGCAGGATAGGTGCTTGGGTAACTCGATCACATAGGATCTCAAATGCTTGAGTGCACTCCTTGGAGATTTCAAAGGGGACATCCTTTGATAGAAGATTAGTCAGGGGGCACATGATTTTCAAGAAATCGAGAATGAATCGACGGTAAAAACCGAGATGCCCCAAGAAGGATTGGATGTCTTTGATCGGGCTAGGCATAGGGAGTTTGGAAATCAGATTCACGTTGGCTCGATCAACCTGGATGCCTTTTTTAGAGATGAGATGTCCTAGGACAATTCCCTCAGGTACCATGAAGTGGCTCTTTACCCAGGAAAGAACCAAGTTCACGTCGATGCACCTCTTGAGGATTTGGACCAGGTGTAGGAGGCAATCATCAAATTATTCACCAAATAGCAAGAAGTTGTCCATGAAGACTTCAAGGTATTCACCTACCATATCTGAGAATATGGCAGGCATGCACCGCTGAAAAGTAGCGGGTGCATTGCAAAAATCGAATGGCATCCTTCGAAATGCTTATGTTTCGAAGGGGCAGGTGAAGGTGGTCTTCTCTTGGTCCTCGGGATGGATTGTGACCTGATTGTATCTGGGGTACCCATCCAAAAAGCAAAAGAATCGATTTCCCGCTAGTTTCTCAAGGATCTGATCAATGAACGGTAGTGGGAAATGATCCTTCTTTGTGGAGGAATTGAGCCTTTTGTAATCAATGCAGACTCTCCATGAGTTCGCTATACGGGTCGGTATGGTTTCTCTGATTTTAGTCCTGATGATGTTGTGCCCTACCTTTTGAGGCACAACTTGGAATGGACTCACCCACCGACTGTCGGAGATCGGGTAGATGATCCTTGCATCTAACCATTTGATGATCTCCTTTTTCACGACATCCTGCAGATTTGGATTCAGGCATCTCTGCATTTCACAGGATGGTCGTGAGCCCTCTTCAGTGTAGATGTGATGTGTGTAGTATGAGGGGCTGATACCAGTCAAATCATCGAGAGTCCATCCAATGGCTCTCCAATGCTGCTAGAGAATAGAAATCAGGCGTGTTTCCTAATCAGGTGTGAGTTGGGAGTTGATAATTATAGGAAACTTCTGATTGGAACCCAAAAGGAAGTTTTTAAGATGATCGGGAAGAGGCTTTAATTCCATAACTGGGTTGTTAGCAGCAGCAAGTGGTTCAAGGTGGATGTCGGGAGCAAAGGAAGGAGCTATGGATGTGTCTAAGTTGGGTTTAGACTCCTCTAATTGTAGGTTTTGATCTTCTTGTGGTTGATCAGAAATAGTCGGGTTTTCCTTGGTACATAGGTCGTCAACCACAGCCTCGATATCATAAATTTGTTCCTTAACTCCATAATTAATTCCTTGTTGGGCCTTAAAGATGTCGATCTTTAGTGTCTTGCTCCCAAATTTTAATTCAATTTGGCCCTCCTTGCAATTTATATTGGCCCTAGCAGTGGCCAGAAAGGGTCTCCCTAGCATGATCGGTGTATTCTTCACATTCTCAGGAGCATCCGTGTCTAAGACAATGAAATCCACTGGAAAATAGAAGTCATGTACCCTAACTATGACATCCTTGAGAATTCCTTTTGGTGACTTAATAGGTTGGTCAACTAATTACAAAGTCATTTTTGTCGATTTAAGCTCAGATTCCTCGAAGTAGTCTAGTAGGGATGTAGGTATCAAATTTATGAAAGCTCCTAAGTCCAATAAAGCTCGGTCAAATTGTATATCACCGATTGCACAGGGGATCAGAGGGGCGCCTGGGCACAGGTGAATATCTAATGGAGGCCTCAAGGATGGTCTTAAGGACCTCCTCCCAAACATGCATCGATGGATTAGATAAGAGATAGAATGTGATGGACCCAATCAAGAACCCAAAAAAAATTTTTGGATGACTATGGAGGTTCAGGGCAGATGATACCCCCTAGTCAGAAAGCCGTCCACTTGAGAATTACCTGGGCAGCCGAGGAGAGTTCCGCAGAGACCCCTACACGGTAGAATGTCCCCACGAGTTACAAGGTTTTCCCCACCCGACCTCTCTTGTCACTGATGTTCCAAGTAGACCAGAATGGGGACTTGACCTCTTAAGTCTACCAGTTTTAATTAAGAGCAGGGGTGCTTATGCTTTCACTTGAACTTTTAAGATGTTTTTGTGCAAAGTGACCTAATTTGAAGATTGATTAACCCAACAAGGTGGGTTAACTTCACCTGTATTATCCTTTAAGAAATTTAGGTCCCTCTTTCAGTGTTCAAATGAATTTAAGAGCCTGATTTTAGGGTTTTGCTTGAATAGATCAATTCAATCAAGGCTTAGACTTACAATGTTTGGAAAGATCAATTCTTGATTAAGCAAGTGTGTCTCTAAAACACTAAACTAGAATCCTTAATTGGCTCTGATTTGGTCCAATTTAATTTATCCAAATGTGGTACCTAGGGCTCAAACAAGAATGTGATAGCTCTAAATACCTTAAGCTTCAAGTAGGTGCACAAATCAGAGTTTGAATGTTGTCTAAATAGAATGTATCAAATCAGGCAACTTGATGATTAATCCAAGAATATAATGCAAGTAGCCCTAAATGATTTTTTCCTTTTTGAGCTTTTTCAGAATCAAGGGCATAGAAGAAGGTAGATGGAGTGTACCTGCCCCTGGAGTGGTTGATGTGCGGCT
Source organism: Thalassia testudinum (assembly GCA_037157565.1). NCBI lineage: Eukaryota > Viridiplantae > Streptophyta > Magnoliopsida > Alismatales > Hydrocharitaceae > Thalassia > Thalassia testudinum. The sequence goes on from JAZHRO010000036.1 coordinate 63,838,212, forward strand.
GATCTTCTTTCAATGAGTCCCCCTAAAACATATCACAACCAAAAGAGATGTAGCAAGTTAGTACCCAATCTGATATTGCAATCAAGAGATCTGAATTGCATGTTGCTCCCTGGCAATGGCACCAAAATGTTGTTCGCTTGAAATTAGGTCTTAAATCATTGTGTTGCAGTATAGTTGAAATCTCACCAAAAATAGATAAAATTTATACTCGAAAAGGTCTGAGGTCATTCGCTGGGAGCAAGTAGGAATTCAGTTCTCAAAATTGCAATTTAAAACAATAGAGATAAGAAATTATGATATTAAATTGATTGAAAATAATGTAGCAATAAGATCAAGTGTCAAACTGCAAAAAGAATGGAGTAAAATGGTGATTTGAATCACCAATTACTCCCTACAATAATGGCAAGTGGAACTCAATAGCTTATGAATGAAATAAACTCAAGTTAGTCATCTGATTATTCACTTAGATGTCATAAACATCTGATGAACAGTGCTTTTCTTTGCTTTTTCTTTCTCTCATTTCTTCTTTTCTTCTCTGGTTTTCCTTCTTCTCCTTCATAGACTCTTCTTTTGTTGCAGCTCTTCTTCTCTTCCTCTTCATTTGCTACTTTCTCTTCCTTCTCTTTCTTTCTCTGCTCTTCTTACTCTTCTTCTCGCAGAGGGGGAAGAGTCTTCAGATTTTGACTAAGTGTTGGTCAATTCTTCTCAGAGCAAAACCCCCTGCCCCGCGTTCTCTCTCTCTTTCTCTCCTTGGGTTTCCTCCTTTATTCCGCCTTCACAAGGCCATGCACAGTACCAGGTATTCGGGTAATAAGACCTAAAGCGCACCTGGGTCCAGAGCCGAGAAGTGTATAGGGCTTAGGCGAGTTATTGGGTATGCACCAAGTTTGCGTAGAGCGTGTCGCGGATGAGGCACGTGAGGGTGTGAGGGACCTCACCCCTTGTGATTTGAGGCAATAAGCCTCTATCACTTTTTCCTCTTATGCGGTAGCAGTTGCTCTAAATCTTCCGAGGTGGGACTATGTTGTCCCCCTTCTCTTCGTGCATAGCTACAATGGAACTCTTCCTCAAATGGGTCAGTTGCTAAGGATATCTCCCTTAATTGGAGACCTGGGCTTGTGCATGTGATAAATCCGTGCAGCCTGGAGCTATGACCTAGAGTGAAGGAACCCTAGAGCAAGCTTAAAGCTTGCTTGAAGCTCGACTTTAATGGAGGAGGCGGATGGTACCTGAAATCACAAATAAGGCCTTTCGGTAGCATCAAAACATTTAGGAATGATTGCCGGAGCACGGCGAACTTGCTGAGGGGGTTGGCGTGGCGTGTGCGTGAGTGATGAGGCCTATTGACCTCGTGGAGAGTAGCCGAATGTGGGTTTATTCGGTGGGGCATTTAGAGGAGCAATCATTCTAACAAAATTAGGGCTTTTGCTCTTGAGGTCGAGGTGAAGGTGTGGAGTGCAGGAGCGGCCAGGTTGGCGGTGTGTGGAAGCTGCTAGGGCTCACCGAAGTTCTACTAGAGAGATGGAAGACAGAGTCGCAAACAGTTGTACAGGGGTCGGAGCGGTGTGTTGGATATGATGGCATGATGAGGATAAGTTGAGGAGTCAGTTGAGAGCGGTAGTGGATGAAGGGGAGAGGAGATGGCATCGGTTGAGGTATGGCCGACGCCCAAGAAGGAAGCTGCTTCGATGGATAGGAAATGGCGAGGAAGACGGCAAAGGGGACATCGGCTGGTGCGGCTCGAGGTGGAAGAAGATGGGAGAGATAGCTCCACCATTGGTATTGCGAACAAAGGAAGAACAGAGGCAGGGAGGGTCGCTGGACGTTGAGTAGCAATTTGGCCAAGAAAGAGGAGAGGAATTGGAGGTGTTCAAGGCCAAATTCAAGCATAGGGAGAATGGTTTGATCTAGAGGTCTTTTTATGGGCCATCAGAGGGCAATTAGAGCTTAGGAAGCAAGCTTCCCAAGCTCAGAAGGTCGTCGAAGTTAGAAACCCAAATTTCAAATGATTCGTATTAGGGTTTGGGCAAGACTTGGAGCCCAAGATGTGACTCAAATGGAAGGCAACTTCGTTAAGAATCTGGGTATCTATTTTGGAACTGATTGATTGAGAATCGAGCGAGAAATCCTTGTTCGATCTCGACGGTGAAGCTCAAAGTTGCCTTTAATGGCTCTAGGGACCTATTTGTAAAGATGATGACAAAATTAGCGGCCATTTTGTAAGGATTTTGAAAGTTAAGGGCATATATGTGATCAGACAAGACCAAGTTGCAAACTAGGTCAAGACAATCTCAGATTAGGCCCAAATTTTGGTAAAAACCTAATTTAGACCTGAGGAATCCAATGGTGAAGTTGGATTTTGGTTTTGACCACGTTTGACTAGGTAATTTATGTAAAAACCTAAATTAAGGTAAATGTCTGTCTGAGATTCTATTTTGGGTCAAGACAAGTTCTGATGGTCAAATTGAAGGTACTAAACCTTAGAGAATATTTTTCTATGAATTTTAGAGGGTTTAGGTAAATTTTATCCTGACCAGAATCTTAGTTAATTAAGTGGGTCTATTTTTAGGGTTTCAAAAGTCATTTAATTCTCAAAACACATGAAAACCCTTTTTTGTCTGTTCTAACACACTTGTTAGCCTTTTACTACCATTTGACCCTTAATTAACCCCTGAGAAAACCCGTGGTTATTTTGAATTCAAGATATGATAGTAAAATTGAAGTTTTAACCCTAATTTCTTGTCTTTCTCTCAGAATGACTAGGCAATGAATTATAGCCCTCTGGCGGTTATGTAGGAGCATTTACTGACTCAATCAGATCAAATTAAGCTAGGTATGGCTAATGATGGTGTTCCCATCAGGTTCAGAGGGTCCTCATAAGGTTCATCAAAATCAAAGGTAAATGCTTGGAGAGTGCTTATAGGATCATGGAAATCTGAGTCAATAAAAGATTCGAATTCTGGATTGTAGACACTCTTGGCACTTACTGTTTTTGATTCCTGCAGATCATAAAAGAATGATTCCATCTCAATGGAACATAATTTTGAATCAACGATCTCGAGATTAGGGACCTAAAAGTCAGCATCGAAGAACGAGTCATGGATGTTGAGGTCATAAATTGGTTCATATTTGTCAGGAAACAGAGGATCTCTGAAATCATAGTAGGATTCGAAATCATCAAAGTATTTGCGATGATCGTGTTCTGAACCTAATTCTAGATCAGAATTTCCACCATAAAATGAATCAAAATGTGTAACATCAGCAACCTGACTTGGATCTAACCTAATTTCAATTTATGAGCTCAAAATGGTGTCCTTATTAGGCATGGGCTCAAGTTCTTGGTTCCTAGGATAGACCCAGTCGAATCCCAACTCTTCCAACCCCTAGATTTCTGTATCATAAATTGGTTTGACTTAGACACCTGATGAGTATTACAAAACCTCAGATCCTTTTAGAAGCATTCAGTTTAATGTGTTAGAGACAAAAACCCTCATTGTGAACTATGCCCATCTTTTGTTGACAAAAAAGATAAGTGGTTCAGCCTGAGATGCCCTCATATCAAAATTCAGTGAATTATGGGAATTACATAGCACAGAGAGCGTAGAATGTTTTACAAATCCACCACTCTAGGAAATACACCAAGGTGACATTGAGAAAAGTGGAATATGTTAAATTTTTTGCAACAAGACATTGATAAAAAATATCCATATCTCCACTTAGAAACTGATGATGAATCTTGGAACAATGTTGAGGATCAATGTGATTTTCCAGAGCCCAGGTTTGAAAATAGAGGTTGTTATGAACCCTTGACCCAAATGGAACCAGATTCAGACTTTGTGTAGAATGACATACATGATCAAAATGTGGGTTGGGTGGATCTAGTTACAGGTGTTCCCGATCATGAACCATCCATAGGTAACTATGAAACTGGTCTATCATTCCTAGATTGTCCAAACACCTATGATGAAATGGACTCAGAACCTCTTGAGGATGTAACTCTCGCACCTTATCCTATTAAGGTAGTTCTCGAGAGTGATTCTGACATTCCAGTAAAACCAACTCAAGATTCTAGCGACTTAATTCCTTCACCTAGCCTAGAATCTATATCTGAGCATATTTGGGATGATCATGAGGCCCCATGTGATGAGAATCATTCGTTACAGTTGAACTATGATTTTGGGCCAATAATTGATGATCATACCTCTCTAGACTCCTCAAAAGAATGAATTGATCTTCTTAAGTCACATCAATTTACGATATAGAAACAGAGGAGTTGGAAGAGTTGGGATTTAAATGGATCTACTGATGAGAGCCTCATCATGAGCCATAACTAGCTCATTTTGACCCAATAAATAAGATAAAAGCTCCTACATAACCTAGAAGAAGGCCTAAATGAAGGAATAAGTGCTCTGAGAAGAAAACATGAATTAAAGGTTAAAACTGCAATTTTACCATTGCAGTGCATAAACGGGATTTCTCAGAGGAAAAACATAGGTAAAATGGTCTAAATAAGATAAAAAGTGGGTTGAGTCAATCAGAAATGGGTTCATGTGCAATTTAGGAATTAAATGACATTTGGTAACCCTAAAATAGACCTGCTTAAATTAACAAGGTTCCGGTCAGAATAAAAATCAAGTAAACCCTCTAAAAATCATGTAAAAATATCCTCTAGGGTTTAGAACACTTAATTTGGCCTTTGGAACCCAGTTTGACCTAGATTAGGGTCCTAGCTCATCAATTAACCTAATTTGGGTTTTTACGCAAAATATCTAGTCAAACGGGGTCAAACCTAAAATCCAACTTCACCATTGGATTCCTTAGGTCCAAATTAGGTTTGTACCAAAATTTGGACCTAAGGGGAGGTCATCTTGACCTACTTTGCAATTTAGTACACCCAAATCACAATTTGGCCCCTATCTTTTGAAAATCATTGCAGAGAGCCCGCTAATTTCCTTGCCACCTTTGCAATCAAGTCCTGCTGCCATTGTTAGGGCAGAACTGACCTCCAGTGAGGTTTAGAGTGGGAATACTCTCTGATTCCTCAGAGACCCCCTCCCAGAAATGGAAGGGGGATTCTCTAAGGAATTCCCTTCCATCTAAGGCCAATCACGATCTTTGTTGTGAACCCAATCTCTCGTGTGAACGCACGAGGGATTTGGGTATCCACCCTCTTTCCTTCTCCGGCGAACTGGCGGAGATAATTGCGCAGCCCTCCGCACACTAGAAAGTTCGGCCAGCACCTATAAAAGGATCTCCAAACCTGGCCGCTAATCTGTAGACTTGTTTTGGCGAAGATTCCCCCAAATTTTCCTCTCTTCCATCTCCGGCCAAGAAACCTGCAAGCTCCGGTGACCTCCTCCCCTCCTTCTCGTCGCTCTGCTGCTATACCAGCAGCAAAGTCCACTTTGCCTCTTTCTCCTGCATCGCGCAGTACCAAGCGCGCGTTCTCCTGACCTCGTCCTTGTCGCCGCTCCCTCCCTCAGGGTTCTTCTCCGACGACGGCAGCTACGCGCCGTCCACTCCCCTGCCTCCCTCCCTTCCAGAACACTCCAGATACCTTCTCCATCTTCCCCTCTCTCTTTTCCCCCCTTTTATTTCATTTAATTACCCCGCAACCATCGCTGACCACCCTCATCTTCCACATCACCGACCGACCTCCGGCGAGTCGCCCCCATCATTCCGCCCCTCCACACAGCTCGCCAACCATCTCATAAGCTCCGCCTCACCACAAGGAACACTCTCCGCCCATCCACCATCCCTCTACGCCTCCACCACAGCCCCCCGAACTCACCCACACCTTCGGTCACAGGACGACCTAGGCCGTCCTGTGACCTGCATCATCGTGCACCACCTTCGTCGTGCCACGGCGAAGGTGCCTAACTGGTTTGATTAGGCCAATAGGCCGTATTTGTGTTTGACAGGATTTCAGCCTTGCCGCCATTAACGGTTGGAGCAGCTCCAAGCTTCTGCAGCTCCAGGCGTCATGTTCTCCAATCTTCAGGTGCAGCGTATTCGGGACAGTAGTGTGAAGCGTCTAAGTCCAGCAAGGAGGGCAACAACGTCCACAGCTGTGGCGATTGCACGAAGGCTCTGCGGGTGTGCGCGGGAGCGGGGCAGAAACAATAGTCCCACATCGGTGAAACGCGAAGCGCAGGTATACTTTAAATTATTTTTGTGATATTACCTCGTTTCCTCCGAACGCACAGGGGTGAGGTCCCTCACCTTATCCCATGCTCGCCTCATCCACGGTTTCACCTCGCGGATCTGGTGGGCTCCGACCTGACCCAACTTGAGCACTCCTCGCGCATCACCCACCTACCGGTGTGCCTGGTCCCGGGTGCGAAATCTGACCCGATTACCCGTGGCTCTGGGAGAGCGTCCTTGAGTGAATTTCAGAGAAAGAGAGGGACGTGCGGGTAGAGGGATAGAGTAGGCTTTGCTCTCCTATGTAGGCAGGCCGGGCGTTGAAGAAAGGAGACTTAGCTGCAAGGAAGAAGAAGTGAAGAAGCAGAAGAGGAGGCTGAGCGAAGAAGAGAAGAGAAGGAAGAAAGAAGGACTGCAGACAAAAAGAAGAAGAGGACAGAGGAGAAAGAAGTTCAAGGAAGAAGAAGACCTGTAGATCAGAAGAAAAGAAGAAGAAGGAACCTACGAAGAAGAAGAAGGCAGAAGAGAGAAGAGCAAGCAAACATCCGAGAAGGCCAAGGCAGAATCAAAATAGGAAGAAGAATGTTGCATTTAAGACTTCTGATATAGAAATCAGACGTCTAATCCTGCTATCTTTTAGCAATTCTTTTTATAACTCTCTCTCTTTAAATCAATTGTTCTTCATTTAAAAGTTGTATTCCTTAGTTTTAAAAGTACTGAGATTGCTCCCTGTGTTCGACCTTGGATACTCTAGTTTTTCGAGTAATAAAATTCTCTATTTGTTTGAATACTTTGTCGACTATATTACAACGTGACATTCTTTAAACACGATCGAGCGCGATTAAACATTTTGGCGCCGTTGCCGGGGAGCAACAGGCACTTTTAAAGCTTTTGATTACAACTTTTCTATCCAATATTTGACCTAACTCCTCTCTTTTGTTGTGCTCAAACAGGGAAAGCAAAAAGGAAGAAAGAGCAACTACACAACAGACACTCCAAGGAACAGGTAATTTCCATAAGCCCTCTCTCCTAACTCCCTCAAAACCTAAAAAAGAAAAAAAGAAAGAACAATCAACTTAGGGCTACCTGTTTCATATTTAGTAACTCATCAAGTTGCCTGATTTCCATTTCACCACATTTTTATCTGCTCATCCAACTAAGGTAACTAGGGCTAAAACTTTCTTGATTGAGCCCTAGGTACTAAATTCTGAGGCAACTAAATTGGACCCACTAGAGCCAATTTAAGGATTAAAAAGCTAGGGTTTTTAGAGACACACCTTATCTTAAACAAAGAAACAAATTTTTCCAAAAAAGAGGTGTGCCTAAACCTTGTTTGAAAAGATCTATACAAGAGGAACCCTAAGCAAATCAGGCTTTTAATCCATTTGAACATTAAAAGAAAGGACCTAAAAGCTCTTAAGGGAACAAGAGGTGAAGTTGATCCCTTGGGTCAACCAACCTTAAAATTAGGTCACTTTTTCACTCAAAATACCTAAAATTTCAAATGGAAAATTAAGCACCTTGATCTTAAAGTAAAAAAGGTAGACTTAAGAGGTCAAGGTCCCCATTCTGGTCTACCTGGAACCGAGTGACAAGAGAGGTCGGGTGGGGGAAACCCTGTAACTCGTGGGGATGCTCTACCATGTAGGGGTCTTTGCGGGACTCTCCCTCTCTGGCTGCCCAGGTATTTCTCAAGTGGATGACCTTTCTGACTAAGGGGTCCATCCGCCCCGAACCTCTATAGTCACCCAACAATTTTTGGGTGTCTTGATTGGGTCCAGCACCTTCTAATCTCATCACATCCTTCGGTGCATGTTCGATAGGAGGTCCTTAAGGCCACCCTTAAGACCTCCTTTAGAAATTCACTCTCGTCGAGGCCAAGCCTCGACGCCCTTGTTTGTGCAGCAACCCCTCCACATAAATCTTTCATCTGATTCAGACCCTGGTTCTCCTTCTTCTTCCATCATGGCACAACCCATTGAAGAGGAGAATAACCTTGAACACCAACTTCAACGCCTTAATGATCTCTTTCAGAACTTTGTAAACCCACTGCAGCGACCTATGATGCGAGATCACTATAATCCCGCTGCGGTGGCGATCGAACCTCGAGTACGAATCCCGATTGGAGGACCTGATTCTGAACTGAAGCCCAATATGATTCATGCCATACCAAAGTTTCACGGGCTTAACTTTGAGGATCCATTCCAACACATTAAACAACTCAAGCATCTGGCCCAGACCTTCGGGTCAGATGTACAAAATCGGGATATCCTGCTCACGAAAATGTTTTCGTTCTCCCTCTTGGACAAGGCCGCACATTGGTATCAAACTCAGACCCGTCCGATCAACACATGGGAGGAGCTTCAGTCCGAATTTTTGAAAAAATTCTTCCCCATTGGCCGAACGAATGCCTTGCGCCACCAGATCACTCATTTCACTCAACAACCGGGAGAACCTCTTCACGAAGCATGGGATCGATTCTTAGATCTCATGCGAAAGTGTCCCCATCACGGAGTTCCTAAGTGGGAACAAGTCCAATCTTTTTACCAGGGACTCCATGAAGATATTCGTTTATTCATCAATGCAACGTGCGGAGGAAACATCATGGGTCAACATGAGGACACGGTGTGGGAGATTCTCAAAAACATGTGCGAGAACTCCATAAATAATGACTCCATGGGTTATTCGACAGGACGAATGCCTGCGCATCGACGAATCTGAGAGGGACACATGAGATGCAGGACCTGTCCAATTCTGTCGACTTGGAATTGATGGCCAGTCGGTTGGACAAGGTTTCTATCATAGAAAAGAAGGTGGATGAGCTAACTCGACATTTGCAGCAAGCCACCTCTGTGCAAAACTCTTTTGCACGACCTCCTCTGGCAAGGGAAACTGTGCAAAACATATATCACCAATCTGCCAAGGGGATGGACCCATATCCACCCCCGTCTGCCTCTCAGACCGGAGTGACCTCTGATCCATTCTACTTGAGTTGGGGGAACTCTGAACCCTCGTATTCTGACTGTCCTGAGGAACTACCCATATCCACCCCCGTCTGCCTCTCAGACCGGAGTGACCTCTGATCCATTCTACTTGAGTTGGGGGAACTCTGATCCCTCGTATTCTGACTGTCCTGAGGTTCCTCAGAACTGCGAGGACCTCAACGACATCCAGAATAACCCATTCTCCAATACCTACAACCCTGGATGGTGAAATCATCCTAACTTTCAGTGGATGGGAAATTCTCAAAGACCACCATATCAACCCCGTCCACAAGGCCCTCATCCATATCAGCCGCCTCAGCCTCGACCCAATCCCACCTACCAATTCGGGCAAAACCAGGATCAACTAACTCTTATCCTTCAAACACTGGCTGACATTCAAAAGACAAATGAGGTAATGCAAAACAACACAAGGACGAGATCACAGAGGTTTGCAACCAACTGACCCAGATGGCAAATTCCCGCCAACCTGGCACCCTTCCCTCTCAACCTCTGCCCAACCCAAATAATGTGCTAACCCAGAAGCGCGTTATGAATCCAAATTCAGGCCAAACACATTTGATTTATCAGGCCCCTACTGCTCCATCGCCAGACGGGATGGAAGCTTCAACATCTTATGCGGGATTTCAGCAGCAGCCACCCCTCCTACCAAACCCAAACCAGAATCAGGCCGGATTAAACTCTATAACAACACGTAGTGGTAAAACAACCCAAGATCCACATCATCCAAACCACTCTAAACCTGATAATAGCCAAGACCCTAGGATAATTATCCAAGATACCACTGTCCCAGATAAAGAACCTGGACCTATCCTAGAGGAACCAACTAGGATCCCATTTCCTGACGCCTTGACCAAAGGAAAAAGGATAACTAAACCTGTGGCCCCTGAGGATGATCTGGTCAAGCTCTTTGAACAGGTCCAGATAAACATCCCATTGATGGATGCAATTCGCCACATACTGGCTTATGCAAGATTCTTGAAAGACATATGTACCCCTAAACGTAAGCCGCGAACCAAGGATGGGAATCCAATCGTACTGTCAGAGCAAGCCAGCTCTGTCATCTTCAGTAAACTCCCACCCAAGGCTAAAGACCCAGGAACTCCCTTGATTTCTTGTAAAATTGGTGAAACCCAATTTGATAGAGCCTTACTAGACCTAGGTGCCTCCATAAATTTAATACCTACATCCCTCCTCGACCACCTTGAAGAATCTGAACTTAAACCCACTGAGGTGACATTGCAGTTAGCCAATCGATCCATCAAGTCACCTAGAGGAATACTCGAGGATGTCATTGTTAGGGTACGAGATTTCTCTTTCCCAGTGGACTTCATAGTACTGGACATGGATGCACCTAGGAACCCAAGGGACACACCAATCATATTAGGGAGACCCTTTTTGGCCACTGCTAGGGCCAACATAAACTGCAAAGAGGGCCAGATAGAATTAAAATTTGGGAATCAAAACCTGAAGATTGACATTTTTAAGGCCCAATAAGGGATTAATTGCAGGATTATAGAGGAAATATGTGATATCAGAGCCATGGTTGATGAATTACATATAGAGGACAAACTAATTATCCCTGATCAACCACTAGAGAATCAAAAGCCGCTAACAGAGGAGTGCGAACATGATCTAGACACACCTATGACTCCTACCATTATTCCTGATACAAACCTCGAACCACCTGCTGCTGCTGACATTCCTGTCATGGAACTCAAGCCCCTTCCTGAACATCTGAAGTACGTGTTTTTGGATTCAAATCAGACGTTTCCTGTGATTACCAACTCTCGACTCACACCTGACTAGGAACTCCGTTTGATTTCTGTTCTCCAGCAACATCGTAGAGCCATTGGATGGACTCTCGATGATTTGACTGGTATAAGCCCTTCATACTGCACACATCGAATCTACACAGAAGAAGGCGCACAGCCTTCAAGAGAAATGCAAAGACGCTTAAACCCTAACCTACAGGAGGTCGTGAAAAAGGAGATCATAAAGTGGTTAGATGCAGGGATCATCTTCCCGATCAACGACAGTCGTTGGGTGAGTCCAATACAAGTGGTGCCCAAAAAGGCAGGACTTACCATTATCACGACTGAAGCCGGAGAAGTCATTCCTACCCGAATAGCTAACTCGTGGAGAGTCTGCATTGATTACAGAAGACTCAATTCCTCCACGAAGAAGGATCATTTCCCACTACCGTTTATTGATCAGATCCTCGAAAAACTAGTGGGAAATAGGTTCTTCTGCTTTCTTGACGGATACTCCTATAACAATCAGGTGGCAATCCATCCAGAGGACCAAGAAAAGACCACATTCACTTGCCCCTTCGGAACGTACGTGTTTTGAAGGATGCCATTTGGTCTCTGTAATGCACCTGCAACTTTTCAACGGTGCATGCTTGCCATATTCTCAGATATGGTAGGTGATTATCTGGAAGTCTTCATGGATGACTTTTCAGTTTTTGGAGAATCATTTGACGATTGCCTCCAACACTTGGTCCAAATACTCAGGCGGAGCATCGAGGTGAATTTGGTTCTTTCCTGGGAAAAGAGCCATTTCATGGTGCCTGAGGGAATTGTCCTGGGACATTTAATCTCAGAGAAAGGCATCCAAGTGGATCGAGCTAAGGTTAACCTGATTTCCAAGCTCCCTATGCCTAGCTCGATTAAGGACATCCAATCTTTTTTGGGGCACGTCGGTTTCTACCATCGATTTGTCCCTGATTTCTCCAAAATCGCGCGCCCCCTGACCAATCTTCTCTCCAAGGATGTGCCTTTCGAAATTTCCAAGGAATGCACTCAAGCATTTGAGGTCCTACGTGACCGAGTCACCCAAGCCCCGATCCTACAGTCCCCTGATTGGTCTCAACCCTTTGAGATCATGTGCGATGCATCTGACTTCGCTGTAGGAGTGGTTTTGGGGTAGAAAATTGATGGGAAACCTGTGGTCATTTACTACGACAGCAAAACACTGGATGAGGCTCAACGTAACTATACGGTTACTAAGAAAGAGCTACTGGCCGTAGTATTTGCCCTGGAAAAATTTAGATCATACCTTCTAGGTTCCCGTGTTATTATATACTCGGATCACACAGCTGTGAGGCATCTCCTTGCAAAGAAGGACGCGAAACCTCAATTAATCCGATGGATCTTGCTATTGCAAGAATTTGACCTTGAGATTCGTGACAAGGCGGGAAAGCAAAATGTGGTAGCTGATCACTTGTCCCGCCTTCCTTCAGAAATAATTGACCCTTCCGGACCTATTACAGAACATTTTCCTGATGAGAACCTCCTGACTATCAGTACAAGTCTTCCATGGTTCGCTGATATAGTTAATTACCTGCCATCACATCAAATTCCTTCCGATTGGCCGAAGGCCAAAAAGGACAAATTGCGTTCCGATGCCAAGTATTACCTATGGGAAGACCCGTATCTATTCCGCATTGGTGCTGATCAGATAATTCAATGGTGCATCGCGGAAGTGGAAATCAAAGACATACTCTCGTTCTGCCATGACCAAGCATGCGGTGGACATTTCTCAGGACATAAAATCGCATCAAAAGTCCTTCAGTGTGGCTTTTACTGGCCCACAATTTTCAAAGATGCATACGATCACTGTAAGGCATGTTCCCATTGGCAGACTCTGGGCAACATGAGCCATAGAGACTTGATGCCTCTACAGCCGATCTTGGTATGCGAAATTTTTGATATTTGGGGGATTGATTTCATGGGACCCTTCCCAATCTCGGATGGCTTCGAATACATCTTACTCGCAGTTGACTATGTTTCCAAGTGGATAGAAGCCATTCCAACCCGAACCAACAATCATAAAGTTGTTATAAAATTCATTCATCAAAACATTTTCTCAAGGTTTGGGATCCCACGTGCTATAATTTCCAACGGAGGGACCCATTTCACAAACACTCAGTTCAGGTCATTGATGACCAAATACGGGGTGTCACATCGAATCTCTACTACTTACCACCCCCAAACTAATGGTCTAGCTGAGCTATCTAACCGAGAGATCAAGAAGATCCTTCAGGTTACTGTTCGACCTGACAGAAAAGATTGGTCTTCTCGGCTTCTGGAAGCATTGTGGGCCTATAGGACCGCCCACAAGACCCAATTAGGAATGTCTCCCTTCAGACTAGTGTATGGGAAGGCATGTCACCTCCTCGTCGAGTTGGAGCATAAAGCCTATTGGGTAGTACGGGCCTGTAATCTAGATCTTTCTAAGGCTGAAACCCGCAGAAGACTTCAAATGAGTGAGATCGATGAATTACGCCACGATGCATATGAAAACTCGCGAATTTACAAAGAGCGGGTTAAAGCTTTTCACGACAAACACATTTCTAGAAAGGTCTTTCATCCTGGTCAAAAGGTTTTACTCTTTGATGCCCGACTTAAATTATTCCCAGGAAAGCTAAGATCTAAGTGGGTCGGACCCTACCTAGTCCGACGAATCTTCGGAAATAGAGCCATTGAAATCAGCCCACTCAGCCACGATTCTGAACCCTTTGTCGTGAACGGTCAGAGACTCAAGCCGTTCATTGACATGACCGATATAGATTTGGCTGAGTCATCCTTTACCCTCCATTCCTCTTGAGCTCATTGCACCCAGCTGATGGCGTAAAACTCAGCGCTTAACGAGAGGCAACCCGTCATTCTTTGAAAAACCTGAAACCTTTTCTGACATCTCTATGCGGAATTCATATTGCACTTTAGGGTTCATCCATTAGAACAGCCAACTTCACCTCAGGTACCCCTACCCGAGATTAGAAATCGTTCGCAACAAGTCACTTCGACCCATTCACTCACCACACACCTGTCCTAATGCATGAACTAAGCTGAAATCGAACCCACCTAATTTACAATGGGGACATTGCAAATCTTAGGCATGGGGGGGGTATGAAAGTGCAAAATGTCAAGAAAATTCATATCAAGAAAGGGTTTCAATTAAAAAAAAAAAAGACTTGATGGAGGGGAGGAACAGTTCAGAGTCATACAAATGAGAGGAGGAAAAGAGTAAAATGACAAAAAGGAGCACAAAATGAAAATGAAAAGAAATAGTCATTAGTAAAAGATTAAGGGGTTAACTGAAGTTCTAGACCAAATCAAGAAAAAGAAAAACTGCTAAGGAGACATAACAAGAGATTAGCGGGAACGCTGGTCTTAGGGCTCTTGGGCAAGATTTGTTAGCTTAAAAATTCACGTATCCGCTAAAATCTGGATAATCCTCAAGAGGTTGAGGAAAATGCGAAGATTGAGTATTAGGTCTAAGGCTTAGGAAGTATTCGACCTCGTTAATTAACCTCCGATTTGCGGGATTCGGTAACCTAAGCACTCCAAATTCACACACAGTCTGGTTCAGTGCGCATAAACATCCAAATCACACAAAAGCGTTTAATGTTCTGAAAAAGTCACCTAGATTAGGAGCGGCCAATCAACACAAGTTGATTTGGACGAGTTCCCAGCGCGGAGAGATGGGAAATTCCCCTCGAAGATGCATAACAACATATCGTCTCCTCGGTGCTTGTCTCTTAGGATATTTAAATATCCTACTGGGGGCATGTAAGCACTCTGCTAGTTCAGATACCATGGGCGGCATTATCACAAAATGTCGATCTCCAGGGTCTGAATTCGGCCACGGAATGCCATGGGCGGGATTATCTCGAAATCTCGAAAGCCAGGGTTCTGGGGGTTGCCATGGGCGGGATTATCTCAAAATCTTGAAAGCCAGGGACCATTGAGGATTGATGATGGGGATGAGGAATTCGATATAGACCATGTTGAGAAGCTAATCCGAAGCTAGAAATAAAAAGAAAAGAGAGAGAAAAGCTCTCCAAACAAATAAATCTTCTATCTCTCTCTTACAAAAAAAGCACTGCAAACTGAACTTAGGCTAAAAATGTCTCAAGCACGGGTGCTTCAACCGCGGAGTCCAACAAACCCTAGGTTAGTTTTTACGGGCCGTAGAAACTGTTGCGGAGGACTGAGGCTAAAGCAGGTCAGGTCCGGATTTTGGTTGGTACTTAAGTACCTCTAGGCCTATTGTTGGCATTCCGACCTAATCACAAAAGAAAAGGAGAAGCACTTATCATGATTGTTGACAGACACTCTGGGTCAAGAACGGAAGTTGAAACCTTGAAATTTTGCTAAGGGACTAGCAAAAGCTAGGCATGGGGGTATGATGAGAGCCTCATCATGAGCCATAACTAGCTCATTTTGACCCAATAAAGAAGATAAAAGCTCCTACAAATCCTAGAAGAAGGCCTAAATGAAGGAATAAGTGCTCTGAGAAGAAAACATGAATTAAAGGTTAAAACTGCAATTTTACCATTGCAATGTATAAACAGGATTTCTCAGAGGCAAAACATAGGTCAAATGGTCTAAATAAGATAAAAAGTGGGTTGAGTCAATCAGAAATGGGTTCATGTGCAATTTAGGAATTAAATGACATTTGATAACCCTAAAATAGACCTGCTTAAATTAACAAGGTTCCGGTCAGAATAAAAATCAAGTAAACCCTCTAAAAATCATGTAAAAATATCCTCTAGGGTTTAGAACACTTAATTTAGCCTTTGGAACCCAGTTTGACCTAGATTAGGGTCCTAGCTCATCAATTAACCTAATTTAGGTTTTTACGCAAAATATCTAGTCAAACGTGGTCAAACCTAAAATCCAACTTCACCATTGGATTCCTTAGGTCCAAATTAGGTTTGTACCAAAATTTGGACCTAAGGGGAGGTCATCTTGACCTACTTTGCAATTTAGTACACCCAAATCACAATTTGGCCCATATCTTTTGAAAATCATTGCAGAGAGCCCCCTAATTTCCTTGCCACCTTTGCAATCAAGTCCTGCCGCCATTGTTAGGGCAGAACTGACCTCCAGTGAGGTTTAGAGTGGGAATACTCTCTGATTCCTCAGAGACCCCCTCCCAGAAATGGAAGGGGGATTCTCTGAGGAATTCCCTTCCATCTAAGGCCAATCACGATCTTTGTTGTGAACCCAATCTCTCGTGTGAACGCACGAGGGATTTGGGTATCCACCCTCTTTCCTTCTCTAGAAAATCGGCGGAGATAATTTCACAGCCCTCCGCATACTAGAAAGTTCGGCCAGCACCTATAAAAGGATCTCCAAACCCGGCCGCTGATCTTCAGACTTGTTTTGGCGGAGATTCCCCCAAATTTTCCTCTCTTCCATCTCCGGCCAAGAAACCCGCAAGCTCCGGCGACCTCCTCCCCTCCTTCTCGTCGCTCTGTTGCCATACCAGCAGCAGAGTCCACTTCGCCTCTTTCTCCCGCGTCGCGCCGTACCAAGCGTGCATTCTCCTGACCTCGTCCTCGTCGCCGCTCCCTCCCTCAGGGTTCTTCTCCGACGACAGCAGCTACGCACCGTCCACTCCCCTACCTCCCTCCCTTCCAGAACACTCCAGATACCTTCTCAATCTTCCCCTCTCTCTTTTCCCCCTTTTATTTCATTTAATTACCCCGCGACCGTCGCTGACCACCCTCATCTTCCATGTCACCGACCGACCTTCGATGAGCCGCCCCCATCATTCTGCCCCTCCACACGGCTCGCCAACCATCTCATAAGCTCCGCCTCACCACAAGGAACACTCTCCGCCCATCCACCATCCCTCTACGCCTCCACCACAGCCCCCCGAACTCACCCACACCTTCGGTCACAGGACGACCTAGGCACCCACGCCTAGGCCGTCCCACGACCTGTAGCACCGTGCACCACCTTTGCTGTGCCACGGCGAAGGTGCCCAGCTGGTTTGATTAGGCTAATAGGCCGTATTTGTGTTTGACAGGATTGCAGCCCTGCCGCCATTAACGGTTGGAGCAGCTCCAAGCTTCAGCAGCTCCAGGCATCAGGTTCTCCAATCGTCAGGTGCAGCGTATTCGGGACAGTAGTGTGAAGCATCTAAGTCCAGCAAGGAGCGCAGCAATGTCCGCAGCTGTGGCGATTGCACGAAGGCTCTGCGGGTGCGTGCAGGAGCGGGGCAGAAACAATAGTCCCACATCGGTGAAATGCGAAGCGTAGGTATACTTTAAATTGTTTTTGTGATATTACCTCATTGCCTCCGAACGCACAGGGGAGAGGTCCCTCACCTTATCCCACGCTTTCCTCGTCCACGGTTTCACCTCGTAGATCTGGTGGGCTCCGACCCGACCCAACCTGAGCACTCCTCACGCATCACCCACCTGCTGGTGCGCCTGGTCCCAGGTGCGAAATCCGACCCGATTACCCGTGGATCTGGGAGAGCGTCCTTGAGTGAATTTCAGAGAAAGAGAGGGACGTGCGGGTAGAGGGACAGGGTAGGTTTTTCTCTCCTGTGCAGGTAGGCCATGCGTTGACGAAAGGAGACTTAGTCGCAAGGAAGAAGAAGAGAAGAAGTAGAAGAAGAGGCTGAGCAAAGAAGAGAAGAGAAGGAAGAAAGAAGGACTGCAGACAAAAAGAAGAAGACAGAAGAGAAAGAAGTTCAAGGAAGAAGAAGACCTGTAGATCCGAAGAAAAGAAGAAGAAGGAACCTATGAAGAAGAAGAAGGTAGAAGAGAGAAGAGCAAGCAAACATTCGAGAAGGCCAAGGCAGAATCAAAACAGGAAGAAGAATAGTTGCATTTAAGACGTCTGATATAGAAATCAGACGTCTAATCCTGTTATCTTTTAGCAATTCTTTTTATAACTCTCTCTCTTTGAATCAATTGTTCTTCATTTAAAAGTTGTATTCCTTAGTTTTAAAAGTACTGAGATTGCTCCCTGTGTTCGACCTCGGATACTCTAGTTTTTCGAGTAATAAAATTCTCTATTTGTTTGAATGCTTTGTCAGCTATATTACAAGGTGACATTCTTTAAACCCAATTGAGCGCGATTAAACATCTACCCTAGGTGCCCAGAAGCTAAGCCTATGACTAATAAGGATATCTCTTTGAGATTGGAATTTGAGACTAGGTTAGACTAAAGTCAAGTTGATAACTCCATGCATCATGATTTGTTCAGTGGTGAAAAACTTGATCTTGAATCAGGTTCAGAAATTGATTTTCACAAATTCTCCGATGATTTCGAATCATACTCTGATTTTGGAGAACCATTGTTTCCAGATGACTATGGACTAGTTTATGACCTCGGTATCAATGACCCATTATTCATTCTAATTTTGAGGCCGATAATTTGGAACTTGAAGAAGCCACACCTCATACAGAGCCTTTCAAAACCTGATCCACACCCTGACATACCACCGAAATCAATTTCTATTCTGACTTACCTCTTTCAGATCCGGTTGCATATGATTCACCCCCATCTTTTGATCGAGGATTGGACATTGATCCAATTAACAACCACATTTTGTCCTTCTCTGATCCCACCAGTAGGGTTCCTACATTTTCCACATCCATTTTCTTTTGAGGACCCCTACTCTGATCAGGTTGAGCTGATTCAACCAAATCATAGATTCATATTTTCACATCTTTTTGATCCACAAAGCATCTAGTGGGCTTGACACCTATTGATTCACATCCATCAACCCACCAGACTGATTGGGTTTAGTCTGCATCATCAACCCATCGATCTGAGTAAGCACCTGGTTGGACCAACCAGACTACTCATCAAGGTGCTTGTTCTACAAAATTCCTCCAATCTGACCACCCCTTCTCCTTGACCATCATCTGCTTGGCTAAAGGCATTGAATTTAGTGCTTAACAGGAGGCAACCCATCAGTCCAAAAAATTGAGACCCTTTTGATCCATTTTTGAGCTACACTCCTATTGCACTTTAGGGTTCAACTTTAGAACATCTGACTCCACCTTTGATACTTGTATTAGAGCTTAAAATCATCTGCAACAGTCATCTCGACTCATTCACTAACCCTTTGACCCTGTTCTAAACCTTGAAACAAGCTGAATTCGTACCTACCTGGTTTATAATAAGGACATTGCAAAACTCTGGCATGGGGGGTGTTAAAGTGCAAAACAAATGGAAATTCAATCCTATCAGGGGTTCTCACAAAAAAATACATATTGAAAAAGAAAATGGAGAAAGGGGAGGAAAATTTTGAGAATTGATTGAAAATGTTTCTTAAGGAGGAAGAGAAGAGGAAATACAAAATGTCAAAAGGAGAAAAAATAGAAACAAAAACGATAGTCTTAGCAATTGATTATGGGATCTACTTAAGTTCTAGATCAAATCAAAATAAAGATTAAGTCCTGAAGTGCTAGAGACAAGGAGATTGATAAATGCCAATTTATACTCATTCTTATGCCTTAAAACAAATTTAGCTCTTAGGTTTTTAACTCTGCAAATGAGTTTTCGGGTTGCATTTAGGCATTAACTAGGTTAAGCATGCATTGCATTTTTTTTGTATTTTTAGCATATTTACTTGAGTGTTAAGGAAAAAAAGATGATCAGACTTCTAAAACCCTAGCACTCAAGAAGGCAGAAAGTGAAGAAGATCATATCAGTTGAACCCTAGCTGGATCCAGCCCATCTCAACTGGATATTGATTGCATAGCAATCATAGGACTTAAATGACCTAAATTAAGTTAGAACTTAGCATAATTGTAGTGTAATTTATGCATAAATAGCATACATTGCATCTTTTCTGCTTTATTTAGATATTCAAGAAATAATGTTATAATGTACTGATTAGTCCATTATTTCGATTATAGGCAATAAGAAGCTCAAAAGGTGGCCTAGAGCTGAATCTAAGGAAGGGAGGAAGCTAGAGATGCAACAAAGCTAGAGTAAAAGCTTTGGATTAAAGATGAAGACATAATGTAGGGATGAGGTATACTACCTTACTAGTAGAATTTTAGTAGAGGAGTTAAATTATGAAGAACATATGACCTTTCCTAGCCTTAGGATAGCCCTAGAGACCTTTCAAAACCTTAGCCATCCTTAGATTAGGTCACCTTAGCCTGGAATACCTCAAAACCTTTATTCCAACCCATATCTAGACATCTAGGTAGGTTGCTGGACATCCAAGACCCTTAGACACCACCCGCAGAGCCAGAACCCAATTCTGCTGGAATATTGGACGTCCAAACAAGGTTTCAGACATCCAATTTCTGCAGGATTCCAAGATAGAATCTAAACTCCACTATGACTAAACATTGGACGTCCAAGATAGAGACTTGGACTTCTGATTTTGAAGTATAAGTCATCTAATAACCAAATCAGATGTCTAGAACCCTTCTCCAATTGCTAATTTTGAAATCAAGTTTAGATCTTGATTTTCTAAGCCCCTAAACCTAATTCTACACCCTAGGGAACCTAAATTAAAGTGCCCTAAGCCTAGTACACTACCCTAAGACCTTCCCAAGAAACTAATTAGGTTTTCACCAAGCCCAATTGACTTGGATCTAAGTCAATTACACTTTACCTAGTCAATTGGATAAATAGAGTCCAATTGAGCTCAAACCTCAACCAAAACAAGTCTAATTGGACTCAGAGAGAGTCCAATTGACTCAAGCATGACCTAATTAGGAACTTCCTCTCCCAATTACACACACATCCACTCAATTAAACTTAGGATAAGTTTAATTGCACTTATCACTTTAGTATTAGGATTTACAACCCTATTTCTAGAAACCTACCTAAACCCAATCACCTAGACCTATACTACTCGACCTAAACCACCTAGCCACACCCACATACTCATGCACACACACACCACTTGGCTGCCCACTCTAGAGTTCTCTAGAATGGTCTCCAAGTGGCACCACCTTGAACGACTAAAAATAGTCTTTCAAGGTGTCTACAGCCTTTCCCATGTAATGTGGATCTAGAAGACCCATTTCAAATGGGTTGGCTAGCCACTTGAAAGGCACTTCTAGAGAATTCACACTTCTATTTAAAGACCCTCTTGGCCGACCATGCACACTATTTAGTTCTTGGATTCCATTCATGTGCACACACTCTCCTCGAGCTCCATCACTTCTATCATCACCACCTTCACATCCAAGGGCTAGAGAACCTCCACTACCCTCTCATGAGGCAAGCCAACCACCCTGGCTATCCCTCTTTCCCTTCCCACCACCTCAGGCCACACAGCCATTGGAGACCACCTCCAATGTTCTGAGTTTGTTAACTAGATTTAAAGTTATTCATAGATTAATTCTTGCATTATTTTCCATTAGTATAGGTAGTAATCGTCTGCCTTGATTTATGCATGTATAATCTTCCTTAGATCCATGCATACATAACTTTTCTGATAGCTAGAATAGTATTTTCAAGCTTTCATGTACAGGCATTCCTCTACATTTGATTGTAATGACAATATTTTTGAGGAAATGAAATCACCAGTTACCTAATATCTAATTCATCTACCTATATGCTAGTATCAGTTGCCTACTTTATATTCTTATCTTGTTACAACTAAAATGTCTATTTTGGAAGATATAGAGGATTTAACAATTAACAAATATTCTCTGGGTTGCCATCACATAGTTAAGATATTGTGCACCGATACTCATACCCTCATGTTTATATTATTTTGGACTCATGCACACATATTACGAGTTAACAACGCAACTGATGAATTCGATATTCGTATTTTGAATACCGAACTACAATTTTAAGAAAGTAGAAAAATCAAATCAATTTCACTATTAAACACCTCCTTGAGATCGACCGGGACTCATTGTCTTGTTACTTTTTTTTGTTTGAATTAGATTTCGCGACTATACTATGACATAAAAATAATCAATTTCATGATTTTTGACCAAAACAAATAGTGTCGTTGCCAGGTAGGCAATGCGATTTTGATTTCTAATTTGTGAGCTTAACTTTGACACATCTGCTTTTGCATGCTTTTGATGTGCAGGAACAGGACGAATAGAGTTTGCGCATACATCAGGTGTAGGTGAAGAAATTAGGTGCACATCTTGATCTTAGTTTTAGGTTTTCCTTTGAAGCCAAGGTAGATTTGATTTCTAAAAAAAAAAAGAAAAAAATCTGCATATTTTCACGAAAAAACAAAAGGAAAAGATTTTTTTAGGTTTTAGACTTAGGTTTCCTGTGAATCTTAAGGGTAGATTTGTTTGAAAAAAAATAAGAAAAAAAGTTTTGAAAAGTATTTTTGAAAAAATTTGCAAAATATAAAAAATGTTTTGGTGTGAAAAGCTCATTTTTTAATTTCAACTCATTCAAAAGCCTTTTCACCCCTCCTTGAAATTCGGCTAGATTTTTTTTACGAAGTCTAAATTCAATTGTCGAATATTTTCTAAGCAAAAAATTTTGAAATTTGAGCACAAGCTTTATTTTAAAATCAGATTTCAAATGATGCCATTGATTTAAAAAAAATTGATTTGAGTAATTTTTAAAATTTGAGAAATACAAGGGGATCAAATTGATTCAAATCCAAAAATTTTTTAATTTCAAAAAGTGATTTTGAACAGTACAAAAATCAGATTTGACTAAAAATAATGGGGTTTGAAAGGTTATCAAACTAGCTTTTAGTTCCATATTTTTTCTAAATTTTTGCAGTTAAATTGATACTATTTCAAATTGAAAAATTGACAATAGGTCAAAATTCTATGCCTGACCCCTTGATAGTGAAAAGTTTGTATTTATTTTCTTAAAATAGTAAAAATTTTAAAAAAGTATTCACTATAAAAATAATTGAAAAAGGAATCTACCTATCAAATTTGAAATCATTTGGATTTAAATTGTGCTATAAAGAATAGTTTTAACTTGAATTATGGTCGACTGAACACTTATTCAATTGCGTAAACCCTAGGACTCAACTTTTAGGGTTACAATTTAGAGACCACACTTGGCTAGCCTAGACTTAATTAAGTCTAGTGGCTAGCCGGTGAGCTAGGTCACCTTGTGGGCCACTCACCAAAACCCTCAATTTGAAGAAAAAAAGGTTAAGTAAAAATTACAAAAAATACATTAATCAACCTACATTTGTTGTCGAACTACTGGGTCATCACAACCGCCCTAGTCAAACCCATAGCCAAATCTATGGGGCAATATCAAGCAATCACGTCTAAGGTGTACAAAGGAACTGGAGGCGAAAGCCAAAGGAAGAACCTTCCACTCAGTCCCCTTGTACAGATTGGCTGGGTTAGCTTGGGGGGTTGGGATTACTTTCAATCAGTTTTATAACAAAATTTTCTTCATAAATTAGAACCTTAACAAAAAATCTAGTCACCCGATCATAAGGACCACTTGATTGACAAGGCCTTAACCTTGTTTGGCTTGGCTGCACCAACCTCGGGTTGGTTGGTGTATGCAAGGGAGGAGGTCAATTAGACCTTAACTGGTTGGACCTTGGGAGCCAATCCCAAGGAGGCGAAGGCTATTCATCGCATTGCCCAAACCTTCTTCTCATCCTTCTTCTTCCACTCATTTAGCTGAGATGGCTAACCCTGGACCCGAACCTGGTCAGGATATCAAAAATTTGGACCTGATGGCTCGCCTAGAAGCTCGGGTCATTGAATTAGAGGAATGATATCAGCAGAATATTGATAGAATTTTGACGACACTAGATAGAATACAACATCCACACTGAGGAGAACAACTATGAGATTTCTACGATCTGGCGGCGTCGATTCTCGCACCTCAAGTTCAGATTCCCACAGGCGAAGGTGCATTCGAGTTGAAGCCCAATGTGATCAATCTCATCCAGAATTATTTTATGGGAACTTGAATGAGGATCCTTTTCAGCATTTAGAGGACCTGAGTCAAATCGTGGAAACAGTTCAAATCAGGAATGTCGATCTAGGAATTGTTCTCATGAAGCTTTTTCCATTTTCTCTCAAGGATAAAGCTTCGTATTGGTTCAAGACCATTGGGATGCCAATTGGAACCTGGGTGGAATTACGATGTGAATTCCTACAAAATTTCTTCCCGATCGATCGTACAAACGTGATGAGGCATGCGATTACAACATTCTCCCAAGGACCCGAGGAGAAGTTGCATGATTCTTGGGACCGATCTCCTTAGAAAATTCCTGCACCATGGTGTACCCAGATGGCACCTAGCTCAGATCTTTTACCATGGGCTTGATGACACACATCAGTGTCTGGTTTATGCATCAAGTGGAGGGAGTTTTCTCACAAAGGATGAGAACAACGCATTTGAGTTGTTTGAGTCTTTGGCGGAGAACTCGCTGCATGCCACATCAATGAACCAATTCAAGCGACCTGGACAACAACGGGTTAGTTTCCATGAGGCTCACACCGAGTCTGCTTGAGCCAATATGAACATCATCACCAAGAAGCTGGATAAGGTGGATTTGCTAGATAAGAAGCTCGACGAACTGATTCAAGCTCGACTTGAATTCATCGAAAATTCTATTGTATCTAGATCCTCCTATGCACCCCAAGCCCCTCCTGCTCGAGTTAATTTACTCACTCAGCATGCATCTTCTCCATATTCACTAGATCCCACATATCAGGATCCCACGAATAATCTTATTCTAGCACCACATAATCAAGGTTACGCACCACATGATGATTTTAATGTATATTCCCTCGATGAATATACGTCTCAGATGTCGTCGACCTACGAAGACGTCAATGCCATTAAAGGATATGAGCGTAACAACCCGTACTCGGAGATGTATAACCCTAGTTGGCACCAGCATCCGAACTTCTCCCAGTCTGGTAACTCACAGAGACCACATCAAGATCCACACTACCTGACCAAACAATACGAGAATGTGCAAAACACGTATCCAAGGCATTAGCCATTGCCGTCTCAGAAGCAGTAATCCCATTCCATATATCAATCGCTACATCAAGCTACTAGTCACCCTCCAAAGCAGGCTGACCCTTTGGAGGCGCTAAAGGAGGAATTGCAAGAAACAATGCTAAAATCCATGCAGGATAGCTTGCAAATAATGAAGGTAATGGTTGACTAGATACAGAGCATTCAAAACATGCAGGACTAGTTGTTGCAGGATAATAGGACTCAGAGAACCTTGCCCTCCTAACCTATCCCTAACCCACGATATGTCCAGAACCAGGGCGCCTTGCCTAGGTTTCAGGCACCACAGGGACAGGTGTATGCTATATTACAGGCACCTCCTTCACCACTTGATTATGCTCAAGGCAAGCCACCTTTGCTACAAAACCCTGCATACTTTGCCCCTTTCGCTCCTTTACCACCTCATGGACAGCATGTTGATGCGAAGGTATTACGTTGAGGAGCAGGAAGACATGCGGCCCACCATTTAGGCAGGCGAGTCTTGATTTTTTGCACCCTTCACCACAGGATGGTTCGACTCCTTCCTTATCTCAGGAGCCACCTACAGTAGATAAGAGCAAGAGGCCAATTGACTTGAAGGTTCTCGTCCCTTTTCCCAAGGCTTTGACACGAGACAACGCGAACAAAGGGTATGCAGAATTTCGAGGACTTGAAATCGATGTTCAAGGAAGTCCATATTTAGGTCAATCTCCTCGAGGCTATAGATCACATTCCCGTTGTCGCTAGGTTCTTTAAGGACTACTATACATCGAAGAGACACTAGAAGAATAGACGACAGGCGATATTATTGAAGGAAGCTAGAGCCGTCATTCTAGCTGACCTACCACCTAAAAAGAAAGACCTTAGTACCCTACTCATTTCCTGCTTTCTATAGGATTCTCCATTTGGTTGGGCCCTTCTTGATCTGGGTTCATCCATCAACCTAACTCCCACCGCTGTATATGATCGATTTCGATTCGAGGAGTTAGAACCCACCTCGGTTACTATTCAACTAGTTGATCGATCAGTGAACACACGTGAGGGGTTTATGGAGAACGTGATCGTCAAGGTCCATGGATTTTGCTTTCCCGTAGACTTTTTCATTCTCGATATGGAGGTCCTTCCTAATCTCCATGATGCATAGATCATTTTAGGTCACCTATTTTTGGTGACAGCCCAAGCAAACATTGATTGTGCATCTAGGTGTATGGACATTGCCTTTGGAAATGAAAGATTTAGACTTGATATATTCTGGGCATCAAGGAACTTTGATTATGATCGCATCAAGGAGGATGGTGAAGATGAAGAATCGACCTTCTATGGTAACATTAGGCTCCTTTGTGAAGATCCAATGTCTCATTCATCTTCATTGCCAGGGTTTCTAGACCTCAATTCACATGAGACTGTGACCACTGCAATGCACATTTTTTCCTGCGGATCTGATTGTCTGAGGTGTTCATCTGACCATGACACCCCTGTCTTTGACTATCCTGATCCACAAATTACTAAATCACCCTTGTTAACACAGGAAGGTGTGATAGCAACAAACAGGTTTTCTATTAATGTAGTCACGACTGACTATTTAGTAGGTGGTGAATCAGTAAGAATCCTTTTATATCATGATCATCAGATTCTTGCTAATGATTATGCTCCTCCTGCTCCTAGTTCTCATCCTGACCCACCCATAATTGAACTAAAGCCCTTACCCAACTCACTTAAATATGTGTTTTTGGGAGAAAGTAAGACATACTCGGTTATTATTAGTCCTCACTTGACCTAGGAACAGGAACATAAATTAATTTCTGTTTTACAAGACCATAAGGTTGCTATTGGTGGAATATCGCTGATCTCCGTGGGATTCACCCCTCGTATTGCACTCATCACATTTACACGGATGAGGGGGTGAAACCTTCGAGACAACCTCAAAGACGACTGAACCCGAATATGCTAGAGGTTATTAAGAAGAAGATCATTAAATGGGTGGATGTGAGCATTGTATATCCGATCTCTGACAGCCAATGGGTGAGTCCTATCCAGATCGTGCTTAAGAAAGCAGGACCCACCATTATAAAGAATGACAAGGGCGAATCCATCCCAACCCACAGCGCGAATTCATTGCGGGTTTGCATAGACTATAGGAAATTGAATTCAACTACCCAGAAGGATCATTTTCCTTTACCGTTCATTGCTTAGATTTTAGAGCGGTTAGCTGGGCGTAGTTTCTTTTGCTTTCTGAATGGATACTCCGAATATAATTAGGTAGAAATTAGCTCGGAAGATCAAGACAAGACCACTTTCACATTTCCCTTTGGAACATTCTCCTTTAAGTGAATGCCCTTCGACCTCTGCAATGCACCAGTGACATTTCAGCGTTGTATGATGGCTATTTTCTCTGACATGATTGGGATTATGTGGAAGTATTTATGGACTATTTCTCCATTTTCGAAGATGACTTTTCATCTTGTCTTGATAACCTCACCAAGATCCTGAAATGATGCATTGAAGTAAACCTAGTACTCTCGTGGGAAAAAAGCCATTTTATGGTGAGGGATGGCATTCTGCTAGGACACAGGATCTCATCTAATGGACTCGAGGTTGACTGAGCTAAATTAGAAATTATATCCTAATTACCTCCACCTAGGTCGGTTAAAGAAATCAAATCATTCTTGGGTCACGTCGGATTTTATCGGAGATTTACACGTGATTTCTTCAAAATCGCATGCCCATTGGCGAATCTTCTAGTAGTCGATGTCCCATTTGATTTTAATACATCATGTCTCAATGCCTTCAAGACCTTGTGAAGCACTATTTCCAACTCTCTGATTCTCCAACCACCCGATTGGTCTCTCGATTTCAAGATGATGTGCGATGCCTCCGATTCGGAGCTATTTTAGGCCAACGTTGGGAGCGACAGCCTTTTGTAATATACTACACTAGCAAGCCGTTGAGTGAGGCTTAGCATAATTATGCTGTCACTAAAAAAGAACTACTAGCAGTAGCATTCTGGTTAGAGAAATTTCGATCACACTTGCTTGGGTTCAAAGTGGTAATTTTCATAGACCACTCCACCCTTCGGCATTTGTTGGCAAAGAAGGATGCCAAACCCCATCTCATCAGATGGATCCTTCTCTTGCAAGAATTTGATGTCGAAATACATGACAAAGCCAGATCACAAAATGTTGTGGCGAATCACTTATCTCGACTAGACCCAACCCACATCCCTTATTCCCTGCCCATTTCAGATCAATTCCCGGATGAGACTCTTTTGGCAATCCATTCTGTCGAGTTTCCCTGGTACGTGGATATTGTGAATTATCTTGTCACAGGAAATATTCCTGCAAATTTATCCAAGGACCAAAAACTCAAATTATTTCTGAGGCCAAATTCTATTTCTGGGATGACCCATGCTCTTCCATATTGGACTTGATCAAATCATCAAAAGGTGTGTCCCAGACTCCAAAATCATGAGTGTGTTATCTTTTTGCCATAGTGAAGCCTATGGTGGTCATTTCTCAGGTCGAAAAACCAGTACAAAGATTTTGCAGTCGGGAGTTTTTTGGCCAACCATCTTCAAAGATACACACAATTTTGCTAGGTGCTACTAATAATGCCAGTCGGTCGATTCTATGATCAGGAGAGACATGATGCCTCTCCGACCCATTTTGGTTGTAGAAGTGTTCGATGTATCAGGCGTTGATTTCATGGGCCCTTTCTCGAATTCAAATGGCTTCGAGTTCATACTTCTCATTATTGATTATGTCTCGGAGTGGGTCGAAGCCATCTCGGCGAGATGAGTTGATCATCAGACCATCATTTCCTTCATACGAGAATATATTTTTGTGAGATTCGGTGTACCTCGCAGTTTGATTAGCAATGAGGTAGTCACTTATCCACACCCACTTCAGGACATTACTAAAGAAATATGGCATAAATCACCGTATAGCCACCCTGTATCATACGTAGACCAATGAGCAGGCTGAAGTGTCTAACCATCAAATCAAGCTGATTATTAAGAAGATGGTTAGACCAGATAGGAAGGATTGGTCCGATAGATTAATCGATGCACTTTAGGCATATTGGACCACTTACAAGGCCCCACTCGGAATGTTGCCATATCGTATGGTATATGAAAAGGCCTATCACCTTCCTGTCGAGCTGGAGCACCACATCTTTTGGGTTGTGCGAAAGTGTAATTTTAACCTTGATGCGGGAGGTTATGAAAGGAAACTCTAGCTCAATGAATTAGAAGAGATTCGGTGGGAGGCCAATGAGAATGCAATAATCTATAAAGACAAGACAAAGGCCTTTCACGACTGCCACATCTGGAGGAAAGAATTCACACCTAACCAGCGAGTCTGGTTATTCGATTCACGTTTGAAATTCTTTGCGAGAAAACTCAAGTACAAGTGGATTGACCCATACATTGTGATTCACCCATACTCTAATGCGGTGGTCCAAATCATGGACCCGAAATCTAGGCATGTTTGTATGGTAAATGGCCAGTGCCTCAAGCCATTTATGGCCTAGGAACCTCCTCCTGCTGATGAAGTCATCAATTTCATTGAGGACGTGTGATTGAGTTTAGCCCATCTGGAGGTGTTAAACTCAGCAACTTATACATATATACATATTCCTTTTTATACAAAGCATATTTTCTTTTAGCATATTTCTATGAATATCGTCAGGTTGGCCTATGTTGAATGACAATTCAGGAGAAATTTCAGGTGATTTCTACCCACTTACTCCCTGTTGTAATTTAATTTCCTTTATATTCATGCATGAGGACATGCAAGAACTTAGGCATGGGGGCAGGGGGTAATCTATAGTAAAACTGAAAATTTTTATGCCAGAACATAGACAAACCTCTGAGAAGCATGTTAAGTGTACTTTAAGGTCCTTAATTTAAGCATAATCGAATCTACCTCCAATGCTGACTTATTGTTCTAAATTAGGACTAAGCTGAATGTAACCCAATAAGGGAACAACATTAAAGTACAAATCATAAGATGTTAATTGTATATAGCATATATATATATTGCATCCATGAATAAGATTTTTATCAAGAGGTTGCATTAGGGATTTTATCCTTTAGTTGATTCTTGTAATTTGGAATCTAGTTTAATTTTCACACTCACACATAGATTTTGCAATAGATTCACTGTGAAAATCGATAAACATCTTTAGTTTGTCGAGAAGAACTAGCGCTTCTTTACGTGAACCCTTGAGACAGTGGTTAGGGAATCAGGCAAACCTTCCTCTAGAAAATCCATTAAAGAGTGTGAGATGAGAATAGAGTGTTACTGGTGCTCTAAGATTAGTACAAGGAATCTGGAATTTTGGATAATTAGGTAATAATACATGGAGTTAGGCATAGTTTTGTTCTCGATTCTCGCGTAAGAACTTTGTGTGAATTTTCTGAGAGCCACCAAATAAGGAAAATACACAGAGATCAAGTTTTAATAAAACTAGGACTAAGGTGGTATTGATATCAAGGTCATAAATACGTTGTCCTATCCGTCACTTTCCCAGTGTCGAGAGTAGGCACTTCCACTAAATAAGCCACCCGATATCTTTATGAACATCACAAATCCCCAATAATGCCTCCTGAATAAAATTTGCATATGTTGTGTGTTTAAT
Organism: Thalassia testudinum; assembly: GCA_037157565.1. Taxonomy (NCBI): domain Eukaryota; kingdom Viridiplantae; phylum Streptophyta; class Magnoliopsida; order Alismatales; family Hydrocharitaceae; genus Thalassia; species Thalassia testudinum. Next base: position 63,868,702 of record JAZHRO010000036.1, read on the forward strand.
GTGTAAAATCGATGTTTAAAATTATTGTGTTGCAATATAGTCAAAATCACACGAAAACAAATAATATTTATAACTCGAATATCTAGATATGAAGTTCGAGGTTGAACACAGGGAGAAAATAGGAATTCACATGCTAATCTCAATTAATAAATAAATGAGCACAAGAAATTGAGCATAATAATGATATTTCAATGAATAATTTCTACTCAAAATTTTTCTTCAATGAGAAATAAGAGTATATCAAGAGTTTGATGTAGTAAAAAGATGTCTAAGGAAAAATAATGGTGATTTGAATCACTAATTATTAGCTTAGATACAAATATATACTAATTACTCAGTATTCTAAATAAATGAATAGTAATCAAAACCACTTAACCAATTATCCATGAGGCAAATTAATCCACAGTATCAAGCTCAAATCAGATGTTAGGTCTAATGTCAAGATGATTTAAACAACACTCAACTACAGTGCCTCAGATAGGCATCTTCTTCCTTTCTTCTCTGCTTCTCTTTTTCTTTCTTTGGCTCTTCTTCCTTTTTTGCCTTTCCGCTTTTCTTCTTCACAGCAACCTTCTCACGGTTATTGAGACTTTGTTCACTGAAGCAAAACTAATAGTAGCGGAGATTCTAGCGAAAAGTTTTGAGTTTGGAAAACCTATCGTTGTAGTTCGATTCACAAGAAAATCCATCAATCAGATAAAATTTATAACCGAAACTCGAAAAGTAAGTCCCGAGTTGAACATGGCGAGGTGAATGCTTGGTTTTGAAAAATACACGTTTCTCTTTTATTTGTTTTTATCATTTTTGTCTTTTCTAATTTTTTTGATATTTTTAGCAAGCAAGAGATTAGGTTGATGAATTCTTATCTAACTAATCTACTTGCAAAATATAAGAGAGAGAGAGAGAAACGATCACATATATCTCAATAAGTGTTTCCACAACTATGAAAGCAGGGAAAACTACACTAGAAAGTAGTAAAGATAGATGGAGATGAGAAGAATCCCCCTTGACGATCGCTTGGAGGATGATTCTCTCTATCGGTGCCCAGACGAAGGTGGTGAGCATTAGGACGAAGGAGAATGACGGTGGAGGAAGGAGGATGGGACGAGACATCGTCGCGACGAGGATCTACTTCCCAAAGTAGGTGTATGCTCTAAATTTGATCAACCATTGCCTTCATTATTTGCAAGTTGCCATGAGTGGATTTCCAAATTGATGCTTGCAATTCCTCCTTTAGAGACTCCAAAGGGTCAGCCCACTTTGGAGGATAGTTGGCAGCTTGGTGCAGTAGCTGATAGATAGAGCATGTTTGTTGATGCTAAGACAGGAATGGCTGCTGCCTAGGATACATGTTCTATGCATTCCCGTATTGTTTGGTCTGGTAGTGTGGAGCTTGACTCGATCTCTGTGGGTTACCAGGCTAGGAGAAATTGGGTTGCTGGCGCCAACCAAGATTATACGTCTCAGAATACGGGCTGTTACACCCGTAACCCTGAATAGCATTGACATCTTTATAGGTCGAAGATGTCTCAGATGTAAATTCATCAAAAGAATACATACTTGCATCGTCATGTTGTGCATAACCCTGATTGTACGGCTCCAGATCCACATTGTTCACGGGTTCTTAGTACACAGGATCCCGTGGAGATGGAGAGAAAACATCCCAAGTGAATGGATATGTATGAGCAGAGGGGGCTCGGGATGCTTGAGAGGCGTAAGATGGAGCAGTGTTGCCAGAAGATCCAGATTTCGCTCGCATTAATTCATTGAGCTTTTTATTGAGCAGATCCACCTTATCTAGCATTTTGGTGATAATGTCCATGTTGGCTCGGGTAGAGTCGGCTTGAGCTTCGTGGACACTGACTTGTTGCTATCCAAGTCGTTGGAACTAGTTCATTGAGGCAGCATTCATTGAGTTCTCTGCTAAGGACTTGAACAGTTCAAATGAGCTATTCTCGTCCTTCGTGAGGAAATTCCCACCGCTAGATGCATTGGCCAAGTAACGATGTGTGTCATCCAGGCCATGGTAAAAGACTTGAGCGAGGTGCCATTTGGGTACACCATGGTGTGGGCACTTCCTAAGAAGATTGTGGAATCTATCCCAAGCGTCATGCAGCTTCTCTTCAGAGACTTGGGCAAAGGTCGTGATCGCGCACCACATAGCATTTGTTCGACCGATCAGGAAGAACTTTTGAAGAAATTCACAACGTAATTCCTCCCAGGCTCCAATTGGCCTCCCGATAGTCTTGAACTAATAAGTAGCTTTGTCCTTGAGAGTAAAAGGAAAAGCTTCATGAGAACAATTCCGATATCTACAATCTTGGGTCGAACTGACTCTGCAATCCGACTCAGATCTTCGATGTGCTGGAAGGGATTCTCGTTCGAGTTTCCATGGAAATGAGTTTGAATCAGACTTATGATATTCGACTTCAACTCGAATGTATCTTCGCCTGCGGGAATCTAGACCTAAGGTGCTATAATTGTTGCCGCTGGATCATAGAAGTCCCGCAGTTGTTCTCCATGTGGTGGATGCTACATCCTGTCAAGTGTTGTGAGAATCCTGTCAATGCTTTGCTCGTATTTCTATTCTGTTTCCTCAACCCTGGCTTCCAAACAAGCCATTGGGTCCTGATTCTGAGGGTCCTAACAAACTTGAGGACCAGGATTAGCCATCTTAGCTAATCGAGTGGAAGAAGTTTGAGAAGAGAGGTCAGGTGAGAATCACCTTTTCCGCCTTGGGTTCGGCTCCCAAAGTCCCACAAGTTTAGGTCCTAACGACCTTCTTCCTTGCATACACCAACTCAAAGGGTTAGTGTAGTCAAGCAGAGCAAGGCTAAGGCCCTATTAATCAGAGTGGCCCTTTAGATCAGATGACCAGATTTTTCATGTCAGTTTGTGTTATTAAAAAAATTCGACGAGAGACTGACTGCAAGGAATTCCTGCCTCTCAAGCTAACTCGGCCAGGCTGGTTACGAGGGGGGACTACGAGGAAGGTTCTTCCTTTGGCTTTCGCCTCTGGTTCCGTTACCCCCCAGCCGCGGTTGTTTGATGCTACCCCACAGGCTTAGACACTAGGTTTTGCAAGAGAGGTTGGAACTGCCTAGTAGTTTCAACCCAAATGTAGGTTATTTGATATGTTTTCACGAATTTTAACATGTTTCTTCAATTTAGTAGATGGTGGGTTGTCCACAAGGTGGCTTGCCTCACCAACTAACTCTTGGGCTCGTCGAAGTCCAAGTTAGTCTATGTGGTCATATTGGCTCATGCACTTCTAAGTTTTTTTAAAGTGGAGACCACAATTCAAGTGTATACTCTCAAGTAAGATGGAATCTAAATGATCTTAAACTTAGCAAGAAAATTTCTTTTTCAATAAGATTTTCAAAAGAGTATTTTTCCAAAATTTTTACTATTTCCAACAATTAGTTATGAATTTTTAACAAACTAGAGGTCAAATCTGGGATTTAGATCCTGTGTTGGTTTCTCTATTGGAAACAATATCAAATATTCTCCAAATTTTTTTTTAAAAATATGATAATGAAAGATAATTTCATTATCTTTCAAATCCTAGAAATTGTGAGTAAATCTGATTTATATGTTGGTCAGAATTGATTTCTAAAGTTCATAAAAGTTATGTTTTCAAGCAATCTAACCGGTTTGTACTCCATGAATTTTTAAAACTTCCACAGAAGGAATTTCCTCTTGAAAAAGGAGAGTTGGAAAGATAATTTGAAGATCTAGTTCCACTCCAAATTTCAAAATTTTTGGAGCATTAGAAACACTGCTATTGAATTTTAAAGATGACAATTTCTGGCTGAGTTTCTAACAAGAATGTGTGCACTTGATTTTTGTAGTGCCCGCTTTGCCTCATTCGTCACTTTGTGTCGTTGTACATACACACAAAAATACTATGTTAGAGATGAAATCAAAATTCGACGTGCCTCCCTGGCAATGGCGCCAATTTGTTCAGGGTGTAGATCACGTAAAAGATAAATGCATTGTAGTATAGTGTGAAATACGTCTTGACAAATAAATTAACGGAACTGGTGAGTTCTGATCGATCACAGGGAGGCAGGAAGCAGTTTTGATCTCATGCATTTGTTCCAAATATAATTACTAAATAGAATAGATAATGCATTGCAATATATATATATATCAATCAAAGAGTTTTAGCATGAATTGCATACATATAACTAAATAAATTCTAACGTAAACATAAACTATTTATGTAGTAGAACAAGGGCACCACAGGTGGTTCATGTTGGCCTTCTGGAGAGGTTGGGGATGGTAGTAACGATTTGCCGGGGTGGCCCAACAGATGCTTCAAACGAAGATGCAGAGACATAGGCAGAGAAGAAGGGAGAGGAGTTGTAGAAGGAGGAAGAAGAAGAAAACTATTGAATGAATTCAAAGAGGACCCTTAGGCCACTTTTAATAGCTTTTGTGAAGGGTATTAGGGCATTGAAGCACTTAATTCTATGCAAAAGCTTTAGATTAATCAGATCCATTGATCGAGAGATCAATGGTCTTGATTAAGCCTTCCAAATCCTTCTTTATTCATGGTTTTAATCTGGTGCTGACATGTGGCGCAACGTGTGCCCTTGGATTTCCATCTGATGGTCTTTGCTCGTCCACCGCTGCCTTCGCACGCCTATCGCTCGTCGCTTAATCGTGCGTCAACTCCTAAGCCCTGTCAGCTGTCTGATCTCTCAATCAGATGGCCTAAAGAGCGTGCGCTACACCCTCTCGATTCCTAAGGTGCGCATCATCATGCGTGTCTTCATCCGAATACCCTGTGCCCGCCACATGTCCGCGCCTGATTCGCCCGATGAAGATCCTACAGTCAATCGTGCCTACGCTTGCCACTCTCCCTGATTTCACACCGGGCACTCCTCGAACTCGCGTATGTTGCTTAGGCAAGAAGGTGCTAACCAATGCGCTGTGGATGAGTTTGTGTCGGGTTTCCAAATCTTCACAGGGCCGTTCGCAACCGTTGGATGGCTATCCAACGGTCGAGATCGTGTCCTCATCTAATGAAGCGACTGGAGGTTGGTGGCTTGGATGCATCGTGGCCATTGGATGACGATCCAACGACCCATGTCTTTCCTTCCAAGAATGGGGCGCAATGAGGGGCGGCTACGATGGTTCCACGTGGTGCCATTTTAGTCGTCCATCTTCTTCTCCTTATATTTGATAATGTAGGCCTCCGATTGAGTTGATTTTTGAACTGTTAGACTGTGAACATCGATCCAGATCCATTCGTGCAGTAGGATTTGTCATCTGAGATCTTGATATTCTTCAATTTGCCCCTTAGCTCCTACTTCTGTGGACTCCCTAGGGTGCTACGAGAGTCTGATTAATGCGATCTTGGAAGCGTTGGACTCCCACCGTCATTCTAAATAGATCCATAAGGTTGGATTGGTCATCCGCAGCCCTGAATTACCTGCAACTATTAATACCTCTCAAATAACACATTATTATGTATAAAACATATAAATAATCTAGGATGCAAAGTACAATGTGTATGGATGCAGAATGCCCATGTTAAGCTAGGTTCTACCTTAACTCAGGCGAATTAGGGCCTATGAGTGCTGCACAATCAGTAGGTGAGAAGATATCCATGGGATGCTCCACGAATGGGGATGAGGGGAGGGAAAAATATTTGGATTTCTACTCTAGAGGAGCATCCCGAGCTTGGGAAAAGATCTCTCTAGAGCCTTGGAGGTGGTGAGGAGAAGAAAGAAAGAGATAAAGAAAAATGGGAGGGGTAGGGTTCCTTTTATAGTGGAGGAAAGAATCAAATTCGCTGAAGATCCGCCACAAACGTCGCTGAAGACAACCTACGTGCCCACCAATGCTACGCTGGCACACTCTCCACACGCCTCCACATGCATGCCCATGCGTGCCGCTGCGCTGCTGAGCATGCGTACCTTCGCATTTGCATGTGCACCGGCGCTGCTGTGCGCATGCGGTGGTGCGTGCGTGCGCATGGGTGTCCTGGGTGGCGCTATGTGGCACGATCTGGGTCGTCCATCTTCTTTCCGTTGTAGGGGTTGCTACAGAGGTTGAATTGAGTCGATTTTCATGCCGTTGGGCTGCGATCGTCGACCCGAATACATCTGCACGGTCGGATTTGTCATTTGAAGCTCTAAATTATGTTACCTAGTCCCTTGGTTGTTGTTCTTCCTTAGACTGCATATGGTGCTCCAGGACTCCGATCAAGGCGATTTCAGAGGTGTTGGACTTCGATCGCTGTCCTGATCAGATCCGTACGGTCGGATTACCAATTCAAGGCTCTGAAATAAATCTCCTTCTCTTCTGACCCCAAAAAGGATGTAGTTAACCTAAAATATACACAACTACTCTAAATGCAGAATGATTCATGCTATGCAATATTTATAATGTGGAATGCAAATCTATGCTTAGGAATATGCATAAATAGGAATTTTAACCTAAATAGATGTGTCTACATCATACCCCATGCCTATCTTTTGCTAGTCCCTAGCAAAATTAAAGTAAATGCTAGGCATAAAAAATAGAATTAGGACTCGATCGCTTAGGTCTAAGTCATTTATTAACAATAGAAAATTTCAACTAAGGTCCTAAACTACGAAAACTCAACAGTACCCGTGTGTTTGCCAAAATGTAGACTACCCAAGTCCTCACCTTATTTGAAAAAGGAAGATACATTTTTTTGTTTCTCTTCATTTCTAATTTTTTTAGTCTTTTGGAGCTTCAGACTTTCGGGATAACTTTTTACAGCTACCTGACCTGCCAAAGACTCGAAAAGGGCTCTAAGTGCTAAGCATCTTGTGAAAGGGTGATAGACTCACTAAGTGGCCATTAAAATAGACTTCAGGTTTCTATGACCCTAGGTGATCTTAATAGTTTCTGCTTAAAGGTTTATCTTTTCGATCGGTAGCTTTCTCCCTACTTTTTTTAATTTTTTTTATGGGGTCAACACAAGGGCGAACCCAGTGTATATCTCCCCGATTTATTCTACTTCCCCACTTCTTCCCTAAGTGTTTTGGGAATTATTTGTGCATTTTTGTAGGTTGGGCTCTAAACAACCGGCCAATGGGCTGTGACCCACAGCAACTTGCCAACCATACTCATCCGGTGAAGTGTGGTTTTATTTATTTTCTCCTTTCTCTATTTTTTTCTTTTTCTCTTATTTCTTCTTTTTTTTCCTTTTATTTTTGAGTATCATTTTTTTTTCTTAAGTAGGTGGTTTCCCTGATATAAGATTTACCTAAAAGAACTAGAATGAATACAGTCAAGTAGTTGGGCTTGATTATGCAGCAATCCTAGGTCTTAATTGACCTAAATTAGGCTAGGACATAGCATAAGTTAGGGTAATTCATGCATGCATAAGCATTACTAGCACTTTTACTGCTTTCTTTTAGCTATGCATAAAATAATGCTATAATGTATTGATTAGGTGCATTATGTCAATTGCAGGTAATAAGTTGATCATAAGCTAGATTTGAAGCTGGATCTAAAGCTGGATCTGAAGAATAAAGAATAACTGGTGTTGCAGCAGAGCTGGAGCAGAGACCTAGATTAGATGTAGTAGACAATAATGTGAGGGAGTTAAGGTATGCTATTCTATTAAGTAGGAATAAAGCAATAAATTGTGAAGAACTTAGGTCCATCCTTGTCCTGGGATAGCTTAGAAGCTTCCCTAAGCCTTAGCCACCCTTAGATTAGGTCACCGCACCCTAGGAAACCTTAAAACCCTACTTCCAGCCTCCATTTAGATGTCCAGATGAGTTATAGGATGTCCAGAACCCTTAGCCAACTCCCGCACAACGTAAACCCACTTTTACAGTGTTATTGGACGTCCAGACACTTGGTCAGACGTCCAATTTCTGTGGAATAGCTAAGACAAAACCTTAATTCTTCCTTAACTCTGATTGGATGTCTAGACAACAAGTCTGGACTTCTGATTTTTCACTATAAGATGTTTGATACTATTATTAGATGTTTGGAATTGCTCTCTAGCTCCTATTTTTTAATTCAAGGTTGGATTTTGAATTCCTAGGTTCCTAAACCCAATTCCAACCCCATAGGAACCTAAATTAAGGTGCCCTAACCATAGTACATCACCTCTAGACCTCTCTAAGGATCTAATTGGGTCCTCACTAAACCTAATTGACTTGGATCATGGTCAATCTCTTCAGTCTATTCAATTGGACTCATTGAGTCCAATTGAGCCCTAATCTCAGCACACACTGTCCAATTGGACTTAGTGAGAGTCCAATTGACCTTGACCTAACTTAATTGAGTTATTTTACTCTCAATTAAGTTTTCACACACCCAATTAAACTTGTATCAAGTTTAATTACATTTTTTACCTTAGTAAATTAGGGTTTGCAACCCTAATTTGAAACCTACATTAACCTAAACCCACTAGAACCTAACCTAATCAACCTAGCCACCTATGTTTCAACCCACACGTACCCACACACACCCACACACACCATCCACACGAAAATACCTAACCTAGAATTTTCTAAAACTCCCTACCATGTGTTGTTGATTTGGTTGCTAAAATTAGCAGCCAAGACCATTCAATTTTTAGATCTACATTTGGTGGATGTAAAAGATACCATCCATCTTCTCTCTCATTCTCCCATGAGCTCCCACCATAGGCCTCTCTAGAGAATTCCATAATTCCCTAGAGAGCTTCCCTTAGGTCTATAAAAAGACCTAAGGGGTGGCACTTTGGGCCCATTCACTCTTGGCTCCATTTTAGCTAAGCTTCATTCCACCTCCACTACACCTTCACGAGTAGCTTCACCATGGCCACCACCATCCCCATGCCAAGATGTTGGATCACCTCCTCAACCTCTCTCCAAGGGCCGACCTAAGCACCATTGGCCACCCCTCCTCCTTTCAACCAAGTCAAAGGCCATCAGAGCCTACCTCTGAATGCCCTTAGTTCTACTATAGCTCTTCATAGTTTTACTACTTTATTTACTTCTTAATAGTGTAGCTCTATATTCTCCCCCAATGATGCATGCATAATCCCCCCTTAGATTCATGTATGCAATTATTTTCTGCAGCTAGGTTTATGTTTTCAAACATTCCTCTACAAGCTTTCCATGAGCTTTATGTTGCAAACACCATCATGAATCAATGAAAATATTTTTCTATATATATATATATATCTATTTGTGAAAAACACCATGAGCCTTGTTGCAATATTTTTGTATGATTGAAGTTGCATGTTTTAATTTCCAATACTTTAGCAACTAAGTATGTCGTGCATAAATACGAACTTAGCATAAATTGACATGCGATTTTGAATAAGTAGAGAAAGAGAGATTGATTTTAAATCTCCATTTCATAAATGCCTCCTAGAGATGAACGATCGAGACTCCAAATCTCGTTATCTTAGAAATGGGTCATGTTGAGGGAAGGAGGGATGGGGTGAAGGCGGGCGGAGGGCGATCGACGCTGGCGGAGGGCGACAATGGGGCGGAGCCGTCCAGGGCTGGAGCAGAAGGTGAATGGAGGACGTGGAGATCAAGGGCTTGGAGGAGAAGGGAGCGGATCTGGCAGGAGAGTTTCTTTAGGTCATCTGAAAATGCTCGAAGACGTTCCTGGAGGAGAAACAATGGAGAGGTTCTTTGCTTCAGATGCAGACGAAGGGGGCATGTGGCAGCGATTTGTAAAAACCCCCTAATTTGCTTGGAATGAAGGAGTGAAGGACACAAGCGTGAGTCGTGCCCTAGGAGGATTTCTTGGTGATCTCAGAGAGCAGTCACGCATCCTGTCTGGAGGGTCAAGAATGAAGCTCGTCCGCCGCCGCCGCCGACATTGGGTAGCCACACAATTGAAGTTGAGATCCCATCTTCAGAGGAGATCTCGACTGCAGAGATCACACTGAGAGGTGCTTTGATTGGAGAGATCATGGCAGGCAGGCCGTCGATTGCAATGATTCAGAATCTGGTATGTTCCCTGGATCTTTTATCTGCGGGCTGGAAGGTAGCCATGTTATCCCAGTCTCGCTTCTTGGTGTATGGTTTGGGTATGCTAGATGTGGAACGATTGAGGTTTTGCTCAAGTATTTTTGAAGAAGTCAGTGTGATTTGGAGAATGGTCTCCCCATTTGATGGGGCTCTGTCTGAGCGCCCTCCACAAAGAGTGACCTCCAGGAGGATACTCCTTGAGATCTATGGTCTGCCATTGCACCTGCGGCTAAAGGGAGTTGTCTCTAAAATGTTAGCTAGTTTTGCATCAATCTGTGGTGGTTCTAAAGTTTTGATTGGAGAGGGGGATATTAGGTCTCTAAAAGTTGAGGTGGAAGTTACAAATGCTGGCTCAATTCCTGATTCGATCACAGTCAGATGTGGGGGCACTTCTTGGCTTGTTAGACTTGTTGTTATTGGACAGGTGTCTGGGCAGGCTGAATGTGGTCAAGATAAGTCGTCTGAGAATAAACTGAAGTCTGGAACCAACAGTGAGGAGAGAAATCAGAGTGACAAATGTGGATGCACTCCTCTTGCTGATGCTCCTGGAACCAAAAAGAGGAAGGACTGTCACTGTGCCATGGCCGAGGAACATCAGATGGAAGATGATGTTTCTATTGCTGATAGCAGACAAGCCATGATAGTGAAAGAGGACTACTGTTTGGAGGTTGCTGAGACTCCAATGGCAGATTCTGAGATGAACTGTAGTATGGAAGTGGGCAGGATAGGGAAGGATTTGTTGATTAAAGAGCCAGTCCAGATGCAACTTGCTATTCCTGCTGACTTGCAGTATGGCAGTGGTTCCAATCAAAAAAGGGGTGTGGGTAGATCTCCATACATGTTGAGAAGGAGAAGGAAGGAGTCCTTGCCTCCTATTGAGGAGAAAAGTATTGCTAATTCCATTATGGTTGAATATGTGGGCTGCAAGGCCAATGGGGATCTCTCTAATGAGAAATGAGAGTTTTGTCTTGGAATGTGTGTGGGCTACGCAACAAACAGAGAAGGGCTTCATTGTGTAGATATCTCTCTGAGTGGGAGATAGACTATGCTCTTATACAAGAGACTCACTTGGAGAGGGAAAATGGTCAAGAATGGGAATGTTTTAAGCAATTGGGCCGTAATGATATTGCAGCTAAGGGTGCTACTGGTCGATCTAGAGGACTGGTTTTTGGTGGAGAAAGTCTTCCATGTCAGTAACTGAAATTACTCGTGATAGGTTTTTAATTTATTGTAGATGTCAATCTCCTCAAGGAGATATGGAATGGTTTATTTCTTGCTTTTATGGTCCTTGTGTGGCAGCAGATAGAGTTGGCTTGTGGGAGGAACTCTATGCAATGCATCAAAGAGCGCAAGAGACCCCATGGTTGTTAGGGGTGATTTCAATTGCTACCTTTCTGGTGATGATAATCCAGATGGGAGAGTGGACAGTTCTACAGCTGGCTTCCAATTGGCTATGCAGAACATGGGCTTGACTGAATATCCCATCAGTGGTGTGGAGTATACTTGGAGGAATGGCAGTGGGCAGCTTTCCAAATTGGACAGATTCTTTGGTAGTCCTAGTTTGTTAGAGAGATATCAACTATCAGCTGTGTTGAGCCTTGATAGGCCATTCTCTGATCACACAACTTTGGTTTGGGACAGTGGAGTGAATGCAGACACGGGATCATACTTCAAACTTAGGAGGTCTTGGCTTGGGAAGATGGATTCATGCAAATGGTTTGTCAGTGGTGGCAAAGCAAGGTTGTTCAAGGCACTACCACACAGCAGTTTGCTTCAAAACTGGCTGGTCTGCGTGAAATGTTGAAGGAATATGGGCAGGCTGTGAATCTGATTAGAGACCAGAAGAGGAGGGAAGCCTTGACAGTCATCAAGGATTTGGATTTGAAAGAGTGTAGGCTAGCTTTGAACCAACAGGAGTAGCAGCTGAGGCAGCAGATGCAAGCAGTTGTGGGGGATGAAGATCTGAAAATAGAAATGGATTGGCGTGAAAAATCCAGACAGCTATGGCTTAAAGAGGGTGATGCAAATACAAAATTTTTCCATCTTGCTAGAAGGAGATTCAACCTTATTTCATCTATTAAAGTTGAAGAAAGAAATATTACCTCTATTAAGGAGATCAGATCTGAAGCAAGTAAATTTTTTAAAGAAATGTCCAAGGCTGCTCCAAGAGGTTCTTGGAGGCTGGCAGCAATGGATTTCCCTTGTGTAAATAATGAACAGAGAGACATGCTTATGTCCCCTATTTCTGAACAAGAAGTGCTAAAATCTATTAAAGAATTAAATAATGAAGGTGCTCCCGGTCCGGATGGTTTTCAGGTGTTTTTCTACAGAGAGCTATGGAATGTGGTTAAGAAGGATATGTTAAAGGTTATTCATGAGTTTGAATTGGGCAACTCCGGATTTGAGAGGCTGAACAAATCTTATCTGTTTCTGTTGCCTAAGAAATCATGTGCGGAAAGTTTTTCTGATTACAGACCCACTGCGCTATCTAATTCCATCTATCTTATTATTAGTAAGATTATTGCTAACAGATTGCGGGAGGTTTTAAAGGACTTGATAATGCCTGTTCAGTCAGCTTTTCTTCCTGGGAGATCGTTACAGGAGTCATTCATTGTTGCGCAGGAGATTGTTATGGGTTGGCAAAGGAGAAAATCTAAGGCTTTCTTGTGGAAAGTTGATTTTTCCAAAGCCTATGATTTAGTCTCCTAGTCATACTTGTAGGAGATTCTTAGAAGGAGGAAATTGACAGCGATTTCACGCGGTTTGTTAAAATACGTCGTTGTAACGCGTAAATCCGCTTTCGCTTTTAAAATTTATATCCTAGATAGGGGAGTATCTAGGGTCGTCCAAGGAGGCAAAAATTGCAATAATGATTCTCTTGCTTGGAATACAATCTCAACTTTCTTTTTAATATTTTTCAATATGTAATTTTTTTGTATTTTGAAAAGACGAGGGCAAACGGCAGATTGTAGCGAAAAGAACTAACACCTACAAATGATTAAAATTCTAAAAGATAGAAATATCTTCTTCCTAAGCTCACTCTAGGCAAGTGTAGGCCTAGGGTAATTAGGAAGAAGAGGTGAAATAAGTGCTAGAACCAAAACAAACAACTGCAATAAAAAGCTTAAAAGAAGGCAATTTTTGATTGAGTAGAATGAGTGTTCTTTTCAAGGACAAGTAGAGGAAAGCTTCTACTAGAATTGAACAATTTAAAAGCAAGAAAAGAAACACAAATCCTCTTGTAACAATGGTGAAGAAGGTTGTCTTCTTGCTCCAAGCCTAGCTGCTCCTTGGCTTGAAAAGAGGGCCTCCTTCTTCTCCTTCCTTGAGAGCTCCTCCAAGGTGGAAGCTACCACCTTTAATGCTCTCTCCAAAGGGGTGGGCGTGCACCACCCTTAAAACTCCTCCAAGGTGGCGTGACCACCTTCAAGATCTCCTCCAAGATCTTCCTTGCCTGGCTTCTCCTTTGGCTGGCGTGACCCAAGAGAGAAGGGAAGAGGGGAAGGCACCAAGGGGACAGAATATCCCCTTAATCTTCTTCTTCTTCTTCTCTCTTGGACGTGGGATTCTTGGTGGAATATGAGAGTGAAATGGCTAGCCAAGGATGGCTTGAATGGTGGTGGGTAGTGGTCTTTTTATAGGGTAGGATGGGGGGTTAAGGTGCCCCTTGAAATGGAGGGCTAGGATGGAAGAATGGAGGTGGTTAGTGATCCTATGGCTAAGGAGAGTTGGCGCCAACCCAAGAGGTGTTAAAGGGGGTAGTTATGATGGTGTTGGTGTCTTTTGGTGGTGGAGAGACACCACCATGTTGGCGCCAACATGGGGTCTTCTAGAAGGGGGGTTAGGTGGATGGTGGAGATGGGTTCAAGGGAGATTGTGTGGTGGAGATGAGGGGAGATTTTGGAGGGAAAAGTGGCGCCATTAAGGGGTGGTTATGGGTAGTTTTTGGCGCCACTTTTAGGTGTCTTTTGGAGGTGGTGGGTAGGTTAGGTTGGTGCCAAGTAGGTTAGCTTATGTGGAGCTTAGGTGGAGCTAGTTGGGTAGAGTTGGTAGGTGGGTTTTTGGGGTAGTACAAGCCAAGGAAGTTGGAGCATAGCTAAGTTAAGCTAAGCTAAGATAAGCTAAGCTAGCTTAGCTAATGGAGGAGTAGAGGAGAAGGTGTTGGAGCTAGGGTTTGGAGGAGGGAGCTGAGGAGAAGAAGTCTGGAGCTGGAGCTGGAGCTGGCTGCTGCTGAAGAGGCTGGCATGGGGCTACTCTAGCTGGCTTAGCTTGCTAGTTCTTTGCTAGTTGCTAAGCCAAGCTAAAGTGAGCTAGCTTCTACCAAAATGAGCTAAGGTGAGCTAGGTCTGGTGCTATCGGGGAGAATCAAGCTGGTTGAGGCAGCTAAGGTAGCTTAGCTCAACTGAGATGAGCTAAGCTGAATCCCCGGGAGCTGGACTTGAGCTTCCTGAGCTGAGATGAATTCTTCTTCAGCTGGCTGGAGTTGAGTGGAGCTGAATGTAGCTGGATCTGAGCTGGGGTGAACTCCTGTCAACTCAGCTGAGCTAGCTAGAGCTCCCTGTGAACTAGTGGGAGCTGAGGTGAGCTAGACTCAGCTAAGTTGAGCTGGATCTGAGCTGACTTGAGCTAGGGTGAGCTAAGGTGAACTCTCTTGAGCTGCCATCCAGCTGAGATTAGCTGAATGGAGCTGGGATGAGCTAACCCTAGTTCAAGTAAGCTAGGTTCCAGCTATGGTGAGCTGGATCAAGCTGGGTTCCAACTAGTCTGGGCCTCTCCTTCACCAATTGCCTTCTTGAGTGCTAGGGTTTTAGGGATCTGTGAATCTGTACATCCCTAACACTCACAAAAACACATTAAAACAATAATAAAAAATGCAATGCATGCCTATCCTAATTTATGCCTAAATGCAGCCCAAAAACCCGTTTGCAGAGTAAAATCCTAAGAGCTAGGTTAGTTTTAAAGCATAAAAATGATGATAAACTGGTGTTTATCACACCCCCATGCTTATCTTTTGCTAGTCTCTTAGCAAAACATTAATTTGTTTTTTTTTTGGAAAACGGAATTTTTGGGAAATCTAATTTTTTTTTTTTTTTTTTTTTTTTTTTTTTTTTTTTTTTTTTTTTTGACTTTTGAGGAGAAAAAGAGATTAAGGGACCTTGGTAGATTAAAACACAGGAGATACGGGATTTGTTGAAGATAAACATCAGGATTTGTTTTTGGATCCAACCATTAGATAGAACGGGATCAATATATCCTCAGAAAATTCACAAATTAACCCCTTGTTAATTCAGATGACTTGAAATGTTTGTTTTTAGGATTTTTCTGGCTCGTGAATCTGATTCGCAACTTGCAAATTCCTTTAAAACCTTGTGTCTGTGCTTGTGAAAAGCCAACCTTTATAAGGACGTGTTATTATTATTATTATTATTATTATTTTTTTTTTTTTTTTTTTTTCTTTTTTCTCTCCCATGCTTATTTTTAGCTTAGTCTTACAACAGATGTGTTGGTATCATCATTCCCGTTACCATTCCTTGAGGGGGCTCTGGCGCCAGTACTTCGGGATAGCACTGTCCATGACACCACCCAGGAGCTCACAACCCCAAAACACGATGCGGTGAAAAGGGGCGCTCCAAGCAAACTCAAGCTCTTGCTCCGACGCTATAGGTAGAGCACCGTCCAAGACACTTGAGCTGCTGAAATGCGCTTTAATGCTCCGTCTAAAGATATGAAATATAGATATAGAGCAGCGCCGAGGCGGTAACATGTTGACATCGCGTCCTCAAAGAAGGTATTTTCCTTCTTCTCGGCGGTGGGAACTCAAACCAATGATCTACTTCAGACTTTTACTAAATCCAAACAAGGAAGCTTTTCAATTTTTTTTTTTTTTTTTTTAGTTGTTTTTAAGTGTTGGCTTGTGTGTGAAAATTGACACAAGAAGTTTCTTGAGACCCGCAAGTTTTTGAATCAGAAACTAAGTCAAATACTTTCCATATTACAAAATAGGATCAAGTCACCTGAACTATCATGAGTTCAGGTGGAATTTTAGAGAAGGATATCTGATCTAGTCTAAAATAGACCCTGAAATTCTAATGATCAGATCCATATCCTCATCCTTAGTTTGTTAAAGATTAAATCCCATTGTACCAGAAGTGAATTTTACGACCTTAGTCCTGATTTCAAAATTTTTCCTCAAAAAGTTTTCAACATTTTTATTTTTATTTTTATTTTTTTGGGTATGCAAGCAGGAAATAAATTAAAGAAAATTGCATGTTTTTAGGTTTTGAACATCCTGAATCGATCATAAAAATTTAAAAACACCCCCCCATGCTTAAGATATGCCATGTCCTCATGCATTAGGAGGGAAAAGGGATCACCTTAGTGATGACGGTCGGGTTTAGGATGATCAAAACCTGGAAAAAGAAGAAAAAAGGAAAGCAAGAAAATGATGGGTTACCTCCCATCCAGTGCTATCTTTTACGCCATTCAGCCGGGCGTGATGTGTACTAGTGATCAAGGGTGGTTGGCTCAGTAAAATTAAAAGATTCAGATGGAATTTTAGGCGTATGGTCAAAATAGGGCTTTAAACGCTGGCCATTGACTTGAAATATCGAATTAGTTTGTGGATCAAGAAGGTCAACAACGCCGTATGGATATGTTTTATGAACAATAAAGGGTCCGGTCCATTTAGATTTTAATTTGCCAGGAAAAAGACGTAATCTCGCATCGAAAAGCCAAACACGTTGATTAACGTCAAAGTGTTTCCGAACAATATATTTATCATGAAATTTCTTTGTTCGGTCTTTATAAATCCTCGCATTTTCATAGGAAAAATTACGTAATTCTTCCAATTCAGTTAATTGTAATTTTCTATGGTTACCGGCATCAGATAAATCCATATTAAGTTGTTTTATTGCCCAAAAAGCCCTATGTTCTAATTCTACCGGGAGATGGCATGCCTTCCCGAAAATCAGACGGAAGGGAGACATGCCAAGCGGAGTTTTAAAAGCGGTACGGTAGGCCCATAAAGCGTCGTCCAATTTGGTGGACCAGTCTTTACGGTCGGACCTAACCGTTTTTTGTAGAATATTTTTAATTTCCCGGTTAGAAACTTCAGCCTGGCCATTAGTTTGGGGGTGATATGGTGTGGAAATTTTATGATTAACCCCATATTTAGAAAGGAGGTGACGGAATTGTGAGTGGGTGAAATGTGAGCCTCCGTCACTGATAATGGCTTTTGGTATGCCGAATCTTGAGAAAATATTTTTCTTAAGAAATTCGACAACCACACGGTGATCACTAGTGCGGGTGGGTATTGCTTCTATCCATTTAGAAACATAGTCTACTGCGACTAAAATATACAAATACCCACCAGAGTTGATGAACGGTCCCATGAAGTCGATGCCCCAAACATCAAAAATTTCAACCTCTAAAATAGGATTAAGGGGCATCATATCCTTTCGAGTCATGTTGCCGATGCTCTGGCAACGCACACAGGACCGAACAAAGTCATGAGCATCTTTGTGCAAGCTGGGCCAATAAAATCCTGCATTAAGGATTTTAGCTGCAGTTTTCTTGCCCGAAAAATGTCCGCCACAGGCCATTGAGTGACAATGTGTTAAGATATCATGGATTTCAGAATCAGGGACACATCGTCGAATAACCTGATCGGCACAAATGCGGAAAAGGTCGGGCTCCTCCCAAAAATAATATTTAATATCAGCAAAGAACTTATCCCGTTTTGTTTTTGGCCAATCAGCAGGGATTTGTTCTGTTGCTAAGTAGTTTGCAATGGGTGCAAACCAAGGGAGGGTTGTAGCAGCTAAAATTCTTTCATCAGGGAACTGATCTGGTGGGGTCATTATGTCATTTGTCATAAGACGAGAGAGATGATCGGCCACTACATTGTGCAATCCCGCCTTATCCTTGATTTCCAGGTCAAATTCCTGGAGCAGCAGAATCCAACGGATAAGGCGGGGTTTCGCATCTTTCTTAGTCAGCAAATATTTAATTGCTGAGTGGTCGGTATAAACAGTGACACGTGACCCCAACAGATAAGATCTAAATTTTTCCAAGGCAAATACAATGGCAAGAAGTTCCTTTTCAGTAACCGTGTAATTCCGTTGTGCGTCATCAAGGGTTTTGCTGGCATAATAGATCACAACGGGTTTCTTGCCAATTCTTTGCCCTAGAACGGCCCCTACAGCAAAATCTGAGGCATCTGTCATTAATTCAAAGGGACTATTCCAGTCAGGTCCCTGCAATATTGGTGCCTCAGTAACCTCTTTCTTCAACCTCAAAAAACTCTCCAGGCACTTATTATTAAAATCAAATGGCTGGTCTTTAGTAAGAAGCTGACTTAAAGGCTTGGAGATTTGGGAAAAGTTTTGTATGAATCGACGATAGAAACCCACATGACCCAAAAAGGATCTGATTTGTTTGACAGTAGTGGGCGGTGGGAGCTTAGATATAGCATCTATTTTTGCTTTATCTACCGCAATTCCTTGTTTAGAAATAACATGGCCCAAGACAATACCTTCTTGGACCATGAAATGGCTTTTTTCCCAGCTGAGGACCAGGTTAACTTCTATGCACTTTTGGAGGGTTCTTTCAAGATTTTTGAGGCAATGATCAAAAGAATCTCCAAAAATAGAGAAGTCATCCATAAAAACTTCTAAACATTCACCTACCAGGTCTGAAAAAATTGCAAGCATGCACCTTTGAAAAGTCGCAGGTGCGTTGCAAAGACCGAAGGGCATTCTTCGGAAAGCAAAGGTTCCGAAGGGGCAGGTGAAAGTTGTTTTATCCTGGTCCTCAGGATGAACCGCTACTTGATTATAGCCAGAATAACCGTCCAAAAAACAGTAAAATTCCCGTCCGGCTAATCGCTCCAAGATTTGATCAATAAAAGGGAGCGGGAAATGATCCTTCTTAGTGGCGGTGTTTAATTTTCGATAATCTATACACACGCGCCAAGAAGAAGCGGTTCGAGTGGCTATATTTTCCCCCTTTTCATTGGTGACAACTGTTAGTCCAGCCTTTTTGGGGACTACTTGAGTTGGACTAACCCAGGAGCTGTCAGAAATGGGGTAGATGATATCAGCATCTAGCCACTTAATAATCTCCTTTTTTACCACCTCCTGCATACTAGGATTCAAGCGCCTTTGTGGTTGGCGGGAGGGGCGAGAATCGTCCTCTAAAAATATACGGTGCGTACAATAGGACGGATGAATGCCTTTAAGATCAGAAAGGGTCCAGCCAATAGCTTTTCGATATTTACTCAAAACCTGGAGAAGTTTGTGCTCTTGTGCCCCGGTGAGTCCAGAATTTATAATCAGGGGCAGGGTCTGATTTGGACCCAGGAAAACATATTTAAGTGAATCGGGCAAAGGTTTTAATTCCAATTGTAGGCCCGGTTCCGAAAGAGTTTCTGCTTTGTGGGTTAGAGGTGAGGTGAGAGTGAAAGGGTCAGCTGGAATGTTAGCTGGTTGTGTAGTTGAGGTGGAAGGGTGAGAAAAAGTAGATTGTTCAGGAACCGTATTTACAGCAAAACAGGAACCTAATTGGGAAATCTGCAATGTTTCCTCCACAATGTTTTCTATTTCTGAATCCGAATCATCAAAGAAATCTGGTTCCTGGAATCGCCTAGAGGCTTGAAAAATGTCTAGGGTTACAGATTCACCGCCACACATGATCTTCATCTTTCCAGAATCACAATCAATATTGGCGCGGGCGGTGGCTAAGAATGGTCTTCCAAGAATAATGGGGGCAAACTTAAGTGCTTCAGGTACCTCTATGTCCAGGACTAAAAAGTCTACTGCGAATAGACAATCTTTGACCCGGACAAGAACATCTTCAACAATTCCCCTTGGTTTAATCGTAGATCGGTCGGCTAATTGGAGAGTAACCTCAACAGGTTTCAATTCACCGATCTTAAATTCCTCAAAAATAATTGTGGGGATAAGATTAATTGAGGCACCAAGATCCAACAGAGCGCGATCAAATGAGGTATCATTAATGATAACTTGGATTAGGGGGGCGCCGGGATCTTTTCTCTTAAGAGGCAGTCGGCTCTGCACAACTGAGCTGACTGTCTCTGGAAGAATCACCTTTCCTAAATTCTTGGGCTGCCTTTTTGGAGTACATAAATCTTTTAAGAATTTTGCATAGGCAGGGATATACTTAATGGCATCTAGGATAGGGATATTAATTTCTACTTGCCCAAATAAATCCATTAATTCCTTCTCAGTGGGCTCAGATTTTGTTTTTTTCTTTTTTGAAGAGTGGAGGGCTTGTGGAAATGGGGCAGGGTTGCCCTGTTTTGCGTGAATTGGTTCCTGAACAATAGGAGGGGAAGAGTTAATCTGTGTGTCATTAGAGCGGGTTTCTTTAACAGGCAGGGTATTTTGAGTGGTTTTCCCATTCCTCAAGGTAACTGCATTTGCAGTCTGGTTGTTTCTAGGGTGAGGACGGGGAGCCTGGCTGTTATTGAAACCCGGCGGATGCTGAGGTGCTGGATGAATAGGTTGACTGTGATATCCACCTTGGAATTGACTCCTTTGATTGTTTGGGTTGGGCATGGGTTGGGATGGTAAATTCCCAATAGGTCGATGATCAGGAGTAACCTTAACTTGTTGTTGTAAATTGGTAACCATGCGGGTTACTTCTGTCATTTGAGTCTGCATTCCTTGCAGAGTTTTCATGACCTGATTATTAATATCATCCTGGGATGGTCCAGGTTGATACAAAGGTTGCCCATAATTCCCAAAATAGTTTTGTTTGGGAAGAGAAATCGGATTCGGGTTTTTCCAGGAGTGATTCGGGTTAGTCCTCCAATTTTGATTGGAAATGTTGGAGGGGTTTCTAAATTGCTCCTGGAGAGCATAAATATTTTCCAAGGTGGAATCAACAATATTTTGGTCAAAATTCCCGGTTAAATCTTGCGGGAAATCAGCCGGGAATTGCTGGTCAACAGATGTGGCATCGATATTGTGCAGATTCTCTCTTCGGAGAATGTGTGGGGGGTTAGTGTGTGGAGAGTGGACGTGTGGAGCTTGTTTGTTTGTGAGCTTTTCTTCTATTTTCTTTTGGTGAATTTGCATCTGGTCCAGTCGTTGAGCTAACATATATAAATCATCTTGTGTGACTGGAACAGAGGTGGTTTTGGAGTCAATTTCATGGACTCCATGTCTGGGGTTTTGTGATCTGCCAAAAGTGTCCATTGAAGTCATGTTAAATGAGTTTTCACTCATTTCTTCAAAGAGAAGATAGGCACTTTCGGCGTCTTTGTTAAGAAAATTGCCCCCACATGAGGCATCCACAAATCGTTTTAATTGATCTTCTAATCCATGATAGAAGATCTGCACTAGCTGCCATTGTGGAATTTCATGGTGGGGACAACTTCTTAGAAGTTCCTGAAATCTTTCCCAGGCTTCATGGAGGGGTTCACCAATTTTTTGTTGAAAGGTCGTTATAGATCTTCTTAATGCATTTGTTCGACCGATCGGAAAAAATTTTTTAAGAAAAGCACTTTTTAATTGGGGCCAGGTGGTAATAGGACGCCCAACTGTTCTAAACCAATGTGATGCTTTGTCTTTGAGAGAGAGAGGAAAGAGTCTCATTAACCACATGTCTTCCTGCACATGGCGGGAACGAGTGGTTTGAGCGAGGACAGTTAATTCCTCGAGATGACAAAAAGGGTCCTCTCTTGGAAGACCATGAAAATGCTTGATAAGGTTTAGAATAGCGGGTTTGATTTCAAAATCCCCTTGTGGTATGACCACCCCTGGTCTTTCCTCATAATTGGAAGGATCATAGAAATCCTTAAGAGGAATGACAGGCTGTTGGCGAGGTGGTGGATTTTGTCCTTGATTAGCTAGGTTCGTGACAGTCCTAGCTAGATCTTCTTGATTTTGTTGTAGCCGAGCCAAATGGTCGACCATTAATGCAAAGGGATTTGTATTATGGGTTATAATTGGAGGGCCACCTGGCCCTGCTGATATTTCTGGTTGCTCCAAGTTAGGAAGGTGAGGGAGGGTGGAGTCAGCTTGTGGGTCGGCTGACGGGTTAGAAGTGGAAGCAGAATTTTTTTGACGGCTTCCTGGGTTTTCCATTTTTCTAGAAGACGAGGGGGAAGAAAACAATGATTTCTTGCTACGGGGGGCGAAATCAGATGGTCCCTCAAGGTGTGGCTTTTGGGACCGTCGCCCGTGCATGCACTACTTGGAAGAAATGGAGGGGAGGAGAAGAGATAGAGATGAGAGAAATGTGCACACAAGCAATCAAATTCTAGACCTAACTTAATTGTGACTCCCTAAAAAATAAACCTAAGACTTGGTCTATGTAGGAATTAAGTAGTCAATAGTGAATACCCGTTCTATCAACAAATCTGGCCAGGTTGCTTAAGGGGAGGTTTGGGCCCAAACGTTTCCCAGGGAAAACCCCAGGTGCTTGTACAAACCCGCGCCTGGTCGTTTGACACAGCCCCTCAGCCTGAACACCAGATATAGATGACAAAATTGGTACTAACTAAAGAAAACTTAAGACCTAAATAGCAAGCCTAAGTTGATAAAGCCTTAAGGGTCAAGTTGCTACAAATTTTAATTAGGTCTAGGATGCTATAGTGCACATGGAATGTAGAGGGCGATTATTGGGTTGTTGCCCTGTTATTTGATTTTTTTGTGTGTGTGCAGGAATTGGAGAGTGGCTCCAATGAAAATCAAGTTGTCACACAATTTTTTTTTTTTTTTTTATATTTTTGTCTTTTAGGATGTGATTTAATTAAATGAATTTTAGGGTTTTTCTCTTTAAGTTTTCAAACAAGTTTGAAAATTCACAATCAAAGGAAAGACAAGTTGTATGTGTGATTGTATATTTCCTTTTAATTGAGTCTCTAAAGAGAAAGAAGAAACCCTAAACCAATTATCCCTGAGACAGAAATTTAACTACCAATGAATTATTTTTAGCTTTCAGAATTAAGTAGTGGTCCAAACAAGTCAAACAACACCACTACTTTGAATAAAATCAAACAAGGATTCTAAAAAAGATTTTTGTAAGATTTTAGGAATTTGTTTGATAATAGTTTTGAATTTTTAATTGTACTGGTGTCAAAGTCCAAAAATAATACCCGTGGGTATTATAGACTTTTTAGTATTACCACCGACCTCAGAAAATTTTTATGATTTTATATGATATGTAAAATTTCACAGGGATTCCAACAAGACAAATTTCACAAAAATTGGATGAGTATAAAAATTCTGAAAATTCGCGGACAGTAGCAAAATAGGAAGATTAGAGGGTGTGACCCCTCTGTAATCCACGAATTTTTAAAAATTAAATACAAATCCAATTGATCTGAAATTTGGAACAGATGTTCCAAACTTAATTGGGAATCACTCTATGAAATTTTATGATTTTAGGAGGCCTGTGGTGTTAGGAATCAATTTTTCAAGTCTGGACAGAAATCTAGACCCGAAAAACAGAACACCAATACTTGCAATGGAATGGTGCTAAAGAAGCATACAAGTAAACAATGGATTTTAAAATGCACCACTTCACTTAATTTAAGTGTTTATGGTCCTGAAAGCCAAGTTTAATATATTTTTGGTAGTTTTAATTATTTATGTGACCAGAAAGAGGAACCAACCTGAATTTTCGCGGGAAGAAAAGGATCTTTAAGCTCTCGCTTCCAGATTCCCGCTTTCCCGCTGTAGTTCCTGCACACACAAAAGAAAGAAAGAGAAGGGGATGAGATCCACTTCAAGCAAGAGAAAATGAGTTAATGCAAAGTCGTGCCTCCCCGGCAACGGCGCCAAAAAGTGACAGCGATTTCACGCGGTTTGTTAAAATACGTCGTTGTAACGCGTAAATCCGCTTTCGCTTTTAAAATTTATATCCTAGATAGGGGAGTATCTAGGGTCGTCCAAGGAGGCAAAAATTGCAATAATGATTCTCTTGCTTGGAATACAATCTCAACTTTCTTTTTAATATTTTTCAATATGTAATTTTTTTGTATTTTGAAAAGACGAGGGCAAACGGCAGATTGTAGCGAAAAGAACTAACACCTACAAATGATTAAAATTCTAAAAGATAGAAATATCTTCTTCCTAAGCTCACTCTAGGCAAGTGTAGGCCTAGGGTAATTAGGAAGAAGAGGTGAAATAAGTGCTAGAACCAAAACAAACAACTGCAATAAAAAGCTTAAAAGAAGGCAATTTTTGATTGAGTAGAATGAGTGTTCTTTTCAAGGACAAGTAGAGGAAAGCTTCTACTAGAATTGAACAATTTAAAAGCAAGAAAAGAAACACAAATCCTCTTGTAACAATGGTGAAGAAGGTTGTCTTCTTGCTCCAAGCCTAGCTGCTCCTTGGCTTGAAAAGAGGGCCTCCTTCTTCTCCTTCCTTGAGAGCTCCTCCAAGGTGGAAGCTACCACCTTTAATGCTCTCTCCAAAGGGGTGGGCGTGCACCACCCTTAAAACTCCTCCAAGGTGGCGTGACCACCTTCAAGATCTCCTCCAAGATCTTCCTTGCCTGGCTTCTCCTTTGGCTGGCGTGACCCAAGAGAGAAGGGAAGAGGGGAAGGCACCAAGGGGACAGAATATCCCCTTAATCTTCTTCTTCTTCTTCTCTCTTGGACGTGGGATTCTTGGTGGAATATGAGAGTGAAATGGCTAGCCAAGGATGGCTTGAATGGTGGTGGGTAGTGGTCTTTTTATAGGGTAGGATGGGGGGTTAAGGTGCCCCTTGAAATGGAGGGCTAGGATGGAAGAATGGAGGTGGTTAGTGATCCTATGGCTAAGGAGAGTTGGCGCCAACCCAAGAGGTGTTAAAGGGGGTAGTTATGATGGTGTTGGTGTCTTTTGGTGGTGGAGAGACACCACCATGTTGGCGCCAACATGGGGTCTTCTAGAAGGGGGGTTAGGTGGATGGTGGAGATGGGTTCAAGGGAGATTGTGTGGTGGAGATGAGGGGAGATTTTGGAGGGAAAAGTGGCGCCATTAAGGGGTGGTTATGGGTAGTTTTTGGCGCCACTTTTAGGTGTCTTTTGGAGGTGGTGGGTAGGTTAGGTTGGTGCCAAGTAGGTTAGCTTATGTGGAGCTTAGGTGGAGCTAGTTGGGTAGAGTTGGTAGGTGGGTTTTTGGGGTAGTACAAGCCAAGGAAGTTGGAGCATAGCTAAGTTAAGCTAAGCTAAGATAAGCTAAGCTAGCTTAGCTAATGGAGGAGTAGAGGAGAAGGTGTTGGAGCTAGGGTTTGGAGGAGGGAGCTGAGGAGAAGAAGTCTGGAGCTGGAGCTGGAGCTGGCTGCTGCTGAAGAGGCTGGCATGGGGCTACTCTAGCTGGCTTAGCTTGCTAGTTCTTTGCTAGTTGCTAAGCCAAGCTAAAGTGAGCTAGCTTCTACCAAAATGAGCTAAGGTGAGCTAGGTCTGGTGCTATCGGGGAGAATCAAGCTGGTTTAGGCAGCTAAGGTAGCTTAGCTCAACTGAGATGAGCTAAGCTGAATCCCCGGGAGCTGGACTTGAGCTTCCTGAGCTGAGATGAATTCTTCTTCAGCTGGCTGGAGTTGAGTGGAGCTGAATGTAGCTGGATCTGAGCTGGGGTGAACTCCTGTCAACTCAGCTGAGCTAGCTAGAGCTCCCTGTGAACTAGTGGGAGCTGAGGTGAGCTAGACTCAGCTAAGTTGAGCTGGATCTGAGCTGACTTGAGCTAGGGTGAGCTAAGGTGAACTCTCTTGAGCTGCCATCCAGCTGAGATTAGCTGAATGGAGCTGGGATGAGCTAACCCTAGTTCAAGTAAGCTAGGTTCCAGCTATGGTGAGCTGGATCAAGCTGGGTTCCAACTAGTCTGGGCCTCTCCTTCACCAATTGCCTTCTTGAGTGCTAGGGTTTTAGGGATCTGTGAATCTGTACATCCCTAACACTCACAAAAACACATTAAAACAATAATAAAAAATGCAATGCATGCCTATCCTAATTTATGCCTAAATGCAGCCCAAAAACCCGTTTGCAGAGTAAAATCCTAAGAGCTAGGTTAGTTTTAAAGCATAAAAATGATGATAAACTGGTGTTTATCAGAAATTTCCACCCTTACTAATTCAATGGGTGAAGAGGTGCATTACGACAGCCTCTTTTTCCCCATTGATAAATGGTAAACCGTGTCGCTCTTGGATCCAGCCCCAATGTGGAATAAGGCAAGGTTGCCCTATTGCCCCTCTGATTTTTAACCTTGCGATGGATACTTTGGCTAGATTTTCCTGTAAACTGGCAACAGATGGTTTTATAAGGGGGTATTCATTATCTAATCATAGGGCTCTAGCCCCTATACTTCAATATGCTGATGATACTGCTTTTCTTGTGGAAGGGGGGAAGAGAGAAGCGTAGGCTATATTACATATGGTAAAAATTTTTGGAGAGGTTTCTGGTCTCAGATTGAATTGTAGTAAATCTTCCCTGGTCTGTTTTGGGATGAATAGTGGGTTGCAGAATGAGATCTCCGCCATTCTTGGTACACCTGTGGTTCCATTGCCAATTAAATATCTGGGTCAACCTTTGAAATGTCCTAAGATGAAGAAAGCAGATTGGTCTTTCCTCTTTGAAAAGGTAGCTACGAAATTGGAGGGCTGGAGTAGTAGGTACTTATCAAAAGGGGGGAGGTATATACTACTGAATTCTGTTATCACTTCGATTCCCGTCTTCTTTTTCTCTATCCTTAGAGCTCCGAACTCTATTTAGAAAAAGCTGGAGGTGATGCGGAGAAGATTTTTTTGGAAAGGGGCCACTCATCAAGGGGCCTTTTTCCAACCCTTAAAGTGGGAATCAATTTGCAAACCTAAGCAGATGGGAGGTATGGGTGTTAGATCCCTCAAAGAATTCAATGAAGCATTACTATTGAAGTGGGCTGTTCGATTGCTGCAGGGAGAAAAAAAAATATGGACATAAATTATCCAAGACAGTTATGGGAGTACCAATGATGAGATAAATCGTCTTAACCCACATAAACCGTCCCCCTTTTGGTCTTCTGTGGTGCGTGCCCTGAAAGATAATTGGAATTTTTTCAAATCAATTTTAGGTGATGGAAAAAGCTTCAAGTTTTGGCTGGAAAATTGGATACATGGAGGGACGTTTAAAGATAGGTTCCCCCTTGCTTATGCTGCGGCTGTAGATAAAAATGCAGTGGTAGCTGATTATTGGGATGTGGATTCGGAGCAGTGGTTGTTAAATAATGGTGGGTGGAATAATCATGAAACAAGATCTCATGTAGAGATTGAACGTCTCATGCAAGAGCTTGCTGCTTTCAAACCCATGCCTCATGAATATGATACATACAAATGGGAAGGTAATTTTTCTACTGCGGCTACTTATGACAGGTTGATAATGTCCTCCAGGATGGTGGAAGATAAAGAAATGGGGAAAAAGCTATGGAAGTTAAAAATACCACTAAAGTTACAAATTTTCTTATGGCTCTGCAGGAGGGATGGATTGATTACTGGAGATCTGAGGCACAGAAGGATGGGGACCCCCACCCAGTTTTGTTATTTATGCGGGATGCATAATGATTCTAGCATTCATATCTTTTCTTCATGTGCGATCACTGATTATGTATGGAGGAGAGTATGCAATGATTCCTTACCCACTTGGGGGAATTTGTGGTGCTACCTTGTGGATGGGAATAAGCCTTATATACATATGGTGGCTGTGTTATGGGCTGTATGGAGGGCTAGAAATGAGCGTGTTTTTCAGGAGATCCCAGTGTATGTGGAAAATATTGTAAATTTATGCTGGAGTCTCAAACAGCATTGGGAGTCAAACTTGTAAATATTTTTTATTATCAATAATAGCTCTCCTGGTTTGTTATCGGTGATTCGATATCATTCTTTTCTTTCTCAAAAAAAAAAATCTTAGAAATTATTTTTGTTGATCGTATTTCGTAACTATACAACGATGCATTTTTTATCAAATACGCGATTTACGATCCCAACAAAATGGTGCCGTTGCTGGGGAGGCAACGCCATTTTTTATTTTGATCTCTAGAATTATCACTGATAAATCTTCCTCTGCTTGTCTTTTGATGTGCAGGAAAATAGGAAAAAATGGGATCTGTGGACACGAGCAAGGAAAAAATACCAAGTGCACATCATATCTTTCTTAGTTTAGGCTTGATTTGAACCTTAGGTTAGATTTCCTTCTAAGAATTTCAATTGCAAAAAAAAAAAGGCCTATTTTTCTTCGTGAAAAAAAATTTAAAAAAAAAAAATCTAGGTAGTTAGATTTGGTTTCCATTTGAATCTTAGGTTAGTTTGCTTGAAAAAAAAAAGAAGAAAAGATTTTTTTTGAAAAAAAAAGCTTTTCCCTTAAAAAAAAATCATTTTGGTGGAAAGTTTGAATTTTGAATTCAAACACCTTTTAAAAGCTTTCCCACCATTCTCTGATTTTTGACCAAATTTCAAATTCCAACTTAAAAATTCAACTGCTAAAACATTAATGAGCAAAAAATTTTGAAATTTGGGTTATACCTTCATTTTCAAACAATCTTTCAAACTGCATCGTTCATTTGAAAAAATTTCGAGTACAATATTTTTAAGAATTTGCGAAGTGCTAGGGGGTTAGACTGACCTAGATTTGAAAATTTTCAAAATTCCAAAAGCAATTTCGAGTAATCCATGAATCTATTTTGACTAAAAATGGTGGGTTTGAAAGCTGATCTCATTGGCTTTAATTCCCATATTTTTCCTGAATTTTTGAAGATCATTTATACTACTTCAATTTGAAAAACAACCAGGGGTCACAATTCCAATTCTAACCCCTTAACGTTCAAAAATCCCTAGAAATTCAGTTGAAATAGTAAAAATCATAAAAAATTATTCTCTGAAAAGATAATTAAAAAAGGAATCTACTTGCAAAATTTCTATTTATTTGGATTCAAATTTTATCTAGAGAATTATTTGTGTTTCATTGATCTGCTGAAATCACAAAGAAGAAAACCCTAGAATTGCATGAACCCTAGGTTATACCTTTAGGGTTACATTCTAGAGACCACACTTGGGCTAGCCTAGACTTAGTTAAGTCTAGTGTTTAGTCGATGAGCTTGGTCACCTTGTGGGCCACTCACCACAAACCCCAACTAAAGAAAAAAGGGCTAAAATTAATTTTAAAACAAGTAAGCAATCCTGAATTTGTTGTCGTACTTCTGGGTGGCTTCAACCTTTCTTGCCGAACCTGGTGACTAAGTCTGTGGGACAATGTCAAACAACCGCAGCTAAGGGGTAACGGAACCGGAGGCGTGAGCCAAAGGAAGAACCTTCCCCTTAGTCCCCTCATAACCAGACTGACTGGGTTAGCTTGAGAGGCGGGAATCACTTTCAGTCGCTTGTACGACAAATTTTTCTTCAGGAATTCAAACTTAAAACAAAAAATCTGGTCATCTGATCATAAAGACCATCTAATTGACAAGGCCTTAGCCTTGTCTGGCTGGCTGTACCAACCTAGGGGTTGGTTGGTGAATGTAAGGGAGGAGGTCACTCAGACCTCGATTGGTTGGACCTTGGGAGCCACTCCCAAGGAGGCGTGCCACTTGGCCTGGGCCATCTTCTCCCCCACCCTCTTCTTCCATCTACTTAGCCGCAATGGCTAACCCTGGATCTGGACCTAATCAGGATCTAGAAGAGCTGGACCCACGAGCTTATCTAAGAGCCCGAGTCACTGAATCAACTCAACCTTGGGATCAGAACCCAAGGTGGCGAAGATGACTTTTCGCTTCGCCTGATCCTTCTCCTCGGATTACCGAAATGGTTAAACTATATCCTGACCATGGACATTATGACCCGTTCTATTCGACTCCTCAAAGGACCACATCTTATAACCCAGGATATGAATTTTACATTCTTGCATCTCACCCATGGAATATGGGTAGACATGATTCACCCCCTAGAACCCCTGAAGAACTACCGGTGCATATGTGACTGCATTATAGAATACAGAGAGCTGTAGCTAGCGTTAAGGAAAAGGCTGCATCCTATCTACATGAAATCCAAGTTATCACTGAGCCGAACCAAAGACAAAGCTGGATTTTGTATCAACAAGCTGTGATGGAGCTCCTTCAAGGAACAACAGGGATAACAAAGCTAATTAGACAAAATTGGGAAACTCAAGAACTATTGCTTTTGAGATATCAAGTGGAAAATAGCCTGGAAGACCTCGAAGAATCTGAAACGACTACTCCGGACAGACACACAACAGATTCTCAGGAGCAGATGCCAGAAGATAATTCAGGGGAAGAAGAATCTAGCTTGGATATGAGACAGGTGCAGAAAATGTTTTGAATGGGTTCATCTGAGAACTCCATTCAAGAAACTGAGGAAAGGACTGATATCTCTAGGACTGAGCCACAATCGGATTATCCTGAATCCTGGGAGATACCTCTTGGGTTAGATAACTGTTGAGAGTCGTAAATCGCATTTTTGATAGGAAAAGAAGCGTCGTAGTATAGTTGCGAAGTACGATCCAACAAAGATATTATTTTGTAAAAATTACGAGACTTGAGTCTTGGTCGTTTGTCTTTGGGAGGCGTTGCTTTTACTTTTTGAAATCGATCTTTTTGCTGCTCTACTTCATTTAAAAATGCACGCCAGTTTCCAATCTCCTAACTAAAACTTCACCACTTCTGTTATTAACTCAAATTACGTGCGCATGCATCAAATAAATTACAAAGGTGAACGTGTGAATTTCTGTGCGCACGATTCTGGTGAGGTAGTGACTATTTATGAAGAAAGCATCTATTGTTAGATTTTCAATATCCTCGAGAAACGGCATGCTTTTTGCGAATAGATAAACAATAGAAAAATAGGCAACTTGAATCATGCGAAAAGAATGACAATTACTAAGCTCATGGTGATTTCAAACACGTAGAGATATATATATATATATATATATATATATATAAATGCATTTTCATTCATTTCATTGGAGAGTTGTTTGCACAAGGAATTTAGAGGAAAGCTTTTACATAAATGCTTGAAACGGAAATCTAGCTACCAGAAAATGACTGCATACAAGAATCAATGGAGGGATTTCGCATGCATCATTGGAGAAGTTAAGGCTACGCTACTAAGGGGTAATAAAAGTAGTAAAAATCATGGAGAGCATAAACTAAATCTACCAGAATAGAGGGCATTCAGGGGTGGTCCCTGATGGCCTTGGAGTGGTTAGGAAGAGAATGAGGGGCGGCCAATGTAGCTTAGGCCGACCCTTGGAGAGAGGGAGGAGTGATCTAGCATCCCGGCATGATGTCCTCCATGGTGGTGGTAGTGAGCTCGTGGAGGTGGAGTAGCTAACCTAAGTGAAGGTGGGCGTGTATGGAGCTAATGAGGTGAGTGGTGCCAATGAGGCCAAGGGATGTGAATGGGGTCACTTGGCCGCCCATGGGGTCTTTTTATAGATGCAATGGCTTCTCTCTAGAGAGGTGTGGAACTCTCTAGAGAGAGTCCAAGAGTGGTCGGCCAAGAGGTTATGAGATCCAAAAATTATGGATCTCATTTTGAATGCCTCTTGATTGCTAATTTTGGCAACCAAGAGGTGGCGCCACTTCAAGGAGAGTTCTAGAGAACTCTAGAGAAGTGGGTGTGTGTGAATGGGTGTGTGTGTGTGTGTGTGTGTGTGTGTGTGTGGTCGTGCTCTATGTGGCTAGGTGGCTTAGGTTAGGTCCTAAGGGATTTGGGTAGGTGTAGGTCTTGAATTAAGGTTACAAACCCTAATTGCTAAGGGAAAAATGCAATTAAACTTAACCTAAGTTTAATTGAATGGGTGTGAACCTAATTGACAGTGAAATAACTCAATTAGGTTGGGTTTAGGTCAATTGGATTCTCACTAAGTCCAATTGAACTTGTGTGGGTTGAGATCTAAGCTCAATTGGACTCAATGAGTCCAATTGATGTAGGTGAAGGTAATTGACTTTGATCTAAGTCAACTGGGTTTGGTGAGGGCCTAATTAGGTCCTTATGTAGGTCTAGAGGTGATGTACTAGGGTTAAGACAACTTGATTTAGGTTCCTACAAGGTTGGGATTAGGTCTAGGGAGCTAGAGATCCAAGATCAAGACTTGAATCTCAAAATAGGGACTGGAGACCAGTACTAGACGTCCAATAATGTGATCAGACGACTTATACTCAAAAATCAGAAGTCCAGACTTCAGTTCTGGACATCCAATTTGAGTCAGGGGAAATCAAGGTTCTGTTTTGGGTATTCTGCAGAAATTGGACGTCTGACAAAGTGTCTGGACATCCAATAACACTGCAGAAGTGGGTTTGAGGTGTGCGGGAGGTGGCTAAGGGTCCTGGACGTCCTATAACTTATCTGGATGTCCAGATAAGGGTTGGAACTAGGGTTTTAAGGCTTCCTCAATTGTTGTGACCTAATCTAAGGGTGGCTAAGTCTTGGGGAAGTCTCTAGGCTATCCTAGGGCTAGGATGGACCTAAGCTCTTCACATTTTAATGCTTTATTCCTACTTAATAGGATAGCGAACCTTTAATCCCCTTACATTATTGTTCCTATATCTAAACTAAGCCTTCTGCTCCAGCTCTACTACAACTCCCGTTATTCCCGATCCAGCTTCAGATCCTGCTCCAGATCTGCTTATTGCCTTCAATCGACATAATGCACTTAATCAGCACATTATAACATTATTTTATGAATAGCTAAAGTAAAGCAGTAAAGATGTAGATAATGCTTATGCGTGCATGAATTTTCCTAACTTATGCTAAGTTCTAGCCTAATCTAGGTCAATTAAGACCTATGATTGCTGTGCAATCAATAACCCAATCGTGATAAGGGAAGTAGATCCATTTGAGGATATGGATCTTGAAGCAAACATTACATGTGACACTACTGATCAATCTAGGCCACTTCCCATTGTAGATGAACCTATGCTAGAGCCAACATCTTCTGATCTGCACTCTTCTTCTTTCACCTACATACCTAATTTGGTTGTTAAAGATTCTGAGATGACACTTTTTATCCCTGATCCTGACATCTAAAGACCAGAAGTAGCTATGGATGTTTTGACCGAAGAAATGGATATGCTACCTGAGGCAGGAATTACTGAGGGACCCAATGCATATGAGGGTGAAGCTTTAAGCAGAATGAGCTGGGGACGCACCTACCATCCTAGTC
The DNA here is from genome assembly GCA_037157565.1 of Thalassia testudinum. Lineage (NCBI taxonomy): Eukaryota > Viridiplantae > Streptophyta > Magnoliopsida > Alismatales > Hydrocharitaceae > Thalassia > Thalassia testudinum. The sequence continues at coordinate 63,901,831 of JAZHRO010000036.1, forward strand.
AATCTAATGGATGGCTCAACTCAGAGCCTGAAGAGTCAGCCTCCGATGAATCAGAGATGAGTACTGATGAGGATGAAGTAATTTCTGACAAGGATTTCAGTGACCTCCCCACTGATCTTTTACTTTCACGGATACCCCTTATGATCCAGAGCATGGAGAGGGCATGATCTTTGATGTCAATTATCGTTATGAGGATCCCTATGACTCAGATTCTAGTCTTGAGATACATTTTAATCTACTCCCTCAACAACTTCCTACTGAATTGTGGGACATGATAAATTAGTTGAATCAACATCATGACCCCCCCTTTGATTATACTCTATTTTCCACCACCACTCCACACTTTCTTATGGCTAGACTTTTTGGAGTAGGGGTGCACAATCAGTTGGTTCGCATCTCCGGACCACTGATTCTAGGAGCATACGAGCGCATCTTTCTCTTAATCTTGATTGGATCCTATGCTAGAACTGATACATCTGATTGAGTTTTCACCCAGCTAGAGGTGTTAAACTTAGCATCTAACCCACATTCATCCATCACCTTATACATACTCTCTTTATACATAGCATATTTTTCTTTTAAGCATATTTCTCTTGCATATTGCATACTGTCAAGTTGGCCGATGCTGAACGTTAAATTTCAAGAGCAATTCCAGGTGATTTCTACCGATTTACTTCCTACTGTATTTATGTTCGTTTATATTCATGCATGAGGACATGCAAGAACTTAGGCATGGGGGGGGTGGATATACAACAAAACTGAAAATTTTTACGCCAACACTTACAAAACCTCGAAGCTACATGTCAAACATTCTTTAGGATCCTAAATATAAGAATAACCAACTCCACCTCCAATGCTTACATTGGAGCTAAAAACCATCCGCAACAGCCACTTCCGACTCACCTGCTCACCCTTTTGTTCTAAATTTAGGGTCAAGCTGAATGTAACCCGAAAGGGAAATTTCATGAAGTATGAATATAAGAGGTTACTTGTTTATAGCATATATACATAGTGCATCCATGAATAAGATTATCGTGTTAAGAGAATGCATTAGGGAATTTATCCTCTAGTTGATTCCTGTAATCTGGAATCCAGTACAACTTTTCACACACACGTAGAATTTGCAATGGATTCATGGTGAAGGCTGATAAACATCTTTAGTTTGCGAGAAGAAGCAGTGCTTCTTTTCCTGAACCCTTAAATAGTGTTTTGGGAGCTAAGCAAATTTTCCTCCAAAAATCTACCAAATAGCATGAGATGAGAGTAGAGTGTACTGGTGCTCTAAAATTAGTCTAAGGAATCCAGAATCCTAGATAATTAGGTGATGATACTTAGAGATTAGGTATATTTTTCACTCTCGGTTCCTGCATATACATTTTTGCGTGAAATTTTGAGAGCCACTAAATAAGGCAATTACGCGGAAAGCGAGTTTTCATAAAACTAAGGCTAAGGTGGATGGCTACGACCATTCTTTACGGAATCCTTGGCTAAAGGAGGGTATTGATGTCAAGGTCAGAAATACACCTCCTATCCGTCTCTCCCAGTGCCGTGAGTAGGCACTTCTCCCAAATAAGCCACCCAATGTCTCTTGAGTACCACCAATCCCTAATAATGCCTCCTCAATAAAGTTCATGGATGTGTGCTAGTTGTGTTGTGTTGAAAAGAAAAAAAAATTGAAAAAAAAGAGAAAAAAATTTATGAAAAGAAAGAAAAATTGAAAAGAAAAATTAGAAAAGAAGAAAAAGCAAAGAAAAAAGAGTGAATATTTAGTGTTTATTTCAATTGCATTGAGGCAATACCACCAAATAAATTTGAGATCCACCAAATATGGCCTTAACATATCTTTCAGTGTTTCTGACCACCCGAATACTGGCTGAGGAATTCTGACTTAGTGTTAAGGTTATGAGAACTCAATTAAAGTGTTAATTGCAAGTAAGACCACCAAATACGGATCATGCGTGAGAATCTGGTGAGATTGTGAGCTCTAAAAAAAAAGAAAAAGAGAGAGTAAGAGAGAATGAATACAAAGGAACCAGAAAAGAGCATAGTTTCTCTTGTCTTTCGTTGAGTTGAGTTACTCGATAATCTGGGAATCTAGATTCTGAAGTACTAATTTCTATGTAGCACCAAGTGAGAGTGAGCCACCAAATAAACACCCGCATCCCTCAAACATTCTCTACCCAAGCTTAAAGCCAGGGTGGAATTCAAAGAATATCTTGAATACCTCGAGGGAAGAAGTCCGCCTATCTCACTAGAATTTTACTAGGGGTCAAGTACAACCTTTAGAGGTGAATTAGTTTTTCACTCGAATCTGTTGCAAAAGCTACATAGCTACACTTTCACGATTGTCTAGATTTCTAGAGCATAGGATGAAAACAAAAAGGAGAAAAATCTCTAGGTATACACTTGATAAAATAATCAATCCCTTAGGGACCCTTTTGTGAATAATTTAGTCTCACATTTGCTAGGGACTAGCAAGATTTAGGCATGGGGGTATGATTGTGCAGTAATCATAGGTCTTAATTGACCTAAATTAGGCTAGGACTTAGCTTAAGTTAGGGTAATTCATGCATGCATAAGCATTACTAGCACATTTATTGCTTTCTTTTAGCTATGCATAAAATAACGCTTGTTTGAGATCTTTGAATCGATATTTAAAAGCATTGCATTGTAGTACAGTCGAAAAAGCATTCAAAACAGATATAATTTTATTACTCGAATTTGAAGTTTGAGGTCGAACATAGGGAGCAAATTGGTATTTAGAAAACAAGATCACAATTCATAATTTAAAAGAATATGCAATAATATCAGTATCAAAGTGCAAAAATATGAGAGTAAATGGTGATGTAGATCACCAAATACTCCTACAAAATCAACTAAGGAACTCAATCTATATGAATATGAATTAAACTCAAATTGAACGTCTGATTTGTAAATCAAACGACTTAAACGTTTGATGCTACAATGCTCCTTCTGATTTCTTCTTTCTCTGCTTCTCTTCTGCAGCTCCTCTTCTTTCTTCCTTCTACTTTTCTCCTCTTTCTCTGCTGCTTCCTCTTTTGCCTTTATGATCTTTCTCTCTCTCGTTTCTGCCTTTTGCTTTCCTTCTTAGCTTCTCCTTCTTCCTTCAGCTTCTTCCTTCTCTACCTTAGCTTCAGCTTCTCTTTCTCTTCAGCTTTTTCCTGCAGCAAAACCAACCCTACCCGTGTGCAGCTCTCCTCTCTTTCTCTCTTCGATTCCTGTTAACAGGGAGCGATCTCAGGTTTAAAGTAATGCGTTGTAGTATAGTTGAAATCGCTTTGAAAACAAATAAATTTTATTATTTGAAGTTTAAGTCCGAGGTCGAACACAGGGAGCAAATGGAGTTCATGCACTAAACTTAATAATAGATGCAATTTGAACATTTAAAACTACTCAAAATATAATTCAAAATGTCAAGCATGAGTTTATGAATACTAAAATGTATCATAAAAGAGAAATTGGGAAGAATTGACTATAAAATTAGAGGTCTAAAAAATGTTTGACTTTTCTTCTTCTCTTTCTCTTCTTTCCTTCTCTGTTCTTCTTAGCTTCTTTCTTTCTCTGGCTCTTCTTTGGCTTTGGCCTTGTGAGCCTCAATTGTCTGCTTCTTCCTTTCTTCTTCTTCTTTGGCTTCTCTATTCTTCTTTCCTTCTCTGTGGTCTCTCTGTTCTTCCTTCCTTTCTTCCTCTTTCTTTCTGCCTTGTCTTTCTCTTCTTTCTTCTTTGGTTCTTCTCCTTCCTTCTTTGGCTTTCCCTTCTTTCTTCTCTTCCTTAGCTTCTAATCCTCAGCTTCCTCTGCGGCTTCTCCTTAGCTTCTTCATCTTCCTCCATCAGTCTTTAGCTTTTCCTTTAGCTTCCTCTTTCTTCCTTTCCCTGCAAAGTGCAAAACCTACCCCTACCCTCTCCCATGAACTCTCTCTATTTTTCTCTCTTAGGCTCACTCTCCCAGAGCTCTTTTCGGGTAAACAGGTCGGGTTAGCACACCCAGAACCAGGTGCACCAGCGTGGGTGGTGCGCGAGGAGTTCACGGGTTATCGAGTCAGGCTGCCAGGTCCGCGGAGTGTTGTATAGTGAATGTGGCATAAGGGGTAGAGTGGGACCTCACCCCGTGTCAGGAGGAAATAAGCCCCTGACACAATTACAATTTATACTACTCCACCTCCTCTAGACTTACCGAGGTGAGACTAAAAGTCCCACTCGCCTTGCGCGCACCCGCAGGAGGTGCCTTGCATGATTGAAGTGACTGCAGTGCCCTCCAAAGCCAATAACTGGCTGAATGTGTGCAGGTGCCAAATCCGCGTCGCCAGGGACTGGATGCCTGGAGCAAGGCTGCCTGGATCAAAGGTTGCAAGCTGCTTCAAGCCTGCTCTAATGGCAGCCGAGGTCCGATCCTACTCTCAAGTAAAATGGCCTTGCAGCCTCATTAAATCACACAAGGTGCTTCGCCGTGGCACGACGAAGGTGTCTCGGTGGGTGGGGCAGCCTGGGTGTGCGTTCCTAGGTCATTCTGTGTCTGTGAAGATGGGTTTGTTCAGGGGAAGTATGTGGAATGTGTGGTAGTTGATGGAGAGGGGAGAAACGATCAGTGGAAGGTGGTGGAGCTTCTGAGGGGTTTAGCGAGGTGATGGGTGAGTGGAATGACAGGAGCACCTCGTTGGTGATCTGCCGAAGGTGGAGACGATGGTGGTGGTCTGTGGTTGTCGAGGGGTGGAAACAGAAATAGAGAGAGGGAAAATAAAGAGTAAAGGAAGGGGAAAGTATCTAACCTAGTTTAAGGATGAAGGGGGAAGAGATGGTGGATGGCACGTACCTACCACCGCTGGAGACGAAGATCCCAGTGGAGGGAGATAGCGATGACGAAGAGGGTAGCTAGTGCATGCGCAGGTATGGTGCGACGTAGAAGACTAAGGTAGTGACAACTCTGCCACTGGTATTGTGGCAGAGTGACGATAGGAGGAGAAATAGGTCGCTGGAACTTGCTGGGTGTCTGGCCGGAAGAGAAGGGATGAAATTGAGGGGTTATCTCCGGCCAAACCAAGTTGAGGATGGACGGGAAGATCTGGGGTGTCTTTTATAGTCGCAGGTAGAGGGCCTTGTGCTTGGAAGGAAAGCTTCCAAGCATGGGCATCCTCGCCAGACATGGAAGGTGAGAGATACCCAAATCTCTCATGTGTTCGCATGAGAGATTGGGTGACAATCAGGGCTTGAAACTGTGTTCATATGATCAGGAATTCCTCAGAGAATCTCCCTTTCAAATTTGAGAGGGAGTCTCTGAGGAATCAAGGAGATATCCCTCTTGAATCCTTGCTAGAGTAGGATTCCTCCACTGTAATGGTGGAGGGACCTAATTGCAAAGAATGAAGAGGAAGATAGGGGGGTGTCTGCAAGGTTTTCAAAAGCTAGGGGTCTAAATGTAAATGGGTTGGGCTATTTTGCAAAGTAGGTCAAGGTGAACTCCCCTTAGGTCCAAATTTTGGTATAAACTTAATTTGGACCCAAGGAATCCAATGGTGAAGTTGGATTTTAGGTTTGACCATGCTTGATTGGGCATTTTGCATAAAAACCTAATTTAGGGCAAATGTTTGACTGGGACCCCTATTTAGGTCAAAATAGGTTCTAAAGGAAAAATTGAAGGTTCTAAACCCTAGGTGATATTCTTCCATAATTTTTAGAGGGTTTAGTTGAATTTTATTCTAACCAGAACCTTATTAAATTAAGTGGGTCTGTTTTAGGGTTACGAGAAGCCATTTAATTCCTAGATTTCATATTAACCCTTTTCTGACTGGACCAACCCACTTTTTATCTTGTTAAGACATTTTGACCCATGTTTAACCCCTGAGACATCCTATTGTTGTACTGTAATGGTAAAATTATAGTTTTACCCTTTGTTTCTTACTTTTCTTTCAAACAAGTTATTCCTTGAGTTAGGCCCTTTACTTGGTTATGTAGGAGCTTTTGTACTCTTTTCTAGGTCAAAATGAGCTAGTTAGGGCTCATGATGGTGTTCCCATCGTACCCCCATGCCTAGCTTTTTCTAGTCCCTTAGCAAAATTTTAAGGTTTTAACTTCTATTCTAGACCATGAGTTTCTTTCACAATTCATGAGGAGTGCTTTTTCTCTTTCTTTTTGATTAGGTTAGAATTACGATAGTAGGCCTAGAGGTACTTGACAGCCATTTCACGCGGTTTGTTAAAATACGTCGTTGTAACGCGCGAATCCGCTTTCGCTTTTAAAATTTATATCCTAGATAGGGGAGTATCTAGGGTCGTCCAAGGAGGCAAAAATTGCAATAATGATTCTCTTGCTTGGAATACAATCTCAACTTTCTTTTTTATATTTTTCAATATGTAATTTTTTTGTATTTTGAAAAGACGAGGGCAAACGGCAGATTGTAGCGAAAAGAACTAACACCTACAAATGATTAAAATTCTAAAAGATAGAAATATCTTCTTCCTAAGCTCACTCTAGGCAAGTGTAGGCCTAGGGTAATTAGGAAGAAGAGGTGAAATAAGTGCTAGAACCAAAACAAACAACTGCAATAAAAAGCTTAAAAGAAGGCAATTTTTGATTGAGTAGAATGAGTGTTCTTTTCAAGGACAAGTAGAGGAAAGCTTCTACTAGAATTGAACAATTTAAAAGCAAGAAAAGAAACACAAATCCTCTTGTAACAATGGTGAAGAAGGTTGTCTTCTTGCTCCAAGCCTAGCTGCTCCTTGGCTTGAAAAGAGGGCCTCCTTCTTCTCCTTCCTTGAGAGCTCCTCCAAGGTGGAAGCTACCACCTTTAATGCTCTCTCCAAAGGGGTGGGCGTGCACCACCCTTAAAACTCCTCCAAGGTGGCGTGACCACCTTCAAGATCTCCTCCAAGATCTTCCTTGCCTGGCTTCTCCTTTGGCTGGCGTGACCCAAGAGAGAAGGGAAGAGGGGAAGGCACCAAGGGGACAGAATATCCCCTTAATCTTCTTCTTCTTCTTCTCTCTTGGACGTGGGATTCTTGGTGGAATATGAGAGTGAAATGGCTAGCCAAGGATGGCTTGAATGGTGGTGGGTAGTGGTCTTTTTATAAGGTAGGATGGGGGGTTAAGGTGCCCCTTGAAATGGAGGGCTAGGATGGAAGAATGGAGGTGGTTAGTGATCCTATGGCTAAGGAGAGTTGGCGCCAACCCAAGAGGTGTTAAAGGGGGTAGTTATGGTGGTGTTGGTGTCTTTTGGTGGTGGAGAGACACCACCATGTTGGCGCCAACATGGGGTCTTCTAGAAGGGGGGTTAGGTGGATGGTGGAGATGGGTTCAAGGGAGATTGTGTGGTGGAGATGAGAGGAGATTTTGGAGGGAAAAGTGGCACCAATATAGAGGTGGTTAGGGGTGGTTTTTGGCGCCAACTTGAAGTGTCTTTTGGTGGAGATAATGGGGTGAAGGGATGGCTAGGAGGTGGTGCCAACTTGAGTAGGGTAGCTAGCTTAGGTAGGCTTGAGTTGGTGGAGCTAGCTAGGGTTGATTTTGGAGGTAATGAATGGCCAAGGAGCTGGTTGTTAGCTAAGCTAAGCTAAGCTAAGATAAGCTAAGCTAGCTTAGCTAAAGGTGGAGTAGAGGAGAAGGTGTTGGAGCTAGGGTTTGGAGGAAGGAGCTGAGGAGAAGAAGTCTGGAGCTGGAGCTGGAGCTGGCTGCTGCTGAAGAGGCTGGCATGGGGCTACTCTAGCTGGCTTAGCTTGCTAGTTCTTTGCTAGCTACTAAGCCAAGATAAAGTGAGCTAGCTTCTACCAAAATGAGCTGAGGTGAGCTAGGTCTGGTGCTTCCGGGGAGAATCAAGCTGGTTGAGGCAGCTAAGGTAGCTTAGCTCAACTGACTTGAGCTAAGCTGAATCCCCGGGAGCTGGACTTGAGCTTCCTGAGCTGAGATGAATTCTTCTTCAGCTGGCTGGAGTTGAGTGGAGCTGAATGTAGCTGGATCTGAGCTGGGGTGAACTCCTGTCAACTCAGCTGAGCTAGCTAGAGCTCCCTGTGAACTAGTGGGAGCTGAGATGAGCTAGACTCAGCTAAGTTGAGCTGGATCTGAGCTGACTTGAGCTAGGGTGAGCTAGGATGAACTCTCTTGAGCTGCCATCCAGCTGAGATTAGCTGAATGGAGCTGGGATGAGCTAACCCTAGTTCAAGTAAGCTAGGTTCCAGCTGCGGTGAGCTAGATCAAGCTGAGGTGAGCTGGATCAAGCTGAGGTGAGCTGGATTAGGCTGAGTTCCAGCTAGTCTGGGCTTCTCCTTCACCATTTGCCTTCTTGAGTGCTAGGGTTTTAGGGATCTGTGCATCTGTACATCCCTAACACTCACAAAAACACATTAAAACGACAATAAAAAATGCAATGCATGCCTATCCTAATTTATGCCTAAATGCAGCCCAAAAACCCATTTGCGGAGTAAAATCCTAAGAGCTAAGTTAGTTTTAAAGCATAAAAATGATGATAAACTGGTGTTTATCACACCCCCATGCTTATCTTTTGCTAGTCTCTTAGCAAAACATTAATTTTTTTGGAAAACGGAATTTTTGGGAAATCTAATTTTTTTTTTTTTTTTACTTTTGAGGAGAAAAAGAGATTAAGGGACCTTGGTAGATTAAAACACAGGAGATACGGGATTTGTTGAAGATAAACATCAGGATTTGTTTTTGGATCCAACCATTAGATAGAACAGGATCAATATATCCTCAGAAAATTCACGAATTAACCCCTTGTTAATTCAGATGACTTGAGATTTTTGTTTTTAGGATTTTTCTGGCTCGTGAATCTGATTCGCAACTTGCAAATTCCTTTAAAACCTTGTGTCGGTGCTTGTGAAAAGCCAACCTTAATAAGGACGTGTTATTATTATTATTATTATTTTTTTTTTTCTCTCCCCCATGCTTATTTTTAGCTTAGTCTTACAACAGATGTGTCGGTATCATCATTCCCATTACCATTCCTCGAGGGGGCTCTGGCGCCAGTACTTCGGGATAGCACTGTCCATGACACCACCCAGGAGCTCACAACCCCAAAACACGATGCGGTGAAAAGGGGCGCTCCAAGCAAACTCAAGCTCTTGCTCCGACGCTATAGGTAGAGCACCGTCCAAGACACTTGAGCTGCTGAAATGCGCTTTAATGCTCCGTCTAAAGATATGAAATATAGATATAGAGCAGCGCCGAGGCGGTAACATGTTGACATCGCGTCCTCAAAGAAGGTTTTTTTCTTCTTCTCGACGGTGGGAACTCAAACCAATGATCTGCTTCAGACTTTTACTAAATCCAAACAAGGGAGTTTTTTCAAATTTTTAGTTGTTGGCTTGTGTGTAAAAATTGACACAAGAAGTTTCTCAAGAATCGCAGGTTTTTGAATCAAAAACTAAGTCAAATACTTTCCATATTACAAAATAGGATCAAGTCACCTGAACTATCATGAGTTCAGGTGGAATTTTAGAGAAGGATATCTGATCTAGTCTAAAATAGACCCTGGAATTCTAATGATCAGATCCATATCCTTATCCTTAGTTTGTTAAGGATTAAATCCCATTGTACCAGAAGTGAATTTTTCGACCTTAGTCCTGATTTCAAAATTTTTCCTCAAAAAGTTTTCAACAATTTTTTTTTTTTTTTTTTTTGGGTATGCAAGCAGGAAATAAATTAAAGAAAATTGCATGTTTTTAGGTTTTAAACATCCTAAATCGATCGTAAAAATTTAAAAACACCCCCCCATGCTCAAGATATGCCATGTCCTCATGCATTAGGAGGGAAAAGGAATCACCTTAGTGAAGAACGGTCAGGTTTAGGATGAATAAAACCTGGAAAAAGAAGAAAAAAGGAAAGCAAGAAAATGATGGGTTACCTCCCATCCAGTGCTATCTTTTACGCCATTCAGCCGGGCGTGAAGGTATGCACAGAAGACGGAAAATCATGTAAATAATTGGACACTTGAATGCCCGCAAAAAAGGTGTCTTCGTCTAGACCCCTAGAAAATTGATTAGAAATAATATTGGGATCAAAGTGAGATGGAAATTGATAAGTGTGGCCCGAGTCTGGCCATGGTTTTAATTCAGGTTGGGTGCCAAACTCGGCCGGGTTGGTGGCAGGTCCGTAAGAAAGGGGTCGGGGAAGGAATGGTGAGTTAGTGTGGAAAAATTAGGTGCGTTAATAGTGGGTGGGTCAGGGGGGGTATCAGGAACAAATTTGGAGTCAAGACAAGTTTCCGGATCACAGATCTCGCCGACCACTGAGTTTGAATCAGAGTCCTCAAAAAAACTGTGGTCGGTAAGGGTATCTATTAACATTGTCTCCTCCACCATATTAGAAATTTCAGTATCTGAGTCCTCAAAGAAGTTATCATCATGGAATCTCCTGGAGGATTTAAAAATATCTAAGGTGATAGTTTGGCCTGCACAGTTGATATCCATTTTGCCTGTGTGGCAATTGATATTTGCCTTTGCAGTAGCCAAAAAGGGGCGTCCAAGGATTATCGGGGAGTCCAGTAATGATTCGGGTGCCTCAATGTCAAGAACCAGAAAGTCTGCAGGGAAGACACAATTCTGGACCTTGACTAATACATCCTCAACAATCCCACGAGGTTTGATTGTAGATCGGTCGGCTAATTGCAGGGTAACCTCGACGGGTTTTAATTCACCGATCTGAAATTCTTCGAATAAACTTGTGGGAATAATATTTACAGAGGCACCAAGATCAAGGAGGGCGCGATTAAATGTAGTGTCATCAATAATTACAGAAATTAAAGGCGCCCCCGGATCTTTCATCTTAGGAGGCAGCTTACTCTGTATGACAGAGCTTACTGTCTCCGAAAGATGCACCTGTCCTAGATTTTTAGCCTGCCTTTTAGGAGTACAAATATCCTTCAAAAATTTAGCATAGGCAGGTATATATTTGATGGCATCTAGGAGAGGGATATTGATATGAACTTGCCCAAATAGCTCCATGAGTTCTTCTGTAGTGGGCTCAGATTTCTTTCTTTTGTTGGTGGTAGGGTAGAGAGCTTGTGGGAAAGGGATAGGAATCTTGTCTTGAGATTTTTGTTGTTCTTTTTCTTCCTGATGGGGAGGTGGGGAGTCAACTTGCACATGTATCTTACCAGGTTCATGCGAAGGCTCGGGGTCAGTGGTGGTTTTCCCACTCCTCAAGGTAACTGCATGTGCAGTCGGATTATTATTTGGAGGAGGTGGGGGGGCCTGTGATTGCAGGAACCTGGGCGGCTGCTGAGGTGGATTAGGAGGAGGCTGATTTGGATAATGTGGATTTCTGCCCATATAATGGTTCCCTTGGTGATTGGGATTGGGTATGGGTTGGGACGGAAGATGTCCTACAGGTCTTTGCGTGGGAGCAACCCCAATCTGATTGTTCAGATTTGTGATGTTGCGGGTTACTTCCGTCATTTTTGTTTGCATATCCTGCAGGGTCCGTAGCATCTGGGCATTGATATCTTGTTGGGATGTCCCAGGATGGAAATTTGGATTCGACCCATACCCATTAAAATGATATGGTTGGGAGGAAAATTGATTATTCCAGGAGTAGTTCGGGTAATTTTTCCAATTGGAAGAATTTTTAAAGGGCTCCTGGATGGCAGAAATATTTTCGGTGGGGTTAAGATCTGGATAATTGAAATTCCCCAGTGAATCATGGGCAACCTCAGAATAATCAGCAGGAGTGGTGTTGAGATTGTGCAAATTTTCTCTTCGTGGAAAGTTAGGTTGGGTTAGATGTGGGTGTGGAGCTTGAGTTGAAGTGGCTAGTCTTTCCTCAATTTTCTTTTGATTAATATGCATCTGGTCGAGTTTTTGAGCAATCAATTGAAGATTGTCTTGGGTGACAGGGATAGATTGAGTGCCTATTTCATGAACACCGAACTGCGGGTTTTGGGTTCTGCAAAATGTGTTCATGGAAGCTTGATTAAATGAGTTTTCACTCATTTCTTCGAACAGGTCATAGGCACTTTCTGCATCTTTATTTAAAAAGTTGCCGCCACACGAGGCGTCGACAAACTGTCGGATTTGATCATCTAATCCATGATAGAAGATTTGCACGAGCTGCCATAAAGGAATCTCGTGGTGCGGGCAACTTCTTAAAAGGTCTTGAAATCTTTCCCAAGAATCATGGAAAGTTTCACCAGATTTTTGGTGAAAGGTCGTAATAGATCTTCGTAAGGAATTGGTACGACCTATGGGAAAGAATTTCTTGAGGAAGGCACTCTTGAGTTGAGGCCATGTTGTAATGGGTCGGCCAATGGTCCTGAACCAATAAGCGGCCTTATCTTTAAGAGATAATGGAAAAAGCCGCATCAGCCATATGTCTTCTTGCACATTTCGGGAACGGGTTGTCTGTGCAAGAAGAGTTAGTTCTTCAAGGTGGCTGAAAGGGTCTTCCCTAGGAAGGCCATGAAAGTGTTTAATCAGGTTCAGGACGGCTGGCTTGATCTCAAAGTCCCCCTCAGGTATGACCACCCCTGGTCGTTCCTCATAATAAGACGGATCATAGAAATCTTTTAGAGGAACAACAGGCTGCTGACGGGGTGGTGGGTTTGGCCTTGGATTGGCTAGGTTTTGGATGTTCCTAGTCAATGTTTGTTGATTGGAATTTAATTTATTAATTTGATCGGCCATCAATTTTAAAAGATCAGGTAGGGGGTCTTGATGTTGTGTGTGGGGCAACTCAAGATTGGGGAGCTCCAAGTGTGGAAAGTTACTGGTGGTTGGGTTTTGGGTGGAAGGGTTAGAATTAGGGTTAGAGGTGGGGTTAGAGGTAGACGTGGAAGGGTCAGTGGACCTATTTTGTTGTGTTTCCATTTTTTCAAGAGAAGACAGAAAAAGTGGTCTTTTTACGTGGGGGGCGAAATCAAATGGTCCTTCCAAGTGCGGATTTTGAGACCGTCGCCCGTGCATAAAATGGAAGAACGGGGAGGGGAGGAGAAGAGAAAGAGATGAGAGAAAGTGTGCAATTCAAACAAACAAAAACTAGACCTAACTTGATTGTGACTCCCTAATAATAACCTAAGACTTGGTCTATATAGGAAATAAGTAGTCAATAGTGAATACCCGTTCTATCAACAAATCTAGCCAGGTTGCTTAAGGGGAGGTTTGGGCCCAAACGTTTCCCAGGGAAAACCCCAGGTGCTTGTACAAACCCGCGCCTGGTCGTTTGACACGGCCCCTCAGCCTGAACACCAGATACAGATGACAGAATTGGTACTAACTAAAGAAAACTTAAGACCTAAATAGCAAGCCTAAGTTGATAAAGCCTTAGGGGTCAAGTTGCTACAAATTTTAATTAGGTCTAGGATTCTACAGTGCACACGGAATGTGGAGGGCGTTTATTGGGTTGTTGCCCTGTTATTTGATTTTTTTGTGTGTGTGCAGGAATTGGAGAGTGGCTCCAATGAAAATCAAGTTGTCACACAATTTTTTTTTTTTGTATTTTTGTCTTTTAGGATTTGATTTAATTGAATGTATTTTAGGGTTTCTTTAGTTAAGTTTTCAAACAAGTTTGAAAGTTCACAATCAAAGGAAAGACCAGTTGTATGTGTGATTGTATATTTCCTTTTAATTGAGTCTCTAAAGAGAAAGAAGAAACCCTAAGCCAATTATCCCTAAGACAGAAATTTAACTACCAATGAATTATTTTTAGCTTTCAGAATTAAGTAGTGGTCCAAACAAGTCAAACAACACCACTACTTTGAAGAAAATCAAACAAGGATTCCAGAAAAGATTTTTGTAAGATTTTAGGAATTTGTTTGATAATAGTTTTGAATTTTTAATTGTACTGGTGTCAAAGTCCAGAAATAATACCCGTGGGTATTATAGATTTTTCAGTATTACCACCGACCTCAGAAAATTTTTATTATTTTGTATGATATGTAAAATTTCACAGGGATTCCAACAAGATAAATTTCACAAAAATTGGATGAGTGTAAAATTTCTGAAAATTCGCGGACAGTAGCAAAACAGGAAGATAAGAGGGTATGACCTCTCTGCAATCCACGAATTTTTAAAAATTAAATACAAATCCAATTGATTTGAAATTTGGAACAGATGTTCCTAACTTAATTGGGAATCACTCTATGAAATTTTATGATTTTAGGAGGCCTTTGGTGTTAGGAATCGATTTTTCAAGTCTGGACAGAAATCCAGACCCGAAAAATAGAACACCAATACTTGCAATGGAATGGTGCTAAAGAAGCATACAAGCAAACAATGATTTTAAAATGCACCACTCCACTTAATTTAAGTGTTTAGGGTCCTGAAAGCCAAGTTTAATATATTTTTGGTAGTTTCAATTAATTATGTGACTAGAAAGAGGAACCAACCTGAATTTTCGCGGGAAGAAAAGGATCTTTAAGCTCTCGCTTCCAGATTCCCGCTTTCCCGCTGTAGTTCCTGCACACACAAAAGAAAGAAAGAGAAGGGGATGAGATCCACTTCAAGCAAGAGAAAATGAGCTAATGCAAAGCCGTGCCTCCCCGGCAACGGCGCCAAAAAGTGACAGCCATTTCACGCGGTTTGTTAAAATACGTCGTTGTAACGCGCGAATCCGCTTTCGCTTTTAAAATTTATATCCTAGATAGGGGAGTATCTAGGGTCGTCCAAGGAGGCAAAAATTGCAATAATGATTCTCTTGCTTGGAATACAATCTCAACTTTCTTTTTTATATTTTTCAATATGTAATTTTTTTGTATTTTGAAAAGACGAGGGCAAACGGCAGATTGTAGCGAAAAGAACTAACACCTACAAATGATTAAAATTCTAAAAGATAGAAATATCTTCTTCCTAAGCTCACTCTAGGCAAGTGTAGGCCTAGGGTAATTAGGAAGAAGAGGTGAAATAAGTGCTAGAACCAAAACAAACAACTGCAATAAAAAGCTTAAAAGAAGGCAATTTTTGATTGAGTAGAATGAGTGTTCTTTTCAAGGACAAGTAGAGGAAAGCTTCTACTAGAATTGAATAATTTAAAAGCAAGAAAAGAAACACAAATCCTCTTGTAACAATGGTGAAGAAGGTTGTCTTCTTGCTCCAAGCCTAGCTGCTCCTTGGCTTGAAAAGAGGGCCTCCTTCTTCTCCTTCCTTGAGAGCTCCTCCAAGGTGGAAGCTACCACCTTTAATGCTCTCTCCAAAGGGGTGGGCGTGCACCACCCTTAAAACTCCTCCAAGGTGGCGTGACCACCTTCAAGATCTCCTCCAAGATCTTCCTTGCCTGGCTTCTCCTTTGGCTGGCGTGACCCAAGAGAGAAGGGAAGAGGGGAAGGCACCAAGGGGACAGAATATCCCCTTAATCTTCTTCTTCTTCTTCTCTCTTGGACGTGGGATTCTTGGTGGAATATGAGAGTGAAATGGCTAGCCAAGGATGGCTTGAATGGTGGTGGGTAGTGGTCTTTTTATAAGGTAGGATGGGGGGTTAAGGTGCCCCTTGAAATGGAGGGCTAGGATGGAAGAATGGAGGTGGTTAGTGATCCTATGGCTAAGGAGAGTTGGAGCCAACCCAAGAGGTGTTAAAGGGGGTAGTTATGGTGGTGTTGGTGTCTTTTGGTGGTGGAGAGACACCACCATGTTGGCGCCAACATGGGGTCTTCTAGAAGGGGGGTTAGGTGGATGGTGGAGATGGGTTCAAGGGAGATTGTGTGGTGGAGATGAGAGGAGATTCTGGAGGGAAAAGTGGCGCCAATATAGAGGTGGTTAGGGGTGGTTTTTGGCGCCAACTTGAAGTGTCTTTTGGTGGAGATAATGGGGTGAAGGGATGGCTAGGAGGTGGTGCCAACTTGAGTAGGGTAGCTAGCTTAGGTAGGCTTGAGTTGGTGGAGCTAGCTAGGGTTGATTTTGGAGGTAATGAATGGCCAAGGAGCTGGTTGTTAGCTAAGCTAAGCTAAGCTAAGATAAGCTAAGCTAGCTTAGCTAAAGGTGGAGTAGAGGAGAAGGTGTTGGAGCTAGGGTTTGGAGGAAGGAGCTGAGGAGAAGAAGTCTGGAGCTGGAGCTGGAGCTGGCTGCTGCTGAAGAGGCTGGCATGGGGCTACTCTAGCTGGCTTAGCTTGCTAGTTCTTTGCTAGCTACTAAGCCAAGATAAAGTGAGCTAGCTTCTACCAAAATGAGCTGAGGTGAGCTAGGTCTGGTGCTTCCGGGGAGAATCAAGCTGGTTGAGGCAGCTAAGGTAGCTTAGCTCAACTGACTTGAGCTAAGCTGAATCCCCGGGAGCTGGACTTGAGCTTCCTGAGCTGAGATGAATTCTTCTTCAGCTGGCTGGAGTTGAGTGGAGCTGAATGTAGCTGGATCTGAGCTGGGGTGAACTCCTGTCAACTCAGCTGAGCTAGCTAGAGCTCCCTGTGAACTAGTGGGAGCTGAGATGAGCTAGACTCAGCTAAGTTGAGCTGGATCTGAGCTGACTTGAGCTAGGGTGAGCTAGGATGAACTCTCTTGAGCTGCCATCCAGCTGAGATTAGCTGAATGGAGCTGGGATGAGCTAACCCTAGTTCAAGTAAGCTAGGTTCCAGCTGCGGTGAGCTAGATCAAGCTGAGGTGAGCTGGATCAAGCTGAGGTGAGCTGGATTAGGCTGAGTTCCAGCTAGTCTGGGCTTCTCCTTCACCATTTGCCTTCTTGAGTGCTAGGGTTTTAGGGATCTGTGCATCTGTACATCCCTAACACTCACAAAAACACATTAAAACGACAATAAAAAATGCAATGCATGCCTATCCTAATTTATGCCTAAATGCAGCCCAAAAACCCATTTGCGGAGTAAAATCCTAAGAGCTAAGTTAGTTTTAAAGCATAAAAATGATGATAAACTGGCGTTTATCAGTACTCAAGTACCAACCAAGATCTAGACCTAACCAGCTCTAGCCTCGGTCCTCTACGAAGGTTTTTAAGGCTCACAGGAACTATCCTAAGGTTCGTTGGACTCCGCGGTTAAAGCACCAATGCTTGAGACATATTTTAGCCTCGGTTTAGTTTGAAGTGCATTTTTTTTGTTAGAGAGAGACAGAGGATTTATTTGTTTGGAGAGTTTTCTCTCTCGTTTCCTTTTATTTCTAGCTTTGGATTGGCTTCGCAACACGGTCTGTATCAGATTCCTCGTCCCCATCATCAATCCTGAAAGGTCCCTGGCAATCGATGCTTCATGATAGCACCGCCCATGACAACCCCTAGAAGCCTGGCTTTCAAGATTTCGAGATAACCGTACCCATGGCTTTCTGTAGCCAAATCTATACCCTGGTAATTGACATTTCATGATAATGTCGCCCATGGCATCTAAACCAGCAGGGTGCTTACGTGCCCCCAGTAGGATATGTAAATATCCTAGGAGACAAGCACAGAGGAGATGATATGTTGTTATGCATCTTCGAGGGGAATTTCCTGCCATTCTACACCAGGAACTCGTCCAAATCAACTTGTGTTTATCGGCCACTCCTGATCTAGGCAACTTTTTTCAGAACATTTAAACGCTTTTGCATGATTTTGATAGTTATGCACACTGAACCAGACTGTGTGTGGATTGGGGTGCTTAGGTTACCGAGTCCTACAAACCGAAGGTCAGTTGACGAGGCCGAATACTCCCTAAGCCTTATACCTAATACTTAAGCTTTGCATTTTCCCTAACCTCTTGAGGATTATTCAGATCTTAGTGGATACTTGAATTTTTAAGCCTATGAGTCTAGCCCAAAAGGCCTAAGATCAGCATTCCTACTAATCTCTCTTTGTGTCTCATTAGCACTTTTTCTTCATTTTTCTTTTCTTTGATGTGGTCTAGAACTTTGGTTAATCCCTTAATCTCTTACTAATGACTATCTCTTCTTTTTTTTTGATTTTGTGCTCCTTTTTTTTTGTCATTTTGCTCTTTTTCTTCCTCATGTTTATATGGCCTCAAAGTTTTCTTCCCTCCAATTTTTTCGTTCTTTTTCATAATTTTCTATTTTTTTGGTATTTTTGGCATATGTGAATTTTTTGTGAGAATCCTTCTAACTTTTCTTGATTTCTATATGTTTGCACTTTACCACCCCCCCATGCCTAAGTTTTGCAATGTCCTCATTATAAATGGAGGTTATGAAACAGTGTTGCGTTCAGGGACTTTGAACAAGATTTATTGGGTGGGCGAAAAGGGTTGGGAAATGACTGATGCAGAAGATTTCAAGCTTTGGCACGTGTACCAGAGGTGGGATCGACTATTCTAAGGTTGAACTCAGGGTGCAATAGATGTGACGTACAGATGGATAATTAGACAAATCTCAGGTTTTTGGAATGACGGGTTGCCTCCCATTAAGTGCTAAATTCAATGCCTTTAGCCGAGTGGGAAATGGGATGGAGAGGGAGAGGTCAAATCAGCAGAGTTTTGTAGAACAAGCACCTTGATCAAGAGCCTGGTTGCTCCAACCAGGTGCTTGTTCAGATACATAGGCTGATGATGTAGCCCAAACCCTGTTAATCTGGTGGGTTGATAAATGTAGATCAAGTGATGTGGAACCCACCATATGCTATGGAACTCAGATGGATGTGGAAGTGTAAATTTAGGTTTTGGCTGAGTCGGATCAGCCTAGTCAAAGTAGGGATCCGTAAAGTAATCAGTGGATGATGCGGAAACCCTACAAGGATGATCAGAAAATGATGGAGCATGGTCTTTAGTCTGATCAATGTTCGATACCCGGTATAGATGTGGAGGCGAATCATCTACAATCAGCTCAGTTAGAGGGGAATCAGAATAGAAATTGAGTTCGGTTGTGGGTCGAGGTTGAAAACGAGTTCGGATGGGTTCTGTATGTGCTGAAGAGGTGGCTTCAATGAGAATTGTGTATGAGGGGTCTTCTAGAAAGGAGTGACAGGTGGTTTCATGTAGAGAGTCCTCATAGTAGCTTTCAAAGTCAAAAGTGAATGCCCGAAGAGTGTCTATAGGATGATGGAAATTTGAGTCGAAAAAAGATTCGAATTCTACGTTGCAGTCACTCTCGGCATTTTCTGGTTTTGATTCCTGAGGATCGAAAAGAAATGGTTCCATCTCGCTAGAACCTGAACTTAATTCAGTGATCTCGGGAACCAGGACCTCAGAATCAAAGTCAAAGAATGAATCATGTGAGCTGAGGTCATAGATTGGCTCGTTGTATTTAGGAAATAGAGGTTCTTCGAACTCATGGTAAGATTCGAAATTGTTGGAGATATTGTGAAAATCAAGTTCTGAAAGAAATTTGAGATCAGGAGTTCCACTACTGAGTAAATCACATGATGTAGACTTAGCAGCCTGACTGGTGTCTAACCTATATGTAAATTCTAAGCTTAAAAGGTATCCTTATTTGGTATAGGCTCAAGTTCTAGGCTTGTAGGAAAGACTCAATCAAAACCCCACTCATCCAACTCCTCTATTTCTGTATCGTAAATTGGCATGACTTCCAAAAAATTGATTTGTATCTCTGAGGATGTTGGAGAGGGATATTCATCAAATAGAGGCCCAGAATCATATTCTTCATTGAAACTTTGATTTTCGTCATATGGGGCCTCGTAATCTTCCCAATAAGTTTCAGATTCAGATTCTAGGCTGAGAATGTGGGTTGACTTACTAGAATCTTGGTTCGAATAACCTTTGAGGGTCACCTTATCAGAATAAGGGGTGGAATTTACACCCTCGAGAGGTTCAATTCTAATCTCATCATTGCAGGAGTTTTGGAATTCTATGCATGGTGATCTAGGGTCTAGGGTTGGCTCAACATTGTGTTCTCTTGCAATTGGAACTTCCCAACCTGTTTCAAGATCAGGTATGTTGTATTCCATCTGGGTAGGGAATCCATAACAACTCTGTGCCTCAAACTCAAAGTTTGGGAAATCGGATTGATCATCAATACTATTCCAAAATGGTTCATCATCTGTTTGGGGCGTGTACAGGCATTTCTGATCGATAATTTATTTCAACAATCTCATCATCTCTTCCCATTTTTCAAGATCATCTTGGTGTTATTCCCAAAGTACAAGATTTGTCATGCATTGAAGGTATTCAAAGTTGTGCAATTTTTCTATCTCAATGTATCCTGTTATGAGAATGTCTCGGGTTGATCCTTTTGTGGGTTCTGTCAATAACACTTGGGCATAGTTTATGATGAAAGTTGTGGTTGTTGGTACACTAACCTGAATGTCTTCTACTGGTGTTGAGGTTTTGTATTCAATTTCATAGAATTCAAGGGCATCCTCAATCATCCTATCTCTCATGGATCTCTGTGATTCAGGTTTTTTGAATGGTAATGCTAAGTAACTAGGCTGCATATTTGGATTAGATGGTGGAATCAAGATGTAGAATCAGAATTCGGATCAAGATGTAGAATCAAGTTGTTCAGTGATTAGATCTGAATAGAGAATCCCACTAAAAATCTATGTGTGTGCTCTAAAGAGAAGGGATGAGGGACTGGATGTGTTTTTGACCCAATCAAGGCACCCAAAGATGTTTAGATGACTATGGAGGTTCGGGGCGGATGATACCCCTGGATCGGAAAGTTGTCCACCTGAGAATTACCTGGGGAGATAGAGAGGGAGAGTCCCACAAAGACCCCTACATGGTAGAGCGTCCCCACGGGTTACAGGGTTTCCCCCACCCAACCTCTCTTATCACTGAGATTCCAGGTAGACCAGAATGGGGACCTTAACCTCTTAAGTCTACCACTTTTAGATTGAAGGTGCTTAGGGTTCCACTTGAACTTTAGATGTTTTGGTTTTGTGACCTAATTTCAAGGTTGGTTGACCCAAC
The DNA here is from genome assembly GCA_037157565.1 of Thalassia testudinum. NCBI lineage: Eukaryota > Viridiplantae > Streptophyta > Magnoliopsida > Alismatales > Hydrocharitaceae > Thalassia > Thalassia testudinum. The sequence goes on from JAZHRO010000036.1 coordinate 63,922,570, forward strand.
AAGAGGTCAACTTCACCTGACCTGCCCTAAAGATGGTAGAATGATTCTAGGTCAAGACCTAGAAATCACCTTGATTTGACTCCCAGGTTATTAGGTCCAAGGTTTTTAAGGTTCAAGTGATTTTAGAGCTTAATTTTAGGGTTTGTCTTGATTAGATCCTTTCAATCACGGGCATGGGTAGCACATAGATGCGGGTGGGTTTGTTTCCTTTTATGCAAGAACGTGTGAACTAGCACTCCAAAACCCTACTATAGAAACCCTAATGTGGTTCTATTTCCAATCCTCTTTGCTTTTCATAGAAGTTCTCTTTGGACTTCAGACAAGAAGTGTGTAGTCATGGAGATTTAGAAATTAAGCGTGATCTTTAATAGGCACAGGAATTTGTGGGATAGGATCTCTAAAAATCGCTTCAACTTCAGTAAGTTATGAAAGAATTTTTGCAAATTAGGAAACTTTGCCTACAAATGATAATTACTAAAGAGAATAAGGCAGTTGATTCCTAATTGATTGCTTCCTTTTTGTCTTCGCAGGATTAAGAGATGGATTAGGGAAGAAGAGAGAAGTTACCTGCCCTGGAGTGGTTGATTTGCGTGGGAGATCTCCTCGTGAAATACCTTGCAAACTCACAGCAAAACAAATAGGGCTAGTTAGTGCTCAAATATAATCAAAATAATGCAGAGATTAGTGCTGAATTGCATGTTACTCCCCGGCAACGGCAGCAAAATGTTAATAGGGAGCGATCTCGGGTTTAAAGTAATGGATTGTAGTATAGTTGAAATCACTTTGAAAACAAAAAAATTTTATTACTCGAAGTTTAAGTCTGAGGTCGAACACAGGGAGCAAATGGAGTTCATGCATTAATCTCAATAATAGATGCAATTTGAACACTTAAAACTACTCAAATATAATTCAAAATGTCAAGCATGAGTTTCTGAATACTAAAATGTAGCATAAAAGAGAAATTGGGAAGAATTGGACTATAAAATTAGAGGTCTAAAAAATGTTTGACTTTTCTTCTCTTTCTCTTCTTTTCTTCTCTATTCTTCTTGGCTTGTTTCCTTCTCTGGCTCTTCTTTGACTTTGGCCTTGCGAGCCTCAACTGTCTGCTTCTTCCTTTATTCTTCTTCTTTGGCTTCTCTGTTCTTCTTTCCTTCCTTCCTCTTTCTTTCTGACTTGTCTTTCTCTTCTTTCATCTCTGGTTCTTCTCCTTCCTTCTTTGGCTTTCCCTTCTTTCTTCTCTTCCTTAGCTTCTGATCCTCAGCTTCCTCTGCGGCTTCTTCTCCTTAGCTTCTTCAGCTTCCTCCTTCAGTCTTTAGCTTTTCCTTTAGCTTCCTCTTTCTTCCTTTCCCTACAAAGTGCAAAACCTACCCCTACTCTACCCTACGAACTCTCTCTCTTTTTCTCTCTTAGGCTCTCTCTCCCAGAGCCTTTCTCAGGTAAACGGGTCGGGTTAGTGCACCCGGGACCAGGCACACTGGCGTGGGTGATGCGTGAGGAGTGCACGGGTTATCGGATTAGGCTGCTAGGTCCGCGAAGTGGTGTATCGCAGACGAGGCATGAGGGGTAGAGTAGGACCTCACCCCATGTCAAGAGGTGATAAGCCCCTGACACAATTACAACTTATACTACTCCACCTCCTCTAAACTTACTGAGGTGGGACTAAAAGTCCCACCCACCTCACACACGCCTGCAGGAGGTGCCTTGCTTAATTACAGCAACTGCAGTGCCCTCCAAAGCCAATAACTAGCTGAATGTGTGTGGAGGACAAATCTACGTCGCCTGGGATTGGATGCCTGGAGCGAGGCTGCCTGGATCGAAGGTTGCAAGCTGCTTCAAGCCTGCTCCAATGGCGGCCGAGGTCCGATCCTGCTGATGTGTTCTCTCTCAACACAGTTAATTTTGCTTAATTAAGTGTAGAAGAAAGTAAATTAGGTTAAATCGAATTTGTGTCAGTTTAGTAGTATAGGGTGAAGTTAACCTAACATTTTAGATTCTATTACTTTTAACTGGTTGAGTCCAAGTCGTTCGCTGGGAGGTATATATCATTTTAAGTTCACCAATTAATTCAAAACAATTCATAGGAGGTTTAATTAAGTTAATTTTAATAACATGAATTTTGCAAAATGATTTAAATTTAAGAAATATGTAAGATTCCATAAGAGAACATATTTACTCAAATGATCTACTTTATTAGCAAGTAAACATGTTAATTTTCAATTTATTTCAAAAGAAGTAAGGCAATAAAGAGTTTTTCTAATTACAACATGCCTTATTACAACATTTAAAAGCAAAAAAAAATTTAAAATATAGCAAGAAAAATAATTTCTTTTCTTTATTTCTTCAGCCTCTCTATCTCTTTTCTTCTTTCTTTCTTTCTCTTACTTCTCTTTGTCTTCTCTCTTAATTCTTTCTCTTATATTTTCTAGCTCTTTTCTTTTTCCTCTCTCTATTTTTTTTTTGCCTTTCTTCTTTCCTTAGTGCCTACTCAGTCTTGCCTTTGCCACTGCGAGTTCTCTTCCTATTCTTTGCTTCCTTAGCTCTTTCTTCTTCTTCAACCTTCTTTCTTTCCTTTCCTTAGCTACTGAACCTTAGCATTTCTTCCTCTGAACCTTCCTTAACCTTCAGCTGAACCGAATCGGGTTTTTCTCTTCAACCAAAACTTGGTTTTTAGTTTACGGCTCAGAATTTTCAGGGATACGCAGCACCCTTTACAGGGTGGGACCAGACCCTACTAGGTCCTCGCCTGGTTCATTATAGTTCGGTTTATTTCTGGTTCAAATTTCTCTAGCGTAACCAGCTCAACGCCTCCCAGGCCTCGCCCTCCCAGGGCCACACATCCGCACGCCACATAGGCGCACCCTCGCAGGCACACATGCCCGCACACACACACACATATGCTCAAGTAACTGTTCGTATCAGTGCACAGAGCGTTGACGACTGAGAAGCCCACTTAACAAAAACATTTTATACTAAGGTGGCTGCTCGAGGTTTCTCGATGTGGGACTATGTTTCCCCCTTCTAGAGCCAACTTCAGATGGGGATAACTCCTAGCTCAAAGCTCCAATTCAAGCAAACAAAAGCTTGTTGGAAAGCTCCTGAGTTGATCTACAAGATTATGCTTTCAATTTAATGTGAAGTGGAAGATTTCCACTTTGATTTTTAGGGCGAAATTATAGGTTTTCTATGGGTAATAATAGCCTGGAAATGGTTTAATGCTTATAAAGTCCACAATCTGGACTTTCCTACCTCAGTTAAGGTTCTACATAGATTCTACAAGTAATTCCACAGCTTTAGGTATAGGTTTCAAGCTCTTAGAAGCTTCAGGAAATGCAAAGAAGGTCGAAGCTTCTCTGAAAGCTTCAGAGACTGTAATTAGGCTTAAGAAAGACCTAACAAATAGCTAAGGTCATGTGTAATCGATTAAAACAGATTCTATAGGTTGTTACAAACTTATCTGGGCAAAAATCACATTCAAAACTCATCCTAAATCTACTGCCAACAGTTTGGGTTCAAAAACAACCCAAACTGGCGGTTAATGAAATCCAAATGAATTAACCCATAGAACTCATCCAATTCACTTTAAAATCGTTCAAATAAATCTCAAAAACAATTCAAACTCATCTAATCATCAAATTGAGCTCAGAATCAAGGTATCAAGCTTGGGTTTGACTGGAAAGCCTTCAGATTTGACTTTCTATTTTAAGCCTTTTCTCAAGAAATTAACACCTAAAATAGCATCTTCTCAACCTCGGAAACTTGCTCAGATCCTTAAGTAGATGTTTGGACCTTGGATTCTAGGGTTTCAGGCTCGTCACTTGAACTCAAAATGAAGTTTGTTCGTCAAAGCAATCAGGGAGTTGTTACAAAGATTTGAGGGCAAGAATGACTTCAGTGAATTGTACTGAAGCTTCTAGATTCATTAAATGTGACTTTAAGCTTTCCAACAGACTTCTCCAACTCCGCCGGAGTTGGAGAAGATGAAACAGTAATCCTAGCTCCAGTTGTTAAATCTTAAAATAATTGACCTCAAACTAATCAGTGATCCATATTGCATCATTTTGAAGCTTCTTGTTAAATTCTATCGGCTAAAGATAATATTTGGCTCGTCGAAGCTCGCCGAAGCTTCAGTGAGTCCAAAAAGAGATGAAAATTGTGCATAGAGTGAAAATTTATGCCATTAATGACTTAAAAAGATTCCTGAGGTCACAAGGAACCTCAGGATCACATTAAATTCTCCATTTGCTCATTAGATTTAAGATTTAACAGTGAATTCGTTTGAATAAAATCTGAGTTGGTTGAAGCTTGGGACTTGATCTCCCACTCAATTGAGTGGTCAAGACAAGTTAAAGAGTGATTGCGATCATAAATATATAGTTAATTTAAGGTTTTAACTACTCCTGAGCCGCCATTGACAGCGAGCTCAAAAGCTTAAATAGAATTAGGCATTTAAATTATATGTGGTATTTAATCAAATTATAGTGATAATTAGGATCCTTTAGTGATGAGTAAATGATGGAGGATCCAATGGAGGTGGAATTAGGTCAACTACTACTGCCATGGACAGCAGAAGTAGTTGATGAAGGTGGATATGAATTAGGCAAATTAGTGATCAAAATAGGAATTAATTGTGATAGAAGTGATCGTGGAAGATAGAGGAAGATGATCAGTGGTTTCAAAAGACAAAATTAAGGCTCTGGAAGCTCAAGGAGCTCACCAGAGTTGAGGAAGATGAAATCTGAAATCTGGCATTACAGCTAACTACCTACCTAACTAACTATCTAAGCTATCCTACTCCTACTCCTACTCCTATTCTACTATTACCTAGACGAAGGGGTCAGAGGAACTTCGTCGACATTTCATGACGGAGGAGTGAAATCAGAGGGTAATTGGAAGATCTTCGGTGGAAGTTGTGTGGTGAAGCAGAGGATCTCCTTGTTCAGCGCCTGTGTCCAGAGATGTAGCTGACCTCGGCAGAGTTCCAGAGCTATTGAAGATGGATGGAGGAAGTCGGATGAGGTGGTGGAAAGTTTGTCGGAGTTGTGGAGGGAATAGCCTATTGGGTTGGCTGCAGTGAAGAAGAGGGAAGGGAGACAACTTTAATAAAATCAGGAGGGTTAGGGGGTATTTATAGTTGATGGCGATGAAGGAGGTGGAATCTGGATGTAATTGAGGCTAAGAGGAGGATAACCACCGGCGTCTTCTTCGACGACGGTGAAGTTATCTCCATCCCTAAATTAGGATAAAAGTGTCATCCAGACCGATGGATGAAGATGAGATGGTGAGCGCAAGCTTCAGGAGCTTGAAGGATAGATGACGTCAGATGGGCGGTGATCGTGCGGTGGCTGCATCTTCGGTCGTCAACTGTTCAATCGATTGAAGAGAAGAAGTCAGGGACGTAGTTGCGATAAAACTTAAGGACCTAAATGGAAAATAAGGACCCAATTAGAATGAAATGTAAAGACCAAAAATGTAAACTCAGGTTTTCAAGGTTTATTTTAATTTAGATCTTTTTCAACTTTTTATGTATGATTATAAATAAGGTAATTATTATATTTAGACCTTGAATTTACATTATTGGCCTTTTTAAGATTTATTTATTTAATTAAGTAATGTTACATAAGTTATTACATACTTAGATATATATTATACTTAGGTTAGTTAATGTATTAATTAGATGAATGATTATTAATATCTCGAGTCCAATTATTAATTGGATTAATAATAATAATAATTGAATGATAAAATAACATTTTAAACTTATTTTAAGGTCCTTTACTATATATCCCATATTTAATAATTAACCCATATATTCATATATTCTTAGCAAATTTACTAGGAAGACTAGTTAATTAGGGGTAATTAGAGATCATGATGAGCTTCTCATCACCTGCTCTCAAGTAAAATGACCTAGCGACCTCATTAAATCACATAGGGGGCTTCGCCGTGGCACGGTGAAGGTGTCTCGGTGGGTGGCATGGCCCGTGGCGGCTTGGGTGTGCGTGCCTAGGTTTTTCTATGACCGTGAAGATGGGTTTGTTTGGGGGTAGAATGTGGAACGTGTGGCGGTTGATGGGGAGGGAAGAAATGATGAGTGGAAGGTGGCGGAGCTTCTGAGGGGTTTGGCGAGGTGGATGGGTGCATGGAATGATGGGAGCACCTCGCCGGTGGTCAGCCGGAGGTGGAGACGATGGTGATGGTCTGTGGTTGTCGAGGGGTGGAAATAAAAATAGAGAGAGGGAAAATAAAGAGTAGAGAAAGGGAAAGTATCTAACCTAGTTTAAGGATGAAGGCGGAAGAGATGGCGGATGGCGCGTACCTGCCGTCGCCGGAGATGAAGATCCCAGTGGAGGGGGACGGCGATGACGAAGAGGGTAGTTGGCACGTTCGCAGGTATGGTGCGACGCGGACGACGGAGGGAGAGACAACTCTACCACTGGTATTTTGACAGAGCGACAAGAGGAGGAGAAATAGGTGACCGGAGCTTGCTGAGTGTCTGGCCGGAGGAGAAGGGACGAAATTGAGGGGTTATCTACAGCCAAACCAAGTTGAGGATGGACGGGAGGACCTGGGGTGTCTTTTATAGTCACAAGTAGAGGGCCTTGTGGTTGGAAGGCAAGCTTCTAAGCAGGGGCATCCTCACCGGACATGGAAGGTGAGAGATGCCAAAATCTCTCATGCGTTCGCATGAGAGATTGGGTGACAATTAGGGCTTGAAATTGTGTTCATATAATTGGGAATTCCTCAGAGCATCTCCCTTTCAAATTTAAGAGGGAGTCTCTGAGGAATCAAGGAGATATCCCTCTTGAATCCTTGCTAGAGTAGGATTCCTCCACTATAATGGTGGAGGGACCTAATTGCAACGAATGAAGAGGAAGATAGGGGGGTGTCTGCAAGGTTTTCAGAAGCTAGGGGTCTAAATGTAATTGGGTTGGACTATTTTGCAAAGTAGGTCAAGGTGAACTCCCCTTAGGTCCAAGTTTTGGTATAAAGCTAATTTGGATCCAAGGAATCCAATGGTGAAATTGGATTGTAGGTTTGAACATGTTTGACTAGGCATTTTGCATAAAAACCCAATTTAGGGCAAATGTTTGACTTTAGGTCAAAATTGGTTCTAAAGGTCAAATTAAAGGTTCTAAACCCTAAGGGATATTTTTCCATGATTTATAGAGGGTTTAGTTGATTTTTATCCTGACCAAAACTTTGTTAAATTAAGTGGGTTTGTTTTAGGGTTACAAGAAGTCATTTAATTCCCAGATTTCACATTAACCCTTTTCTGACTTGACCAACCCACTTTTTATCTTGTTAAGACCTTTTTCCCCATGTTTAACCCCTGAGACATCCTGTTGTTGTACTGCAATGGTAAAATTGCAGTTTTAGCCTTTGTTTCTTGCTTTTCTTTCAAACTAGTTATTCAGTGAGTTAGGCCCTTTACTTGGTTATGTAGGAGCTTTTATTCTCTTTTCTAGGTCAAAATGAGCAAGTTAGGGCTCATGATGGTGTTCCCATCAGTTCTGCTCTCCCAGAGACACACGGACAATCGGGTTATCAAGTTGGGTGCAGTCCCAGGACTAGGCCCACAGACGTGCGATGGTGGGCAATGAGTACAGGTTGGGTTGGGTCAGTCAAGTCCACGTGGGTGGTGCCGCGAATGTGACTGGGTCGATTGGGAGAGAGGGCCCTCACCCCGTTGATAACACTGCAACTTGGGGTGATAATTCTGTTAATTGGGGACCATCTTAAGAACAAAATGCACAGATAACACATCATAAATAGAATGGGAGCATTGCATGCATCATACATCAAGATTGCTTATAAAATAGTATTAATGGCCATTTGTATAAGTACTTGTCAAAACAGGCCTCAGATGAGCAATCAGACCTCACGGATGGATTCAGAGTGACGAACGGAGTCCAGCAGACTCGAAATCGACCAAATCCGACATCAGAGCTCCTACAATAAGCCCAAGAAGTTCTGATCAACGGCCCATGACAAGCCATGTGGCACTCGATTGCTGCATCCAGACCGCCTCCCACTTCCACCTTCACCAGAAGGATGAATCTCAGCCATCGATCTTCGATCGAACGGCCGACAACGCCCGTGCGCCCGATGCTCGCTGCGACAATCTGCTGCGACAGCGCAGCAGTTGGCGCTTCAACCTTGCAGAGAGGGGCACAGGTTCGAAATGCCCGCCACTCCCCAATTTCTGAGTGATTTGAGGCACGCGCAAATTCGACCACTCGATCAGCAGCGAACGACACAGATGGAGCCGCACGATGCAACAGATGCGTGCGGAAGCTCACGCACTCACCTCAACAGCGATCCGCGAGCGCGCTCTTCACAGGATCTCAACCGTCCGATCTTCGATTGGACAGCTTAGGATGTGTGCACGTAGATCAGTCACGAAGAAGAACGGATGCGTGCAAGTGACCGGTGGGTAGGGGCCTTCACCGACATTTTGGGAAGGGTTTTAGCAACATCCCAGATGTCGCTAAAACCCCTTCTTCATTTAGAAAGCCCTTCTTCCTATTTAAACCCCTTCCAACCACCCATGGGAGGCATTCAATTCCACTTGGAAGTGTTCTACCCCACTCTTAGCCACCATTAGCCTTCCTTGTAGTCGCCGAAGATGACGAGCCACCGACAGAGCCCCCCCTCTACCGCCGTGGCTACCTCATCGTCTTCTTTCTCTCTCTTTCCCTTTTTATCTTAAGCTTTACTTTACTTGTGTTTAAGCATTTGCTTAGTGTTGTAATTGTAAAACCAAAGTTGCATGTTAAATGAAGTTGTCTCCTATCTAGCTACCTACCCTCTTTTATGTTTAAAGTTGCATGTGTGAATGAAGAAATTCTAACCCTATTCTATCTCTCTCTCTCACTCGCTTTTCACCCATGACTTTTCGCAAGCAAAAACCTGTTATTTCCGTGACATTAAGTGACAAGAAAAATTCGATTTTCACACCTCCCTGAGATCGACACTTGGACTCACGTCCATTTCATCATTGAAAACTGACGTTGCGAGCACAAGCTATAACGACTCTTCTAAACACACGCATCACGCACACATCAGTTTTTGGCACCATTGCTGGGGAGGCTACGAATTTATTTTGTCACTTCCATTTTACATCCATGCTCACATCGTCTAACACCTTGTCTCCTTCTACTTGATGGTTGCAGGAATTCGACGCTTGGATGGCGAAGCAGTGCAACTCATGACGGTAACAAGGGAGTATGCGCAACAAGGACCGGTCGTGAGTATTTCTTCACCCATGGTTGTTTGCTTGCTTAAAAATCTAAAAAAAATTATAAAATTGAAAAAAATTAGCGTGGTGCATGATTTCCTGACCCACATCCTTAACACATCACCCAATAAAAAAAATGCACTCTAACATTCTGAATAAATCCTTGGAGTGTTCTTTCTTTTTGAGTGGTGTTTGCGAAGCCACCTTGAATTGACTTGGGCCGCACCACTAAACCCTAAAATCGACTCATCTAATAGAAGCTGCATGATCACTAGGATGAGTACATTAGGGTTTTAGAGCCTCTATACAACAAAAGGAAATCTACTTTCACCGAATTGTATGCAAAACTTGACGTGCCCACTAAAACTTGTCTGAAAACATTAAGACATGCCAATCCTAAAAAAAAAATAAAAGTAAGGATGAAACATTAAAAGACACCACATCTTAAAAAATCCTTTCTTGAAAACCATGTTTTGATAGGAGCACACACACTGAAAGTGGAAAAATAAGAGGCACTACCCCAATCAACGCCTCACCACATAACCCTAGCAGAAACACTGTCCTAGCCCTTTTAAAATAGAGTAGGCGTGCCCTAGGAAGGACTGGGTTAAGTCTCGAGAGGTGGGGTTTTGTTCGCTATGCACTTGGCTTTCATTGCCTTAGTAGAATCTGGTGACTAGGCTGTGGGTTAGTGTCAAACGACAGCGGTTGTGGGGTCTATGGAACCGACGGCGCAAGCCAAAGGAAGAACCTTCCCTGCAATCCCCTAGTAATCAACCTAGCCAAATTAGCTTTGGGAAGGGGAGTCTAGTGCTTATGGACTTAATCACCCTTTTGGAGATTTCTAGGTCCCCTAAGGAATACACCATAATGACTAGGCTTGTTTGCTTGATTGAACACACACTTCTCGCATCTGTTGCTCTCCGCATCCCCTCCTGTTCTTCTCTAGTGTATGCACGGGTGACGCTCACTGCATCCTGAGTTGTTTGTTTTGGGATGGGAATCCAGGCGACTTGATTCTACTAGAAACATGGCTGAACCTAGGGTAGATGAGGTTGAGGACCAACCCCCACCAGACAGAATGGCCATCATCCAAGCCCAGATTAACACAAACCACCGGCTTCAGCAGCAATAGATCCACATTATCATGCAAGCCATACACCAGTTGCAGAACCCACAAGAGCAACCACAACCACCTTTCCAAGGCCCACAAGGGCAACCACCACCTGATCTACCACCATTCCAGGATCAACCTAGGCCCCTCCGCGACTTCTACAATCCTTCTGCTATTCGAGTCGAGCCGCACCTTAGGATCCCTGAAGGGGGAGATGATTTTGAGCTAAAACCAAATGTCTTGAGTTTGATTCAGAGCCACTTCCATGGAAGCTCAGATGAGGACCCCTTCCAGCACCTAGAGGATCTTGACCGGATAGCCCAAACTGTGAAACCTAGGAACATTAGCCTTGATATTGTTTTGATTAAGTTGTTCCCCTACTCACTGAGAGACATGGCATCTCACTGGCTTAGAACCCTAGGTAGACCCATCACCACCTGGGAAGAATTGAGGCACGCATTGCTAAAGAAATTCTTCCCCATAGGAAAGACCAATGCCCTTAGAAGAGCCATTACTACCTTTACACTCCAGGGTGGGGAACAGTTCCATGAGGCGTGGGAAAGATTCAATGTACTACTAAGGAAATGCCCACACCACAAAGTACCAAGGTGGCAATTGGCCCAGATCTTCTACCACGGTCTGGACAGCAACCTGCGAAACTTCGTCGATGCCTCATGCGGGGGGAACTTCCTAAACAAAGATGAGGAAAGTGTGTTTGAGCTCTTTGAGTCTATGAGTGAAAATTTGCTCAACAATGCCTCCATGACCCAGTTTAACTGATCTAGTCAACCCTGTGGTGGGATTTATGAGGTACAAGCAAATTCTTGAATGGTTGACATGGATATCATTGCCAAGAAATTAGATCGAGTGGAATTGGTGGATAAAAAGATAGATGAGCTACTAAACCAGACCAGGAACCCATTACAGACCTTCTCCCTAGCAAAGGGAGCTCACAATGTTGACCTGATCCAGCCCTTGAGCCAACTAAACCTGGAATAACCCTTAACCACATTCCATGGAGGGACCTTTGCTCCCTCAACCCTTGATTACTCTCTTTCCTCCCCATTGACATCTGCTATCCTTGAAGATGTATGCACTATCCAAGGTTATGCCAAACCTGACCCTTTCTCCAACACTTACAACACTGGCTGGCGTAATCACCTCAACTTTGGTTGGACAAACCAGAAACCACCTCAATTCCAGAGCCCAGCCACGGGACCACCTCTTCTTCATTGCCTCTAGGTAAATTTGAGTTCAGGCAAGCCACCTACCAAACAAAGAAAAAAGGAGAAAAAAGAGAACAAAATAAGCCACACTTCACCACACGAGTATGGCTGGCAAGTGATCGTGGGTAACAGCCCATTAGTTGGTTGTCAAGAGCCCAACTCAGTAAATGCACAAAAAGAACCAAAACACTTAAGGAAGAAGCAGGGAAGTAGAACAAGCCAAGGAGATATACACTGAAAAAATCCTTGTGTTGACCCCAAGTAAAACAAACATAGGGAGAAAGCTACCGATCGAACAAATACACCTTCAGGAAAAACACTTCCTCTTTCAGTCACCTAGGGGCGTAGAAACCCGGAGTCTGTCTAAATTACCGTTGAGTGAGTCTATCACGATCTTCACACCAAGATGCTTAGCACTTAGAGTTTTGTCTAAGTTTTGGGTGGGTTAGGTAGCCGTAAAAAGTTACCAATACACTCTTAGCTCCAAAAAATCTAAAAATAAGAAAAAATATATATATATAAACATTTAAGCAAGGATTCAGGTGATTTATATTTTGGCAGACACCCGGGCATTGCTTAGTCTTTTTAGATTAAGTTATTAGTATATTTCCTCCTATTGACAAGTGATGAAGTGTCTAAGTAGTTAATTCTTAAAGTCTGTCTGGAAATAAAGGCTAGAATAAATCTTACTAGGGACTAGCAAGGGGTAAGCATGGGGGTATGATAACACTGCATCTTGGGGTGATAATTTTGTTAATTGGGGTCCATCTTAAGAACAAAATGCATAGATAACACATCATAAATAGAATGGGAGCATTGCATGCATCATACATCAAGATTGCTTATAAAATAGTATTAATGGACATTTGTATAAGTACTTGTCAAAATAGGCCTCAGATGAGCAATTGGACCGCACAGATGGATTTAGAGCGACGAATGGAGTCCAACGAACTCAAAATCGGCCAAATCCGACATCCGGAGCTCCTGCAATGGGCCTAAGAAGTTCTGACCATTGATCTGATGATCAACGGCCCACGGCGCACCACGTGGCACCCGATCGCTGCATCCAGACCGCCACCCACTTCCACCTTTACCCGGATGATGAATCTCAGCTGTCGATCTTCGATCGAATGGTTGGGAACTCCCATGAGCTCGACGCATGCCGCGACAATCCACTGCGACAGTGCAGCGGTCGGCGCTTCAACCTCGCAAAGAGGGGCGCTGGTTCGAAACGCCTGTCGCTCCCCAATTTCTGCGTGATTTGAGGTGCGTACAAATTTGACCACCTGATCAGCAGCAAATAACGTAGATGGAGCCGCGCGGCGCAATGGATGCGTGCGGAAGTTCACGCGTGCGATGATGCAGTAGACGTGCTCACCTCAGCAGTGATCCGCGAGCGTGATCTTCGTGGGATCTCAGCCATTCAATCTTCTATCGGACGGCTTACGATGCACGCATGTGGATCAGGCGCGAAGAAGAACGGACGCATGCGAACGACCAGTGGGCAAGGGCCTTGACCGACATTTTGGGAAGGGTTTTAGCGATGTCCTGATAGCGATTTCACACGGTTTGTTAAATACGTCATTGTAACGTGCAAAATCGATCAACTCTTAAATTTATATTCCTAGATAGGGGAGTATCTAGGGTCATCCAAGGAGGCCAAATGTTTGCAAAATTGATTCTTTTGCTTGGAATACAAATCTCAACTTTCTTTTTGGTCTTTTTCAATATATCATTTTTATGTTTTTGAAATTAAGGCAACATGCAAAATTGTGGTGGGAAAGTGACTTACACTTCAACTCAATATACTACTAAAGTGGCAAGTAGAGCCTCTCCCTAAGCTCACTCTAGGCAAGTGGAGGCCTAGAATAATTAGGGAGGGGGAGTGAAGAATGCTAAAAACAAAGCAATTAAAAATGCAACTAAAGAAATTGCAAAGAAGGCAACTAGATTAATGAAAAGGTGTTTTACAAAAGTCCTAGTAGAGGAATGCTTCTACTACTAGAAAAATTGCAATAAAGAAAAGCAAACACAAATCCTCTAGATAGATGGTGAAGAAGAGGGCTTCTTGCCCCAAGCTTGGCAGCTCCCAAGCTTGAAAAGAGTCCTCCAACTCCTTCCTTGCTGTGCTTCGCCAAGGTGATGTCCTCCAAGGCAAGCCCTAAGGGGGCGTGCCCTAGGCTTCTCTCCAAGGGTGGACGTCCACCCTAGGTCCTTCTCCTTTGCCTGGCCATCCTCCTTGAAGTGGAAGAGTCCTCCTCCTTGGTGTGGCCCAAGTTGAAGAGAGTGGCGAGAAGAAGGCATCAAAAGGGTTGGTGATGTGCCCCTTTAATCTCCTTCTCTACTCCTTTTCCGTAGGTGTAGGTGGGTATAGGTAGAAAAATGCACTAATGGAGGATGGGAATTATGTGGTGGTAGGGTCGGGTATTTATAGAATGGGAAGGGGGGTGGTTATGGTGTTTTTTTGGAGGAAAATGAAGGGGTGCTTGGATATTTTTGGAGGGAAAAATGGGAGGGAAATGAAGAGGTGCCTTGGTTTTCCCTCGAAAAATGCCTTCTAGAAGGCAATTTTGGAGGGAAAAAATGGAGGGTGGAGATGGGTTTTGATGGTGGATGTAGGGTTGTGATGGAAGGGATAGTTGGCACCAAAATAAAGTAGGAGTAGGTGGTCTTTTTGCTGGAGCTTTGGTAGTAGGGTAGTAGGTTTTGGTGCCATGGAAGTGGACTAGCTAAGTTAAGCAGCTTAGCTAGCTTAGCTAGTAGGGAGTAGAGTTGGAGGCATTTGGAGCTAGGGTTTTCAGGGAGAAGAGCTGGAGGTAGTCATCTTGAGCTGCACTAGAGCTGGTGGTTGCTGAAGAGAGCTGCAAGGAGCTACCTTAGCTGGCTTGGCTTGCTAGTTCTTTGTTAGCTACTAAGCCAAGCTAAAGCAAGCTGGCTTCTTCTGAAAGGAGCTGAGGTGAGCTGGGTCTAATGCTCCCGGGTAGGATCAAGTTGGGTGATGTAGCTAAGGTAGCTTAGCTCAACTGAGTTGAGCTAAGCTGAGTCCCCGGGAGTTGGACTTGAGATTCCTAAGCTGGAATGAAGTCATATTTAGCTGGCCGGAGTTGAGTAGAGCTGGATGTAGTTGGACCTAAGCTGGGGTGAACTCCAGTCAACTCAGCTGAGCTAGCTAGAGCTCCCTGTGGACTAATGGGAGCTGAGATGAGTTAGACTCAGCTAAGTTGAGTGGGATCTGAGCTGACCTGAGCTAGGGTGAGCTAAGATGAGCTAACCCTAGTTCAAGTGAGCTGGAATCCAACTATGGTGAGCTGGATCAAGTTTAGTTCCAGTTAGTCTGAGCTTCTTCTCCACCAGTTACCTTCTTGAGTGCTAGGGTTTTGGAGTTCTGACAATCTGCATATCCCTAACACTCACGAAAACACATTAAAAAGATAATAAAAAGTGCAATGCATGCCTGACCTAATTGATGCCTAAATGCTGCCCAAAAACCCATTTGCGGAGCAAAATCCTAAGAGCTAAGTTCATTTTAATGCATAAAAATGATGATAAACTGGCGTTTATCACACCCCCATGCTTATCTTTTGCTAGTCTCTTAGCAAAACTTAAATTTTTACAAAATGGAATTTTTGGGAAATCTAATTTTTTTCTACTTTTGAGGAGAAATAGATTAAGGGACCTTGGTTGATCTAAACACAAGAGGTATAGGATTTGTTAGAGATAAACATCAAGATTTGTTTTGGATCCAACCATTAGATGAAATGGGATAATATATCCTCCAGAAACTTCACAAATTAACTCCTTGTTAATTCAGATGACTTGAAATTTTTGTTTGTAGGATTTTTCTGGCTCATGAATCTGATTCGCAACTTGCAAAAATCCTTTAAGGCCTTGTGTCTGTGCTTGTGAAAAGCCAACATTTACAAGGGTATGTTAATGTATTTATTTATTCTTTTTTTTTTCTCCCCCATGCATATTATTAGCTTAGTCTTACAACAGATGTGTCGGGATCATCATTCCCGTTACCAATCCTCAAGGGGGCTCTGGCGCCAGTACTTCGGGATAGCACTGTCCATGACACCACCCAAGAGCTCACAACCCCAAAACACAATGTGGTGTAAAGGGATGCTCCAAGCAAACTCAAGCTCTTGCTCCGACACTATAGGTAGAGCACCGTCCAAGACACTTGAGCTACTAAAATGCGCTTTAATGCTTCGTCTAAAGATATGAAATATAGATATGGAGCAGCACCGAGGCGATAACATGTTGACATCGCATCCTCAAAGGAGGTATTTTCCTCCTTGTCGGCGGTGGGAACTCAAACCAATGATCTGTTTCAGACTTTTACTATGTACAAACATGGGAGTTTTTCAAATTTTTAGTTATTTTTAAGTGTTCGCTTGTGTGTGAAAATTGACACAAGAAGTTTCTCAAGACATGCAAGTTTTTGAATTAGAAACTAAGCCAAATACTTTCCACACTACAAAATAGGATCAAGTCACTTGAACTATCATGAGTTCAGGTGGAATTTTTAGAGAAGGATATCTGATCTAGTCTAAAATAGACCCTGAAATTCTAATGATTAGATCCACATCCTCTTCCCTAGTTTGTTAAAGATTAAATCCCATAGTACCAAAAGTGAATTTTTCGACCTTAGTCCCGATTTCAAAATTTTTCCTCAAAAAGTTCTCAACATTTTTTTCTTTTGGGTATGCAAGTAGGAAAATAAAATAACTAAAGAAAAATGCATGTTTTTAGGTTTTGAAAATCCTAAATCGATCGTCAAATTTTAAAAACACCCCCCCATGCTTAAGATATGTCATGTCCTCATGCATTAGGAGGGAAAAGGGATCACCTTAGTGAAGAACGGTCAGGTTTAGGATGATCAAAACCTGGAAAAAGAAGAAGAAAAAGGAAAGCAGGAAAAAAAATGATGGGTTACCTCCCATCCAGTGCTATCTTTTACGCCATTTAGCCGGGTGTGAAGGTATGCACGGAAGACAGAAAATCATGTAAAAAGTTGGACACTTGAATGTCTTTGATAAAAGTGTCTTCCTCAAGATCCCTAAAAAGATGAGTGGTAAAGATAAAGGGATCAAAATAAAATAGAGAAATGGAAAAATGACCCGGATCTGGCCATGGTTTAAGTGCTTGTAAAATGCCAGACTCTGGTGGGTCGGGTGATAGGTCCAATGGAAAGGGATGGGGAATGGGGTCAATGAGATGTAGGGTGGGTGAAGTTAGTGTGGATGTTTTTGGTGAAAAATCAGGAAGATGAAAAGGGGGAAAGTCAAACCCTAGTTGATCTGGAAAGTCTTCGACCACATAAGTATCAATAAAATCTAGATTAATAGTGGTCAAAGATGAATGAGATTGGATCAACATATACTTTTCAAATACTGCTTCCATTTTATTATCAGTGTCCTCAAAAATTTTGTGATCAATGGACCTCTTGGAAGCTAAAAATAAATCTAATGAGAAGGTCTGGTTACCTCAACTTATGTTCATTTTCCCAGAATGAGAATGGATATTAGCTGTTGCGGTAATCAAAAGGGGTCTTCCAAGAATGGTATTAATGAGAGCCTTAGGTACCTCTATGTCAAGGACCAGAAAATTTATCGGAAATAGACAATTCTAGACCTTGATGATACTATCCTCAACAACTCCCCATGGTTGAATGGTACATCAGTCTTCCAATTGAAATTGAACCTTAGTAGGTTTTAAATCACTGAATCGAAATTCCTCAAATAAGACTGGGGGGATGAGATTACTAGAGGTACCTAAGTTGAGAGGGGTGCGAAAAAAAATGGTGTCAGTTATGACAACTGAGATGAGTGATGTGCCTTGGTCCTTTTTTGTGAAAGGCAACGTGCTCTGAAAAACTGAGCTGGCTGTCTTTGAAAGGACCAACCTTTCTAGATTCTGATCATGCCCTTTTGAAGTAAATTTTTTAGAGGCATGGGGAGAATCTAGGAAGGGAATATTCCTCTCAACTTGCTCAAATAAGTCCAAAGGGTTGTGGTCAGAGGGCTTTGGTTTTGGATTGTTGGATTGTAGTTTTTGAGAGTGGGAAATAGGGTTTGAATCAGGTGTTTTTGGGATTCCTTTTTCTTCTTCCTTATTGAGGTTAGGGGAGTCAATCTGCATTGGTTGAGAATCAGTTTCATCATTTGAATGTGAAGGCCTTAAATCCATGGTGGTTTCCTCACTCTTGCAAGTCTCTACATATGTAGCTTGGTGATCACTGAGAGGAGGTGGGGGGGCCTGATTTTGATAGAAACTGGGTTGGTGCTGCGATATTGGGTCAATAGGAGGCTGAACCATGTGGTTTTGGTGTTGGTATCCACCTGGGTGTTTGTTCTTGGGATTAATAAAGTTTGGTGTGGGTTGGGATGGTGAGTGTCCTGCAGGTCTTTGAGTCGGAATATCCCCAATTTGATCATTGAGATTGTTAATAAGACGAGTTGTTTCCTTTATTTTTCTTTGTAACTCCTGTAGGGTTTTCATCATCTGGGCATTAATGTCTTCTTGAGATTGCCCAGATTGATAAGTCTGATTTGAACCATACCCTCCAAACGGGTTTTGTTGTTGGTGTGGAACTGGATTGATCCAGGAGTGAGCCGGACAATTCCCCCCATTAGAGGAATTTTTCAATTTCTCCTGGAAAGTAGGGACATTTTGGGTGGGGTGATGATTGGGAAAAACATAATTTCCTGTTGAACCATAGAAAGCCTCGGAATAATAATTATACTCAACACGGGATTTATGCAGATTTTCTCTTTTGCAGGTGTTAAAAGGGGTGAGATGTGGAATGTGTGGAGCTTGGGCAGGTGTGGCAGGACTCCCTTGGTTGGCTAGGTTTGTTAAATCCTTATGCAACTGTTGTTGCTTAACTTGTAGCTGAGCCATGATAGAGTAGAGATTAGATGGAGGGGCCTGATTAAGTAGCTCCTGGGTGGAAAAATAGGGGAAAGAAAAATTAGCATGCGGGTTAGAGGACCAATTTTGATTTTCCATTTTGAAAGAAGAGGAAGAATGCAGGAAAAGTCTTTTTTTTTGGGAGGCAAAATCAAGTGGTCCCTCCAACTGTGGAGTTTTGGACCGCCGCCCGTTCAAAATGGAAGAAACGGGAGGGGAGGAGAAGAGATGGGGATGAGAGAAGTGTGCAATTCAAGCAAACAAATTCTAGACTTAACTTAATTGTGACTCCCTAGAATTTAACCTAAGACTTGGTCTACCTAGGAAATAAGTAATCAACAGTGAATACCCATTCTGTCAACAAATCTAGCCAAGTTGCTTAAGGGGAGGTTTGGGCCCAAGCGTTTTCCAGGAAAATCCCCAGGTGCTTGTACAAACCCACGCTTGGTTGTTTGACACGGCCCCTCAGCCTGAACACCAGATATAGATGGCAGAATTGGTATTAACTAGAGAAAACTTAAGTCCTATATAGCAAGCCTAAATTGATGAAATCTTAGGGGTCAAATTGCTACAAATTTTAGTTAGGTATAGGATATTATAGTGCACACGGAATGTGGAGGGCGTTAATTGGGTTGTTGCCCTGTTATTTCAATTTTTTTAGTGTGTGTGCAAGAATTGGAAAGTGGCTCCAATCAAGAAGCAAGTTGTCACACAATTTCTTGTATTTTTGTCTTTTAGGATTTGATTTAATTAATGTGTTTTAGGGTTTTTCTTTTTAAATTTTCAAACAAGTTTGAAACTCCACAATCAAAGGAAAAATAAGTTGCATTGGTGATGGTTAATTTCCTTTAATGTGAGTCTCTAAAAAGAAAGAAAGAAACCCTAAGGCAATTATCCCTAAGACAGAAAATTACTACTAATGAATTAATTTTAGGCTTTCTGTATTAAGTAGTGGTCCAAACAAGTCAAACAACACCACTACTTTGAATAAAATCAAACAAGGATTCCAAAAATATTTTTATAAGATTTTAGGAATTTGTTTGATAATTATTTTGAATTTTTAATTGTACTGGTGTTAAAGTCTAGAAATGATACCTATGGGTATTTTGGACTTTTTTGTATTACCACTGACCTCAGAAAATTTTGATGACTTTATATGACGTGTCAAATTTCACAAGGATTCTAGAAAGCTAAATTTCACAAAAATTAGATGAGCATAAAAATTCTAAAAATTCAAGGATAGTAGAAAAATAGGAAGATTGGAGGGTGTGATCCATGTGCAGTCCATGAATTTTAAAAAATTAAATACAAGTCCAATTGTTCTAAAATTTGGAACAGATGTTCCTAACATAGTTTGGAATCACTGTATGAAATGTTATGATTTTATGAGGCCTGTGGTGTTAGGAATTGATTTTTCAAGTCCGGACTGAAATCTGGACCCGAAAAATAGAATACCAATACTTGAAATGAAGTGGTGTTAAATGGAGCAAACAAGCAATCAATGAATTTTTATAGGCACCACTCCACTTAATTGAAGTGTTTAGGGTCCTGAAAGACAAATTTAATATTTTTTGGTAGTCTTTTAGCCTAAATGTGACAAGAAAGGGGAACCAACCTGAATTTCGCGGGAAGAAAAGGATCTTTGAGCTCTTGCTTCCAGATTCCCACTTTCTTCCTGCAATAGTTCCAACACACAAAAAAGAAAAGAAAGAGAAGGGGATGAGATCCACTTCAAGAAATAGAAAATTGACGAATGCAAAGCCGTGCCTCCTCATCAACGGTGCCAAAAAGTGATGGCGGATTTCACGTGGTTTGTTAAATACGTCATTGTAACGCGTAAAATCGATCAACTCTTAAATTTATCTTCCTAGATAGGGGAGTATCTAGGGTCGTCCAAGGAGGCCAAATGTTTGCAAAATTAATTCTCTTGCTTGGAATACAAATCTCAACTTTCTTTTTGGTCTTTTTCAATATATCATTTTTATGTTTTTGAAATTAAGGCAACATGCAAAATTGTGGCGGGAAAGTGACTTACACTTCAACTCAATATACTACTAAAGTGGCAAGTAGAGCCTCTCCCTAAGCTCACTCTAGGCAAGTGGAGGCCTAGAATAATTAGGGAGAGGGAGTGAAGAATGCTAAAAACAAAGCAATTAAAAATGCAACTAAAGAAATTGCAAAGAAGGCAACTAGATTAATGAAAAAGTGTTTTACAAAAAGGCCTAGTAGAGGAATGCTTCTACTACTAGAAAAATTGCAATAAAGAAAAGCAAACACAAATCCTCTAGATAGATGGTGAAGAAGAGGGCTTCTTGCTCCAAGCTTGGCAGCTCCCAAGCTTGAAAAGAGTCCTCCAACTCCTTCCTTGCTATGCTTCGCCAAGGTGATGTCCTCTAAGGCAAGCCCTAAGGGGGCGTGCCCTAGGCTTCTCTCCAAGGGTGGATGTCCACCCTAGGTCCTCCTTTGCCTGGCCGTCCTCCCTGAAGTGGAAGAGTCCTCCTCCTTGGCGTGGCCCAAGTTGAAGAGAGTGGGGAGAAGAAGGCACCAAAAGGGCTGGTGATGTGCCCCTTTAATCTCCTTCTCTACTCCTTTTCCGTAGGTGTAGGTGGGTATGGGTAGAAAAATGCACTAATGGAGGATGGGAATTATGTGGTGGTAGGGTCGGGTATTTATAGGATGGGAAGGGGGGTGGTTATGGTTTTTTTTGGAGGGAAATGAAGGGGTGCTTGGATATTTTTGGAGGGAAAAATGGGAGGGAAATGAAGAGGTGCGTTGGTTTTCCCTCGAAAAATGCCTTCTAGAAGGCAATTTTGGAGGGAAAAAATGGAGGGTGGAGATGGGTTTTGATGGTGGATGTAGGGTGGTGATGGAAGGGATAGTTGGCACCAAAATAAAGTAGTAGTAGGTGGTCTTTTTGCTGGAGCTTAGGTAGTAGGGTAGTAGGTTTTGGTGCCATGGAGGTGGACTAGCTAAGTTAAGCAGCTTAGCTAGCTTAGCTAGTAGGGAGTAGAGTTGGAGGCATTTGGAGCTAGTGTTTTCAGGGAGAAGAGCTGGAGGTAGTCATCTTGAGCTGCACTAGAGCTGGTGGTTGCTGAAGAGAGCTGCAAGGAGCTACCTTAGCTGGCTTGGCTTGCTAGTTCTTTGGTAGCTACTAAGCCAAGCTAAAGCAAGCTGGCTTCTGCTGAAAGGAGCTGAGGTGAGCTGGGTCTAATGCTCCTGGGGAGGATCAAGTTGGGTGATGTAGCTAAGGTAGCTTAGCTCAACTGAGTTGAGCTAAGCTGAGTCCCCGGGAGCTGGACTTGAGCTTCCTAAGCTGGAATGAAGTCATATTTAGCTGGTCGGAGTTGAGTAGAGCTGGATGTAGCTGGACCTGAGCTAGGGTGAACTCCAGTCAACTCAGCTGAGCTAGCTAGAGCTCCCTGTGGACTAATGGGAGCTGAGATGAGCTAGACTTAGCTAAGTTGAGCGGGATCTGAGCTGACCTGAGCTAGGGTGAGCTAAGATGAGCTCTCTTGAGCTGCCATTCAGCTGAGATGAGCTGAATGAAGCTAAGATGAGCTGACCCTAGTTCAAGTGAGCTGGAATCCAACTATGGTGAGCTGGATCAAGCTGAGTTCCAATTAGTCTGAGCTTCTTCTTCACCAGTTGCTTTCTTGAGTGCTAGGGTTTTGGAGTTCTGACAATCTGCATATCCCTAACACTCAGAAAAACACATTAAAAGGATAATAAAAAGTGCAATACATGCCTAACCTAATTGATGCCTAAATGTAGCCCAAAACCCATTTGTGGAGCAAAATCCTAAGAGCTAAGTTTGTTTTAATGCATAAAAATGATGATAAACTGGCGTTTATCATGTCCCAGACGTTGCTAAAACCCCTTCTTCATTTGGGAAGCCTTTCTTCCTATTTAAACCACTTCCAACCACCCATGGGAGGCATTCAATTCCACTTGCAAGTGTTCTACCCCACTCCTAACCACCATTAGCCTTCTTTGTAGTCACTGAAGACGAGCTGCCGACGGAGCCCCCTCCACTGCCGTGGCTACCTCACCATCTTCTCTCTCTCTCTTTCCCTTTTTATCTTAACCTTTACTTTACTTGTGTATAAGCATTTGTTTAGTGTTGTAATTGTAAAACCAAAGTTGCACGTTAAATGAAGTTCTTTCCTATCTAGCTACTTGCCCTCTTTTATGTTTAAAGTTGCATGTGTGAATGAAGAAATTCTAACCCTATTCTATCTCTCTCTCTCTCTCTCTTTCTCTCTCACTCGCTTTTCACCCACAACTTTTCGCAAGCAAAAACCCGTTATTTTCGTGACATTAAGTGACAAGAAAAGTCTGGTTTTCACGCCTCCCTGAGATCGACACTTGGACTCACGTCCATTTCATCATTTAAAACTGACGTTGCGAGCGCAAGCTATAACGACTCTTTTAAACACATGCCCGTGGATCTGAGGAGACCAGCTACAGGCACAAATTCAACTTATGCGGGTGCGCGGCATCAAGATTTTTCTAGGTGGGACTATCTGCATGCCTTTCTTCTCGCATGCCCACAGTAGAGGTGGTCCTCCAATTGCAGCAGCTGCTACGGTCTTTGACTGGAATCGAAAACTTGGATTCGTGCGCGAGGGTATTCCGCACAACCAGGGATAGGAGCTTGGAATTGGTAAGGCCTGGAGTGACCTGAAGCTTGCTTCAAGCTTGGTCACCAATGGCAGATGGCGCCTATACCTGAAATCACAAAGATGGCCTTGCGACCATGTCAAATCACTCAGGAAGCATCACCGAGGCACGGCGAATGTGCTGGGGTGGTTGGCGTGGCGTGGGGACTTCTGTGTAAGCATGCCTATGACACACAATGAGCGAAGGTGTGGGTGTGTTCGAGGGTGCGTTCGGGTGAGTGGCGCGGTGATATGAGTGAGGGGAAGTGTTCAGTGGAGTGAGGGCAAGCTTATGGGCATGTTGGCAAGGGATGGGTTGGCCTGTGGTGGTGGAGTGGTCTCGCCGGAGGTGGTGACCGGAGATGAGGGTGATGGAAGTTGGCAGTGGTTGATTTTAGGAAATAGAGAGTGGAGAAGAAAGTAGAGGGGGAAGGGAGCTTATCTAGAGTGTTAGGAGATGAAAGGGAGATGAAGATGGCATCGAATGCATACTGCCAACGCCAGAGACAAAGGTTCTCAGAGAGAGACTTTCGGCGAGGACGAAGAGGGGTAGGAGCGTCAGCAGGTGCTGCACGACGAGGACGAATGCAAGGAGGAAGAGTCTGCCACTGGTATTGTGGAAAGATAACGAGGGAGAGTAGGGAAGGTCACCAGATCTTGAAGAGTGAATTGACTGAAGGAGGAGAGAGGAAATTGAGAGGGTCTCTAGTCGAATTCAAGCTTGGAGGAGTCGGGGCGAACTGGGCTTCTTTAAATAGAGCCCTAGAGGTCGGTTAGGGCTTGGGAAGCAAGCTTCCCAAGAAAGGAAGGCTCATCGGAGTTGGAATCCATTGGGATACCCATGTCTCTCATGCGTTTTCATGAGAGATTGGGTAAGAATCTAGGATCAAGGATGGGTTTAGATTGGAGGGATTTTCTCAGAGAATCTCCCTTCCAATTTTTGAGGAGATCCTCTAAGCAATCAAGGAGAAACCTCATTCCAAAGCTTGTCGGAGTAGGATTCCTCTGCTATAATGGTGGAGGGACCTAATTGCCAAGATGATGAAGAATCTAGGGGGCATTTTGTAAGGGTTTTTAAAGATAGGGGTTCAAATGTAATCAAATTAGACCTTTTTGCAAAGTAGGTTAAGATGAGTTCCCCTTAGGTCCAAATTTTGGTAAAAATATATTTTGGACCTAAGGGATCCAATGGTGAAGTTGGATTTTGGCTTTGACCACGTTTGTCTAGGAAATTTATGCAAAAGCCCAATTTAGGGCAAATATCTGTCTGAGACCCCATTCTAGGTCAAGATGGGTTCTAATGGCCAAATTAAAGGTTATAAACCCTAAAGAATATTTTTATATGATTTTTATAGGGTTTAAGTGAATTTTATCCTAACCAGAACCTTGGTTAATCAAGTGGGCCTGTTTTAGGGTTTCAAGAAGTCATTTAATTCACAGGATACCCTCAAACCCTTTTCTGTCTGAACCAACCCACTTATAATCATATTAAGACCATTTGACCTTTTTCTAGCCCTTCATAAAATCTATTGTTGTACTGCATTGGTAAAATTGCAGTTGTACCCCTAGTTTCTTATTTTTCTCTCTGAAAGGTTATGCAGTGAATTAGGACCTTCAGTTGGTTATGTAGGGGCTTTTATTCTTTTCATTGGGTCAAAATGAGCTAGTTAGGGCTCATGATGGTGTTCCCATCATACCTCCATGCCTAGCTTTTGCTAGTCCCTTAGCAAAATTTTAAGGTTTTAACTTTGATTCTAGACCATGTAATCTTTTTGATTCTCAAAATTTTGATGTGTGCTTTCTTTTGTAGATTAGGTTAGAATGCCAATAGTAGGTCTAGAGGTACTCAATTACCAACCAAGATCTGGACCTGACCAGCTCTAGCCTTAGTCCGCCGCGAAGGTTTTTAAGGTCCACAGGAGATATCTTAAGGTTCGTTGAACTCCACAGTTAAAGCACCTATGCTTGTAACATATTTTAGTCTCGGTTCAGTTTGCAGTGCATTTTTTTAAGAGAGAGACAGAGGAATTTCCTTTTATTGGAGAGTTTTCTCTCTCTTTTATTTTTATTTATAGCTTCGGATTGGCTTCACAACACGATCTGTATCGGATTCCTAGTCCTCATCATCAATCCTCGAAGGGTCACTGGCAATCGATGCTTTAAGATAGCACCACCCATGGCAACCCCCAGAACCCTGGCTTTCAAGATTTCGAGATAATCCCACCCATGTCATTCTGTAGCTAAATCCAGACCCTGGCAATCGATATTTTGGGATAATGTTGCCCATGGCATCTGAATCAGCACAGGGTGCTTACATGCCCCCGGTAGGATATGTGGATATTCTAGGAGACAAGTACCGAGGAGATGATATGTTATTACGCATCTTCAATGGGAATTTCCCGCCTCTCCGCACTGGGAGGTCATCCAAATCAACTTGTGTTGATTAGCCGCTCCTAATCTAGGCGACTTTTTAAGAATAATTTAAACGCATTTGCATGATTTTGATACTTATGCACACTGAACCAGACTGTGCGTGGATTGGGGTGCTTAAGTTACCGAGTCCTGCAAACTAGAGGTCAGTTAACAAGGCTGAATACTCCCTAAGCCTTAGACCTAATACTTAAGCTTCGTATTTTCCTCAAACTCTTGAGGACTATCAAGATCTTAGTGGATACTTGAATTTTTAAGCCTAGGAGTCTAGCCCAAGAGACCTAAAATCAGCATTCCTACTAATCTCTTCTGTGTTTCATTAGCACCTTTTTTCTTTCATTTTCTTTTTCTTGATATGGTTTAGAACTCAGTTAATTCCTTAATTTCTTACTACTGACTATCTCTTTTCTTTTTCATTTCAATTTGTGCTCCTTTTCTGACATTTTTCACTTTTCCCCTTTTTCTCTTCAAGATTTGTATGGCCTCACAATTTTCTCTCCTCTCAGAATTTTTTGTTCTTTTTCAAGAATTTTTTTTTCATTTTTTGGTATTTTTGGAATATGTGATTTTTTTGATGAAACCTTTTCTTGTGAGATGACTTTCACGGCGTTTTGCACTTCCATACCCCCCCATGCCTATGATTTGCAATATCCCCATTGTAAATTAGGTGGGTTTGAGTTCAGCTTAGATCATTCATTACAATAGGTTCTGGGTGGGTGAATGGGTCGAGGTGACTGTTGCGGATGATTTCAAGCTCGGGTACTGGTACCTGAGGTGGGATCAGTTGTTCTAATGGATGAACCCTAAAGTGCAATATGAATTCAGCATAGGAATGTTAAGAACGATTTCAGGTTTTTCAAGAATGACGGGTTGCCTCCTGTTAAGCGCTGAGTTTAACGCCATCGGTTAGGCACAATGAGCTCAGGGAGAATGGAGGGTAAAGGATGTCTCAGCCAAATTTGTATCGGTAAGGTCAATGAACGGTTTGCATCTCAATGGCAAAAGGTTCTGAATAGTGGCTGAGTGGACTGATCTCAATGGCCCCATTTCCAAAGATTCGTCAGACGAGGTAAGGTCCGATCTATTTCAATCTGAGTTTTCCTGGGAATAGTTTAAGCTTAGAATCGAAAAGTAGGAATTTTTGATGAAGGTAGAAGATCTTTCTGGATATGTGCTTGTTGTGAAAGGCCTTAACCTGCTCTTTGTAAATTCATGAGTTCTCATACGCGTCGTGGCGTAATTCATCGATCTCGCTCATTTGAAGCTTTCTGTGGGTCCTACCTTAGAAAGATCTAGGTTGCAGGTCCGTATTATCCAATAGCCTTTGTGCTCCAAATCGACGGGGAGGTGACATGCCTTCCCATACACCAATCTGAAGGGAGACATACCTAATTGGGTTTTGTGGGCAGTCCTATAAGCTCACAGACCTTTCGGAAGTCGAGATGACTAGTCTTTCCTATCAGGTCGAACAGTAACTTGGAGGATTTTCTTGATCTATTGATTTGATAGCTTAGCTTGACCATTAGTTTGAGGGTGATAAGGAGTAGAGATTCGGTGTGATACCCCGTATTTGGTCATCAGTGACCTGAACTGAGCATTAGTGAAATGGGTCCCTCCATTAGAGATTATAGCACGTGGAATCCCGAACAGCGAAAAGATGTTTTGATGAATGAATTTGATAACCACCTTATGATCATTGGTTTGGGTCGGAATGGATTCGATCCATTTGGACACATAGTCGACAGTGAGTAGAATGTTCTCGAAGTCGTCCGAAATAGGATAGGGTCCCATAAAATCAATCCCCTAAACATCGAAGATTTCGCAAACGAGAATCAGTTGTAAGGGTATCATACACGGTAGCTCATGTTGCCTAAGGTTTGACAATGAGTGCACGCCCTACAGTGATTGTATGCATCTTTGAAAATCATGGGCCAATAGAAGCCGCACTAGAGGACTTTTGCTGCAGTTTTATAACCTAGCAAGTGTCCACCACATGCCCAGTCATGGCAGAAGGATAAGATGTTTTGAATTTCCACTCCTGAGACACATCGTCGAATGATTTGATCAGCACTGATGTGGAAGAGATATGGGTCTTCCCAGAAGTAATACTTGGCATCGAAAAGCAATTTGTCCTTCTTAGCTTTCGGCCAATCGAACGGGATCTGATGTGATGCCAGGTAGTTTACTAGATCAACAAACCATGGAGCCCTGTACTGATAGTCAAGAGGTGCTCATCAGGAAAATGTTCCGTAAGGTTCAAAAGGGTTGATAATATCAGAAGGAAGGCGGGACAAGTGATCAGCTACCACAGTTTGTTTTCCTGCTGTGTCATGAATCTCGAGGTCAAACTCTTGCAATAGCAAGATCCAGCAGATTAATTGAGGTTTTGCATCCTTCTTTGCAAGGAGATGCCTCACAGCTGTGTGATTAGAGTAAATGATAACACGGGAACCCAGAAGATATGATCTTAACTTTTCCAGGGCAAATACTATGGCTAGCAACTCTTTCTTAGTAACTGTGTAGTTACGCTGAGCCTCTTCAAGTGTCTTGCTAGCATAGTAGATGACCCTGGGTTTCCCATCAATTTTCTGCCCAAGTACCACTCCTACAATGAAATCAGATGCATTGCACATGATCTTAAAGGGTTGAGACCAATAAAGGGACTGTAGGATCGGAGCTTGGGTAACTCGATCATGTAGGATTTCAAATGCTTGAGTGCATTCCTTGGAGATTTTGAAAGGAACATCCTTAGATAGTAGAATGGTCAGGGGGCGTGCGATCTTTGAGAAATCAGGAATGAATCGATAGTAAAAACTGGCATGCCCTAGAAAAGATCGGATGTCCTTGATCGAGCAAGGCATAGGGAGTTTGGAAATTAGATTCACCTTGGCTCAATTAACTTGGATACCTTTTTCTGGTATGAGATGTCCCAAGACAATTCCTTGAGGCACCATGAAATGGCTCTTTTCCTAGGAAAGAACCGGATTCACGTCAATGCACCACCTGAGGATCTGGACCAAGTGCAGGAGGCAATTGTCAAATGATTTGCTAAACACTGAAAAGTCATCCATGAAGACTTCCAGATAATCACCTACCATATCTGAGAATATGGCAAGCATGCACTGCTGAAAAGTAGTAGGTGCATTGCGGAGACCGAATGGCATCCTTCGGAACGCGTACGTCTCAAAGGGGTAGGTGAAAGTGGTCTTTTCTTGGTCATTAGGATGGATTGCCACCTGGTTATAACTGGAGTACCCATCCAAAAACCAGAAGAACCTATTTCTCGTTAGTTTCTCGAGGATTTGATCAATAAACGGTAGTGGGAAGTGATCCTTCTTTGTGGAGGTATTGAGTCTTCTGTAATCAATGCAGACTCTCCATGAATTCACCACACGGGTCATTATGATTTCTCCGATTTCAGTTGTGATCACGGTGAGTCCTGCCCTTCTAGGTACAACCTGGATTGGACTCACCCATCAACTGTTGGAGATTGGGTAGATGATCCCAGCATCTAACCACTTGATGATCTCCTTTTTCATGACCTCCTGTAGATTAGGATTCAGATGTCTTTGCATTTCATGGGAAGGTTGTGTGCCCTCTTCAATATAAATACGGTGTGTGCAGTAAGAGGGGCTGATGCCAGTCAAATCATCGAGAGTCCATCCAATGCCTCTTCGATGTTGCTAGAGAACAGTAATCAGGTGTGAGTCTGGAATTGATAATCATAGGAAACATCTGATTGGAACACAAAAAGACGTACTTAAGATGCTCAGGAAGAGTCTTAAGTTCCAAAACAGGGTTATCAGCAGCAGCGGGTAGTTCAGGGTGTGTGTTAAGAGCAAGGAAAGGAGTTATGGGTGTGTCTAAGTCAAGTTCAGACTCCTCTGATTGCAGGTTTTGATCCTCTTGTGGTTGATTAGAAGTAGTCAGGTTTTCCTCAATATATGGATCATCAACCACAGCCTTGATATCATATATTTGTTCTATAACATTGCAATTAATCCCTTGTTGGGCCTTAAAGATGTCAATCTTTAATGTTTGGTTCCCAAATTTCAGTTCAATTTGGCCCTCACAATTTATGTTGGCCCTAGCAATGGCCAAAAAGGGTCTCCCTAGTATAATTGGTGTATTCCTCGAGTTTTCTGGAGCATCCATATCCAAGACTACAAAGTCCACCAGGAAATAGAAATCCTAAACCCTAACAATGGCATCCTCAAGAACTCCTTTTGGTGACTTAATAGATCGATCAACTAACTATAGTGTCACCTCTATTGGTTTGAGCTCAGATTCCTCAAGATGGTCAAGTAGGGATGTAGGTATTAGGTTTATGGAGGCTCCTAGATCCAATAAAGCTCTATCAAATTGGATATCACCAATTGTACAAATCAGGGGAGTACCTGGGTCTTTTGCCTTAGGTGAGAGTTTGCTTAAAATTATAGAGCTGGCTTGCACTAACAATACGATTGGGCTCCCACTTTTGGTTCGTGGCTTATGCTTAGGTGTACATATGTCTTTCAGAAATCATGCGTAAGCCAGTACGTGGCAAATTGCATCCGTCAAGGGGATGTTTATATGGACCTGTTCAAAGAGCTTGACCAGATCTTCCTCAGGTGCCATGGGTTTATTTGTCCTCTTTCCCTTGGTCAAGGCCTCGGGAAATGGAACCTTGGATGGTTCCTCTAGTATGGGTCCAGGTTCTTGATCTGGGATAAGGGTATCCTGGATGACTATCCTAGGGCTTGGGTTACTACCCGGCTGAAAGTGGCTTGGGTAAGGTGGGTCTTGTGTTGCTTTGCCACTATGAGTTATAACTGAATTTAGTCCTACCTGGTTCTGGTTCGGTGTCAGTAAAATAGGTGGCTGCTGTTGAAATCCCGAATATGATGTCGAAGCTTCCATCCCATCAGGCGATGGAGCAGAAGAGTCCTGATAAATCATGTGAGCTTGGCTTGGATTTGAGTTCATAACATGCCTCTGATTCGGCACATTATTCAGATTCAATAGAGGTTGCAAAGGGAGTGTGCCAAGTTGGCGAGAATTTGCCATCTGGGCGAGTTGATTGCGAACCTCTGTGATCTCGTCTTTGTGTTGTTTCTACATAGCCACATTCATCTTTTGAATGTCATCCAGAGTCTGAAGGATGAGAGCCATCTAATCTGCCAGAGTTGGCCCAGATTGATAGGTGGGGTTGGGCCGAGGCTGAGGCTACTGATATGGATGAGAAGCTTGTGGACAAGGTTGATTTGGTGGTCTCAGATTCTAATTGTTTCCCGCCCATAGGAAGTTGGGATGATTCCGCCATCCAGATTTATAAGTGTTAGAGAGTGGGTCATTTTGGATGGCGTTGAGGTCCTTGAAGGTTTGAGGAACCTCAGAAAAATTAGAGTACGAGGGTTTAGAGTTTCCCCAACAAGAGTAGGTAGGATCGGAGTTTCCTCTTGTCCTAGAGTCAGACGGGGGTGGATACGGGTCCATCCGCTGAGAAGATCGGTGATAAATGTTATGCACAGCTTCCCTCCCAGAGGGCGACTGTGCGAACGGGTTTTGCACAGAGGTGGCTCGCTGCAGATGTCAAGTTAGCTCATCTACCTTCTTCTCAATGATAGAGACCTTGTCTAAATGACTGGCCATCAATTCCAAGTTGACGGATGCGGACAGGCCCTGCGTCTCGTGTGCTCCCCTTGGATTCGTCGATGCACGGGCATTCGTCTGGTCGAATAAGCCCATGGAGTCATTATTGATGGAATTCTCATACATATTCTTGAGAATCTCCTACACAGTGTCTTCGTCTTGACCCATGATATTTCCTCCGCAAGTTGCATTGACGAATAAGCGGATATCTTCACGGAGTCCCTGGTAAAAATACTGGACTTGTTCCCATTTAGGAACTTCATGATGGGGGCACTTTCGCATGAGATCCAGAAAATGATCCCATGCTTCGTGAAGTGGTTCTCCAGGCTGCTGTGTGAAGTTTGAGATCTGGTGTCGTAAGGCATTCGTCTGACCAACTGGGAAGAAATTTTTCAGAAACTTGGATTGTAGTTCAACCCATTTGTTCATTGGATGCGTTTGAGTTTGATACCAGTGAGCTACTTTGTCCATGAAAGAGAAGGAGAACATCTTCATGAGAAGAATATCCCGAATTTGGACATCTGACTTGAAGGTTTGGGCCAAATGCTTGAGCTATTTGATGTGCTGGAAAGGATCTTCGGAATTGAGCCCATGAAATTTTGGAATAGCATGAATCATGTTGGGCTTGAGTTTAGAATCAGGACCTCCAACCGGGATTTGGAGTCGAGGTTCAATTACCACCGTAGCGGGATTGTAGTGATCTCGCATCATAGGACACTGCGGTGGATTTACAAGGGCTTGGAATAAATCATTAAGGAGCTGAAGTTGGTTCTCAAGGTTATTCTCTTCTTCTATGAGTTGTGCCATTATGATGGAAGAAGGAGAATTGGGTTCAAATGAATCAAAGATGTCTATGTGATGGGGTTGCTGCACAAACACAGAAGTAGAGGCCCGGCCTTGACGGGAGTGAATTACTAAAGGAGGCCTCAAGGATGGTCTTAAGGACCTCCTACCAAACATGCACTGATGGTGTAGATGAGAGTAGAATGTGATGGACCTAATCAAGACACCCAAAAAATTTGGATGACTATAGAGGTTCGGGGTGGATGATACCCCGTAGTAAGAAAGTCGTCCACCTGAGAAATACTTAGGCAGCTAAAGAGGGAGAGTCCCACAAAGACCCCTACAAGGAAGAGCACCCCCACAAGTTACAGGGTTTCCCCCACCCGACCTCTCTTGTCACTGATGTTCCAGGTAAACCAGAATGGGGACTTGACCTCTTAAGTCTACCAGTTTTAATTAAGAGTAAGGGTGCTTAAGTTTTCACTTGAACTTTAGATGTATTGAGTGCAAAAAGTGACCTAATTTCAAGGTTGGTTGACCCAACAAGGTGGGTCAACTTCACCTATTTGTCCTTTGAGAAGTTTTGGGTCCCTTCCTTTAGAATTCAAGTGAGATTAAGAGCCTAAATTTTAGGGTTTGCTTGAATAAATCACTTCAACCAAGGCTTAGGCGCACATCTTTTTCGAGAGTTGATTCTTACTTATGAAAGTGTCTCTAAAACCCTAAATTGAAATCCTTAATTTGGCTCTAATCTTGGCCCAATTTAGTTTGCCAAATGTGGTATCTAGGGCTTAAAACAAGAATGTGGTAGCCCTAGTTACCTTAAATGGGTGCACAAATCAATTTTGTTGTTGAAATCAAATCAGGAAACTTGATGAATTTGCTAAGAATGTAAAGCAAGTAGCCCTAACTGATTTTATCCCTTTCTTTCCTTTTCAGAATGAGGGGCTTAAGAGAAAGTAATCAGAAATTACCTACCCCTGGTGTGTTTGATGTGCGGCTGTCTTTCTTTGAATCTTCTCCTTGAAACAATCACAACAAAAGAGGTATAGGAAGTTAGTACCAAATCAGAAATTATAATCAAGAATTATAAATTGCCTATTGCTCCCCAACAATGGCGTCAAAATGTTTGGGAGCGCTGAATCGGTATTTAAAATTATTGCATTGTAGTACAGCTGAAAAAGCATTCAAAATAGATATAATTTTATTACTCAAATTTGAAGTCCGAGGTCGAACACAGGAAGCAAATTGGTATTTAGAAATCAAGATCACAATTAAGAATTTAAAAGAATATGCAATAATATTAGTATCAAAGTGCAAAAATATGGGAGTAAATGGTGATGTAGATCACCAAATACTCTTACAAAATCAACTAAGGAACTCAATGTATACTGACTAGTCGATTGTTTGATTTAAAAGTCGTTTGTAGTTTGATGTGGTGGAAAAATCGACTAATCAACAATTAAAATAACCACTCGTAGAAGAGCAGGTCGTATCCACAGGGAGGCAATGACGTATTTAAGTTCACACCAATTAAAAACATATGTTCGTAGTTAGTTTACACGAGAATCGAGCCAAATCTGCCTTCAGATTAAGGTAATATCAAGAAAACATGCTGAAATGGCAATTTTTAACAACTAGAGGATATTTTTTGCAATGCAATTCAATAAAATATCAATAAAAGTTGGCAATGGCAGAAAATGTAAATATTAATGGCCCTTTTACTGTAGCAAAACAGGAGATTTCTTCCCCTTGGCCGTGCGCGAAGAGGAGTGGACGGTCGGACGCGGGAAGCTCGGAGGAAGTCCCTTGGACCGAGGGCTTCGAAATGGTAGTGGCGGCGTGTCGCGCGACGCAGGAGGCGGCCGGACGACCTCCGGCGAAGGTGGCTGCAGCCGGTGCTACAACTGCTGTTGTTGGGCGTGGCACGTGCTGCTGGAGGTGTGGGCGGACTGCTGTGCGCTCTGTTGGCGGTGAGGCGCGCGTGGGACTACTGGCGGGAGGGCGCAGGCAGGTGGTTCTGCAGGTGCAGCTGCAGCTGGCGTGGGCGTGCACTGCAGTCGGTGTGGGGAAGGTGCTGCGGGCGCGGGAGCGCGCGCATGAGGTTCTGCAGGCATGGGAGGAGGGCATGTGCGGACTGTTGGGCGTTGCTGGAATGGTGGGGGTGGCTTCAGATGTGTGCGCAGGCTGATGCGCACGGGTGAGCGGTGAGGTGCAGGCTGAGGGTGAGCGGGTGGACTTCAGACGGGTGCGTCGGCGGTTGCGCGTGGAGATGGCGAAGGCTGCAGGTGCGGGGAAGGTGGAGTGAGCGGGCGTGTGGGATGGAGGCTGTGCACGCCTTGCGTGCGGCTGGAGATGAGCGGGTGGCTGCTGCAGCGTGGGTGGTGGAAGTGAAGTGAGAGGACGGAGATTGCTGTTGGAGTGGTGTGGGTGGCTTCAGGCGTCCGGGAAATTTCCCGGACGTCTTAAGTGATGAGGAGGGTGATTTCACAGTGGCTATGGCGGTGGTTGTTGGTGACGACGGCGAGGGAGATGCACGCTAAGGTGCTCATGGTAATGAGGATGAGCTTCGGATGGCGATGTGGCCTGTCACACCACACGCCCACGGTGGTGGAGACTCTCCGCCACGATTGAGGCTGGCGGTGTGGAATGGAAGAGAGATCTCTCTGCACAGTGGTGGGTCGGTGGTGGAGGCCTCCTGAGCTCGGTTGCCTCCCTCCTCCTGTTGTAGTGGCCTGCACCAATTTGAAATCAGCTGCCTGACCAGATCCAACATATCCGCTCCTCCTTGAATGGGTTCTTCACTGCGGCAGCTGGTGGCATTGGAGCGGCAGCCAGCCGTTCCTGCAAGAAGAAGAATAAATAAAATAATATTAAAATATTATGGTCATTTATATACAGATCCTCAACTTTTATGTTAATGAAACAATATACCTAATTTGTTAACTAATTAGATGAATGTCATTCTAAGCTAATTCTAAATGCACTTAAAATATGAATGCAATGCATGGATTATGTAATTAAATTAAAAATATGAATTAATCTATTTACATCTTAATTTATGCTAAATAAATGTCAGAATTAACCTAATGTCTACGCACTTAAATACTTAAATAGCCCACAACTATGGGCTAATCATATACGAATATGAATTAAATTCAAATTGGATGTCTGATTTGTAAATCAGACGACTTAAACGTTTGATGCTACAGTGCTCCTTCTGATTTCTTCTTTCTCTACTTCTCTTCTGTGGCTCCTCTTCTTTCTTCCTTCTACTTTTCTCTTCTTTCTCTGCTGCTTCCACTTTTTCCTTTACGATCTCTCTTTCTCTCCTTCTTTCTGCCTTTTGCTTTTCTTCTTAGCTTCTCCTTCTTCTTCCTTCAGCTTCTTCCTTCTCTACCTTAGCTTCAGCTTCTCTTTCTCTTCAACTTTCACCTGCAGCAAAACCTACCCCTACCCGTGCGCAGCTCTCCTTTCTTTCTCACTTAGGTTCCGCTCTCCCAGAGCCACACGGACAATCGGGTTATCGGGTCAGGTGTGTACCCAAGACCAGGCCCACTGCCATGCGGTGGTGGGAGAGGAGTGCAGGTTGGGTTAGGTCAGCCAGGCCTGCGTGGGCAGTGATGTGGATGAGTTCAGGTCAGTCGGGTGAGAGGGACCTCACCTCGTGGATCTGAGGCGACCAGCTACAAGGACAAATTCAACTTATGCGGGTGTGCAGCCTCAGGACTTTCCAAGGTGGGACTATCCACGCGCCTTTCTTCTCGCGTGCCCACAGTAGAGGTGGTCCTCCAATTGCAGTTGCTGCTACGGTCTTTGACTGGAATTGAGAACTTGGATTCATGCACGAGGGTATTCTACGCAACCTGGGATAGGAGCCTATAATTGGCAAGGCCTGGATTGACCTCAAGCTTGCTTCAAGCTTGGTCACCAATGGCGGATGATGCCTGTACCTGAAATCACAAAGACGGCCTCGCGGCCATGTCAAATCGCTTTGGAAGCATCGTCGAGGCACGACGAATGTGCTGGGGTGGTTGGCGTGGCATGGGGACGTCTGTGCAAGTGTGCCTAGAGCACACTATGAGCGAAGGTGTGGGTATGTTCGGGGGTGCGTTCGGGTGAGTGACGCGGTGATATGAGCGAGGGGAAGTGTTCAATGGAGTGAGGGGAAGCTTATGGACATGTCGGCGAGGGATGGGTTGGCCTGTTGAGGGGAGCGGTCTCGCCAGAGGTGGTGGCCTAACATGACGGAGATGAGGCTGATGGAAGTCGGCAATGGTTGATTTTGGGAAATAGAGAGTGGAGAAGAAAGTAGAGGAGGAAGGGAGCTTATCTAGGGTGTTGGGAGATGAAGGGGAGATGAAGATGGTGTCAAACGCGTACTACCGACGTCGAAGATGAAGGTGCTCAGAGAGAGACATTTGGCGAGGACAAAGAGGGGCAGGAGCATCGACAGGTGCTACGCAACGCAAACGAACGTAAGGAGGAAGAGTCTGCCACTAGTATTGTGGTTAAACGATGAGGAAGAGTAGGGAAGGTCACCGGATCTTGAAGAGCGAATCGGTCATAGGAGGAAAGAAGAAATTGAGAGGGTCACCACTCGAATTCAAGCTTGGAGGAGTCGGGGCAAACTAGGCTTCTTTAAATAGAGCCGAGGAGGTCGGTTAGGGCTTGGGAAGCAAGCTTCCCAAGCAAGGAAGGCTTGCGGGAGTTGGAATCCATTGGGATACCCATGTCTCTCATGCGTTTGCATGAGAGATTGGGAAAGAATCTAAGATCAAGGATGGGTTCAGATTGGAGGGATTTTCTCAAAGAATCTTCCTTCCAATTTTCAAGGAGATCCTCTAAGCAATCAAGGAGAAACCTCCATCCAAAGCTCGTCAGAGTAGGATTCCTCCACTATAATGATGGAGGGACCTAATTGCGAAGATAATAAAGAAGCTAGGGGCCATTTTGTAAGGGTTTTTTAAAGAATAGGGGTTCAAATGTAATCAGACTGGACCTTTTTGCAAAGTGAGTCAAGATGAGTTCTCCTTAGGTCCAAATTTTGGTAAAATCATAATTTGGACCTAAAGAATCCAATGGTAAAGTTGGAGTTTGGTTTTGACCACGTTTGACTGGGAAATTTACGTAGAAACCTAATTTAGGGTAAATATCTATCTGAGACCCCATTCTAGGTCGAGATGGGTTCTAATGGCCAAATTAAAGGTTATAAACCCTATAGAGTATTTTTATATGAATTTTAGAGGGTTTAAGTGAATTTTATTCTGACCAGAACCTTGGTTAATCAAGTATGTCTATTTTAGGATTTCAAGAAGTCATTTAATTCACAAGATACCCTCAAACCCTTTTCTATCTGATCCAACCCACTTATAATCTTATTAAGACCACTTGATATTTTTTTATCCCTTGAGAGAACTTATTGTTGAACTGCATTGGTAAAATTACAATTTTACCCCTAGTTTCTTAATTTTCTCTCTGAAAGGTTATGCAGTGAATTAGGACCTTCAGTTGGTTATGTAGGGGCTTTTATTCTCTTCATTGGATCAAAATGAGCTAGTTAAGGTTCATGATGGTGTTCCCATCAATGCTATAATGTATTGATTAGGTGCATTATGTCAATTGCAGGTAATAAGCAGATCAGAAGCTAGATCTGAAGCTAGATCTAAAGCTGGATCTGAAGAATAAAGAATAACTGGTGTTGCAGTAGAGTTGGAGTGGAAGACTTAGATTAGATGCAGTAGATAATAATGTAAGGGAGTTAAGGTATGCCATTCTATTAATTATGAATAAAGCAATAAATTATGAAGAACTTAGGTCCATCTTAGCCCTAGGACAGCCTAGAAGTTTCCCCAATCCTTATCCACCCATAGATTATGTCACCACACCCTAAGAAACCATAAAACCCTAATTTTAGCCTCTATCTGGATGTCCAGATGAGTTATAGGATGTCCAAAACCCTTAACCAATTCCCGCACACCTTAAACCCACTTCTACAGTGTTATTGGATGTTCAGACATTTGGTCAGACGTCCAATTTCTGCAGAATAGCCATGACAGAACCTTAATTCTTCCCTAACTTTGATTGGATGTCCAGACAACAAGTCTGGACTTCTAATTTTTCACTATAAGACATTTGAAACTATTATTAGATGTCTGGAACTGCTCTCTAGTTCCTATTTTTGAATTCAAGCTTGGATCTTGAATTCCTAGGTCCCTAAACCCAATTCCAACCCCATAGGAACCTAAATTAAGGTGCCCTAACCCTAGTACATCACCTCTAGTCCTCCCTAAGGACCTAATTAGGTCCAATTGAGCCCTGATCTCAGCACACACTATCCAATTAGACTCATTGGGAGTCCAATTGACCTAGACCTGACTTAATTGAGTTATTTTACTCTCAATTAAGTTTTCACACACCCAATTAAACTTGTATCAAGTTTAATTGCATTTTTACCTTAGTAAATTAGGGTTTGCAACCTTAATTTGAGACCTACATTGACCTAAGCCCACTAGAACCTAACCTAATCACCCTAGCCACCTAAGTTTCGACCCACACATATCCACACACACCATCCACATGAAAATACCTAGCCTAGAGTTTTCTAGAACTCTCTACCATGTGTTGTTGCCTTGGTTGCTAAAATTAGCAACAAAGAAACATTCAATTTTTAGATCCACATTTGGTGGATCTAAAAACCACCATCCATCCTCTCTCTCACTCTCCCACGAGCTCCCACCAAAGGCCTCTCTAGAGAATTCCATAATTCTCTAGAGAGCTTCCCTTAGGTCTATAAAATGACTTAAGGGGTGGCACATTGTGTTGGTGCTAGAACACCACGATCATTTATTTTGATGATAACAAAACACGTGTTATTTAACATTTGCACTTGGAGTCTTAGATTTCAGGTCAATTGCAAATGTAGACGTGTTTAGACGGAATTCGAGCTCGCATCCAGGATGGATTGGAGGAGCTTGATGGAGAATAGAGGAGATTCGTGAGGAGCGCTAGATTGAAGATGGAAGGACAAGAAGAATAGGATAGAATTTTGTTTACTCCTTTCATGTACTTTTATCTTTATTTTGCTTGCTCTTTTTATTTCCTTAGAACATTATGTTAAAGAGCCTCAAAGTACCTTAACAGTAGTCTGAGGAACACCTGCACAACCCTAGGATACTTAGGTTTTCTGTAGAATACTTAGAAAACCAATATAGGGTTCAAACAAAGTTTCCAGACGTCTAATTCCCAAATCAGACGTCTGATAAAGTGTTTTAAGATGTCTGACTGTTGATTAAGACATCTGATAACATTTAGGCTGGACATAGTTAGTTCTGTCTGATGAAATCAGACGTCCAGACCGTGGACCAGACATCTTAGGAGACGTCTGATGACTTTGCCAGACATCCAATTAGTGGACCGTTGGCTGGCTTAGAGAACAGTCAAGGATGTGACCGTTAGAGCCTTATCAGACGTCCATAGGACTTTCCAGACGTCTGATAATTGACCGTTTTGCCTCGGCTGACCCAAAATCTCTTCTCAGAGATTTTCTAGTCGTTGTAACGTTTGGAAATCCATTCCCACGAAAAAGTAGGTTTCTAGACGTCCAGACATAGTGCCAGACGTCCTATATGTCGTCTGATGGACTTGCACAAGAACCCTGTTTAGATCTGACTCAAGTCAGGAAGGAATCCGCCCAAAATTAGACGTCTGACCTTGGAATCAGACGTCTTAAAGTGAACTTCCAGACGTCTGATGCCAGAATTAAATGTCTGATAAGCCTGTCAGAACAATGATTGTTCCTGATTTCGGGCTGATTCTCTTCGGCTTTGCACCCAACGGCTATGGAACCTTTCCTAAGCCTTCCAAAGCCTTCCTAAGGCCTCTATAAATAGAGGGGAACCTTTGCAACACAAAAACACACCAAGATACACAAGAAACACTTTGTAATACACTTTCCACTCTCTTCTGTCCTAGCTAGCTCTTGCTCTCCAAGCTCAAGCTCCATTCTCTTGAGAGCATCAAGCTGTTGCTCACCCGCTCTCTCGCCGTTGTTCACGAGAGCAACGTTGCGCCGTCGCGTGGCACACGCATCCTCGTCGTCGACGCACTCCTTTCAAAGGGAAGCATCCTATTTCCTATAGAAGCTTAGGTTAAATATTACTTTGTTGGCTCTATAGGATTACTTGTTTTATCTTTGTTATTTGGTTGCGTACTCGCTTTGCGAATTCCCGTCTCCTTCGTGAGACAAAATCCTTCTCGTGAAGAGAAGGGGTTGAGGTACGCTACCCTCGTCTAAGTAGCGTGGTTGTAATTAAGGTTGAATCACCCTCGTTTAAAGTGATTCGTTTAGTGGATTTTGATCAACTTGGTTGATCGGAAAATCCTAACTTGAGAGGGTTAGGTGGTGGTTTTCACCCGGTTTGGGTTTCCACCTAAAAATACTTTGTGTACTTTGTGTGATTGCATCTTGTGAGATTGTTTATATTTCAATTCCGCATTTTTTACGTTATGCTGATCTCACCCCCTCAAAGTAGGAAATTTCACTTTGGACCCATTCACTCTTGGCTCCATTTTAGCTTAGCTTCATTCCACCTCTACTCCACCTTCACGAGTAGCTTCACCATGCCAAGATGTTGGATCACCTCCATGGCCACCACCATCTCCATGCCAAGATGTTGGATCACCTCCTCAACCTCTCTCCAAGGGCTGGCCTAAGCACCATTGGCCGCCCCTCCTTCTCCTTTCAACCAAGTCAAAGGCCATCGAAGGCCACCTCTGAATGCCCTTAGTTCTGCTATAGCTCTTCACAGTTTTATTGCTTTATTTACTGCTTAATAGTGTAGCTCTATATTCTCCCCAAATGATGCATAATCCCCCCTTAGATTCATGTATGCAATCATTTTCTACTAGCTAGATTTATATTTTCAAGCATTCCTCTACAAGCTTTCCATGAGCTTTATGTTGCAAACACCATCATGAATCAATGAAAATCCTTTTCTATATATATATTTATTTGTGAAAATCACCATGAGCCTTGTTGCAATATTTTTGTGTGATTGAAGTTGCATGTTTTAATTTCTGATACTCTGGCAACTAAGCATGTCGTGCATAAACTTAGCATATATCGACATGCGATTTTGAATAAGTATAGCAAGAGAGATTGATTTCAAATCTGCATTTTCATAAATGCCTTCCAGAGATGAAAGACCGGGACTCCAAGTCTCGTTATCTTAGAAATTATTTTTGTTGATCGTATTTCACAACTGTACTATGATGCATTTCTGATCAAATATGCGATTTACGATCCCAACAGGGCTTTGGACAACCGACCAATGGGCTGTTACCCACGACAACTTGCCAGCCATACTACCCTAGAAAGTTCATTAGCTACCCAATTTCCGAAGAAACCACCAAAAAAATGAGTCAATGCAAATAGTGTGTAGATGCTTAGGCTTAAAGTCCCCTCAAATCAAAAGGCGGGTTGGTAAGTCGTGTACTTATCACCCCAATTTATTTACCAAATTAAAATAAAATTGACTTGGCGAGGACTCGAGACTAAGTTCACATTCTAGTGAACACCCAGGCTAATTAAGCCCGAAGACCTAAAGAGTCTAAGTGTTCAGGTCCTAAAGTATCATTTCCTAAAGTCAATAACTTCCAAAAGCCTATGTTCTCTTTCTCCTAATTCTTTTTTTTGTCCCTTTTAATATTCATTTTTTTTTAAGAAATTAAAAATAAAAGAATTTCCACGGAATTAGCAAAATAATTTCAGGAATTAGTTATCCACCCCCGCATGCCTAAATGATGCAATGTCCTCATTATAAAAACAAAGACATGAAAAGGGTGGAGTAAACAGAATATCACCTGAATTTCGTGAAAATCCAGTCAGCTCCGCAAGAGGAGAGAGTATACACACGTGCTAAGTTTTAATGCCTTCAACTAGGCATAATATACATGCAAAGAAGAATTTGAGAATTCCCAAGTGCGGGTCAAAATCAAAATCAAAGGATTAATCCTCAAACTCGCCAACAGAAGATGTCCACAGATGTGGACCAAGTTGTGGTGCAGGTCCATCCCCAAGGTCAAGTGGTTCTAAGGTTTTGGATGAAAATCACCTAGAATTGAAGATCGTTGTATTTACAGGGCCGAGCCTGCAGTTTGGTAGTGTGCAACCCAAGACTAAAGTGTCAGACAAAAGATAGATTTGGTTCACTAGGTTCAGATGTCCACTTAATGTTCAGCTCAAAAAAATAATCAGTTATTCTAAGCTTAAGTCGCACATCAAAGGTATCGTAAGGGTCCTAGTAAAAAGTAGATGGTTTCAGGTCAATAGGTACCCTTAGATCCAAAATAGCAGTTCCCTTAGAAGTAGCTTCCCAGATTTTTATTCCCAACTTCCTATCTCTAAAATCAATGTTTCTGGGACCTCCAAATTGTTGTACACCCCATTTAAAGTACCCAAATCCAACAATTGTGGCTTAATCAGGATTGACTTGGGTCTGGTGATCTCATAAATATCATAATTCAACTCTTCAAGGTGTGGTTGAGTAATGAGGCTACTGATTGAATCATCAGGATTCGGATCATCCAAGTTAGCCCAAGCATGATCATAATCTTCAATAATCGGGCTATCAAAAGGTTCATCTTGCTCCTCTAGCCCATTAGTCTCACTAAAATCATTTTCCTTAAGCTCTAGTGAGACTTCACTAAGAGATTCGTCACCCTCAGAATCAAAGAATTCATGATCCTCATTTATATATGTCTCAAAATCATGTCATTTCATGGTCCAGGAGACATATTTTTTGTTATTCCCTTGCTCTGGTATCTTGGGTGAGAAACTTGGTTCATCCTAAATGCACTAGCCCAACCTAGTCATCCCCGGTCTCAGCATATGTATCCACCCCGATAGGCACCTGAGGAGGTTTAGGCATTAGCTCTCCTAAAGGGGGTTCATCTTGAGAATCATCTCAAGATTGGACTAGGGCAACCATAAATTTCATCCTCAACCTTGATAATTTCCCAAGTAGAAACTCACCCAGGCTCCTATCCCTAACATTTTGGAGAAAATCCAATAGAGAACTATTAAGTTCATCAATCATTTTGATCATAGGCTCCAATGCTTCAGTGCATGGTATTG
Organism: Thalassia testudinum; assembly: GCA_037157565.1. Classification (NCBI taxonomy): domain Eukaryota; kingdom Viridiplantae; phylum Streptophyta; class Magnoliopsida; order Alismatales; family Hydrocharitaceae; genus Thalassia; species Thalassia testudinum. The sequence goes on from JAZHRO010000036.1 coordinate 63,965,702, forward strand.
GCTGAGCTTCTAAAAATTGGATGGTGTTCCTTAAGAGCCAACACTTTGTCTTGGACCTGGTTCACCTGAACTGAATGGTTCTGTTTAGGTTTGGGTGGGTTTGGGTTAAATCTAGAGGAGTTAACATATTGAGGTTCTTGGGTCCCTCCTTGATAGTAGGTCATTTTAGGTTGTTCAAAGAATGGTGGGGACCTATATTCAATGGAATACAGGGAGGGTAAGTGTTATAATCAACATATCCTTCTTGATTATAGATCGGGTTTGTTCGATCATCAAAGGGTGGAGATCTATAATCATTGTAGCTTTGGGAAGGATAGTAATCTTAGCCTTGTTGTCCAGGGTTAGGCCATGGACATTGAGGTCCGATATCATATCCCCAATCAAAGTTATCCCTGCTAGTGGATGGGTAAATTATACGTCGAGTCGAGATAATTATCATCTTGGGTATAAGTGGTGGTAGGAGGGTAGGATGGGAAATGAGTGTAGGATGTGGAAGGATACATGATATAATAGGAGGGGAAATCAGAAGAAAGAAAGGAGCCCTGCAGTACATGCAATCAACCCTATCCTTAGGTGGGTTAACTTAAAGGCCTACAGACTCCCAAGACCCATCTTGAGATTATAACTGATTTGGTCTACTTTTATCTGGTCAATCCAACCAAGTAGAAGGAGGGGCTGGGAAGAAGGTTCTTCCTTTGGCTTGCACCTCCGATTCCTAGTGTACCCCCCAACTACGGTCGTTTGATGCTACTCCCCTAGCTAGACATTAGATGGACCAGCAGAAGTAGATTAATAAAAAAAAATATCGGTCTAAGCTCTGAAGAGCAAAACAATCCTTAAGGCTAATGTCTACTCAGTTTTAATTAGGCTTGGGATGATTGTGTTCTTGGAATGTGATGGGCCCTTTAGATGGGTTGTGCCCTTAATGATCAATTCAAATGTGTGTGCGTGCACAACCAGGGTTTGCAAAAATGGTTATTTGATGATGTGTCTTTTAGTGTTTAACCTTGTTTAGTAGCTTTTAGGGTTTAATCTTAGGTGTATTCAATCAAGTTCAAGAGAATACTCCAAGTTTTGAAAGCGTTGGTGATGATATATTCCTTTAGAAATAAAAAAATAATGTGGAGTGCCTGGTTCAGTCCTAAGGATTAACCCTAAGTGGTAAGCTACTAATGAATGACTTTTATCTTCAGTGGTGCAGCCCAAAAAGCCCAATCAATTGGCCTGTTGCACCACTTAGTTAAGGAACACAGATGTTTAACCAATTCAGATTTCTACTCACTTATGTGTATTGAGTTGAAGTGTATCGGGTCCACAGGTCAAATCTCAGTTAAGTGGTTGGGTGGAGGTGGTAAATAAACAACCAGATCTATCCTAGGGTTTATAAAAAAAACACCTAAGTTGATTTGGGCTTGAGTTATTAGTGTAGTGAAATGAAAACTAGGGTGGGGGTGGTGGGGGAAAACTTACTAATGTCTCTACCTGTACTTTACTCCAATCTACCACCTTCGGCTCCTCAATTGGGTTCCTGCAAGATAATAAATCGAAGAAGAAAGATAGGTTAGAAAAATATGTAAGTAATGTGGGAAAATGCAAAAAAAACCAAAGAGCGTTGCCTCCTCGACAATGGCGCCAAAATGACAGCGAGGGAGATTCTAGCAGAAAGGTTTGAGTTTGGAAAACCCGTCGCCATAGTTCAATTCATGAGAAAATCCGTCAATCAGATAAAATTTATAATCGAAATTCAAAAAGTGAGTCCCAGGTCGAATATGGGGAGGTGAATGTTTGGTTTTGAAAAATATGTGTTTCGCATTTATTTGTTTTTGTCGTTTTTGTCTTTTCTAATTTTTTTGGTATTTTTAGTAAGCAAAAGACTAGGTCGATGAATTCTTATTTAATTAATCTACTTGCAAAATATAAGAGAGAGAGAGAAACAATCACATATATCTCAACAAGTGTTTCTACGAAAGTGGGAAAAACTACTCTAGAAAGCAGTAAAGATAGTTGGAGATGAGAAGAATCCCCCTCGATAGTCGCTTGGAGGACGACTTGCTCTGATAGCACTAGAACAAAGGTGGTGAGCAGTAGGACAAAGGAGAACGATGGTAGGGGAAGGAGGATGGGACGGGACGTCATCGCGACGAGGATCTACTTCCCGAAGTAGGTGAGAAGACGACCATGGGATGCTCCATGAATACGGATGAGGGGAGGGAAAAATATTTGGTTTCCTACCCTAAAGGAGCATCCTGGGCTTGGGACAAGCTCTCTTTAGAGCCTTGGAGGTGGTGAGGAGAAGAAAGGAAGAGATAAAAAATGAGACAGGTAGGGGTCCTTTATAGCGGAGGAAAGAATCAAATTCGTATGCAGGATATTTAGTGACGGTAATAAACGTCGCTAAATATCCCCCGCAAACGTCGCTGAAGATAGCCCATGCACCCACCAATCACTGCGTTGGTGCACGCTCCGAGTGCCCGTGTCGCACACCACCGCGTGCAAGCCCATGTGCACCCACTGCGCTGCTGGGTGCACGTGCCTTCGCACGCGAGCATGCCCGTGCCTTCACATGCAAGCGTGCCCGTGCTGCTGTGCACATGCGTGGGCATGGGCAGCCTGGGTTGTGCCACATGGCCTGATCTGGACCATCCATCTTCTTTCCGTTGTAAGGGCTACTACAGAGGTCGGATTGAGTCAATTTTCACGCTGTTGAGCTACGATTGTCAACCCAAATCCATCTGTGCGATTGGATTTGTCAATTGAAGCTCTGAAATGTCACATAGTCCCTTCGCTGTTGATCTTCCTTGGATTGCAATTGTGATACGAGACTCTAATCAAGGCGATTTCAAAGGCGTTGGACTTCGATCATCATCCTGATCAAATTCGTATGATCGAATTGTCAATTCGAGGCTCTGAAATAAATCTCCTCTTCTGACCACAGAAAGGATGCAATTAACCTAAAATATACACAACTACTCTAAATGTAGAATGATACATGCTATGCCATATTTATAATATGGAATGCAAATCTAAGCCTAGGAACATGAATAATAGCCATTTTAACCTAAATGGATGTGTCTACATCAAAAACCCACCCCTCCCCTACTCTCTCTCTCTTTCTTTCCTCGTCTCCTCTTTTTCTCAGACTAGGGTAGTAATTGGGTATTCGGATATGCATGCACCCTGGTCCAAGACTACCGGCAGTGGGTTGTAGCTGAGGAGTGAGTAGGAATAGGTTGGATTGGGTTGAGTGAGGGGTGTGTGGGGACCTCACCCCCACATGTGTCTTGAGGCATTAAGGCCTATTAAGAAAAATAATATATTTGCATCCACGTGCTTCTGTATTTCCGAGGTGGGACTAATCCACACCCTTCTACTCACATGAGCCCACGGATGAAGATGCCTCCAATTGAGCATGCAACTGAGGTTGGTGTCCCCGATTGAAGACCTGGAGATGATCCTTAGGTTATTCCGCACTGCCTGGAGCTGAAGCCTAGAGCCATCGTGGCTAGGACACCACGAACATGGCCGGAGAAGACACAGTGGCGGAGCTATCTGGCGAATACCTGGAAACATGAACACGGCCTCGTGGCCAAGTTAAACCAGCTCAGAAGCTTCTCAAGGATGCGGCAAGGGTGTTGGTGGCAGTGACGAGCTGCAAAGGTGGTCGTATGTGGCTAGCAAAGGCAGAGTAGGTCGGAGAAAGTGGTCGTGTTCGGTGGAGGTTTTGGATGAGCGGTTGATGGAACTAGGAGAGGCCTTTTGGTCGTGGTGGAACAGTTGAGCTTTTGGAGTAGGTGGCAAGGTGTGTGATGCAGTGGAGTGACGGGAAGACCTCGCCAGAGGTGTGGCCAGAGCCGAGAACAAAGGTGGTTGGCGATGGTGTCGAGAGGCTATTTTTGGGTTTTTGATAGGGAGAACTAACCTAGAACTTAAAAGGAACTATTCTACCCCTAAATTAACAGATGAAAGGGGAGGATGGCACCGGTTATGGTATGGCCGATGCCATGGAAGAGAACTTCTCTGGTGAAAGGGTGGCGAGGAAAGAGAGGGTCGGAGAGCTCGTCGCTGGTGTTGCGAGGAGTGGATGAAGGAGGGGAGTTGTTTCCCTTTGCCTATGGTATGTGGTAGAGGGCAAAGAAGTCAGGGAAGAGGGCTCACCAAAGCTTGGTCGGAGAGGGGCCAGAGGTAGGGAAAAAGAAGAGATTTTGGCCCCAAACCTAGCTAAGGAGGTAAGGTATGCATTGGGCTTGCTTTTATAGGGCTTAGGATGGAGTTCCAAGCTTGGAAACAAGCTTGGAAACTCGAAGCATCTTGCGCATGTGGGATACCCACATCTCCCATGAGTTCGCATGGGATATTGGGAAAGAATTGGAGTCCAAGGCTGGGTTTGATTGAAAGAGAATTCCTCAAGGAATCTCTAGTTCAAATCTAGGACTGATTAATTGAGAATCAAGCGAGAAATCCTCGCTCAAAACTCAACGATGAAGCTTTGATTTTCCAAAAATGGTGCAAGGACCCTTTTGGAAAGAATGATGATAAAGTTAGGGACCTGATTGTACTTAATTCAAAAGTTAGGGGCATCTGTGTAAGAAAAAGAGTCAGATAGGACTGAAATGCAAAATAGGTCAAGATGATCTCTGGTTGGGCCCAAATTTTGGTACAAGCCTAATTTGGACCCAAGGAATCTAATGGTTAGTCGGATTTAGTTTTTCACCAAGTTTGACTAGGTAAATTACGTAGAAACATAAATTACGGCAACTATATGTCTAAGACTATTTTAGGTCAAAATGAGCTCTGATGGTTAAATAAAAGATGTCAAATTCTAGAGAATATTTCTTTATGATTTTTAAAGAGTTTAGGTGAATTTTATTTTGACCAGAACCTCAGTTAATTAAGTGGGTTTGTTTTTACGGTTTCAGATGTCCATTAATTCTCAAAACATGTGAAAATCCATTTCGTTCTGCATGAACCCACTTATTAGATATTTATGACCATTTGACCTTCAATCAACCCTTGGGAAACCCCTTGATTGTTCTACAATTAGGATGTTATGTTAAAATTGTAGTTTTACCCCTATTTTAATGCATTTCTCTCATAAAGAATGTGTAGTGAATTACAGTCTTCTGGCAATTATGTAGTAGCATTTATCAATGGAATATGACTAATTAAAGCTAGATATGGCTAATGATGACGTTATCATTATTGTGTGCTGTATTGTGTTGTGTTGAAAAAAAAAGAAGAAAAAAAGATGGAAAAACATATATAGAAAAAGAGAAAAGAAATAGAAATAGCAGAAAAATCAGTGTGTTTAGTGTTTATTGCATTGAGGCAACATTACCCACCACATTTGAGATCCACCAAATATAGCCTCAACCTACCTTTTTGTATTTCTGATCACTCGAATACTGGCTGAGGAATTGTGACTTAGTGTCAGGATTATTGGAACTTTATTAAAATGTCAATGCCATATGAGACGACCAAATATGGATTATATGTATAGATATGGTGAGATTTTGAGCTCGAAAGAAAAAGAAAAAAAAGAAAAAAAGGAAAAAAAGAGAGAGTGAATACAAAGGAACCAAAGAAAGCATAGTTTTCCTCGCTTTTCTCAGAGGTGACTTACTTGATAGTCTGGGAATTTAGACTTTGTAGTACTAATGTATATGTAGCACCAAATGGGAGTGAGCCACCAGATACAAACCCACTTGAGTCAAACATTTTCTACCTAAGCTAAAAGTTGGGATAGAAATTATAGAATATCTTTTTTTTTTTTTGAAATAGAAAGGAAAGCTATCTTCTTACGATAGCAATCCGGAGCAGTATATTATATAAACAAGTAAGAGAAATTACAAAAGAGATCCCTAAAAATGTATGAGGGACCAGCACTCTCTTACAATTCTTTCACAGCACACCGACCTCTCCTGAAAAAGTCTCTCATTTCTTGCCTTCCACACACACCATAGAGTGACAGCCATGCATACATGTGGCTTCCCTCTCATACCAAACCCATGCTAGATAGAATCCCAATCTGGTAGCGGCTCCTGACATGTCCTTCTCCAAATAGCATCAGTGACAAGGCAAGAAGAAAAGAGGTGATTTACATTGTCAGTATTCATCTCACACAAAAAACAAACATGGTGATCAGTTCCCAACCTTCTATGTCGTAGATCACTTGTGATCAATCCATCTCTCCTACATAGCCAGAGTATCTGTACCTTGAGAGGAATTTTTAGAAGCCAGATCTTCTTGTCAATGAAGTTGCATCTCCACCCACTTTCAAGGCTCAAAATTCTATTATAGCCAGATTGCACATTATAAATCCCCTCCCAAAGGTACTTGTCCTCCACTCCAGGTCTAGGCCTAAAGCTCTCAAGGTCTGAAATTAGCCTCCTCCTTTCTTCCCACAGCCGGGTAGCTCTTCTGCTGGAATCCTCCTCAATCAGATTCCAGCTGCTGCTGTTGCAAGACCAGACCCTGCTAATAGTGGCCTCCTTGTCAAATGCTGCAGCAAAAGCTCTTAGATAGAGCTCCTTCAAGACACCCAGCCCTGACCACCCCTCCTTCCAGAAGCTGAAGGTCCTGCCATCCCCAAGAGCTGGCTGCAGTAGGTGGAAGTAATCAGCCAAAGCTCTTGTCACTAATTTCCAGAAAGGAGAAGGACTGCTGGGCTGAAGTCTGGACAGCACACTGTTGGATGCACCATAGCTATCTTTGATCAGGACAGTCCACAGCTTCAGGTCTCCTTACAAGAGTTTAACAACCCACTTAAGTAGCAAAGCATCATTAAAGTGTTTCAGGGATTTAATCCCAAGTCTACCCGTATCTTTTGGACAAGAAATCTGCTCCCATTTGAGTGGCTACAAGAATCTACCCTCATGTTTAGCTCCCTTCCGAAAGAACCTCTTTCTCAACACATCCAACCTTTTCCAAATGGAGTTAGGTGCTTTAAATATGGAAAAGTAGAAAACAGGGACGGAGGTGATCACAAAGTTCAGCAAGATAAGTCTTCCACCTTTGGAGGAAACTGCTACGCCATCCATCCAATTTCATTGAAATCTTGTCAAAGAGGCATCTCCAATCTCTCTTCTTCATTCTAGAGCACCTCAAAGGCAGCCCCAAATATCTAATAAGAAGACTGATGCGGGGAGTCATCAAAACAGTAGCTAAAGCTACTTGCTCCTCCTCAGGTAAGCCAAAGCAGACCAAACTAGATTTATCCCTATTCAACCTTAAGCTAGAGAGCTCACCAAAGATATTAATCATATGATGCAAAGCCATTGCTTCATCCATAGACCCTTCGACAAAGAAAACTGTATCATCTGCATATTGAAGAATGGGAGCCAGATTACTTCTGCACAACAAAGAGTACCCTCTAATAAAACTTGCTTCAACAAGCTTACAAGCATAACAAGCCAAGTTGTCAACTGCCAAGTTGAAAATCAGGGGAGCCAGGGGACATCCTTTCCTGATACCATATTAGGGCTGAATCCACGACCCACAGGGCTTTCCATTTATCAGAGGGGTGAAAGAGGCAGTGGTGATACATCTTTTCACCCAACGGATCCAAGTAAAAGGAAAGCCCCTTCTTTTAAGCACATCCCAAAGATAAGGCCAACTAATGGAGTCATAAGCTTTGTAGAAGTCAACCTTCCAAAGAAAAGCCTTGCATTTTCTCTTATACCATCCACAAATCATCTCTTGGGCCATGATAAAGGATTCTTGTAGAGATATGCCAGGGAGGAAGGCTGATTGAGCATGATGGATCAAATATTGCAAAACAGGCCTCAATCTATTGGTCAGGACCTTGCCAATCAGCAAGTACAAAGAGTTAGAGAGGGCAATAGGTCTAAACTCCTGAAAAGATTCAGCACCTGGAGTCTTTGGCAAAAGAAATAGATAGGACCTATTTATTCTTTCAAAGCCAAAATTGCCATTCTCAAACTCTCTGATCACTTCCATAACCTCAGTGCCCACAATGTCCCATAATTCTTTGTAGAAGAGAACTTGGATTCCATCAGGACCAGGCGATCCTTCACAATTGAGATCCTTAATGGCCTTCAAGACTTCAGCTTCAGACATAGGTTCAATCAGGCTGGACCCCTGAACCTCAGTAATTTTGGGGAGATCACTAGCTGCCATCCTCCAACAACCCCTACCTGTAGCTCTTGAAGACTCCTTGAAATACCTGATAGCCTCAGCTCTGATATCAGAGATGGAGGTAATTCTCTGCCCCTCTTTAACAATTGAAGAGATAATATTAGCTCTTCTCCTATAACTGGCAGCCAAGTGGAAGAATTTAGTGTTTGCATCTCCCTCACTTAGCCACAGCTGCCTTGATCGTTCCCTCCAATCCATCTCCAGTTTCAGGTCTTCTTCAGCCACCACCCCCTGCCACCTCTTTCTGTCAGCAAAGTCCAGCTCAGATAGCTGAGCCACAGCTTCCATGGTATCCAGTTCCTGAATCTTCATCAAGGCCTCTCTATGTTTCTGATGTTTGAGGATAGAGACAATATCACCATACTCCTTTAGCATTCCTTTCAAAGCTACAATCTTGGAAGCCAACCTGAAGGTAGCCGTGCCTTCAACCTACTGGGCCCTCCACCAGCTAGCAAACATATCTTTGAACCCTGGCTCCCTCAGCCATGACTTCCTAAACTTGAAATAGAATCCAGCCAACACCTGTTCACCATTGTCCCAGACCAAAGGTGTATGGTTAGAGAAGGGCCTTTCAAGACCACAAACAAAGGACAATTGGAAGAGATCCATCAGCCCAGCATTGCCAAAAAACCTATCAATCTTGGACATGAGCTCATTACCATTCCTCCAAGTGAATTCAAAACCTGAAGAGGGAAACTCACACAAGCCCAAAGCCTGGACCATCAACTGGAAGCCAGTGGTAGAGCTATCCACCACCCCATTGGGTCTATCACTCCCCACCAAAACACAATTGAAATCCCCTCCAATAAGCCAAACTGCCCCATTCACAAAATCTGCAGCTAGGTTCCAATCCTCCCACAGCTCCTGCCTTATGCTAGGGTAACTAGGACCATACACACCTATCACAAAGAGATCACTATCCCCCTATCCTCTTTTGAACCTACAAGTCAAAAGGTGCCTAGCCACAGAGACCTCCTCCAAATGCAGCACATGCTTCCTCCACCAGATGGCAATTTCCCCAGATCTGCCATTGGAATTGATCACCACAAGGTCATTTGCAAGACCAGCTCTCATCTCCACCCATGCCCTATCAGATTCACTATCAATATGTGTCTCTTGGAGGATGTCACAATCAATCTGCCATTCTCGCAGATATCTAAGCAAAGACCCCCTCCTACTTCTATCGTGCAGCCCACGCACATTCCAAGTAAGAATCCTCATTTGGGAGTCAGATTTGTCCCCTTCTTAGCAACAGATGCTTTGCCAACCTTCATCATAGCTGCAATGATAGACTCATCAACTTTTTGTGTAGGAGTGTGTCGTCTTAGCCTCAATTTGTTTGGAGGTTTCCCAAGCCTAGAGGTAGAAGGAGTCTTAGACTTCAATTGCAATTCATCAGCCATAGGAGAGCAGTACTGCAATTCTAAGTAGTTTACAGAGGGATCTACCAAATTAGGGTCAATAGGATCCCTACCAGGAGCTTTTAGGTCCTCAACCACAGCTTCATTAATCACATTAACTGCCTCCCCTTCTTTAAGCATCACTGCAGATTCATCCTGGATCAAAGGTAATCCACCCCCATCCTCTAGAGTTACAGTCCTCATCTCCTCAGCCCTGAAGCTCCCCACCCCATCTACCAAATACATACTTTTAGTGTGTTTTGCCACCAACTCCTACCTAGCACAGTTTGGTTGTAAGGAAGGAGCTCTGCTTCGCAACACCTCAACATAAGAGGGGGGGTGCTGACTCGCCTCCATATCCCTGTTTGCCACATGAAATTTCAATAGGATCATCCAAGAGCTGCCCCCACACCTGAGAATTAGTTTGTCAGGAATAGACCCAGCCCTGGAGACATTCACCCTCACTTTCAGAACACTAGCATCTCCTTCAGTAAGACCAACAACAGTATCCTCAGCCACAGATGCAAACCCAGCGACCATATTTTCCACCACCATCTTAGACCTCAGATGCAGAGGCAGGCCTCTGATCTTAAGAGAACCAGACCTGGGAGCAGCTCTTTGAGGGGGACGCTCAGGCAAAGAACCATCAAAGGGTGATCCTAACCGCCAAATCACTGATAATCCACCCAAATTGCTGGTCTGAAAATAATATTTCTCGACACCTACCACACCCACATCAAAAAGCACAAACCGAGATGGAGAGATAGCTGCAATTTTCCAAGCATTAGTCGATAAGGAAAGAGAGCTTACCAGTTGTCGAACTCTCTCTACGGAAAGAGTACCCATCATCACTTCCCCTATCAGGGCCCCACGCAAGACCATCTTCGCCACCTTAACGTCCTCAGTCAGGGGAACCTCCACATCCATAGTGTGCCCACCAAGAGTTGATGGGGAGGTGGAAGAGGCAGTTGTGCCTCACCCTCAGGAAATGAAGGTGCATTGCGCAACCTACCCTCCCTACCACCACGAGACGTCAGGCAAGAGTCCCGCTTGTGACCAAAGCCTCCACAAGAAAGAAAGAGCAACGGCCGACGACACATTGCTGCCAAGTGCCCCCGAAGACAGCATCTGAAACAAATCACTTCCCTACAGCTTCATCCCCAACCACCATGAAAGCCCCTCCTATCCAGAGTCCTGGCTACACCAGACACCTGGGCGCCATGCGCATTACTTCGCCAAGACCGAGAGTGCCATACTGCCCACCCATTAGAGCTGTTGGCATGGGCGTCGGGCCCCCTCAGGCGGCCAGCCATCCTCGCTGGTGCTTCCCACCCAAAGGAGAATTCAAATTTTGTCGGACACTGTAGCAGCAAGCCTCCTCCTCGCCCCTTCCAATATTTTCAATTATAGAATATCTTGTTATACCCTGAGGGAAGAAGTTTGCCTACCCTGCTAGAATTTTACTAGAGGTTAAAGATAGGCTTTAGAGGTGAATTAGCTTTTCACTTGAATCCGTTCCATAAGCTACATAGATGCACTTTCACAATTGTCTAGATTTCTAGATTTTAGGATGAAAATGAAATGGAAAAGAATCTCTAGTGTACACTTGAAAAAATTAATCAATCCTCTAAGGACCCACTTGTAGATAACTTAGTTTCGCATTTGCTAAGGACTAGCAAGATTTAGGCATGGGGGTATGATTGTGCAGCAATCATAGGACTTAAATGACCTAAATTAAGTTAGAACTTAGCATAATTGTAGTGCAATTAACACATAAGTAGCATACATTACATCCTTTCTACTTTACTTAGATATTCATGAAATAATGTTATAATGCACTGATTAGTGCATTATTTGGATTGTAGGTAATAACAAGCTCAGAAGATGACCTGGAGCTGAATCTGAGGAAAGGAGGAAGCTAGAGCTGTAACAGAGTTAGAGCAGAAGCCCTGGATTAAAGATGAAGACATAATGTAGGTGATGGGAACACCATCATGAGCCCTAACTAGCTCATTTTGACCTAGAAAAGAGAATAAAAGCTCCTACATAACCAACTGGAGGTCCTAACTCAAGGAATAACCAGTCTGAGAGAAAAGAAACAAGGGGTAAAATTGCAATTTTACCATTGTAATACAACAAAGGGATTTCTCATAGGCTAAACATAGGTCAAATGGTCTTAAGAAGATAAAAAGTTGGTTGGTTCAAACAAAAAAGGGTTCATGTGAAATCTGGAAATTAAATGACTCCTTTAACCCTAAAACAGACCCACTTAATTTATCAAGGTTTTGGTCAAGATAAAATTCACCTAAACCCTCTAAAATTCATGAAAAAATATTCTCTAGGGTTTAGAACCTTTAATTTGTCCTTTAGAACCTATTTTTACCTAAATTGGGGTCCTAGTCAAATGTTTGCCCTAAATTAGTTTTTTGTGTAAATTTCCCAGTCAAACGTGGTCAAACACAAAATCCAACTTCGCCATTGGATTCCTTAGGTCCAAATTAGGTTTGTACCAAAATTTTGACCTAAGGAGAATTCACCTTGACCTATGTTGAAAACTAGTCCAGCCTAATTACATTTATACACCTAACTTTTGAAAACCATTATAGAAGCCCCCTAACTTCCTCATTGTTCGTTGCAATTAGGTCCCTCCGCCATTACAGCGGAGGAAATCCGACTCTAGTGAGGATTCAAAGGAAAGAACTCCCTGATTCCTCAGAGAATCCCTTTCAAATTTGAAAGGGAGATTCTCTGAAAAATCTCCTCTCATGTGAACCTAATTTGGAGCCCTAATTTGCACACAATCTCTCATGCAAACGCATGAGAGATTTGGGTCTTTTTGACCTTCCATCTCCGGCGAGGTTTCCATGCTTGGAGGCTTGGCTTCCAAGCACAAGGCTCTCTGCCAGGGGCTATAAAAGGGTCGCTAGATCATTCAGCTCCTCTCAAGCTTGAATTGGCCTAAGATACCACCCAATTTCCTCTCTTCCCCTCCGACCAACCTCCCAGCAAGCTCCGGCGACCCTTATCTGCTTCTATCGTTGCTCTGCCACAATACCAGTGGCAGCGTTACCTTTATCTCCTTCGTCCACGTCGCGTCGCACCAGCCGAGGCTCTTGCCACCTTCCCATCATCGCGTCCTCCTCCCACTGGGACTTTCATCTCCGACGATGGCACATATGAGCCGGCTGCCTCCTCCGCATCTCCCTTCGTATATTCCCTCTTAGATAAGTCCACTCTCTCTTCTCATGATTTTTTACCATTTATTTCTACTATTACGCCTCGACAATCGCAAACCACCTCCACCTTCTCCTCCTCCGGTTAGACCACCGGCGAGGTGCTCTCGCCGCTTCGTGCATCCACGCCGCTCTCGCCGCCATTGACGGAGGATGAAGCTTGTTCGCAAGCTTTTTCTAGGACTCCAGGCCCCAGGCTGTGCAGGTTTCCTTCGCGCACACTCTCAGCCCAGCTATTGGAGTCAAAGTCCCACACAGCTGCTACAATTCGTGAAGACATCTGCTGTGCGGGTGCCTGCGATGAAGGTGGGACATTTAGTCTCACCTTGGAGAATCAGGAGCGGGTGTTGTGCTATAAAGTGAAAAAGTGTTAGGGGCTTATTGTCTCCTGACCACGGGGTGAGGTCCCACTCACGCACCGCCTCGTCCACAACCCCACCCATGCGGACCTAGCTCTGACCAAGATACCCGACTACCCTGTGCACTCCTCGCCCAACATGCATGCCGGTGGGCCTGGTTCTAGGTGTGCATACCCAACCCGATAACCTGAGAAGGCTCTGGGAGAGCGAACCTAAAGGAGAAGAAAGAAGAGAGATCGCGGGGAGGGTAGGGGGAAGGTTTTGCTCTCAGGAGAAGAAGCTAAGGGCTAGAGAAATCGGAAAGAAGAAATTAGAGAAGAAAGAAGAAGAAAGAAGCCAAAGAAGAAGGTAGAGGTTGAGGATTGCAAAGAAGAAGGAGGAAGGTAAGGAAAGGAAGCTAAGGCAGAGGAGGTTAGAGAAAGAATGAAGAAAGAAGAAATCAGAGAAGAGGAAGAAGAAGAAAGAGCCAAGAAGAAACAAGGTCGTCAGTGGCAGAGAACACAGGAAAGGAGAAAGAAGAAGGAGATCAGCCAGAGAAATCAAAGAAGAGAAGCACTGTAGCAAATTCACATTTAAGACATCTGATTTTCACATTAGACGTCCATATTTTTGCTTCTATATACATTGATATTTTGTGGATCTATTTACATTGCTTGCATTATAACTTTGATTCTTCATTGCATATTATATTAAATTTGAAAGTTGTATTCTTGATTTTTGAACCCCAATTTGCTTCTGTGTTCGACCTCGGATTTACATTTTTCGAGTAATAAAATTCATTTGTTTTCAAAGCAATTTTGGCTATACTACGACGCATTTATTTTAAAACCCGATTTCACTTTGATAAACGCCATTGCCAGGGAGCAATGGGCGATTTAGAAATCTTGATCATAGCTTCTGATTCAATACTAACTTGATCTATTTCTTTTGCTGTGATTATTTCAGGGGAGAAGATTCAAGAGAAGACAACTGCACAACAACCACACCCGGGGTAGGTAATCTCTAATTATCCTTTTCTCTTAATCCCCTCATTCTGAAAAGGAAGAAGAAGATAAAAATCAATTTAGGTCTACCTGCTTTCCATATTTAGCTAATCTACCAAAGTTGCCTGATTTTGATTTCAACAAATTTTGAACTATGCATCCATTTAAGGTAACTAGGGCTACCACCTTCTTGATTGAGCCCTAGATACCATATCTGTGGCAACTAAATTGGACCAAAATTAGAGCCAACTTGAGGATTCCAATCTAGGGTTTTAGAGACACATCTTTTCTAAGCAAGAATCAATTTTCCAAAAAGAGGTGTGCCTAAGCCTTGATTGAAAAGACTTATTCAAGAGAAACCCTAAAAATCAAGCTCTTAATTTCACTTGAAGCCTAAAAGAAAGGACCTAAAGCTCTCAAAAGGACAAATAGGTGAATTTGACCTCCTATTGGGTCAGCAAACCTTGAAATTAGGTCACTTTTGCACTCGAAAAATCTAAAAGTTTAAGTGGAACCCTAAGCACCTTTGATCTTAATTAAAAGTGGTAGACTTAAGAGGTTAAGGTCCCTATTCTGGTCTACCTGGAATCTCAGTGACAAGAGATGTCGAGTGGGGGAAACCATGTAACTTGTGGGGACGCTCTATTGTAAAGGGGTCTTTACGGGAGTCTCCCTCTCTGGCTGCCCAGGTATTTCTCAGGTGGACGACTTTTCTGACTAAGGATTATCATCCGCCCCGAACCTCTATAGTCATCCAAATTTTTTGGGTGTCTTGATTAGGTCTAGCACATTTTAATCTCGTCTAAACCATCAATGCATGTTTGGTAGGAGGTCCTTGAGACCATCCTTATGACCTCCTTTAGCAATCCACTCTCGCCGAGGCCAAGCCTCGACGTCCGTGTTTGTGCGGCAACCCCACCACATAAACCTCTCCTCTGATTCATCAGAACCAAATTCCCCTTCTTCCATCATCATGGCACAACCAATTGAAGAAGAGAACAACCTTGAACACCAACTCCAGCGCTTGAATGATCTATTTCAGAACTTTGTAAACCTGCCGTAGCATCCTATGATGCGAGATCACTATAATCCCATCGCGGTAGCGATCGAACCTCGAGTCGAAAACCCAGCTGGAGATCCTGATTCCAAACTTAAGCCCAACATGATTCATGCTATCCCAAAGTTTCATGGGCTTAACTCCGAGGATCCCTTCTAGCACATCAAGCACTCAAAAATCTGGCCTAGATGTTCGGGTCAGATGTACAAAATCGGGATATTCTTCTCATGAAGATGCTTTCCTTCTCTCTCATGGACAAGGCAGCTCATTGGTATCAGACTCAGACACATCCGATCAACACGTGGGTTGAACTCCAGTACAAATTTTTGAAAAAGTTCTTCCTCGTTGGTCAGACGAATGCCTTGCGCCACCAAATCACACAGTTTACTCAATAATCTGCAGAGCCTCTTCATGAGGCATGGGATCGATTCTTGGATCTCATACAAAAGTGCCCCCATCACGAAGTTCCTAAATGGGAACAAGTCCAATCTTTTTACTAGGGACTCCATCAAGACATTCACTTATTCATCAATGCAACCTGCAGAGGATATATCATGGGTCAACACAAAGACTCTGTGTGGGAGATTCTCGAGAATATGAGTGAGTACTCCATCAATAATGACTCCTTGGTCCTATTCGACCAAATGAATGCCCACACATCGACGAATCCAAGGGGAGCACATAAGACACAGGGTCTGTCCACATCCGTCAACTTGGAACTGATGGTCAGTCGGTTGGACAAGGTCTTTATCATAGAGAAGAAGGTGGATGAGCTGACTCAACATCTATAGCGAGCCACCTCTATGCAAAACCCGTTTGCATAGCCACCTCTTGGGAGGGAAACTGTGCAGAACATATATCACCGATCTTCTCAAAGGATGGACCCATATCCACCCCCGTCTGACTCCAGGACCGGAGGAAACTCTGATCCAGCCTACTCTAGTTGGGGGAACTCTGAACCCTCGTACTCCAATTTTCCTGAGGTTCCTCAGACCTGCAAGGACCTCAACGCCATCCAGAATGACCCATTCTCCAATACCTATAACCCTGGATGGCGGAATCATCCCAACTTCCTATGGGTGGGAAATACTCAGAATCAAAGACCACCTTATCAACCCCGTCAACAAGCTCCTCGTCCATATCAACTGCCTTAGCCTTGGCCCAACCCCACCTATCAATCTGGGCCAACCCAAGCAGATCAAATGACTCTTATCCTTCAGACTCTGGCTGACATTCAGAAGACAAATGCAGCAATGCAAAAATAGCACAAGGATGAGATCACAGAGGTTCGCAATCAACTCGCCTAGATGGCGAATTCTTGCCAACCTGGCACACTCCCTTCGCAACCTCTGTCGAATCCAAAGAACGTGCTAAACCAGAGGAGCGTTATGAACCCAAATCCGGGCCACGCCTACATGATTTATCTAGCCCCTTCTATTCCATCACCCGATGGGATGGAAGCTTCGACATCTTATGTGGGATTTCAACAGTAGCCACCTATTTTACCAACCCCAAACCAAAACTAGGCAGGACTAAACTCCATAACAACCCGCAGTGGTAAAGCAACTTAAGGCCCACCTTATCCAAGCCACTCTAAGCCTGGTAGTAACCCAAGCCCTAGGACAGTTATCCAGGACACCCCTGTCCCAGATCAAGAACTTGGACCTATTTTAGAGGAACCAACCAAGGTTCCATTTCCTAAGGCCTTGACCAAGGAAAGAGGATAACCAAACCCGTGGCTCCTAAGGAGTACCTGTTATGCTCTTTGAACAGGTCCATATAAACATCCCCTTGATGGATGCAATCCGCCACGTACTAGCTTACACACGATTTCTGAAGGACGTGTGTACACCTAAGCATAAGCCACGAACCAAAAGTGGGAGTCCGATCGTACTGTTAGAGCAAGCCAGCTCTGTAATTTTGAGCAAACTCCCACCTAAGGCTAAAGACCCAAGTACTCCCCTGATTTCATGTACCATTGGTGATACCCAATTCAACAGAGCCTTATTAGATTTAAGTGCCTCCATAAACCTAATACCTACATCCCTCCTTGACCACCTTGAGGAATCAGAGCTTAAACCGACAGAGGTGACGTTGCAGTTAGCTGATCGATCTATTAAGTCACCTAAAGGAGTACTCGAGGGTGTCATCGTTAGGGTACGAGATTTCTATTTCCCGATGGATTTTATATTCTTGGATATGGATGCACCTGAAAACCTAAGGGATACATCGATTATAATAGGGAGACCCTTTCTGGCCACTGTTAGGGCCAATATAAATTGTGAGGAGGGCCAAATAGAATTAAAATTCGGGAACCAAACACTGAAAATTGATATCTTTAAGGCCCAACAAGGGATTAATTGCGGTGTTATAGAACAAATATGTGATATCAAGGCCATGGTTGATGAACCAAATATCGAGGATAACCTGATTACTCCTGATCAACCAAAAGAAGATCAAAACCTGAAAACAGAGTCTGACCCTGATCCAGATACACCCATAGCTCCTTCCCTTGCTCCTGACACACACCCTGAACCGCCTGCTGGTACTAATAACCCCATTCTCGAACTCAAGCCACTTCCCGACCATCTGAAGTATGTCTTTTTGGGTTCCAATCAGACGTTTCCTATGATTATCAACTCTAGACTTACACCTGACCTGGAATCCCATCTGATTACTATTCTCCAGCAACATTGTAGAGCCATTGGATGGACTCTCGATGATTTAACTGGTATCAGCCCCTCTTACTGCACACATCATATCTACACTGAAGAGGGCACACGACCTTCACAGGAAATGTAAAGACGTTTGAATCCTACTCTGTAGGAGGTCATGAAAAAGGAGATCATTAAGTGGTTATCTCCAACAGTCGGTGGGTGAGTCCAATCCAAGTTTTGCTGAAGAAGGCAAGACTCACCGTTATCACAACTGAAACCAGAGAGGTCATACCGACCGTGTGGCAAACTCATGGTGAGTCTGCATTGATTCTAGAAGACTCAATTCCTCCACGAAGAAGGATCATTTCCTACTCCAGTTTATTGATCAGATCCTCGAGAAACTAGCAGGAAATAGGTTCTTCTACTTTTTGGATGGGTACTCCGGTTATAACCAGGTGGCAATCCATCTTGAGGACCAAGAAAAGACCACTTTCACCTGCCCCTTCAAAACGTATGCATTCCGAAGGATGCCGTTCGGTCTCTGCAATGCACCCGCTACTTTTTAGCAGTGCATGCTTGCCATATTCTTAGATATGGTTGGTGATTATCTGGAAGTCTTCATGGATAACTTTTCAGTATTTGGAGAATCATTTGATGGTTGTCTCTTGCACTTGGTCCAAATCCTCAAGCGGTGCATTGACGCGAATCTGGTTCTTTCTTAGGAAAAGAGCCATTTCATGGTGCCTGAAGGAATTGTCCTGGGACATCTTATTTCAGAAAGAGGCATCCAAGTCGATCGAGCCAAGGTGAACTTGATTTCCAAACTCCCTATGCCTAGCTCGATCAAGGACATCTGATCTTTTCTGAGGCATGTTGATTTTTACTATTGATTTATTCTTGATTTCTCGAAAATCATGTGCCCCTCGACCTCTCTACTCTCTAAGGATGTACCTTTCGAAATCTCCAAGGAATGCACTCAAGCATTTGAAATCCTCCGTGATCGAGTTACCCAAGCCCCGATCCTATAGTCCCCTAATTGGTCTCAACCCTTTGAGATCATGTGCGATGCATCTAATTTCGCTGTAGGAGCAGTACTGGGGTAGAAAATTGACGGGAAGCCCGTGGTCATCTACTACACTAGCAAGACACTTGACGAGTCTCAGCATAACTACACAGTTACTGAGAAAGAGCTGGTAGCTGAAATATTTGCCCTGGAAAAATTCAGATCTAATCTCCTGGGTTCCCATGTTATCATTTACTTAGATCACACAACTATGAGGCATCTCCTTGCGAAGAAGGATGCGAAACCTCAATTAATCCACTGGATCTTGTTGTTGAAAGGATTTGACCACAAGATTCGCAACAAAGCGGGAAAACAGAATGTGGTAGCTGATCACTTGTCCCGCCTTCCTTCTGAGATCATCGACCCTTCCAAACCCATCACGAAACATTTTTCTGATGAACACCTTCTGACTATCAATACAGGGCTTCCATGGTTTGCTGATATAGTAAACTACCTGGCATCATATCAGATCCCGTCCGATTGGTCGAAGGCCAAGAAGGACAAATTTCTTTCTGATGCCAAGTATTTCTTCTGGGAAGACCTATATCTTTTCCGCATCGGTGCTGATCAGATTATTCGACGATGTGTCACGGAAGCGAAAATTGAAGACATATTATCTTTTTGCCATGACTAGGGATGCGGTGGACATTTTTCAAGTCATAAAATCATAACAAAAGTCCTCTAGTGCAGCTTCTATTAGCTCACAATTTTCAAAGACGTGTACAATCACTGTAAGGCATGTACTGGTTGCCAGACCTTGGGCAACATGAGCCATCATGATATGATGCCTTTACAGTCGATTTTGGTATGCAAAATTTTTGACATATGAGGGATTGATTTTATGGGACCCTTCCCTATCTCGGACCACTTCGAGTATATTTTACTCGCTGTTGACTACGTGTCCAAATGGATCGAAGCCATTCCGACCTGAACCAATGATCATAAAGTAATCAAATTCATTCATTAGAACATCTTTTCACGGTTTGGGATTCCACATGCTATAATTTTTGACGGAGGGACCCATTTCACTAACGCTCAGTTCAGGTCACTGATGACCAAATACGGGGTATCACATCAAATCTCTACTCCTTACTACCCCCGAACTAATGGTCTAGTTGAGCTATCAAATCGGGAGATCAAGAAAATCCTCTAGGTTACTATTCGACTTGACAGGAAGGACTGGTCATCCTAGCTTTCGGAAGCTTTGTGGGCTTTTAGGACCACCCACAAAACCTAATTAGGTATGTCTCCCTTTAGATTGGTGTATGAGAAGGCATGTCACCTCCCCATCGAGTTGGAGCACAAAGCCTATTGGGCAGTATGGAACTGCAACCTAGATCTTTCTAAGGTAGGAACCCATAGAAAGCTTCAAATGAGCGAGATCGATGAATTACGCCATGACGCGTATGAGAACTTGCGAATTTACAAAAAGCGGGTGAAGGCCTTTCACGTCAAGCACATATCTAGAAAGATCTTTCACCTGATCAAAAGGTCCTATTCTTTGATGCCAAACTTAAGCTGTTCCTAGAAAAGCTATGATTAAAATGGATCAGACCCTACCTAGTCCAATGAATCTTTGGAAATGGAGCCATTGAGATCAATCCACTCAGCCACAATTCCGAACCTTTCGTCGTGAACGGTTAGAGACTCAAATCGTTCATTAACTTGGCCGATACAAATTTGGCTGAGATATCCTTTACCCTCCATTCTCCCTGAGCTCATTGCGCCCAGCTAATGGCATAAAACTCAATGCTTAACGAGGGGCAACCCATCATTCTTAAAAAACCTGAAACCTTTCTTGACATTCCTATGCTGAATTCATATTACACTTTAGGGTTCATCCATTAGAATAGCCGACCCCACCTCAGGTACTCGTACCTGAGTCTAGAAATCATTCGCAACAGTCACCTCGACCCGTTTGCCCACCACCTATTCTAATGAATGATCTAAGCTAAATTCGAACCCACCTAATTTACAATGGGGGCATTGCAAATCATAGGCATGGGGGGGTATGAAAGTGAAAAACACCATAAAAACTCATCTCACGAGAAAAGGTTTCAACAAAAAATCACATATCACCAAAAATACCAAAAAATGAAAAAAATCTTGAAAAAGAACAAAAAAATACTGAGGGGAGAGAAAATTTTGAGGCCATACAAATCATAAGGAGAAAATGAGGAGGAAAAGAGAAAAATGTCAAAAAAGGAGCACAAAATGAAAAAGAAAAAAAGAGATAGTCATTAGTAAGAAATTAAGGGATTAACCGAAGTTCTAGACCATATCAAGAAAAGGAAAAATGAAGGAAAAAAATGCTAATGAGACACAAAAGTGATTAGTAGGAATGCCGATCTTGGGCGTCTTGGGCTAGACTGTTAGGCTTAAAAATTCAAGTATCCGATAAGATTTGGATAGTCCTAAAGAGGTTGAGGAAAATGTAAAGCTTAAGTATTAGGTCTAAGGCTTATGGAGTATTCAGCCTTGTTAACTGACCTTTAGTTTGCAGGACTCGGTTACCTAAGCACCCCAATCCATACACAGTCTGGTTCAGTGCGCATAACTATCAAAATCATGCAAAAGCGTTTAAATGTTCTAAAAAAAAAAAGTCGCCTAGATTAGGAGCGGCAGATCAACATAAGTTGATTTGTATGAGTTCCCGACGTGAAAAGGTGGGAAATTCCCCACGAAGATGCATAATAATATATCGTCTCCTCAGTGCTTGTCTCTTAGGAATTTACATATCCTATCGGGGGTATGTAAGCACCCAACACTGGTTCAGATGCCATGGGTGGCATTATCATGAAATGTCGATTACCAGGGTTTGAATTTAGCTATAGAATGCCATGGGTGGGATTATCTCAAAATCTCGAAAGCCAGGGTTCTGGGTGTTGCCATGGGCGGTGCTATCATGAAGCATCGATTGCCAAGGACCCTTCAAGGATTGATGATGGGGACAAGGAATCTGATACAGACTGTGTTAAGAAGCTAATCGGAAGCTAGAAATAAAAACAAAAGAGAGAGAAAACTCTCCAAACAACTAAATGCTCTGTCTCTCTCTTACAGAAAATGCACTGTAAACTGAACCAAGGCTAAAATACATTGCAAGCATGGGTGCTTTAACCACGGAGTCCAACGAACCTTAGGATAGTTCCAATGGACCTTAAAAACCTTCGCGGAGGATCGAGGCTAGAGCTGGTCAGGTTCAGATCTTGGTTAATACTTGAGTACCTCTAGGCCTACTGTCGGCATTCTAACCTAATCAAAAAGAAAAAAAGCACTCATCATAACCTCTGAACATTAAAGGAATTCATGGTCTAGAACAGAAGTTAAAACCTTAAAATTTTGCTAAGGGACTAGCAAAAGCTAGGCATGGGGGTATGATGGGAACACCATCATGATCCCTAACTAGCTCATTTTGACCTAGAAAAGAGAACAAAAGCTCCTACATAACCAACTGGAGGTCCTAACTCAAGGAATAACCAGTCTGAGAGAAAAGTAAGAAACAAGGGGTAAAACTACAATTTTACCATTGCAGCGAAATAATAAGATTTCTCATGGGCTAAACACAAGCCAAATGGTCTTAACAAGATAAAAAGTTGGTCAGGTCAAACAGAAAAGGGTTCATGCGAAATCTGGAAATTAAATGACTCCTTGTAACCCTAAAATAGATCCACTTAATTTAACAAGATTCTAGTCAATATAAAATTCACCTAAATCCTCTAAAATTCATATAAAAATATTCTCTAGGGTTTACAACCATTAATTTGGCCTTTAGAACCTATTTTGACCTAAATTGGGGTCCAGTCAAATGTTTGCCCAAAATTAGGTTTCTATGTAAATTGACCAATAAAATGTGGTCAAACCCAAAATCCAACTTCACCATTTGATTCCTTAGGTCCAAATTAGGTTTGTACCAAAATTTGGATCTAAGGGGAATTCACCTTGACCTACTTTGGAAACTAGTCCAGCCTAATTACATTTCTACCCCTAACTTTTGAAAACCATTACAGAATCCCCCCTAACTTCCTCGTCGTTCTTTGCAATTAGCTCCCTCCACCATTACAACAAAGGAAATCCTACTCCAGCTAGGATTCAAGGGAAAGAACTCGCTGATTCCTCAGAGAATCCCTTTCAAATTTGAAAGGGAGATTCTTAGGGAAATCTCCTCTCATGTAAATCTATTTTGGAGCCCTAATTTGTACATAATCTCTCATGCAAACGCATGAGAGATTTGGGTCTTTTTTACCTTCCATCTCCGGCGAGGTTGCCTTGCTTGGAAACTTGGCTTCCAAGCATAAGGCCTTCTGCTAGGGGCTATAAAAGGGTCCCCAGATCATTCTGCTCCTCCCAAGCTTGAATTGGCCTGAGATACCCCCCAATTTCCTCTCTTCCCCTCCGGCCAACCTCCCAGCAAGCTACGACGACCCTTATCTCCTTCTCTCATCGCTCTGTCATAATACCGGTGGCAAAGTTACCTTTATCTCCTTCGTCCATATCACGCCGCACCAGCCGACGCTCCTGCCACCTTCTCATCGTCGTCATCCTCAACCCACTAGGACTTTCATCTCTGGCGATGGCACATACGAGTCGGTCGCCTCCTCCGCATCTCCCTTCATCTATTCCCTCTCAGATAAGTCCACTCTCTCTTCTCATCATTTTCCTACCATTTATTTCTACTATTATGTCTCGACGTTCGCAAACCACCTCCACCTTCTCCACCTTCGATCAAACCACTGATCGCATTTTTGCACGATTTGTTAAATTAGGGTTTTAAGTCATTGCAACGCACAAAAATGGATTCGCTTTTAATATTTATAAGACCTAGATAGTGAGGTATCTAAGGTTGAACAAGGAGGCAAGTTTGCAAATCAAAATCCCTTGCTTAGAAATGGAAATCAACTTTCTTTTTGGTCATTTAAATATATACTCTTTGTAGATTTTTGAAATAAAGGCAACATGCAAGTCTTTATTGATAGCAAAAAAATAACTAATACCTAATTCAATAAAGCTAACCCTAAGGTGATAGGCAGAGCATCTTCCTAAGCTCACCCTAGGCACGTGGAGGCCTAAAATAATTAGGGAGAGTGAGTGAAACAAATGCTAGGAAAAAATTGTAAAAAGCTATGCAACAAAAATTGAAGGAAGGCAATTTGAATTAAAGCAAAATTGTTTACACAAAACCTATAGAGGAATGCTTCTACTCTACTTGAAAATACAAGAAAAATAAAACACAAATCTCTAGATAGATGGTGAAGAAGAGGGCTTCTTGCTCCAAGCCAAGTAGCTCCTTGACTTGAAAAGACAACTCCTTCTTCTCCTTCTTGAGATGCTCCTCCAAATGATGTCCTCCAAGGTGGTAGCTACCACCTTTAATTCTCCTCCTCCAAGGGTGGACGTCCACCCTAGATCCTTCTCCCTTGCCTGGGCGTCCTTCTTGAAGTAGAATGGCCCTCCTCGGCGTGGCACAAGTTGAAGAGAGTGGGGAGAAGAAGGCACCAAAGGGGTGGGTGATGTGCCCCCTTAATCTTCTTCTCTACTCCTTCTTGGCCATAGGTGTAGGTGGGCATAGGTAGAATAATACACTAATGGAGGATGGGAATTATGTGGTGGTAGGGTAGGGTATTTATAGGATGGGAAGGGGGTGGTTATGGTGTTTTTTTGGACTGAAATGAAGGGGTGCTTGGATATTTTTGGAGGGAAAAATGGGAGGGAAATGAAGAGGTGCCTTGGTTTTCCCTCTAAAAATACCATCTAGAAGGTATTGATTTTGGAGGGAAAAAATGGAGGGTGGAGATGGGTTTTGATGGTAGATGTAGGGTGGTGATGGATGGGATAGTTGGCACCAAAATAAAGTAGGAGTAGGTGGTCTTTTTGCTAGAGCTTAGGTAGTAGGGTAGTAGGTTTTGGTGCCATGGAGGTGGACTAGCTAAGCTAAGTAGCTTAGCTAGCTTAGCTAGTAGGGAGTAGGGTTGGAGGCATTTGGAGCTAGGGTTTTCAGGGAGAAGAGCTGGAGGTAGTCATCTTGAGTTGCACTGGAGCTGGTGGCTGCTGAAGAGAGCTGCAAGGAGCTACCTTAGCTGGCTTAGCTTGATAGTTCTTTGCTAGCTACTAAGCCAAGCTAAAGTAACATGGCTTTTCCTGAAAGGAGCTGAGGTAAGCTGGGTCTAATGCTCCCGTGGAGGACCTAGCTAGTTGAGGTAGCTAAGATAGCTTAAGTCAACTAAGTTGAGCTAAGTTGAGTCCTCGAGAGCTAGACTTGAGCTTCCTGAGCTAAGATGAAGTCATCTTCAGTTAGCTGGAGTTGAGTGGAGCTAGATGTAGCTGGTCCTGAGCTGAGGTGAACTCCAGTCAACTCAGCTGAGCTAGTTAGAGCTCCCTGTGAACTAATGGGAGCCGAGATGAGCTAGATTCAGCTAAGTTGAGCTGGATCTGAGCTGACCAAAGATAGGGTCAGCTAAGATGAGCTCTCTTGAGTTGCCATTCAGCTAATATGAGATGAATGGAGCTAAGATGAGCTAACCCTAGTACAAGTGAGCTGGAATCCAATTATGGTGAGCTGGATCAAGCTAAGTTCTAGCTAGTCTGAGCTTCTTCTTCACCAGTTGCCTTCCTGAGTGCTAGGGTTTTGGAGTTTTGACAATCTGTATATCCCTAACACTCACAAAAACATATTAAAAAGATAATAAAAAGTGCAATGCATGCCTAACCTAATTGATGCCTAAATGCAGCCCAAAAACCTATTTGCGTAGCTAAATCCTAAGAGCTAGGTCTGTTTTAATGCATAAAAATGATGATAAACTAGCGTTTATCACACCCCCATGCATATCTTTTGCTAGTCTCTTAGCAAAACTTAAATCTTTACAAAATAGCATTTTTGGGAAATCTAATTTTTTTGACTTTTGAGGAGAAAAACATTAAGGAACCTTGGTTGGTTTAAATACAGGAGGTACGGGATTTATTAAAGATAAACATCGGGATTTATTTTTGGATCCAAAAATTAGACAAAACGGAAAATTCCTAGATTAACTCCTTGTTAATTCAAATGACTTGAAATTTTCGTGTTTAGGATTTTTCTGGCTCTTGAATCTGATTCGCAACTTGCAATAACCTTTAAAATCTTGTGTCTGTGCTTATGAAAAGCCAACATTTATAAGGGCGTGTTTTTGGTTCAAAACCCCCTTTTTTTTATCCCCCATGCTTATTTCTAGCTTAGTCTTACAACAGATGTGTCAGGATCATTATTCTCGTTACTAATCCTTGAGGGGGATCTGGCGCCAGTACTTCGAGATAGCACTATCCATGACACCACCCACGAGCTCACAACCCCAAAACACAATGCAGTGTAAAGGGGCGCACTAAGCAAACTCAAGCTCTTGCTCCGACACTATAGGTAGAGCACTGTCCAAGACACTTAAGCTGCTAAAATGTGCTTTAATGCTCCATCTAAAGATATGAAATATAGATATGGAGCAATGCTAAGGCAATAACATGTTGACATCTCATCGCCAAAGGAGTCCTTTTCCTCCTTCTCGGCGGTGGGAACTCAAACCAATGATTTGCTTCAGACTTTTTACTAAGTCCAAACAAGGGGGGTTTTTTTCTAATTTTTAGTGATTTTTAGGTGTTGGCTTGTGTGTGAAATTTGACACAGGAAGTTTCGCAAGAAAAGCAAGTTTTTGAATTAGAAACTAAGCAAGATACTTTGCATATTACAAAAGAGGATCAAGTCACCTGAACTATCATGAGTTCAGGTGGAATTTTAGAGGATATCTGATCAAGTCTAAAAATAGACCCTGAAATTCTAATGATCAGATCCATATCCTCATCTCTAGTTTGTTAAAGATAAAATCCCATTGTACCAAAAGTGAGTTATCAACCTTAGTCTTGATTTCAAAATTTTCCTCAAAATATTTTTTTTTCAGCATGTTTATTTCTTTTGGGGTATGCATGCAAGAAAATAAAAATGACTAAAGAAAAATGTGTGTTAGTAGGTTTTGAAAATCCTAAATTGATCATCAAAATTTTAAAAACAACCCCCCATGTTTATGATATGCAATGTCCTCATGCATTAGGAAGGAAAAGGGATAACCTTAGTGAAGGGTGGTTAGGTTTAGGATGGTCAACACCTGGAAAACAAAAGGAAAAAGGAAAGCAAGAAAAATGATGGGTTACCTCCCATCTAGTGCTATCTTTTATGCCATTCAGCTGGACATGAAGGTATGCATGGAAAACGGACAATCATGTAAATAATTGGACACTTGGATGTCCTCAAGAAATGTGTTTTCCTCAAGATCCCTGAAAAGATGAATGGTAAAGAAATCAGGATCAAAATGAAATGGAAGAATGGAAGAATGATCCGGATCTGGGCATGATTTAAGTGCATGTAAAATGCCAAACTCTGGTAGGTCAGGTGATAGGTCCAATGGAAAGGGAGGGGGGAAGGAGTCAATGAGATGTAGGGTGGGTGAAGTTAGTGTGGATGTTTTTGGTGAAAAATCAGAAAGATTGAAAGAGTAAAAGTCAAACCTTAGTTTATCTAAAACGTCTCAGACCACAAAATCATCCTTAGAATAGGAAAAAATAAAATCTAGATCCATGGTGGTCAAAGCTGAGTAGGATTTGATCAACAAAGATTTCTCATAAATTGCTTCCATTGTATTATCAGTGTCCTCAGCTTTTATGAGCAATGGACCGCTTAGAAGCTTGAAATAAATCTAACAAGAAAATCTGGTTACCGCAACTTATATTCATTTTCCCAGAGTGAGAGTTGATATTAGCTATTACGGTAATCAAAAGGGGTCTTCCAAGAATGGTGTTAGTGAGAGCTATAGGTACCTCTATGTCAAGGACAAGAAAATTTACCGGATTTAGACAATTCTGGACCATGACAATATGATCCTCAATGATTCCCCACAGTTGAATGGTAGATCGATCTCCCAATTGAAATTGAACCTTAGTAGGTTTAAAATCACCAAATTGAGATTCCTCAAATATGACCAGGGGAATGATATTAATGGAGGTACCTAAGTCGAGAGGGGCGTGAAAAAAGGTGGTGTTATTTATGACAACCGAGATGAGAGATGTGCTCGGGTCCTCTTTTGTGAGAGGCAGCTTGCTCTGAACAACTGAGCTTGCTATCTTAGAAAGGACCACCCTTCCTAGATTCTGAGCCTCCCTTGTTGGAGTAAACTTTTCTTTTAAAAATTTAGCAAAGGCAGGGGTGGCATCTAAGAGGGGGATATTACTCTGTACTTGCTCAAATAAGTCCAAAAGATCTTGGTGAGAGGGCTCTAATTTTTTATCAAAAAGATTGGATTGCAGTGTTTGAGAGTGAGAAGTAGGATTTGAATCAAGTGTTTTGGGGATTTCTTTTTCTTCTCCCTAAGTGGGGTTAGGAGAGTTGATTTGCATAGGCTGAGAGTGGGTTTCATCAATTTGATTTGAAGGCCCTAAATCAGTGGTGGTGTTTCCACTCCTCAACATATCTGCATATGCAGTTTGGTTATCACTGGGAGGAGGTGGGGGGGCCTGATGTTGATAGAAACTAGGTTGGTGCTGAGATATTGGGTTAATAGGAGGATGAACAGTGTGTTTCTGATGTTGGTGTCCACCCGGGTGTTGGTTCCTTTGATTGACAAAGTTTGGTGTGGGCTGGGATGGTGAATGTTCTACAGGTCCTTGAGTCAGAATAACCCAAATTTGATCATTGAGATTATTAATAACACAGGCGATTTCCGTAGTTTTTCTTTGCATCTCCTGTAGGGTTTTCATCATTTGGGCATTGATGTCTTCTTGAGATGGCCCAGATTGATAAGTTTGATTTGAACCATGCCCTCCAAATGGGTTTTGTTGTTGGTGAGGAACTGGATTGGTCCAAGAGTGAGTTGGATAATTCCTTAATTAGAGGAATTTTGCAATTGCTCCTGGAAGTCGGAGACATTTTGAGTGGGGTAATGATTTGGATAAGTATAATTCCCCGTCAAACCACAGAAAGCCTCAGAATAATGATTATACTCAGCATGGGTAGTATGCAAATTTTGTCTCTTTGGGTTGTGAGAAGGGGTGAGATGTGGAATGTGTGGAGCTTGGGCAGGTGTGGCAAGACTCTCTTGGTTGGCTAGGTTTGTTAAATCCTTATACAACTGTTGTTGCTTAACTTGTAGTTGAGCCATTATGGAGTAGAAATTAGGTGGGGGGGCCTAATTAAGAAGCTCCTGGGTGGGAAGATTGGGGAAAGAATAATTAGCATGCAAGTTAGAGGTCCAATTTTTATTTTCCATTTTTAAAGAAGAGGAAGAATATAGGAAAAGTCTTTTTGTGGAGGCAAAATCAAGTGGTCCCTCAAAGTGTGGAGTTTTGGACCGCTGCCCGTGCAAAATGGAAGAAATGGTAGGGGAGAAGAAGAGATGGAGAAGAGAGAAGTGTGCACACAAGCAATTAAATTCTAAACCTAACTTAATTGTGACTCCCTAGAATTTAACCTAAGACTTGGTCTACCTAGGAAATAAGTAATCAACAGTGAATACCCATTCTGTTAACAAATCTAGCCAAGTTGCTTAAGGGGAGGTTTGGGCCCAAACATTTCCTAGTAAAATCCCCAGGTGCTTGTACAAACCCGCGCCTGGTCGTTTCACACGGCACATTAGCCTGAACACCAGATATAGATGACATAATTGGTATTAACCAGAGAAAACTTAAGACCTATATAGCAAGCCTAAGTTGATGAAACCTTAGGGGTCAAGTTGTTGTGGATTTTAGTTAGGTCTAGGATACTATAGTGCACACGGAATGTGGAGGGCGTTGATTTGGGTTATTGCCCTGTTATTTCAATTTTTTGTGTGTGCAAGAATTGGAAAGTTGTTCCAATTAAAAAGCAAGTTGTCACACAATTTCTTATATTTTTGTATTTTAGGATTTAATTTAATTCAATGTGTTTAGGATTTCTCTTTTTAAATTTTCAAACAAGTTTGAAACTCCACAATCAAAGGAAAACTAAGTTGTATTGGTGATGGTTAATTTCTTTTAATGTGAGTGTCTAAAAAGAAAGAAAGAAACCCTAAGTCAATTGTCCCTAAGACAGAAAATTAATACCAATTAATTATTTTTAGGCTTTCTATATTACGTAGTGATCCAAACAAGTCAAACAACACCACTACTTTGAATAAAATCAAATAAGGATTCCAGAAAAATTTTTTTTAAGATTTTATGAATTTGTTTGATATTTGTTTTGAATTTTTCTTTATGCTGGTGTCAAAGTCCAGAAATGATACCTATGGGTATTTTGGACTTTCTGTACCACCACTAGCCTCCAAAAATTTTTATGAATTTACATGATGTATATAATTTCACAAGGATTCCAGAATGCTAAATTTCAAAAAAATTAACCAAGTAGAAAAAATCTAAAAATTCGTGGACAGTAACAAAAAAAGAAGAATAAAGGGTGTGACCTTTCTGTAGTCCACGAATTTTTAAAAATTAAATACAAAGTCAATTGATCTAAAATTTGGAACAGATGTTCCCAACTTGATATGTAGTCCCACGCAGCTGCTGCAATTCACGAAGACATCTGCTGTGTGGGCGCCTGCAATGAAGGTAGGACATTTAGTCCCACCTCGGAAGATCAGGAGCGGGTGCTGTGCTATAAAGTGAAAAAGTGTCAGGGGCTTATCACCTCCTGACCACGGGGTGAGGTCCCACTCACCCACCACCTTGTCCATGACCCCATGCCATGCAGACCTGGCTCTGACCCGGATACTCGACTACCCTGTGCACTCCTCACCCACCATGCACGTCGATGGGCCTAGTTCTCAGCATGCATACCTAATCCGATAACCCAAGAAGGCTCTGGGAGAGCGAGCCTAAGAGAGAAGAAAGAAGAGAGATCGCGAGGAGGGTATGGGGTAGGTTTTGCTCTTAGGAGAAGAAGCTAAGGGCTAGAGAAATCAGAAAGAAGAAATCAGAGAAGAAAGAAGAAGAAAGAAGCCAAAGAAGAAGGTAGAGGTTAAGGATTGCAAAGAAGAAGGAGGAAGGTAAGGAAAGGAAGCTAAGGCAGAGGAGGTCAGAGAAAGAAGGTAGAAAGAAGAAATCAGAGAAGAGGAAGAAGAAAGAGCCAAGAAGAAACAAGGCCATCAGAGGCAGAGAATAGAGGAAAGGAGAAAGAAGAAGGAGATCAGCCAGAGAAATCAAAGGAGAGAAGCACTGTAGCAAATTCACATTTAAGACATCTGATGTGAACATCAGACGTCCATATTTTGCTTCTATATACATTGATATTTTGTGGATCTATTTACATTGCTTGCATTATAACTTTGATTCTTCATTGCATATTATATCAAATTTGAAAGTTGTATTCTTCATTTTTGAACCCCAATTTGCTCCCTGTGTTCGACCTCGGATTTTCATTTTTCGAGTAATAAAATTCATTTGTTTTCAAAGCGATTTTGGCTATACTACGATGCATTTATTTTAAAACTCGATTTCACTTCGATAAACAGTAGGGATGAGGTATACTACCTTACTAGTAGAATTTTAATACAGGAGTTAAATTATAAAGAACATAGGACCTTTCCTAGCCTTAGGATAGCCCAAGAGACCTTCCTAAACACTAGCCACCCATAGATTAGGTCACCTTAGCCTAGAATACCTCAAAACCCTTATTCTAGCCCATATCTAGACATCCAGGTAGGTTGCTAGACGTCCCTACTTGGATGTCCAGGACCCTTAGACACCACCTGCAGAGCTAGAACCCAATTCTATGGGAATATTGGACGTCCAAACAAGGTGTCAGATGTCCAATTTCTGTAGAATTCTAAGATAGAGCCTAAACTCCACTCTGATTCAACATTGGACATCCAAACTAGAGACTTGGACTTTTGATTTTGAAGTATAAGTCGTCTGATCACCAAATCAGATGTCTAGAACCCTTCTGTTGTTGCTGATTTTGAAATCAAGTTTAGATCTTGATTTCATAAGCCCCTAAACCCAATTCTACACCCTAGGGAACCTAAATTAAGGTGCCTTAAGCCTAGTACACTATCCTAAGACCTTCCTAAGAACCTAATTAGGTTCTCACTAAGCCCAATTGATTTGGACCTAAGTCAATTACACTTCACGTAGTCAATTGGACTCATTGAGCTCAAACCTCAACCAACACAAGTCTAATTGGACTCAGTAAGAGTCCAATTGACTCAATCCTAACTTAATTGGGAACTTCCTCTCCGAATTACACACACATCCACTCAATTAAACTTAGGATAAGTTTAATTGCACTTATCACTTTAGTAGTAACATTTACAACCTATTTCTAGAAACCTACATAAACCCAATTACCTAGACCTATAGGACTCGACCTAAACCACCTAGCCACACCCACATACTCTCGTGAACACACACACACACACACCACTTGGCCACCCACTCTAGAGTTCTCTAGAATGATCTCCAAGTGGCACCACCTTGAAAGACTAAAAATAGTCTTTCAAGGAGTCCACAACCATTCCCATGAAATGTGGATCTAGAAGACCTATTTTAAATGGGTTGGTTGGCCACTTGAAAGGTTCTTTAAAGAGAATTCCACACTTCTCTAGAGGGTCAATCCCTTGGTCTATTTAAAGACCCTCTTGGCTGGCCATGCATGCTATCTAGTTCTTGGATTCCATTCATGTGCACACACTCTCCATGAGCTCCATCACTTCTATCATCACCACCTTCACGTCCAAGGGCTAGAGCACCTCCACCACCCTCTGAAGAGGCCGGCCAACCACCTTGGCCGTCCCTCTTTCCCTTCCTACCACCTCAGGCCACATAGACATTGGAGATCAAATGTTCCAAGTTTTGTTAGCTAGATTTAAAGCTCTTCATAGATTAATTCTTACATTATTTTCTATTAGTATAAGTAGTAATCATCTACCTTGATGTATGCACGCATAATCTTCCTTAGATCCATGTATGCATAACTTTTCTGATAGTTAGAATAGTATTTTCAAGCTTTCCTGCACAAGTAATCCTCTACCTTTGATTGTAGTGACAATATTTTGAGGAAATGCAATCACTAGTTGCCTGATATCTGATTGATCTATCTATATGCAATCAACTGTTGTTTGCTTTATATTCTTATCTTGTTACAAGTAAAATGTCCATTCCAGAAGATATAGAGAATTTAACAATTAACGAATATTCTATGGGTCGCCATTGCATAGTTAAGATAATGTGCACCGATACACATACCTTCACATTTATATTATTTTTGAGTCATGTGCACACCTTACGAGTTACAACGTAACTGACGAATCCTATATTCATATTTTAAATACCGGATAGCAATTTTAAGCAAGTAGAAAAATTAAATACATTTCGCTCGTAAATGCCTCCCTAAGATCGATCGGAACTCACCGTCTCATTACTTTATTTTTGTTTGAATTGGATTTCATGACTATACTATGACATAAAAACAATTGATAAACACTAGTTTATCATCATTCTTAGGCATTAAAATAAACCTAGCTCTTAGGATTTTTACTCCGCAAATGGGTTTTTGGGCTGCATTAGGCATAAATTAGGTTAGGCATGCTTTGCAGATTTTATTGTGTTTTTAATATATTTATTTGAGTGTTAGGGATAACCATATAGTCAGTTCCCCAAAACCCTAGCACTCAAGAAGGCAATTGGTGAAGCGGAAGCTCAAACTAACTGGGACTCAGCTTAATCCAACTCATCATAGCTGGACACCAGCTCACTTAGTTTAGGGTTAGCTCCATCAAGCTCTATTTAGCTCATCTTAGCTGAATGGTAGCTCAAGGCAACTCACCTTAGCTCAACCTAACTCAAGTCAACTCAGATCCAACTCGACTTAGTTGAGTGTAGCTCATCTCAGCTCCCATCAGTTTACTAGGAGCTCTAGCTAGCTCAACTAAGTCAACAGGAGTCCACCTCAGCTCAGGATCAACTACTTCTAAGCTCCACTCAACTCAAGTTAGCTGAAGATGATCTCAACTAGCTCAGGCTAGCTCAAGTCGAGCTCCCGGAGAGTCCACCTAGTTGAGTGACGTGCATACATCTGATTAACCTAAAATGTCTATTAATGCATGTTCTTAGTGTCACATTAGCATTATACATTGTAAATAGTGCATAACATGCATAATCATGCATTTAGGTCAAGTTGTATAAATTGTATAGTAATTGTCTCCTTTTTATGGCCAGGGATAGGGCAATTTGTTAATCGGGGCCTCGGATCGAAGATCCAACCATATAGATTTGATCAGGGCAATGATTAGAGTTCAACGACTCCAAGATCGCCCTGATCGGACATCCGTAGCACCAGATAGAGACCAAGGAACCCTAAAGGTCAAGGGCCAAGATGGTGTTAATCCACACCTCAGACAACAAATCCGATCGCATGGATGGGTTCGGATCAACGATCGCAGCCTAACAGCATGAAAATCGGTCCAATCCAACACTTCTGGCACCATCTATAACACTCAAAAGGTGGACGACCTAGATGGTGCCAAGTGGCGCCATCATAGCCTCCCAGTGACAGATGCCATTTTTGCGTGTTTTAAAGTTGTCGGAAACCGTAGTATAGTTACGCAAAAACTTTCGTCAAAAAATGATTTTGTAAAGATAACGAGATTTTGAGTCCCGGTCATTCGTCTCTGGGAGGCGTTTATGCAAATCTGAAATCAATCTTTTTCGCTCTACTTTCTTAAAATCGCATGGCAGTTTATGGTTATTACGTATTTAAGCACGACATGCTTAGTTGCAAGAATATCAGGAATTAAAAGCAGGCAACTTTAATCACACAAAATATATTGCAATCAATAAGCTCATGGTGATTCTCAACACAGATATATATATATATAAATATTTCTTTCATTCATTATGGAGGGTGTTTGCAACATGGAATTAGAGGAAAGCTTATAGAGAAAAGCTTAGAAACATCAATCTAGCTAACAGAAAATGATCGCATATAGGAATCTATGGAGGGATTTTGCATGCATCATTGGGGGAGAGTAAAGAGCTACACTACTAAGCAGTAAATAAAAGCATGTAAATATGAATAACTAGCTACTAATCTAGCAAAAATAAGGGCATTCCGAGGTGGGCTCCGATGGCCTTTAAATGGTTGAGAGGAGGAGGGGCGGCCAATGGTGCTTAGGCTGGCCCTTGGAGAGAGGTTGGAGAGGTGATCCAACATCCTGGCATGGAGATGGTGGTGGCAATGGTGAACAACTCGTGGAGGTGGAATGAAGGTGAATGTAGCTAACCTAAGTGTGAATGAATGCCAAGAATGGGATGGGTGCAAATGGCCACCCCTTAAGTCTTTTTATAGAGCTAAGGGAAGCTCTCTAGAGAATTATGGAATTCTCTAGAGAGGCCTATGGTGGGAGCTCATGGGACAGTGAGAGAGAGAGGATGGATGGTGGTTTTTAGATCCACCAAATGTGGATCTAAAAATTGAATGGCTCTTGGTTGCTAATTTTAGCAACTAAGGCAACAACACATGGTAGAGAGTTCTAGAGAACTCTAGGCTATGTATTTTTCATGTGGATGGTGTGTGTGGGTGTGTGTGGGTCGAAACTTAGGTGGCTAGGTTGATTAGGTTAGGTTCTAGTGGATTTAGGTCAAGGTAGGTCGCAAATTAGGGTTGTAAACCCTAATTCACCAAAGTAAAGTGCAATTAAACTTAATTCAAGTTTAATTAGGTGTGTGAAAACTTAATTGAGATTAAAATAACTCAATTAAGTCAGATATAGGTCAATTGGACTCTCACTGAGTCCAATTGGATAGTGTGTGCTGAGATAAGGGCTCAATTGGACTCAATGAGCCCAATTGAATAGGCTAATGGAATTGACTAAGATCCAAGTCAATTAGGTTTAGTGAGGACCTAATTAGGTCCTTAGGGAGGTCTAGAGATGATGTACTAGGGTTAAGGCACCTTAATTTAGGTTCCTATGGGGTTATAATTGGGTTTAGGGGGCCAGAGATCCAAGATCAAGGCTTGTATTCCAAAACAGGAATTGGAGGACAGTATCAGATGTCTAATAATAGTGTCAGACATCTTATAATGAAAAATCAGAAGTCCAGACTTATTGTCTGGACGTCCAATCAGAGTCAGGAGGGATTTTGGGTTCTATTTTCGATATTCTGCAGAATTTGGACGTCTGACCAAGTGTCTGGATGTCCAATAACACTGTAGAAGTGGGTTTAATGTGTGCGAGAGTTGACTAAGTGTTTTGGACGTCCTGTAACTCATCTGGATGTCCAGATAGAGGTTGGAATTAGGGTTTTAAGGTTTCCTAGGGTGCGGTGACCTAATCTAAGGGTGGCTAAGGCTTGGGGAAGCTTTTAGGCTATCTTAGGGCTAGGATGGTCCTAAGTTCTTCATAATTTACTGCTTTATTCCTACTTAGATAGAATAGCATACCTCAACCCCTTACATTATTATTTACTACATCTTATTCTAAGTCTTTCACTCTCGCTCTGTTGCAACACCAATTAGTCCTTATTCTTCAGATCTAGCTTTTGATTAGCTTATTACCTGTAATTGACATAATGCACTTAATTAGTACATTATAGCATTATTTTATGCATAGCTAAAAGAAAGCAGTAAAGATGCAAGTAATGCTTATGCATGCATGAATTACCCTAACTTATGCTAAGTCCTAGCCTAATTTAGGTTAATTATGACCTATGACTGTTGCGCAATCACCCAGCACCGGCCATAGCTCTTCTTCACCAGCTCGACAAATCTCTATCTTTGGATGCCCATCCAATGGCCGAGAATGTGCCACGTCGCCGCTCATCCAGTGCCTCTCCTCATCTGAAAGCATAAGCAACACTTGATCACGACTGTCAGATGAAGATCCAACAGCCGAGATCGACCGTGCACAAAATCATCAATGCCCCTCAACTGCATGCATAGCGTAGCGGTTAAGGCACTACGAAGGTAGGAGGCGAGGGTTCGATTCTCAAGAGCAGCGTCCCCTCCTCACATGCAGGCATGCAATCGGAGCCTTGCGATTCGCATCGAGCGATGCGGATTAGCTGATAGCACCCACACGCAATCAGATGCATAGCATGCGTGCCCGATCGCACGTAGGCGCGCGGTGCTGGTGAGTAGCGGTTTAAGCCATCCGATCTGGAGATCGGATGGCTTAGCGTGCACGAACGTGCACATGCATTTGAGGTGCTGAAGGTGAGCGGGCACACGCGACGGGCACACGTTAGCCACTTTTAGGTCTTTAGTGATGGATAAATCCATTACTAAAGGTCCTGAATTAATGTTTTGAATGTTGTAATGACCAAAATGCCCCCACTCCTTGCAACTATGAAAGGAGACCCCTACCATATGAATTTCTCATCCCTTCTTCTCTTCTCTCACCACTTCCAAAGCTCTAAGAGCTTGTCCCACACCCGGGATGCTCCTCTAGAGTAGAAATCTTAATTTTTCCACCTTTGTCCCCCTTCGTGGAGCATCCTGCGGTTGCCTCTCTCTGCATTCGAGAAGCGGATCCTGCGACAATGATGACGTGCTGCTTCGTTCCCATTCCTCCTGCCTCTGATAGCGAAATACGCGGTTTGTTAAAATACGTCGTTGTAACGCGTAAAACCGATCAACTCTTAAATTTATATTCCTAGATAGGGGAGTATCTAGGGTCGTCCAAGGAGGCCAAATATTTGCAATAGTGATTCTCTTGCTTGGAATACAATCTCAACTTTCTTTTTGGTATTTTTCAATATATCATTTTTTTTTTTTTTTTTTGAACTAAGGCAACATGCGAAATTATGGCGGGAAAAGTGTTTACACTTCCAATTAAGTAAACTACTCTAAAGTGGCAAGTAGAGCCTCTCCCTAAGCTCACTCTAAGCAAGTGGAGGCCTAGAATAATTAGGGAGAGGAAGTGAAGAATGCTGAAAATAAGCAAATAGAAATGCAAACAAGATATGCGAAGAAGGCAACTAGATAATTGATAAAGTGTTTAACAAAAATGCCTAGTAGAGGAATGCTTCTACTACTAGATAATTGAAATAAAGAAAGAAAACACAAATCCTCTAAATAGATGGTGAAGAAGAGGGCTTCTTGCTCCAAGGTTGGTGGCTCCCAAGCTTGAAAAGAATCCTTCAACTCCTTCCTTGCAGAACTTCGCCAAGGTGATGACCTCCAAGGCAAGCCCTAAGGGGGCGTGCCCTAAGTTTCTCTCCAAGGGTGGACGTCCACCCTAAGCTTTTCTCCTTTGCCTGGCCGTCCTCCTTGAAGTGGGAGAGTCCTCCTCCTTGGCGTGGCTCAAGTTGAAGAGAGTGGGGAGAAGAAGGCACCAAAAGGGCTGGTGATGTGCCCCTTTAATCTCCTTCTCTACTCCTTCTTCTTGGCCGTAGGTATAGGTGGTTTAGGTAGAAAATATACTAAGGGAGGATGCCTCCAAAATGGTGGTAGGTGGTGGCCTTTTATAGAATAGGAGGGGGGCTATGGTGACCTTTGAAATGGATGGCTAGGATGGAAGGAGGGAGGTGGTTAAGGATCCAATGGCCAAGGGTGTTTGGCGCCACCTTAAGGGACACCTAAGGGGTGGTTATGTGTGTTGACACCCCTTGATATTGGCGCCAAAATGGCTTCTAGAAGAGGGTCTAAGTTGGCGCCAAGAAGGATTCTAGAAGGGGGGTTAGGTGGATGGCTAGGATGGCTTATGTGGGTAGGTGTAGGGTGGATTAAGGGGCTGAAAGTGGCGCCAATATAGAGGTGGTTAGGGGTGGTTTTTGGCGCCAACTTGAAGTGTCTTTTGGTGGAGATAATGGGGTGAAGGGATGGCTAGGAGGTGGTGCCAACTTGAGTAGGGTAGCTAGCTTAGGTAGGCTTGAGTTGGTGGAGCTAGCTAGGGTTGATTTTGGAGGTAATGAATGGCCAAGGAGCTGGTTGTTAGCTAAGCTAAGCTAAGCTAAGATAAGCTAAGCTAGCTTAGCTTAAGGTGGAGTAGAGGAGAAGGTGTTGGAGCTAGGGTTTGGAGCAAGGAGCTGAGGAGAAGAAGTCTGGAGCTGGAGCTGGAGCTGACTGCTGCTGAAGAGGCTGGCATGGGGCTACTCTAGCTGGCTTAGCTTGCTAGTTCTTTGCTAGCTACTAAGCCAAGCTAAAGTGAGCTAGCTTCTACCAAAAATGAGCTGAGGTGAGCTAGGTCTGGTGCTTCCGGGGAGAATCAAGCTGGTTGAGGCAGCTAAGGTAGCTTAGCTCAACTGAGTTGAGCTAAGCTGAATCCCCGGGAGCTGGACTTGAGCTTCCTGAGCTGAGATGAATTCTTCTTCAGCTGGCTGGAGTTGAGTGGAGCTGAATGTAGCTGGATCTGAGCTGGGGTGAACTCCTGTCAACTCAGCTGAGCTAGCTAGAGCTCCCTGTGAACTAGTGGGAGCTGAGATGAGCTAGACTCAGCTAAGTTGAGCTGGATCTGAGCTGACTTGAGCTAGGGTGAGCTAAGGTAAACTCTCTTGAGCTGCCATCCAGCTGAGATTAGCTGAATGGAGCTGGGATGAGCTAACCCTAGTTCAAGTAAGCTAGGTTCCAGCTATGGTGAGCTGGATCAAGCTGGGTTCCAACTAGTCTGGGCTTCTCCTTCACCAATTGCCTTCTTGAGTGCTAGGGTTTTAGGAATCTGTGAATCTGTACATCCCTAACACTCACAAAAACACATTAAAACAATAATAAAGAATGCAATGCATGCCTATCCTAATTTATGCCTAAATGCAGCCCAAAAACCCGTTTGCGGAGTAAAATCCTAAGAGCTAGGTTAGTTTTAAAGCATAAAAATGATGATAAACTGGCGTTTATCACACCCCCATGCTTATCTTTTGCTAGTCTCTTAGCAAAACATTAATTTTTTTGGAAAACGGAATTTTTGGGAAATCTAATTTTTTTTTTGATTTTTGAGGAGAAAAAGAGATTAAGGTAGATTAAAACACAGGAGATACGGGATTTGTTGAAGATAAACATCAGGATTTGTTTTTGGATCCAACCATTAGATAGAACGGGATCAATATATCCTCAGAAAATTCGCAAATTAACCCCTTGTTAATTCAGATGACTTGAAATGTTTGTTTTTAGGATTTTTCTGGCTCGTGAATCTGATTCGCAACTTGCAAATTCCTTTAAAACCTTGTGTCTGTGCTTGTGAAAAGCCAACTTTTATAAGGACGTGTTATTATTATTATTATATATATATATGTATATTTTTTTTTTTTTCTCCCCCATGCTTATTTTTAGCTTAGTCTTACAACAGATGTGTCGGTATCATCATTCCCGTTACCATTCCTCGAGGGGGCTCTGGCGCCAGTACTTCGGGATAGCACTGTCCATGACACCACCCAGGAGCTCACAACCCCAAAACACGATGCGGTGAAAAGGGGCGCTCCAAGCAAACTCAAGCTCTTGCTCCGACGCTATAGGTAGAGCACCGTCCAAGACACTTGAGCTGCTGAAATGCGCTTTAATGCTCCGTCTAAAGATATGAAATATAGATATAGAGCAGCGCCGAGGCGGTAACATGTTGACATCGCGTCCTCAAAGAAGGTTTTTTTCTTCTTCTCGACGGTGGGAACTCAAACCAATGATCTGCTTCAGACTTTTACTAAATCCAAACAAGGGAGTTTTTTTCAAATTTTTAGTTGTTGGCTTGTGTGTAAAAATTGACACAAGAAGTTTCTCAAGAATCGCAGGTTTTTGAATCAAAAACTAAGTCAAATACTTTCCATATTACAAAATAGGATCAAGTCACCTGAACTATCATGAGTTCAGGTGGAATTTTAGAGAAGGATATCTGATCTAGTCTAAAATAGACCCTGGAATTCTAATGATCAGATCCATATCCTTATCCTTAGTTTGTTAAGGATTAAATCCCATTGTACCAGAGGTGAATTTTTCGACCTTAGTCCTGATTTCAAAATTTTTCCTCAAAAAGTTTTCAACAATTTTTTTTTTTTTTTTTTTTTTTTTTTTTTTTTTTGGGTATGAAAGCAGGAAATAAATTAAAGAAAATTACATGTTTTTAGGTTTTAAACATCCTAAATCGATCGTAAAAATTTAAAAACACCCCCCCCATGCTCAAGATATGCCATGTCCTCATGCATTAGGAGGGAAAAGGAATCACCTTAGTGAAGAACGGTCAGGTTTAGGATGAATAAAACCTGGAAAAAGAAGAAAAAAAGGAAAGCAAGAAAATGATGGGTTACCTCCCATCCAGTGCTATCTTTTACGCCATTCAGCCGGGCGTGAAGGTATGCACAGAAGACGGAAAATCATGTAAATAATTGGACACTTGAATGCCCGCAAAAAAGGTGTCTTCGTCTAGATCCCTAGAAAATTGATTAGAAATAATATTGGGATCAAAGTGAGATGGAAATTGATAAGTGTGGCCCGAGTCTGGCCATGGTTTTAATTCAGGTTGGGTGCCAAACTCGGGCGAGGTTGGTGGCAGGTCCGTAAGAAAGGGGTCGGGGAAGGAGGAAAAATTAGGTGCGTTAATAGTGGGTGGGTCAGGGGGGGTATTAGGAACAAATTTGGAGTCAAGACAAGTTTCCGGATCACAGATCTCGCCGACCACTGAGTTTGAATCAGAGTCCTCAAAAAAACTGTGGTCGGTAAGGGTATCTATTAACATTGTCTCCTCCACCATATTAGAAATTTCAGTATCTGAGTCCTCAAAGAAGTTATCATCATGGAATCTCCTGGAGGATTTAAAAATATCTAAGGTGATAGTTTGGCCTGCACAGTTGATATCCATTTTGCCTGTGTGGCAATTGATATTTGCCTTTGCAGTAGCCAAAAAGGGGCGTCCAAGGATTATCGGGGAGTCCAGTAATGATTCGGGTGCCTCAATGTCAAGAACCAGAAAGTCTGCAGGGAAGACACAATTCTGGACCTTGACTAATACATCCTCAACAATCCCACGAGGTTTGATTGTAGATCGGTCGGCTAATTGCAGGGTAACCTCGACGGGTTTTAATTCACCGATCTGAAATTCTTCGAATAAACTTGTGGGAATAATATTTACAGAGGCACCAAGATCAAGGAGGGCGCGATTAAATGTAGTGTCATCAATAATTACAGAAATTAAAGGCGCCCCTGGATCTTTCATCTTAGGAGGCAGCTTACTCTGTATGACAGAGCTTACTGTCTCTGAAAGATGCACCTGTCCTAGATTTTTAGCCTGCCTTTTAGGAGTACAAATATCCTTCAAAAATTTAGCATAGGCAGGTATATATTTGATGGCATCTAGGAGAGGGATATTGATATGAACTTGCCCAAATAGCTCCATGAGTTCTTCTGTAGTGGGCTCAGATTTCTTTCTTTTGTTGGTGGTAGGGTAGAGAGCTTGTGGGAAAGGGATAGGAATCTTGTCTTGAGATTGTTGTTGTTCTTTTTCTTCCTGATGGGGAGGTGGGGAGTCAACTTGCACATGTATCTTACCAGGTTCGTGCGAAGGCTCGGGGTCAGTGGTGGTTTTCCCACTCCTCAAGGTAACTGCATGTGCAGTCGGATTATTATTTGGAGGAGGTGGGGGGGCCTGTGATTGCAGGAACCTGGGCGGCTGCTGAGGTGGATTAGGATGAGGCTGATTTGGATAATGTGGATTTCTACCCATATAATGGTTCCCTTGGTGATTGGGATTGGGTATGGGTTGGGACGGAAGATGTCCTACAGGTCTTTGCGTGGGAGCAACCCCAATCTGATTGTTCAGATTTGTGATGTTGCGGGTTACTTCCGTCATTTTTGTTTGCATATCCTGCAGGGTCCGTAGCATCTGGGCATTGATATCTTGTTGGGATGGCCCAGGATGGAAATTTGGATTCGACCCATACCCATTAAAATGATATGGTTGGGAGGAAACTTGATTATTCCAGGAGTAGTTCGGGTAATTTTTCCAATTGGAAGAATTTTTAAAGGGCTCCTGGATGGCAGAAATATTTTCGGTGGGGTTAAGATCTGGATAATTGAAATTCCCCAGTGAATCATGGGCAACCTCAGAATAATCAGCAGGAGTGGTGTTGAGATTGTGCAAATTTTCTCTTCGTGGAAAGTTAGGTTGGGTTAGATGTGGGTGTGGAGCTTGAGTTGAAGTGGCTAGTCTTTCCTCAATTTTCTTTTGATTAATATGCATCTGGTCGAGTTTTTGAGCAATCAATTGAAGATCGTCTTGGGTGACAGGGATAGATTGAGTGCCTATTTCATGAACACCGAACTGCGGGTTTTG
The DNA here is from genome assembly GCA_037157565.1 of Thalassia testudinum. Taxonomy (NCBI): domain Eukaryota; kingdom Viridiplantae; phylum Streptophyta; class Magnoliopsida; order Alismatales; family Hydrocharitaceae; genus Thalassia; species Thalassia testudinum. Next base: position 64,008,835 of record JAZHRO010000036.1, read on the forward strand.
GGTTCTGCAAAATGTGTTCATGGAAGCTTGATTAAATGAGTTTTCACTCATTTCTTCGAACAGGTCATAGGCACTTTCTGCATCTTTATTTAAAAAGTTGCCGCCACACGAGGCGTCGACAAACTGTCGGATTTGATCATCTAATCCATGATAGAAGATTTGCACGAGCTGCCATAAAGGAATCTCGTGGTGCGGGCAACTTCTTAAAAGGTCTTGAAATCTTTCCCAAGAATCATGGAAAGTTTCACCAGATTTTTGGTGAAAGGTCGTAATAGATCTTCGTAAGGAATTGGTACGACCTATGGGAAAGAATTTCTTGAGGAAGGCACTCTTGAGTTGAGGCCATGTTGTAATGGGTCGGCCAATAGTCCTGAACCAATAAGCGGCCTTATCTTTAAGAGATAATGGAAAAAGCCGCATCAGCCATATGTCTTCTTGCACATTTCGGGAACGGGTTGTCTGTGCAAGAAGAGTTAGTTCTTCAAGGTGGCTGAAAGGGTCTTCCCTAGGAAGGCCATGAAAGTGTTTAATCAGGTTCAGGACGGCTGGCTTGATCTCAAAGTCCCCCTCAGGTATGACCACCCCTGGTCGTTCCTCATAATAAGATGGATCATAGAAATCTTTTAGAGGAACAACAGGCTGCTGACGGGGTGGTGGGTTTGGCCTTGGATTGGCTAGGTTTTGGATGTTCCTAGTCAATGTTTGTTGATTGGAATTTAATTTATTAATTTGATCGGCCATCAATTTTAAAAGATCAGGTAGGGGGTCTTGATGTTGTGTGTGGGGCAACTCAAGATTGGGGAGCTCCAAGTGTGGAAAGTTACTGGTGGTTGGGTTTTGGGTGGAAGGGTTAGAATTAGGGTTAGAGGTGGGGTTAGAGGTAGACGTGGAAGGGTCAGTGGACCTATTTTGTTGTGTTTCCATTTTTTCAGGAGAAGACAGAAAAAGTGGTCTTTTTACGTGGGGGGCGAAATCAAATGGTCCTTCCAAGTGCGGATTTTGAGACCGTCGCCCGTGCATAAAATGGAAGAACGGGGAGGGGAGGAGAAGAGAAAGAGATGAGAGAAAGTGTGCAATTCAAACAAACAAAAACTAGACCTAACTTGATTGTGACTCCCTAATAATAACCTAAGACTTGGTCTATATAGGAAATAAGTAGTCAATAGTGAATACCCGTTCTATCAACAAATCTAGCCAGGTTGCTTAAGGGGAGGTTTGGGCCCAAACGTTTCCCAGGGAAAACCCCAGGTGCTTGTACAAACCCGCGCCTGGTCGTTTGACACGGCCCCTCAGCCTGAACACCAGATACAGATGACAGAATTGGTACTAACTAAAGAAAACTTAAAACCTAAATAGCAAGCCTAAGTTGATAAAGCCTTAGGGGTCAAGTTGCTACAAATTTTAATTAGGTCTAGGATTCTACAGTGCACACGGAATGTGGAGGGCGTTTATTGGGTTGTTGCCCTGTTATTTGATTTTTTTGTGTGTGTGCAGGAATTGGAGAGTGGCTCCAATGAAAATCAAGTTGTCACACAATTTTTTTTTTTTTTTTTTTTTTTTTTTGTATTTTTGTCTTTTAGGATTTGATTTAATTGAATGTATTTTAGGGTTTCTTTAGTTAAGTTTTCAAACAAGTTTGAAAGTTCACAATCAAAGGAAAGACCAGTTGTATGTGTGATTGTATATTTCCTTTTAATTGAGTCTCTAAAGAGAAAGAAGAAACCCTAAGCCAATTATCCCTAAGACAGAAATTTAACTACCAATGAATTATTTTTAGCTTTCAGAATTAAGCAGTGGTCCAAACAAGTCAAACAACACCACTACTTTGAAGAAAATCAAACAAGGATTCCAGAAAAGATTTTTGTAAGATTTTAGGAATTTGTTTGATAATAGTTTTGAATTTTTAATTGTACTGGTGTCAAAGTCCAGAAATAATACCCGTGGGTATTATAGATTTTTCAGTATTACCACCGACCTCAGAAAATTTTTATTATTTTATATGATATGTAAAATTTCACAGGGATTCCAACAAGATAAATTTCACAAAAATTGGATGAGTATAAAAATTCTGAAAATTCGCGGATAGAAGCAAAACAGGAAGATTAGAGGGTGTGACCCCTCTGTAATCCACGAATTTTTAAAAATTAAATACAAATCCAATTGATCTGAAATTTGGAACAGATGTTCCAAACTTAATTGGTAATCACTCTATGAAAGTTTATGATTTTAGGAGGCCTGTGGTGTTAGGAATCAATTTTTCAAGACTGGACAGAAATCTAGACCCGAAAAACAGAACACCAATACTTGCAATGGAATGGTGCTAAAGAAGCATACAAGCAAACAATGGATTTTAAAATGCACCACTTCACTTAATTTAAGTGTTTATGGTCCTGAAAGCCAAGTTTAATATATTTTTGGTAGTTTTAATTATTTATGTGACCACAAAGAGGAACCAACCTGAATTTTCGCGGGAAGAAAAGGATCTTTAAGCTCTCGCTTCCAGATTCCCGCTTTCCCGCTGTAGTTCCTGCACACACAAAAGAAAGAAAGAGAAGGGGATGAGATCCACTTCAAGCAAGAGAAAATGAGTTAATGCAAAGCCGTGCCTCCCCGGCAGCGGCGCCAAAAAGTGATAGCGAAATACGCGGTTTGTTAAAATACGTCGTTGTAACGCGTAAAACCGATCAACTCTTAAATTTATATTCCTAGATAGGGGAGTATCTAGGGTCGTCCAAGGAGGCCAAATATTTGCAATAGTGATTCTCTTGCTTGGAATACAATCTCAACTTTCTTTTTGGTATTTTTCAATATATCATTTTTTTTTTTTTTTTTTGAACTAAGGCAACATGCGAAATTATGGCGGGAAAAGTGTTTACACTTCCAATTAAGTAAACTACTCTAAAGTGGCAAGTAGAGCCTCTCCCTAAGCTCACTCTAAGCAAGTGGAGGCCTAGAATAATTAGGGAGAGGAAGTGAAGAATGCTGAAAATAAGCAAATAGAAATGCAAACAAGATATGCGAAGAAGGCAACTAGATAATTGATAAAGTGTTTAACAAAAATGCCTAGTAGAGGAATGCTTCTACTACTAGATAATTGAAATAAAGAAAGAAAACACAAATCCTCTAAATAGATGGTGAAGAAGAGGGCTTCTTGCTCCAAGGTTGGTGGCTCCCAAGCTTGAAAAGAATCCTTCAACTCCTTCCTTGCAGAACTTCGCCAAGGTGATGACCTCCAAGGCAAGCCCTAAGGGGGCGTGCCCTAAGTTTCTCTCCAAGGGTGGACGTCCACCCTAAGCTTTTCTCCTTTGCCTGGCCGTCCTCCTTGAAGTGGGAGAGTCCTCCTCCTTGGCGTGGCTCAAGTTGAAGAGAGTGGGGAGAAGAAGGCACCAAAAGGGCTGGTGATGTGCCCCTTTAATCTCCTTCTCTACTCCTTCTTCTTGGCCGTAGGTATAGGTGGTTTAGGTAGAAAATATACTAAGGGAGGATGCCTCCAAAATGGTGGTAGGTGGTGGCCTTTTATAGAATAGGAGGGGGGCTATGGTGACCTTTGAAATGGATGGCTAGGATGGAAGGAGGGAGGTGGTTAAGGATCCAATGGCCAAGGGTGTTTGGCGCCACCTTAAGGGACACCTAAGGGGTGGTTATGTGTGTTGACACCCCTTGATATTGGCGCCAAAATGGCTTCTAGAAGAGGGTCTAAGTTGGCGCCAAGAAGGATTCTAGAAGGGGGGTTAGGTGGATGGCTAGGATGGCTTATGTGGGTAGGTGTAGGGTGGATTAAGGGGCTGAAAGTGGCGCCAATATAGAGGTGGTTAGGGGTGGTTTTTGGCGCCAACTTGAAGTGTCTTTTGGTGGAGATAATGGGGTGAAGGGATGGCTAGGAGGTGGTGCCAACTTGAGTAGGGTAGCTAGCTTAGGTAGGCTTGAGTTGGTGGAGCTAGCTAGGGTTGATTTTGGAGGTAATGAATGGCCAAGGAGCTGGTTGTTAGCTAAGCTAAGCTAAGCTAAGATAAGCTAAGCTAGCTTAGCTTAAGGTGGAGTAGAGGAGAAGGTGTTGGAGCTAGGGTTTGGAGCAAGGAGCTGAGGAGAAGAAGTCTGGAGCTGGAGCTGGAGCTGACTGCTGCTGAAGAGGCTGGCATGGGGCTACTCTAGCTGGCTTAGCTTGCTAGTTCTTTGCTAGCTACTAAGCCAAGCTAAAGTGAGCTAGCTTCTACCAAAAATGAGCTGAGGTGAGCTAGGTCTGGTGCTTCCGGGGAGAATCAAGCTGGTTGAGGCAGCTAAGGTAGCTTAGCTCAACTGAGTTGAGCTAAGCTGAATCCCCGGGAGCTGGACTTGAGCTTCCTGAGCTGAGATGAATTCTTCTTCAGCTGGCTGGAGTTGAGTGGAGCTGAATGTAGCTGGATCTGAGCTGGGGTGAACTCCTGTCAACTCAGCTGAGCTAGCTAGAGCTCCCTGTGAACTAGTGGGAGCTGAGATGAGCTAGACTCAGCTAAGTTGAGCTGGATCTGAGCTGACTTGAGCTAGGGTGAGCTAAGGTAAACTCTCTTGAGCTGCCATCCAGCTGAGATTAGCTGAATGGAGCTGGGATGAGCTAACCCTAGTTCAAGTAAGCTAGGTTCCAGCTATGGTGAGCTGGATCAAGCTGGGTTCCAACTAGTCTGGGCTTCTCCTTCACCAATTGCCTTCTTGAGTGCTAGGGTTTTAGGAATCTGTGAATCTGTACATCCCTAACACTCACAAAAACACATTAAAACAATAATAAAGAATGCAATGCATGCCTATCCTAATTTATGCCTAAATGCAGCCCAAAAACCCGTTTGCGGAGTAAAATCCTAAGAGCTAGGTTAGTTTTAAAGCATAAAAATGATGATAAACTGGCGTTTATCAGCCTCGTCCTCCTTTTTCCTGCTCCGTTTCCTGTCTTCCAGGTGTAGTCCCGTCTAGTTCGTCCTCCAAGCGATCCTCGAGGAGGATATCTCTCTCTCCATTCTCTTTACTGCTTTCTAGAGTAGATTTACTACTTTTTAGTATAGATTTCCCGCTTTCTAGTCTTAATGAGTAGTGTAATGAATAATTTCTGATAATGAAATCCAGGTTTATTCTACATCCCTTTTGCTTTTATTTGTAATATTCTCTCTCTCCCTTCTATTTATTATTTGTTAAATAGATAGCTAGCTTTCGACCAGCTATTCTGTTTCGTGACAAACAAAACAAATGCATATTTTTAATTAAATGTTCACCTCCCTGTGTTCGACCCGGAACTTCTTTATGGATTTTTTGGTATAAATTTTATTTGTTGAACGGATCTCTTCGCGACTCAAACTACATCGATGGGTTTTCAAATCCAATTGCGAACACGTAGTTTTCTACCATCAACATTTTGGTGCCATTGCCGGGGAGGCAACGATTTTTCAATCTTCTTTTCACATTTCGCACACTTTACTGTCTTCTAACTTGCTTTATCTCGTGTCTATTGTTTTGTAGATACCTCTATCAGGGGATCATCAAGCGGTAGATTAGAGTAAAATGTAGTTGAAGACAACTGTAAGTGCTCCCCATTCTTCCCCCTCCATGGATTTCATTTCATCACATTAATTCAAACTCCAATTAACCTAGGTGTTTGCATAAATCCTAGGATTAGTTTGGTTGCTTGGATTTCCACCCACATTCATTTCACCCTCATATATAAGAAAAAACAAAAAGATATTTTTGTGGGGTAATTCAACATGCACACAACATACACCCACATTCAAGGCACTTAGCCTAATTGATTTTCTTGTACTCAATTGGATTCTGATTTGTGGAACCGATACACAAAAATCAACACATAAAAGAGTAGAAATCATTCTAGGTTAATCATTTTGTGTGCCTAACTTAGTGGTGCAATTGTGGCTAATTGTTTGAGTTGTTTGGGCCACACCACTCAACATAAAATCAACTCACCAAGTAGCTTCCTCTTAGGATTTTCAATCTAGGTTCATACCAGGCACTCCACTTTATTTCTGATTTCAAAAGGAAAGTGATATTTACCTGTGCTTGAAAACCTGGTTTGCCTCAAACTTGATTGAATTAAACCTAATTCTAAACCCTAAAAGCTACTTAAGCAATATTTGAACTCTAAAATCTACTCATCACAAATAATCTTGCTTGAAAACTCTGGTTGTGCATGCACTCACATACTCAATTGATCATTAAGGGCACAACCCATTTTAAGGGCCCACCACATTCCATAACCACTACAATCCTAGGTCTAAATAAAATCAAGTAGACATTGGCCTTAAGGACTGATTCGCTCTTTGGGGCCTAGTCTGAGATTGTTTACAATTAACCTGCTTGTGCTGATCAATCTGATGTCTAGCTAGAGGAGTAGCATCAAATGACCGCAGTTGGGGAGTACACTAGGAACCGGAGGTACAAGCTGAAGGAAGAACCATCTCCCTAGTCCCTCCTTCTAACTGGTTGGATTGAGCAGACGCAAGTAGAGTAAATCGTCTATAATCTTAAGGCGGGTTTTGAGAGTCTATAGACCCTTAGGCTACCCCACTTAAGGACAGCCTTATTTTGTTGTGTTGCAGGGTTCTTATTCCCAGTCCTTCTGACCTTTTCTTAATTTATGCTGGGAAGAAGGTCATTGAACCCTCGATTGGAAGGACCACTAGAGTATTCTAGGAGGAGTAGATTGGATTTTGGACAAATTGATCCCATGGCCGATCGACAACCTCCTCTGCCGTAGGATCCACAGGAGGTATTTCAAAGGCAGCTTGAACAAATGCAGAGAATGTAAGAATGGTTCCAGAGAATGCAAGGCGCTCAACCTTTAAAGGATTTTTATGGTCCTTCAAATTACGGGGAACGTTCTGGCATCCAGATTCCTGCAGAGACGTAGAAATCAAGCCCCAAGTGTTAAGCTTGATCAAACATTTCCATAGGCTTGGCTCTGAAGACCCATTTTAGCACTTGGAAGACTTGACCACTTTGGTTCAGACTACCAAGGCATGAAACATGAATGAGGAGCAAATGGTCATGAGACTCTTCCCCCATTCTCTTAGGGATAAAGCTGCTCATTGGTATATGACTATAGGAAGACCAATTGCAGCATGGAATAAGTTGAAATCGGCCTTCCTGAAGAAATTCTTCCTTGTCGGATGTACCAATGTGTTGAGACGAGAAATTACTACATTCACCCAGCGGCCGGGGAAGTAGTTTCATGTTGCCTGGGAGCGATTCTAGGACATATTGCAGAGGTGTCCACACTACGAGGTGCCAAAATGGCAACTTGTGCAGATCCTCTACCATGGGTTGATTGAGCAACTCAGAAATCACGTGGATGCTTCTTGCGGAGGCAATTTCCTCAACAAAGATGCATATAGCATGCATGATTTGTTCAAGGAGATGAGAGAGAATTTGATCAATCATGCCTCCATAGATACTTTTAACAGGTCCCAGCAGCCCAGATTGAATGTTAATGAAGTTCACAACTCTCATTCATTCGATATGGAATTGATTTGTAATAAACTTGATAAGGTGGACTTGGTTGCTAAGAGAATGGAGTGGATGGCTGGAAACTCAATGAACAACTCTCGATCCACTCAATCCCAGAATTCGGGATTCCACTCATCGTGAGCTCCTTTTGGACAGGAGTTCATGAATCAACTTGATGTAGCTCAACCTGTGAGCCAGCATTATTCGGAGCCCCACGGGTTCTAAACTGGGGCCTTTGATCCCAATTTTCTGATCCCTCCCTTTCTTTCTCTCCATCCTCACCTTATGAGGTTGTTTATGCTGTACAGGAAAATGTTAGATCCAACCCTTACTCCAATGCTTACAATTCGGGTTGGAGAAATCACCCTAACATTTCCTGGAAAAACTAAGGGCAGCAAACCCAATTCCGTCCCAGCAACTATGCTCCGCAACGACCAATGGGTTAGGGTCATGTTTACACTCAGCTACACCCGAATCAGGTCAATCAGCCAGCTTGGAATGCCCTTTAACTAGTAGGGCAGGCTGATTTGAACCGACAAATGGTAGAGATGCAAGGATCTATGTTCCAGCTCATGCAGCAAATGAAAATCGCGCTGGACAACTTGCAAAATTGGTTCATTGCTAATTCTCGTCAACCCGGATCTCTACCATCTCAACCTGTACCCAATGCACATAATATCCAGAATCCAAGCAATCAAGCCTATGGGTACGGGAATCAGAGGGACCCACATGCACATGCTTAGGTGGTTGAGCAGGGTCCTTCATCGTCTTCTTCTTCCTCAAATCAACAGTTCTTGGCTAATGAAGCCCCTCCAATCTTTCCTAACCCTACCCAAGACCCAAACCTGTATCCATATGCTAATTCTGTTACCTTGAGGAGTGGTAAACAAACTCAGGATCCACAACCACACAGTTCTAATTTACCGAATCCTGAAGAGCCTGAGGAGAGAAAGGTGAACTCTGGAGAAGAAATCAAGGTTCAGGAACCTGATTCCGAAGATCCAACTCATGTTCCTTTTCCTAAGGCCTTGATTAGATCAAGGAAGAAGCCAGTTGATAGTAATGAGGAGCTTCTGAATATTTTCAAGAATGTTGAGATCAATATCCTGCTCCTCGACGCTATCATGCATATACCAGCTTACGTGAAATTTTTAAAGCATTTATGTACACAGAAGCATAAGTTGAGAGAATCTATTCTGAAGAAGGTGGTACTCTCTAAGTAGGCTAGTTCTGTTATCCTGCACCACCTTCCTTAGAAAAAGAGAGATCCAGGTGCCCCTTTGATTTCTTGTGTCATTGAAGATTACACTTTTGATAGAGCACTTTTGGATCTGGGTGCATCCATTAACCTAATTCGGACTTCTCTTTACGAGAAGTTTGGATTAGGTGAACTTCGGCCAACTTCAGTAACGCTACAGTTAACAGATCGTTCGGTCACAAATCCACGAGGCGTTATTGAAGATGTTATTATTAAGGTTAAGGATTTCTATTTTCCTGTAGATTTCCTTATCCTTGACATGGATTTACCTGAAAATCTGAGGAACACGTCCATCATTCTGGGGCGTCCGTTCCTGGCTATCGCCAAAGCCAACATTAACTGTGAAAGTGGTAGCATGGAAATAGCCTTTGGGGATCAAAGAATGAAATTGGATATTTTTAAGGTGATTAATAAATTCGAGAATTGTGTATTTATTAAGGAACTTGAGGATGATAATGTGAATATTGAGAATTGTATGATGGTTTCTGCATTTGAAAGTTCCTCCTCTGATGATGATTTGGACCCGCAACCCTCTATGGAAGACCTGCCATCTTCTGAAGAGGTTATTAATTTTGTTCATTCTCAACCTCTTCCTCTTGATGAGTCTTCATCAGCATCTTCCTTACCTTCAATCGTCAACTCGCCCATGCTTGAACTGAAACCATTGCCTGAGAATCTGAAATATCAGTTTTTAGGACCACATAAGATGCTCCCTATGATTATCAGTGCTAAATTAACAAAGGAGCAGGAGATTAAACTGATTAAGGTCCTAAAGGAACACAAGGAGGCAATTGGTTGGACCATTCAAGACCTTAGTGGGATCGAGCCATCTTACTACAATCATAGAATATTTTTGGAAGATCGATCTTGCCCTTCTCGCCAGATTCAGAGGAGATTAAATCCAAATATGCGAGAAGTGGTCAAGAAGGAGATTATTGAGTGGTTCGATGCAGGAATCATTTATCCGATATCTAATAGTCCTTGGGTAAGTCTCGTGCAGATTGTTACCAAGAAAGCCGGGATTACCATTGTGACTAACGAGAAATGAGAATCTGTCACAACTTGTTCAGCTTCCTCTTGGAGAGTTTGTATTGATTACAGGAAGCTAAACACAGCCACAAAAAAGGATCATTTCCCTTTGCCCTTTATTGATCAAATCCTTGAAAGACTAGTCGGGTAGAAGTACTTTTGTTTCCTTGATGGCTACTCGGGATACAACCAAGTCCCTATCCATCCTGAGGATTAGGAAAAACTACTTTCACCTATCCCTACGGAACCTTTGCTTTCCGTAGGATGCCATTCGGCTTATGCAATGCACCTATGACTTTTCAAAGGTGTATGTTGGCCATATTCTCTAACATGGTGCGAGAGTTTATGGAAGTCTTCATGGATGATTTCTCTATTTTTGGAGAATCGTTTGACTCTTGTCTAGCTAATGTTGAAATGATTCTTAAATGATGCATCAAAACAAGATTGGTTTTTAGCTGGGAAAAGAGTCATTTCATGACATAAGAAGGCATCTTCTTGGGTAATGTAATCTTTGAACGGGGAATCGAAGTGAACAAAGCTAAGGTTGATGCTATCGCTAAACTTCCTCCTCCCACATCTGTTAAACAAAGTCGATCATTTCTTGGTCATGTGGAATTCTACAAGAGATTCATTAAGGACTTTTCGAAGGTTGCTCATCCTCTGAGCAATCTTGTCGCCAAAGAAACGCCATTTGATTTCAACGAATCATGCCGTAAGGCATTTGATTTTCTTAAAATGGCAGTCACTTATGCTCCAGTGTTGCAACCACCAATTTGGACAGCCCGTTTTGAGATCATGACTGATGCTTTCGATTACGCAATCGAGGCTGTTTTGGGTTAGAAAGTTGATAGGAAGCCCTGTATCATCTACTATGCTAGTAAAAGTCTAGACGAGGCCTAGAGGAATTACACTATTACTGAGAAGGAATTACTAGCTGTAGTATTTGCTTTGGAGAAATTTAGGGCTTATCTCTTAGGGTCTCACGTCATCATATATACCGACCACTCGTCCTTGAGACATCTCTTGGCCAAAAATGATGTCAAACCCTAACTTTTTCGTTGGATTCTTCTGCTTTAAGAATTTGATCTTGAAATCAAGGATAAATCTGGGGTACAGAATGTGGTGGCGGACCATCTGTCGAGACTTCTGAGTGATTCTTCTCGTTCGAACATTCCAATTGTTGATACTTTTTCGAACAAGACCATCCTTACAGTTTCAGGTGTCCAAACCCCGTGGTTTGCTGACATTGTTAATTATTTGGCCATTGGTCAAATCTCCCAGGATTGGACCAAGCAATAACGGGATAGACTCAAATCTAAGGCCAAATATTATTTATGGGAGGACCCCGAACTATACTGCATCGGCTTTAATTAGATTATTCGCTGATGTGTTCTGGAGAGCAAATTCAAGAGTATACTCGAGTTCTGCCATGCATCTGCGTGTGGTGGACACTTCTCCGGGAAAAAGACGGCTGCAAAAATTTTGCAATCTGGATTTTATTGGCCATCTTTATTCAAGGATGCCTAGGATTTCTTGAGGTCGTGTTTCCGATGCCAGACACTTAGGAGCATAACTAAGAGAGATATGATGCCTTTAAACCCGATTCTTCCTATCGTTGGGGCATCGACTTCATGGGACCCTTCCTCCCTTCATTTGGACATTAGTACATTCTCATCGCTATTGATTATGTGTCCAAGTGGATCGAGGATATTCCCACCTGAACCAATGACCACAAGGTGGTCATAGATTTCGTCAAGAAGAACATTTTTAGTTAGTTTAGGATTTCGAGGGTCATCATTAGCGATGGTGGCACTCATTTCACTAATGCCCAGTTCCGTAATTGCCGGAAAAATATGGGGTTAATCACAGAATCTCCACACCTTACCATCCCCTAACAAATGGACAGGCCGAGATCTCCAATCAGGAGATTAAGAATATTCTGCAGAAAATGGTTAGGCCTGATCACAAAGATTGGACTCAAAAGCTTGAGAACGCTCTTTGGTCCTACCGTACGGCATATAAAATGCCCATTGGCATGTCTCCGTTTCGTCTGGTGTATGGAAAGGCATGCCATTTACCCATAGGCAATCAAGCAGTGCAATTTAGATTTGAGTTTAGCCGGGAAGACCAGGAAACTCCAACTATCTATGTTGGAGGAGCTTAGAAATGATATGTATGAGAATGCTAAGATTTACAAGGCTCGAACCAAAGCTCTTCATAACCAATTGATATCCCACAAGAGCTTTGAGCTGAACCAAAAGGTCTGGCTATTCAATTCTCGACTTAAGCCCTTTCCTGGCAAACTTAGGTCGAAATGGAATGACCCGTTCATTATCAATCAAATATTTCCGAACAGGGTTGTTCAGATATCTGACCCAAAGACGGGTAATTCATTCAAATTCAGTGATCAACGTCTAAAACCTATTATTGACCATACTATTCCAGAACCCGTCTCAGACACGATTGCTCTAGCCATGTTGTGACTTTTTTGGCTGGACTTCGCCTAGCTGATGGCATTAAACTCAGCAATTGTACAGTCTGACTCAGAGCTGACTCGAGCATCATATTCAGGTGATATCTTCTTCATTCTACCCTTCCTTTCATGTCTTTTATTCTCAATGTGGACATTGCATCAGCTAGGCATGGGGGGGTGGATTCATTTCTGAATCATTTTGTCAGCTCTATGGAATTTTTGTAAATTCTACATATTTTCTTATATATACATAAAAGAAAAAAAATTTGAATTAGGAAGGAATACTTGGACATCAGGAACTTTCAATCTTAGGAAATATTATAGTAGGATCTGAATACTAAGACCCTTCAAGTCTTTGGGCTTAATCAGCCCGGGTATCCACTAAAATGTGGATTTGTTTATCGAGTCCTCACCATCCTGAATTCTATCTTAATTTGATTAAATAAGTTTGGGTGATAAGTACACGACTTATCAACCCACCCTCTGATTTGAGGGAACTTTAAGTCTAAGCATCTACACACTATTCGTCATTGACTCGTTGTTTGGCAATTTTAACGGAAATTGGGTAGCTAATGAACCTTCTAGGGTGATATGGCTAGCAAGTTATCATGGGTAACTGCACATAGGTAGGTTGTCTAGAGCCCAGTCACTGGACCACTCTCTTCTTGCTGTCTTTAGGTAAATCATCGACCAGAGAAGCCACCTACTTAAAAAAAAAGAAGTCAAAAAGAAAAGAAAAAGAAACAAAAGAAATAAGCCACAATTCACCGCACGAGTATGGCTGGCAAGTTGTCGGTGGTAACAGCTCAATGACCGGTTGTCCAGAACCCAGCTCAAGAAATGCACTAAAAATTCCAAAAACACTTAGGAAGAAGCAGAGAAGTAGAATAAGATGGGGAGATATACACTGGACTCACCCTTGTGTGGACCCCATAAAAAAATAAAAGTAGGGAGAAAGCTACTGGTCAGAAAAATACTCCTTTAGGTAGGACTCTCTTTTTAAGGTCACCTAGCGGCGTAGAAACCTGAAGTCCGTTCTGATTACTGATCAACGAGTCTATCACATTCACAAAAAGATGCTTAGAATTTAGGGTTCTCATCAAATCTTAGGTGGGTTGAGTGGCCATAGAAAGCCACTTTGTAACCCTAAACTCAAAAGTCCAAAAAAATTAGAAAAGAAGAAAAAGAGATCTTTCTTTGAATAAGGCAAGGGCTTGAGGTGGCCTGCATTTTGGCAGATACTTGGGCGCTGTTGTGTCTTTGAAAGTTCAGGTCCTAAGTAAAAATTTCTTAATGTTGAAAATGATTTGTGCCTGAGTAATCCAACCTAATTCTCTTATAAATAGCATTTAGTTTTTGCTAGGGACTAGCAAAAGATAGGTATGGGGGTGTGATGTGCATACATCTGGTTAACCTAAAATGTGTATTAATGCATGTTCTTAGTGTCACATTAGCATTATACATTGTAAATAGTGTATAACATGCATAATCATGCATTTAGTTCAAGTTGTATAAATTGTATAGTAATTGTCTCCTTTTTATGGCCAAGGATAGAGCAATTTGTTAATCAGGGCCTCGGATCGAAGATCCAACCGTACAGATCTGATCAGGGCGACGATTGGAGTTCGACTCCAAGATTGCCCTAATCAGACATCTGTATCACCAGATAGAGATCGAGGAACCCTAAAGATCAAGGGCCAAGATGGTGTTAATCCGCACTTCAGATGACAAATCAATCACACAGATGGGTTCGGATCGATGGTCGCAGCCTAACAGTGCCAAAATCAGTCCAATATGACACCCGTGGCACCATCTATAACACTCAGAAGATGGATGGCCTAGATAGTGCCACGTGGTGCCATCATAGTTGCCCAGCACCAGCCACACCTCTTCTTTACCCGCTTGACAAATCTCTGCTGTTAGATGCCCATCCAACGGTCGAGAATGTGCCACGTCACCATTCATCTAGCATGTCTCCTCATCTAAAAGCATAAGCAATGGTTGATCTCTACCGTCGGATGAAGATTCAATGGCCGAGATCAGCCATGCACAAAATCATCAACATGACTCAACCGCACACGTAGTGCAGCGATTAAGGCACTGCGAAGGTTGGAGGCAAGGGTTCGACTCACAAGAGCGTCGTCCCCTCCTTCCGTGCGGGCATGCCATCGAAGCCATGCGATTCGCATCGAGCGATGCGGATCAGCCGATAGTGCCCACGTGCGATCAGATGCATAGCACGCACAGCCGATCACACACGGGTGCGTGGTGCTGGCAAGAAGTAGTTTAAGCCATCCAATCTTGAGATCGGATGGCTGAGCGTGCACAAACATGTGCATGTGTTTGAGGCACTGAAGGTGAGCGGGTGCGTGCGGTGTGCGCACGTCGGCCACGTTCAGGCCTTTAGTGACGGATAAATCCATCACTAAAGGTCTTGAATTAATGTTTTTAATGTTATAATGACCAAAATGCCCTCACTCCTTACAACTATAAAAGGAGACCCTTACCCTAAAAATTTCTCATCCCTTCTTCTCTTCTCTTACCACTTCCAAAGCTTTAAGAGGTTGTCCCACACCCGGGATGCTCCTCTAGAGTGGAAATCTTAATTTTTCTACCTTTGTCTCCTTTCGTGGAGCATCCTACAGTTGTCCTCTCTCTACATTCAAGAAGCGGATCCCGCTACGACGATGACGTGCTGCTTCGTTCCCATTCCTCCTGCCTTGTCCTCCTTCTTCCCGCTCGGTTCCCTGTCTTCTAGGCGTCGTCCCGTCCAGCTCATCCCCCAATCGATCATCTCTCTCCATTCTCTTTACTGCTTTCTAGAGTATATTTACTGCTTTCTAGTATAGATTTTCCACTTTCTAGTCGTAATGAGTAGTGTAATGAACAATTTCTGATAATGAAATCCATGTTTATTCTACATCCCTTTTGCTTTTATTTGTAGTATTCTCTTTCTCTCCCTTCTATTTATTATTTGTTAAATAGATAACTAGTTTTTGACCAGCTATTCTATTTTGTGACAAACAAAACAAACACATATTTTTAATCAAACGTCTGCCTCCCTATGTTCGATCCGAAACTTCTTTACGGATTTTTCGGTATAAATTTTATTTGTTGAACGGATCTCTTCACAACTCGAACTACAACAAAGAGTTTTCAAATCCAATTGTGAACGTGTAGTTTTCTGCCATCAACATTGAGGTATAGCATTTAACCAAAGCTAGCTACTCTAGCTAGCTAGGTTGTCTCTAGGAAGATCAAACCTAGCTCACCTCAGCCCATCTTAGCAGTAGCCAGCTTACTTTAGCCTGGCTTAGCCTGCTAGTCCATTGCCCACCTTAGTTGCTTGTTCACTGGGAAGATCAGACCAAAAAGTAATCGGGTTTTTACACGATTTGTAAAATTCATTTTTTATAGGTCGTTGCAACACGCAAAAATCTATTTGCTTTTAAATTTGTAAGACCTAGATAGTGGTGGTATCTAGGGTCATCCAAGGAGGCAAAGTTTGCAAATTTAGATCTCTTACTTGAACATGGGAAATCAACTTTCTGTTCAGGTTTCTCAGTATAAGATTTTTAGGGTTTTTGAAATAAAGGGCAATCGTAAAGTTGATGGTGGGAAAAGACTACACTTAATTTAGCAAGTGGCATGAATGACCTCTTCCTAAACTCACCCTAGGCACCTGAAGGCCTAGGATAATTGGGAAGAGGGAGTGAGAGTGCTAATTAAAGACAAGAATCAATGATGCATGGAAAATTAAAAATTGGCAACTTTATATAAGAAGGATTTCTGTTTCACAATCAAGTTGTAGATGAAAGCTTCTACTACACAGTAAAGCTACAAAGCTACTAAAACAAAAATCCTGGATGATGATGGTGAAGAGGATGAAGCTTCTTGCTCCAACTACGGCTGCTCCCATAGTTGAAAGGACTTCTCCTTCTCCTTCTCCTTGATTTTCTCCTCCAAGATGTGTCCTTCCTAGCAAGCCCTAGATGGGGCATTCCCTTGCTCCTCCAAGGGTGGACGTCCACCCTAGAATCTCCTATAATGTCTAGCCATCCTCCTTGATAGAAGCTTGCTCCTCCTCTTGGCTTGGCACAAGGAAGAAGAGAGAAGAGGAAGAAGGCACCAAGGGGGCGAGTAGGTTGCCCCCTTAATCTTCTTCTCTCCTCTTTCTTCTTGGTTATAGGTTGACATGGATTATAGGTAGAAATTAAACTAAGGGAGGATGGGTTTTTGGTGGTGGTTAGGACCCTTTTTATAGAGGAGTTAAGGGGGGTTGGTAGGGATGGGTTAGGTGGATGGCTAGGATGCATTTAGGTGGTGGTTATGGGGATCCTAGGGTGGAAGATGCTTGGAACCAAGTAGGGGGGTGTGTAGGTGGTGGTTATGGCCATGGAGGAGCTCCTAAAGGTGGCACCAACCATGGAGAGATGCCTTGGTTTTGGTGCCATCATGGGGGTTTCTAGAAGGAGGGTTAGGTGGATGGTGGAGATGGGTTTAACGGAAGATGTGTGGTGGAGATGAAGGGGGTGTTGGAGGGAAAAAGTGGTGCCAACTATGGCATAGTTATAGGTGGTTTTGGCACCACTTTGTGGTGTCTTTTGGAGGTGGTGGTTTGGTGAAGGGATGGCTTTGGTTGGCGCTAAGTTGAAATAGGACTAGGTAGCTTAGGTGGAGCATATTTGGTGGAGCTAGTTAGGTGGGTATAGGGTTAGGTAGGGTGGCTATGAAGGTGTAATGTTAAGCTAAGCTAGCTTAGTTAGTAGATGAGTAGGGTAGGGACTAGAAGGAGCTAGGGTTTTGAGAAGAGGAGTTGAAGGAGAGCTGTCTAGAGCTGCATAGGAGCTGGTGGCTGCTGAAGAGAATAGCAAGGAGCTACTTTAGCTGGCTTAGCTTGCTAGTTCTTTGCTAGTTGCTAAGCCTAAGCTGTCTTTTGCTAAGATAGGTTGAGGTGAGCTAGGTCTGATCTTCCCAAAGACAACCTAGCTAGCTAGAGTAGCTAGCTTTGGTTAAATGGCCTAGCTCAACTAGGTGGACTCTCCAGGAGCTAGACTTAAGTTGGCTTGAGATAGTTGAGATCATCTTCAGCTAACTTGAGTTGAGTGGAGCTTAGAAGTAGCTGGTCCTAAGCTAAGGGGGACTCCTGTCAACTTAGTTGAGCTAGCTAGAGCTCCTAGTGAACTGATGGGAGCTGAGATGAGCTAGACTCAACTAAGTTGAGCTAGATCTGAATTGACTTGAGTTAGGTTGAGCTGAGGTGAGCTGGCTTGAGCTACCATTCAGCTAAGATGAGCTGAATAGAGCTTGATGGAGCTAACCTTAACCCAAGTGAGCTGGTATCTAGCTATGATGAGCTGGATCAAGCTGAGTCCCAGGTTGTTTGAGCTTCCTCTTCACCAATTGCCTTCTTGAGTTATAGGGTTTTGGGGATCTGACTATTTGTTTAAACCTAACACTCAAATAAACATATTAAAAACACAATAAAATGTGCAATGCATGCCTAACCTAATTTATGCCTAATGCAACCCAAAAACCCATTTGCGGAGTAAAAATCCTAAGAGCTAGGTTTGTTTTAGAGCCTAAGAATGATGATAAACTAGCGTTTATCACACCCCCATGTTTATCTTTTGCTAATCTCTTAGCAAAACATATTTTCTCAAATCCTTGGAAAAACTAATTTTCTTTTCAACTTTTGAGAAGAAAGAGATTACAGGACCTTGGTTAATTAAAACACGAGAGGTATGGGATTTGTTAAAGGTAAACATCTAGATTTGTTTTCGGATCAAAAAGTTAGATGAATTGGGATCAATGTATCCTTCAAAAGTTCTCAAGTTAACTCTATGTTAATTCAGATGACCCAAAATTTTTGTAGTTAAGATTTCTCCGGCTCTTGAATCTGAATCATAACTTGCATCAACCTTTAAAATCTTATGTCCGTGCTTGTGAATGCCAACATTTATGAGGTCATGTTTTTGGTTTAAAACCCTTTTTTTTAATCTCCCCTATGCTTATTTTTAGCTTAATCCTATAACAGATGTGTCGGGATCATCATTCCCATCACCAATCCTCAAGGGGGCTCTAGTGCTGGCACTTCGGGATAGTACCATCCAAGACACCATCTAGGAGCTCACAACACCAAAACACAATGTGGTGTAAAGGAGCACTCCTAGCGAACTCAAGCTCTTGCTCCAACGCTATAGGGAGACACCGTCCAAGACACTTGAGCTACAAAATTGCACCGTAATTCTCCATCTAAGGATATGGATATAGATATGGAGCAACGTTGAGGTGGTAACACGTTGTCATCGCATCCTCAAAGGAGGCATTTTCCTCCTTCTCAGCGGTGGGAACTCAAACCAATGATCTATTTCGGATTTTACTAAGGCAAAATAGGGAGTTTTTCTAATTTCTAAATGTTTTTTAAGTGTTGGGTTGTGTGTGAATTATGACACAAAAATTTTGTCAGAATTGCAAGTTTTTGAATCGGAAGCTAAGCTAAATAATTTCCAAATTACAAAGGAAGATCAAGTCACCTGAACTATCACGAGTTTAGGTGGAATTTAAAGAAGAATACTTGATCTAGTCTACAGGTAGACCCAGAATTTTCTAATAGTCAAATTTGTATCCTTATCCCTAGTTTGTTAAACATTAAATCCCATTGTGCCACAAGGTGAATTTTCAACCTTAGTCTTGAAAATTTTCTTCAAAAGTTTTCAATGTTTTTACTATTTTAGGTATGCATGCATGAAAATGACAAAAGAAAATGCATATTTTTGGTTTGAAAATCCTAAATCTATTGTCAAAATTTAGAAACACCCCCCCATTCTTATAATATGTAATGTCCTCATGCATTAGGAAAGAAAAGGAATCACCTTAGTGAAAGGCGGTCGGGTTTAGGATGGTCAAAACTTGGAAAAGGAAAGAGAAAAAGAAAGTAGGAAAAAATGATGGGTTACCTCCCATCCAGTGCTATCTTTTACGCCATTTAGCCAGGCATGAATGAATGCATGGAAGACGAATTATCAAGTAAGTAGTTAGACACTTGGATGCCCACATAAAAAGGGTCTTCATCTGGATCCCTAGAAGGTTGAGTGGTATAAAGATGGGGATCAAAATTTGATGGAAAATTGTAAGTGTGACCCAAGTCTGGCCATGGTTTTAATTAAGGAAGAATGCCAAACTCGGGTAGGTTTGGTGGTAGGTCCAGTTGAAAGGGGCTGGGAGAGGAATGATGAAGGATAGGTGAGGTTAGTGTGCAGGGGTGGGTTGAGAGAAAAGTGGGTGGGTCAGGGAATAATCAGGGGGATCATCAGGAATAGATTTTTGTGGAAGACAAGTCTCTAAGTCATAGATTTCACCGACCATTGATTTTGAGTCGGATTCCTTGAAAAAATTGTGGTTGAGAAGGGTATCTATCAACATTGTCTCCACCAAATTTGATATTTCTGTATCTGAGTTCTCGAAAAAATTATCATGGAATCTCTTGGAGGATTTGAAAATATCAAGGGTGATAGTTTGGCCTGCACAGGTGATATCCATTTTGCTTGTATGGCAATTTATATTTGCCTTTACAATAGCCAAAGAGGGTTGTCCAATAATTATTGGGGCATTCATTAAAGATTCGGGTACCTCAATGTCAAGGACCAAAAAGTATGAGGAGAAGACACAATTATGGACCTTGACTAAGAATCCTCGACAATCCCATGAGGTTTGATTATAGATCGGTGGGCTAATTGAAGGGTAACCTCAATAGGTTTTAGTTCACCGATCTAAAATTCTTCAAATAAAATTGTGGAAATGTTATTGATGTACACACATTTAATTAGGATAAACTACCTATTTATGTATGTCTCTAGGCTTAGATATGCATTCCATACTATAAATATTGCATAGCATGCATCATTTTGCATTTATAGTTTGTGTATATTTTAGGTTAATTACGTCCTTTTATGGCCAGGAGAGAAGGAGATTTAATTTGGAGCCTCAGATTGACAATCTGACCATACGAATCTAGTCAGGACGACGATCGGAGTCCAATGCCTCTGAAATCGTCTTGATCGGAGTCCTGTAGCACCATATGCAGTCCGAGGAAGATCAATGGTCAAGGGACTAAGTGACACATTTTGGAGCTTCAAACAACAAATCTGACCAAATGGATGGATTTGCGTCGATGATCGCAGCCTAACGGCGTGAAAATTGACTCAATCCAACCACTGTAGCAACCCCTATAAAGGTAAGAAGGTGGACGGCCCAGATCGTGCCATGTGGCGCAACCCTGGCCACCCACGCGCATGCATGCACCACCGCACTCACATAGCAGTGCGAGCACGCGTGTGAGCGTAGAGGCACTCATGCACAGCAGTGCAAGGCATTGAGCACAAGACAGTGGGCGTGTAGCGCACGTGCGCATGTGATAAGGGCATGCAAAGCATGCGCCAGCACAGCGACAGCGTGGGCGTAAGGCTATCTTTAACAATGTTTGTGGCGGATCTTTAGCAACGTTGCTAAAGACAGCCTTGGTGCCTTCTTCCACTTTTCTCTTCTTCCTTGTGCCATGCCCAAAGGGGGAGCAAGCTGCTATCAAGGAGGACAACGAGGCATTGGAGAAGATTCTAGGGTGGATGTCCACCCTTGGAGGAGCAAGGGCACACCCCATTTAGGGCCTGCTAGAAAGGACACATCTTGGAGGAGCAAATCAAGGAGGAGAAGAAGTCCTTTTCAACTACAGGAGCAGTCGCAATTGGAGCAAGGACCTCATCCTCTTCATCAACATCATTAGGAGAAACTTTGTTTTCAATTTTTGTATTTCTATTTTTTAGAGTAGAAGCATTTCGCTACTTGTTTATTTGTAAAACAACATTCTCCTCAATTAAAGTTGCCTTTTCTTTATTGCTTTCGTTGCATTTTTACTTCTAGCAAAATGCACTCACTCTCTAATTACTCTAGGTCTCCACCTACCTAGGGTGAGCTTAGAGAGAGGAATTACTTGTCACTTAGGTTTTAGTTTAGTGATTTTAGGTGTAGTCTTTTTCGCTTCCAATTCATTGTTGCCCCATTGTTTCAAAACCCCCAAAAAAAATCTTATATTTAAAAACCCAAAAAGAAAGTTGATTTCCTATGTTTCAAGCAAGAGACTGTCTTTTGTAAAAGTTGCCTCCTTGGATGACCCTAGATACCACCACCATCTCGATTATAAATTTAAAAGCGAATCGATTTTTGCACGTTACAACAATTTATAAAACCCACACATTACAAATCACGTAAAAGCCCCATCAACAATCAATTTCGCAATTTCTGACCAAAATAGATATCAGCTCACCTGGGTTAGGTTTAGCTCCCTCCAGCTCCATTCAGCTCATCTTAGCCAGATAGTGTTGAGTGGATGAGATAGGAGATTCAAAGATGTGTTCGTTGTACTTCACTCCTAAATTGCGCAACAAGACATTTAAATTTATAAACTCAGAATCTAAAAGGAGTCTGAGGTCGTTTGCATGGAACAAATATGGAACTCACACGTTAATCTTCATGTAAAATAGATGAGCACTATCACTTGATCACAATAACAGATATTCAATAAATAAAACTAATCAAATTGATATTCAATGTAATCTAATATCTTAGGAGATCATGGAATCAACAAGGAAAGAGAATAAAAACAATGGTGATTTGAATCACCACTTATTCTCTTTAATTAACCATGTATTCAATTACTCAAATTATTCAACAGTAATCCTCAATCATAATTTAATGTAAACTTAGGTACTCAAATAACTCAACAGTGCTCAGAATAATCCTCAACCAAGAGTCAGGAGGGCAGCATTAGACGCCTGAACAAAGCACAAGCACAAGGCTATTCAGTGAGCCTTCTCCTTTTCTTTTTATTCTCAAGGCCTTCCCTTTCCTCAAACACAGAGCATAGCCCTTCTCTTTAGAGGCTGTGTACACCTCTCCTCCTCAGCCCAAGGGCACGGCAAAGGGTCACACAGCAAAACCCACACCCTTCCTCTCACAAAAGTCTCTACTCTCCTCTCTTCTCTTCACTCTCATCAACCCGGTGTAATGGAGCTTTTAATTGGGTTATCAGGTGGTGAACAAGGACCAGGCCTACGGGCATGTGTCACAGGCGAGGAGTGCATAGGCAGGTAAGTGGATGAGTGGGTGTAAGTGAAGCGGGGACTCGACCCTCGTTGTCTTGGATAGTAAGCTCACTTCACAAAATCATCTTGTACTGCGTCAGCTGCCTCTCATCCACCGATGTGGAACTATGTGTCCCTGCCTACTTCGTGTGAAAGCTACAAATGGTGATTCATCAATTGGAGGTGTTGTTGGCACTGAAGACTTTGATTGAGAGACTAGAGGGCTTCGCGATCCTCATCCGCAATTATTGGAAGAGGTGGAAGGGTGTATGGAAACCAGGGAGAGGCGGACGACGTCATGGAAGAGGGCAACGACAGTGACATGCGGTGATGACTTGAAATAAGCAATAAGGCCTTGCGACCGCATCAAGGTAGTTCAGGATGTTCATTTGAGGATAGTGAAGGTGATGGCGGTGTCCTCATGGTGTGGGAGTGCGCATGGAGGTCTCGCAAGTTTAGGGAAAGTGTTCGGAGGTGGGTGTGTTCGGTAGGGAGTTTGAGAGGCCAATCCCCTAAATTACTTGAGGGGTTTTGGTCATGGAGGGATGGCGGAGCTTTTAGGATCATTGAAGGGTTGTTTGGTGGTCTGTGGTGGTGTGGAGGCCTCACTGGAGGTCGGCTGGACATGGAGAAGATGGAGGGCGAGCGACGGTGTTGGTGGTCAAAATAGGAAAAGAAAGGGATAGGGAGTTTCAGGAGAAGAAGAGAGAGGAAGTGACCTAGCTAAAGGATGAATGGGATGAGGATTTCCACACTGGTGTGATGGTCAGACGTGGGGAAGATGATTTCTCCATTGAGGGAAAGCGGCGGCAACGATGAGGAAGGTGGCTCCTGCTGTGGCTGGTAAGGAGCGGAAGAATGCAACGAAGGTCGTGGCACTCCTAATTTGGTTGTTGGGAGGCTGCAGGAAGATGGGTGAGGAAGGTCATCGGAGTTGGTTGGAGGAGGCCGGAGGGAGAGATTCTAGTGAGGAAATGTGACGAAAACCAAGCTGAGTTAGACTTTGCGATGGAGGTGCTTTTATAGAGCTTAGCCAGGCTTCCGAGCTTGGAAATAAGCTTGAGGAGCTCATAGAAGTAGGGAAGAGGATCTAAAATCCTAAGAGTTCACACGAGCATTTTGGTTCAAATACGAGTCCAAGATGTGGTTTAGGCGATTAAGGACTTCCTCGAGATCATCCCTTCCAATTTTGGAAGGGATTGGTCGAGAAATCAAGGAGGTTTCCATGATTGAAGCTCAGACCTTTTGGGTTCATACCTGCCATGGCAGCAGGGACCCTTTTTTGAAGAAGTTGAAAAAAATCTAGGGGGAGATTTGTAAATAATTTGAATGCTAGGGTTTTGTATGTGTGAGAAATGATTTGAATAGACTAAAATGCAAACTAGGTCAAGATGAACTCTGATTGTGCTCCAATTCTGGTACAAAACTAATTTTGACCCAAGGAAGCTAGTGGTGAAGTTGGATTTCAGTTTTGACTAAGTTTGATTGGGCAATTTATGCTAAAACCCAAATTAGGGTAGAATAATGTCTATGACTATTTTTAAGGTCAAACTAGGTTCCAAAGGTCAAATCAAGGATACCAAACCTCATGAAATATTTTTATATAAATTTTAGAAGGTCTAGATGAATTTTATCCTAACCAAAACCTCTGTAATTTTAGTGGGTCTGAAATTAGGATTTTGGGTGCTGTATTGGTTCTCGAAATGCGCGAAATCTCATTTCTGTCTGTGCGGACCCTCTTGTTACACTTTAATGTTCATTAAACCTTAGATTAACCCCTGGGAAACCCCATAGTTACATTGCATTTATGGTATAATTTTAAAACTACAGAATTAATCCTGACTTAATGTATTCTTCTCAGAAAGGATGTGTAGGGAATTACGACTCTCAAGTGATTATGTAAAAGCTTTTGTCACTTGATTCTTGTTAATTAAAGCTAGTTATGGCTCATGATGATGTGATCATCATACCCCCATGCCTAACTTTTTCTAGTCACTTAGCAAAATCTTATGGAAAGAACTAGATTTCTAGACCATGCATTGGTGTTCAGATGCCTGATTTGTTTCACTCTTTAGAAATTAGGCCAGAATGCTAATCAAGTTCCAGACCTGACCAGCTTCATCCTAAGTTTGCCGTGAAGGTTTCTAAGGTCCGCAAAAACTACCCAAAGATTTGTTGAACCTAGCAGCTAAACCACCTGTGCATAGAATGTAGTATGTCCATGTTCAATTTTCCAGTGCATTTTTATAAGAGAGAGATAGAAGGATTTTTATTTTGAGAGTTTTATCTCTTTTTCTTCTTAGATTTCCCTAGATACAACCACAAATTGGCCCTAAACATGATTTGTATCAGATTCCTTGTCCCTACCATCAATCCTTGAAGGGTCCCTAGCTTTCAGTGCTTTGGGATAGCATCGCCCATGGCAGCCCCAAAAACCCTGGCTTTTGACACTTTATGATAGTGCTACCCATGGCATTCTGTGGCTAAATTCAGACCCTGGAAATCGACATTTTGGGATAATCCTACCGATGGCACCTGAACCAGCACAAGGTACTTACATGCCCCTAGTAGGATATTTAGATATCCTAGGAGACAAGCACTGAGGATACCATATGTTATTACGCATCTTCGAGGGGAATTTCCCACCTCTCTGCGTTGGGAACTTGTCCAATCAACTTGTGTTGTCAAGCCGCTCCAAAGCTAGATCTTTGAGATGGATTTTTAGAGTAGAACACTTTTGCCAGGTTTTTCTTTATTAAGCACACTGAACTTGACTTAGTGTGTGATTTTGAGTGCTTAGGTTACCAAGTCTCATAAACCAAAGGGTAGGCAACAGGGTCGAATAATCTCTAAGCATTAGACCTACTACATCAGCCTCGCACTTTCCTCAACCTCTTAAGGACTTATCCAGATCTTAGCGGAAATGTGAGTGTTTATGCCCTAAAATAAGCCCAAGAGGCCTAAGATCAACACTCATACTAATCTCCTTGTCTCTTTCATTTCAAAACTTAATTTTTCATTTTATTGGTTTAGAACCTAAGTAACTTTCACAATCAAGTGCTATGACTTTCATTTTTGTTCTTGATTTTTGCTCCTTTTTGACATTTGAATTTTCTTCTCTTTTCCTTCTCAAGAGAGATTTGCATTTGAGTTCACAAAATTTCCTCCCCTTCCTCCATGTCATTTTTTTCTTTTTCATTATTTTATTTTTTTATCATTTTTGAATATGTATTTTTTTGTGAGAACCCCTTAGAGAATTGAATTTTCATATGTTTACACTTTAACACCCCCCTATGCCTAAGTTTTGCAATGTCCTCATTGTAAACTAGGAGGGTACAAATTCAGTTTGGTTCAAAGTTTAGAACAGGATCAAAGGGTGGGTGAATGGGCTAGGATGACTGTTGCGAATGATTTCAAGCTTTGATAGAAGTATCAAAGGTGGAGTTAGTGGTTCTAAAGTTGAACTCAAAAGTGCAGTAGAGTGTAGTCTAAAAGGATAATCAGAAGGGTCTCGGGTTTTTGGAATGACGGGTTGCCTCTTGTTAAGCATTAAATTTAATGCCTTCAGCAGAGCAGAAGGTGGTTAAGGAGAAGAGGTGGTCAAATCAGATGAGTTTTGTAGAACAAGCACATTGATTAATAGCCTGGTTGATCAAACTAGGTGCTTATTTAGATCAATAGGCTAATGATGCAGACCAAACTCAATCAGTCTGGTGGGTTGATGGATGTGAATCAGCGGATACGGAGCCCACCAGATACTTTGTTGCTCAAATAGATATGGAAATGAAAATCTAGGGTTTGGCTGAGCAATTCAACCTGATCAGCATAGGGGTCCTCAGAAGAAAAGGGATTTGTAGAGGATGTAGGAACCCTACTAGTAAGATTAGAGAAGGATAGGAAGTGATTATCAGTTTGATCAATGTCTAATACCCAATCAAAAGATGGAGGAGAATCATGTGCAACCGGATCAAAGAGAGATGAACCAAAGTAGAAGTTGATTCCGGTGGCGATTCAAGGTTGGGATCGGATTTTGGAAGGCTCGGTATGTGGATAGAAGGTGTGGCTTCTTTGAGGTCCAAATCATTGGCCTCAGCATCAAAATCAAAGAATGGATAATGGATGCTGAGGTTGTAAATTGGCTCGTAATTATCAGGAAAGAAAGGTTCTCCAAAATCAGGGTATGATTCAAAATCATTGGAGAATTTGTGAAGATCAGTTTCTGAACTTGATTCTAGATTAGGATTTCCACCATTGAATGAATCAAGATGCATAGAATCAACAACTTGACTAGGATCCAACCTAATATCAGATTCCAAGCTTAGAAAGGTGTCCTTATTAGGCATAGGCTCAGGTTCTTAGCTCCTAGGATAGATCCAATCGAATCTCAACTTTTCCAACTCCTCTGTTTCTGTATCATAAATCGATTTGACTTCTGATAAATCAATCTATATCTCTGAGGAGATTGGAGAGGTGTACTCATCAAATACAGGTCCTGAATCATAATTCGAATGCAAAATATAATTCTCTTCATATTGGGTCTCATGATCATCCCAAATAGACTAAAATCTAGATTCTAGGTTAAAGGTAGGAATTAGGTCACTAGAATCTGGGCTAGGCTCAATTGGGATGTCAAAATCACTCTCAAGAATTACCTTAACAGGATAAGGTTCAACAATTACATCCTTGAGAGGTTCTGATTCAAGTTTACTACAGGTGTTTAGGAAATCAAGGCATGATGGACCAATTTCAAGGCTCTCTAAGGCTGATTCAGAATTGGGAACACCTGTAATTGGATCCTCCAAACCCTCATCAAGATCAGGCATGTCAATCGTTATGAAGTTTGAATCTGATTCCATTTGGGTTGGGGGTCCACAGCAACTCTATTCTCAAACATAGGTTCTGGGAGATCATTTTGATCCTCAATGTTGTTCCAAGGTGTCTCATCGATCTCTGAATGTTGATATGGGTACTTTTTAATCAATGGCCTTTTGTAATGTATTTAGCATATACCCACATTTCTCAATGAGACCCTGGTGTATCTCCCAATTTGTGGATGTGACAAATATTATATATACTCAGTACGGTGTAGTCTCCACAATTCATTGTATTCTTATAAAAGTTCATCCTAGGTTGAACCATGTATCATTTGTGTAAATATCATTCTAGCTCGATTCATAATGTGGGTTGTTTCTGGTATATTAACCTGAATGTGTCTAGATGGATCTAAGTTTTTGTAATATTTAGCATGACGTCTCAGAGCATCCTCAATCATCTTTTCTTTCATGCTCATTTGGGAGTCAAGTTTCCTAAAAAGTCTTCCTAATTTGTCAGGTTGCATTTTCAAATCAGGTGGGTGAATCAAATTTAGGTTCAAATTGAAGTGATTGGATCATATCAAAAATCCCCAAGAAGATCAATTTTAATGAAGGCCTCTAGGTAAACAACCTAGGGACCTTTCATGTGCATGTGCTCTAAAGAATAGATGAGGGACTGGATGTGAATTGGATCCAATCAAGGCACCCAAAGATTTTTTGGATGACTAAGGCTTGTTTCAAGGCGGATGATACCTCTGAATAAAAAATCTACACACCTGAGAAATACCTGAGCAGCCAAGAAGGGAGAACCCTACAATGACCCCTACATGATAGAGCATCCCCACGGGTTACAGGGTTTCCCCCACCTGACTTTCCTTGTCACTGCAGTTCCAAGTAGACTGGAATGTATGAATTAAGACCTTAAGTCTACCAATTTTAGCCTACTTTGTGCCCTGGATTTCACTTGATTAGAAGTTAATTCAATTTATGACCTAATTTGGAGGTTGATTAGCCCACAAAGTAGACCAACTTCATCTGACCTGCCCTAAAAGATGAAGAATGAAATCTGGGTTAAGAACCAAAGATCACCCTGAATTGACTCCTAGGTTATTAGGTCCACAATTTTAGGGTTCAAGTGAATTTAGAGCTTGATTTTAGGGTTCTTCTGATTACATCTTTTCAAGCAAGGATTTGGGTAGCACACAGATGCGGGAGGGATAATTTCTTTTTAATTCAAGCAAGTGTGCACTAACACTTCAAAACCCTAATGTAGAAACCCTAATTGGTTCTATTTCAAGTCTAATTTAATCTCAAAATGTACACCTTGGACTCAAGCAAGAAGTACGTAGTCCAAGATGATTAGAAATTAAGCGTAAATCCCTAGTAGGTACAGGAAATCAGGGTAGGGATCTCTAAACAGAATCGACTTAACTTCAATCAGATATTGATTTGAATTTGCAAATCAAGAAACTTGCCTTTAAATGATAATTACTTAGAAAATAACGCAGGTGAATCCTAATTAATTTGTTTCCTTTTCTCTCTTCCAAAAGATTAAGAGGTTGATTAGGGAAGAAGAGAGAGTTTACCTACTGCTGGAGTGGTTGATTTGCGTAGATCTTATCATGATGTACTGATGTAGACACATCCATTTAGGTTAAAATGCCTATTTATGCATGTTCCTAGGCTTAGATTTGCATTCCATATTGTAAATATTGCATAGCATGTATCATTCTGCATTTAGAGTAGTGTAAATTTTAGGTTAATTGCATCCTTTTTGTGGTCAGGTGAGAAGGAGATTTATTTCAGAGCCTCGAATTGATGGTCTGACTGTACGGATCTAATCAAGACAATGATCGGAGTCCAACACCTCTGAAATCACCTTGATCGAAGTCCCGTAGCACCATATGCAGTACGGGCAAGATCAATAGCCAAGGGACTAGGTGACATAATTTGGAGCTTCAAATGAAAAATCCGACCTAGCGGATGGATTTAGGTCAACGATCGCAGCCTAACAGCATGAAAATTGACTCAATCTGACCTCTATAGCAGGCCTAGCAGCGGCGCCAAAATGATGGCTGCAGATTCACATGCGGATGGGATCCGGATTTTGAAACCCATCATCGTAGTTCGATTCGCGAGAAAATTCGTCGATCAGATAAAATTTATAGCCGAAACTCGAAAAGTGAGTCCCAGATCGAACCCGAGGAGGCAACACTCTTTGATTTTTTTCACGTTTTCCTACATTACTTACATATTTTTCTAACCTATCTTTCTTCTTCGATTTATTGTCTTGTAGGAACTTGGTCAAGGAGCCGAAGGTGGTAGATTGGAGTAAACTGCGGGTAGAGACATTTGTATGTTTTCCCCCACCACCCCTACCCTAGTTTCCATTTTGCTACACTAATAACTCAAACTCAAATCAACCTAGGTGCTTTTATAAACCCTAGGATAGATCTGATTGGTTAATTGTCACTTCGGCTCACCTCACCCACCCGAATATATTAAAAAATAATAAAAAAAAACTCTTCTATTGTGGGATTTTCTAAAAGAGACACATTAACACCCGCAACTCTCGACTTAAGGGACACCACTTCACATCGATTCTACCACTTAATCAGAATTTGACCTATGGATCCCATACACCCTAACTTAATACACCAATAAGTGAGTAGAAATCTAAATAGGTCAAACATTTTTGTGTGCCTTAACTAAGTGGTGCAACAGGCCAATTGATAGAACTGTTTGGGCCACACCACTTAAGATAAAAGTGATTTATCAGTAGCTTTCCACTTAGGGTTGATTTTTAGGGCTGAACCAGGCAGTCCACATTTTTTTTCTGATTTCTAAAGGAATGCATCATCACCAATTCTTGTAAAACCTGGAGTGTTCTACTGAACCCTGTTTGAACCAACCTAAGGATTAAACCCTAAAAGCTACTAAACATGGTTAAACCCTAAAAGTCACATCATCAAATAACCTTGTTTGCAAACCTTAGTTGTACACGCACACGCATATTAACTGATCATTAAGGGTGCAACCCATCTAAAGGGCCCATCACATTCCAAGAGCATGATCATCCCAAGCCTAACTAAAACTGAGTAGACGTTGGCCTTAAGGATTGATTCGCTCTTCAGGGCTCAGATTGAGATTTTTTTTGATTAATCTGCTTCTACTGGTCCATCTGATGTCTAGCTAGGGGAGTAGCGTCAAATGACTGCAGCTGGGGGGTACATTAGGAACCAGAGGTGCAAGACAAAGGAAGAACCTTCTCCCCAGGCTCTCCCTCTAACTGGTTGGATTTACTGGATAGAAGTAGACCAAATCATTTATAATCTCAAGATGGGTCCTAGGAGTCTGTAGGTGATGGGAACACCATCATGTGCCCTAACTAGCTCATTTTGACCCAAAGAAGAGAATAAAAGCTCCTACATAACCAACTAGAGGTTATAATTCACTGAATAACCTTTCTAAGAGAGAAAAGCAAGAAACAAGGGGTAAAATTGTAATTTTACCATTGTAGTACAACAACGGGATTTCTCAAGGGCTAAACACAGGTCAAAAGGTCTTAGCGAGATAAAACTGGGTTGGATTAGACAGAAAAGGGTTCGTGTGAGTTCTAGGAATTAAATGACTTCTTATAACTCTTAAATAGACCCACTTGATTAAACAAGGTTCTGGTTAGAATAAAATTCACCTAAACCCACTAAAAATCATAGAAAAATATTCTCTAGGGTTTAGAACGTTCAATTTGGCCATTGGAACCCATTTTGACCTAGAATAGGGTCTCAGACATCTATTTGCCCAAAATTGGGTTTCTACGTAAGTTTCCTGGTCAAACATGGTCAAACCCAAAATCCAACTTCACCATTGGATTCCTTAGGTCTAAATTAGGTTTGTACCAAAATTTGGACCTAAGGGTAACTCATCTTGACCTACTTTGCAAAAAGGTCCAATCTAATTACATTTTTGCCCCAATCTTTCAAAAACCCTTACATTTGACCCCCTAGCTTCTTCATCACCCTTGCAGATAGGTCCCTCCACCATTAGAGCGGAGGAATCCTACTCCAACGAGCTTTAGAAGGTAATTTCTCCTTGATAGCTCAAAGAATCCCTCCGAAAATTGGAAGGGAGATTCTCTAAGTAATCTCCTCCAGTCTGAACCCATCAGTGATACATGATTTGTACCCAATCTCTCATGAGAACGCATGAGAGATTTGGGTCTTTTTGAAACTTCCATCTCAGGCCATTATGCCTTTCTTGGAAGCTTGGCTTCCAAGCACAAATCCTTCTCCAGAGTCCTATTTAAGAAGCCCCTGATCCAGCCGCATCTTAGCTTGAAATTGGGCCGGTTCCCCTACATTCTTCTCTCCTCACCGGACGCAACACCTCTACAAGCTCCAGTGGCTCCTCCCTCGCACTCTCGTTGCCCAACCACAATACCAGTGATTGGGTTGTCTTCCTCTCCATTGTCCGCATTTCGCAACATCAGCCGACATCGCTTCTACCCTCATCTTCGCCGTTGCCTCATCTACGGAGATCTTCGTCTCCAGCGTCGACCATACTAGCCCAGATGCCTCCCCTGTCCCTTTCATCCTTTAGAGGTAGGTATTAGATTCCCTCTCTCTTCTACTCACGTTCCCTCTCTTTATTTCTCAAAAATACCTCTTGATGCCACTGATCACCATCACCTTCTCCACCTCAAGCGATCCCTTCGGCGAGGTGCCCCTGCCGCTCCGCACGTCCATCCACCTCGTCAACATATTGCACAGCAATCATGGGTCCTAATCAACCTAAATAATGTCTAAACCTAGCTTAAATTGTGGATATTGCACTCATATCTTGCATATCATGCATTGCACCAGTCTATTTAGAATAAGATGAGATATCCTACTAGTTAATGGTTTTTATTGCTATTTCCAGATAATAAAGTGATCCAAGATAGAGATAGTGGAATAAATCAATAAAGGAAGAAGAAGACTGATCCAGATAAGAGGAGTGAGGAGGATAGCCTTATCCCTACCCTTAGAAACCCTAGGACAGCCTTCCCAAACCCAAAACAACCTCCATTGGGGCACCTTAGCCTCAAAACCCAAACATGGATAGCACTATCCATGTTCTTATCCACTTTATCCCTCTCCCAAACACTTAGGAACCAAAAGCAACCTTAGAAAACCTAAAACCCACTCTCCAGCACCTTTTAGGACATCCAGACATCTGGCTGGACGTCTGATTTTTGCAGAATAACAATCCAGGAAGCCAAAACTCATACTGACGCAGAATTGGACATCTAATTTAGTGTCTAGACATACAATTCTGTAGTATAAGACGTCTGACCACTATCCTGGACATCTGGTACTATTGTATGGTTCCTGATTTTGGTGTTGGAAGCCCTAGCTTGCCTATTTTGACCTAGGAACCCCACCGGACACCCTAGGAAACCTAAATAGAGACCTCCTAAGTCTAGTCCACTATCCATAGCCCTACTTGTCCTATCCCTAACCCAATTGAACTGTCCCATACCTAATTAGGTGCATCTACAGTTGATTGGGTGCACCCGAGCCCAATTAGATCCACCCAGGATCTAATTAATTCATACCTATTAGGGTTATCCTAGCCTAATCACATGCACACATCTAATTATACTTGACCTAGACCTAATTAGGTTCACTCCTACCCAATTAGACTTTCCTAAGCCTAATTAAGTCCACACCCACTTAATCTAGATTGACCCAACCTATTTAGCACCTAATCCTACCAAAACCCACAACCTAGCCCTACGAAAAACACACACCCACACACACACACACACCTTCCCATTTTACTCCCTCCAAACCCATGGACACTCTCTTGGAAACCCTAAAAACTTGTGTCAAACCTATATCCAAAAATTGTGGCATTGGCTATTTTTGGAGCCACAAAAAGTGGCAACCAAATGGAGCCTTCCATAAGGGCAAAGAGAGAGCTACGAAATTGGGCCATCTCTCCATACACTCTCACATCCATACTCTCCACTATAAACTTGCTTCCACCCACCAAAACCTTAAGGCCGTCCTCCTCATCCTCCTCCAAGGCTCCATGGACAGCTAGCTAGAGAAACTTCTCTCCAAAGCTTCAAGGACGGCCATTGGTAGAGAAAGGGAGCAACACCCTCCTCTCTCCACTTGGGTGCACTTGCCCCCATCTTCTTCTTCTTCTTGGACGGCCATGAAGGCTCACCCATAGCCTCTTATGGCCGGCCATCTCTTTTGGTAGGCGTGTAGACAGGTTTGCATACCTAAGGTCTGGCCTACACCCTCACACAAGGCCGATGGCCCTAGTGGCAACTTTCTGGCGTGAGGGATTTTCTTCTATTTATATGCTTTCTAGTGTAGATGATGTGTGATAATTTTTTATGCATAAATAATTTCATGATGTTTCTGTGATTGATTGTCCACATGTTTGCTTGCCTATATGAAACTTTGGTTTGTTCACACCATGCACGGCCACCATGGCCTTATTTAGATGCACATAGTCACTTAGGTTTTTAATAGTTTATCTAGATCTAGGTTTCAATTCGCTTTTTAAAATAAAAAATCAAAAACACTAAAAGACAAAAATAGTAGCTTAGGTTAGATTTAGGTTATAAAAGCCGATCCAAATCTCGATTCGTTTTCACGCCTCCCAGAGATGAACGACTGGGACTGAAGTTCTAAAAAGAATAAAGATTTATGCGAGTTTCGTTATCACAAATATCTTTAACGAGTGGTTTTTGTGACTATACTACGATTTGCAACGATTTCAAAATACGCGATTTCCACGCTCATCAAATGGTGCCGTTTCCAGGGAGGCAACGTGAGAGTTTAGATTTGGATTTGCTTAACTTCTATTTGTTTTGATTGTAGGGTGTCAAGGTGAGGATCCGTGCACACATCGACCCGTGGTGAAGATTGTAGTATTTTCTTCATCCTCTAGTTTGTTGCTTCCTTAGGTTAAAAAAATAATATATATATATATATTCAAATTCAAATTTTCGGATCTGAATTAAAAAAAAAAATTCTTTTTTTGGTGTGTGTTTTAACTTGGTAACTATTTAAACACACCAAAATCATATTTGGAAATTCGGCCAGCAAATATTGACGATTTTCAAAAATTTATTACTATGAAATTAGGAGTCCAAAAATCTTGGGATTTGGTCTGATATTAGGTTTTCAAACTATCTTTCCAGTGCCACCTTTTATTTGAAAAATTCTCACTGTACAAATTTTAAAAATTCACGTAGTGGAAGGGGGTCAGAACAGTCTGCACTCTGATTTTTTATAACTTTAAACGTTAATTCTGACCTCTACATAAGTCAGATCTCTTTGAAATTTGTGGGGTTGGAAAGCCACTGAAACCTAATGTTTTCTATGAATTTTCAAGAATTTTTGGATTTGTTTGATTCTGTTTCAAACTGCACTTGTCGCAAGGGGTCCATCTGGTCTGTTCGACCCCCTGGAACATAAAAATTTGTGAAAAATTGCACGAAATAGTAAAAATCTTAAAAAATATTCCCTGAAAAAATTATCAAAAAAGGAAGATCTCTACCAAATTTCATATTATTTTTCTTTAGTTATTGATTTAGGGAGTGATTTCAAGTCATACTAAGGTCTGACTGCAGATTTTAGAAGAAGCACAAACCCTAGGTAATTCACATTAGGGTTTAAATTTAGAGACTCAAAACAAACCTTTTTGAGACTGATTTGGGTGTGATTGCATGAGAAGGGATTTACTGTGATTGGTTGTCTTCCCCTCACCCACTTGAATTGAAATTGATCTACATTTCAACTTAGGCAACCAATTAAGTCTATTTCACTTAGTAGTGGTGCATTAGGACCATTGTTTTCCTTGATTGGGTTGCACCACTTCTACCTTATTGGACTTAAAAGCATCATATAGACCTATCTGATATTAGGGTTTCCGCACTAAGGTAGAGCACATTTGCATGCCATACTAAAAGGAAGTTCATATAACAATTGGGACTTGCAAAAACTGTTACGTGCTCCACCACAACCTTGTTTGAATTGACTTAAAGAAGGAAACCCTAAAAGAAAAAAATTAATAAAAGTACTTGAACCATAAAATCCACCACACCAACTACAGCTTGTATTGAAAATCCTTTGTCTGTTCACTTCACACTCTAAATCCAATTTTAAGGGCATCACCCCCAATCGCCCAATCACATGCCAAGAGCACTCTAAGCCCTAGCCTAAAACTAAGTAGACGTGCCCTAGGTAGGACTAAATTACTTGGTAACTAAAATTTAATTGGGTAAAAATCAAGGCCTTATCTATTTGGGCCAACTGGTGACAAGAAAGGTCGATGCGGTAACCGCGTTAACCTTTAGTGGTGTCCTGCCATGCGGGGTGTCCTAGGGGGTCCCACCAATCTGGCCAGCCAAGTAATTCAAGGGTTGGTTTAACCCAGTTCCATCTCAGGATACCAGGTTTAGATCCAACTAGGGTATACAATTTAAGGCTCATCTTTGGGGCTCTCTCATCTTTCTTCTTAGGCCTTTGCCTTAATTCCACTAGCCCCTTGTAGCTGGTTGTGCCTTCCTAAGGAAGACTATCTCTTATCTCTATTCGCATCTTCTCTCAAATATCCATGAACCCATATCATTCTTTTGACCCTCGGGGTCCTCCATCTCCCAACCCAACCATGATTTCGACTCCTCCTGGTTGGGAGACTCATCTTAACCAGCTGAGATATGATTATCCTTATCCCCCAGCTTATTTAGAACCTAAATCTCATGGATTTAACCCTTATCTAGATCAGAACCAATTGAAAGCCATAGTTGCTGAATTCCAAGAATATAACAGGAACTATACAGATCAATGTGCCAAGCTTTTGGAGCAAATCAGACGATCTCAGGCACAATCTCAATCTTATCACTCCACCCAGGAACAAGAGACTTGGAACAACCAGCCTAGTGGGTCTAGTGACCCATATTTTGGATCCACTAGCTATTCTACTGATTCTTGCTACCATGGGGAGGCATCCTGGACTCAACCAACCTAAAAGGCACCTTTGGACCTAATCTGTGATTTGGGTAGATCAATTGAGGAATGCACTATTTCTGATACACCTGTACTTGATGAGATATCTCTAAGGAATTGGAATAATGGATCACAAGTACAGGACCACATAACAGGTTCTCAATCAACTACCTCTATAGTCAACCCCACTTAGGGCGATACACCTATTGACTCATATCCAAATTCGTATAACCCTGAGTGGAGAAACAATCCTGATCTTTCATGGCCACCACAGAGACTGACTCAGACTGAACATCAATCTAGGCCAGCCCAATACTCCACTCAATCCACTTTAGGGCAACCATCTAGTCAAGCCCAACCCGCAACCACCCTTGAAGATATCATGAACATTTTGTTGGACTTTGACAAGAAAAATGAAGTAAGGTTGACTAAGTTGGAAAATCAAGTGAAATCTCAAGGGGATCAAATCAAGAGACTTTAAGAATCACTTTATCCCTGGATTCAAATGCCTTTTCACTCCTATTCTCCACCTATTCTTCCGACCCCTCCTCCAATCTATCATACATGCCCTTGTGCAGCAGTCAAATCTGTGGCCTCTAAAAGGAAGAGAAGAGCTAAGAGCCTACCCAAATGACCTGATTTGGGCTCAACCAAAAATCATAAGACCAAACCCACATCCAGCTTTGACTCAGACTCAAGGGACAAAAAGAAGAAAAAGGCTTCTGAAGTTGATTTGACCTATTTACCCTTTCCTGAGGCCTTAAAGAAAGAGTCACAAAAGAAAAAAATGACTTGCACACCTAAAGAGGTGGTTTTATCAGCTAACATAAGTGCATTTGTTTCTGGAACTCTACCACCCAAAATGAATGACCCTGGAAAACCCTTCATATCTTGTGCCATAAAGGATTCACCTTCAACAAAGCCCTTGTGGATCTAGGGTCTTCCATTAGCTTGATTTCTATTGCCCTTTTTGACCGCACCAGACTTGGAGATCTGCACCACACACCTGTCACCATTAGAATGGCAGATGGCTCCATCAAACTACCTAAGGGGGTAGTTCAGGATGTGATTATTAAAGTGCAATGTCTTAGCTTTCCGGTCGATTTTATTGTTTTGGACATGGATATACCGGAAAAGCTAAGTAATTCACCCATCATTCTGGGTCAACCTTTCTTTGCTATGGCCAATGCACGGATTGACTGTTACTTAGGATGTATGGAGATGAGTAGTGGCAATGAGAAGATTCACTTTGATATTTATGCAACTGCTAAGAAAACAAAGTCAGGGTATTTTTTGGATGACACGAAAAGTGATGCGGAGGGTAATTCGGAAGAAACTATGGCAATTGACACCTGGGTAGAACCACTTGACCCGAATCGACAATCCACTAGATCACATAAGTCACCCACAATACCAGATCAAATCATTGATAGTATGGTTGACTATCTTGATCGACCTAGCCCAATTCAAACCCCTGCCCCTTGCAATGAATCCTGGATTACTCAATTGATCAAAATGATTCATGAAATAAAAGAAGCTAGTGCAAGAGAATATGATGATATAAAGAAAGAGCTTCATAAAATCCAGGACGAGCAACAAAAATAAAAAATGTTTGAATTTATGTCAGGTGTGTCACAACCGATTTGTGATTCGGTGGTGGTCATGCAGGATTCTGTTGATCAAACACCCAAGGTGGATGATATTGATAGTCTTATTAAAGTCAAGAATGGAGATCTATTTGAGAATCTTGATCTTGATTTAGGCCCTAAGTACTAATCATTTCATTTTGAGGAACCAAGTATTAAGGGACCTGAATATGATTTTGTTGTATTTGAGAATACCCATGGAGACATTGATGAATTAATTCAGATGATCTCATACATGGAGCAACAAAATCAAAAAGACTGTAACAACTCAATCAATGATTCAGCCCATTCCACTTTCATGGAGGGATTCACTACTAAATCTAATGCCCAACTTCACCTAAGTGAGGAGGAAATATCCCCTTATGAAATAGATATTCAAGAAATTGAAAGATTATTGGGGATAACATATGATGAGTTATCAGAGGAAGCTAAGAATTTTGGGGAATCATGTGATAATTGGGAATTGGCATTGGAAATTTTGGACGAGATAAAAGAAGAAGATGAGACCCAAACATCTTTGGTAGAGACAGAGACTGATCACTGGACCTTGATTTCCAGATCTGACCACACTACTTGGGTCATGCCTTCCATTCATCACCATTATCAGGACCCATATGATTTCACCCCACACGACTCCACCCATACCCCTACCACCCACATTCTCCATCACCTCTTCGGGATGTCTTCACCTTCATTCCTTCCAGGCACCCGTATTTATCTGTCTTTCTTCTGTAGCATCTGGCTACAAATAATCCCAAGCCCCATCTACATATTTTCCCGATTATTTGGACTTGGAATTCATGGATGACTAGTTTGCATTGGCGGTCTGCTGTTGGCGAATGAGACTAAAATTCTTATCATTTTACTCGCCATTCTCAATACTGTATTAGTATATCCTTTTTGAGTGTACGCCCAGCTGAAGGCATTAATCTCAGCACTTATATATAGCATATTTTATTTGGAATATTTTCCTACATATTCAATTTCAGGTGTTGGAATAAGTGGAACGTCAAAATTCAAAGCCATTCTAGGTGAATTCTACCCATTTACTCCCTATCTTAATTTATTTTTCTTTATGTTCATGCATGAGGACATGCAAGAAAGTAGGCATGGGGGGGTAGTAATTGTAAACTGAAAATTTTTCTGCCAACACCTAGGAAAAACATTTTGTACATCATGCTAATTGCACTTTAGGGTCCTTAAATTAAGAACAACCGACTCCACCTCTAATGCTCGCATTGGAGCTAAAAATCGTCTACAACAGCCACTTTCGACTCATCCACTCACCTTTTCGTTCTAAATTTAGAGCCAAGCTGAATGTAACCTGAATTAGGGAAATCTTTGAAGAGCAACTTTTGAAAGGTTATACATAGCATATATACATATTGCATTCATGAATAAGATTATTTCATTAAGAGAATGCATTAGGGATTTTATCCTCTAGCTGATTCCTGTAATCTGGAATCCAGTACAACTTTTCACACACACGTCGAATTTGAAATGGATTCACGGTGAAGGCTGATAAACGTCTTTAGTCTGTCGAGAAGAAGCAATGCTTCTCCTGAACCCCTAGACAGTGTTTTCGGAGTCAGGTAGATTTTCTTCCAAAAATGCACCAAATAGTGTGAGATGAGAGTATAGTATACTGGTGCTCTAAGATTAGTGCAAGGAATCTGGAATCCTAGATAATTAGGTGATGATACTTAGAGATTAGGCATAGTTTTCGCTCTTGGTTCCTACGTATACATTTTTGTGTGAAATATTGAGAGCCACCAAATAAGGCAAATACGTGGAGAGCGAGTTTTCATAAAACTAGGGCTAAGGTGGATGGTTACGACCATTCTTTACGGAATCCTCGGCTGAAGGAGTGTATTGATGTCAAGGTTAGAAATACATTGTCCTATCTGTCTCTCCCGGTACCATGAGTAGGCACTTCCACCAAATAAGCCACCTAATGTCTCTTGAGTACCACCAATCCCTAATAATGCCTCCTCAATAAAGTTCATGAATGTATGCTAGCTTGTGTTGTGTTGAAAAAAATAAAAAAAATAAATAATAAATAAATAAATTAAAAAGAGAGAGAGAGAAGAGAGAAAAAAAGAAGAAAGACAGAGAAAAAGAAGAAAAAAATTTGGAAGAAGAAGAAAAAGAGTTTGTGAATATTTAGCATTTATTTCATTTACATTGAGGCAATACCACCAAACAAATTTGAGACCCATCAAATAAGGCCTTAACCTATTTTTCTATGTTTCTGACTGCCCGAATATAGGCTGAGGAATTCCGACTTAGTGTTAGGGTTATGAAAACTCAATTAAAGTGTTAATGCCAAGTGAGACCACCAAATATGGATCATATGTGTGAATCTGGTGAGATTGTGAGCTCTAAGAAAAATAAAGAAAAGAAGAGAAAAGAAAAAGAAAAAGAGAGAATGCATACAAAGGAACCAAAAGAGAGCATAGTTTTTCTCGTCTTGCTTTCAGTGGAGTTACTTAATAATTTGGGAATCTAGATTCTATGGTACTAATCTCTATGTAGCACCAGTCGAGAGTGAGCCACCAAATATATAATCTTTTCACTTTAAGATCCTCTACCTAAGCTTAAAGCCGGGTGGAATTCATAGAATATCTTGAATACCCTGAGGGAAGAAGTTTGCCTATCTCGCTAGAATTTTTACTAGGGGTCAAAGTATAGGATTTAGAGGTGAATCAGGTCTTTCACTCGAATCCGTTGCAAAAGCTACGTAGCTACCTTTCACATTTGTCAGGATTTCTAGAACATAGGATGAAAACAAAAAGGATAAAAATCTCTAAGCATACACTTGATAAAATAATCAATCCCTTAGGTACCCTTATGTGAATAATTTAGTCTTGCATTTGCTAGGGACTAGCAAAGTTTAGGCATGGGGGTATGATTGCACAGCAATCATGGGTCCTAATCAACATAAATAATGTCTGAACCAAGCTTAAATTGTGGACATTGCACTCATATCTTGCATATCATGCATTGCATCAGTCTATTTCGAATAAGATGAGATATCCTGCTAGTTAATGATTTTTATTGCTATTTGCAGATAATAAAGTGATCCAGGATAGAGATAGTGAAATAAAGCAATAAAGGAAGAAGAAGACTGATCCAGATAAGAGGAGTGAGGAGGATAGCCTTATCCCTACCCTTAGAACCCTAGGACAGCCTTCCCAAACCCAAAACAACCTCCATTAGGCCACCTTTGCCTCAAAACCCAAACATGGATAGCACTATCCATGTTCTTATCCACCTTATCCCTCTTCCAAACACTTAGGAACCAAAACCAACCTTAGAAAACCTGAAACCCACTCTCCAGCACCTTTTAGGATGTCTGATTTCTGCAGAATAACAATCCAGGAAGCCAAAACTCATACTGACACAGAATTGGACATCTAACTTAGTGTCCAGATGTCCAATTTTTTAGTATAAGACGTCTGGCCACTATCCGGTACTGACTGGTTCCTGATTTTGGTGTTGGAAGCCCTAACTTGCCTATTTTTACCTAGGAACCCCACCGGACACCCTAGGAAACCTAAGTAGTGACCTCCTAAACCTAGTCCACTATCCATAGCCCTACTTGTCCTATCCCTAACCCAATTGAACCATCCCATACCTAATTAGGTGCATCTACAGTTGATTGGGTGCACCCGAGCCCAATTAGATCCACCCAGGATCTAATAAACTCATACCTATTAGGGTTACCCTAGCTTAATCACATGCACACATCTAATTAGACTTGAGCTAGACCTAATTAGGTTCACTCCTACCCAATTAGACTTTCCTAAGCCTAATTAGGTCCACACCCACTTAATCTAGATTGACCCAACCTATTTAGGACCTAATCCTACCAAAACCCACACCCTAGCCCTACGAAAAACACACACCCACACACACACGCACACCTTCCCATTTTACTCCCGCCAAACCCATGGACACTCTCTTGGAAACCCTAAATACTTGTGTCAAACCTAGATCCGAAAATTGTGGCATTGGCTATTTTTGGAGCCATTAAAAGTGGCAACCAAATGGAGCCTTCCATAAGGGCAAAGAGAGAGCTACGGAATTGAACCATCTCTCCATACACTCTCCCATCCATACTCTCCACTCTAAACTTGTTTCCACCCTCCAAAACCTTAAGGCCATACTCCTCATCCTCCTCCAAGGCTCCATGGATGGCTAGCTAGAGAAGCTTCTCTCCAAAGCTTCAAGGAAGGCCATTGGTAGAGAAAGGGAGCAACACCCTCCTCTCCCCACTTGGGTGCACTCGCCCCCATCTTCTTCTTCTTCCTCTTGGACAGCCATGAAGGCTCACCCATAGCCTCTTGTGGCCAGTCATCTCTTTCGGTAGGCGTGTAGACGTGTTTGCATACCCAAGGTCTGGCCTACACCCTCACACAAGGCCGATGGCCCTAGTGGCAACTTTCCAGCATAAGTGATTTTCTTTTTCAATTCACTTTTCAAAATAAAAAATCAAAAACACAAAAAGACAAAAATAGTAGCATA
The DNA here is from genome assembly GCA_037157565.1 of Thalassia testudinum. Lineage (NCBI taxonomy): Eukaryota > Viridiplantae > Streptophyta > Magnoliopsida > Alismatales > Hydrocharitaceae > Thalassia > Thalassia testudinum. Next base: position 64,051,217 of record JAZHRO010000036.1, read on the forward strand.
GTTTAGATTTAGGTTATAAAAGCTGATCCAAATCTCGATTCATTTTCATGCCTCCCAGGGACGAATGACCGGGACTCAAGTTCTAAAAAGAATAAAGATCTATGCGAGTTTCGTTATCACAAATATCTTTGACAAGTGGTTTTTCCGACTATACTACAATTTCCAACGATTTCAAAATACGTGATTTCCACGCTCGTCAGCAACCACCATACAATGTCCGCAATGACTCACTAATCATATCCCCCTACTCCATTCACTCTGTTGACTGCCCAAACATCCCACCAAACACAGCCACTTACACAGCCACAAAGAACCCTAGACACGCCACTACAGCCATCCCTACAACACGTCGACCACCGTTGCACACTCATCGTGCCTCGGTGAAGCTCTCTGGATGATTTGACATGGCCGTAAGGCCGTTCTCATGTTTACAAGTACTCGACCACCAGCCGCCATGGGCGAAGAACTTGAAGCTTGCATGCTGTGCTCCAGTTGCTACTGCTCCAGGAAAAAGGCCCAGGTGACGTGGACTTGAGGCACGAATGCACTCAGGTTCCAAATTGGAGTAGAGAGCAGCTGCAGCCTCACGAATTGAAGAGGACATTTGTTGTTGCGGTGCGCATAAGGGAGGTGGGACATTTAGTCCCACCTCGGAATTGGATAAGCAGGCATGTGCGCATAAAAGGAATTTCTGCCATAGCTTTGTCACCTCCAAGTCACGAGGTGAGGTCCCTCTCTCCCCCTCTCACAACCTCATCCGCAGCACTGCCCACGTGAACCTGGCCACGACCCGTTTACCCGACCGACTCACTTCTCGCTCACCACCCACGTCGTTGAGCTTGGACTCGGGTCTCCGTTTGGTTTGGTTACCCAACCCGGTTGTGGCTCTGGGAGAGTGAACCTAAAATAGAGAAGAGAGAAAAGAAAGGAACGCTACGTAGGGGAAGGGGGGTTTTGCCTTGGAAAACTTAAGCTTGACACTTAGCCAAATCAGAGAGGAAGAAGAGGAGGTCAAGCACAGAAGGAAGGAGAAGGGCTAGGAAAGAAGGAAGAAGTTAAAGAAGAAGCAGAAGGTAGACAAAGAAAAGAAAGAAGAAAGTCAGAGAAAAATCAAAGGAATCAAAGCCAGGGAAGAAGGAGCCAACAATAGAGAAGCCAAAAGAGAAAGAAGGAAGGAGAAAAAAGCTCACAAGAGAAATCAGAGAAAGAAATCTAAGGAAAAGAAAACACTGTAGCACATAACCTTTAAGACGTCTGATTTTGTAATCAGATGTCCAATTTTTCATAAGCTCTCCATTATTTTTAGCTACAATTCTTTTTATTCTTCATATACTCTTGCTTTACATTCCTAATTATATTTTGAGTAGTATTATGTTTCAATTTGCATTTATTATTGAGATTAGTGCATGAATTCCATTTGCTCCTTGTGTTCGACCTCAGACATCAAATTAGAGTAATAAAATTGTATTTGTTTTGAATGCTCTTTAGGCTATATTACAATGTGATACTCTTAATATTGATTCAGCAATCTCTAAATAGTAGGTCTTTAGGCTAACCCACTAAGGACACGATTGATTGCTTGTATTGTAGGGCTCCTTTCACTCTTATGATTTCCCACCTATTCTACCATGTATCCTTCCACATCTTACAAGCATTTCCCATCTTACCCTCCTACCAACACTTATCCCTAAGATGATTACTCTCCTGACCTAACTTATGACTACCCATCTCCTAGTTGGGACAACTTTGATTGGGGATATGAATCTAGACCTCAGTGTCCAGAATCTAACCCTGGACAACAAAACTATGATTACAATCCTTCCCAGAGCTACAGAGATTATAGATCTCCACCATTTGATGATCAACTTAATTAGATCTACAACCATGAAGGATATGCTGATTATAATACTTACCCTCCCCAGTATTCCACTAAATATAGGTCGCCACCATTCTTTGAACAACCTGAAACGACCTACTATCAAGGAGGGACCCGAGAACCTCAATATCTTGACTCCCATAGATTTAACCCAAACTCACCCAAACCTAAACCGAACCATTCAGTTCAAGTGAACCAGATCCAAGACAAGGTGTTGGCTAAGTTGAGGAACACCATACAATCTTTAGAAGCCTCGCCAACACCATGCACTGAAGCATTGGAGCCTATGATAAAAATGATTGATGAGCTAAATAGCTCTTTATTGGATTTGGTCCATAATGTTAGGGATAGGGTCCTCGGTGAGTTTCTACTTGGGAAATTGTCGAGGTTGAGGATAAAATTTGTGGTTTCCCTAGTCCAATCTTGGGATGATTCTCAAGATGAACCCCCTTCAAGAGAGCCAATGTTTGAACCTACTTAGGTGCCTGTCAGGGGGAATACATGTTCAAAGATTGGGGATGACCAGGTTAGTCTAGAGAAACCCATTGAGGATGAACCGATTGCTTCACCTGAGATCCCCCAGCCAGGGAACGACGAAAAATATGTCTCCATGGACCATGAAATGGCATATGATTTTGAGGCATATATAAATGACGATCAAGAATTCGTTGACTTTGAGGGTGAAGAATCTTTAGGTGAAGTCTCACTTGAGCTTAAAGAGGAGGATTTTAGTGAGAAGAACGGGCTTGAGGACCATGACGAACCTTTTGATAGCCCGATTATTGAATATTATGATCATGTTGGGGCTAACTTGGGCGATCTGAATCCTGATGATTCAATTAATAGCCCCACTACTCAACCACACCCTAAAGAGCTGAATTATGATATTTTTGATATCACCAGACCCAAGTCAATCCCGATTCAGCCATAATTGTTGGACTTGGGTATTTTGGATGGGGTGTACAATGATCTAGAGGTCCAAGAGACCTTGATCTTGGAGGATAGGAAGTTGGAAATAAAAATCTGGGAAGCTACTTCTGAGGGAACTACGATTTCGGATCTAAGGGTACCTATTGACCTGAAACCACGTACTTTTTACGATACCTTTGATGTGCGACCCAAGCTTGGAATAACTGATTATTTTTCTAAGATGAACATTAAGTGGACATCTGAACCTAGTGAACCAAATCTACCTTTTGTCCGACACTTTAGTCTTGGGTTACACACCACCAAATCACAGACTCGACCCAATAAGCACAATAATCTTCGGTTCTAGGTGATTTTCATCCAGAACCTTAGAACCACTCAACCTTGGGGCATGGGTCTACACCACAACTTGGTCCACATTTATGGACATCTTCTGTTGGTGGTTCTGAGGATTAATCTTTTTATTTTGATTCTGACCCGTACTTGTGAATTCTGAAATTCTTCTTTGTATGTATATTATGCCTAGCTGAAGGCATTAAAATTTAGCACGTGTGTATATTCCACGTTCTCTGCGGAGCTGACTAGATTGTCATGAAATTCAGGTGATATTCTATTATTCCACCCTTTTCATGCCTTTGCTTTTACAATAAGGACATTGCATCATTTAGGCATGGGGGGGTGGATACTTAATCTAGAAATTATTTCGTTAGCTCTGTAGAATTTCTTTTATTTTATTTAAGAAAAATTGAAAATTAAAAAGACAAAAAAAAAGAATAAAATAGAATTAGGAGAAGATAATTTAGACTTTTAGAAGTTATTAACTTTAGGAAATGATATGATAGAACTTGAAGTCTTAGACTCTTCAGGTCTTTGGGCTTCATTAGCTCGGGTGTCCACTCGAATGTGGACTTAGTCTCAAGTCCTCGTCAAGTAATTTTACTTTAATTTGGTGAATAAATTGGGATGATAAGTACACGATTTATCAGCTTGCCCTTTGATTTGAGGGGATTTTAAGTCTAAGCATCTACCACTATTTGCACTGACTCACTTTTCGACAGTTTCTTCGAAAATTGGGTAGCTAATGAACTATCTAGGGTGGTATGGCTGGCAAGTTGTCTTAGGTAACAGCCCATTGGCCTGTTGTCTACAACCCAGCTACTTGACCATACTTATTCTGCTGCTTTTAGGTAAATCTTAGATCAGAGAAGCCACCTACTTAGAAAAAGAAAAAAATGGTACCAAAAAAAAGAAAAGAAAAGAAAAGAAAAAGGAGAAAAAATAGGAAAACAAACCACACTTCACCGCACCAGTATGGCTGGTAAATTACCACGGGAAATAGCCATTGGTCAGTTATCCAAAGCCTAGCTCACAAAAATGTACAAATAATTCCCAAAACACTTAGGGAAGAAGTAGGAAAGTAGAATAAACTGGGGAGATATACACTGGGTTTGCCCTTGTGTTGACCCCATAAAAAATTTAAAAGTAGGGAGAAAGCTACCATTCACCCTTTCACAAGATGCTTAGCACTTAGAGTCCTCGAGTCTTGGGCGGGTTCGGTAGCTCTAAAATGTTATCCCGAAACTCTCAAACTCCAAAAGTCCAAAAAAATTAGAAAAGAAGAAAAACAAAATAATGTATCTTCCCTTTTCAAATAAGGCGAGGACTTAGGTGATTTGCATTCTGGCAGACACCAGGTACTATTGAGTTTTTGCAGTTTCGGACCTTAGTTGTAATTTTCTATTATTAATAAATGACTTAGGCCTAAGCAATCGAGTCCTAATTCTACTTTTGTACATAGCATGTACTTTAATTTTGCTAGGGACTAGCAAAAGATAGGCATGGGGCTATGATGTAGACACATCCATTTAGGTTAAAATGCCTATTTATGCATGTTCCTAGGCTTAGATTTGCATTCCATATTATAAATATTGCATAGCATGCTTCATTCTGCATTTAGAGTAGTTGTGCATATTTTAGGTTAATTGCATCCTTTTTGGGGTTAGGAGAGGAGATTTATTTTGGAGCCTTAGATTGAAGATCCTACCGTATGGATCTGATCAGGACGACGATTGGAGTCCAATGCCTCCAAAATCACCTTAATCGGAGTCCCGAGCACCATATGCAGTTTGAGGAAGATCAACGGCCAAGGGACTAGGTGACGTAATTCTGAGCTTCAAATGACAAATCCGACCATGCAGATGGATTCAGGTGGACAATCGCAGCCCAACGACGTGAAAATAGACTCAATTCGATCTCTGTAGCAGCCCCTACAACGAAAAGAAGATGGACAGCCCAGATCACATCACGTGGCGCAACCCAAGCTGCCCATTCACATGCATGTGCCACCGCACGCGCACTGCAGCATGGATTTTCAAAACCAAACATCCGCCGCCCCTTGTTCGACTCGGGACTCACTTTTCGAGTTTTCGCTATAAATTTTATCTGATCAATGGATTTTCTCGCAAATCAAACTATGACGATGTGTTTTCCAAATCTGAATCCCATCTACGTGAGAATTTGCCGCCATCAGGTACCTCGCAAAATCACAAACAAAGCAAATAGGGAAGGTAGTGCTCAGATAAAAATCAAGAAAGATAAGACTAATGGTGAATTGTGCGTTGCTCCCCGACAAAAATGCCAAAATGTTGAGTAGACGAGATAGGATATTTAAAGATGCATTTGTTGTATTACACTCCTAAATTTCACAACAAGACATTTAAATTTATAAACTCAGAATCTAAAAGAAGTCCGAGGTCATTCGTAGGGAGAAAATATGGAACTCACAGATTAATATTAATTTAAAATAGATGAGCATAATCAATTGATCACAATAACAGACATTCAATAAATAAAACTGATTAAATTGATATTCAATGTAATATAATATCTCAAGAGATCATGGAATCTGTTGTAGTGGAAAACGTACGCAAACGGAGTTGAGTTTTGAAAACTCATCGATGTAGTATGATTTGCGAAGAAATCCGTCAATAGACAAATTTATCAAAACTCGAAAAGAATTCCAGGTCGAACATAGGGAGACGACATCAATTTGAAATCCTTGGTTAAATATTTTTTTTGTTGTTTTTGTTTAGAAAGGAGGATAATTATAAGGAACTCGATATAAATACTAAGAGAGAGAGAGAGAGAACAATCACTTTAATAAGCTTGGAAAATGTCTTTACAACTGAAAGTGGGAAAATATTACAGCTAGAAAGTGGGAGAATCTATTCTAGAAAGCGATAAAAAGAAGGTGGAGAGAAGTTATCCTCCTCGACGGCTGCTTGGAGGACGAGTCGGACGGGGCAACGCTTGGAAGATGGAAGAAGAACAGAGTGAGAAGAATCGGGGGCAAGGCAGGGCATCGTCATTGTCACAGGATCCACTTCCAAAACGGGGGTGAGAAAACTTTGATTTTGACTCTAGAGGAGCATCCCGAGTTTTGGACAAGCTTCTTTAGAGCTTTGGAGAGGGAGAAAAGTGAAATAAGGGATGAAGAAGTGGAGGGTGTAGGTCCTTTTATAGATGAGGTTTAAGGGGGCAAATGGGTCATTTTAACATCAGAACATTAATGTCAGGTCTTTAGTGACAGATAAAACCGTCACGAAAGACCAAATCATGGGTGACATGCGTGCATGCGCCATGCACCTCTTCTCCCCACGTGCAATGCATGCCCACATTCTTTTCATCTTTGTCATTCAATCGTAAGATCGGACAACTTAAACGCGCCATGCCCGCACTTCGTCGTGCACCTATGCATGCGATGACACGTGCAGAAGCACGTCATCGTGCACGTGCACGCTGCTCGCCCATCCATCACACCACGTCACCCGCATTTACGCTACTCGCGCTTCATCCAACGGTGGATAGCACCACTCCCGCGCCTGCGCCTTGATTTGAGGCATGCAAGGGCTCGACCTCAGCTCTGCGGAAGTGCCTTTGCCCAACGTGCTGTGTTCGCGATTGAGGCGTGTGGATGGTTTTATGCTCAGCTAATCTGGGCCATTGGATCTTCATCCAACGACTGAGATCTCTCATCACAAGAGCCTTTAGGAGTCGAGTGGAGGGGTGCGGCCAGGTGCAGATGGTTTGGATGTGCCACATTGCACCATCCTGACTGTCCATCTTCTTTGTGTTGTAGATGGTGCCATAGATGTCGGATTGGATCAATTTTCATGTCGTTAGGCTACGATCGTCGATCCGAACCTATCCGTGTGGTCGGATTTGTCATATGAAGTGTGGATTGACACCATCTTGTTCCTTGATCTTTGATTTTCCTTAGGTTATATTGGATGCTACGGTAGTCCGATCATGGCAATCTTGGAGTCTTTGAACTCTGATCGTCTCCTTGATCTGATCCGTACAGTTGGATAGTCAGTCCGAGGCCTCAATTAAAAGTCGCCCTGTCCCTATCCACCAAAAAGAAGAAATTACTATACAATTTGTACAATTTGACCTAAATGCATGATGATGCATGTCATGAAATATTTACAATGCATGATGCTAATATGATACTAAGAACATACATTAATAGACATTTTTGGCTATTTAGATGTATGCACATCACACTCCCGTGCCTATCTTTTGCTAGTGCCTAGCAAAAATTGTATGCTATTTATAAAAGAATTAGGTCGAATTTCTTAGGCAATATCTATTATTCAACACTAGGAGACTTTTACTAAGAACCTGAACTACAAAGACACAATAGTGCCCGGGTGTCTGCCAAAATGCCAACAGCCTCAAGCCCTCACCTTATTCAAAGAAGGATCTTTTTCTTCTTTTCTTCTTTTCTAATTTTTTTTTCGAGTTTAGGGTTTCAGAGCAGCTTTCTACGGCCATGCAACCCACCCAAGACTCAAAGAGAATCCTAAGTTCTAAGAATCTTTGTGTGAAATGTGATAGACTCACTGATAGGAGATTGGAACGGACTTCGAGTTTCTACACCCCTACGTGACCTTGAAAAGAAATTCTACCTAATGGTGTATTTATTTGACCAGTAGCTTTCTCTCTACTTTTATTTTTATGGGATTAACACAAGGGCGAACCCAGTGTATATCTCCCCAGCTTATTCTACTTCTCTACTTCTTCCTAAGTGTTTTGGAATTATACGTGCATTTCTTGAACTGGGTTCCAGACAACCCACCAATGGGTTGTTACCCACGATAACTTGCCAGTCATACTCATGCGGTGAAGTGTGGCTTATTTCTTTTATTTTCTTTTCTTTTCTTTTTTTTTCTTTTCTCTTTTCTTTCTTTAAGTAGGTGGCTTCTCTGATCTAAGATTTACCTAAAGGTAGTAGGAAAAGAATGGTTGTGCTACTGGACTCTAGACAACCTACCAATGGGCTATTACCCACAATAACTTTCTAGCCATATCACCCTAGAAGGTTCATTAGCTACCCAATTTTCATAAAAATCACCGAAAAACAAGTCAATGCAAATAATGTGTAGATGCTTAAAGTTAAAATCCCCTCAAATCAGAGGGTGGGTTGATAAGTCGTGTACTTATCACCCCAACTTATTTAACCAAATTGAAGTAAATTTAGAATGGCAAGGACTCGATAAACAAATCCCCATTTTAGTGGACACCCAGGCTGATTAAGCCCGAAGACCTGAAAGGTCTAAGTGTTCAACTCCTACTGTATTATTCCCTAAGGTTGAAAAATCCTTATGCCCAATTATTCTTTCTTAATTCAATTTTTTTTCATTTTTTTTAATAAAGAAAAAGAATAAGTAGAATTTACAAGAATTCCACAGAGCTAACAAAATTATTAAAAAATGAATCCACCCCCCCATGCCTAGCTGATGCAATGTCCTCATTTAAAATAAAATGCATGAGAAGTAGGGTAGAATGAAGAAGATATCACCTATATATGATGCTCAGGTTAGCTCTGAGTTAGACTGTACAAATGCTGAGTTTAATGACATCAGCTAGGTGAAGTCCAGCCAAAGAAATCACGATATGATTAGAGCAACTGTATCTGAGATGGGTTCTGGAATAATACGGTCAACAAAAGGCTTCAGATGTTGACCGTTGACTTTAAAAGAATTACCCGTCCTTGAGTCAGAGATCTAAATAGCTCCATTTGGAAATATTTGATCGACAATGGACAAGTTGTTCCATTTTGACCTAAGTTTGCTGGGAAAGAGCTTAAGTCGAGAATCAAAGAGCCAGACCTTTTGGTTTAGCTCAAAGCTCTTGTGGGATATCAATTGGTCATGAAGAGCTTTGGTCTGAGCCTTATAGATCTTGGAATTCTCATACGCGTCATTTCTAAGCTCCTCCAACTCAGATAGTTGGAGTTTCCAGGTGTTCCAGGTAAACTCAAATCCAAATTACACTGCTTGATTGCCCAGAATGCTCGATGTTCAATCTCTACGAGTAAATGGCATGCCTTTCCATACGCTAGACGAAATGGTGACATGTCGATAGGAGTTTTGTATGCCATACGGTAGGCCCAAAAAGCTTCTTTAAGCTTTTGAGTCTAATCTTTACGATCAGGTCTAACCATTTTCTATAGAATATTCTTGATCTCCCGATTGAAGATCTCAGCTTGTCCATTCGTTTGAGGGTGGTAAGGTGTGGAGATTCTGTGATTTACCTCTTATTTTTCCAGTAAACTACGAAACTATGCATTAGTGAAATGAGTACCACCATTGCAGATGATGGCCCTTGGAATCCCGAACCGACTAAAGATCTTCTTGAAAAAATCGATGACCACCTTGTGGTCATTGGTTTGGGTGGGAATAGCCTCAATCCACTTGGACAGGTAATTAACAGTGACGAGAATATATTGGTGTCCAAATGATGGGAGGAAGGATCCCATAAAATCGATGCCCCAAACATCGAAGATTTTGACGGGAAGAATCAGGTTTAGGGGCATCATATCTCTCTTAGTTATGCTCCTAAGTGCCTGGCATCAGGAACACGACCTCGAGAATTCCTAGGCATCCTTGAATAAAGATGGCCAGTAGAATCCAGATTGCAAAATTTTTGTAGCCATCTTTTACCAAGAGAAATGTCCACCACATGCAGATGCGTGGAAGAACTCAAGTATACTTTGGAATTCATTCTTCGAAACACATCGACGAATAATTTGATCAGAGCAGATGCGGTACAGTTCAGGGTCCTCCCAAAAGTAATATTTGGCCTCAGATTTGAGTCTATCTTATTGTTGCTTGGTCCAATTCTGAGGGATTTGACCAACAGCCAAATAGTTTACTAAGTCTACAAACCACGGAGTTTGGACACCTGATACTATAAGAATAGTTTCATTCGAAAAAGTATCAGCAATCAGGATATCCGAATGAGATGAATCACTTAGAAGTCTCGAAAGGTGATCTGCCACCACATTCTATGCCCCAGATTTATCTTTGATTTCAAGATCGAATTCTTGAAGCAGAAGAATCCATCGAATAAGCTGGGGTTTGGCATCCTTTTTGGCCAAGAGATGTCTCAAGGCCGAGTGGTCGGTGTAAATTATGATGTGAGACCCTAAGAGATAAGCTCTGAATTTCTCCAAAGCAAATACTATAGCTAGTAATTCCTTCTCAGTAATAGTGTAATTCCTTTAGTCCTCGTCTAGAGTTTTGCTAGCGTAGTAGATGACAGAGGGTTTTCTGTCAATCTTTTGACCCAAAATAGCCCTGACCACGTAATAAAAAGCATCGGTCATGATCTCAAATGGGGCTGTCCAGATCAGTGGTTGCAACACTGGAGCACAAGTGAGATCCATTTTAAGAAAATTGAATGCCTTATAGCATGATTCATTGAAATTAAACGATGTATCTTTGGCAAGAAGGTTGCTCAGAAGGCGAGCAACCTTAGAGAAGTCCTTGATGAACCTCCTATAGAATCCCACATGACCAAGAAATGATCGAATTTGTTTGACAGATGAGGGAGGAGGAAGTTTGGAGATAGCATCAACCTTAGCTTTGTCAACTTAAATTCCCCGTTCAGAGATTACATGACCCAAGATGATGCCTTCTTGTGTCATGAAATGACTCTTTTCCCAGCTAAGGACCAATCTTGTTTCGATGCATCTCTTAAGGATCATTTCAAGATTAGCCAGGCAAGAAGCAAACGATTCTCTGAAAGCAGAGAAATCGTCCATGAAGACTTCCATAAACTCTCCCACCATGTCAGAGATTATAGCTAACATACACCATTGAAAAGTCGTAGGTGCATTGCATAAGCCAAATGGCATTCTACAGAAAGTAAAGGTTCCATAGGGACAAGTGAAAGTCATTTTTTCCTGATCCTAAGCATGGATAGGGACTTGATTGTATCCTAAGTAACCATCTAGTAAATAGAAGTACTTTTGCCCAGCTAGTCTTTCAAGGATTTGATTGATGAAGGGCAAAGGAAAATGATCTTTTTTCGTGGCTATGTTCAACTTCCTGTAATCGATACAGACCATACAAGAGGAAGCTGAACGAGTTGTGATAGATTCTCCTTTCTCATTAGTCACAACGGTAATCCCAACTTTCTTGGGAATGATTTGCACAGGACTTACCCAAGGACTGTCTGAGATCGGATAAATGATTCTTGTGTCGAGCCACTTAATTATTTCCTTCTTGACCACTTCTCATATATTAGGGTTTAATCTCCTCTGCATCTGGCGAGAAGGGTAGGATCCATCTTTCATGAATATTCTGTGATTGCAGTAAGATGGCTCGATCCCCCAAAGGTCATGGATGGTCCAACCAATTGCCTCCTTGTGTTCATTTAGAACCTTGATCAATTTAATTTCCTGCTCCTTAGTTAATCTAGCACTGATAATCACAGGGAGCATCTTTTGAGGTCCCAAAAATTGATATTTCAAACTCTCAGGCAATGGTTTCAGTTCGAGCTGGGTGGGTTTAGGATGGAAGGTATGGATGATGCTGATGAAGATTCATCAAGAGGAAGAGATTGAAAGTGAACAAAATCAATAACCTCTTCAAAATGTTGTGGGTTTGTCAAAGAGGGTTGCGGGTCAAATTCATCAAGACAAGAGGAACTCTCAATTGCAGAAACAACCATACATGTCTCAATATTCACGTTATCTTCCTCAAGTTCCTCTATAAATCCACAATCCTCAAATTTGTTAATCACCTTAAAAATATCCAATTTCAAATTTTGATCCCCAAAGGCGATTTCCATGCTACCACTCTCACAATTGATGTTGGCCTTAGTGGTAGCTAGGAACAGACTCCCCAGAATGATGGGCATGTTCCTTAAATTCTCAGGAAAATCCATGTCAAGGATAATGAAATCTACAGGAAAATAGAAGTCCTTAACCTTGACAATACATCTTCAATAACACCTTTCGGATTTATGACCGAACGATCCGCTAACTGCAGCGTTACTGAGGTCGGCCGAAGTTCACCTAATTCGAACATCTCGTAAAGAGAAGTCGGAATTAGGTTAATGGATGCACCTAGATCCAGAAGTGTCCTATCAAAGGTGTAATCTCCGATGACACATGAAATCAAAGGGGCACCTGGATCTCTCTTTTTTGGAGGAAGGTGATGCAGGATAATAGACTAGACAGCTCAGAGAGTACCACCTTCCTCAGAATAGATTCTCTTGACTTACGCTTCTGTGTGCATAAATCCTTTAAAAATTAGCGTATGCCATTATGTGTTTGATAGCGTCGAGGAGTGGGATATTGATTTTGACATTCTTGAATATATTCAAGAGCTCCTCATTATTATCAACCAGTTTCTTCTTCCTAGGTTTAATCAAGGCCTCAAGAAATGGAACTTGAGTTAGATCTTTGGAATTAGGTTTCTAAGCCTTGATTTCTTCTTCAGAGTTCTCCTTTCTCTCCTCAGGATCTCCAGGATTTGGTAGATCAGAAAAAGACAGTTGTGGGTCCTGGGTTTGCCTTCCACTCCTCAAGATAGCAGAGTTAGCAGATGCATACGGGTTTGGGTCTTGGGGAGGATTAGGAAAGATTGGAGGGGCTTCATTAGCCAGAAACCTCAGATTTGATGAAGAAGCAGAAGGGGAAGGACCCTGCTCAACCACCTGAGCATGTGCGTGTGGGTCCCTCTGATTCCCATACCCTTGGGCTTGATTTCCTAGATTCTGTGTATTACACAGGTTGGGTATGGGTTGAGATGGCAGAGATCCGAGTTGATGGGAATTAGCAATGAACCTGGTTTACAAGTTGTCCAGCTGGGTTTTCATTTGCTGCATGAGCTAGATCCTTGCATCTCTACCATCTGACAGATCAAATCATCCTACCCTACAAGTTGACGGGCATTCAAAGTTGGCTAATTAACCTGATTTGGGGGCAACTGAGTATAAACATGACCCTGACCCATTGGTCTTTGCGGAACATAGTTGCTGGGTGAGAATTGGGTCTGCTACCCTAGGTTTTTCCATGAGAAGTTAGGGTGGTTCCTCCAACCAGGATTATAAGCATTGCAATAAGGGTTGGACCTAATGTTCTCCTGTACATCATAGACATCCTCATAGGGCGAGGATGGAGAGAAAGAAAAGGAGGGATGAGAGAAACTGGGATCAAAGGCCCCAGTTTGGGACCCATGGGGTTCTGAAAAATGCTAGCTCATAGGTTGAGCCACATCCAGTTGATTCACGAACTCCCATCCAGAAGGAGGTCGTAGAGAATGGAATCCTGAATTTTGGGATTGAGTGGATTGAGAATTATTTGCAAAGTTTTTTGCCATCCACTCCTCCATCCTTTTGTTAACTAGGTCCACCTTATCCAGTTTATTACAAATAAGCTCCATATCAAATGAATGAGAGTCGTGAACCTCATTAACATTCGATCTGGGTTGTTGGGACCAGTTAAAAGTATCCATGGAGGCATGATTGATTGAATTTTTACTCATTTCCTCAAACAAATCATGCGCACTATCTATGTCTTTGTTAAGGAAATTGCCTCTGCAAGAAGCGTCCATGTGATTTCTGAGTTGCTCAGTCAACCCATGGTAAAAGATTTGCATGAGTTGCTATTTTGGCACCTCATGGTGTGGACACTTTCGCAATAAGTCCTGGAATCTCTCCCAAGCAGCATGAAACTGCTCCCCTGGCCACTGGGTGAAAGTAGTAATCGCTTGCCTCAGTGCATTGGCACGCCCGACAGGGAAAAATTTCTTTAGGAAAGCCGATTTCAAATCATTCCATGTTGCTATGGGCCTTCCTATAGTTCTATACCAATGTGCGACCTTATCCCTGAGAGTAGGGAAAGAGCCTCATGATCATCTACTCTTCATTCACGTTTCACGCTTTGGTGGTCTGGACCAAAGTAGTCAAGTCGTCCAAATGCTAAAACGGGTCTTTAGAGCCAAGCCCATGGAAATATTTGATCAGGAACACCTGGGGCTTGATTTCAATGTCTCCGGCTGGAATCTGGATGCCGGGTCGTTCCCCGTAATTTGAAGGATCATAAAAATCCTTCAAGGGCTGAGCGCCTTGAATTCTCTGCATTTGTTCTAGCTGCCTTTGAAACATCTCTTGTTGATTCTGAGGCAGAGGAGGTTGTTGATCGGCCATGGGATCAATTTGGCCAAAATTCAATCTATGCCTCCTAGAATGATCTAATGGTCGTTCCAATCAAGGATTCAATGACCTCCTTCCAAGCATAAACTAGGAAGAGGTCGGAAGGACTGGGGATAAGAACCCTGCAGTACAACAAAACAAGCCTGTCCTTAAGTTGGATAGCCTAAGGATCTACAGACTCCCAGAATCTGTCTTAAGATTATAGATGATTTACTCTACTTGTATCTAGTCAATCCAATCAGTTAGAAGGAGGGACTGGGGAGAAGGTTCTTCCTTCAGCTTGTGCCTCCAGTTCCTAATGTACCCCCTAGTCACGATCATTTGATTCTACTCCCCTAGCTAGACATCAGATTGACTAGTACAAGGAGGTTAATCGTAAACAATCTCAATCTAGGCTTCGAAGAGCGAATCAGTCCTTAACGCCAACGTCTAATCAATTTTAACTTAGGCTTAGGATTGTAGTGCTTATGGAATGTGGTGGGCCCTTAAAATGGGTTGTGCCCTTAATGATTGATTGAATATGTGTGAGTGCATGCACAACCAGGGTTTCCAAGAAAGATTATTTGGATGAGTGGATTTTAAGGTTCAAATCTTGCTTAAGTAGCTTTTAGGGTTTAGAATTAGGTAAATTCAATCAAGTTCAAGAGGCAAACTAGATGGTCAAACACGGGTAAAGATCTTTTCCTTTTGAAATCAAAAAGTAAAGTGGAGTGCTTGGTATTGACCTAAATTGAAAACCCTAAAGGGAAGCTACTTGATGAGTTGATTTTAAATGAAGTGGTGCAGCCCAAACAACTCAAACAATTGGCTGAAATGCATCACTGAGTTAGGCACATAAGATGATTAACCTAGACTGATTTCTACTTTCTTATGTGTTGATTTACGTGTGCTGATTCCACAAGTCAGAATCCCTATTGAATAAATAAAAGTCAAGTTAGGTTATGTGCCTTGAATGTGGGTGTATGTAGTGTGTATGTTGATTTATCCCACAAGAAGTATCTTTTTGTTTGTTTTTTTTCTTACGAAGGTGAGATGAGTGGGGGTGGAAACCAAAAAATCCAAACTAATCCTAGGGTTTATGCGAACACCTAGCATAATTGGGGTTTGAATTTAGGTTGTGGAATGAAATCTATGGAGGGGTAAAGAATGGGGAGCACTTACAGTTGTCTTCAACCGCACTTTACTCCTTTCTATCACTTGAAGATTCCTTATTGAGGTACCTGCAAAATAATAGAAGAGAAATAAAAGAAAGTTAGAAAATAATAAAGTGCACAAAATGCAGAAAGAAAGTCGAGAATCATTACCTCCCCGGCAACGATGCCAAAATATTGTAGTGAAAAACCTATGCAAACGGAGTAAAATTTTGAAAACTCATCGATGTAGTATGATTTGCAAAGAAATCCATCAACCGATAAATTTACCGAAACTCGAAAGGAATTACAAGTCAAACATAGGGAGGCTACGTCGATTTGAAATCCGTGGTTATATATTTCTTTTGTTGTTTTTGTTTAGAAAGCGGAATAATTACAAGGAACTCGATATAAACACTAAGAAAGAGAGAGAGAGAAAATCACTTTAATAAGCTTGGAAAATGTCTTTACAACTAGAAAGCGGGAAATTCTATAGCTAGATAGTGGGAAAATATTACAGCTACAAAGCGGGAAAATCTACTCTAGAAAGAGATAAAAAAAAGGTGGAGAGAAGTTATCCTCCTCGATGTCTGCTTGGAGGACAAGACAGATGGCATGATACCTGGAAGACAGAGGATGAAGACAGAGGAAGAATAGAGAGGGAAGAATCGGGTGTGAGGTAGGGCGTCGTCGTCATCACGGGATCCACTTCTAAAACATAGGTAAGAAAACTTTGATTTTGACTCTAGAGGAGCATCCCAGGCTTGGGACATGCTTCTTTAGAGCTTTAGAGAGGGAGAAAAGTGATGGGATGAAGAAGTGGAGGGCGTAGATCCTTTTATAGATGAGGTTTGAGGGGGCAAATGGGTCATTTTAACATCAAAACATTAATGTCAGGTCTTTAGTGATGGACAAAACTGTTACCAAAGACCATATCATGGGCGACATGCGTGTGCATGTTGCGCGCCACTTCTCCCTACGCACAACGCATGCCCACATTCTTTTCATCTTATGATTGGATGGCTTAAATGCACCGCGTCCACGCTTCATCGCATGCCTGTACATGAGATGATGCATGCAAAAGCTCGTCATCGTGCACGTGCACGCTCCTCGCCCATCCATCGTGCCACGTCGCCTGCATCTGCACCGCTCAATCTTCATCCAACGGTGGAATCGAGCCACTCCCATGCTTGCGCCTTGATTTGAGTCACACGGGGGCTCGAACCCCGTGACCTAAGCTCCGCGGAAGTGCCTTCACCCAACGCGCTACGTCCATGTTTGAGGCACACAGATGGTTTTATGCTCAGTCGATCTTGGCTGTTGGATCTTCATCCAACGACCGAGATCTCTCATCACAAGAGCCTTTAGGAGTCGAGCGAAGGGGTGCGATCGGGTGCAGATGGTTGGGATGGTGCCACGTGGCACTATCTTGACCGTCCATCTTCTTTGTGTTGTTGATGGTGCTACGGATGTCGGATTGCACTGATTTCCACGCCGTTGGGCTACGATCGTCGATTCGAACCCATCCGTGTGGTTGGATTCATCATCTGAAGTGTGGATTAACACCATCTTGGCCCTTGATCTCTGATTTTCCTTGGGTTATATCTGATGCTACAATAGTCCGATCAGGGCGATCTTCGAGTCGTTGAATTTCGATTGTCTCCCTGATCCAATCCATATGGTTGGATCTTCAGTCCGAGGCCCTGATTAAAAGTCACCTTGTCCCTAGCCACCAAAAAGAAGAAATTACTATACAATTTGTAGAATTTGACCTAAATGCATGATGATGCATGTTATGCAATATTTACAATGCATGATGCTAATATAATACTCTGAACATGCATTAATAGACATTTTGGTTATTTAGATGTATGCACATCAGAATAAAAAGGAAAGAGAATAAAAATAATGGTGATTTAAAACACCACTTATTCTCTTTAATTAAGCATGTATTCAATTATTCAACAGTAATCCTCAATCATAATTCAATGTAAACTTAGGTACTCAAATAACTCAATAGTGCTCAGAATAATCCTCAATCAAGCGTCAGGAGGGCAGCATCAGATGCCTTAACAGAGCATAAGCACAAGACTCTTCAGAGAGCCTTCTTCTTTTCTTCTTCTTCTCAAGGCCTTCCCTTTCCTCACACATAAAGCATAGCCCTTCTCTTCAGAGGCTAAGTGTACGCCTCTCCTTCTCAGCACAAGGGCACGACAAAGGGTCACACATCCAAACCCACCCCCTTCCTCTCATAGAAGTCTCTATCTCCTCTCTTCTCTTCACTCTCACAAACCTAGTGTAATCGAGCTTTTAATCCACTTATTGGGTCATGAACAAGGACCAGGTCTACGAGTGTGTGTCATAAGCGAGTGTCTAGGCAGGTAAGCAGGTGAGCGACTGTAAGTGAAGTAGGGACCCAACCCACGATGCCTTGGGTGGTAAGCACACTTCACAAAATCATCTTATACTGTGTCAGCTACCTCTTATCCACCAATGTGGGACTATGTGTCCCTGCCTTCTTCGTGTGAAAGCTGCAGATGGTGATTCGTCAATTAGAGGTGTTGCTGGCGCTGAAGTCTTCGATTGAGAGACTAGAGGGCTTCGTGATCCTCGTCCGTAGTTATTGGAAGAGGTGGCAGGGTGTATGGTTGCCAGAGAGAGGCAGATGACATTGTGGAAGAGGGCAACGATAGAGACGAGTGGTGATGACCTGAAATAAGCAATAAGGCCTTGTGGCTGCATCAAGGTAGTTCAGGATGTTCACTTGAGGATGACGAAGGTGATGGTGGTGTCCTGATGGTGTGGGAGTGCATGTGAAGGTCTTGTAAGGTTAAGGAAAGTGTTTGGAGGTAGGTGTGTTCGATGGGGAGTTTGAGAGTCCAATCCCCTCAATTACTTGAGGGGTTTTGATCGTAGAGGGACAACCAAGCTTTTGGGCCGTTGGCAAGTTAATTGGTGGTCTGTGGTGGTGTGGAGGCCTTGTTCGAGCTCAGCCAGATGTGGAGAAGATGGAGGATGAGCGACTGCATCAGTGTCGAAATAGGAAAAGAAAGGGATAGGGAGTTTCAAGAGAAGAGAATGGAGGAAGTGACCTAGCTAAAGGATGAAGGGAATGAGGATTTCCATGCCTGTGTGATGGCCGGACGTGGGGAAGATGAATTCTCCATTAAGGGAAAGCGGTAATGATGATAAGGGAGGTGGCTCCAGCTGTGGCTGGCGAAGAGCGTAGGAATGAGAGGAAGGTTGTGGCACTCCCAATTTGGCCGTTGGGAGGCCATAGGAAGATGGGGGAGGAAGCTCGCCGAAGTTAGTCGGAGGAGGCTGGAGGGAGAGATTCTAGTGAGGAAATGTGGCAAAAACCAAGCTAAGGAGTTAGGCTTTGCAATGGAGGTGCTTTTATAGAGCATGGGCAGGCTTCCAAGCTTGGAAACAAGCTTGAGGAGCTCACAGAAGTAGGGAAGAGGATCTGAAATCCTAAGAGTTTGCACGAGGTTTTGGTTCAAATCCGAGTCCAAGATGTGGTTTCGACGATTAAGGACTTCCTTGAGATCATCCCTTCCAATTTTGGAAGGGATTGGTCAAGAAATCAAGGAGGTTTCCATGATTTAAGCTCAGATCTTTTGGGTTCACACCTGCCATGGCTGCAGGGACCCTTTTGTGAAGAAGATGAAAAAAGTTGGGGGGATATTTGTAAATAATTCAAAAGCTAGGGGCTTGTATGTGAGAGAAAGTCTCGCTAGACTAATTAAAATGCAAACTAGGTCAACATGAACTTTGATTAGGCTCAAATTTTGGTACAAACCTAATTTGGACCGAAGGAATCTACTGGTGAACTTGGATTTCATGTTTGACCAAGTTTGACTGAGCAATTTACACTAAAACCTAAATTAGGGCAGAACTGTGTCTGTGACTCAGTTTAAGGTCAAACTAGGTTGCAAAGGTCAAATCAAGGATACTAAACCTCATGGAATATTTTTCTATAAATTTTAAAAGGTTTAAATGAATTTTATCTTGACCAGAACCTTTGTAATTTAAGCAGGTCTGAAATTAGGATTTTTGGTGTTGTAATCTTGAAATGCGTGAAACCCCGTTTCTATCTGTGCAGACCCTCTTATTAGACTTTAATGCTCATTAGACCTTAGATTAACCCCTGGGAAATCACATGGCTACTCTGTGTTTGTGGTATGATGTTATAACTGCAGAATTAACCCTAATTTAATGTATTCCTCTCAGAAAGGATATACAGGGAATTACAACTCTCAGGCAATTATGTAAGAGCTTTTGTCACTTGACTATGGTTAATTATAGCTAGTTATGGCTCATGATGATGTTATCATTTGATAGTAGCTCAATTTAGCTCAACCCACCTCAATTCAGCTCAGATCCAGCTCAACTTAGTTGAGTCCAGCTCATCCTAGCTCCAATCAGTTCACTGGGAGCTTTAGCTAGCTCAACTTAGTTGGCAGGAGTTCACCTCAGCTCAGGTCTAGCTCTCCTAGCTCCACTCAACTCATGCCAGCTGAATTCGATCCAGCTTAGCTACTCCTTATCTACTTAGTAGCTAAGCTATCTTGAGAGTTCTCATTAGAGGCAAGTCTAGCTCAACCAAGCTTCAGATAGGTTGAGACCAACTCAACTTAGCTCCACTACTCAAGCCTAGCTTCTAGTAGAAGAACTAGCTAGTAAGCTAAGTAGTTGAGCTCCTAAGAAGACCTTTTCAACCATCATCAGCTCCGAGAAAGTTATTTTAGCTCCAGGTTTACTTTAGATAGCTTCTGGTTACTCTCTCCAAGTTAAACCTTAATCTCCTCTACTCTCCAACTAGCTAAGCTACCTTAGCTAGCTAACCCTGGCTCCTCTCCACTCCATGGCCATCCACTATCACCTCAAAATCCTACCTAGCTAACTCCACCAAAAACACCTAACCTTTAGTCCACTTAGCTAACCTACTCCTAATCCACTTTGGCACCACCTAGTAGCCACACCTTCACCCCATCACCACCACCAAAAGCCACCTATTTTTCCCTCCAAAACCACCTATTAGCTACCCATTTTTGGCACCAAAACAAAAAGACACCACCACCATACACCCTTCTATTTTGGCATCAAAATATCATTCAATCACCACCCTACACCTAACCCTAAAACCCAATCCTATCCTTCCCTTTTGGCACAAACTTCTAGAACCCATAGTTGGCGCCAAAAGGAGCCTAACCACACCATAACTCCACTTCCTACCCCCTTCCACGTGGCGCCACTTGATCTCCACCCTCCATCCTATAACCACCACTTCATAAGCCTATCCTAGCCCTCCATACTCCACGCCAACTACCAACCCTACTAACCTCCCATAGTTGGCACCACTTTTTGGTGCCTCTCCACCACCATAACCACCATCCACATGCCCCTTCCTTTGGCGCCAAAGAACCCTAGCCTTAGGATCCATAACCACCTCCTAAAAACCCATCCTAACCTTCCATCCATCACCACACCTACCCCCTTCCTACAACTCTATATATACCACCCATAACTACCTTAACCAACCACCCTTCGCTACTTCATTTCATAGCATTCTTCCTCCCACATTTCGCCATTACCAATGACCAAGGAGAATAGGAGAAGAAGAAGAAGATTAACTGGGTGCTCTTGCCCTCTTGGTGCCTTCAACTTCCTATCCTCTTCTACCTTGTGTCCACGCCAAGCCAAGGGGTTAGCCAGGAAAGGAGGACATCTAGCAGGAGAAGCATATAGGGTGGTCCACGTCCACCCTAGGAGGAGTCAGGAGCAGGCCATCTAGGCTTGCTAGGAGCTAGGCACACCCCACCTATGGCTTGCCAAGAGGAGAAGATCCGGGAGAAAACTTCCTTTGATTCTGGGGCAACCAAAATTGGAGTGGGAGTTCTATAGCAACATCACCTTCTTCTTCATAAGCTTTCCTCTACTTTTTGTATTTTTATTGTAGTGTAGTGTTCACTATTTTCTGTGTTGGAGTTTACAAGTGAGAATCCTTCTCACTTATGAGTTCTCCAACCTCGTTTGTAAAATAATATTTATTTAAAGAAGCATTCCACTACTGTTTCTTTTTAGTTAGCTTGTGTTGTTCTATTATTGTGTGTTGTTCCTCCATTACTCCAAGCCACCCATGCTTGGAGTGAGTTAGAGAAACAAGGCACTTGTTGCTTTGTTTTTTGCACTTCTAATTCCCATTTTCTCTACATTTGCTTTTGCCATTTGTAAAACCCTAAAAATTATATCTTTCAAAACATAAAAAGAAAGTTGATTTCCATTTGTCAAGCAAGAGATTTCTAATTTGCATTTCAACCTCCCTTGGGATGACTGGAATACTTCCCAAGTCCTAGATCTTTAGAAATTTTAAAAGCGATTGAAATTGCATATTACAACGATAAAAACCCAAATTTGTAAATGACACTTTTTCACGAATAGAGATAAGAGTACTAACCTTAGGTCTCTTGGGCCTGTTCTAGGGCTTAAACACTTACGTATTCATTAAGATCCGAATTAGTCCTCAGGAGGTTGAGGAAAGTGCGAAGCTGATGTATTAAGTCTAAGGCTTAGGGATTATTTGGCCCCATTGCCTACCCTTTGGTTTGAGGGACTTGGTAACCTAAGAACCCAAAATCAACACACTAGTCTGGTTTAGTGCACTTAATGAAAAAATTATGCCAAAAGTGTTTTGTCCTGAAAAAGTCATCTCGAAGATCTAGCTTAGGAGCAGCTCGAAGACACAAGTTGATTAGACAAATTTCTAACACGAAGAGGTGGAATGAAACATACTCCCCTCGAAGATACATAATAACATATCGTCTCCTTGGTGCTATCTCCTAAGATATCTATATATCCTACCAGGGGCATGAAAGCACCTTGTGCTAGTTCAGGTGCCATAGGCGGGATTATCCTGAATTGTTGATTACTAAGGCTTGAATTTAGCTACGAAATGCCATGGGCGACACTATCCCAAAGTGTCAAAAGCCAGGGTTCTGGGGGTTGCCATGGGCGGTGCAATCCCGAAGCATCGAAACCTAGGGACCCTTTGAGGATTGATGGTGGGAATAAGGAATCTGATACAGACTGTGTTTAGGGCCAATCTGAAGCTGGATTTAGGGAAATATAAAAAGAAAAGAGAGACAACTCTCAAAATTAAAAATCCCTCTCTATCTCTCTTATCAAAATGCACAGGCAAACTAAACCTGGACTCGATATGTCTATGCATGGGTGTTTAACCGTTGGGGTCAACGAACCTCTAGGCAGTCTTTGTTGACCTTAGAAACCTTCGCGGTAGACCCAAGACTGAAGTTGGTTAGGTCTGGATCTTGGCTGGTACTTGAGTACCTCTTGGTCTATTTTTGGTATTCTAATCTAATTTCTAGAGAATAGGCACAATCAGGCATCCAAACATTAGAAACATGGTCTAAAGATCTAGTTCTTTCCATGAGGCATTTGCTAGGGACTAGCAAAAGTTAGGCAAGGGGGTATTGTTTACATGGCTAGGTTGTGTTTTAACAATTAGTTGTGTCGTAGTATAGGTGACCAAGTGTTGTCAACAAATAAAAAATTATTACTCGAAAACATAAGTATCCGAGGTCGAACACAGGGAGCAAATGGAATTTATTACTAATCTCAAGAATGTAATTGAACACTTAGAGTTACTCAATACCTAATTCAGAATATAAATGCAAGAATTTGAGTCAAATGTGGCAAAAATAGAGAAATTGGATGCCTGATCATGGGATCAGACGTTTTAAAAAGATATTTTCATTTTGACTCTCTCTTATTTCTTCTACTGCCTGCTTTCTCTTCTTCTTCTTCTGACTTTCTTTCTCTGATTTTCATCTTTCCTTAGCTCTTTTTCTTCTGTTCTTCTTTCGTCGTCTGCTTCTTCCTTGTTTCTTCTCTGTAGTCTCTTTCTCCTTTTCTCTGTGGGTCTTCCTCTTCTTTCCTTAGCTCTGCTTCCCTTGGCTTCAGCTTTTCTTCTTCTTCTTTTTCTTCAGCTGGTCTTTCCCTTTCTTTCTTTCTTCTTCCTTCTTCGGCCTTAGCTCTCTAACTTCCTCTTCTCTTTGGCTTTGCCTCTTATTTCTACCTTGCCTTTCCTTCTCGTTTTCCTCTACGAGTCTTCTTCTTTTTTTAACCTTCCTTCCTTCTTCCTTCTGCAGCTAAGTGTCAGCTTCACTTCAGCTGTGCCTTCCTTCCCCTTCCTCTTCCCTGCACAAATCGAAGAGCAAAACCTACCCCTCTACCCACACCCATGTCTCTCTCTCTTTGTATATCTCTTTTCAGTATGCTCTCCCAGAGCCGGGTAATCGGGTCGGGTTGGGTGCCTGGGTCCAGGCGCACCGGCGTGAGTGTGGTGCACGAGGAGTGCTCGGTAGGATAGTCGGGTCAGGTTGCCAGGTCCGCAGGATCAATTCATGGACGAGGCGTGTAAAGGTGAGGGACCTCACCCCATGTGTGTCTCGAGGCAAAGAGACTAAAACACAAATTCAATATATTGCACGTGCCTCACTCAGATGTTTATGAGGTGGGACTAATGTCCTACCCGCTTTTGCTCGCACTCCCGCAGGAGCTCTTTCTTCCAATTGCTACAGCTGCAGGCCTCGCAGCGCTAATTGCCTGGACAACTGAATGCGCGAGAGCACCCCAAGCCTTCTGGACCTGGGACCCTGAAGTGCTTCAGCCTGGAGCAAGCTTGTGACCTTCTCAAGCCGTTGCTAATGGCGACTGGTGCTCAGATCCTGCACGACACAAAAGGGGCCCTGCGGTTCTATCAGATCATAGGAGGACCTTCGCCGTGTCACGGCAAGGGTAAGGCGGTAGGTGGTAGGCCGCGGGGCGGCCTAGGTGTGCGTGCCTAGGTCGCTCTGTGGTTGGATTTATGGGTTAGGTCGGGGGGCATTTGTGGTGGTGTAGGTGGTCTATGAGTTGGTGGATGATGCTCAGTGGATTGTGGCAGAGGTTGTGGGGTTGGTGGCGAGACGTGTGGAGTTGTGGAATGACGGGTGCGTCTCGCCGAAGGTTGGCCGGAGATGGGAAAGATGGCGGTGGACAGTGGCTGTCGAGGGGTGTTTTGTGAAATAAATCGAGGGGAATTGAAGAGGGGATAGAGACGAGTGGTTCTAACCTAATTAAGTTGACGAAGGGGGAGAGAGGGCTACTGGCAGTACCTGCTATCGCTAAAGAAGAAGGCATCCAGTGGAGGAAGACAGCGACGACGACGGGGTTGGGGATGCTCGCGTGGGCATTGCACGATACGAAGGAGGATGGTGAGGACAGCTCTGCCATTGGTATTGTGGCAAAGCGACGAGAAAGAGGAGGGAGGCTCGCTGGAGCTCGCTAGACCACTTGGTCGGAGGAGAAGAATAAATTGAGGTGGATCTCTGGCCAAGTCGAGCTGAGGAGGTGCGGCCAGGGTTGGTGGTCATTTTATAATCGCTGGCAGGGACTCCTATGCTTGGAAGACAAGCCTCCGAGCATAAGAGACCTCGCCAAAGATGGAATTCTGTGGGATACCCTAATCTCTTGTGCGTTCGCATGAGAGATTGGGTGCAAATCAGGGATTAGGACCACGCTCAGATGGAAGGGAATTCCTCAGAGAATCTCCATTCCAAATCTGGGAAGAGATCTCTGAGGAATCAGGGAGTATTCCCCCTCCATTCCTTGTTGGAGTAGGATTTCTCCCCATTAATGGTGAAGGGACCTATTTGTAAGAGTGGTGAGGAAGTTAGGGGGGGTCTGTGCAATGGTTTTCAAAAGATAGGGGCCAAAATGTAATTGGGTGTACTAATTTGCAAAGTAGGTCAAGATGACCTCCCATTAGGCCCAAATTTTGGTACAAACCTAATTTGGATCTAAGGAATCGAATGGTGAAGTTGGATTTTAGGTTTGGTCACGTTTGACTAGATATTTTGCATAAAAACCCAAATTAGGTCAATTGATGAGCTAGGACCCTAATCTAGGTCAAAATAGGTTCCAAAGGCCAATTTGAAGGTTCTAAACCCTAGGGGATATTTTTCCATGAATTTTAGAGGGTTTACTTGATTTTTATCCTGAACAGAACCTTGTTGAATTAAGCAGGTCTATTATAGGGTTAAAGAATGTCATTTAATTCCTAGATTGCACATGAACCCATTTCTGACTGAATCAACCCACCTTTTATCTTATTCAGGCCATTTGACCTATGTTTTGCCTCTAAGAAATCCCGTTTATGTACTGTAATGGTAAAATTACAATTTTAACCTTTATTTCATATTTTCTTCTCAGAACACTTATTCCTTCAATTAAGCCCTTCTCTAAGTTATGTAGGAGCTTCTATTATCTTTCTTAGGTCAAAATGAGCTAGTTAGGGCTCATGATGAGTCTCTTATCATACCCGCATGCCTAGCTTTTGCTAATCCCTTAGCAAAATTTCAAGGTTTTAACTTCTGTTCTAGACTCTGAGTGTCTATTACTAGTTATGATAAGTGCTTTTCTTTTTCTTTTGATTAGGTTAAGAATGCTGACAATAGGACTAGAGGTACTCAAGTATCAACCAAAATCCGGATCTGACTCACTTTAGCCTCAGTCCTCAGCAAAGGTTTTTAAGACCTGCAGAAACTATCCTAAGGTTTGTTGGACTCCGCGGTTAAAGCACTCGTGCTTGAGACATTTTTAGCCTAGGTTTAGCTTGCAGTGCATTTTTTTTAAGAGAGAGACCGAAGATTTATTTGTTTGGAGAGCTTTCTCTCTCTTTTATTTTTATTTCTAGCTTTGGATTGGCTTCTCAACATGGTCTGTATCGGATTCCTCGTCCCCATCATCAATCCTCAAGGGTCCCTAGCAATAAATGGTTCGAGATAGCACCGCCCATGGCAACCCCCAGAACCCTGACTTTCGAGATTTCAAGATAATCCTTCCCATGGCGTTTCGTGGCCAAATTCAGACCCTGGCATTCGACATTTTGTGATAATGCCGCCCATGGTATCTGAACCAGCAGAGTGCTTACATGCCCCCGGTAGGATATTTAAATATCCTAAGAGACAAGCACCGAGGAGATGATATGTTGTTACGCATCTTCGAGGGGAATTTCCCACCTCTCTGCACTGGGAAGTCATCTAAATCAACTTGTGTTGACCAGCCGCTCTTAATCTAGGTGACGTTTTCAGATCATTGAAATGCTTTTTTACGTGATTTTGATATTTATGCGCAATGAACCAGACTGTTTGTGGATTGGGGTGCTTAGGTTACCGAATCCCACAAATTGAAGGTCAGTTAATGAGGCCGAATACTTCCTAAGCCTTAGACCTAATACTTAAGCTTTGCATTTTCCCCAGCCTCTTGAGGATTATCTAGATCTTAGCGGGTATGTGAATTTTTAAGCCAAAGAACCTAGCCCAAGAGGCCTAAGATCAGCATTCCTGCTAATCTCTTTTTGTGTCTTCTTAGTAATTTTCTTTCCTTTTTTTTCTTTTCTTGATGTGGTCTAGAACTTCGGTTAATCCCTTAATCTCTTACTAAAGACTTTTTTTTTTTCATTTTATGCTCCTTTTTGTCATTTTTGCTCTTTTTCTCCTCCTTATAATTATGTGGCTCACAAAATTTCCTCCCTCCTCCAATTTTGTTCTTTTTCATAATTTTTCAATTTTTTTTGTGTTTTTGACATATGTGAATTTTTTGTGAGAATCCTTCTGACTTTTTTCTTAGTTCTATATGTATGCACTTCATCACCCCCCCATGCCTAAGTTTTGTAATGTCCTCGTTGTAAATGGAGGGTGTGAAATAGTGTTGAGGTCAGGGACTTAGAACAGGATACAACGGGTGGGTGAATGGGTCGGAAATGACTGATGCAGATGATTTCAAGCTCTGGTACGTGTACCAGAGGTGGGATCAACTGTCTAAGGCTGAACTCAAGGTGCAATGGACATGGAGTACGGACAGATAATCAGACGGGTCTCTATTTCTGGAATGATAGGTTGCCTTCCGTTAAGCACTAAATTCAATGCCTTCAGCCGAGCGGAAAATGGGGTGGAGAAGGAGTGGTCAAATCAGTGAAATTTTGTAAAACAAGCACCTTGATTAAGAGCCTGGTTGGTCCAACCAGGTGCTTATTAAGATCATTGGGCTGATGATGCAGCCCAAACCCAATCAGTCTAGTGGGTTGATAGATGTAGATCAATAGATGCGAAACCCACCATATGTAATGTGGCTCGAATGGATATGGAAGTGAAAACTTGGGTTTAGGCTGAGTCGAATCAGCCTGGTCAGAGTAGGGTTCCAAAAAATAATCAGTGCATGGTGTGGAAACCCTACAAGGGTGCTTAGAGAATGATGGATCATGTTTCTCAATTTGATCGATACTCGATACCTAGTATAGATGCGGAGTTGAATCATCTGCAAACGGCTCAGTGAGAGGTGAATCGGAATAGAAATTGAGTCTAGTTGCGGGTCAGGGTAGAGAACGGATTTTGATCAGTTCTGTATGTGTGGAAGAGGTGGTTTTTTCAAAATCAGAGTTAGAGAATGAGTCATGTGAGTTGAGATTGTATATTGGCTTGTTATAATCAGGAAGCATATTTTCTCCAATGTTATGGTCAGATTCGAAATTGTCGGAGAGTTTGTGAAAATCTGAATGAGATTCAAGATCATGAGTTCCACCATAGAATAAATCATATGATGTAAATTCAGCAGCCAGACTGGGGTCTAACCTAGATGTCAATTCTGAGCTTGAAAAGGTGTCCTTATCTGGTGGAGGCTCAGGTTCTAAGCTGGTAGGGCAGACCCAATTGAAACCCCACTCGTCCAACTCCTTAGTTTCTGTATCGTAAATTGGCATGACTTCCGAAAAATCGATTGGTTCTTCTGAGGATGTTGGTGAGGGATATTCATCAAATAGAGGCCCAAAATCATATTCTTCATTGAAAAATTGATCTTCCTCATATGGGGCCTCAAAATCTTCCTAGTAGGTTTCAGCTCTAGATTCTGGGCTTAGGATGTGGGTTGAATCACTAGAATCTAGGTCCAAATAACCTTCAAGGGTCACCTTACCAGAATAAGGGGCAGAATTTACACCCTCGAGAGGTTCAGTTCTACTCTCATTATTATAGGAGTTTTAGGATTCTAAGCTTGGTGATTCATGGTCTAGAGTGGGCTCAACATGGTGTTTTCCTGCAATTGGAGCTTCCCAACCTTCTTCAATATCAGGCACATTGTACTCCATCTAGGTTGGGAATCCACAACCATTTTGTGCCTCAAACCCGAGATCAGATTGATCCTCACTGTTTTCCCAAGATGGTTCATCCCCTGTTTGTGGTATATACGGGTATTTCTGGTAGATAATTTATTTTAATAATCTCATTATCTCTTCCCATTTTTCAAGATCATCTTGGTGTTGCTTCCAAAGTTGAGGATTTGTCATGCATTGAAGGTATTCAAGATTGTGCAATTTTTCTATCTCAATGTATCCTGTGATGAGCAAGTCTTGGGTTGATCCTTTTGTGGCTTCTACCAATAGTACTTGGGCACAAGTTATGATAAAGGTTGTGGTTGTTGGGACATCAACCTAAATGTTTTCTATTGGTGTTGAGGTTTTGTCGTCTTTTTCATAGAATTTCAGGGCATCCTCAATTATCCTATCTCTCATGGATCTCTGATATTCAGGTCTCTTGAATGGTAGTCCTAAGTGGTTTGGCTGCATATTTGCATCAGGTGGTGGAATCAAGATGTAGAATTGGAGTTTGAATCAAGATGTAGAATCAAGTTATGAAGCGATTGGATCTGAATAATGAGTCCCACTAAAAATGTATGTGTGTGCTCTACAGAGAAAAGATGAGGGACTGGAGATGTTTTTGACCCAATCAAGACACCCAAAGATGTTTGAATGACTATGGAGGTTCGGGGAGGATGATACCCCTGGATCAGAAGGTCATCTACCTGAGAATTACCTGGGCAGCCAGAGAGGGAGAGTCCCGCAAAGACCCCTACATGGTAGAGCATCCCCACGGGTTACAGGGTTTCCCCCACCCGACCTCTCTTGTCACTGGGATTCCAGGTAGACCAGAATTGGGACCTTGACCTCTTAAGTCTACCACTTTTATTTCAAAGGTGCTTTAGGGTTCTGACTTGAACTTTAGATGTTTTGATGTTGTAACCTAATTTAGAGGTTGGTTGACCCAAGGGGTCACCTGACCTGTCCTAAAGATGGCAGAATGATTCTAGGCTTTGGACCTAGAGACCACCTTGATTTGACTCCCAGTTTATTAGGTCCAAGATTTTAAGATTCAAGTGATTTTAGAGCTCAATTTTTCTTAGGGTTTGTCTTGTTTAGATCTCTTCAATCAAGGGCTTGGGTAGCACATTGATGCGGGACGGTTCATTTCCTTTTATACAGGCATGTGTGAACTAGCACTCCAAGGCCCTATTGTAGAAACCTTAATTTGGTTTTATTTCCAATCCTTTTTTTTTCACAAAAATTCTCTTTGGACTTAAAAGCAAGAAGTGTGTTGTCCGCAGAGATTAAGCGTGATTTCTATTAGGCACATGAATTTTGTGGGATAGAATCTAAAAAAATCGCTCCAACTTCAAGAAGATTTGAAAAATTTTCGCAAAATCAGGAAATGTTGCCTTAAAGATGGCGATTACTATAGAAATAAGGCAATTCATTCCTAAATTAATTGCTTCCTTTTGTCTTTCAAGGATTAGAGGATGGTTTAAGGAAGAAAAGAAATTACCTGCCCAGGAGTAGTTGACTTGCGGGAGGGATCTTCTCGTGAAATACCTGTAAGATCACAACAAAGCAAAGTAGGGCAAGTTAGTGTTCAATATGATAAAAAAGAATGCATAGACTAGTGATAAATTACACATAGCTCCCTAGCAATGGCGGCAAAATGTTTACGCGGCTAGGTCGTGTTTTAACAGTTAGTTGCGTCGTAGTATGGGTGACCAAACGTTGTCAACAAATAAAAATTTATTACTCGAAAATATAAGTATTCGAGGTCGAACACAGGGAGCAAATGGAATTTAGTACTAATCTCAAGAATGTAATTGAACACTTAGAGTTACTCAAAACCTAATTCAGAATATAAATGCAAGAATTTGAGTCAAATGTGGCAAAAATAGAGAAATTGGACATCTGATCATGGGATCAGACGTTTTAAAAAGATATTTTCTTTTTAACTCTCTCTTATTTCTTCTACTGTATGCTTTCTCTTCTTCTTCTTCTTCTGACTTTCTTTCTTTGATTTTCCTCTTTCCTTAGCTCTTTTTCTTCTATTCTTCTTTCATCATCTGCTTCTTTTTCCATGTTTCTTCTCTGTAGTGTCTCTCCTTTTCTCTGTGGGTCTTCCTCTTCTTCCCTTAGCTCTGCTTCCCTTGGCTTCAGCTTTTCTTCTTCTTCTTCTTCAGCTGGTCTTTCCCTTTCTTTCTTTCTTCTTCCTTCTTCAGCCTTAGCTCTCTTACTTCCTCTTCACTTTGGCTTCGCCTCCTCCTTCTGCCTTGTCTTTCCATCTCTTTTTCCTCTACGAGTCTTCTTCTTTATTTAGCCTTCCTTCCTTCTTCTTCCTTCTGCAACTAAGTGTCAGCTTCACTTCAGCTGTGACTTCCTTCCCCTTCCTCTTCCCTGCACAAACTAAGGAGCAAAACCTACCCCTCTACCCACACCCGCATCTCACTCCCTCTGTATATCTCTCTTCGGTACGCTCTCCCAGAGTCGGGTAATTGGGTCGGGTTGCGTGGCCAGGTCTGGGCGCACCGGCGTGGGTGTGGTGCGTGAGGAGTGCTCAGTAGGATAGTCGGGTCGAGTTGCTAGGTCCGCGGGATCAATTCACGGACGAGGCATGTAAAGGTGAGGGACCACACCCCATGTGTGTCTAGAGGTGAAGAGATTAAAACACAAATTCAACATATTGCACGTGCCTCACTCAAATGTTTACGAGGTGGGACATTTGCTCGCATGCCCGTAGGAGGTCTTTCTTCCAATTGTTGCAGCTGCAGGCCTCGCAGCACTAATTTCCTGGATAGCTGAATGCGTGAGACTACCCCAAGCCTTCTAGACCTGGGACCCTGAAGTGCTCTATCCTGGAGCAAGTTTGCAACCTCTCGAGCCGTTGCTAATGGCGGCTGGTGCTTAGATCCTGCACGACACAAAAGGGGCCCTGCGGCTCTATCAGACCACAGGAGGACCTTCGCCGTGTCATGGAGAAGGTGTGGCGGTAGGTGGCAGATCATGGGGTGGCCTAGGCATGCGTGCATAGGTTGCTCTATGGCTGGGTTTATGGGTAAGGTCAGGGGGCGTTTGTGGTGGTGTAGGCGATCTATGAGTGGGTCGATGATGTTCAATGGATTGTGGCAGAGGTTGTTGGGTTGGTGGCGAGACGTGTGGAGTTGTGGAATGATGGGTGCGTCTCGTCAGAGGTTGGCCGAAGATGGGGAAGATGGTGGTGGACAGTGGCTGTCGAGGGGTGTTTTGTGAAATAAATCGAGGGGAATTGAAGAGGGGATAGAGACGAGTGGTTCTAACCTAATTAAGTGGACGAAGGGGGAGAGAGGGTGACTGGCAGTACCTGCTGTCGCCGGAGAAGAAGGCATCCAGTGGAGGAAGACGGCGACGATGACAGGGCTAGGGATGCTCGTGCAGGTGTTGCGCGATGCGGAGGATTGTGAGGATAGCTCTGCCACTGGTATTGTGGCAGAGCGATGGGAAAGAGGAGGGAGGCTTGCTGGAGCTTGCTGGACCACTTGGCCGGAGGAGAAGAAGAAGAAATTGAGGTGGATCTCTGATAAACGCCAGTTTATCATCATTCTTATGTATTAAAACAAACCTAGCTCTTAGGATTTTACTCCGTAAACAGGTTTTTGGGCTGCATTTAGGCATAAATTAGGTTAGGCATGCATTGCATTTTTTTATTATCTTTTTGACATGTTTTTGTGAGTGGTAGGGATGAATAGATATACAGATCCCTAAAACCCTAGCACTCAAGAAGGCAAATGGTGAAGGAGAAGCTCAGACTAGCTGGAACTCAGCTTGATCTAGCTCACCACAGCTGGAACCTAGCTCACTTGAACTAGGGTTAGCTCATCCCAGCTCCATGCAGCTAATCTCAGCTGAATGGTAGCTCAAGAGAGTTCATCTTAGCTCACCCTAGCTCAAGTCAACTCAGATCCAGCTCAACTTAGCTGAGTCTAGCTCATCTCAGCTCCCACTAGTCCACAAGGAGCTCTAGCTAACTCAGCTGAGTTGACAGGAGTTCACCCTAGCTCAAACCCAGCTACATCCAGCTCCACTAAAGTCCAGCCAAATGAAGAAGAACTCATCTCAACTCAGGAAGCACAAGTCCAGCTCTCGGGGATTCAGCTTAGCTCAACTCAATTGAGCTAAGCTACCTTAACTGCCTCAACCAGCTTGATCCTCCCTGGGAGCACCAGACCCAGCTCACCTCACCTCACTATGGTAGAAGCCAGTTCACTTTAGCTTAGCTTAGCAGCTAGCAAAGAACTAGCAAGCTAAGCCAGCTAGAGTAGCTCCATGCTACCCTCTTCAGCAGCTATCAGCTCCAGTTCCAGCTACAGACTTCTCCTTAGCTCCTCTCTTTAAACCCAAACTCCAATACCTCCTCCTCCACTCCATAGCTACCTCAGCTAGCTTAGCTTAGCTTATCTTAGCTAGCAACCAGCTCCTTGACCATCCACCACCTTCAAATTCAACCCTAGCTAGCTCCACCAACTTAAGCCCTACCTAAGCTACCTATCCTACTCAAGTTGGCGCCACCTTCTAGCCACCCCTTCACCCCATTATCACCACCAAAAGGCACCAATTTTCGCGCCAAAAACTAACCCTAACTACCCCTCTTTTTGGCACCAACATCCACCCCCACATCCACCATACACCTAACCCTACAACCCATCCTAGCCATCCACCTACCCCTCCTTCTAGAACCCTTCTTGGCTCCAACTAAGACCCCATTCTAGAAGCCATTTTGGCGCCAACATCAAGGGGTGTCACCACCCATAACCACCCCCTAGGTGTCCCTTGGGTTGGCGCCAATTAACCTTAGCCATAGGATCCCCAACCACCTCCATCTCTCCATCTTAACCCTCCATTCCAAGAGTCACCTTAGGCCCCTTCCTATTCTATTAAAACCCACCTCCTACCACCATTTGAGAGCATCCTCCATTAGTGTATTTTGCTACCTATACCACCTACACCTATGGCCAAGAAGAAGGAGTAGAGAAGGAGATTAAAGGGGCACATCACCAGCCCTTTTGGTGCCTTCTTCTCCCCACTCTCTTCAACTTGGGCCACGCCAAGGAGGAGGACTTTTCTACTTCAAGGAGGATGGCAAGGAAAAGGAAAAGGACCTAGGGTGGACGTCCACCCTTGGAGAGAAGCTTAGGGCACGCCCCTTTTGGGCTTGCCTTGGAGGACATCATCTTGGCGAAGCATAGCAAGGAAGGAGTTGGAGGACTCTTTTCAAGCTTGGGAGCTACCAAGCTTGGAGCAAGAAGCCCTCTTCTTCACCATCTATCTATAGGATTTGTGTTTGCTTTTCTTATTTGCAATTTTTCTAGTAGTAGAAGCATTCCTCTACTAGGCCTTTTTGTAAAATACTTTTTCATTAATCTAGTTGACTTCTTTGCAATTTCTTATTTGCATTTCTAATTGCTTTGTTTTTAGCTTTCTTCACTCCCTCTCCCTAATTATTCTAGGCCTCCACTTACCTAGAGTGAGCTTAGGGAGAGGCTCTACTTGCCACTTAGAAGTAGTATTTTGAATTTGAAGCATAAGTCACTTTCCCGCAACAATTTCGCATGTTGCCTTAATTTAGAAACAAAAAAAAATGATATATTGAAAAATACCAAAAAGAAAGTTGAGATTAGTATTCCAAGCAAGAGAATCAATTTTGCAAACATTTGGCCTCCTTGGACAACCCTAGATACTCCCCTATCTAGGAATATAAATTTAATAGTTGATCGGTTTTGTGGGTTACAACGACATATTTTACAAACCGCGTAAAATCCGTATCACTTTTTGGCGCCGTTGCCGGGGAGGCACGGCTTTGCATTAGTTAATTTTCTCTTGCTTGAAGTGGATCTCATCCCCTTCTCTTTCTTTCTTTTGTGTGTGCAGGAATTACAGCGGGATGGTGGGAATTTGGAAGCGAAAGCCTAAAGTTCCTTTTCTTCCCGTGGATTTCAGGTTTGTTCCCCATCACTTGTCACACTTAACCTAAAAAACTACCAAAATACACTAAACTTGGCTTTCAGGACCATCAACAACTTAACTAAGTCGAGTGGTGCATTTTAAAATCTATTGTTTGTTTGAATGCTTCTTTAACACCACTCCATTGCAAGTATTGGTGTTTTCTTTTTCAGGTCCAGATTTCTGTCTGGACTTGAAAAATCGATTCCTAACATCACAGGCCTCCTAAAATCATAAACTTTCATACAATGATTCCCAATTAAGTTAGGAACATCTGTTCCAAATTTTAGATCAATTGGATTTGTATTTAATTTTTAACAATTCGTGGACTGCAGAGGGCTCACACCCTCTTATCTTCCTGTTTTGCTACTATCTGTGAATTTTTAGAATTTTTATACTCATCCAATTTTTGTGAAATTTATCTTGCTGGAATCCTTGTGAAATTTTACACATCATAGAAAATCACAAAAATTTTCTGAGGTCGGTGGTAATACTGAAAAGTCCAAAATACCCACAGGTATCATTTCTTGACTTTAACACCAGTACAATTAAAAATTCAAAATAATTATCAAACAAATTCCTAAAATCTTACAAAAATCTTTTTTGGAATCCTTGTTTGATTTTATTCAAAGTAGTGGTGTTATTTGACTTGTTTGGACCACAACTTAATACAGAAAGCCTAAAATTATTTCATTGGTAGTAATTTTCTATCTTAGGGATAATTGGCGTAGGGTTTCTTTCTTTCTTTTTAGAGACTCACATTAAAGGAAATTAACCATCACCAATGCAACTTGTCTTTCCTTTGATTGTGGAGTTTCAAACTTGTTTGAAAATTTAAAAAGAAAAATCCTAAAACACATTTAATTAAATCAAATCCTAAAAGACAAAAATACAAAAAAAAAAATTGTGTGATAACTTAATTTTCATTGGAGCCACACTCCAATTCCTGCACACACACACAAAAAAATTCGAAATAACAGGGCAACAACCCAATTAACGCCCTCCACATTTCGTGTGCACGGTAGTATCCTAGACCTAATTAAAACTTGTAGCAACTTGACCCCTAAGGCTTCATCAACTTAGGCTTGCTATCTAGGTCTTAAGTTTTCTTTAGTTAGTACCAATTCTATCATCTATATCTGGTGTTCAGGCTGAGGGGCCATGTCAAACGACCAGGCGCGGGTTTGTACAAGCACCTGGGGTTTTCCCTTGGAAACATTTGGGCCCAAACCTCCCCTTAAGCAACTTGGCTAGATTTGTTGATAGAACGGGTATTCACTATTGACTACTTATTTCCTACATAGACCAAGTCTTAGGTTATTATCAGGGAGTGGCATTTAAGTTAGGTCTAGTTTTGTTTGTTTGAATTGCACACTTTCTCTCATCTTTTTCTCTTCTCCTGCCCTCCCATTCTTCAATTTTATGCATGGGCGACGGTCTCAAAATCCGCACTTGGAAGGACCATTTGATTTCACCCCCGCGCAAAAAGACTACTTTTTTTATCTTCTTCCCCTTCTAAAAAAATGGAAACTCAACAAAATAGGTCCATTGACCCTTCAACTTCCACCTCTAACCTTACCTCTAACCCCACCACTAACCCTAATTCTAACCCTTCCACCCAAAACCC
Organism: Thalassia testudinum; assembly: GCA_037157565.1. Classification (NCBI taxonomy): domain Eukaryota; kingdom Viridiplantae; phylum Streptophyta; class Magnoliopsida; order Alismatales; family Hydrocharitaceae; genus Thalassia; species Thalassia testudinum. The sequence goes on from JAZHRO010000036.1 coordinate 64,087,471, forward strand.
ACCCACCTTTAACTTCCCACACTTGGAGCTCCCTAATCTTGAGTTGCCCCAAACACAACATCAAGACCCCCTGCCTGATCTTTTAAAATTGATGGCTGAGCAGATTAATAAATTAAATTCCAATAAACAAACATTGACTAGGAACGTCTAAAACCTAGCCAATCCAAGGCCAAACCCACCACCCCGTCAACAGTCTGTTATTCCTCTAAAAGATTTCTATGATCCCTCTTATTATAAGGAACGACCAGGGGTAGTCATACCAGAGGGGGACTTTGAGATCAAGCCTGCAGTCTTGAACCTAATTAAACACTTTCATGGCCTTCCTAGGGAAGACCCTTTCAGCCACCTTGAAGAACTGACTCTTCTTGCACAAACAACCCGTTCCCAAAATGTGCAAGAAGACATATGGCTGATGCGGCTTTTTCCATTATCTCTTACAGATAAGGCTGCTTATTGGTTCAGGACCATTGGCTGACCCATCACAACTTGGCCTCAGCTCAAGAGCGCCTTCCTAAAGAAATTCTTTCCCATAGGTCGTACCAATTCCTTGAGAAGATCTATTACGACCTTTCACCAAAAATCTGGTGAGATTTTTGATGATTCTTGGGAAAGATTTCAAGATCTTTTAAGAAATTGCCCGCACCACAAGATTCCTTTATGGCAGCTCATGCAAATCTTCTATCATGGATTAGAAGATCAAATCCGACATTTTGTCGATGCCTCGTGTGGCGGCAACTTCTTAAATAAAGATGTTGAAAGTGCCTACGACCTATTTGAAGAAATGAGTGAAAACTCATTTAATCAAGCTTCCATGAACACATTTTGCAGAACCCAAAACTCGCAGTTCGGTGTTCATAAAATAGGCACTCAATCTATCCCTGTCACCCAAGACGATCTCCAATTGATCGTTCAAAAACTCGACCAGATGCATATTAATCAAAAGAAAATTGAGGAAAGACTGGCCACATCAACCCAAGCTCCACACCCACATCTAACCCAACCTAACTTTCCACGAAGGGAAAATTTGCACAATCTCAACACTACTCCTGCTGATTATTCTGAGGTTGCCCATGATTCACTGGGAAATTACAACTATCTAGATCTTAACCCCACTCAAAATATTTCTGCCATCCATGAGCCCTTTAAAAATTCTTCCAATTGGAAAAATTACCCGAACTACTCCTGGAATAATCAAGTTTCTTCCCAACCATATCATTTTAATGGCATGGGTCGAATCCAATCTTCCATATTGGGCCATCCCAACAAGACATCAATGCCCAAATGATGCGAACCCTGCAGGAAATGCAAGCAAAAATGACGGAAGTAACCCACACCATCACAAATCTGAACAATCAGATTGGGGTTACTCCCACGCAAAGACCTGCAGGACATCTTCCATCCCAACCCATGCCCAACCCTAATCACCAAGGGAACCATTATATGGGCAGAACTCCACACTATCCAAATCAGCCTCCTCCTAATCCACCACCTCAGTAGCCTCCCAGGTTTCCGCAATCACAGCCCCCCCACCTCCTCCAAATAATAATCCGACTGCACATGCAGTTACTTTGAGGAGTGGGAAAACCACCACTAACCCTGGGCCTTCACACAAACCTGGTGAATACCTGTGCAAATTGACTCCCCACCTACCCATCAGGAAGAAAAAGAAATACAAAAATCTCAAGACAAGATTCCTATCCCTTTCCCACAAGCTCTCCTCCCCACCACCAACAGAAAAAAGAAATCTGAGCCCACTACAGAAGAACTCATGGATCTATTTGGGCAAGTTCATATCAATATTCCTCTCCTAGATGCCATTAAATATATACCTACCTATGCCAAATTTTTGAAGGAGATTTGTACTCCTAAAAGGCAGACCAAAAATCTTGGATAGGTGCATCTTTTAGAGACAGTAAGCTCTGTCATACAGAGTAAGCTACCTCCTAAGATGAAAGATCCAGGGGCACATTTAATTTCTGTAATTATTGATGACACTACCTTTAATCGTGACCTCCTTAATCTTGGTGCCTCAGTTAATATTATTCCCACGAGTTTATTTGAAGAATTTCAGATCGGTGAATTAAAACCCGTCGAGGTTACCCTGCAGTTAGTCGACCGATCTACAATCAAACCTCGTGGGATTGTCAAGGATGTTTTGGTCAAGGTCCAGAATTGTGTCTTCCCTGCAGACTTTATGGTTCTTGACATTGAGGTACCTGAATCATTACTGGACTCCCCAATAATCCTTGGACGCCCTTTTTTGGCCACTGCAAAGGCAAATATCAATTGCCACACTGGAAAAATGGATATCACTTGTGCAGGCCAAACTATCACTTTAGATATTTTCAAATCCTCCAGGAGATTCCATGATGATAACTTTTTTGAGGACTCAGATACGGAAATTTCCAATATGGTGGAGACAATGTTAATAGATACCCTTACTGACCACAATTTTTTTGAGGACTCTGATTCAGAATCAGTGGTCGGCGAAATCTGTGATCTAGAAACTTGTCTTGACCCCAAATTTATTCCTGATACACCCCCTAAGCACCCTAACCCACCCACTATTCACGCACCTAATTTTTCCACACTAACTTCACCCAATCCACACCATTCCTTCCCCGACTCCTTTCTTACGGACCTACCACCAACCCCGCCCGAATTTGGCATCCAACCTGATTTAAAACCACGGCCAGACTCGGGCTACACTTATCCTTTTCCATCCAACTTTGATCCCAATATTGCTTCTAATCAATTTTCTAGGGATCTAGAAGAAGACGCCTTTTTTGCGGGTGATAAACGCCAGTTTATCATCATTCTTATGCATTAAAACAAACCTAGCTCTTAGGATTTTACTCCGCAAATGGGTTTTTGGGCTGCATTTAGGCATAAACTAGGTTAGGAATGCATTGCATTTTTTATTATCTTTTTAATATGTTTTTGTGAGTGTTAGGGATGTACAGATATATAGATCCCTAAAACCCTAGCACTCAAGAAGGCAAATGGTGAAGGAGAAGCCCAGACTAGCTGGAACTCAGCCTAATCCAGCTCACCTCGGCTTGATCCAGCTCACCTCAGCTTGATCCAGCTCACCGCAGTTGGAACCTAGCTTAATTGAACTAGGGTTAGCTCATCCCAGCTCCATTCAGCTAATCTCAGCTGGATGGCAGCTCAAGAGAGTTCACCTTAGCCCACCCTAGCTCAAGTCAGCTCAAATCCAGCTCAACTTAGCTGAGTCTAGCTCATCTCAGCTCCCACTAGTCCACAGGGAGCTCTAGCTAGCTCAGCTAAGTTGACAGGAGTTCACCCCAGCTCAGATCCAGCTACATCCAGCTCAACTCAGCTCCAGCTAGCTAAAGAAGAACTCATCCCAGCTCAGGAAGCTCAAGTCCAGCTCTCGGGGACTTAGCTTAGCTCAACTCAGTTGAGCTAAGCTACCTTAGCTGCCTCAACCAGCTTGATTCTCCCTGGGAGCACCAGACCCAGCTCACCTTAGCTCATTATGGTAGAAGCTAGCTTACCTTAGCTCGGCTTAGTAGCTAGCAAAGAACTAGCAAGCTAAGCCAGCTAGAATAGCTCCATGCCAGCCTCTTTAGCAGCAGCCAACTCCAATTTCAGCTCCAGACTTCTCCTCCTCAGCTCCTCCCTCCAAACTCTAGCTCCAACACCTTCTCCTCTACTCCTCCATTAGCTAAGCTATCTTAGCTTAGCTTAGCTTAGCTTAGCTTAGTTATGCTCCAACTTCCTTGGCTTGTACCACCCCAAAAACCCACCTAACAACTCCACCCAACTAGCTCCACCTAAGCTTCACATAAGCTAACCTACTTGGCACCAACCTAACCTACCCACCACCTCCAAAAGACACCTAAAAGTGGCGCCAAAAACTACCTTAACCACCCCCTTAATGGCGCCACCTTTTCCTCCAAAATCCCCCCTCATCTCCACCACACAATTTCCCTTGAATTCATCTCCACCATCCACCTAACCCCCCTTCTAGAAGACCCCATGTTGGCGCCAACATGGTGGTGTCCCTCCACCACCAAAAGACACCAACACCACCATAACTACCCCCTTTAACACCCCTTTGGTTGGCGCCAACTCTCCTTAGCCATAGGATCACCAACCACCTCCATTCTTCCATCCTAGCCCTCCATTTCAAGGGGCACCTTAACCCCCCATCCTACCTTATAAAAAGACCACTACCCACCACCATTCAAGCCATCCTTGGCTAGCAATTTCACTCTCATATTCCACCAAGAAGCCCACGTCCAAGAGAGAAGAAGAAGAAGAAGATTAAGGGGATATTCTGTCCCCTTGGTGCCTTCCCCTCTTCCCTTCTCTCTTGGGTCACGCCAGCCAAAGGAGATGCCAGGCAAGGAAGATCTTGGAGGAGATCTTGAAGGTGGTTCACGCCACCTTGGAGGAGTTCTTGAGGGTGGTGCACGCCCACCCCTTGGAGAAAGCATTGAAGGTGGAAGCTTCCACCTTGGAGGAGCTCTCAAGGAAGGAGAAGAAGGAGGCTCTCTTTTCAAGCCAAGGAGCAGCTAGGCTTGGAGCAAGAAGACTCCCTTCTTCACCATTTTTTTTAGGAGGATTTGTGTTTCTTTTCTTGCTTTTAGATTGTTTAATTCTAGTAGAAGCATTCCTCTACTTGTCCTTGAAAAGAACACTCATTCTACTCAATCAAATTGCCTTCTTTTAGCTTTTTATTGCAGTTGTTTTTGGTTCTAGCACTTGTTTCACCTCTTCTTCCTAATTACCCTAGGCCTCCACTTGCCTAGAGTGAGCTTCGGAAGAAGATATTTCTATCTTTTAGATTTTAGTTAATCATTTGTAGGTGTTAGTTCTTTTCGCTACAATCTGCAGTTTGCCCTCGTCTTTTCAAAATACAAAAAAAATTTACATATTGAAAAATATCAAAAAGGAAGTTGAGATCTATCTGTAAGCAAGAGGATTAATTTTGCAATTTTTTCCTCCTTGGACGACCCTAGATACTCCCCTATCTAGGATATAAATTTAAAAGCGAAAGCAGATTCACGTGTTACAACGACGTTAAAAACCCGCTTTTACAAATCATGCGTATTTCGCTATCACTTTTTGGCGCCGTTGCTGGGGAGGCACGGCTTGCATTAATTAATTTTCTCTTGCTTGAAGTGGATCTCATCCCCTTCTCTTTCTTTCTTTTGTGTGTGCAGGAACTACAGCGAGAAGGCAGGAATCTGGAAGCGAGAGCTCAAAGTTCCTTTTCTTCCCGTGAAATTCAGGTTGGTTCCTCTTTCTGGTCACATAATTAATTAAAACTACCAAAAATATATTAAACTTGGCTTTCAGGATCCCAAAAAACTTAATTAAGTGGAGTGGTGCATTATAAAATCTATTGTTTGCTTGTATGCTTCTTTAACACCACTCCATTGCAAGTATTGGTGTTCTATTTTTCGGGTCCAGATTTCTATCCGGACTTGAAAAATCGATTCCTAACATCAAAAGCCTCCTAAAATCATAAAATTTCATAGAGTGATTTCCAATTAAGTTTGGAACATCTGTTCCAAATTTCAGATCAATTGGATTGTATTTAATTTTTAAAAATTTATGGATTGCAGAGGGGTCACACCCTTTAATCTTCCTATTTTGCTACTGTATGCGAATTTTTAGAATTTTTATAGTCATCAAATTTTTGTAATCCTTGTGAAATTTTACACATCATATAAAATCACAAAAATTTTATGAGGTCAGTGGTAATACTAAAAAGTCCACAATACCCACAGGTATCATTTCTTGACTTTGACACCAGTATAATTAAAAATTTAAAACAATTAACAAAAAAATTCTTAAAATCTTTCAAAAATCTTTTTTGGAATCCTTGTTAGATTTTCTTCAAAGTAGTTGTGTTGTTGACTTGTTTGGACCACTACTTAATTCTGAAAGCCTAAAAATAATTCATTGGTAGTAAAATTTCTGTCTTAGGGAAAATTATCTTAGGGTTTCTTCTTTCTTTTTAGAGACTCAATTAAAAGGAAATATACAATCACCCATACAACTTGTTTTCCTTTGATTGTGGATCTTCAAACTTGTTTGAAAATTTAATTAGAAAAACCCTAAAACACATTTGATTAAATTGAATCCTAAAAGACATAAATATAAGAAAATTGTGTGACAACTTGATTTTCATTGGAGCCACTCTCCAATTCCTGCACACACAAAAAAAAAATCAAATAACAGGGCAACAACCCAATAAACGCCCTCCACATTCCGTGTGCACTATAGTATCCTAGACCTAATTAAAATTTGTAGCAACTTGACCCCTAAGGCTTGATCAACTTAGGCTTGCTATTTAGGTCTTAAGTTCTCTTTAATTAATACCAATTCTGTCATCTGTATCTGGTGTTCAGGCTGAGGGGCTGTGTCAAACGACCAGGCGCGGGTTTGTACAAGCACCTGGGGTCTTCCCTGGGAAACGTTTGGGCCCAAACCTCCCCTTAAGCAACTTGGCTAGATTTGTTGACAGAATGGGTATTCACTATTGACTACTTATTTCCTATATAGACCAAGTCTTAGGTTATTAGGGAGTCACATTTAAGTTGGGTCTAATTTTGTTTGTTTTATTTGCACACTTTCTCTCATCTCTATCTCTTCTCCTCCCCTCCAAGTCTTCCAAGTAGTGCATGCACGGGTGACGGTCCCAAAAGCCACACCTTGAGGGACCATCTGATTTCTCCCCTCGCAGCAAGAAATCATTGTTTTCTTCCCCCTCGTCTTCTAAAAAAATGGAAAACCCAGGAAGCCGTCAAAAAAATTCTGCTAACCTGTCAGCTGACCCACAAGTTGACTCCACCCTCCCTCACCTTCCTAACTTGGAGCAACCAGAAATACCAGCAGGGCCAGGTGGCCCTCCAATTATAACCCATAATACAAATCCCTTTGCATTAATGGTTGACCATTTGGCTCGACTACAGCAAAATCAAGAAGATCTAGCTAGGACTGTCACGAACCTAGCTAATCAAGGATAAAATCCACCACCCCGCCAACAGCCTATCGTTCCTCTTAAGGATTTCTATGATCCTTCCAATTATGAGGAAAGACCAGGGGTGGTCATACCACAAGGGGATTTCAAAATCAAACCCGCCATTCTAAACCTTATCAAGCATTTTCATGGTCTTCCAAGAGAGGACCCTTTTTGTCATCTCGAGGAATTAACTGTCCTCGCTCAAACCACTCGTTCCCGCAATGTGCAGGAAGACACGTGGTTAATGAGACTCTTTCCTCTCTCTCTTAAAGACAAAGCATCACATTGGTTTAGAACAGTTGGGCGTCCTATTACCACCCAGCCCCAATTAAAAAGTGCTTTTCTTAAAAAAAATTTTCCGATCGGTCGAACAAATGCATTAAGAAGATCTATAACGACCTTTCAACAAAAAAGTAGTGAACCCCTCCACGAAGCCTGGGAAAGATTTCAAGAACTTCTAAGAAGTTGTCCCCACCATGAAATTCCACAATGGCAGCTAGTGCAGATCTTCTATCACAGATTAGAAGATCAATTAAAACGATTTGTGGATGCCTCATGTGGGGGCAATTTTCTTAACAAAGACGCCGAAAGTGCCTATCTTCTCTTTGAAGAAATGAGTGAAAACTCATTTAACATGACTTCAATGGACACTTTTGGCAGATCACAAAACTCCAGACACGGAGTCCATGAAATTGACTCCAAAACCACCTCTGTTCCAGTCACACATGATGATTTATATATGTTAGCTCAACGACTGGACCAGATGCAAATTCACCAAAAGAAAATGGAAGAAAAGCTCACAAACAAATAAGCTCCACACGTCCACTCTCCACACACTAACTCCCCACACATTCTCCGAAGAGAAAATCTACACAATATCGATGCCACATCTGCTGGCCAGCAAATTCCGGCTGATTTCCCACAAGATTTAACTGGGAATTTTGACCAAAATATTTTGATTCCACCTCGGAAAATATTTATGCTCTCCAGGAGCAATTTAGAAACCCCTCCAACACTTCCAATCAAAATTGGAGAACTAACCCGAATCACTCCTGGAAAAACCCGAATCCGATTCCTTTTCCCAAACAAAACTATTTTGGGAATTATGGGAAACCTTTGTATCAACCTGGACCATCCCAGGATGATATTAATAATCAGGTCATGAAAACTTTGCAAGGAATGCAGACTCAAATGACAGAAGTAACCCGCATGATTACCAATTTACAACACCAAGTTAAGGTTACTCCTGATCATCGACCTATTGGGAATTTACCATCCCAACCCATGCCCAACCCAAATAATCAAAGGAATCAATTTCAAGGTGGGTATCACAGTCAACCTATTCAGCCAGCACCTCAGCATCCACCGGGTTTCAATAACAGCCAGGCCCCCCGTCCTCATCCTAGAAACAACCAGACTGCAAATGCAGTTACTTGAGGAATGGGAAAACCACACACAATACCCTACCTGTTAAAGAAACCCGCTCTAATGACACACAGATTAACTCTTCCCCTCCTATTGTTCAGGAACCAATTCATGCAAAACAGGGCAACCCTGCCCCATTTCCACAAGCCCTCCACTCTTCAAAAAAGAAAAAGACAAAATCCGAGCCCACTGAGAAGGAATTAATGGATTTATTTGGGCAAGTAGAAATTAATATCCCTATCCTAGATGCCATTAAGTATATCCCTGCCTATGCAAAATTCCTAAAGGATTTATGTACTCCAAAAAGGCAGCCCAAGAATTTAGGAAAGGTAATTCTTCCAGAGACAGTTAGCTCAGTTGTACAGAGCCGACTGCCTCTTAAGAGAAAAGATCCCGGCGCACCCCTAATCCATGTTATCATTAATGATACCTCATTTGATCATGCTCTGTTGGATCTTGGTGCCTCAATTAATCTTATCCCCACAGTTATTTTTGAGGAATTTAAGATCGGTGAATTGAAGCCTGTTGAGGTTACTCTCCAATTAGCTGACCGATCTACGATTAAACCAAGGGGAATTGTTGAAGATGTTCTTGTCCGGGTCAGAGATTGTCTATTCGCAGTAGACTTTTTAGTCCTTGACATAGAGGTACCTGAAGCACTTAAGTTTGCCCCCATTATTCTTAGAAGACCATTCTTAGCCACCGCCCGCGCCAATATTGATTGTGATTCTGGAAAGATGAAGATCATGTGTGGCAGTGAATCTGTAACCCTAGATATTTTTTAAGCCTCTAGGCGGTTCCAGGAACCAGATTTCTTTGATGATTCGGATTCAGAAATAGAGAACATTGTGGAGGAAACATTGCAAATTTCCCAATTAGGTTCCTATTTTGCTGTAAATATGGTTCCTGAATAATATACTTTTTCTCACCCTTCCACCTCAACCACACGACCAGCTAACATTGCAGCTGACCCTTTCACTCTCACCTCACCTCTAACCCACAAAGCAGAAACTCTTTCGGAACCGGGCCTACAATTGGAATTAAAACCTTTGCCCGATTCCCTTAAATATGTCTTCCTGGGTCCAAATCAGACCCTGCCCCTGATTATAAATTCTGGACTCACCGGGGCACAAGAGCACAAACTTCTCCAGGTTTTGAGTAAATATCGAAAAGCTATTGGCTAGACCCTTTCTGATCTTAAAGGCATTCATCCGTCCTATTGTACGCATCGTATATATTTAGAGGACGATTCTCGCCCTTCCCGCCAACCACAAAGGTGCTTGAATCCTAGTATACAGGAGGTGGTAAAAAAGGAGATTATTAAGTGGCTGGATGCTGATATCATCTACCCCATTTCTGATAGCTCTTGGGTTAGTCCAACTCAAGTTGTCCCTAAAAAGGCTGGACTAACAGTTGTCACCAATGAAAATGGGGCAAATATAGCCACTCGAACCACTTCTTCTTGGCATGTGTGTATAGATTACCAAAAATTAAACACCGCCACCAAGAAGGATCATTTCCCGCTCCCTTTTATTGATCAAATCTTGGAGCGGTTAGCCGGACGGGAATTTTACTATTTTTTGGGTGGTTATTCTGGCTACAATCAAGTGGCGGTTCATCCTGAGGACCAGGACAAAAAAACTTTCACCTACCCCTTCGGAACCTTTGCTTTCCGAAGAATGCCCTTCGGTCTTTGCAACGCACCTGCGACTTTTCAAAGGTGCATGCTTGCAATTTTTTTAGATTTGGTAGGTGAATGTTTAGAAGTTTTTATGGATGACTTCTCTGTTTTTGGGGATTCTTTTGACCATTGCCTCAAAAATCTTGAAAGAACCCTCCAAAAGTTCATAGAAGTTAATCTGGTCCTCAGCTGGGAAAAAAGTCATTTCATGTCCAAGAAGGTATTGTCTTGGGCCATGTTATTTCTAAACAGGGAATCACGGTAGATAAAGCAAAAATAGATGCTAAATCTAAGCTCCCACCGCCCACTACTGTCAAACAAATCAGATCCTTTTTGGGTCATGTGGGTTTCTACCATCGATTCATACAAAACTTTTCCCAAATCTCCAAGCCTTTAAGTCAGCTTCTTACTAAAGACCAGCCATTTGATTTTAATAATAAGTGCCTGGAGAGTTTTTTGAGGTTGAAGAAAGAGGTTACTGAGGCACCAATATTGCAGGGACCTGATTGGAATAGTCCCTTTGAATTAATGACAGATGCCTCAGATTTTGCTGTAGGGGCCGTTCTAGGGCAAAGAATTAGCAAGAAGCCTGTTGTGATCTATTATGCTAGCAAAACCCTTGATGATGCACAACGGAATTACACGGTTACTGAAAAGGAGCTTCTTGCCATTGTATTTGCCTTAGAAAAATTTAGATCTTATCTGTTGGGGTCACGTGTCACTGTTTATACAGACCACTCAGAAATTAAATATTTGCTGACAAAGAAAGATGCGAAACCCCGCCTTATCCGTTGGATTCTACTGCTCCAAGAATTTGACCTGGAAATCAAGGATAAGGTGGGATTGCACAATGTAGTGGCTGACCATCTCTCTCGTCTTATGACGAATGACATAATGACCCCACCAGATCAGTTCCCTGATGAAAGTATTTTAGCTGCTACAACCCTCCCTTGGTTTGCGCCCATCGCAAACTACTTAGCAACAGAACAAATCCCTGCTGATTGGCCAAAAACAAAACGGGATAAGTTCTTTGCTGATATTAAATATTATTTTTGGGAGGAGCCCGACCTTTTCGGCATTTGTGCCCATCAGGTCATTCGACGATGTGTCCCCGATTCTGAAATCCATGATATTTTAACACATTGTCACTCAATGGCCTGTGGCGGACATTGTTCGGGCAAGAAAACTGCAGCTAAAATCCTTAATGTGGGATTTTATTGGCCCAGCTTGCACAAAGATGCTCATGACTTCGTTCGGTCCTGTGTGCGTTGCCAGAGCATCGGCAACATGACTCGAAAGGATATGATGCCCCTTAATCCTATTTTAGAAGTTGAAATTTTTGATGTTTAGGGCATCGACTTCATGGGACCGTTCATCAACTCTGGTGGGTATTTGTATATATTAGTTGCAGTCGACTATGTTTCTAAATGGATAGAAGCAATACCCACCCGCACTAGTGATCACCGTGTGGTTATCGAATTTCTTAAGAAAAATATTTTCTCAAGATTCGGCATACCAAAAGCCATTATCAGTGATGGAGGCTCACATTTCACCCACTCACAATTCCGTCACCTCCTTTCTAAATACGGGGTTAATCATAAAATTTCTACACCATATCACCCCCAAACTAATGGCCAGGCTGAAGTTTCTAACTGGGAAATTAAAAATATTTTACCAAAGACGGTTAGGCCCGACCGTAAAGATTGGTCCACCAAATTGGATGACGCTTTATGGGCCTACCGTACCGCTTTTAAAACTCCACTTGGCATGTCTCCCTTCCGTCTGATTTTTGGGAAGGCATGCCATCTCCCGGTAGAATTAGAACATAGGATTTTTTGGGCAATAAAACAACTCAATATGGATTTATCTGACGTCGGTAACCATAGAAAATTACAATTAACTGAATTGGAAGAATTGCGTAATTTTTCCTATGAAAATGCGAGGATTTATAAAGACAGAACAAAGAAATTTCACGATAAATATATTGTTCGGAAACACTTTGACGTTAATCAACGTGTTTGGCTTTTCGATGCGAGATTACGTCTTTTTCCTAGCAAATTAAAATCTAAATGGACCGGCCCCTTTATTGTCCATAAAACATATCCATACGGCGCCGTTGACCTTTTTGATCCAAAAACTAATTCGACATTTCAAGTCAATGGCCAGCATTTAAAGCCCTATTTTGACCATACGCCTAGAATTCCATCTGAATCTTTTAATTTTACTGAGCCAGCCACCCTTGATCACTAGTGCACATCACGCCCGGCTGAATGGCGTAAAAGATAGCATTGGATGGGAGGTAACCCATCAATTTTTTTCTTGCTTTCCTTTTTTTTTTTTTTCTTCTTCCAGGTTTTGTTCATCCTAAACCCGACCGTTCTTCACTAAGGTGATCCCTTTTCCCTCCTAATGCATGAGGACATGGCATTTCTTAAGCATGGGGGGTGTTTTTAAATTTTTACAATCGATTTAGGATGTTCAAAACCTAAAAAAAAAAATACAATTTTCTTTATTTCCTGCTTGCATACCCAAAAAAAATAATAATAATAAAAATGTTGAAAACTTTTTGAGGAAAAATTTTAAAATCGGGACTAAGGTCGAAAAATTCATTTTTGGTACAATGGGATTTAATCTTTAACAAACTAGGGATAAGGATATAGATCTGATCATTAGAATTCCAGGGTCTATTTTAGACTAGATCAGATATCCTTCTCTAAAATTCCACCTGAACTCATGATAGTTCAGGTGACTTGATCCTATTTTGTAATACGGAAAGTATTTGACTTAGTTTCTGATTCAAAAACTTGCGTATCTTAAGAAACTTCTTATGTCTATTTTCACACACAAGCCAACACTTAAAAATAATTTTTTTTTTTTTGAAAAACTCCCGTGTTTGGATTTAGTAAAAGTCTGAAGCAGATCATTGGTTTGAGTTCCCACCACCGAGAAGAAGGAAAATACCTTCTTTGAGGATGTGATGTCAACATGTTACCGCCTTGGCACTGCTCTATATCTATATTTCATATCTTTAGATGGAGCATTAAAGCGCATTTTAGCAGCTCAAGTGTCTTGGACAGTGCCCTACCTATAGCGTCAGAGCAAGAGCTTGAGTTTGCTTGGAGCGCCGCTTTTCACCGCATCGTGTTTTGGGGTTGTGAGCTCCTAGGCGGTGTCATTCATAGTGCTATCCCGAAGTACTGGTGCCAGAGCCCCCTTGAGGAATGGTAACGGGAATGATGATCCCGACACATCTATTGTAAGACTAAGCTAAAATTAAGCATGGGGGAGAAAAAAAAAGAATATATATAATAATAATAACACGTCCTTATAAATGTTGGCTTTTCACAAGCACAGACATAAGGTTTTAAAGGATTTTGCAAGTTGCGAATCAGATTCACAAGCCAGAAAAATCCTAAAAACAAACATTTCAGGTCATCTGAATTAACAAGGGGTTAATTTGTGAATTTTCTGGAAGATATATTGATCCCGTTCTGTCTAATGGTTGGATCCAAAAATAAATCCTGATGTTTATCTTCAACAAATCCCATACCTCCAGTGTTTTAATCTACCAAGGTCCATTAATCTCTTTTTCTCCTCAAAAGTCAAAAAAATTAGATTTCCCAAAAATTCCGTTTTAATTCTTGCTAAGAGACTAGCAAAAGATAAGCATGGTAGTGTGATAAACGCCAGTTTATCATCATTCTTATGCATTAAAACAAACCTAGCTCTTAGGATTTTACTCCGCAAACGGGTTTTTGGGCTGCATTTAGGCATAAAATAGGTTAGGCATGAATTGCATTTTTTATTGCCTTTTTAATATGTTTTTGTGAGTGTTAGGGATGTATAGATATATAGATCCCTAAAACCCTAGCACTCAAGAAGGCAAATGGTGAAGGAGAAGCCCAGACTAGCTGGAACTCAGCCTAATCCAGCTCACCTCAGCTTGATCCAGCTCACCTTAGCTTGATCCAGCTCACCGCAGCTGGAACCTAGCTTACTTGAACTAGGGTTAGCTCATCCCAACTCCATTCAGCTAATCTCAGCTGGATGGCAGCTCAAGAGAGTTCACCTTAGCTCACCCTAGCTCAAGTCAGCTCAGATCCAGCTCAACTTAGCTGAGTCTAGCTCATCTCAGCTCCCACTAGTCCACAGGGAGCTCTAGCTAGCTCAGCTAAGTTGACAGGAGTTCACCCCAGCTCAGATCCAGCTACATCCAGCTCCACTCAGCTCCAGCCAGCTGAAGAAGAACTCATCCCAGCTCAGGAAGCTCAAGTCCAGCTCCCGGGGACTTAGCTTAGCTCAACTCAGTTGAGCTAAGCTACCTTAGCTGCCTCAACCAGCTTGATTCTCCTCGGGAGCACCAGACCCAGCTCACCTTAGCTCATTATGGTAGAAGCTAGCTTACCTTAGCTCGGCTTAGTAGCTAGCAAAGAACTAGCAAGCTAAGCCAGCTAGAATAGCTCCATGCCAGCCTCTTCAGCAGCAGCCAACTCCAATTTCAGCTCCAGACTTCTCCTCCTCAGTTCCTCCCTCCAAACTCTAGCTCCAACACCTTCTCCTCTACTCCTCCATTAGCTAAGCTATCTTAGCTTATCTTAGCTTAGCTTAGCTATGCTCCAACTTCCTTGGCTTGTACCACCCCAAAAACCCACCTAACAACTCCACCCAACTGGCTCCACCTAAGCTTCACATAAGCTAACCTACTTGGCACCAACCTAACCTACCCACCACCTCCAAAAGACACCTAAAAGTGGCACCAAAAACTACCCTAACCACCCCCTTAATGGCGCCACTTTTCCCTCCAAAATCCCCCCTCATCTCCACCACACAATTTCCCTTGAATTCATCTCCACCATCCACCTAACCCCCCTTCTAGAAGACCCCATGTTGGCGCCAACATGGTTGTGTCTCTCCACCACCAAAAGACACCAACACCACCATAACTACCCCCTTTAACACCCCTTGGGTTGGCGCCAACTCTCCTTAGCCATAGGATCACCAACCACCTCCATTCTTCCATCCTAGCCCTCCATTTCAAGGGGCACCTTAACCCCCCATCCTACCCTATAAAAAGACCACTACCCACCACCATTCAAGCCATCCTTGGCTAGCAATTTCACTCTCATATTCCACCAAGAAGCCCACATCCAGGAGAGAAGAAGAAGAAGAAGATTAAGGGGATATTCTGTCCCCTTGGTGCCTTCCCTCTTCCCTTCTCTCTTGGGTCACGCCAGCCAAAGGAGAAGCCAGGCAAGGAAGATCTTGGAGGAGATCTTGAAGGTGGTCCATGCCACCTTGGAGGAGTTCTTGAGGGTGGTGCACGCCCACCCCTTGGAGAGAGCATTGAAGGTGGAAGCTTCCACCTTGGAGGAGCTCTCAAGGAAGGAGAAGAAGGAGGCTCTCTTTTCAAGCCAAGGAGCAGCTAGGCTTGGAGCAAGAAGACTCCCTTCTTCTCCATTTTTTTTAAGAGGATTTGTGTTTCTTTTCTTGCTTTTAGATTGTTTAATTCTAGTAGAAGCATTCCTCTACTTGTCCTTGAAAAGAACACTCATTCTACTCAATCAAATTGCCTTCTTTTAGCTTTTTATTGCAGTTGTTTTTGGTTCTTGCACTTGTTTCACCTCTTCTTCCTAATTACCCTAGGCCTCCACTTGCCTAGAGTGAGCTTAGGAAGAAGATATTTCTATCTTTTAGATTTTAGTTAATCATTTGTAGGTGTTAGTTCTTTTCGCTACAATCTGCAGTTTGCCCTCGTCTTTTCAAAATACAAAAAATATTTACATATTGAAAAATATAAAAAAGAAAGTTGAGATCTATCTGTAAGCAAGAGGATTAATTTTACAATTTTTGCCTCCTTGGACGACCCTAGATACTCCCCTATCTAGGATATAAATTTAAAAGCGAAAGCGGATTCGCGTGTTACAATGACGTTAAAAACCCGCTTTTACAAATCACGCGTATTTCGCTATCATCGGGCATCCAAGTGTCCAATTATTTACATGATTTTCCGTCTTCCGTGCATACCTTCACACCCGGCTGAATGGCATAAAAGATAGCACTGGATGGGAGGTAGCCCATCATTTTTTCTTGTTTTCCTTTTTTCTTCTTTTTCCAGGTTTTGTTCATCCTAAACCTGACCGTTCTTCACTATGGTGATCCCTTTTCCCTCCTAATGCATGAGGACATGGCATATCTGAAGCATGGGGGGGTATTTTTAAATTTAACGATCGATTTAGGATTTTCAAAACCTAAAAACATGCATTTTTTTTCCTACTTGCATACCCCAAAAAAATAGAAATGTTGAAAGTTTTTTGAGGAAAAATTTTGAAATCGGGACTAAGGTCAAAAAATTCACTTTTAGTACAATGGGATTTAATCTTTAACAAACTAAGGATGAGGATATGGATCTGATCATTAGAATTCCAGGGTCTATTTTAGACTAGATCAGATATCCTTCTCTAAAATTCCACCTGAACTCATGGTAGTTCAGGTGACTTGATCCTATTTTGTAATACGGAAAGTATTTGACTTAGTTTTTGATTCAAAAACTTCCATGTCTTGAGAAACTTCTTGTGTCAACTTTCACACACAAGCCAACACTTAAAATCAACTAAAAATTTGAAAAACTCCCTTGTTTGGACTTAGTAAAAGTCTGAAGCAGATCATTGGTTTGAGTTCCCACTGTTGAGAAGGAGGAAAATACCTCCTTTGAGGATGCGAAGTCAACATGTTACCGCCTCGGCACTGCTCCATATCTATATTTCATATCTTTAGATGGAGCATTAAAGCGCATTTTAGCACCTCAAGTGTCTTGGACGGTGCTCTACCTATAGTGTTGGAGCAAGAGCTTGAGTTTGCTTAGAGCACCCCTTTACACCGCATCATGTTTTGGGGTTGTGAGCTCCTGGGTGGTGTCATGGACAGTACTATCCCGAAGTACTGGCACCAGAGCCCCCTCAAGGAATGGTAACGGGAATGATGATCCCGACACATCTGTTGTAAGACTAAGCTAAAAATAAGCATGGGGGAGAAAAAAAAAAGTAATAATAAATAAATTAACACGCCCTTATAAATGTTGGCTTTTCACAAGCACAGACACAAGGTTTTACAGGATTTTGCAAGTTGCGAATCAGATTCATGAGCCAGAAAAATCCTAAAAGTAGACATTTCAAGTCATCTGAATTAACAAGGGGTTAAATTGTGAGTTTTCTGGAGGATATATTGATCCCGTTCTGTCTAATGGTTGGATCCAAAAATAAATACTGATGTTTATCTTTAACAAATCTCGTACCTCCTATGTTTTAATCTACCAAGGTCCCTTAATCTCTTTATCACCTCAAAAGTAGAAAAAATTAGATTTCCCAAAAATTTCATTTTCCAAAAAAATTGAAGTTTTGCTAAGAGACTAGCAAAAGATAAGCATGGGGGTGTGATAAACGTCAGTTTATCATCATTCCTATGTATTAAAACAAACCTAGCTCTTAGTATTTTACTCCGCAAACGGATTTTTGGGCTGCATTTAGGCATAAATTAGGTTAGGCATGCATTGCATTTTTTTATTATCTTTTTGATATGTTTTTGTGAGTGTTAGGGATGAACATATATACAGATCCCTAAAACCCTAGCTCTCAAGAAGGCAAATGGTGAAGGAGAAGCTTAGACTAGCTGGAACTCAGCATGATCCAGCTCACCACAGCTGGAACCAAGCTCACTTGAACTAGGGTTAGCTCATCCCAGCTCCATTCAGCTAATCTCAGCTGAATGGTAGCACAAGAGAGTTCATCTTAGCTCACCCTAGCTCAAGTCAGCTCAGATCCAGCTCAACTTAGCTGAGTCTAGCTCATCTCAGCTCCCACTAGGCCATAGGGAGCTCTAGTTAACTCAGTTGAGTTGACAGGAGTTCACCCCAGCTACATCCAGCTCCACTCAACTCCAGCCAAATGAAGAAGAACTCATCTCAGCTCAGGAAGCTCAAGTCCAGCTCCTGGGGATTTAGCTTAGCTCAACTCAATTGAGCTAAGCTACCTTAACTGCCTCAACCAGCTTGATCCTCCCCGGGAGCACCAGACCCAACTCACCTCACCTCACTATGGTAGAAGCCAGTTCACTTTAGCTTAGCTTAGCAGCTAGCAAAGAACTAGCAAGCTAAGCCAGCTAGAGTAGCTCCATGCTACCCTCTTCAGCACCTGTCAGCTCCAGTTCCAACTCTAGACTTCTCCTCCTCAGCTCCTCTTTTCAAACCCTAACTCCAATACCTCCTCCTCCACTCCATAGCTACCTCAGCTAGCTTAGCTTAGCTAGCAACCAGCTCCTTGACCATCCACCACCTTCAAATTCAACCCTAGCTAGCTCCACCAACTTAAGCCCTACCTAAGCTACCTATCCTACTCAAGTTGGCGCCACCTTCTAGCCACCCCTTCACCCCATTATCACCACCAAAAGGCACCAATTTTCGCGCCAAAAACTAACCCTAACTACCCCTCTTTTTGGCACCAACATCCACCCCCACATCCACCATACACCTAACCCTACAACCCATCCTAGCCATCCACCTACCCCTCCTTCTAGAACCCTTCTTGGCTCCAACTAAGACCCCATTCTAGAAGCCATTTTGGCGCCAACATCAAGGGGTGTCACCACCCATAACCACCCCCTAGGTGTCCCTTGGGTTGGCGCCAATTAACCTTAGCCATAGGATCCCCAACAACCTCCATCTCTCCATCTTAACCCTCCATTCCAAGAGTCACCTTAGCCCCCTTCCTATTCTATAAAAACCCACCTCCTACCACCATTTGAGAGCATCCTCCATTAGTGTATTTTGCTACCTATACCACCTACACCTACGGCCAAGAAGAAGGAGTAGAGAAGGAGATTAAAGGGGCACATCACCAGCCCTTTTGGTGCCTTCTTCTCCCCACTCTCTTCAACTTGGGCCACGCCAAGGAGGAGGACTTCTCTACTTCAAGGAGGATGGCCAGGCAAAGGAGAAGAACCTAGGGTGGATGTCCACCCTTGGAGAGAAGCTTAGGGCACGCCCCTTTTGGGCTTGCCTTGGAGGACATCATCTTGGCGGAGCATAGCAAGGAAGGAGTTGGAGGACTCTTTTCAAGCTTGGGAGCTACCAAGCTTAGAGCAAGAAGCCCTCTTCTTCACCATCTATCTAGAGGATTTGTGTTTTCTTTTCTTATTTGCAATTTTTCTAGTAGTAGAAGCATTCCTCTACTAGGCCTTTTGTAAAACACTTTTTCATTAATCTAGTTGCCTTCTTTGCAATTTCTTATTTGCATTTCTAATTGCTTTGTTTTTAGCATTCTTCACTCCCTCTCCCTAATTATTCTAGGCCTCCACTTGCCTAGAGTGAGCTTAGGGAGAGGCTCTACTTGCCACTTAGAAGTACTATTTTGAATTTGAAGTGTAAGCCACTTTCCTGCCATAATTTCGCATGTTGCCTTAATTCAAAAACAAAAAAAAATGATATATTGAAAAATACCAAAAAGAAAGTTGAGATTTGTATTCCAAGCAAGAGAATCAATTTTGCAAACATTTGGCCTCCTTGGACAACCCTATATACTCCGCTATCTAGGAATATAAATTTAAGAGTTGATTGGTTTTGCACGTTACAACGACGTATTTTACAAACCACGTAAAATCCGTATCAATCTTTGGCTAAGTCGAGCTGAAGAGGTGCGGCCAGGGTTGGTGGCTATTTTATGGTCGCTGGCAGGGACTCCTATGCTTGGAAGACAAGCCTCTAAGAATAAGAGACCTCTCCAGAGATGAAATTCTGTGGAATACCCAAATCTCTCGTGTGTTCGCACGAGAGATTGGGTGTGAATCAGGGATTAGGACCACGCTCAGATGGAAGGGAATTCCTCAAAGAATCTCCCTTCCAAATCTAGGAGGAGATTTTTGAGTAATTAGGGAGTATTCCCCCTCCATTCCTTGCCGAAGTAGGATTTCTCCCCATTAATGGTTGAGGGACCTATTTGTAAGAGTGGAGAGGAAGTTAGGGGGTTTGTGCAATGGTTTTCAAAAGATAGGGGCCAAAATGTAATTAGGTGTACTAATTTGCAAAGTAGGTCAAGATGACCTCCCCTTAGGTCCAAATTTTGGTACAAACCTAATTTAGAGCTAAGAAATTCAATGGTGAAATTGGATTTTAAATTTGACCATGTTTGATTGGACATTTTCATAAAAACCCAAATTAGGTCAATTAATGAGCTAGGACCCCAATCTAGGTCAAAATAGGTTCCAAAGGCCAATTTTAAGGTTCTAAACCCTACAGGATATTTTTCCATGAATTTAGAGGGTTTACTTGATTTTTATCCTGAATAGAACCTTATTTAATTAAGCAAATCTGTTCTAGGGTTAAAGAATGTCATTTAATTCCTAGATTGCACATGAACCCATTTCTGACTGAATCAACCCACTTTTTATCTTATTCAGGCCATTTGACCTATGTTTTGCCTCTAAGAAATCCCATTTATATATTATAATGGTAAAATTACAATTTTAACCTTTATTTCATGTTTTCTTCTCAAAACACTTATTCCTTCAATTAAGCCCTTCTCTAAGTTATGTAGGAGCTTCTATTCTCTTTCTTAGGTCAAAATGAGCTAGTTAGGGCACATGATGAGGCTCTCATCAGGTATGATGGTAACACCATCTTTCTCCATAACTAGCTTAAATTAGTTGTAATCAAGAGACAAATGCTCCTAAATGATCGCCTAAGGACCATAATTCCACTTTGATTCATTTTGAGAAGAAAATAATAAATAGGGCTAATTATGTAGTTTTCTTTCACATACATGCCCCTGCCGACATTGATGGGTCAATCGTCAAGCACCAACCTTTGACCAAGCTTGAAACCCCATCAAACCTACACCAAATCCCACCAAATTTGGTGGGATTGATGCTCACATGTTGAGGGATCATCTGAACACAATTTGAGACATGAATCTTAAGCAAGAAGAGCACACGAATCCAAGAAAATCTTGGGGATTCTTCTTATTTCTGATCTGTCTCCCATGGTCTCTATCCTCAAATGGAGCTCGATTTTGAGCTCTGTAAATGCTCCTCTCGATCCCAGCATACTTTTAAGCTAGGTTTAAGGGGAAGACACCTCTTCTCTCCTTCCCTCTAGCCATCTCCGACCTACACTCCGATGGCTCCTTCGTTCTCCCTCATCTGTGCCTCCAACAATCAAATTGGAGGCACAGTTCTCTTCCTCACATGCTTCGGACGATGCCTGACTAAAGTCCCGTCACCTCCATCCTCATCTTTGCTACCATTACCCTCGTAAGAGAGTTTGTCTCCTTCACGTCCAACGAGGCAAGCTAGTGCGAAAGCTCTTCCCTTTCGTCCCATAGTTAGGATTAATCTCTTCCACTCTTTCCTCAGAATCTATATCTCCCCTTATTCCCTCAATTTGACCGACGTATGCCTCATTTCCTCGTCATCTTCTTCACCTCCGATGTAGCTCCGACGAGCTCTCCATGCCACGTCATGCCACCAAACACCTCGCTGTCACTTCCCAAAGCTCTGTGACTCGTTGATCTTTCGCTTTAAAGTCGTTTGTAGTTTAATGTGGTGGAAAAATTGACTAATCAATATTTAATAAGAAATAACCACTCGCAGAGGAGCGGGTCGTATCCACAGGGAGGCAATGACGTATTAAAATTCGCACTAGTTAAAAACGTTTGTTCGTAGTCAGTTTGGACAAGAATCAAGCCAAGATTGCCTTTAGATTAAGGTTTAAGCAAGAAACAATGCTGAAATGGCAATTATGAGAAACTAGAGGATATTTTCCGCAATGCAGAATCAATAAAATATGATTAAAAAGTGGCAATGGCAAAAAATGTAATTTCTAATTGACGGTTTACTGTAGCAAAACAGGGGAATTTTTCCCCTTCGTCTTGCGCGGCGAGGAGCGGATGGCCGGGCGTGGGAAGCTCGGAGGAGGTCCCTTGGACCAAGGGCTTCGAATCAGTGGTGGCAGCGAGTCGCACGGTGGCCGGAGGTGGCCGGACGAGCTCCGGCGGAGGTGCTGCAGCCGGTGAGCTTGCGCGGCCTGCTGGCGTGAGATCTGCCGCGTACTGCTACTGGCGGGTCTGCAGGAGCGGGCGGATGGGTCTGCAGGCGCGGCTGTTGGTCTCGCAAAGGCAGGCGTGGGCGTACAGGTTTGCAGGCGCGGGGAAGGTGTGCGCTGCAGGCTGAGGAGGGCGTGGGTTGGAGGAGCTGCTGGCGGTTGGCGTGGGCACGCAAGCGGCAGGCACGGGTGTGCGGGTCTGCAGGCGCGTGGAGAGCGGGTGCGGTTGGAGAGTGCTGCAGGCTGAGGAGGGCGTAGGCTATTGGAGGTGAGCGGGTGGCTCTATAGGCGCGGGAAGAGGGCGCTGTGTGGAGAGCGGTTGTGCGTGGACTTCAGATGGGTACGCAGGCGAGTGGGTGGAGGTGAGCGGGTAGCTTCAGACGTCCGGGAAATTTCCCGGACATCTTAAGTTACTAAAGGGTGGTTGAATCAGTAGCTGCGGTGGTGGTGGTTGGCGACGACGGTGAGGGAGATGCACGCTAAGGTGCTCACGGTGATGCGGACAAGCTCCGGATGGCGGTGTGGCCTGTCACACCACATGCCCACGGTGATGGAGACTCGTCGCCACAGTAGAGGCCGGTAGTATGGAGTGGAAGAGAGAAGTTATCTCTGCATAGTGGTGGGTCGGTGGTGGAGGCCTCCTGAGCTCGGCTGCCTCCCTCCTCCTTTTGTAGTGGCCTGCATACATTTGAAATCATCCGCCCGACCAGATCCACCACATCCACTCTCCCTTGAATGGTTCTTCACTGTGGCCGTTCGACGTTGGAGCGGCAGCCAGCCGTTCCTGCAAGGAGAAGAATAAAGAAAATAATGTTAAAATATTAGGGTCATTTATATACAGACCCTCAACTTCTATGTTAATGAAAATAATGTACCTAATTAGTTGTCTAATTAGATGAATGCTATTCTAAGCTAATTCTAAATGCACTTAAGATATGAATGCAATGTATGGATTATGTAATTAAATTAAAACTATGAATTAATCTATTTACATCCTAATTTATGCTAAATAAATGTTAGAATTAACCTAATGTGTAGGCACTTAAATACTTAAATAGCCCACAACTATGGGCTAATCACTCTGCCTCACCTCCCTCTTCAAAAGCCCTAAACCTATTTAGGGTTTCACGCACTCCACCACACTGTCGAACACCACACTCAACCACCACCTTCTCCGACACCGTTACACCTCCACACACAACAGCACCTCCGACAACCACCTCCATCGCACTCCTTGCATGCCGGCGATTCCTCTAAGCATTCAAATTGGGGCCCAAGGCATATTTTCTTGCTTTTCAGGTCTGATTGGATCTCCACCACCGTCTTCATCTTCTCTGACCATGACAACGCCACCCAAGCCATCACTCACCCTAGTGTTGCCTTCACCTAATGTGGGTTCATCTCTTAAGGGGAGCTGCAGCCTTAATCGAGCTTAACGCACAGCTGCAGCAGCTTGATTGTGAAGCCAAACACCTGACGCAGCAACTAAAAGGAAGGTGAAAGCCCTTTAGTACCACATCATGTGGGAAAGAGCTACCGACAACACATAAGAGGAAAGTCTGCCCTTAGGTCTTCACCTTAAAGAGCATGGGGTGAGGTCCCCTCCCACGCGCTCGTACACACCCTCGCCCGCGATTCATGCCACGCAAGTCTAGGTTGGATCCATTTACTTGGCTAGAAAGAGAAGAGATTCTGAGTAGGTGGGGGATGGTTTTGCACTATGGCCTTGGGATTCATGCCCCCCCTCACTCAATACTTAGCCATTCTGAGGCTTTGCGAGGCCCTTGTGCGTCTTTGCTACTGTACTGTGCTTGTGATTCTTCTGAGCTTGAGATAAGGCGTCTGAGCCTTATACTTGTCAGTTGAGGCTTTGGTTGGTTTTGCTCATTGGTTATTATGGATACATCTGCTGACATGGAAATTACCATTAGTGGTTGCAGATTACTATTGGATTATTTGAGTTGATCAAGAGCTTGATTGTAGGGTTAAAATTGGTGGTTCAAACCACCATTTTTACCCATTCTTTTTGCACTCTGATACCTGATTTTTTGAGATATTTCTAATATATATTAAGCATCATTTTGATTCAACTTGCATATTATTCATTGTGATTAGTGATTAGATTTGCTATACTTGCTCCCTGCAAATGACTTAGGACTCATTTCTATTTCTCAAGCTTATAAATTTAAATGATGATCCACTTTTGTTGATTGTATTACAATGCGTATTTTAAACCTCGGCGAATGTTGATTGACAAGGGTGGAGTTCACACATTTTGAAATCATTGGAAATCATAGTATAGTTGCAAAATCCCCTTGACAAAAATATTTATAATAACGAAACTCGCATAGATTTCTTTTATTTTTAGAACTTGAGTCCTGGTCATTCATCTCTGGGAGGCATAAAAATGAGTCGAGATTTGGATCAGCTTTTGTAACCTAAATCTAATCTAACCTAATATTTTTGGTCTTTTTGTCTTTTGCACTTTTTTGTGTTTTTTTTATTTTTATTTTGAAAAGTGAACTGAAACCTAGATCTAGATATGCTAACAAAAACCTAAGTGACTATGTGCATCTAAATGAGGCCATGGTGGTCTTGCATGGTGTGACAAACCTAAGTCGCATGAAGACAAAGGCAATCAATCATAGAACGATTATCACACAATATTTTTTATGCATAAAAATGTCAACACATCTACACTAGAAAGCATATAAATAGAGAAAATCCCTCACATTGGAAAGTGCTGCGAGGGCCATCGGCCATGTGTGAGGGTGTAGGCTAGACCTTGGGTATATAAACCCGTCTACATGCCTACCAAAAGAGATGGCCGACCACAAGAGGCTATGGGTGAGCCTTCATGGTCGTCCAAGAAGAGAATAAGATGGGGGCATCCTCTCTAGGATGAGAAGGTAGCACTTCCAAGAGAAGAAGAGAGGGTGGAGATCCCTTCTTCATCCTAGCCGTCCTTGAGAAGTTGTGGAGAAGCTCCTCTATGGCCATCCATGGAGCCTTGGAAGAGGAGGAGCACCCTTTGGAGGAGAGAGTGGTGGACTACCTTAGGATTTGGAGGGTGGAAGGGAGGGTGTCGCAAGTGAGAGGTGGAAAGAATGGAAATGGGAATGAATGGGCGTGCTCTCTCTTTCTTTGGCTTTTATGGGAAGGCCTCTCCATTTCAAATGGGTCACCACTTTTGGTGGCTCCCAAAAAGGAAAGTGCCACCAACGTAGCATCTAAGTTGGTGACCAACTAATGAGGGCTAGAATGGGAAAGTGGAATTTAGGAAATTGTGTGTATGTGTGGGTATAATTTTTGTAGAGTAGGGTTGTGGGTTCATTACACAGCAATCATAGGTCATAATTGACCTAAATTAGGCTAGGACTTAGCATAAGTTAGGGTAATTCATGCATTAATGAGCATTACTTGCATCTTTATTGCATTACTTCAGCTATGCATAAAATAATGTTATAATGTGCTGATTAAGTGCATTATGTCAATTGCAGGCAATAAGCTGATCAGAAGCTGGATCTGGAGCTGGATCTGAAGCTGGATCAAGAATAATGGGTGTTGTAGCTGGGCTGGTGCAGAAGACCTAGATTAGATGTAGTGAATAATAATGTAAGGGAGTTAAGGTATGCTACTCTATTAAGTAGGAATAAAGCAGTAAAATGTGAAGAGCTTAGGTCCATCCTAGCCTTAGGATAGCCTAGAGACTTCCCCAAGACTTAGCCACCCTTAGATTAGGTCACCGCGCCCTAGGAAACCTTAAAACCCTAGTTCCAACCTTTATCTAGACATCCTGATGAATTATAGGATGTTCAGAACCCTTAGCCAACTCTCGTACACCTCAAACCCACTTCTACAGTGTTATTGGACATCCAGACACATTATCAGACGTCCAATTTCTGCAGAATACCCAAAATAGAACCTAGAATTCCCCCTGACTCAGATTGGACATCAAGAACTGAAGTCTAGACTTCTGATTTTTGAGTATAAGTCATCTAACTCTATTTTTGGATGTTTGGAATTGGTCTCCAGTTCCTGTTTTGAGATTCAAGCCTTGATCTTGGATCTCTAGCTCCCTCTACCTAATCCGAACCCCATAGGAACCTAAATTAAGGTGCCCTAACCCCAGTACATCACCTCTATACCTCCTTAAGGACCTAATGATGTCCTCACTAAACCCAATTGACTTAGATCAAAGTCAATTACCATGACCTAAGCCAATTGGACTCATTGAGTCCAATTGAGCTCAGATCTCAACCCACACAAGTCCAATTGACCTAAACCCAACCTAATTGAGTTATTTCACTCTCAATTAGGATCACACTCTTTCAATTAAACTTAGGTTAAGTTTAATTGCAATTTCCCCCTAACAATTAGGGTTTGCAACCCTAATTCAAGACATACACCTACCCAAACCCTTTAGGACCTAACCTAGACCTCTTAGCCAACTAGGCCATGACCACACACACACACACCCATTCACGCACACACACTCCTCTAGAGTTCTCTAGAACTCTCTTCAAAGTGGCGTCAACTCTTGGTTGCCAAATTTACCAACCAAGAGGTATTCAATTCTTAGATCCACTTTTTGTGGATCTAAGAACCACTTCATCCACTCTTGGCCAACCACTCATTGGAGCTCTCTCTAGAGAGTTCCACACTTCTCTAGAGAGACTCCCTTAGGTCTATAAAAAGACCTAAGGGGTGGCCATTTGACCCATCCATTTCCTTGGCATTCATCCCACTTAGGCTAGCCACTTCCATCTCCACTCCACCTCCATGAGTTGAGCACCACCATGAAGGTCACCATCTCCATGCCAGGATGCTAAATCACTTCTCCAACCTCTCTCCAAGGGTCGACGTAAGCTCCATTGGCTACCCCTCCTTCTCTCAGCCACTCAAAGGCCATCGGAGACCACCTCCGAAAGCCCTTCCTTCTGCTAGATTAGTAACTTAGCTCATCGTAGTTTTACTGCTTATATTTACTGCTTAGTAGCTTAGCTCTTTATTCTCTCGCAATGATGCATGCAAAATCCCCCCATAGATTCCTGTATGCGATCGTTTATTGGTAGCTAGATTTACATCATTCCATGTTGTAAACACTTCTCTGAATGAATGAATAAAAGATACATTTTTATATATATCTCTATGTTTGAAATCACCATGAGCTTATTGGTTGCCATCTTTTCTGCATGATTCAAGTTGCCTGTTTTTCACCTATATATATATTTTGCAACAAGCATGTCGATTCCTGAAAATATAGAAAACCTAACTATAGATGCATTTTCTGTAAGCAGCCACCACGTAACTAGAATTGTACGCACCGAAACCCACACTTTGACTTTCTTTAGCTATCTGACACATGCGCATATAATCAGAATTCATAATAGAAGTGGCGAAGTCATAATTCGAAGATTGGAAACTGGCGTGCGATTTTAAATAAAGTAGAGCAATAAAAGATCGATTTCAGAATTAAACAAACGCCTCCCAGAGACGAACGACCGGAACTCAAAGTCTAGTTACTTTTACAAACTTATTTTTGATGAACGTTTTTGCGCGACTATATTACGATTTCGATGACTTTCAAATGCGCGAAAATGGCTTCTATCAAATGGTGCTGTTGCTGGGGAGGCAATGTTATTTTTCTTGATTTCGATCTTTTAAACTACCACTGACAAATCTCCCACTACTTTATTTCTGGATGTGCAGGACAACACAAGAAAAGAAACAGGATCTGCGTACACATCGAGTGCGGAAAAAGAAATCAGGTGCAAATCATCTCCTCTTAGTCTAGGTTTTCTTTTGAACCCTAGGATTAGATTTGCTTCCAGCAATTTCTTTTGAAAAAAAAAACTTATTCATTTTCGTGAAAAGGAAAAAAAAATTTCAAAAAAAAAAAGATCAAAAATCTAGAATAGGTTTCTTTTTTAATCCTAGGTTAGTTTGAAAAAGCAAAAAAAAAAAAAAAATTTTTTTGAAAATCCTTTGAAAAAAAATTCCTTTTAAAAAAAAAGAAAAAAAAATGTGCAAAAGTTTCTGAAAAAAAAAAATTTTGGTGGAAAGCTTGCATTTCAAACTCAAACTTTCTTTAAAAGCTTCTCCACCATTTTCTGATTTTCGACCAAGATTCAAAGTTTGTTCTAAAAATTCGATTGCTAAAAAATTAGTAAACAAAAAATTTTGAAATTCAAGCAAGATTTTTATTTTCAAACCATCTTTCAAACAACTCCATTCTTTATAAAAATTACAAGTATAAAATTTTTAAAAATTCATGAAGTGCAAGGGGATCATACTGACCTAAATCTGGGATTTTTCAAAATTCAAAAAACAATTACAAGCAATCCACGAACCTGTTTTGACTAAAATGATGGGGTTTGAAAACTGATCTCATTCGCTTTATTTTCCATATTTTTCCCAAATTTTTCAAAGTCATTTGATACTGTTTCAAAATGAAAAACCAACCAGGGGTCAAAATTCTTGATCTAACCCCTTGATATTCAAAAATCTCTAGAAATTCGGTTAAAATAGTAAAAATTCCAAAAAAAAATTCCATGAAAAGATAATTGAAAAACAAATCTACTTGCCAAATTTCAATTTAATTGGATTCCAAATTTTACTAGAGAACTGATTGTAATTTTCGTGGTTTGCTGAAAACAAAAGAACAAAACCCTAGAATTGCATGAACCCTAGGTTACACCTTTAGGGTTACAAGTTAGAGACCACATTTGGGCTAACATAGACTTAGTCAAGTCTAGTACTTAGCCGGTGAGTTGGTCACCTTGTGGGCCACTCACCAAAAGAAAATCCCAACTGAAGAAAATGGGCTAAAATCAATTTTAAAACCTGAACTAAACCTGAATTCGTTGTTGTACTACTGAGTGCTTTCAACCTCTTGGTTGGGTTAGCCGAGAGGCCGGAATCACTTTCAGTCGGTTGTACGATGAATTTTCTTCAGGAATTAAAACTTAAAATGAAAAATCCGATCATCTGATTCATAAGGACCACCTGATTGATAGGGCCTTAGCCTTGTCCGGCTTGGCTACACCAACCCAGGGGTTGGGTGGTGTATGCAAGGAAGGAGGTCACTTAGACCTCAATTGGTTGGACCTTTGGAGCCACTCCTAAGGAAGCGAGTCACCTCGCCAGGACCTACTTCTCCTCCCACTTCTTCGACTCCCATAACCACAATGGTTAATCTTAGACCTGCACCCAGATCGGGTCAGGATATTAAGAATCTGGACCCGATGGCTCATCTGGAAGCCCGGGTGGTCGAATTTGAGGAGTGGCATCGGCAGAACATGGATCACATTTTGACGACGCTTGACAAGATGCAGCACCCACCGTGAGGAGAACAACTGCGGGATTTCTATGATCCAGCTGCACTAATCGTTGCACCCTTAGTCAGAATTCCCATAGGCGGAGACGCATTTGAGCTCAAGCCCAATGTGATTGGGTTGATCGGCACTCACTTCTATGGGAACTCAAGCGAAGATCCGTTCCAACACCTAGAGGACCTGAGTCGACTCGCAGAAATGATTTAACCTAGGAATATCGATCTTGGGATTGTTCTAATGAAGCTTTTCCCATTTTCTTTGAGGGACAAAGCTTCATATTGGTCCAAGACCATTGGGAAGTCAATTGGAACCTGGCTGGAATTACTACGTGAATTCCTGCAAAAGTTCTTCCTAATCAGTCGAACAAACGCGATGTGACGTGCAATCACAACTCTCTCCCAAGGAGCTAGGGAGAAGTTGCATGAAGCCTGGGACCAATTTCACGGCCTTCTCCGGAATGCCCGCACCATGGTATACCCAGATGGCACCTAGCTAAGATCTTTTACCATGGGATGGATGACACACCTCGGTATCTGGCCGTTGCATCTAGTGGCAGGAATTTCCTCGCGAAAGACGAGAACAATGCATTTGAGTTGTTTGAATCTTTGGCGAAGAACTCGATGAATGCCACGTCCATGAACCAGTTTTAGCGATCTGGTCAGTAGCGGGTTGGTGTCCATGAGGCTCACACCAAGTCTATTTGAGCCAACATGGATATCATCGTCAAGCAGCTAGATAGAATAAACTTGATCGGGAAAAAGATTGACCAAATTAGTTAGGGTCAATCTGACTTGAACTCTGCCACTTCAAGGCCCTCCTATGCACCCCGAGCCCCTCCTACTCGAGTTAATCTACTCACTCGAGATGCATCTTCCCCTTATTTATGAGATCCCGCATATCAGGATCCTGTAAACAATCCAAATCTAGCAGCTTACGACCAGGGTTTTGCACCACCCACAAATTATAATGCATATCCCCTTGATGGATATACATCTCAGACATCTTCAGCATACGAGGACGTCAGTGCTCTCCAAGGATATCGGCGTAATAACCTGTATTCAGAGACATATAACCCTGGTTGGCGCCAGCATCCGAACTTCTCCTGGTCTGGTAATTCACAGAGACCACATCAAGATCCACACTACTAGACCAAGCAATACGGGAATGCGCAAAACACGTACCCTAGGTAGCAGCCATTCCTGCATCAGTAGCAACCCCGTTCTTTATACCAGTCATTGCACCAAGTTGCCAGTCACCCTTCAAAGCGCGTTGACCCTTTGGAGGCACTGAAAGAGGAGCTGCAAGAATCGATGAAGAAGTCTACACAGGATAGCTTGCAGATTATGAAGGTGATGGCTGACCAGATACAAACTATACAGAACACACAAAACCAGCTGTTGCAGGAGCATAGGACTCAGGGAGCCTTGCCCTCCCAACCTGTCCCAAGCCCTTGATATGTGCAGACCAAGGCACCTCGCCTAGGTTTCAGACACCACAGGGATAGGCACACGCCATATTACAGGCACCTCCTGCACCACCTAGTTACGCGCAAGGCTAGCCGCCTTTGCAGAACCCCGCATACTCTGCCCCTTCCGCTCCCCCACCACCTCATGGATAACAAGCCGATGCACATGCTGTGTCCTTAAGGAGCAGAAGGAAGACATTCGACCCACCACATAGGCAGGCAAGTCCTGATTTTTTCCACCCTTCACTGCTGGCGGGTTCAACTCCTTCTTCATCTCAGGAGCCATCTACGATAGACAAGGGTAAGAGGCCACTTAACCCTGAGATTCCTGTCCCTTTTCCTGAGGCGCTGACGTGGAATGTAGTACGGAAAAAGGACACGCGGAATTTTGAGGACCTGAAGTCAATGTTCAAGGAAGTACATATTCAGGTCCCCCTCCTTGAGGCAATCGATCACATTCCCGCTGTCACAATGTTCTTCAAGGACTATTGTACCCCGAAGCGAGAGCCGAGAATTGGACAACAGGCATTACTATCGAAAGAGGCTAGCGCCGTGATTCTAGCCGACTTGCCACCGAAAAAGAAAGACCCTGGTACCCCACTTATATCCTACTTCTTGCAGGACTCTCCATTTGATTGGGCCCTTCTAGATCTGGGTTCGTCCATCAACATAACTCCCACTGCCGTATTTGATCGATTTCGATTTGGGGAGTTGAAGCCCTCCTCGGTCACAATTCAGCTGGCTGATAGATCAGTGAAGACATCGAGGGGGTGGTTGAGAACGTGATCATAAAAGTCCACAGATTCTGCTTTCCCGTAGACTTTTTCATTCTCGATATGGAAGTTCCTCCTAATCTCTGAGATGCACCAATTATTTTGGGTCGCCCATTTCTAGCGACAGTCATAGCAAACATTGATTATGCATCCAGGTGTATAGAGATAGCCCTAGGTAATGAGCAACTTCAACTTGACATATTCAGGGCTGCAAAGAATTTTGACTATGATCAAATAGAGGAGGATGGTGAAGATGAAGATTCGACATATTGTGGAAACATTGGGCTCCTTTTTGACGACCCAATGTCTCATTCGTCTACACTATCAGGGTTCTTGGACCTTGATCCACACGGGACTGAGACCACTGCACTACACATATCTCCCTAAGGATCTGACTGCTTAAAGTGTGCGTCTGACCACAGCACCCCTGAATCTAGTTATCCTGATCCACACATTGCTGAATCGCCCCTGTTGTTGCAGGAAGATGTGACCATAGCTAACAGGTTTCCTGTTAATGCAGTCACAACCAATTATTTCACAGGAAGTGAATCAGCGAGAATTCACGTGCATACGAATCAGCAGATTCCCACCCTTGAGTTTGCTCCTCCCACTCCCATTTTTGACTCAGACCCACCCGTGATTGAATTGAAGCCCTTACCTGACTCACTCAAGTATGTGTTCTTGGGCGAAAGTGTGACATACCCAGTCATTATCAATGCTCACTTAACCCAAGAATAGGAGCATCAACTAATTTCTGCGCTAGAAGACCATAGGGCGGCTATCGGGTGGAGTATTGCTGATCTCCGTGGTATTCGCCCCTCGTATTGCACTAATCACATTTACATGGATGAGGGGGTGAAACCTTTGAGACAACCTCAAAGACAGCTAAACCCAAATATGCTAGAGGTTGTTAAGAAGGAGATCATCAAATGATTGGATGCAGGTATTGTATACCCAATCTCAGACAGCCAATGGGTGAGTTCAATCCAGATAGTGCCCAAGAAAGTAGGATTCACCGTTGTGAAAAATGATAAGGGCGAATCCATCCCAACTCGCACCGTGACATCTTGGCGGGTCTACATCGACTATAGGAAACTAAACATGGCTACCTAGAAGGATCACTTTCCTTTTCCTTTCATTGATCAGATCTTAGAACGGTTAGCCAGACGCAGTTTCTTCTACTTTCTGGATGGATACTCCCGGTATAATCAAGTAGCGATTAGCCCGGAAGATCAAGACAAGACCACATTCATATGCCCCTTTGGAACATTCGCTTTCAAGCAGATGCCCTTTGGCCTCTGCAATGCACCAGTGACATTTCAGCATTGTATGATGGCCATCTTCTCTGGCATGATTGGGGACTATGTGGAGGTATTCATGGATGACTTCTCCGTTTTTGGAGATGATTTCACATCTTGTCTTGATAACCTCACCAAGATGCTGAAATGGTGTATTGAGGTAAACCTAGTACTATCTTGGGAGAAAAGCTATTTCATGGTGAGGGATGGCATAGTACTAGGACACAGAATCTCCAAAATTGGACTTTAGGTCGATCAAGCTAAATCTGAGATTATTTCCCACTTACTACCACCTAGCTCGGTTAAGCAGATCTGATCATTCTTAGGTCACATTAACTTCTATCGGAGATTTATATGTGATTTCTCAAAAATTTCATGGCCTTTGACGAATCTCCTTATTGCCGATGTCCCCTTTGAATTTGACACCTCGTGTCTCAGCGCCTTCGAGACTTTACGAAGCATTGTCTCTGATTCCCCGATTCTCCAACCACCCGACTGGTTACTTGATTTCAAGATGATGTGCAACGCTTCTGATTTAGCCTGTCTGTGCTGTTTTAGGCCAGCATCATGAAAAACAACCCTTTATCATATACTATGCTAGCAAGACACTGAATGAGGCTCAGTGCAATTATACTGTCACCGAAAAGGAATTGCTAGCAGTAGTATTTGAGTTGGAGAAATTTAGATCTTACCTATTAGGGTCCAAAGTCATCATCTTCACTGAACCTCCGCCCTCCGGCATTTGTTGGCAAAGAAGGATGCCAAACCTTGACTCATTAAATGGATCCTTCTATTGCAAGAATTTGATATTGAAATCCATGACAAAGACGGAAAGCAGAATGTTGTGGCGGATCACCTATCCAGATTGGACCCAGCCCACATTCCTTATTCCCTATCTATCCACGACCAATTTCTGGATGAATCCCTTTCAGCAGTTCACTCTGTTGAGTTCCCCTGGTACGCGGATATTGCAAACTATCTTGCCGCAGGCAAGATTCCCACGAACCTATCTAAGGACCAAAAACTCAAATTTACTGCAGAGGCCAAATTCTACCTCTAGGATGACCCATTGCTCTTCTGCATTGGAGCGGATTAGATTATTCAAAGATGCATCCCAGATTCTGAGATCCCCAGTGTGTTATCTTTTTTCCACAATGATGCTTGTGGTGGTCATTTCTCGAGATGAAAAATCGCTGCAAAAAATTTGTAGTAGAGATTTTTCTGGCCAACCATTTTCAAAGATACACACGAATATGCCCAACACTACAAACGATGCTAGTCGGTTAGTTCTTTGGCCAGGAGAGACATAATGCCACTCCAACCCATTATGGTTGTAGAAGTGTTCAACATTTGGGGCATCAATTTTATGGGTCCTTTTCCAAACTCTCATGGCTTCGAGTACATATTACTAGCCGTTGACTATGTCTCGAAGTGGGTCGAGGCCATCCTGGCGAGACGGGTTGATCATAAGACTATCATTTCCTTTATACGGCAGTACATCTTCGCGAGATTCGGAATACCCCGCTCTTTGATTAGTGACGGGGGAAGCCACTTCATCCATGCCCATTTTAGGTCATTACTAAAGAAATACGAGATACATCACCGTATAGCCACCCCGTACTACCCACAGACCAATGGGCAGGCTGAAGTGTGTAACCGTCAGATCAAGCTAATTCTCCAGAAGATGGTTAGACCAGACAAGAAGGATTGGTCCGATAAATTATTTGATGCACTGTGGGCATATCGGACTGTGTACAAGGCCCCACTTGGAATGTCACCATATCGTATGGTATATGTCAAGGCCTATCACCTACCTGTAGAGCTGGAACACCACACCTTTTGGGTGGTGCGAAAATGTAACCTTGACCTTGATGCAGTAGGTCAAGAATGGAAACTCCAACTTAGCGAATTAGAAGAGATCTGGTAGGAGGCCTATGAGAACACATTGATATACAAGGATAAGACCAAGGCCTTTCATGACTGCTACATCTGGAGGAAAGCATTCATGCCCAACCAGCAAGTCTGGTTGTTTAATTCACGATTAAAAATGTTCATAGGGAAGCTCAAGTCTAAGTGGACTGACCCGTATATTATGATTCATCCATATCCTAGTGGGGCAGTCCAGATCAGGGACCCAAAATTTGGGCGTATATCTATGGTAAATGGCCAGCGCCTCAAGCCATTTTTGGCCCAGGAACCTCCTCCACCTGACGAGATTGTTCATCTTATTGAGGACGTGTGATTGAATTCTCTCCCAGCTGGAGGCATTAAACTCAACACATATAGATAGCATCTATCTCACATAACCATTTTATATATAGCATATTTTTCTTTTAGCATATTTTCTTTCTATATTGCATGCTGATAGGTTGGCCGATGCTGAATGTATAATTTCAGGAGCAATTACAGGTGATTTCTGCCCATTTACTCCCTGCTGTATTTATTTTCTTTTATATTCATGCATGAGGACATGCAAGAGCTTAGGCATGGGGGGGATAGATACAACAAAATTGAAAATTTTTATGCCAACATTTAGGAAAACCTCGGAGCTGCATGTAAAATGCACCTTAGGATCCTAAATAAAAGAACAACCGACTCCACCTCCAATGCTCTCATTGGAGCTAGAAATCGTCCGCAACAGCCACTTCCGACTCACTCGCTCACCTCTTATTCTAAATTTAGGGTCAAGCTGAATGTAACCCGATACGGTAATTTCATGAAGTACAAATTATACGAGGTTAATTGTTTATAGCATATATACATATTGCACTCATGAATAAGATTATTTTATTAAGAGAATGCATTAGGGATTTTATCCTCTAGTTGATTCTTGTAATCTGGAATCCAGTACAACTTTTCACACATACGTAGAATTTGCAATGGATTCATGGTGAAGGCTGATAAATGTCTTTAGTCTATCGAGAAGAAGCAGTGCTTCTTTTCTTGAACCCCTGGACACTGTTTTGGGAGTCAGGTAGATTTTCCTCCAAAAATCCACCAAATATGTGAGATGAGAGTAGAGTGCACTGGTGCTCTAAGATTAGTACAAGGAATCCAGAGTCCTAGATAATTAGGTGATGATACTCTGAGATTAGACATAGTTTTTGCTCTCGGTTTCTGCGTATACATTTTTGTGTGAATTGTGAGAGCCACCAAATAAGGCAAATACGTGGAAAGCGAGTTCTCATAAAACTAGGGCTAAGGTGGATGGCTATGAACATTCTTTATGGAATTCTCAGCTGAAGGAGGGTATTGATGCCAAGGTCAGAAATACACCATCCTATCCATCTCTCCTAGTGTTGTGAGTAGGCACTTCCACCAAATAAGCCACCCAATGTCTCTTGAGTACCACCAATCCCTAATAATGCCTCCTCAATAAAGTTCATGGATGTGTGCTAGCTATGATATGTTGAAAAAAAAAAGAGAAAAAAATGAAAAAAAATGATGAAAAGAATTAGAAAAAGAAGAAAAAGCAAAGAAAAAAGAGTGAATATTTAGTTGCATTGAGTCAATACCACCAAATAAATTTGAGATCCACCAAATATGGCCTTAACCCACCTTTCTTGTGTTTCTGACCGCCCGAATACTGGCTGAGGAATTCTGACTTAGTGTTAGAGTTATGGAACTCAATTAAAGTGTTAATGCCAATTGAGACAACTAAATACAGATCATATATGTGAATCTGGTGAGGTTGTGAGCTCTAAGAAAAAGAAAGAAAAGAAAAAGAAAAAGAGTAAGAGAGAATGAATACAAAGGTATCAAAAGAGAGCATAGTTTTCCTCATCTTTCTCTGAGTTGAGTTACTTAGTAACCGGAGAATTTAGATTATGTAGTACTAGTCTCTATGTAGCACCAAGTGAGAGTGAGCCACCAAATATATAATCTTTTCCCTCAGAGATTCTTTACCTAAACCTAAAGCCGATGTGGAATTCATAGGATATCTTGAATACCCCAAGGGAAGAAGTCCGCCTATCCTATTAGAATTTTTACTAGAGTTCAAGTACAGGCTTTAGAGGTGAATTAGTTTTTCACTCGAATCCGTTGCAAGAGCTACATAGCTTCACTTTCACGATTGTCTGGATTTCTAGAGCATAGGATAAAATCAAAAAGGAGAAAAATCTCTAGGCATACACCTGATAAAATAATCAGTCCCTTAGGGACCCTTGCTGTAAATATTTTATTCTTGCATTTGCTAGGGACTAGCAAGATTTAGGCATGGGGGAATGATTACGCAGCAATCATAGGTCTTAATTGACCTAAATTAGGCTAGGACTTAGCATAAGTTACGATAATTCATGCATGCATGAACATTATCTTCATTCTTATTGCTTACTTTAGCTATGTATAAAATAATGTTATAATGTGCTAATTAGGTGCATTATGTCAATTGCAGGCAATAAGCTGATCAGAAGCTGGATCTGGAGTTGGATCTAAAGCTGGATCAGGATAATGGGTGTTGTAGCTGGACTAGAGCAGAAGACCTAGATTAGATGTAGTAAATAACAATGTAAGGGAGTTATGGTATGCTACTCTATTAAGTAGGAATAAAGCAGTAAAATGTGAAGAGCTTAGGTCCATCCTAGCCCTAGGATAGCCTAGAGACTTCCCCAAGCCTTAGCTACCCTTAGATTAGGTCACCGCACCCTAGAAAGCCATAAAACCCTAGTTCCAACTTTTATCTGGACATCCAGATGAATTATAGGATGTCCAGAACCCTTAGCCAACTCCTGCAAACCTCAAACTCACTTCTGTAGTGTTATTGGACGTCCAGACACTTTGTCAAACGTCCAATTTCAGCAGAATACCCAAAACAGAACCTAGAATTCCCCCTGACTTAGATTGGACGTCCAGAATTGAAGTCTGGACTTCTGATTTTTGAGTATAAGTCATCTGACTCTATTTTTGGACGTCTGGAACTGGTCTCCAGTTCCTATTTTGAGATTTAAGCCTTGATCTTGGATCTCTAGCTCCCTAGACCTAATCCCAACCCCATAGTAACCTAAACTAAGGTGCCCTAACCCTAGTACATCACTTCTAGACCTCCCTAAGGACCTAATTAGGTCCTCACTAAACCCAATTGACTTAGATCAAAGTCAATTACCATGACCTAAGCCAATTGGACTCATTGAGTCCAATTGAGCTCAAATCTCAACCCACACAAGTCCAATTGAACTTAGTGAGGTCTAATTGACCTAAACCCAACCTAATTGAGTTATTTCACTCTCAATTAGGTTCACACTCATTCAATTAAACTTAGGTTAAGTTTAATTGCAATTTCCCCTTAGCAATTAGGGTTTGCAACCCTAATTCAAGGCATACACCTACCCAAACCCTTTAAGACCTAACCTAGACATCTTAGCCACCTAGGGCATGACCACACACACACACACACACACACACACACCCATTCATGCACACACACTCCTCTAGAGTTCTCTAGAACTCTCTTCAATGTGGCGCCAACTCTTGGTTGCTAAATTTAGCAACCAAGAGGCATTCAATTCTTAGATCCACTTTTTGTGGATCTAAGAACCACTTCACCCACTCTTGGTCGGCCACTCATTGGAGCTCTCTCTAGAGAGTTCCACACTTCTCTAGAGAGACTCTCTTAGGTCTATAAAAAGACCCAAGGGGTGGCCATTTGCACCCATCCATTTCCTTGGCATTCATTCCACCTAGGCTAGCCACTTCCATCTCCACTCCACCTCCACGAGTTGAGCACCACCATGAAGGTTACCATCTCCATGCCAAGGTGCTGGATCACTTCTCCAACCTCTCTTTAAGGGCCGACGTAAGCTCCATTGGCCGCCCCTCCTCTCAGCCACTCAAACGCCATCAGAGACTACCTCCGAATGCCCTTCCTTCTGCTAGATTAGTAACTTAGCTCATCGTAGTTTTACTACTTATATTTACTGCTTAATAGTTTAGCTCTTTATTATCTCCCAATGATGCATGCAAAATCCCCCCATAGATTCCTGTATGCAATCGTTTTCTGGTAGCTAGATTTACATTTTCAAGCATTCCTGTACAAGCTTTCCTCTACATTCCATGTTGCAAACACTTCTCTGAATGAATGAATAAAAGAGACATTTATATATATATATCTCTATGTTTGAAATCACCATGAGCTTATTGGTTGCCATCTTTTCTACATGATTCAAGTTGCCTGTTTTTCACTTATATATAAATTTTACAACAAGCATGTCGATTCCGGAAAATATAGAAAACCTAACTATAGATGCATTTTTTGTAAGCAGCCACCACGTAACTAGAATTGTGTGCACCGAAACCCATACTTTCACTTTCGTTAGCTATTTGACACATGCGCACGTAATCAGAATTCATAATAGAAGGGGCGAAGTCATAATTCGAAGATTGGAAACCGGCGTGCGATTTTAAATAAAGTAGAGCAATAAAAGATCTATTTCAGAATTAAACAAACGCCTCCCAGAGAAGAATGATCGGGACTCAAAGTCTCGTTATTTTTACAAACTTATTTTTTACGAACGTTCTTGCGCGACTATACTACAATTCCGATGACCTTCAAATGTGCAAAAATGGCTTCTGTCATGGGTTTGGTGAATTTAGGTTGGGTTAACCTACATTAACTGGGTGTGGACCTAATTAGGCTTAGGTAAGTCTAATTGGAAAGGAGTGAACATAATTGGGTCTAGTTCAAGTCTAATTGGATGTGTGTGTGTGTGTTTAGGCTTGGGTAAACCTAATAGGTATGAGTTAATTAGATCCTGGGTGGATCTAATTGGCTTCAAATGCACCCAATCAGCTGTAGATGTACCTAATTAGGTATGAGATGGTTCAATTGGGTTAAGGATAGGATAAGTAGGGCTATGGATAGTGGACTAGGCTTAGACGGTCTTTTATTAGGTTTCTTAGGGTGTCTGGTGGAGTTTCTAGGTCAAAATAGGTAAAATCAAGCTTTTAGCACCAAAATCAGGAACCAGAGAACAGTATCATACGTCTAGAAGAGTGGTTAGACATCTTATACTCCAAAATTAGACATCTGGATAGTAGATTGGATGTCCAATTCTGTGTTAGTATGAGTTTTGGCTTCCTTTACTGATATTCTACAGAAATCAGACGTCCAGCCAGATGTCTAGATGTCCTAAAAGGTGCTAGAGAGTGGGTTTTATGTTTTCTAAGGTTGGTTTTGGTTCCTAAGTGTTTGGGAGAGGGATAGGGTGGATAAGAACATGGATAATGCTATCCATGTTTGGGTTTTGAGGCTAAGATGTCCTAATGGAGGTGGTTTTGTGTTTGGGAAGGCTTTCCTACTGTTTCTATGGGTAGACATAAGGCTATCCTCCTCACTCCTCTTGTATGAATCAATCTTCTTCCTTTATTACTTTATTCCACTATCTCCCACATCCTGGATCACTTTATTACCTACAAATAGCAATAAAAACCCTTAAATAGAAAGATATCTCATGTTATTCTAGATAAACTGATGCAATGCATGATATGCAAGATATGAGTGCAATATCCACAAATTAAGCTAGGTTCAAACATTATTTAGGTTGATTAGGACCCATGATTGTTGTGCAGTCATTGATGCATGTTTTGGGGTGTGTATTCCCCTTGATTGTTGACTATGTGTGAGCAGAGTATTTTGGGCAGTGTATTTCCCATTTGATGCATATTTTGGGGTGTGTATTCCCCATTTCTGTCAGAATTTAGATCTATGTTTGAAGATGTTTGTGGTGTGTTGTCACTATGGCCGCATCATCGTCAGAGTTCGGAGTGACATCAAAATAGATTAGAGACAGTGTAGTCTACAAGAGACCATTCTTTACTCCTATTATGAAGCTTGATGAGACCAATTACCCCCATTGGTCTCAGACATTTCTTGTGACTATAGAAGGATAAGAGAAGCAACATGTTCTCATGGAAGCACCACTAGAGCATAAGATAGGGAAATATGCAATCTGGAATAGAGATGATGCCATGGTGAGGGCTTGGATACTCAATAGTGTTATACCTTGCATTGGAGATGAGGTCATGAATTACAAGATGGCCAAGGAGATGTGGGATGGCATGAAGGTGACATATTCTCAAGAACTCAACTCCACTCAGGTCTTTCAGATCCATTATGATCTCTATCACTTGAAGCAGGAATCCATGAGTCTCTCGTAGTACTACTTCACCATGAAGGGTCTCCTAGAGAAATATAATGCATGTAGGCCCATGTGTACCTCAGCCATGTGTAGGGATCAGAGGAAGGAGTTTTCCAAACATATGTTTCTAGTAGGGCTTAATGACAGCTATTCCACTTCCCGCTCATAGATTTTAATGCTATCTGATCTTCCTCCTATGGAGGAGATATACAGAAGACTTAGCAGACTACATGTCCAATCTATACCAGAGGTTGTTACTAGTAATACCTCCTCTACTCAGATAGGAGCCATCATAGGCAAAGGTAGGGGCCGTGCTGATGGTGATTGTGGCAAGCCCACTAGCTCTTATTGTGGGAGAATTGGCCACATTGAGGCCAAGTGTTGGAACAAAATTGGACAGCATGAAGTTGCCAATCAGGTTTCTATGACTACACCTCCACCTGTGTCTACTGAGGCAGTGACCCTTGTAGAGGCAAACTATGATGCAGTTTTATAGCGTCTAGCCCAGTTGACCCATGAGCAATCTCAATCCTCATGCACATCTACTTATGCTTCCACATCAGGTATGAATAGTTCATGCCTGATTGATTCAGGTGCCTCAGATCATTTGACAGGGAATTCCTACTATTTTGGAAATATGCAAAAGATATCACAGGATCACTCAATGTAGTTTGTAGATAGTAGGCATGCCCCCATCAGTGGTAAGGGAGGGGAGTCAATTACTCCCTCCATGCATCTCTCTAACATTTATTATGTGCCTGACATGGCAATGTAGTAGCTGTCTGTTAGCACTATTGCTAAGCAGTTGAATTGTCATGTCATTTTCTATGCGGTTGGATGTATGTTTCAGGACTGCATGACGAGGAGGACGATTGGTGGTGGCCATGAGGAGGGGGTGTATACTAGCTGGTTCAGAGTCTTGTTGCTGTAACCTGTCAAATGAGTACTGCTATGGGGATTGCCTTGCAGTGGCATAGATGACTAGGCCATCATTAACTGGACAAGCTACACTGGATCATTGTTGAAAGCAAATTTTTGTCTTGTTAGAAAAGTACGCGTTGTAGTATAGTCAATGAAAATCAAATCGACTTTTAAATTTATAAGTGCTCAAAAATTGTGAGTTTTCGAGGTCGTCCGTAGGGAGCAAATCGATGGAAATTCAACTACTAATCAAATATATAAAATGAGCACAATAACTGATTCACAGTGAAATATATACGCAAGGAATATAACTAGAAATTTGAGTTTCTAATAAGTAAAACATAGTAGAACATAAGGCCAAAAAAAAATTGATTTTTAACCCTCAATCATCCACGACC
Organism: Thalassia testudinum; assembly: GCA_037157565.1. NCBI lineage: Eukaryota > Viridiplantae > Streptophyta > Magnoliopsida > Alismatales > Hydrocharitaceae > Thalassia > Thalassia testudinum. The sequence goes on from JAZHRO010000036.1 coordinate 64,129,992, forward strand.
TCAATCAACACTTAGCATTTCCCCAAGTCAACTAAATGCCCAATGACCTTTAAAGCAAAGGACCCCCCTCAACTCTCTTAGCATTCCCTTCTCTCTCTATCTCCAAACCTTCCTTCCTCTCTCTTTTTATCCAATCGAGTAAACGGATCTGGACCCAAACCCGTGTGCGTGTGGCACGGGCAAGGGAGTGCATAAGGGCATGTATGAGTAGGGACCTGACCCCTGTGTATCGAAGGCAGTAAGTTGGTGAGCGTGAAACGTTAAATACAAGTTTCAAAATCACTCGCCTACAATGTGGGACTAGGATAAGTTCCTCCTTCGTGCTTGTAGCTAAGATTGGTTCTGTAATTGAAGGTGCTGCTGCTGCTTTTTTGTTTGATTGAGGGCCTAGATGTCTTTGTGGGCTTAGTCCTTAGATGTGGGAGGTTGTGGCAAAATCGAAGATCATCGAACAGCTGTGAGTAGTGGTGGCATGGTCGTCGACAGCGGCGAACACCTAAAGCCAATAGACAGGGTTTAAGCCCCATTTAGATAGTTCATTAGGGTTGTCGTGAAGCGTGGAGTGTGATGGTGGTGAAATTTTGGTGGTTAGAGGTGCATGGAGATTGGTCAATGTCAGGGATGACGATGGAATTGTGGGCTATTCAGTGAGGTGCTATGGTGATCAAAACTCCAAATTTCCTTGGAGCTTTTGATCTATGGAGGGTGATGAGTGTTTTGGTGGTGGTGGCTGGGTGTTTGGAGGTGTATGGCACTAGTGCAAGCTCGCCGTAGCTCTCACCGAAGCCGAGGAAGAAAGGGTTGCGAACGGTGTGATGAGGGTTCTAACTAAGTCTAAAGAGCCTAAGAGAATCTAGGTGCAGAGAGAGAAAGAGTAGGGGACTTATTAGAGGGAGAAGAAGCGGAACCACATCCAGTGTTGGTCAGCTAGATGTGGGGAAGATGAAGTTGATGTTGGTGCAATGGTACCACGATCGTCAATTTTGATGATAACAAAACACTTGTGTTTTATCATTTGCATTTGAGTTTAAGATTTCAGGATAATTGCAAATGGATACAAGTGTGAAGGACCTCAGAGCTTGCATCCACGGTGGATTGCAGGAGCTAGTTGGAGGAGGAGCTTCGCGAGGAGCAAAAGCTTGAAGAAGGAAGGAGATGAAGAATAGGATAGATTTTTGTTCTTATTCATTGTACTTTATTTCTACTTCTTTTGTCGCTCTTTATTTCTGTCTTAAAATATTTGTTAAAGAGCCTCAAAGTTACCTAACTATAGTCCTAGGAATACTTGCACAACCATAGGACACTTAGACAACTCTTAGAGAACTTAGAAAACTAAGATAGGCTTCAAATAGCTTGATCAAATGTCCAATCTGAAAATCAGTCGTCTGATCTTGGAATTTAAGATGTCTAAATGTTGAATCAGACGTCCAATATTTTAGGGCTGGTCTTAGAACCTTCTGTCTGCTGTTTTTAGATGACCTACCCTTAGTCCAAATGTCTTAGACGTCTGATGACTTGGCCAGACGTCCAATTAGTGGAACATTAGCTTTCACAATATGATCGTTGAGAAATGACCTTTAGGCTTCTATCAGACATCCGTAGAGGACCTTAGATGTCTGATAAGTGACCATTAGCCCTTGATTGAGCCAAGATCACTTCTTTTAAGTCTTATAGCCATTTCTGCCTTGGGAAATCCATTCCCATAGTAAATTAGGTTTCCAGACGTCCTATATGTCATCTGATTGATTCACACCAGAACCCTATTTAGGTCTGATGAAAGTCACTAAGGGAACCTGTCTAGTATCATACGTTTGATTTAGTTTCAAGATGTCTTAAGAATGACTTCCAGATGTCTGATATTTTTCCCAGATGTTTGATGACCCCATCAGAATCATTAATGATTCTGATTGCAGCTTGATTTGCCTTGGGATGATCCCCAAATGCTACCTAAGGCTTTTGCCTTCCTAAGCCATCTATAAATAGGAGAGGCCCCTTGCCTTGTAGATGATAGGATCTATAAAATAGATTGCTATCAAGTGGTATCAGAGCGGGTTGCGAGAAGACGTAACAACTCTTGCTCGCGATGGCATCAGCCTCATGGTGCACTGAAGGACAATCGTTGACCCATCCTCCCTATTTCGATGGGATGGATTATGGGTATTGGAAGAGGATGATGCAAGTCTTCCTCAAGGCGATGGATGAAGAATCATGGAGCCTTATCCAACAAAAGTATTCGGATCCAAAGGAGGAAGTAGTGCTAATAGGGAATCAAAAGAAGAAAATAGTGAGCAATGCAAAGGCCATGAATGCACTTGATTGCACATTATCAAAGGAAGATTTCAATCGAATTTCAGCATGCAAGTTCGCATACGAAATTTGGAACACTCTTGATGTCACCTACGAAGGAACAAGGTAAAAGAAACTCGTATCTCTATTCTAATAGAAAATTATGAGTGTTTCAGGATGGAGAAAGGCGAGACAATCAAGGACATGTATACGAGGTTTGGGGAAATTGTTAACCCCATGAAAAATCTTGGAGTAAAATTTACAGAAGAACAACTTGTAAGGAAGATCCTGAGATCTCTTACAAGAAATTGGAGTCCAAAGACCACAACCATCCAAGAGGCGAAGGACCTCTCCACTCTCCCCTTGGATGATCTAATTGGAAGCTTCATGGCTCATGAGGTTCAACTAGAAAACATGAAGAAGAATGAGGAGAAGACGTCAAGCAAGAAGAGTATTTCCTTTAGAGAAATTAAGGAGGACACGGATTTAAGCACCTCAGAATCTAAAGATGATGAAGAAATGAAGATGCTCACAAGAAAATTTCAGAAATTTCTTCAAAAGCAGGGTAAGCAAGTGAATAGAATTTCATCTAATATAATTTGTTATGAGAACAAGACAAAGGGATACTTGAGAAAGGATTGCCCTATAAACAAGAAGAAGAAGAAGAAATCTCTTAAAGCAACATGGAGTGATAGTGACTCCGACATGGACACTGACTCCAGTAAATCAGAAGATGACGAGGTCGCACACCTTTGTTTGGTTGCAACTTCAGAAGATATAGAAGATGAGGTAAATCCTGACTTTTCTTTTGAAGAATTACTTGAAGCTTATGAAAAATTATATCATAAAGCTAGGTTGTTTAAAAAGGAAAATAAAGTTTTAAAGAATAATTATCAAACAATAGAAGTAGACAAATCATGTTTAGAAATGGAATTAGAAATGTCAAAAGAGACTAATAATCAGTTGCATGCAAAGATGATAGAGCTAGAAGATATTTATGAGCACTTTGAAGAGACTTTAAATAATCTTAAAACAACTAGATTAAATACTGCATTTTGTGATGCTCTAAAATCAAAATTTTAGAATAAAAAAAATACACATACTAGATAACATGCACCTAGGCATGCATGGATGTACCAAAAGGCCAAAAATCCTAAGAATTATAGATCTAACACAAGAGAGATCTATAAATCTCAGGGAATGAAAGGTGCTAAGTTGAAAGGACCCACAAGAAATTGGGCACCTAAAAAAGACATTTTACGTTGTTTTGCAGGAGTAGATCAATGGGATCAAAGTGATCAATGGGTGTTCAAGGCACACAATGGAACACTTCAACATTTCTATAGGTTGAATGAAGACCAAGAACGATGGCCTAACGGAGCTTGGTACTCACATTCATCATTCTACTATTGGTAAATTTTATGGTATAATATTCTTTACCCCTTCATTTTTTTGTGATTGACAAAAATGGGGAGAAGAATAAAGAGCAAATAGTAATATTTTTAGGGGAAGCATATATTAAGGGGGAGGATTAAATTAAATATTTTTTCCTTTAAATAAAGTTGCTAAAAATTTTTTATTATCTATTTGCAAGATAGTTTTGTCAACATCAAAAAGGGGAGATTGTTGGAATCTTGTTCCACATCATGTTTTGGTGTCAACAAAATTATTATGGATTAATGATTGCAATTGAGTGCTTTTCATATTTAGGTGAAGATCAAGGTAAACAGGAAATGATGGAGGCATGATGATGAGAGGGAGAAGATCGTGACATGAAGGAGGCAAGATGATAAGGAAGAATCGAGGAGGAGAAGATCATCTTCGTTCTTTAGTTTTTAGTTTAGGTTTTTCTAATTTATAGAATGTATGCCTCTTAACAAAGAATCAACTTAGATCGTAAAATAAATTAGAGATAAATTATGATTTATACTACGATCATTTTCAAAGAACATAATTGATTAATTCTCTTAGAAAAGGTACTTGTTAACCCACAAATACTGGTACTAAAGTTTAGTACTAGTACATATGAGTTACAGGTTTGGATTTTTTCAAAGAAACAAACCTGTATCCTGGGAGTACCAGTACTCATGATCAGTATAGGTACCGGAGAGAATGAGTACCGGTACTCATGATCAGTATCAATACAAGTGGGTTACAGATTTGTGTTAAGTGTTTGAAACCCAAATCTAGAAGCAACGAGTACCAATATCCGTACTTTAGTACTGGTACCAGGTAGACGTTGGCTCAAAACTGAACAGCTAGAAAATTAATTTAGGCAATCTGAATGTTGGGATTTAAACCCCAATGTCTGGTAGATGACCTACTAAGGCCCTAACTCTATAAATAAACCCTTGGACCCTTAGTTTGCACATAAGAAATAGAGAAGAAAAATTCTATAGCTATATTTCATATTTTCACTATATTTTCAAAAGAAGGAATAGTTTGCTGCTCTCAATCTCTCTACGGATTTGCATGCACATCGACGTAATTTCTTCACGCATTGTCAAGGCATTCACATTCATTCTAGGCTCTCAAATTGGTATTAATTTTATATTATTATTGAGAGGCTTAAGTATTTTGTTGTAAGGTTTTATTTGTCTTACACTAGTGTTGTAATTGTTCTTGAGCATTTGCTCGTTGGGTTGTAACAAACTCGTCTCTTGTACTTGGGTTGAGGTAATCCATTAATTACCTCGTTTAGTAAATTGATTTCCTCGGAGTTGAGGGAATCAGGTTAAAAACCCTAAGCTGGGAGGCTTAGGTAGTGGAGTACCCAAGTAAGTGGGGAACCACTATATATCTTGTACCAATTTCTATGATTGTAATTTGTGTAAATCTTTCTTGTTATTATTAATTCTTTGTTTGAGTGTTTGTGCTCTGATACCACTTGTAGGATCTAATAGATAGATAGATGGCTACACACACAAACACTCAAACAAAAAATTAATAATAACAAAAAAGATTTACACAAATTACAATCCTAGAAATTGGCACTAGATATATAGTGGTTCCCCACTTACTTGGGTACTCTACTACCTAAACCTCATATCTTAGGGTTTTTAACCCAATTTTCTCAACCCCGAGGAAATCAATTTACTAAACGAGGTAATTAATTGGTTACGTCAACCCAAGCACAAGAGACGGGCTTATTACAACCCAACGAGCAAATGCTCAAGAACAAATATAGCACTAGTGTAAGACAAATAAAATCTTACAACAAAATACCTAAGCCTCTCAACAATAATATAAAATTAATATCAATTTGGGAGCCTAGAATGAACATGAATGCCTTAACAATGCTTGAAGAAATCATGTCAATGTGCTTGCAAATCCGTAGAGAGATTGAGACTAACAAACTATTCCTTCTCTTGAAAATATTGTGAAAATATGAAATATAGCTCTAGAATTTTTCTTCTCTATTTCTTATGTGCAAACTAAGGGTCCAAGGGTTTATTTATAGAGTTAGAACCATCATGGGTCGTCTACTAGACATTGGGGTTTAAATCCTAATGTTCATATTACCTAAATTAATTTTCTAGCCATTCAGTTTTTAGCCAATGGCTACCTGGTACCAGTACTAAAGTATGGGTACTGGTACTCATTGCTTCCAGATTTGGATTTCAAACACTTAACATAAATCTATAACCCACTTGTATTGGTACTGATCATGAGTACCGGTACTCGTTCCCTCCAGTACTGATACTGATCATGAGTACCGGTACTCGCAGGGTACAGATTTGTTTCTTTGAAAAAACCCAAACCTGTAATTCACATGTACCGGTACTAAACTTTAGTACCATACTTGTGGGTTAACAAGTACCTTTTCTAAGAGAATTAATCAATTATGTTCTTTGAAAATGATCATAGTATAAATCCTAGTTTATCTCTAATTTATTTTACGATCTAAGTTAATTCTTTGTTAAGATGCATACATTCTAAAAATTAGAAAAACCTAAACTAAAAACTAAAGAACGAAGATGATCTTCTCCTCCTCGATTCTTCCTTGTCATCTTGCCTCCTTCATGTCATGATCTTCTCCTTCTCATCATCATGCCTCCATCATTTCCTATTTGCCTTGATCTTCACCTAAATCTAAAAAGCACTCAATTGCAAACATTAATCCATAATAATTTTGTTAATACCAAAATAAGATGTGGAACAAGGTTCCAACAGTAGAGACACACCAAGCAATACATTTCCACATCATATTGTGTCATTTAATCTTGAGAAGAAGCTCTAGCTCTCCAAGCATTCGTTGCACACCTGAGAGCTTTGTCCAGCTATGCACCCACTCTTACTCCACGATTACGAGAGGGACGTAGTGCCTAAGCATGATTAACACACCTATGTCGCCACGCCGATGCACTTCCACTAAGGGAAGATCCTTCACCTATAGTAGCTAGATTCAATCTTTTACTTTGTGGCTCTATAGGTTTGTGTTGTAACTTTATCTCTATTATTGTGTTGGGTATACGCCTTGTGAATTCCTGTCTCCTTCAAGGGACAAAATACTTCTCGTGAAGAGGAGAGGTTTGAGGGATGCTACCCTCATACTTGTAGCGTGGTTGTAATGAGGTTGAGTGACCTTCATTTTAAGTGACTCGGTTAGTAGATTTTGATCAACTTGGCCGATCGAAAAATCCTAACTTGAGAGAGTTAGATGGTGGTTTTCACCCAGTTTGAGTTTCCACCTAAAAATCACTTGTGCATTGTGTGATTGTCTTTTTTTGTGGGATTGTTTATTTTGCTTCCACACTTTATTTTATTCAGCAAATCTCACTCCCTCCCATGGGAATCTTCAGTTGACAGTGAAGTAAATGGTAATGAAGACGAGGTTTGTGGTGTCCATGCTTTGGCTGACAATGTGCGCAAGGAAGAAGGGAAGAAGTTGGTGGTGCTTGTTAGTTTTGAACACGCACAGAAGAGGAAGTCAAATAGGGGTCACCAAAGTTGGTGATGGGTTGGCCGGAGATGAGGGAGAAGGTGGTTGCTTAGCCAATTCACGACTAGGGAACACGTTCGAGGATTGTAGGACTTATATAGGAGTGGATTTGGTCACCAATTTCCTAAAATTTGCAAGTTTGCTTGCAGATTTGGAAACCCAAACTACTAAATTTCCCTGAGCTTGCCGGAGCTCTTGGATCTGTATCAGGTCCTGTGATTGAGTCAATTGAATAAGAATCTTCTCAAGATCAATCTCTCCAAGTCTGAAGGGATTTGATTGAGAATTGAGTGCAAAATCCACAATTGAAGGTTGGCACATTTGGGTTAAAGGTCTTACTATTGTTGTGTTTTAGGGAACCCTTAGAACTAAGGTGCCAGGGACCTTTCGGTGTTAGTAATGAGAAGTTAGGGGTTTAGGTGTAGAGAATAGAGAACTAGGGGCTAAAATGCAAACTACGTCAAGATGGACTCTGATTGGATCCAAATTTTGGTGTTAACCTAATTTAGACCTAAGGAATCTAATGGTGAATTCAAATTTGGGTTTGGACCACGTTTGACTGGATAAATTACACAAGCCCAAAATAAGGTAAATTCCTATTTGAATCTCTATTTTTTGTCAAAATGGGTTCCGATGGTCAAGATGAAGGTACCAAACCTCTTAGAATATTTTTCAATAATTTTTTGGAGGTTTAGATTGAATTTATTTCTATCAGAACTCTTTCAATTTGAGTGAGGTTGATCATTAGGGTTTTTCTATAATAATATGGTCTTTAAAGTGCATGAAACTCTGATTTAGTTATTCTGAGGCCACTTCCTGGTCTTTTAAGTTCATTTGACCTTTTGTTAACCTATGATTAACCCCTTAGTTAATCTACATTAATGATGAGATGTTAAAACAATAGAATTAACCTATTTTCTTATCTTCTTCTCAAATTCACTTCCAAACAAAGTTATGATCTTCTGATGAATATTTAGGAGCATTTATTACTGTAGTTAGGCTAATTTAAGCTTATTAACATCATTGATGGTGCTACCATCAATCATCCCTCATCTTTCTCTTGCCATGAAGATTCAGTGTGATGCCTGTCAATTGGGAAAGCATCACCGTGCTAGTTTTCCAGCCTTTATCTAGTTTAATAGTTCTACTTATTTTAATTTATTACAATGTGATGTTTGGGGTCTTAGCCGTGTGGCAGACAAAAAAAGTTATCTGTATTATTTGTTATTTGTGGATGATTTCACCCGTTTGTCATGGACATTTTTGATGCGAAATAAATCTGAGGCTGGATCTCTTATTCAGTAATTTGTGATGTTTGTGAAACGTAGTTTTGTGTGTGCATTAAGAAGATCAAAATTGATAATTCCTTAGAATTTTATACTAAGAATTTGGCAGCCTTGTATGGGTCACTCGGCATTATGCATCAAACATCATGCCCTCACACGTCACAGCAGAATGGGATTGCTGAAAGGAAACACCGTCATAATCTGGATACAACTAGAGCCTTGCTTATCCAAAATAGTGTCCCACATAACTACTAGGGAGATTCTATCTGTCGTCGCCGTATGCGTTTAGGTTAAATCGTTCACTGTAGCATGTTTTATGACATCAATTTTAATTAGAAAAATCGGATGTGAGTTTGAGTGTCAAACACAGTGAGGCAAGAATTTGAATTGTTTAATCGCTTTCAATGTCACAAAAATTCATCATTTGATTTGTTTCCAAAAGAGAGAACGAGAAAGAGTGAAACAAAAAGAGAGAAAAAGAGAGAGAGAGAGGGAGATAGGGTTAGAGAATCGTGAAAAGGATATGATAACTAGTTGAAAAGATAAGATATCAAAAACATATTCAATTTATTATCAAATGTTATGTTCAACCAAATGTAGATGAATGCTTGAATATATGAAATAACTACAACTATCAAAGAAACTAAAACTAAGTACAGGGAAGAAGAAGGCATCAAGGTAGCCACAACGGTGGAGGAGGTTTTGTCGACGGCTCAGCGTCTTCACAACCTTGTTTGGAGCTATATGGAAGTGGTGGAGTGCTTAGGTAGATGACGGGCACAAATGGGGGAGGATAGGCCCTTTTATAATGGACGGAGAAGGCTAAACATCATCCTCAGGTCAACAGCAACATTCAAAGCATCGCTGAAGACCCTCTACAGGTGTTGCCATAGCCCTCGCCCTTGCATTTGCTGGCCCACGTGCCTCTCATGGCTTGTCGCACGTGCATGCACTAGCGAGCTGTGCGCTGTGCGCTGCTGTCGCTGTGCCACACACGCGCTACGCGTGCACTATGTATGCTGCAGCTGCTGCCCATGCGCCTTGCTTCAATTGCGATTGATGGGGGGTCGTGGGGATTCGAACCTGTGCCCCTCCTTTAGGAGTGCATCTCGAGACCACTATGCTGTGGCCATGAAATCATCACGAGGAGGAGCTCTGGACGCGTGGTGTGGATGGCTTCTCAGCCATTGGATCAACATCCAACAGTTGGGAATGGAGGATGCACATGTAGAAGTGCCGGTGTTGGAGCTGCTTCGCCAGTGTTGGGCGGCCTTGATGGTGCCATGTGGTGCCATCTGGGCCATCCATCTTCTTTCTGTTATAGAGGATGCCACGATGCTCGGATCGAGATGATTCCCACGTTACCATACTACGATCATCTCTCTGGATCCATCCATATGGTCGATTTTTCATCCGAAGCCTGTAAGGATGTAGCATTGCCTCCTGGCCATTGATCTTCCTTGGACTTATTATGGGAGCTACGGAGGTCGAATTGAGATGATTTTTAGTCCGTTAGACTCCGTTCGCCGATTCGGATCCATTTGTATGGTCCGATTGCCCATCTGAGATCTGTTTCAATATGGACTTGTACACAAGGTAGTTAAACAATGATTTTAAGCAAGTTAAATGTAAAGATCACACAATATGCATGCAATGCTCCTAAGCCCATTATAATATGTCGTTGTTGCATAAGTACCCTCAAAATTGACTATAATTGATAATATTAACACTAATAATTGTAAAGTCATCATACCCCCATGCCCACCCCTTGTTAGTCCCAAGCAAGGTTTATCCTAAATGCTATTCACAACTAAAATTAGGAATTGATTACTCAATAGAAGTTGCTTGTCAACAGGAGGAAATTTCTCTTTAGAACCTAACCCGCAAAGACTCAACAGTGCCCAGGTGCCTACCAAAATGCAGATTGCCAGAGTCCTCACCTTATTCTATATAGAAGCAAATACATTTCTTTTTCATCTTTTCTAATTCTTTTAGATTTTTGGAGTTGAGGATTTTAGGGTAACCTTTTAGAGCTACCCAACCCACCCAAGACTCGAGAAGGACACTTAGTACTAAGCATCTTATTGTGAAAGTGATAGACTCACTCAACAACAATTAAAATGGACTTCAGATTTCTACGCCCTAAGGTGACTTGAAAGAGAAAATGTTGCCTAAAGGTGTATCTATCTGACTGGTAGCTGATGATAACATCATCATTAGCCATATCTAGCTTTAATTAGTCCTAATCAAGGAATAAATGCTCCTACATAACCACCAGAGGACCCTAATTCACTGTAAATCCATTTTGAGAGAATAATAAGAAAACAAGGGTAAAATTGTAGTTTTAACAACACATCTCAATTGCAGAACAATCATGAGATTTCCTAGGGGTTAATCAAAGGTCAAATGGTCTTAAATGTCTAACAAGAAGGTCCATGTAGATAGAAATGGGTTTTCACATGTTTTAAGATTTAAATGACATGTGAAAACCTAAAAATAGGCTCGCTTGATTTACTGAGGTTCTGATTAGGATAAAATTCACCCAAACCTTCTAAAATTCATATAAAAATATTCTCTTGGGTTTGGTACCTTCAATTTGATCATCAGAAACCATTTTGACCTAAAACTAAGTCTCAGACAGATAGTTGCCCAAATTTAGGTTTTTGCATAAATTACCTAGTCAAACTTGATCAAAACCTAAATTTAATTTCACCATCAGATTCCTTAGGTCCAAATTAGGTTTGTACCAAAATTTGGGCTCAATCAGAGATCATCTTGACGTAGTTTGCATTTTAGTCCAGTCTAAGTCTTTCCTCTCACACACATGCCCCTAACTTTTAAATTCTTTACAAATAGCACCCCATTTTATCATCTTCTTCACCAATAGGTCCCCGCCACCTACAAATCCTAAACCTACTTCGTCGACAACCTTTGATTGAAGAATTCTCCCTGATTGGTTGACAAAACTCCCAAAATAGAAAGGGGAATTCTTGAGGAAGTTACCTTCCATTTGAACCATGTACGAGGAACTGAATCCTACTCCAAAGCTCGTGCGAACCTTTTGAAGGTTTGGGTCTCCTCCTTGTGTGTAAGCCCCAAGCTTGGAAGGCCTCCTTAAGCCCTATAAATAGACCCATGTTGCATGGTTGAGTTCCTTAGCTAGGTTTTGGGCCAAAAACTTCTTCAAATCCCCATCCCCGGCCTTCTCGGACCTACGCTCCGGTGGACCTTCTCGACCTCCTTCCTCCATGCCTCCAACCGTCAAATTGGAATTGTAGCGACCTTCCTCGTCTTCCTCCGTGCCTCGCTAGTCAAAGCGAGGGTTGTCCTCCTCATTCTTCGCCGCCGTCTCCCTCCCTGGAGTATTCAACTTCCACGATGTTGGCAAGCTACAATCGATGCCAACTCTACCTCCTTCGTCCCCCTAGAGTAGGTAGTTAGGTTTAGTTAGATCCTTAGGTTAGTTTCCCCTATTCAAAAATCAAAAACAAGTACTCGACACTGCTGTTCACTCCCATCTTCTCCACATCTGGCCACACCTCTGGCGAGGTGCTTCCATCGCTACACACATCCACATGCCTTGCCACCACACTCTACACCTTCACCTCAACTCTACTAAAAAAATCCCTATCTTTATTTCACCATTTATGCTCTCACGACTGCCTACAAACACACCCATCACCAACTTCTGTTTCTGACTTCGTTCGACCACCACACACCTCCACACACCACAAAACCACTACCAACACACTCCACACACTATGGCGAAGCTCCTGAGCTGGTTTAATGTGGTCGGGAGGCCTTCTTCCTATTTTCAGGAACCTAAGGTGTAGTTGCCATTACCGAAGAGCTTCAAGCAAGTTTTGAAGCTTGCTTCCCAACCAATAACCTTAGGCGAGATCACCAGGCTCAGTGGAACTCATCCAAGAGCACAACCAAGGAGTTAATTTGGACCCTTGATTGGCTATTTGATTGGAATTAGAAGAAAAACCTGAAGCTGCTGCTCACGGAAGAAAGCAGGGACATTTAGTCCCACATCGGATACGGAAGAGCCGTTGGAGTGCCTTATTATGTTTTTGTGCCTTAGCCACTTTGCCTCCTAGCACGAGGGTGAGGTCCTCCTTACCCGACCCACCTTCACACCTCATCTACTACTCATGGCAGTAGCCCTGGTCCCAGGTATGCGGATCCTTGAATACCCGATTACTTGATCATTTGACTGGACATTGAGAAAGAGAAGGGGAAGAGAGAGAGAAAGAGCGCGGGGTTAGGGGGTTTTGCTCTCGCAGGCACTTGTGCGACACTTAGTCGTGAGAAGAAGAAAGGAGACAGAGTAGAAGAAGAGCAGAGAAAGAAGAGAAGAGTGCCCTCTTGGCACTATAGCAGTGGACAGTTAAGCCATCTGATTGAGAGCTCTGTCGTCTGATCAGTTTGACAGGGAGTGCACTGTGCACTAAATCTTGTGTGGATTTAAAGTGGTTGATACTGTTCATATATTTAGATCATTAAGTAATTATTATATGTGTATCTAAGCTAATAATTAGTGATTTAAATCACCATTATTTTGCCTTAGATGTCTGTTTGCCTCATTAGATTCTTGATATACTCATGTGCTACATTGAATATTAGTTTTGAGTAATTATTTGTGCTCATTTATATTATTTATTGAGATTAGTGCATGAATTCCATATTTGCTCCCTATGTTCAACATCAGACTTCAATTCGAGTAATAAATTGTATTTGTTGACAAGTAACTTTGGTTTGTACTACAACGTATCAATCTTAAACACCGATTTCGTGCCCATAACAGTAGCTTTCTCCCTACTTTTTATTTTTGCGGGGTCAACACAAGGGCAAGCCCAGTATATATCTCCCCGAATTATGCTACTTCCCCGCTTCTTCCTTAAGTGTTTTGGAATTCTTATGTATTTTATGAGTTGGGATCTGGACAATCGACCAATGGGCTATTACCCATGACAACTTGCTAGGCGTACTCGTGCAGTGAAGTGTGGCTTATTTCTTTTTTTCTTTTCTCCTTTTCTATTTACCTATTTTCCTATTTCCCTTTTTTTTCTTTTTTCTATTTTCTATTTTTTAAGTAGGTAGCTTTCCTGATCTAAGAATTACCTAAAGGTAGTAGTAAAAGAGAATGGTCTTGTGGCTGTACTTTGGACAACCGGCCAATGGGCTGTTACTCATGACAACTTGCCAGCCATACCACCCTAGAAGGTTCATTAGCTACCCAATTTCTATTAGAATCACCGATGAGTGAGTCAGTGCAAAATGTGTGTAGATTCTTAGACTAAAAACCCCCCTGAATCAGAAGGCAGGTTGATAAGTCATATACTTATCATCCTACTTTATTGACTAAGTTAAAATAAAATTACTTGGCGAGGACTTGAGACAAAGTCCACATTTTAGTGGACACTCGAACTGATTAAGTTCGAAGACCTGAAGAGTCTAAGCGTTTATGTCCTTAACGTATCATTTCTTGAAGTTGACAAACTCCTAATACCTAAGTTTTCTCTTCCTATTTTTTTTTAAAATAATTCAAGTTGACAATATATACTCAGAACATACAAATTACCACCTCCCCATGCCTAAGTTGGACAATGTCCTCATTAGAAAATAAATGTATGCAAGAGAGTAAGGAAAGAAATCACCTAAGTGTCAATAATTAATTCGGCCAACTTGAATCCTCTGGGTTGCCTCCCAGGAAGCTCTGAGTTTAGTGCCTTCAACTAGGCATAGTGCACAAACAACAAGGGACAAATCACTTAAATGGTCTGAGTCAAGAAAAGGAAGAGATATTCAACTAAACCCAGAGTCGGAAGTCCACGGATGCTGATGTAAACATGTTTATATTACATAAAATGTCTATTTATGCATGTTCTTAAGCATAGAATTGCATTACATGCTATAAATATTGCATAGCATGCATCATCTTGCATTTAGATTAGTCTAAATAAAATGGAGGTTAATTGTCTCCTTTTATGGTCAGGGACAGGGCGACTGTTTATCAGGACCTCGGATTGAAGATCCAACCATACAAATCTGATCAGGGTGACGATTGGAGTTCAATGACTCCAAGATCGCCCTAATCGGATATCTGTAGCATCATATAGAGATCGAGGAACCCTAGAAGATCAAGGGCAAAGATGGTGTTAATCTGCACTCCAGATGACAAATCCAATCGCATAGATGGATTTAGATCGACGATCGCAACCTAATAGTGTGAAAATCAACTCAATCCGATACCCGTGGCACTATCTACATCACCCAGAAGATGGACGGCCAAGATGGCACCACGTGGCACCATCTCGGCCGCCCAACCGATCGCACGCAACCACTGAAGCCTTTAGCGCCAATGCCTCTCCGCCGTTGGATCAAGATCCAACTGCTGTGAGGTGCCCACACTTAAGTTAAGCGCTCGACACAAACGCACCCACAGTGCGTTGGTCGAGCACCTTAACTCTTCGTCGAGGCGCGGGATCGAGCCACGAGGCGCTTCAATTGGAGCGGGCGAGCAGGCGCTATCGATCAGATGACGGAGATCGGGCAACCATGCATGCCTCATCAGCTGGAAGGGCCATCTGACGTGGCGAGGTGACGCGCCATCCCACGCGTTGAGGCATGCGGATGAGGTGGGCGATGGAGCGCTCTCAGCCGTTTGATCTCACGATCGAACGGCTGAGATTGGATGATCGTGGATATGCGAGGAGGTGAGTAGGCGCACGTGAGCTGGCCACTACGGCCATGTTCAGGCCTTTAGTGACAGATTTATTCGTCACTAAAGGTCCTGAATTAATGATTTTCAACATGTAATGACCAAATTGCCCTCACTCCTTGCAACTATAAAAGGAGACCCCCTCTGTACGAAATTCTCATCCCTTCTTCTCTTCTCTCACCCCCTCCAAAGCTCTAAGAGCTTGTCCCAAACCTGAGATGCTCCTCTAGAGTAAAAATCTTAACTTTTCCACCTTCGTCCCCCTTCGTGGAGCATCCTGCAGTTGTCCTCTCTCTGCATTCGAGAAGTGGATCCTGCGATGACGATGATGTGTTGGTTTGTTCCCATTCTTCCCTCATCGTCCTTCTTCCTGCTCCATTCCCCGTCTTCTAGGTGTCATCCCGTCTGACTCGTCCTCCAAGCGATCGTCGAGGAGGATATCTCTCTCTCCATTCTTTTTCCTACTTTCTAGAGTAGATTTACTACTTTCTAGTGTAATCATTTTCCGCTTTCTAGTCATAATGAGTAGTGTAATGAATAATTTTTTATAATGAAATCCATGTTTATTCTACATCCCTTTTGCTTTTATTTGTAATATTCTCTCTCTCTCTTCTATTTATTATTTGTTAAATAGATAGATAGTTTCCAACCAGCTATTCTGTTTTGTGAAAAATAAAACAAACACGTATTTTTAATCAAACGTTCGCCTCCCTGAGTTCGACCTAGGATTTCTTTTCCGGTATAAATTTTATTTGTTGAACACGAGTTCTTTGCTTTCAAACTACAACGATAGGTTTTCGAAACGAAATTCGATAGCATAGTAACTCGTCACTTCAACATTTTGGCGTCGTTGCCGGGGAGGCGACGCTTTTTGATTTTTTTTTTTTCACATTTTCCAACTTACGAATCATTTACCTCACTTCTCCCCTTTCTTATTGTGATTGCAAGTACTCTTTTGAGATGAGCAAAAGTGGTAGATTGAAGCAAAGTGCTGTTGAAGGTTCTGTAAGTTTTTCCCCACCTCCCACCCATTAGTTTTCATTTCACCACGTATAACACAAACATAAATCAACCTAGGTGTTCTTATAAACTCTAAGGTTAGTTTAGTTTGTTTGTTTGACACTTGCACCTGCCTGAACCTTCACATTTAAAAAAGAAAAATTTTAAAAAATCTCACAGAGGTACACAACCTCATCTGATTGTCAAACTCAATCGGTATATCGATCTTTGGAATTGGTACACACATCCAAACAAATAATTGAGTAGAAATCAGATTAGGTAATCACTTGTGTGCCTAATTAAGTGGTGCAACAGGCCAATTGTTTGAGTTGATTGGGCCGCACCACTTTAATTAAAATTAACTCATCAAGTAGCTGCCATATAGGTTCAACTCTTAGGGATTTACCAGGCACTCCAAATTCTTTTAAGTTTTAAAGGAAAACATCTTCATCTGTGCTTTCAAAGCCTGGTGTGCCAACAAAACTTGTTTGAAAATACCTAAAGTTGAATCCTAAAAGCTACTAAGAAAGATTTAAACCCTAAAATTCACTGCATCAAAAATAATCTTGCTTGAAAACCACTGGTTGTGCATGCACACACACATCAATCAATCATTAAGGGCACAACCCAGATAAAGGGCCCATCACATTCCAAAGCACATTCAAACCTAGCCCTAAATAAAATAGAGTAGACATTGGCCTTAAGGATTCGACTCTCTCTTTGGAGCCTAGAATAAGATTATTTTCGATTAGTCTATTTCTACTAGTCAATCTGATGTCTAGCTAGGGGAGTAGAATCAAACAATCACAGCTGGGAGGTACACTAGGAACTGGAGGCGCAAGCCGAAGGAAGAACCTTCTCCCCAGTCCCTCCTAACTGGTTGGATTGAATAGACAGAAGTAGATCAAATCGTTTCTTTATCTCAAGATGGGTTCCGAGAGTCTGTAGGTCTTTAGGCTAGCCAACTTAAGGACAGGTTTGATAGCTTGTATTGCAAGGCACCTTTCTTCCTCCCATCTATCATGAATCCTTCCACATTTTATACACATTCCCACTCTTTCCCTCCTGTTATGAGTTATCCTCAACATGACGATTATCCCGACTCGTATTGTAATCAACCATCAGTTAGTTGGGATAACTCGGATTAGGGATACAGTTTTGAACCTCCAAGTTTAGGGTCTAACCCTAAACACCATTATTGTGATTTCTATCCCTCTCCGAGCCACATCGATTATAGATCGCCACCCTTTCATGGACAACCTAATATGCTTTACAATCAAGGAGGATACACTAATCCATACCCATCCTCTGATTACACTACCTTTAGGTCATCACCACCTTTTGAACAATCCAAAATGACCTATTATCAGGAAGGGTATCACAAATCTCAATTTGTTAACTCCTCTGCACTGATCCCAAACCTGCCCAACCCTGAAACAAGTCATTTGGTTCAGGGTAACCAAGTTCAAGATAAGGTTTTGGCTAACTTGAGGAATATCATACAATCTTTAGAAGTTCAGCAAATACCATGCATTGAAAAATTGGAGCTTCTGACTGAAATGATTGATGATTTGAACAAGTATTTGTTGGATTGGCTCCAGGATGTTAAGGATAAGAACCCAGGTGAGTTTCTACTTGGGAAGTTAGCAAAATTAAGAATGAGATTTATGGTTGCTTTAGTTCAATCATGGGACGATTCCCAGGATGAACCCCCTTCAAGAGAGCTTATGTCAGAACACGCTCAGGCACTTGTTGGAGGGGACACGTGTGATGAGGCTGGCCAAATTGAATTAGAGCAACCAATTAAGGATGATATGATTTCTTCACCTAAGATCCTTGAACCGAGGTACGAGGAAACGTATGTCTCCATGGATCAAAAAGTGATGGATGATTTTGGGACATACATTAATATGGATTTTGATTTCTTTGATTCTGATGGTGAAGATTCAATTTGCAAAGTCTCACGTGAGTTTACAGAACACGATTTCTGTGAGATGATTGGGCCTAAGGAATCTGATAGATCATTTGATAGCCCAATAATTGAGGAACCTAATCTTATTAGGGCTCACATGACGGATCCAGAATCACATTTTTTGGAGGATTCAATCCAATGCCCTGATTGTCAGTTACACCCTATTGAATTTACTAATGATTTTGTTTTTGAGATAATTAGACCCAAGTCAATTCTGATTCAGCCACATCTTTTAGACTTGAAAATTTCAGATGGGGTGATTAATATGCAAGAGATCCCGGAATTTGACATTCTGAAAGAGGGTAGGAGCTGGGAAATTTTGATTTAGGAAGAAAACTCTAGAGGAAGTAGAAGACTGAATCTAAGGGTTCCAATTAAGCTGAAACCATCAAACCAGGAACCTCACGACATTTGTTCTGAGGATGTCCAACCCAAGCACACATTCATTGATTATCCTTTGAAGCTTGATTGCTCTGTAACCTGACTCTTTAGTCTAGGTTGCATCGACACAAATCGTAGGCCCAACCCCTCTTGCATATTGATCATGGGGTATGGGTCTGCATCACAATCTAGTCCACATTTGTGAACATCTGCTGGCATGTCAGAGGTTTCATCTTTTTATTCTGATTCTGACCTGCACCTGTGAATTCTTTATTTCTCTTCTTTGTATAGTGTGCCTAGCTGAAGACACTAAATTCAGCACATATATAGTTTTTCTTTATCCTGGAGTAGACCTGTCATTCACGCAATTCATGTGCTTTCTACTTTATTTCACTCTATTTTATGTCCTTTTAATACAATGAGGACATTGCATTAGATAGGCATAGGGGGGTGGATATTCATCTCTGAATTAATTCGTCAGCTTCGTAGATTCATTTTATTTTCTTTCATTTATATATATATATATGTATATATAATTTTTTTAAAAAAAAATTGTGGAATTAGGGAAGAGAACTTGGGCTTAAGAATATTTTCAATCTTAGGAAATAAAACTATATGATTTGAATGCGAAGACCCTTCAGGTCTTCAGACTTAATCGGCCCATGTATCCACTAAAATGTGGATTTATTTTTCGAGTCCTCGCCATCTTAATTCTATTATAATTTGATTAAATAAGTTTGGGTGATAAGTACATGACTTATCAACCCACCCTCTACTTTGAGGGAACTTTAAGTCTAAAGCATCTACACACTTTCTTTTCACTGACTTGTTGATCGATGATTTTAACAGAAATTGGGTAGCTAATGAACCTTTTAGGGTGATATGGTTGGCAAGTTATCGTGGGTAACAGCCCATAGGTAGGTTGTCCAGAGCCCAGTCACTGGACCATTCTCTTCTTACTGCCTTTAGGTAAATCTTAGGCTAGGGAAGCCACCTACCTAAAAAAAGAAAGAAAAAAAAAGTCAAAAAGAAAAGAAAAAGAAAAGGAGAAAAGAAAAAGAAAACAAAAGAAATAAGCCACACTTCACCGCATAAGTATGGCTGGCAAGTTGTCGGTGATAACAGCTCATCGATTGGTTATCCAAAACCTAGCTCAAGAAATGCACTTCAAATTCCCAAAACACTTAGGAAGAAGTGGAGAAGTAGAATAAACTAGGGAGATATACACTGGATTTACCCTTATGTTGACCCCATTAAAATAAAAGTAGGGAGAAAGCTATCGGTCATAAAGATACAACTTTAGGTAAAACTCTCTTTTTAAGGTCACCTAGAGGCATAGAAATCCAAAGTCCATTCTAATTGCCAATCAACGAGTCCATCACATTCACAATAAGATGCTTAGAACTTAGGATTCTCACCAAATCTTGGGTGAGTTGAATGGCTGTAGAAAGCCACTCTTTAACCCTAAACTTAAAAATCCAAAAATATTAGAAAAGAAGAAAAAGAGAAAAAGAAATTTTTCTTTGAATAAGGCAAGGACTTGAGGCGGTCTACATTTTGGCAGATACTCAGGCGCTGTTGTATCTTTGAAAGTTCAGATCCTAAGTAAAAATTTTTCTTAATGTTGAAAATAACTTATGCCCAAATAATCCAACCTAATTCTTTTATAAATAGCATGTAGTTTTTGCTAGGGACTAGTAAAAGATAGGCATGGGGGTGTGATGTAAACATGTTTATATTATAGAAAATGTCTATTTATGTATGTTCTTAAGCATAGAATTGTATTACATATTATAAATATTGCATAGCATACATCATCTTGCATTTAGATTAGTCTGAATAAAATGGAGGTTAATTGTCTCCTTTTATGGTCAGGGAGAGGGCAACTATTTATTGGGGCCTTGGATCGAAGATCCAACCATACGCATCTGATTAGGGGGACGATTGGAGTTCAACGACTCCAAGATCGCCCTAATCGGATATCAGTAGCATCAGACAGAGATCGAGGAACCCTATAAGATCAAGGGCCAAGATGGTGTTAATCCGCACTTCAGATGACAAATCCAACCGCACAGATGGATTCGAATCGACGATCGTAGCCTAACGGCATGAAAATTGACGCAATCCGATACCTGTGGCACCATCTACATCACCCAGAAGATGGACAATCAAGATGGTGCCACGTGGTGCCATCTCAGCAGCCCAATCGGCCGCACGCAACTGCTGAAGCCTTTAGCGCCAACGTCTCTTCGCCGTTGGATCAAGATCCAGCGGCTGCGAGGCACCCGTGCTTAAGTTAAGCACTCGACACAAACTCACCCACAGTGCATTGGTCGAGCGCCTTAACTCTTCATCGAGGCGCGGGATCGAGCTGCAGGGCTATTCAATTGCAGCGGGTGAGCAGGCACTATCGACTGCACGATGGAGATCGGGCGACCGTGCACACTCAATCGGCTGGACGTGCCATCTGACGCGGCGAGGTGATGCGCCATCCCACATGTTGAGGCATGCGGATGAGGCGGGTGATGGAGCGCTCTCAGCCATTTGATCTCACGATCGAATGGCTGAGATTGGATGATCATGGATGCGTGGGGAGGTAAGCAGGAAAGCGTGAGCCACACACTATGGCCACGTTCAGGCCTTTAGTGATAGATTTATCCGTCACTAAAGGTCCTGGATTAATGATTTCAACATGTAATGACCAAATTGCCCTCACTCCTTGCAACTATAAAAGGAGACCCCCTCTGTATGAAATTCTCATCCCTTCTTCTCTTCTCTCACACCCTCTAAAGATTTAAGAGCTTGTCCCAAACCCGAGATGCTCCTTTAGAGTAAAAATCTTAATTTTTCCACCTTCATCCTCCTTCGTGGAGCATTCTGCAGTTGTCCTCTTTCTGCATTTGAGAAGTGGATCCCACGACGATGACGACGTGCTACTTCATTCTCGTTCTTCCCTCTTCATCTGTCTCCCTGCTCCGTTCCCCATCTTCCAAGTGTCGTCCCAAATGACTCATCCTCTAAGCGATCTTCGAGGAGGATATCACTCTCTCCATTCTTTTTCCTGCTTTCTAGAGTAGATTTACTGCTTTCTAGTGTAATCATTTCCCGCTTTCTAGTCGTAATGAGTAGTGTAATGAATAATTTTTGATAATAAAATCCATGTTTATTCTACATCCCTTTTGCTTTTATTTGTAATATTCTCTCTCTCTTCTATTTATTATTTGTTAAATAGATAGATAGTTTCCAACCAGCTATTCTGCTTCGTGACAAATAAAACAAATGCGTATTTTTAATCAAACATCCGTCTCCCTGAGTTCGACCTGGGATTTCTATTCTGGTATAAATTTTATTTGTTGAAAACAAGTTCTTCACTTTCAAACTACAACAACAGATTTTCAAAACCAAATTCGATAGCGTAGTAACTCGTCGCTTCAACAGATGCAAAATAGATTATGGTGCAGTCCCATCCCTATGGGATAGGAACTCTACAACTGGTGTAACGTACATGCTCATGTCTATTCCTCTCTTAATTTGCAGGCATGCAGAGAAGTTGATTTAGATGAGTGCAACCCTAATCTAAAATGTCGAACACTAAAGATCTAGGCTTTGTAATAACCTTGTGTCCCTTTAAAGTTGTAATCCCTTGAAGTTATATCGATTCCAGTGAATTTGGGTTACAGGATTTCAATTCTGATAGGGCACATAACAAAATCAAGAGTTTAACAATGAGCCCTAAGATCAAGCATGAGGTCACTCTCCAAAGAAAAATCCATCCCTTCTTCAACTAGGGTTTCATTGCTTATTCCCTCCAATTCCTTGACCCCTAGAATATTATCTTCAACCTCTTTCATATTAGACTCAATTTTCGAGGTTGCATTCGAGGTAGGGCTAATTTCATCCTCTAGCTCTGATTCTTTCCCTTGGCCCTCCTCTAAACTTGTGATGGGGGTTTCAAATGATTCGAAATTGATTATTTCAAAATTGTAATCCCACTCCCCATCTTCAAATTTTAATGTCTCTTCCACCAAATCACTTTCCTTAGAAAGATTAGATTTGGATTCAATGACATCGACCCCCAAATTCTCAGTTTCCTCCTAATGTTTGTCCTCCTCTCCCAAAATCATGTTCTAAGGAATCCTAAATGATATTTTCTAATGAGTTGTCCAACACCAAGGGAGTATCAATGGTGGACTGAACCAATTTTGGGCAAATAGGTGTAGTCTAATCGATCACCACAGGGCCTTGCTTCATGAATTCCATAAACGGAGTTGCTTGCAATAGTTTTCTTTGGCCCTCTTCATCCAGTTATTGGAACATATCAATCATGGCTTGTTTCCCCTCAATCAATTCTTGATTCTGTCTATATAACTCCAACTGAAGGTTATCAAGAACTGACTAAGTGTCGTTAGGTTTCCCGTGGATTTCCTCCTTAGCATTCAAATCAAAGCTAGGAGGATATGGTTAAGGATGTGTATTAGAGTCCATACCAGGGTTTAGGTTCTTGGGTGGGTCCTCTATTCAATCATTTTCAGGGTCTAATTCCTCAAGAGGCACCATTTTCTGCTTAGTCCTACTCCAGAATAATTGAGGTTCTAAGTCCCCCTCTCGGTCGGATTCTTCATCAGGGGTCCAAAGAAAGGTTTGATCATTCTTGATTTGCCCAGTATGATCATCATTTGATTTCCATTTTTCTAGAATCTCTTCCAATCCATAGTTAAGTAGGAGAGATCCTTGAATTTTGATGACCTATCTTGGTTAGGGTCCTGGAAAGGGTAGGGTCCTGCTGTTCTCCTAGAGTCTAGGTCTTATTAGATTGGTTAGTGGGTGGGTAGTCATCATAAGGAGAATCAAGATAAGGATCCCCAAGGTTTGGAATGTAACCGAGGGTGGTTGGGTTGGATGTATCCCAATAGGAAGTTGGTGCGGGTTGAGTAAATTTGGGATAAGAGGGGTCTTCTAGATATTCAGGTTCTAGGTCATATCCCCAACTTGGTGGCTGGTTATCCCAAGTAAACTGTGGATACGGGCTACTTGGGTTAGAATACAAATCATGTTGGGAATAATTTGGGAAGGATGGATAAGCATTAAAATCCATGGATGGATCAGGGAAGAACAGATGAGAGAATTATGTGTGCACAATCAAGCAAGCAGAAGTAAGCCCTACAGTGTACACCTAGGCGACTTACACCTCAGAAGTAGATTCTGACCACATGGTGAATTCAGTGTTGTCCTTACTCCCGAAGGTGGTAGAGTTGGGAAGGCGAAGCAGGGGGAGCATGTCCCGAAGGTCGCTAATTATGCCAAACCCTGGCTTGCTTAAGTTGTTTGACAATCGTGCCTCCCAACTCAGCACCTTTTGGAGCAAGCAAACGTCACTAATTCACATGCATTCAGGAAATACCCTAAAATGAACTCAATGATTCCTAGGGCCATCGTCTACTTAATTTTTAGAGCTAGGTCAGTGCTTGCGCTCAATGATTAAGTGAAGGGTGTTAGGAGGGTTAATGCCCTTAAAATTTCAGTTTAAGCTGTGTTCATAATTGGGTGTAAGGACCCAATGCCAAAACATGTGTTCTTTAACCAGCAAGATTAAGATGTGTGATTTTTAAAATTTGAATCTTGCTTTAATGGATTTTAGAATTTCACTTGTTTACGCATTCAAACGAGGCACAAATGTATAGTCACACGGTTGGTGAAGATTGTTTTTCTTGAAGACCTTTTGTGTGACTATAAAGTTAAAACTCCCTAGTGTGGAAGATCCTAGGGTGTGCAGCTTCTACTCAATGAATCTTTTTTAAGATTTTGTCAAGAACGGTCTAATCAAAACAAGCAATGACCCTATCCTGACCAAAATCGAATGATATTTTTAAAAAAATTAATTTCAAAATTTTTTGAGGATGATAGACCACCCAAATTCATGTTTTCTCAAGAGAGGGTCAATCTGTCCAAAACTTCTGTATTAGTGCACAAGTTTAATATCTTGATCAGAATGAGCACTAATAAATTTCAAATGGCAAAGTAGTCTTCAGATGAATTGAAAAGAATTTCAAGATCTTACTAGAAATATAAATATCTCAAAAATTTGAGCTTCGTGGAGTTCACAGCAGCAAGAACAACCTACAAATCTCCAGAAATTAGGACAACCTTGTGCACTTCCCATAGCAAATTTCTCACAGTCAAACCACAGAAAGTTTGACTTTGAAATTTGAGGTTTAGTTCGTTTATTGGAAGGAGCACCTCTGAGATTTTTCTTAAAATTTATAGAGGTGTTAAGGTCCTTTAATCATATCCTCAACCCAAATCCAGAAATGATATTGCGATGTTGACGGGTTGAAGGCTTAATGGTGGTGTTTTCTTCGACAGACAAAAGAGAGGATTTTTTCTAGAACACCACCATTTTTCTTCTTTGTCCAAGGGTGATGAATTACCTTTTGAATCGTAGGAAGACAAGATCGAGCCTTTGGGTTGATGGAGGTCTTCTCTTGCGCTTCCTTTGACCCACCTGACTCGTACTTCTCTCGTTGCTGATGCACGAGATTCCTGCAACCACAAGAAGAGAGAGAAAAGCAAGTTAGATAACACAAATACAATTACATCCCAAGAAAATAGAAGTGAATAAAAGATCCATTGCCTCCCCGGCAACGGTGCCAAAAACTATCGTCATCGTATGCGTTTAGGTTAAATCATTCATTGTAGCATGTTTTACAATGTCAATTTTAATTAGAAGAATTAGATGTGAGTCTGAGTGTCGAACATAGAGAGACAAGAATTTGAATTGTTTAATCTCTTTCAATGTCACAAAAATTCGTCATTTGATTCATTTGCAAAAGAGAGAATAAGAGAGAGAAAGAGAGAAAGAGAGAGAGAGAGGGAGATAGGGTTAGAGAATCATGATAAGGATATGATAACTAGTTGCAAAGATAAGATATCAAAAACATATTCAATTGATTATCAAATGTTGTGTTCAATGAAATGTAGAATGCTTGAATATACGAAATAACTACAACTATCAAAGAAACTAAAACTAAGAATAAGGAAGAAGAAGGCATCAAGGTAGCCATGGTGGTGGAGGAGGTTTCGTCGATGGCTCGATGTCTTCACAACTTTGTTTGGAGCTATATGGTGGTGGTGGAGTGCTTAGGTAGATGATGGGAGCAAATGAGGGAGGATAAGCCCTTTTATAATGGAGGGAGAAGGACAAAAATCATCCTCAAGTTAAGAACGACATTCAAAGCGTCGCTAAATACCCACTGCTGGCGTTGTCCTTGCCCCCACCCTTGCGTCTGCTACCTCGCACACCCTGCACGGCATGCCACATGTGCATGCACTAGCACGCGTTGTGTGCTACGTGCTGTTGCCAATGTGCCAGTGCACTATGCGTATGCTACAACCGCTGCTCATGTGCCTTGCCTCAATTGCAATTGAGTGGGGGGTCACAGGGATTCAAACCCACTCCGCTCCTTTGGGAGTGTGTCTCGAGACCACTATGATGCACCCATGAAATCATCGCGAGGAGGAGCTCTGGATGCATTGTGCGAATGGCTTTTTAGCCGTTGGATCAACATCCAATGGCTAAAAATGGAGGATGCACATGTACAAGCGCCGGTGTTGGACCTACTTGGCTAGTGTTGGGTTGCCTAGATGGCACCACGTGATGCCATCTGGGCTATCCATCTTCTTTCTATTGTAGAGGATGCCACAATGCTCGGATTAAGATGATTCCCGCGTTGCCGGACTGCAATCATCACTCTGAATCCATCCGTATGGTCGGACTTTTCATTCGAAGCCTGTAAGGATGTCACATTGCCCCCTGGCCATTGATCTTCCTTGTACTTATTGTGGGAGTTGCAGAGGTCAGATCAAGATGATTTTGAGTCCGTTAGACTCCGTTCGTCGATTCGGATCCATTTGTATGGTCCGATTGCTCATCTAAGACCTATTTCAATACGGACTTGTACACAAGGTCGTTAAACATTGATTTTAAGCAACTTAAATGTAAAGATCACGTAATATGCATGCAATTCTCCCAAGTCCATTATAATATGTCGTTATTGCACAAGTTCCCTCGAAATTGACTCTAATTGATAATCTTAACACTAATAATTGTAGAGTCATCACTGTCCTCACTACCTATTATCTCATTAACAGGCTTCCTTCCTCTATGCTTCATAAGCATATCCCATGGAAAATTCTGTTTCCTAATTCAAATTTGCTTCTTATTCTGCCAAAGACTTTTGTTTGTGTGCCATTTGTATAGCTCCTTGGGCTTGGTCGTGATAAATTGGCTCCTAGGGTAGTTAAGTGCATATTTTTTAGTTATTCACGCACTCAGAAAGGATATAGGTGTTTTAACACTATACACCAAAGGCACTATGTTAGTGTGGATGTGACATTTCATGAATCTATTCCATACTTTTCCACCTTAGGTCATCAATTAAAAGAGGTTGAGATGGTTGTGCCAATGCCTATACCTCTTGTAACCATGGAGGATTTCTCTCAAACTAGTAGTGTACTTACTACAAAGCTGACTGTGGGCACATTTAGAGTTGTGCCACTAGATGATAAGCCTTTTAAGGGTGCTACATATCAACTTCCTATCAGTTACAGAGAGGAAACACACCCCCTCTCCTCCTTAGTTCCTACTGAGCCACCATCATCCTCCCCTACTCTGGTATGTGTTCAGGGTACTAACGACACTTCTCCTGAGATTGTGTCTACATGTTCTATTTCTATGCCCATAGATGAGGATATTCACATTGCTATTAGGAAGGCTCCACAATCTTGTGCCTAGTATCGTATTGCCAGGAGTGTTGTTTCATAAAACCATGGTCACTACTTGGAAAAATGCATAAAAACTCTTTCAGGACAAAAGCCATGGTGATTACTTCCAAGCCACTTGAGTGATTCACTTAGATATTTTCAGACCAACCAAGTTTGAAAGTCTAAATGGGTGTAAATATTGTCTCGCCATAGCTGATGACTTCTCTAGATTTACTTGGGTATTGTTTCTAAGAACTAAGGATTCTACCTTTAAGGAATTTAGAAAACTAGCCAAGAGAATCCAAACCGAATCTTGACTACCCATCACTAGGATTACGAGTGATCATGGAGGAGAATCTGAAAATAAAAAATTCCAAGATTTCTGCTCTACTTATGAAATAAAATAAGAATTTGC
Source organism: Thalassia testudinum (assembly GCA_037157565.1). Taxonomy (NCBI): domain Eukaryota; kingdom Viridiplantae; phylum Streptophyta; class Magnoliopsida; order Alismatales; family Hydrocharitaceae; genus Thalassia; species Thalassia testudinum. The sequence continues at coordinate 64,157,760 of JAZHRO010000036.1, forward strand.
TCTTCCTAGAGTAGCTCCTCAAAATGGTGTTGTAGAAAGAAAGAATAGAACCCTATAAGAGTGTGCCCACACTATGCTGTATGAGTCAATGCTACCTCGGTATTTTGGGCTGAGACTGTAAACATTGCTTGTTATATCCAAAATAGGGCTTCCATTAGACCCATGTTTAAGAAAACACCATTTGAACTCTCCTTTGATTAGACCCCTAATATCTCCTACTTTAATGTATTTGGTTGCAAATGTTTCATATTGAATACAAAGGAAAACCTGGATTAAGTTTGATGCAAAAAGTGAGGAAGGAATCTTTTTAGGATACTCCTCAAGAAGTAAAGCCTACAGAGTCCTTAATAAAATGAATTTGGTAGTCGAAGAGACTCTGCATGCGTCTTTTGATGAATCAGATAAATTGGATAATGCATCAACTAAAGATAATGATCAACCTTTAGATGATCCTTCAAATATACCTGAAGAACCACCTCTAGTGAACTTCCTAAAGACTTAATCTACTCCAAAGATCATCCTAAAGATTTAGTGATAGGAGAAGTCTCAAAGGGAATTCAAACTAGATCATCCTTTAATAACCATGCACTTAGCATGTTTGTATCTCAACTAGAACGAAAATCTGTGAATGAAGCATTTACTGATGATTGTTGGAATGTAGCTATGAAAGAAGAGTTGAATCAATTTGCAAGAAATGATGTTTGGAAATTAGTTCCTAAGCTTGAATCTCAATCTATCATTAGAACAAAGTGGGTCTTTTGGAATAAGTTTGATGAATCAGGAAAGGTTGTAAGAAATAAAGTTAGATTTGTGGCTCAAGGCTACAATCAGGAGGAAGGAATAGACTTTGACAAAACTTATGCTCCCGTAGCTAGACTAGAATCCATTAGAATGTTACTAGCTTTTGCCACTCATATGGGATTCAAACTATTCCAAATGGACATCAAAAGCGCATTTCTAAATGGGTTTCTAAAAGAAGAAGCCTATGTGAAACAACCTCCTGGCTTTGAAAGTACTACTAATCCTGATCATGTCTTCAAACTTAACAAAGCTTTATACGAACTTAAACAAGCTCCTCAAGCTTGGTATGAAAGGCTAAGAAACTACTTAATAGAAAATGACTTTAAAATTAGTTTAGTAGATCCAACTCTGTTTACCAAAAGAAAAAATAATCAGCTAATTTTAATCCAAGTTTATGTTGATGACATAATCTTCGGTGCTACTAATGATCTTTTGTGCCAAGAGTTTGCGAAAGTTATGTAGGATCAATTCGAGATGAGTCTGATGGGAGAATTAAAGTTCTTCTTAGGATTACAATTGATTAGCTAGATGATGGAATCTTCATTTCACAAACAAAGTACACGAAATAGATTCTAAAGAAGTTCAAAATGGATAAAACAAAAGGAAATACACACCAATGGCTACCACTACTCAACTCAAAGAAGATGTGCTTGGTAGGTGTGTAGATCAAAAATTATATAGAAGTGATTGCACCTTAAAATACGCCTACAATAATGCCTTCTTGTGCTATTTCCTAGCATTAACTATGGATATTAGGATTTCGTAGTTGCATTTGTAAAAATACATGCATTCATGCATTTAATTGAGAGGAGAGGAGAATGAAATAAGTGACTTACATTTTACCTTTTTTCCTCAAGTGCCTCTTTGCAAAAATCCACCACCTCCAGTTTTATTCCACTTGATTTTTAATTTTCCTACGGCTGCTGCAACTTCTTCTCCGCAACCTCTCCCTGCCAGCCCTCTCCCTGCACTTGCCATTCCCTACCATTTCCTGCAGCCGTATGCAAGGCCATGCCTTCTTCTCCTATAAAAAGCCACGGCTCCATCTCTTCAAGGTAGCTTGCTGTAGCAAAAGAACCCCACCCACAGGCCACCACCTTCCTCTCCCACGTCTTCCCTCCATGTGCCAGCTCTCCTCCAATGCGATACCCGGTGAGCAGGAGCGCTCACTGTGGTGCACACCACCACAATGAGACCACCACTACCCAGCTCTTCAAAGAGCCGATGGGCGTGGTGGCTCTCTTTCTCGTTTCTTCTCTTCTTCCTGCCATTGCTGTCACTTTAAGGTCTGAAGCTTGAAGCAGCAGCAGCAGCCAAGTGGCGGTAGCAGCAGCAGTAGCAGCCTCCACGAGCTTCCCCACAGGCGTTCAGCCCCTCCGCGCGTGCCTGCAGGGCCTTCCCTGCTTCCGTTCGTCCGCTCTGTCGCCTGCCCTCCATGCCTACAATCGACCGCTGCGCGCCTCTGCAACAGCCGACCAAGCGTCTCCCCGCTCCCTGCCAGCCTCTAGAAGTCTCCGCGCCCGCCTGCAGACACCCCGCCTCCCTCTCCGAGCACTCTGTCGTGAGCCCTTTGCGCTCGCAACCGGTAGACGTAGGCCATCTCCTCTGTGCGAGGACGCGCCCGTGCGCGCGCGACCTCCAGACGACGCCCGCCATCTATAGACGACTTAACTCTCTCCAGCAGCAGCTGCGCTCTCGCTCTCCTGCTCTCTCTCTCACTCTCTTTCACTCACTCATAGCACTTTACATCGACGCACACACACACCTACACCAACACCTACACACACCCACACACACATAAACACTATCATAAACTTATATACATATACGTATACTTATAGTGATATATATATATAGATATTGATATACATATATATATATACATATATATATCTATATATATATATATACTTATATTTATACATGTAGTAGTACCTATATACTTATGTATTAGTATATATACCTACTTATATATATATATATATATATATATATATATATATATATCTATATACCTACATATATACATACATATATATATATACATATATATATATATATCTATATACTTATATATATATATATAGTAGTAGTAGTATACTTATATACATATATATATCTATATACTTATATATATATATATATACATCTATACATATATATATCTATAACTATATATACATACATATATATATATACTTAGCTACATATATCTATATATACATATATTACTTTATACTCATACATACATATATATATACCTCTATATAGTTATATATACATACAAATATATATATATATACATATACTTACATATATACATATATATATATATCTACATATATATATATACCTATATATTTATAACCATATATATATATATACATCTAAATATATTTACATATATACATATATATATATTCATATCATTTACCATACGCTGTATCGTGAGAATATCTGCACCAGTTGCTGATATTCCCCGATACACACGTACAAAAAGCGTGGTCACATACATCTTCCACCATCCATCCCACATTCCACGCGGCACCTAGTCATGTTTGTTGCGTCTCTCTAGACGATGATTGACTCGACATCGTGCTACACTCCATGATTGGTTGGATCGGATAGGTTGTTAATATGGAGATTTTATCGTTGAAATGTATATAGTGGTTAACCTAAATCGGACCTAACCTTCTCTTTACAAAATTTTTAACCTAGCCTATTTGATTTTATCTTGTCACTTTTAGGCCCAGGGTCGAACTCAGGGAAGTGGGGTTACAAGTCGAGTTTCTACGCTTTTCCTACAACGAGTCTCTTCCGTTCGTTTATTATGTTTTTGGTGTTTTTTTCTTATTTAGATTTTTTTCTGGTAATCTTTGTCCTTGAGGCACACCCTCAAAATTGTGTTCTTGGCTTTGAGCCAAAACATAGTACCAAAATGAATCTTACTATTCGCAAGATGGGGTTCCTGCAAGTCAAAGATTATCTTTTCTCTTTTATATATATATTTTTATCTTTTTTATTAACAGGAAAGCGAAATAGAAATAAAGTAAATACAGTATATGTATATATGTATATAGTATGTATATAAAGGGGTGGGGGTGGAGGCGACGATGGAGTGTAGCACGATGTCGAGTCGGTCATCGTCTAGAGAGACGCAACCAACATGACTAGGTGCCGCGTGGAATGTGCGATGGATGGTGGAAGATGTGTGTGTCCATGCTTTTTGTATGCGTGTATCGGGGAATATCAGCAACTGGTGCAGATATTCCCACGATACAGCGTATGGTAAATGATATGAAAATATATATATGTATATATGTAAATATATCTAGATGTATATATATATATATGGTTATAAATATATAGGTATATATATATATGTATATATGTAAGTATATGTATATATATATATATATTTGTATGCATATATAACTATATAGAGGTATATATATATGTATGTATGAGTATATAGTAAAATATGTATATATAGATATATGTAGCTAACTATATATATATATATATGTATGTATGTATATGTAGTTATAGATATATATCTATGTATAGATGTATATATATATATATATATATATATATATAAGTATCTATATAAGTATATAGATATATATATGTATATAAGTATACTACTACTACTATATATATATATATAAGTATATAGGTATATATATATGTATATGCATAGTAGTATATGTATATATGTATATATATATATATATATGTATATATGTAGGTATATAGATATATATATATAAGTAGGTATATATACTAATACATAAGTATATAGGTACTACGATATGTATAAATATAAGAATATATATATATATATATATGTATATATATATATATGTATATCAATATCTGTATATATATATCACTATAAGTATACGTATATATATATAAGTTTATGATAGTGTTTATCTGTGTGTGGGTGTGTAGGTGTTGGTGTAGGTGTGTGTGTGCATCGGTGTAAAGTGTTGTGAGTGAGTGAAAGAGAGTGAGAGAGAGAGAGAGAACAGGAGAGCGGGAGCGCAGCCGCTGCTGGAGAGAGTTAAGTCGTCTGTAGATGGCGAGCGTCATCTGGAGGTCGCATGCGCATGGGCACGTACTCGCGTAGAGGAGATGGCCTGCGTCTGTCGACTGCGAGCGCGAAGGGCTCACGACATAGCACTCGGAGAGGGAGGCGGGGTGTATGCAGGCGGGCGCGGAGACTTGCAGCGGCTAGCAGGGAGCGGGGAGACGCTTGGCCGGCCGCTGCAGAGGGGCGCAGCGGCCAGTTGCGGGCACGGAGGGTGGGCGACAGAGCGGATGAACAAAAGCGGGGAAGGCCCTGCAGGCACGCACGGAGGGGCTGAGTACCTGCGGGGAAGCTCGCGGAGGCTGCGGCGGCGGCTGCTGCTGCTTCAAGCTTCAGACCTTGAAGTGGCAGCAATGGTTGGAAGAAGAAAAAAAATGAGAAAGAGAGCCACCACGCCCACCGGCTCTTTGAAGAGCTGGGCAGTGGTGGTCTCACTGTGGTGGTGTGCACCACAGTGAGTGCTCCTGCTCGTCGGGTATCGCCTCGGAGGAGAGCCGGCGCATGGAGGGGAGGACGGGGGAGAGGAAGGTGGTGGCTTGCGGGTGGGGTTCTTTTGCTACAGCTAGCTACCGTGAAGAGATGGAGCTGTGGCTTTTTATCGGAGAAGAAGGCATGGCCTTGCATACGGCTGCAGGAAATGGAAGGGAATGGCAAGTGCAGGGAGAGGGCTGGCAAGGAGAGGTTGCGGAGAAGAAGTTGCAGCAGCCGTAGGAAAATTAAAAATCAAGTGGAATAAAAATAGAGGTGGTGGATTTTTGCAAAGAGGCACTTGAGGACAAAAGGTAAAATGTAAGTCACTTATTTCATTCTCCTCTCCTCTCAATTAAATGCATGAATGCATGTATTTTTACAAATGCAACTACGGAATCCTAATTTGCATAGTTAATGCTAGGAAATAGCACAAGAAGGCATTATTGCAAGCGTATTTTGAGGTGCAATCAAGAAGCATGACAGGATCCTTGCTTTACTTGACTACTAGCAGACCTGATATATTGTTTAGTACTTATCTGTGTGCTAGATTTCAAGTAAACCCTAAAGAATCACATCTAAATGCATTAAAAAGGATACTTAGATATCTACTCAACGCTACTAATCTTGCTCTGCTCTACCCCAAATCAAACATACTTGACTTGCTCTCCTATTGTGAGGCTGGTTATGTGGGAAGTCAGACTGATCTCAAGAGTACTAGCAGAATGTGTCAATTTCTAGGAAATTTCCTAGTATCTTGGTTTAGCAAGAAACAAAACAGTGTTTCTCTATCCTCAATTGAAGCTGAGTACATTACTACATCGTTAGCATGTTCAAAGATTCTATGCATGAAACAGACATTTAGAGATTTTAGACTAAATTTTGAAAACACTAGGATTCTTTGTGATAACACTAGTGCTATAAACTTGTCCAAGAACCCCATCAACACTCTTAGGACAAAATATACAGATATTAGACATCACTTTCTTAGATATTATTCCTTAAAGAAGGAAATAATCTTAGAATTCATTCAAATAGAAAAACAATTAGCTGATATCTTCACAAAACCACTAGCAAAAGAAAGATTTAAATTAATTAGAAGAGACTTAGGCTTAACTAGACTTGCTAAGGTTTGATTGTTTTTGTCTTGACAGTCAGTGATCGATCAAACAATTTCTGTTGATCGATCAACAATTGATTGATCAAATGTTTATTCTAATTGATCAAATTTTGAATCTTTTGGGTAGGAAATTTTCGTCCAACATTTTCAACTTTTGATTGACCAAATGTTGGTTTTGATCAACTAATTTTTGGGCAAGAATTTTCCCTACACTGGAAATTCAACTTTAATTGATCAATTTCTCTTTTTGATCTACCACAGTTGAATTTGGTTGACCGATACGTAATTTTGATCGACCAAATTTGGGTGGATTTGACTTCGTCGAGATTTTGTTCTGTGATTCTAATCACTTGATTTGATCACTAATCATGATCAATCTTTGATTTCGTTGTTTAATCACCTCCTACCTTATTTGGTTTACCCATTCTCTATAAAATAACTTTTCCTTTTTATCACCCATCACTTCTTTCCTTCAACCAAAACTTCACACACATCAATGAAACCTTCTCAAGACCGCACACAAGGTCCCATATCCTCCTCCTCGCTGTTGCTCAGATCAATCCTTGTCAATCCTTAGTATACCTCATTTCTCTACTTGTTTCTTTCAAAAATATGCCATTTTGATCTTATTGTGGTATGGTTTATTGTGTTTTTGAAATTTTTCCAACCACTATTCTTCATGTTCTTCATTTGTTCTTCCTGTTTGATCCGTTTGCATTCTCTTGTTTTCAGTTCGGTCGATTTTTGATCAATCAAAATGTTGACGTTGATCGACCAAAAATATGGTGTTCAAATCTTTGAAAATTGACTTTTGATTGACCACTTTGATCTATTTGATCGACCAACCTATGATCGACCAACTCAAAAACCTGATCGACCAATTCATCGAACCCGTTTGTTAACTTACTTCCTGTCTGTTTTTTTGATCGACCAATGTACCTATTTGATCGATCAATCACCTATTTTTAGTCGACCAATATCTGTTTTGATCGACCAATTTGATTATCCTAATCGACCAAAACTATAACAGACTCGCTCCTATGGCTCGCAAAAGTACCCGTGGTTCTGCCTCCACCCCCAAGGATGACACTTTTGACCGCTTTTTCATCAGTGATGAGGCGTATCACAATTTCTCTCTTTACTCACACCTCTCACCCCATGTTGGTTGTCCCATTGATCTGGACTACTTCGAGTGCATCTTTCCTGGTCTTAGAGACCGACTTACCTACTACAGGATAGGTCAACTCTTTGATCGAACCTTTTATGTAGGTGCTAGGGGTAGTCGCATCAAGGGCATAGACCCTATGGCTTATCATCTCTTATATTCCAACCTTCTCAATATTGGTGAAGGTTTCAACATTCAGTTGACATCCAATGTCTATGGCATTCAGGTCCTTGTCAATGCCGATGTTCTTGCTGAGGTTCTTTGATGTTTTTCTTTTGGTCCTACTTACCTTGAGCTCCACCATGACATTTCCTTTGACGTCATTAGGGAGAATTTGATGACCCCAGAATCTTTTGACTTAGGGAACCCCACCAAGTCCCCTTATTTTTGTTCTCTCCCATGGTTCCTTAACCACATATTTCTTTGGAATTTCATGTCCAAATTCAACTCTTTCGAGAACTGTCCGGGTCCTTTGCTCTTGGCTTTATACACCCTCATGATTAATCAGGCATTTAATTGGATCCACTTCTTCCTCACCTTCTTGGAGAGGAAACCTACGAGCATCTTCCCTTTTGGTACTCTTCTCTCCCACATCTTCTTGCATTTTAATGTCCCCATGGACATTAACATAAGCAGTTCATCTCTCATGTTGCCATTTTTGGAAAGCTCATCTACTCCAAGATGGAATGGAGTGTCAGGCTTGTCAGGATCCATTTTAAGCAACAACTTCTTCTTCTCGATCTCCTCCTTCTCAGGCTAGTCCTTCCTCTGGTAAAGCTCCTTACCCTCCCTACTAGCATTTTGACTCCTACTGCCCGCGTCCAGTCAGACCCTCTCCCTTGTTCTATGACATGGAGTGGCCTTACCTTGACAGGTAGTTCACCAGACATGATAGCTTGGGAGTCCAGGATGTGATAGATGGCATCTCTTTGATGATGCATCACTAAAGGGAGACATGATAGATGATGATGGAGTACAACACTCAAGTTTCTTCATACCTAAGTAAGCAGGGTCAGGTTTTGGATCAGCTTGGAGAGGAGATCCACGTACTTATTGTTTGTGACCATAGACCCCCCCGAGGTCGACGTTCTTCTGCAACAACTCCTCTGCCGAGTACTACAGTACCACCCTCCTCGGGACAAACATAGACTACTGGTTCTCTATCCAGTAGCCATCTCATAGCTCTACAAAGCTTCAGATCTCACCAGTTTCGGGACGTAGACGATGCTTCTCCTCTACTACAGGACCAAATACCAGGACACCACCATTCTTTCTTGATGATTTTGATATCGACATGGAGTTTCCATCTGATATCGAGACCATCCTTAGTTCCTTTTAGATTCTATCTATTATGTTGGCTCATAGTACATTATATATTTCATTTCTATATGGACTTCTATTTATCTTGCTTTGTAGTATTTCTTTTATGCCACTGCATTATCATTCTGAATTATCATATCTTAACATATTTTTTCCTATCCTACTTATTGAAATCTGCTCTTATTTCTATTGCATAGCAGCATGTCATGAATTGCAATAACATTTCAATAAGGGGGAGCATGATCTTACTATTGAATTAATTACTTTAATCTTTTTGTTAATAACAAAGGGGGAGAAATAATTAAAATTCGATTATACACCATGCACAAATAATTATAATTTTGTTATTAGCAAAATGGGGGAAATTGTTAATACCCTTATTTTGATATAACAAAATTATGTTTTCATTGTGGACTAACCATTACAGGTTAAGTCAAATTTATGGTATAGATGCATTATCATCACCATAGTCATCAAGGAAGAAAACAACTTGACTTGAAAATTATCTTGAAGACCTTTTAAATTTTATTATGTCTAGAAATATGTATGACACCTCAAAAAGAAAAACAAATGTAAGCTTTTCATTTTCACAAAAATCATTTTCCTTATTGTTGATCGACCAACTTATCCCTTTGATCGACCAAGCATTGATCAACCAATTAATTGTTCTACTCAATCAAATACCTTTAATGGTCATACTTCATTTTGATCGATAGACCTATTTTATTTAATTAATCAAATTTACTTCAACGCTGGAATTTCCTTTGAAATCTCAGAGTCGATCAATTTTTCAATTTAATCAATCAATATAATTATTTTATTGACCAAATAGCTTTTTGATCGACCAAACTTTATTTTGATCGACCAAACTCATATTTCCGAAAATGTCGAAAAGTGCCTATAAATGGGTAAGACAACCCCCCTCTCAAAAAACACACCTCAAGATCTTTCTAAGAGGAAAATGCCTACTCTCTTGTGCTTTCGTGCCTCTATGCCTACAACTACTGTAATCCAAAGCACGCTCACTTTCTTACGATTCATGAAAGCTTGGTATGTTCTTTAATATTTCTGAGGTTCCATAGGAATATTGTTATACTATTTTATTTCTATTGTTCTTGATCTAGGATTCTAAGTTGGATTGGAAGTCTCGTTGTTCTTCTCTTTGTTAGGTGTAAGAGAAGTCGTTCTGTAAGAGGTTGTGCCACCCTCGTTCAAGTGGTGTGTGTTAGTTGATTGACTAGCATCGATTAGTTGGAAAAATCTAAAGCTGGGAAGCTTAGGTAGTGGTTTTTACCTAGAAGGGTTTCCACTCTAAAATTAGGTCTCATTTCTCTGGTTTGTGCATATATCTTTTTGATCTGCAGTGAATGTTTTAAAGTTATTCATCCCCCCTCTAATGTATACTTGATACTTTAGTCTCCGCTCACACTCACGCTTAGTATGTTTATTAGCTACCTAATTTCCATTAAGACTACCTGAGAAGTGACTCAATGCGAAAAGTTTGTAGATGCTTAGACTATAAGTCTCCTCAAATCAGAGGGTGAGTTGATAAGTCATGTGCTCATCACCCCAACTTATTCAACCAATTAAAAACATATTCAAACTTGAAAAGGACTCGAGAAACAAGTCCACATTTTAGTGGACACCCGAGTCAATTAAGCTCATAGGCATGAAGTGTTTAATTGTTCAGGCCCTAATGTATTATTTCCTAAGGTTGAAAACTCCTAATACATAAGTTCTCTTTTCCTAATTAATTTTTTCTAACAAAGAGAAAATAAATAGAAAGAAACTACAAAGCTGACAAAATAATTCAAAACTAAGTATCCAGCCCCCCATGCCTAGCTTATGCAATTTCCTCATTGTAAATAAAGGCATGAAAAGGGTAGAATAGAAAAGATAGTAGCTAAATTAAGTCAAAATCTGGTTAGCTTGGAATATATATAGCCTATACAGAGTTGCTGAGTTTATTGTCGTCAGCTAGGTGAAGTCTGGCCGAAGAAGTCATGCTAAGGTTAAAGCAACCTTGTCTGAGATGGGTTCACCTATGACACAGCCAACATAAGGGTTTAGATGTTGTTCGTTGACCTTAAAGGAGTTATCCATTGATAAGTCCAATTTATTGGACATTTATTTGTCTTAAGTACATATGGAATGCATTTCCTTATAGTTTAATGACCTAAGTAAGTAGTAATTGATGAGTCCATTTTAATGGACTACTGTTATGTATAAGTTAACTTTATTTTTACATTTTATGTTTGTTAATAATTACATTAGGATATAGAATGAGTGCATGCATCATTACTTGAGTTTTTATCTATTCTATCACATTCTATAACTTAGTATGTAATTATTTTATGTTTCATTATTGTAGGAATAATTTGCAAAAGATGAGGGGGTGAATTAAATTTCCCCCTCCCCCAACAGCCGCCGACCAAATTTAGTAAGGGATTTTAAAATCGCTTGACTTGCGGATGGGGGAGGAGATAAAAGGAGGCTCTTGGAAAGAGAGGGTCGGCTTCTTCTTCCCCCCTCTGGCGGGGATCATCTCCACCTTCCACACGATGGAGAGGAGTGCACTGTGGATTTAAGCAAACACCAACAACTTCCACCACCTGCCCACCTTGCAAGCCCCCCCTCACCGAGCCAAGCAGCTACTAGCACCACCCCACTGCACACTTGCAGTGCCACAACCAAGCGCACACCATCCTACCACTGCACACACTCCAACCTCTCCCACTCATCAGTGCCCACAGGCAACCCACTAGCCCACAGGCAACAGCCGTTCACAGGCGCCCACACCAGCATCCAGCCCTGCAGGCGCGCCCTCACCAGCGCCCGCAAGCAGGCAAGAGCCAGCAGGTAGCACAGCTCGTAGGTGCCCACGTCAGCAGCCACGCCCGTAGGTAGCCTTGTGCTTCATCTTCTCCTACAGGTGCACCCTCACAGTGCCTACAGGCAGCCATGCTCCCGCACGCAACCTAGCCGCCTGCAGGACGCAACCGCCTGCAGGTGCCCACGCTAGCAGCCACACCCGCAGGTGCGCCTAAGCACGCCCTTGCGCGCACGACCATACTGCGCAGCCACACGGCCAGCAGCCGCTCGTCCTCCTCTCCACGCGTGGTTCTCCTCCTCCAACAGAGCCCAACAGGACGGCGGTTGTTCTCCACCGTCCGGCCGCCGCCGACCACCTCCGGCCGCTGCGTCACCACCATCACGAAGCACGTGTCAAGGCGCACCACCCTGTCGACTCTCACCGCCAACCACGCACGGTCGTCCAAGCAAGGAAGAGAGAGGAGAAATCCTCTATTTTCTCCCCAATTAAAATTTACATTGCATGCCAATGTCATTTAGATATTATTATTTTCTTCAGGCCACATTGCATGGATGCACTCATAGTTTCATGAATTTACTTAACTTGTGTTATGTGCATCATTCAACTTTGAAATTCAAATCATATTTGCATGCAAGTTAAATTTACATGATATGCCATTACACATGCATCATATACATTTTTTTGGAAGCTTAATTCCTGATGTGAAAATTACATAAATAACCTTAAACTTTTAAGGAAATTGCAAGCTCCATTTAGAGTAGTATATTCCTCACATTGAAGTTGCAAAGTTGTCTGCAAACAGCATCATCCTCTACTCGTGAATTTATTGGTTTTATTCCTCCCTGTGGATGCGACAGTTTTATTGTGGTTAAATTTGATATTTATTTTTTATTGAGATTTTCCACCACATAAAACACAATGACATATCACTTTATTGCTATCATCTTCATAAATAAGCTAGAATCTCTACGTCAAATGGCGTCGTTGCCAGGGAGGCAACAGATGCAATAGATTCACTTTATTATTTTTTAGTATTCTGAGTTGTGCAATTATCTGATCATTCTTTATCTTATTGTGCGTGGAATCTGACGGGGCGACAGGCACAGTAGAGTAATGACATCGACCTTGAACGACGAACACGGCGGGTGCGCACGGCGGAGGTGATCTTTTTTATGGACATTGATGCCACTTGGAGGCTAGCAACAGGAGCGCGTTGGCCTTGATCCCATGCACGTAGGCTTACAGAGAAGCCTATTTCTGATTTAGTCATTAGAGCTTAGTTTAGATTTAGTTTAGATAGACATTAGAATTTAATTTCTGTCTTTTGGACCCTTGTTGGGTATTTTTGGGAAGATGTTCCCAGTGTTTCTTTATTTCTTATCACTCTTGTATGCGGGAGCGTATTTTCGGGGGTGTGATCCCATTTATTTAGCTTATAGGATTATTCAAATTGTTTGAACTGCATGTTGGTTAGTTAGTTAGATTAGGTTTGTTTGCGTATTATTATTAAATATATATATATATATTCGAACTGCTTGCTGGAAGCTGCATATCTATATGACGACCATTTAGGACTGAATGAGCAGCATCTAGTTTATTTTTACTGTATTGCATACATTCTTGCATGAAGAAAGTTGGAGTATGCTACATCTTCTCTTGAGCATCAATTACTTGTCATCCATCTACATTCAACCTAAATCTAAGACCACTAAAGTGCTTGAATCAAATTAATTCAGTGATCACTTAAAAAATTGGGACTGCTAAGAGGTTGGACCTTAAAATCTGTGACCTAAAATTGTGTGCAAAAGTATCTTGTTTGCAAAATTTCAAAACTCAAAACATGATCGTATGATTGCACACCTGAGACACTGTGCACCTCACACATAAGGTCACTAGATAAATTTCTACCTCTCCTCGTTTGCACCACAAAGGAAGTTAGTCGGAAATCAACAAGCCTATCCACCAAGTTACTTCAGTTCGTCGTGTGTGGGCTCAATTCGAGACTTCCATCCCTTACGATTAGGTTATAGGCACCAATGAAGGTTGGCCTAGGAAGTGTAATTTTTGCAAAACTTGTTTGGCCACCAACTGAACATTTAATTTTAAGACCTAGAATCTACCAAAAATATATCCCACTGGATTTGCATTTGCTTTGACAGTGATAGAACTCTCTAGGAAGTTTCTGCCTGTGTTCTGAATTCTTCTAAATCCTAAGAGAGTTAAAACTATTTGGCTTAAAGAAATGGATCACCCTTATTCCTATCATTTATATTATCAGAGTCAATACTTCCCATATTTTAACTAGGATGCCATGCCCCGAGCGTATTCATCCTTTGATGGGTACATTGACAATTCATGAGATCATTCTTATTCTTATCCTGGGAGTACCGACCCAATAACTCCCACTTCTGAGTAGATCCTAGGAGCGGGATTTTCCAACCCTGGAATCCCTACTTCTATGCAAACACCCAACCCTCCCACCCTTCATGATTTTCCGTATCGAGGTTGGACTGATACCCCTAGGCAACTAGAGCCTGAAATTGACTATCCTCCCCAACTTGATAGTAGTAGCCTCTCCTCTTATGATAGAAATGCAAAAACAACAAAAGGAAATGATGGAATCCATGGGAGAGATGTTGAGGAATAGTCAACAATTAAACAAAGAAAAAAGACAGCTTAGCTATGCTCTTCCCAGTAATTCTGATCCCTACCTAGACGACCATGATCATGAAAATAATTCTTAGGAAACCAATGACAATAGGGATCCAGTTTTATGTAGCTATCACTTAGACTCTCCCAATGAGACACGGCCACTAGAGGAGAACGATCCTAGTGATTATCCACCTAAGCTATATTGGAGTCAAAATCAAGGGAAGATGGTACCTCTTAAGGACCTTGACCCCCATGACAGTATTCTCCTTACCTCTACTAGCCCAGGTTAAGGTTGTATTGTTCCTATCATTCCCCTATTGATTATCTGGTGGAATCCCATTCTACCCTTAGTGAGCCTACTCCTGACCCTCCACTTAGGGAATCAACAACTACAATTCAACATCCTGAGGATTTAAATGCACCCAATGAAGCTGACCCTAAGGGAATGGAGGATGAATTAGATCAATTTTGGTCTCAGGGATATAAAGAGTCTATTGTAGAGGATGAGGATGCCCCAATGGAGGAACCTAGACTGAAAATCTGGAGTGAATCACAGGGGAATCATTTATTATTTGAGGATTTACCTCCAGAGGATATAAATAATATGGTGAAATCAAGATTTCTCCCTTCTTTTGAGAGTCATCCTCCATCAAACCAAGAGTGGATATTAGAGGAGGACAAATAAAATAATGAAAAGCCTAGGGGAGACTCTCGGGGACAAAACACATCAATTGAGGATTTATACCCCAAGAAGAATAACGAATTCAGTGATATAGGCTTGCTCCAAAACATTAAGACTGATCCTTCTTTAGGAATAATTGAGGATACTGATCCAACTCCTTTCTTCACTAATGAACCACATACACACCCTGACAAAAATTTGAGTGAACCAAACCAATCTGGGGATGAGCTTAATGATAATGATTCCGTTGTTTCGACCCTGCCATCAAAGGAATATAATTTGGAGTCCACCATTGATTTACATATACTGGAAGGTTAAAATATGACTCCGATCATTAATGATAGGTAGGGTAACGTGAAGTTGTCTGCAATTGTTAGGGAGTATACACAATCTGAATCATTGTTAGAATTGCACCTAACACCGACTGAGCCCTCATTGGACTTAATCATTACCTTCCAACACTACAAACAACCCTTACACTCCCTAACCGATCCTTGGCTCAGATCTCTGCTCATGTACATTCTTTCTGGAGAATATATCAGGCCAGTACATCCTCGGGTAGAATGGCGAGTGTGAATTGATGCTTATACTTTTAGTCTCGCCATTCACGGGTTTGAAATAATAATGTTTATATCTTTTAAATCCCGTCCTGCTTTGGAGGATCCTTGTTATCCTCCACTTATTCCATTTTAGGAGGTCCCTTTTCATTTTCCTTTTGTTATTCCTAGACCTCCCCAGGTAGCTAATGAGGTTTTCTGCTTTCATACCTTCTAGCAAGAATTTAGGATCACATTGCATCATCAGCTCGCCAACATCCGTGGCTACCTGTTTTCGAGGCCCACGTTGTCACGCATATTTTTAGGGCCTCATTTTCTCTGTCTGGAACCAAACTTACAGATTCCTTATAAGTCTGGCTGCTGACAGAAAATGCAACGCTTGTTGGGAGGCAACCCAGCGTTCTGAATAACACCGTCATCAGGTGATTTCCTTCCTTTCTCCCCCTATTTTAATATTACAATGAGGACATTGTAGTATTTATGAATGGGGGGGTGCATTTTACATCTTACAAAGTATTCATGCATTGCATTTAGGTTAGCATATAAAAAAAAAACTATTTTCTTGAGCTGAATGGGTTAGTCCCTAGCAAAATATCCTTGTCATTGGAGGTTTTTCTTGTTAAATTATTTCTTAAGTTTAGAATCCCATACATTTACTTCACGTGCACATAGACTAGGCTATGGATCTTTGAAGAAAACCAATAAGCATTTTTAGTCTACTGAACCCTTGGACAATTCATAGGGAGTCAAGCATACTATCTTCTAGTAGATCCACCTCATATTTATAAGAAGAAAGTAGAGAGATTACTGGTGAGCTAAGTCTAGTGCAAGGACTCTTATGTTTTGGAAAATTAGATGATGATACTTCAGAGTTAGGCATAGTTTTCACTCTCTATTCCTGTGTGCATACTTTGTGTGAATTCCTGAGAGTCACCAAATAAGGCAGATACACAGATATTGAGTCTTAATAAAGCTATGACTATGGTGGATGGTTATGACTGTCCTCCATAGAGTCCTCGGCTGAAGGAGGGTAATAGTGTCAAAGTTCAGAAATACGCCTATCCTATCCATTCCTTCCCGGTGTCGAGAATAGGCACTTCCACCAAATAAGCCACACAATATCCTCTTGACCATCATCATCCCTAATAATGCCTCATAAATAAAAGCCTGTATCGTGTTATGTTGATTGATAAAGGAAGAAAAAGGAAAAAAAGAGAAGAAGAAACAATTAAGAAAAAAGAAAAGAAGAAAAAAAGAGAGAGAGAAAAGAAAAAAAAAAGAGCCCAAGGTTATAATTTTATCATTGTAACATTGTTTTTGAGTCAACAAAAATACTTATCATGATCCACCAAATATAACCCATACCTACCTTTCAATATTTCTGATCGTCCGAATACTCGTTGAGGAATCTAACTTAGTTGTAGAGTTATTAGGACTTTAATTAAAGTGTGAATGCCATGTGAGGCCACCAAACAGTGAGTACAATTACTAAACCTAGCGAGATTTGTGATCTCAAAAAGAAAAGAAAGAAAAGAGTGAGTGCCAAGGAACATCAAGAGAGCACGGTTGTCTAGTCTCTCTCTGAGTTGACTTGTTTAATAGTCTATAGATCTAGAGTCTGTAGTATTAGACTACATGTAGCACCAGATGAGTGTGTGCCACCAAATACAAATCCATTCAACTTGATATCTCCTACCTAAGCCAAATGCCGGGGTCAAATTATGGATTATCTTCTACTTTATCCCCGAGGGAAGCAGTTGCCTATCCCGATAGAAATATTTACCAGGGGTGAAGTACGAACTCTAAATGCGAATTGGCCTTTCACGTGGATCTGTTACCTAGTCTATTATCACTTCACATTTGTCTGGATCTCTAAAGTTTTAAAACAGGAAAAGAAGAAATCTTATGATTACTTCTATTATTTTTCATTTTTGTTAGGGACTAGCAAATCTTAGGCATGGGGGTATTTGATGAGTCCATTTTAATGGACTGTTGTTATGCCTAAGTTAACTTTATTTTTACATTTTATGTTTTTTAATAACTACATTAGGTTATAGAATGAGCGCATGCATCATTACTTGAGTTTTTATCTATTCTATCGCATTCTATAACTTAGTATGGAATTATTTTATGTTTCATTATTGTAGGAATAATTTGCAAAAGATGAGGGGGGTGAATTATATTTCCCCCTCCCTAAATAGCCGCCGGCCTCAACAACACCTCCCCAACAGCTGCCGGCCAAATTTAGTAAGGGATTTAAAATTCCCTTGACTTACGGATGGGGGAGGAGATAAAAGGAGGCTCTTGGCAAGAGAGGGTCGGCTTCTTCTTCCCCCCTTTGGTGGGGATCATCTCCACCTTCCCCACCGTAGAGAGGAAGTGCAGTGTGGATCTAAGCAAACACCAACTTCCACTGCCTGCCCACCATGCTAGCCCCCCCTGATCGCACCAAGCAGCTACTAGCACCACCCCACCACACGCTTGCAGTGCCACAACCAAGCACACACCATCCTGCCACCGCGTGCGCTCCAGCCTCTCCCACTCGCCAGCGCCTGCAGGCAACCCACCAGCCCACAGGCAGCAGTCACCCGCAAGCGCACACGCCAGCATCCGGCCCTGCAGGCGCACCCTTGCCAGCGCCCACAAGCAGTCCAGCCTGCAGGTGCCCATGCCAGCATCCAGCCTTGCAGGCACGCCCTCACCAGCGCCCATAGGTAGCCCAGCCCGTAGGCGCCCACGCCAGCAGCCACGCCAGCAGGCGCCCCCACGCTTCATCTTCTCCTGCAGGCATGCCCTCGCCAATGCCAGCAGGCAGTCAAGCACCCGCAGGCGCCCATGCCAACGGCCACGTCCGTAGGCCCGCCCTAGCATGCCCTTGCATGCTTGACCATAGCGTGCAGCCGCGCGGCCTGCAGCAGCCGCTCTTCCTCCTCTCCACGCGCGATTCTCCTCCTCCAACAGAGACGAACAGGTTGATGGCTATTCTCTGACTCATCGATCTTTCGCTTTTAAATCGTTTGCAGTTTAATGTTGTGGAAAAATCGACTAATCAATATTTAAGAAAAAAAATAACCACTCGCAGAGGAGCGGGTCGAATCCACAGGGAGGCAATGACGTATTAAAATTTGCACCAGTTAAAAATGTTTGTTCGTAGTTAGTTTAGGCAAGAATTAAGCCAAAATTACCTTCAGATTAAGGTTTAAGCAAGAAACAATGCTGAAATAGCAATTCTGAGAAACTAGAGGATATTTTCTGCAATGTAGAATCAATAAAATATGATTAAAAAGTGACAATGGCAGAAAATGTAATTTCTAATTGACGGTTTACTGTAGCAAAATAGGGGAATTTTTCCCCTTTGCCTTGCGTGACAAGGAGTGGATGGCCAGGCACGGGAAGCTCGGAGGAAGTCCCTTAGTCCAAGGGCTTCGAATCGGTGGTGGAGGCAAGTCGCGCGGCGGCCGGAGGTTGCCGGACGAGCTTCGGCGGAGGTGCTACAGCCGGTGAGCGTGCGCAGCCTGTTCACGTGAGAATTGCCGCGTGTTGCTGCTGGCAGCTCTGCAGGCGTAGGCGGAGGGTGCTGCAGGCGCGGGAGCGGGTGCGCAAGCTGCAGGCGCGGGCGGAGGCGTGCGCGGTTGTGCGGGTCTGCAGGCGCGGGAGGAGGGCGCTGCAGGCGGTTCTGTAAGCGCGGGCGGAGGGTGCTGCAGGCGCGGTTAGAGGATGCTGCGGGAGTGGGAGCGTCTGCGTTTGGAGGGTGCAGGCGCAGTTGTGGTGGGAGGCGCGGGGAAGGTGTGTACGGTTGTGCGGGCGTGGATATGGCGAAGGCTGATGGGCGTGGGCTGTTACACATAGAGAGCAGGTGCTGTGGGAGAGTGCTACAGGCTGAGGGAGGCGTGGGCTGTTGGAGGTGAGCGGGTGGCTCTACAGGCGCGGGAAGATTGGAGGTGGACTTCAGACGGGTATGCAGGCAGGTGGTCGTAGGTGAGCGGGTAGCTTTAGACGTCCGGGAAATTTCCCAGACGTCTTAAGTTACTGAAAGGGTGGTTGACGGTTGTTGCAGCGGTGGTGGTTGGTGACGACGGCAAGGGAGATGCAGGCTAAGGTGCTCACAGTAATGCAGGCAAGCTCCGGATGGCGGTGTGGCCTGTCACACCACACGCCCACGGTGGTGGAGACTCGCCCCCGCAGTGGAGGCCGGCAGTATGGACTGGAAGAGAGAAGGTCTCTCTGCACAGTGGTGGGTCGGTGGTGGAGGCCTCCCGAGCTCAGTTGCCTCCCTCCTCCTTTTGTAGTGGCCTGCACAAATTTGAAATCATCCACCCGACCAGATCCACCACATCTGTTCCCCCTTGAATGGGTTCTTCACTGCGGCCGTTCGGCGTTGGAGCAGCAGCCAGCTATTCCTCCAAGAAGAAGAATAAAGAAAATAATGTTAAAATATTAGGGCTATTTATATACAGACCCTCAACTTTTATGTTAATAAAAATAATGTACCTAGTTGGTTATCTAATTAGATAAATGCCATTCTAAGCTAATTCTAAATGCACCTAAAATATGAATGCAATGCATGGATTATGTAATTAAATTAAAACTATGAATTAATCTATTTACATCCTAATTTATACTAAATAAATGTTAGAATTAACCTAATGTGTAGGCACTTAAATACTTAAATAGCCCACAACTATAGGCTAATCAAATACTCCCAAGCCTAGTTTTTGCTAGTCCCTAGCAAAATTAAGCGAAACCTAGCACTCCAAGTAGACTTGTCAACTCACTTAGTCTTCCTTCAGAAGCATATTAAGTTCAGGCTCTAGACCTAAGGTTCCTAAGTAGTTGCTAAGTTACAGACTAGGTCGGTTAAAGACGAGTTGCAGGCACAAGTTTCCCTGATTTCTAACTCTACCCTAAAGTTTATTGATCCCTGAGATTAAAGCATCCGTGCTTGTGCATTGGTCTGAGTTATTTGAGTTAAAGGATTTTTTTTTTATATATATATACTTTTTTTTTTGTTTGATTCTTCTAAGTCTAACCTCAGATCAGCTATCAACATGGTCTGTGTCGGATTCATTGTCCCCATTACCATACCTCGAAGGGTGCCTGGCTTTCGATGCTTCAAGATAGCACCGCCCATAACGACCCCAAGAACTCCTGGCAATCGACACTTCGAGATAGTATCGCCCATGGATTTCTTAAGCGAATTCAGGCCTATGGCAATCGGCACTTTGAGATAGGGCCGCCCATGGTACCTGAACCGTGCAATGCGCTTACATGCCCACAGTAGGATGGATATCCTAAGAGACAAGCGTCGAGGAGGTAATATGTTATCATCACATCCTCAAGGTGAATATATAGTCCACCTCTCCTGCGGCGAGAACTCTTCCAATCAGAATGTGTTTACAAGCCTCTCTTAAGTCAAAACTAAGAGAACCAAATCTCTTTTCAAAAAGACAGAAATTAAGTTGACTACCAGGCCAAGTGTGTGAAATTTGGATGCTTGGGTTACAAGGACCCGTAAACCAAAAGGTAGAATAAGACTCCAGGTACTAACCCACCTTTTAACTCAAACCCTAGCTTCCCTTCCTCAACCTCTTGAGGAATGGTCCGCAACTTAACTCCTACTTAAGTTTTTAAGTCCACAAAGGACCCTAAAGGTCTAACGCTAGCAACTCATTTAGCTTCTAAAGTTTGACCCTAGAATTTATTTAGTCTACCTTAGAGTTCTGATTTGCTTAAGACTGCAAGATCTAGCCAGTTAAGGTCAAAACCCCTCTTTTTTTTTATTTTTTATATATGTGCATGCTATAAACAAAATGCCTCAGGTCCACTCCCCCATGCCTGGTTCAAACAATGTCCTCATTGAAAACAAAAATAGCTAAAGGAAGATATTACCTGAGGCAGAGAATGGTAGGAGCTAAGGCTCCTCAAGAGTGACTTCATCAACCAGATGGCCGTCTAAAGTTATGTAGGGTTTTAACCGTTGACCGTTGACGATAAAGGGAGTTGTTGAAGAGGAAGGATTTTTGATCTCCACAGCTCCATGGGGGAATACTTTGGTGATTATGTAAGGCCCATCCCAGCGAGATTTTAACTTCCCAGGAAAAAGCTTAAGTCTAGAATTGAAAAGCCAGACTTGTTGGTTGGGTTCAAAGGTCTTTCAAAGAATAAACTTGTCATGCAAGACCTTAGTTCTTTCTTTATAATCTTGAGAGGTGTCATAAGCATCATTCCTCAGCTCCTCAAGCTCACTTAATTCTAGAAATCGTGCCTTACCTGCCTTCTCTAAATCCATGTTAACACTTCGAATAACCCAAAGTGCTTTATGTTCCAACTCAACAGGTAAATGGCACGCTTTTCCATACATAATCCGAAAGGGAGAAGTACCTAAAGGGGTCTTATAAGCCGTTCGATAAGCCCACAAAGCATCATCGAGCTTTTGGGACCAATCTTTCCTATCAGGTCTAACGGTCTTTTCCAAAATATTTTTTATCTCCCTATTTGATACTTCAACCTGGCCACTTGTCTAAGGGTGGTAAGGGGTAGCAACCTTGTGAGTCACTCCCAAACTCTTAATTAACCGATTGAAGTGGTTGTTTCAGAAATGAGGTCTCCCATCACTTATAATAGTCTTGGGGCAGCCGAAACGGGATATGATATTGGCCTTCACAAATTTCAAAACTATAGAGTGGTCATTTGTGTGCGTAGGAATGGCCTCTATCCATTTAGAGACATAATCAACTGCCACCAAGATATATTCAAAACCATGGGACGACGGGAAGGGGACCATAAAGTCAATTTCCCACACATCAAAAATTTCGACAGATTGAATAGGATGTTGAGGCATTTCATTTTTCTTCCCAATCGTTCTAGTCCGTTGACATCTAATACAGGCCTTAACGAAATTATGAGAATCCTTAAATAAGGAAGGCCACCAAAAATCGGACTGGAGAACCTTAAAAGTAGTTTTCTTAGCACCAAAGTGTTCTCCACAATGAAGTTCATGGCAAAAACTCAACACACTTTGTTGTTCCTCCTCAGGCACACAACAACTCAATACTTGGTCTTGTCCAATTCTAAATAATTCTGGCTCTTCCCAATGAAAATATCCTGCTTGAGAAATGAATCTCTTTCTTTTCTGCTCATCCCAAGAGCCAGGAGTTTGTCCAGTGACCAAGTAATTTACAATGTCTGCATACCAAGGTAAAGTTGATGTTACTGCCATCAGAGTTTCATCGGGAAATGTCTTGCGAATGTCTTCAGAAATAGAGTCATTAAGAGGAAGGCGAGATAGGTGGTCAGCCACAACATTTTCTACTCCTTTCTTTTCACGTATTTCCAAGTCAAATTCTTGAAAGAGTAAGATCCACCTAATCAGACGTGGCTTAGAATCTTTCTTAGCAATGAGATGTTTCACTGCTGCATGATCAGTAAAAATAACCACCTTAGACCCAAGTAAATAAGACCTAAACTTCTCCAGAGCAAAAACTACAGCAAGTAATTCTTTTTCAGTGATGGTGTAGTTTTGCTAAGGTTCAGTTAAAGTCTTGCTTGCATAATGCAGCACATGAGGTCTTCCCTCAACCCTTTGTCCAAGGACTGCTCCCACTGCATAATCCGAAGCATCACACATAAGCTCAAATGGGAGTGTCCAATCAGGAGCTTGGAGAACAAGTGTAGAGATCAAGGCCTCCTTTAGAGTTTGAAAGGCCTCGGCACACTTTGAATCAAAACTAAAGGAAGATTCCTTCGCTAACAAGCCACAAAGTGGCCTAGAAATCTTACTAAAATTTTTAATAAAGTGCCTGTAAAAGGCAGCATGGCCCAGAAAGGATCTAATCTATTTGACATTCGTAGGCAATGGAAGTTTGGAAATAGAATCAATCTTGGCTTTATCTACTTCCAAGCCTTGCTTGAATACAACATGCCCAAGTACAATTCCTTTCTGTACCATGAAGTGACTTTTCTCCCAGCTGAGGACTAAACCAGTCTCCTTACATCATTTCAACACATTCTCTAGGTGCAGGAGACACTGGTCGAAAGACGAGCCATAAATAGAGAAGTCATCCATAAATACTTCGACACACTCGTCAATCATGTCCGAAAGGATAGACATCATACACTGCTGGAAAGTTGCAGGGGCATTACATAATCCAAACGGCATACACCTGAATGCAAAAGTACCGCAAGGACTCGTGAATGTCGTCTTTTCCTGGTCATCAGGAAAGACTGCCACCTGATTGTACCCAGAATATCCATCGAGAAAGCAATAATACTTATTCCCTGCCAATTTTTTGAGAATTTGATCAATAAAAGGCAAAGGAAAGTGATCCTTTTGGGTAGCGGTGTTCAGCTTGCGGTAATCAATACAGACCCTCCATCCAGTTGAGGGTCTAGTGACAACTTGTTCACCTTGGTCGTTGAGTTCCACAGTAAAGCCTGCCTTCTTTGGCACCACATGAATGGGACTGACCCATTTACTATCAGTAATGGGATATATGATCCCAACGTCCAACCACTTCAGGATTTCCTTTTTTACAACCTCCCTCATATTAGGGTTCAGACGTCTCTACATGTCCCTAAAAGGCTTGATGGAATCATCAGTATAAATGTGATGCATGCAGAGTGTAGAGTCTATACCCTTAATGTCAGCAATGCTCCACGCAATAGCTTCCTTGTGCCTAGACAGACATTCAATCAAGGCTCCCTCCTGTGCCTCAGACAGCACAACCGAAATGATAACGGGGAGCGTATCATTGGCACCTAGGAAAACATACTTGAGAGTGTCAGGGAGGGGTTTCAACTCAAGGTTGGAGGCTTGTATGGTTGAGGGTTTCATCGGCGGAAATGATGGGGGAAGAGACTCAGCAGAAACTCCTAGCAATTCCTCTAGTTCTAGTATATCCCCTTCACATTCCTCCAAGAGATCGGAATGCTCATTTAGCATGACATGCTGAAGGGGGTCATCACATAACATTGCAGGAGTTGCCTCTTCAATCAGATCATCTATCACCTCAACTTGAGAACAATCCTCAAGTCTAGCTTGTTTGTAAGCATCAAACACATTAAGCCGGATTTTCCTGTTCCCAAAGCCCATTTTCACTGCCCCAGTATTGCAATTAATTGAAGCATGAGAAGTTGCAAGGAAGGGGCGGCCCAAAATGATGGAGGGTTTGGTTGGCTTGTTGGTAGGGTCAGTGTCCAAAACTAAGAAGTCAACGGGAAAGAAGAAATCCTCCACTCTTACAAGGACATCTTCCAAAATTCCCCGTGGTGTCTTAAGTGATCGATCAGCAACTTGAAGGATTACAGGGCTAGGCTTCATATTGCCTCCCCCAAGTTGTTCATACACGTAGCTCGGAAGGATTTTCACCCCCGCACCCAGATCAAGTAGAGCCTCATCAATTTGTAAGTCACCAATAACTACAGAGATGTATGGGGCTCCTAGGTCCTTAAGTTTCGCGGGTGTGCCATGTTGAACAATTGAGCTAACAGAATCGGGCAGGATAACTTTTGATTGGACCAGTTTTCTAGATTGCCGCTTTTTCGTGCAAAGGTCCTTTAAGAAGCGGGCATAAGACGGAATCTGCTTGATAGCTTCAAGCAAAGGCAGGTTAATCTGCACTTGCTTGAAAGTTTCCATAATCTCATCCGTCTTATCTTTGGCTCCAGATGAGCCAGCAGAAGTCTGCCCAGAGGTGGATAAGCGCTCTGGAAAAGGCACTCTCGATCTTTGGGTGGAAGGGTTGTCATGTCGAGTAAGGGGTGGAATGGGGGCAACTTCTTCCGGTGAGGTGATTTCAAGCGGAGAAGATTTGGGCAAATCTTCTCCGGTGGGGGTGAAAGTCGGGGTGGATGGTTTTTTAGGGGGTGAGACTATAGGAGCATCAGGTTTGGAAATTTCTTTCCCACTCCTCAGAATAGTCACCGCCTGAGCATGCTCCCTAAAGACAATCCCTTTTCCTTTAGGATTTTCCTCAGCAGCACTGGGAAACTTCCCAGTCTCCCTCTGTCTAATGGCCTCAATAAGGTGTCCAATTTGTGATTTCATCTCATGTATAGCCTTGTCATGAGATTGGATGATGGCACTTTGACTTTCTTGCATAGTTTTCAACATCGCCTTGAATTCATCCATCTTAGAGGTTTTAGGTTGGGCAAAGGTATGAGGTTGGTTCATTTGATGGTTTTGAAAGGATTGTGGTTTGTAATTCCCTGAATTTGAGACATTTCCTTGTCTCCATGAAAAGTTTGGGTGGTTCCTCCATCCCTCATTATAAGTGATGGAGAAAGGATCATTACGAGGTCTTGGACGGAACCCTTGAGCGGCATTCAAATCCGCTTGTACAAGCTCAGGGAATTGGGAGGCCAAGTGGCAATCCACAGTGGCGTGTGTATTGCCTTGACAAATTACGCATTCGGAAGCTTGGGATGTGGAGGTGTTAGGTACGAATGAACTCGGGTTCGACATAAGCCTTTCCATGTTTTGATTCAATAATTGAATTTGATAGGCTAAATTTTGGGTGTCCCTTGTTTCATTCGCCTCCAACTTTCTTTGCATGAGAGTGGGCTTTCTATCTATGTAGGCAGAATTCAAATGAATAGAATTCTCACTCAAAGTATCAAATAAGTTCCAAGCTTCATCCTCAGTCTTAGATAGAAAGGTTCCTGCACAGGCACCATCCATAGTTTGCCTATACGAATCATTAATTCCGGTGTAGAACCTTTCAACCAATTGCCATTTAGGCACTTGGTGATGTGGGCAAAGTCTCAGCAAATCGTTAAAGCACTCCCACGCATCATGCAATGCTTCCCCATCCTTTTGAAAAAAACTCATAATTTCCCTCCTAAAGTGATTTGTTTTGCTCATGGGGAAGTACTTCCTCAAAAACTCCTTCTTCAGGGCATCCCAAGTATTTATATTATCAAGGGTGTGATACCAATACTTGGCTTTGTCCTTTAGGGAGAAGGGAAAGAGGGTCCGCATTTGAGCATCATCAGTAACGCCCTACAGCTTCACCGTGGAACAGACCTCGGTGAATTCCTCGATATGCCTGTAAGGGTCTTCCCTAGTAGTACCATAAAAGGAGGGTAGTAAGGATATGGTACTACTTTTGATCTCATATGGATTGTCCCCTCCAGGTCTACATAGTGTTGGGCCAGCTTGATTGGTTGGGATGAAATATTCCTTAAGACTCCTTTGACCAGCCATTTCTACCCTTAGAAGTTCTCTTCTAAGGATTCTTTCAGGTTCAGGATCAAATACAAGTTGTCTCCTAAGAGAACGCCTACCAAGCATGCACTACAAACACAATTCAAATGGACTTGTTTGGTCTTTACAGATTTAGGCTTTTGACTTTAGTTCAAATTGTAGGTGGCAAAACAAACTGCCCAATCAATTACGCACCTATTGTCAACCTACGGCTCACCTAAGAAGACCTAGTTGGAACTTAGGTATTCTTCCCTAAATCTCAACTGGTCAAGTAAATCCAAAGACGAAAGATCGAGGGATGCAAGTAGGCCTAAGCCTTCCTTTGAAGCTGTGCTTTCGCAGTGCTTCTCAACTACCCCCAAAAATCCGTGACAGGGTATCCCCCTCTTTGGACTTGCAAAACCTTTGATCTCAAGTTCCGAACACTTCAGAATCCAACGAAAGGAGGGCTCTTGTCCTAGTATTTCCAAACATAAGGATTGTCTAGAAGCTTGCCATGGTGCAAGTGAAATAAGTGTGCATACACCGTAAAAGATTTTGAACTTTGAATCGCATGCCAAGTTTGAAAATCAAATCCTTGGTTTTTAAAATGTCCTTCCTTTAATTAGTCCTTTTTCTAAAAAAAAAATGTGACCACTTGTTAGATTTATTCAGTACAGATTAGGTGGTCTTCGCATTAAATCTCAAATGCAATGCGTGATCAAAAATAGGATGCAAAGTAAGAGAATGCGTACCTTGCCTCCAGCGATCTACGATGTAAGAATGCACGCAATGTAGAGAAGTAAATCTAGAGGCTGCTCATACAGACCTAAATGGTTCGTCCTAGGGTAGGCAGCTCATTTTTTTTTTATTTTTTTGTAGAACTACTTATGCACAAGCAAATAAAAGTAATAAAAAAAACCTAAATCTAAAGAAAAGGGAACAAACTCCCAAAAATTACCCAACATGGGCCCAAAACAAAATCGGGGAATAGACCCCTCAAAATATGCCCCAGAACAAGGGTTTCAAACTAACTGCAATGAAAAATTAAGTCTACAGTCTTAATTCTATTCTAATTAAACTAGCGACTAAATACAATGGTGTCTGTCGCGTCCTCGTCCTTCTCCTCCGTTCAAAAATTGCTCGTCCAATTCTCGTCTGGCGACGTCAAGGGTCACCTCTCACACTGGCTGATTCTTGCACAAATTTTCTCGCACAAAAAAGAAAATAATAAATGGTCAAATCTCTGTGCAATTGACAAATAATCAAAATAAAATTAGGCGAAATTATTGCCTCTGTTGCCTCCCCGGCAATGGCGCCATATGACTATCGATCTTTCACTTTTAAGTCATTTGCAGTTTAATGTGGTGGAAAAATCGACTAATCAATATTTAAGAAAAAAAATAACCACTCGTAAAGGAGCGGGTCGAATCCACAGGGAGGCAATGACGTATTAAAATTCACACCAGTTAAAAACGTTTGTTCGTAGTAAGTTTGGATAAGAATCAAGCCAAAATTGCCTTCAGATTAAGGTTTAAGCAAGAAACAATGTTGAAATAGCAATTCTGAGAAACTAGAGGATATTTTCCATAATGCAGAATCAATAAAATATGATTAAAAAGTGACAATGGCAGAAAATGTAATTTCTAATTGACGGTTTTCTGTAGCAAAACAGGGGAATTTTTCCCCTTTGCCTTGCGTGATGAGGAGTGGATGGCCAGGCGCAGGAAGCTCGGAGGAAGTCCCTTGGACCAGGGGCTTCGAATCAGTGGTGGCGGTGAGTCGCACGGCGGCCGGAGGTGGCCGGACGAGCTCCGGCGGAGGTGCTGCAGCCGGTGAGCGTGCGTGGCCTGTTGGCGTGAGAACTGCCGCGCGCTGCTGCTAGCGGCTCTGCAGGCGCGGGCAGAGGGTGCTGCAGGCGCGGGAGTGGGTGCGCAAGCTGCAGGCGCGGGGGGAGGCATGCACGGTTGTGTGGGTCTACAGGCACGGGAGGAGGGCGCTGCAGGCGGTTCTGCAAGCGCGGGTGGAGGGTGCTGCAGGTGCGGTTGGAGGATGCTGCGGGCGTGGGAGCGTGTGCGTTTGGAGGGTGCAGGCGCAGTTGCGGTGGGAGGTGTGTGCGGTTGTGCGGGTGTGGATATGGCGAAGGCTGATGGGCGTGGGCTGTTGTGCATAGAGAGCGGGTGCTGTTGGAGAGTGCTGCAGGCTGAGGGAGGCGTGGGCTGTTGGAGGTGAGCGGGTGGCTCTGCAGGCGAGGGAATATTGGAGGTGGACTTCAGATGGGTATGCAGGCAGGTGGTCGCAGGTGAGCGGGTAGCTTCAGACGTCCGGGAAATTTCCCGGACGTCTTAAGTTACTGAAAGGGTGGTTGGTGACGATGGTGAGGGAGATGCACGCTAAGGTGCTTACGGTAATGCAGGAGAGCTCCGAATGGCGGTGTGGCCTGTCACACCACACGTCCACGGTGGTGGAGACTCGCCGCCACAGTAGAGGCCGACAGTATAGAGTGGAAGAGAGAAGGTCTCTCTGCACAGTGGTGGGTCGGTGGTGGAGGCCTCCCGAGCTCGGCTGCCTCCCTCCTCCTTTTGTAGTGGCCTGCAATAATTTGAAATCATCCACCTGACCAGATCCACCACATCCGCTCCCCCTTGAATGGGTTCTTCACTGCGGCCGTTCGGCGTTGGAGCAGCAGCCAGCCATTCCTGCAAGAAGAAGAATAAAGAAAATAATGTTAAAATATTAGGGCTATTTATATACAGACCCTCAACTTTTATGTTAATAAAAACAATGTACCTAGTTGGTTATCTAATTAGATAAATGCCATTCTAAGCTAATTCTAAATGCACTTAAAATATGAATGCAATGCATGGATTATGTAATTAAATTAAAACTATGAATTAATCTATTTACATCCTAATTTATACTAAATAAATGTTAGAATTAACCTAATGTGTAGGCACTTAAATACTTAAATAGCCCACAACTATAGGCTAATCATTCTCCACCATCCGGCCACCGTGTCACCACCATTGTGAAACACACGTTGAGGAGCACCACCCCATCTACTCTTGCCGCCAACCGCGCACGGCCATCCAAACGAGGAAGAGAGAGGAGAAATCCTCTATTTTCTCCCCAATTAGAATTTACATTGCATGCCATTGCCATTTAGATATTATTATTTTATTCAGGCCGCATTGCATTGATGCACTCATAGTTTCATGAATTTACTTAACTTGTGTTATGTGCATCATTCAACTTTGAAATTCAAATCAGATTTGCTTGCAAGTTAAATTTACATGATATGCCATTACACATGCATCATATACATATTTTTTGGAGCTTAATTCCTGACATGAAAATTGCATAAATAACCTTGAACTTTTAAGGAAATTGCAAGCTCCATTTAGAGTAGTATATTCCTCGCATTGAAGTTGCAAAGTTGTCCACAAACAGCATCATCCTCTACTAGAGAATTTATTGGTTCTATTCCTCCCTATGGATGAGACATTTTTATTGTGGTTAAATTTGATATTTATTTTTTATTGAGAGATTTTCCACCACATAAAACACAACATATCACTTTATTGCTATCATCTTCATAAATAAGCGAGAATCTCTATGTCAGTAATTAATCTTAGCTTACGAATATTTTTGTATCTGCTTTGCATTCTAATACATACATTTATGCTTTTTATTTGATATGTGCATGCAGAGAGAAAAAAATAATAGGTGGTTGGACATGAATATAATCAGCATTTGAAGGAGGGTATGCCCATAATTGTCCATCACCGCCGCTCCCTCCGCCAGCGTTCAAATCCAACAGTTGCGCATGTGAAGGGAGAGGCAGACATTGTGGATCTGGAAAAGGTTAAAGGTTCTTCCCTTCGCGCTGTGAGGATCACCGCTCTCGCCATCACCGTGCAACAAGTCTTCCCTATGGCCATGACGAACACTGTGGCATAGGCATTCTCCACTGCCATCGACCTCATCACTGTAGTGATGCACAGTGATAGTGTGCATCACCATTAGCTGTTCCATCCACCTTCACCACCGTCACCACATTCATCACCATCATCACCACCCCCTCCTCTTCTCCTTCGTTGTCATCTTCTTCATTCACCATTCCCCTATTCATGCACAAACAAACCCAAAGAACACAGCGAATAGCCCCTCAAAACCGCCTTCCCCGACAACGACCCAGAGCGTCACTCGAGCATCATTGCCGAGCACATAGACCACATGCGGTGCACTCACGCAGCCAGTAGCAACGGGTCATCATCCATCGAAGACCCCCACGAGCACCCACATCTTCCTCTTCTCCCGCAGAGAGGAACCCAAAGCTATCGTCGGTCAACCTCCTCACAACCGACTCCGCAGACCTCCAACCTCTGCTCCATGGACGCTGTTGAACTTGCCTCGCCCTCACAAGGCCACCCACGACCACGACTGTCGCCGTCGACCACCAGCACGATCACCAACCGAACCCACCACCACTGGCTCCCCCTCATCACCAGCAAAAGCTCCGACCGCCATCTTCAAAGACATCACCATCATTGAGTTCCTCGCGGTCAGGTACACCTCCCACGAGCTTCTCGCCGAAGATCGCGGCTTCTAGCGTGAGCAATAGTAGCTTCCCTCGCATCCCCTATTTTGATAAGAATTTGTTTTCACCATGAATGCCATTGCCATTTCCTATTCTTTTATTTAATGATATATTCTATTAGATTGAAACTACAAGCATGCCCCTTAGTTTCTTTGATTTTATATGAGGAAAAATGAAAAGAGGTTGTAATTGAATATTCTATGAAGGAGAATGTGATTGAATATTTTCTAGAAGTTAGTGAAAAATAGTTGTGAGTTTACTAGGCATGTATCCCTATGGATAGGACACTTTGAACAATGTGGTTAGGTTAGATATAAATTAATTTTGATTGAGAGATTTTCCACCACACGACTACAACGACATACCTTTTAATCACTATCATTTTCATAAATAAGAGAAATTCTCTCCATCAAATGGCACCGTTGCCGGAGAGGCAATGGGCCTAGTAAACTCACATGTATTTCCTGTTCGTAGTGATTTCTAATTGGGACTATGTATTCATTGATCTATTTCTTTTCCTTGTGCAAGGTACATCTGTTTGGAGGAAGCGAATGCGACGAGCACGCATGACGGAGGAGATTTTCTTGGTGGACCTTGACGCCACCTAAAAGGCAGTAACAAGTGCTTGTGGACCTTGATCCCACACACGTAAAGGCGTATGGAGGAGCCTTTTCTGATTAAGTTATTAGATCTTGGTTTAGATTTAGGTTGATAGACTTAGTATTAGTTATTTGTTTTCTCGCACTTGTACTCTAGGGCCAGCTTTTGGGGGAGTGTCCTCGATTCTTTAGACTCTAAGTGTATTTTTATTTAGTTCTTTATGATTGCGCATTTATTACTATTAAAAATAATAAATAAATAAAATAAAATCTGAACTGCCAGTTAGAAGCTGCATATCCATGGGATGACCATCTAGGCTTGTTTGAGCAGCATCTAGACTTTCTTATTGCATTACGTGCATTTCTGCATCAAAGAGTGCTGGAGCAAAGTATGTACTTCCTATCTTTTGCATCAGTTATTTGCACATGCATTGCATTTAGATATAATTAAAGAAGACCACTTATGCTAACTTGAAAAAATTAATCTAGAGGTCATATTGCTTCTCAAAAATAAAATAAAATACATAAGAAGTGTTTGAATAACTTGATTGCGATTTTCGAAAGAAAAATCACTTTTCGCGGTGTGATGCACACTTTCTGCACTGAGCATGCACTATATGCACTACACTAGGACTTGGACCATTAAGGCTATAGGCATCGATCTCTTTATTGGTGCAAACCCTCCTCTCTTGCTTTGAAATTGTGGTATTAACGTTTGCCCAAGTGATTTGATACTCCAAGGAGGAGGACACCCCTTAAAGGAATTCAAGGGTAGTTAAGAGGCACCACTAATGCATCGCCTCAAAGGAAGGGTTCGCCCTACTTGCATCCCTTGGTTCCATCCTTGGAGTATCTTTTTACTTGAGCATCTGAGCATATCGTTGCAGCAAAGTGTACGTCTTTAGGGCACTCGAAGGTCAATTTAGGGTGCGTAATTGTTTGACAACTTGATTGATCACCCAAAATGACTAAAATTAACTTGAACCTTCTTAATAGTCATTGACCAAAAATTTCAAGTGCCTCATTTCTCTTATACCACTTATATGGGAACGGAGAAAATCTGCCTTGACTATATTTGGCCAAGCTGAAGAGTTGGAAGAGGACTTAAAGAACTTTAAATCAACAAAAGACCTCTTGCCTAGTGTTTGCTTGGTGTATGCTTGGTAGGTGCTCTCTTAGAAATAGTCTTCTCTTCAACCCTGAGCCTGAGAGAATTATAAGGAAAGCTAACCAAGAAAGAAGAAAAATGGCTGAAGAAAGACCTGAAGAAGAGATTAGGGTTGCTGAAAATCAGAGAACCTTGAGAGACTATTTCCTCCCTACAACCCACCAAGCCATACCTATTCGAAGACCTGGAGTGGATAACCCATATGAAATCAAGAGCAGCACCATATCTTTGCTCCCATCTTTTTATGGTACTTCTAGGGAGGATCCCTACAGGCATCTTAAGGAATTTACGGAGGTCTGTTCCACGGTGAAGCTCCAGGGCTTTACTAATGAAGCCCTGATAAGGACTCTATTTCCATTCTCCCTAAAGGATAAGGCCAAGGACTGGTATCATACCCTCAATGCAAGGGTAAATGATTGGGCCACCCTTAAGGGAGAATTCTTGAAAAAGTATTTTCCTATGAGTAAGACCAACCATTATAGAAGAGAGATTATAGGTTTTACTCAACAGGAAGAGGAGCAATTTCATGAGACTTGCGATAACTTTAATGACCTTCTTAGGTTATGCCCCTACCATCAAGTGCCAAGATGGTAGTTGGTCGAAAGGTTCTATAATGGATTATCTGAAAGGCACAGGCAAACCATCGATGCAGCCTACGCAGGAACCTTCATGACCAAAATTGAGGATGAAGCCTAGGCATTATTTGAAACAATAAGTGACAATTCCATACATATGTCCCCTGCCTATCAAGAAAGAAAACCATCAATTTTGCTGAGGAAGATAGAGCCCCATGAAGCTGGGCTACTCAGAATTTGGCTTATCAGATTCAATTGTTTAACAAAAACTTTGATAGGCTTTTAGCAAACCCTGACATGAACCCGCAAGTAGCCTCTATCTTTAAGGCTTCAAGTGAATGCTCCATTTGCCAAAGCACAACGCATGCCACTGTGGAGTGCCACTAGGCAAATCAATTCCCTGAGTTGATTCAGGCCAACCTGAATGTGGCCTAAGGTTTCCGCCTACCTCCTCATAATAACCCGTATTCTAATAGCTATAATCCGGGGTGGCAAAACCATCCAAACTTCTCATGGAAGCAAGGTGATGCTTCTAACTCAGGGAATATAGGACCCCTACCTCCCCAACCCATATACCAGCCATCCTATGAAAACCCTCCTCAGCATAAGCCTTCTAAGATGGAGGAACTTAAAGCCATGATGAAAGCGATGCAAGAGCATCGGAATATGGTCATCCAATCTCAGACTAAGATGATTACTAATATGCAATCCCAAATTGGTCATCTTACTAAGGCAGTTAGGCAATGTGATCCGGGGAAGTTGCCTGGCTCTTCTGAGGAGAACCTAAAGGGCAAGGGGGTCATATTCAAGGAGCTCGCCCAAGCTACGTGCTGAGGAGTGGAAAGAAAATTGACAAGCCTGATAACACTCCTATGGACACGTCTCAGGATTCCCCTCCTACACCCGACCCAACTTCCATCTCCACTGAGGAAGAGCCACACTGCTCTCCCTCGCTTGAAATCACCCACCCTGAAGATGCCATCAATCAACCACCCCTCTCCCACCATGATGACCCCTCTACCCAAAAGCCAAAGGTGCCCTATCTAGAGTGTCTATCCGCTCCTGAGGAATCTTTTGTTAGCTCGCTTGGATTCAAGGATAGGATGGAGGAGATGATGGACACTTTTAGGCAAGTCCAGATCAACTTGCCTCTGTTGGAAGCTATCAAACAGATCCCGTCCTATGCCAAGTTTCTAAAGGATCTGTGCACCCAGAAGCACCAATCTAGGAGACAGGTCCAAGCTAAGGTCATCTTGCCTGACCATGTTAGCTCGATTCTCCAACATGGTACACCCCCTAAAATGAAAGACCCAGGGGCCCCATATATTTCAGTGGTTATAGGTAACCAACACATTGACAAGTTTCTGCTCGATCTGGGTGCGGGGGTGAACATTTTACCGAGCTCTGTCTACTATCTTTTGGGAGGGGGTGAGTTAAAGCCTAGTCTAGTCATCCTTCAGGTCACAGACAGATCACTTAAGACACCACAGGGATTATTAGAAGATGTCCTGGTGAGAGTGGAGGACTTCTTCCCTATTGACTTTCTTGTACTAGATACTGACCCATCAAATAAGCTCACTAAACCATCCATTATTCTGGGATGCCCCTTCCTAGCCACAGCCAACGCCTCTATCAATTGTAGATCAGGGGCAATTAAAATGGGCTTTGGAAATAAGAAGATCTGGTTGAATGCTTTTGATACTTACAAGCAATCCAGATTTGAAGATTATTCTCAGATTGAGGTTATTGATGAAATAATTGAGGAGACTACTTCAGCACTCCTATGTAGAGATCCCCTTCAAAAGGTCATATTTAAGGACCATCCTCCATTTATTAAAGAAACTAAAGGGGAAATACCCACATTAGAAGAGTTGCTGGGGATACACACAGAGTCGCTATCCCCACCCTGGACCATGAAGGTAGATCCGCTATCTAAGGTGGGGACATCTCAACTTAAACCCTCAATCCAAAAGGCACCTGAGTTGGAGCTGAAAGCCCTCCTGAGCACATTGAAGTATGCTTTCCTTAGCCCTAATGACACACTCCCCATTATTATCTCATCTGCATTATCTGAATCATAGGAGGGAGCTCAGCTTGAGTGTTTACAAAGGCACAAGGAAATAATTGTCTGGTCAATTGCTAATATTAAGGGTGTTGACCTCTCTCTTTGCATGCATCATATATACATAGACAAGTCTGTTAAACCCTTCCGAGACATGTAGAGAAGGCTCAACCCCAATATGCAGGAGGTTGTTAAAAAGGAGATTCTGAAATGGTTGGATGCATGAATTATCTATCCCATTTCAGATAGTAAATGGGTCAGTCCTATTCATGTGATGCCCAAAAAGGAAGGAATCATTGTGGAAGAGAACGACCAGGGGGGTTGGTAACCACTAGCTCTCAACTGGTTGGAGGGTCTGCATTGATTACCGTCGTTTAAACACGACTACCCAGAAAGACCATTTCCCCTTACCATTTATCGATAAGATTTTGGAAAGACTAGCAGGGAACAAGTACTTTTATTTCCTTGACAAGTACTCTGGGTATAATCAGATAGCTGTCT
The DNA here is from genome assembly GCA_037157565.1 of Thalassia testudinum. Taxonomy (NCBI): domain Eukaryota; kingdom Viridiplantae; phylum Streptophyta; class Magnoliopsida; order Alismatales; family Hydrocharitaceae; genus Thalassia; species Thalassia testudinum. Next base: position 64,194,141 of record JAZHRO010000036.1, read on the forward strand.
TTTCTAAAGATCAAGAGCGTACCACCTTCACAAGTCCGTATGGCACATTTGCATTCCGCTGAATGCCATTTGGGTAATGTAATGCTCCTGCCACTTTCCAACGATCTATGATGGCTATCTTTTCTGATATGATCGAGAAGTTTGTTGAGATATTCATGGATGACTTCTCCATTTATGGCTCGTCATTTGATGTGTGCCTTTCTCACCTTAATAAAGTCTTAACCCATTGCGAGGAGGCAAAGTTGTTGCTTAGCTAGGAGAAAAGCCACTTTATGGTGCAACAGGGAATTGTGTTAGGGAATGTAGTTTCCGAGAGAGGATTAGAGCTGAATACTGCAAAAATTGATTCCATCTCCAAGCTTCCATCGCCCACCAATGTTCATCAGGTTAGATCTTTCCTTGGCCATGCTGGGTTCTATAGGTGCTTCATTAGAGATTCCAGTAAAATCTCTAAGCTACTCTGTGACCTGTTAGCAAAGGATGTTTCTTTTGATTTTGATGATAGATGTGGCAAGGCTTTCCTAGTCTTGAAGAAAGCCCTTATTACCGTGCCGATTCTCCAAGCACCAGATTGAACCCTCCCATCTAAGCTAATGTGCGATGCTTCTGATTTCACAGTGGGAGCGGTCTTAGGTCAAAGGGTTGATGGCAAACCTCATGTGCTGCATTATGCCAGCAAGACCCTTACAGATCCTTAGCAAAACTACATAGTCACTGAAAAAGAGCTTCTTGCTGTAGTGTTTGCTTTGGAAAAGTTTCGGTCTTATCTTTTGGGATCCAAGGTTGTGGTGTTCACTGATCATTCTGCTTTAAAGCATCTTCTTGCTAAAAAAGACACCAAACCTCGCTTAATTCATTAGGTTCTACTACTCCAGGAGTTTGACCTGGAAATTAAGATAAGAAAGAAGTTGAGAATGTGGTAGCAAATCATCTGTCTAGGATCCCTATTGAGGCATCAACCCTTGCTGGCAATATCAAAGAGACTTTTCCTGATGAGTCTTTAATGGCCATGGAGGCCAAAACTCCTTGGTTCGCTAACATAGTGAACTATCTGGTCACGGGCATCACCCCCAGTACTTGGGACAAGTAGAAGTGAGACAGGTTTCATGCTGACGCTAAATTTTATCACTGGGAGGAACCTGAGCTTTTTAGAAAAGGCCCTGACCAGCTTTTCCACCGTTACATCCCTGATGAAGAACAAAGGAGTGTTATGAGTTTCTGCTGTGACCTCCACTGTGGAGGACATTTTAGTGGAAAAAAGACTACCCATAAGGTTCTTCAGTCTGGCTTTTGGTGGCCCACATTATTTCGAGATGCACATACAAATGTGGGCGCATGTCTACGTTGTCAGTAGATGGGAACCATCGGAAAAAGGGATGAGATGCCCCAACAACTTATCCTCCCTATTGAGATCATTGATATTTAGGGCATCGACTTTATGGGTCCCTTTCCTGTGTCCTTTGGATATGAGTACATCCTTGTGGCTGTGGACTATGTATCGAAATGGATAGAAGCCATACCCACGCGAACCAATGACCATTCCGTGGTCTTGGGTTTTATTAAGTCTAATATCATTTCTTAGTACAGTTGCCCAAGGACAATCATAACTGATGGAGGACCTCACTTCAAGAACATACACTTCACAAGATTACTCCAAAATTTGGGAGTCAACCACATGATAGCCACACCTTACCATTACCAAACTAGTGGATAAGTTGAATTGTCTCATAAGTAGATTAAACGAATTTTAGAAAAAATTGTCAGGCCCAACAATAAGGATTGGTCTAAAAAACTAAATGATGCTCTTTGGGCCTACAGAACAATGTATAAGACTCCCTAGGAATGTCTCCTTTCTGGCTTGTCTACGGAAAGGCATGCCATCTTCCCATTGAAATCCAACACAAAGCCTATTGCGCTATTAAAAACATTAACTTGAATCTGGATAAAGAGGGAAAGGCACGTATGCTAGAATTAAGTGAGCTTAAGGAGCTTCATAATGAATCCTATGAAACTTCTCAAGCTTACAAGCAACGTACAAAGGTCTTCCATGATAAGCACATTATTTGAAAGACCTTTGAGCCCAACCAGTGGGTCTAGCTTTTCAATTCCAGACTTAAATTATTTCCAAGAAAGCTAAAGTCCCGTTGGGATGGGTCGCACATTATTATCAATATCTTTCTTCATGGAGCAATAGAAATTCAAAACCCTACTTCTGGTGTGAGCTATAAAGTAAATGGCCAGCAACTTAAACCTTATGTCACTCTTTCAGATGATCAGGCTTTGGACGCACTTTGGCTTGAGGAGCCTTAGCTCGTCCCACTCTCCTCCTCAGGTGATATTCTTCTATTTTATTTTTTTTCAATGAGGACATTGTTAGTCTTAGGAATGCGGGGGTATAACCTGAGGATGTTTATAGCATTTATAAATATTTGCATGCATTTAGGATAGTGCATTAGATAAAAAAAAATCTCTTTTGTTTCTTGAGCTGAATTGGATTAGTCCCGAGCAGAAGTTCTTATCAAAGAAGTTTCATTAAAGATTTTCTTCTTAAATTGTTTCTTAAATTTAGAATGCAGTACAGTTACTTTACTTGCACGTAGATTGGGTAATGGATTTTTGTAGAAAATCAATAAGTATTTTTAGTCAACTGAACCCTTGGACAGTTAATAGGGAGTCAGGTATACTATCTTCTATTAGATCCACCTCATATTTGTGAGAAGAAAGTAGAGAGATTACTAGTGCGATAAGTCTAGTGCAAGGACTCTTAAGTTTCGGACAATTAGATGATGATACCTCAAAGTTAGGCATAGTTTTCACTCTCTGTTCCTATGTGCGTACATTGTGTGAATTCCTGAGAGTTACCAAATAAGGCAGATACATAGAGATTAAGTCTTGATAAAACTATAACTATGGTGGATGGTTACGACCGTTCTTCATAGAATCCTTTGCTGAAGGAGGGTAATAGTGTCAAAGGTCAGAAATACACTTGTCCTATCCATCATTTCCCGGTGCTGAAAGTAGGCACTTCCACCAAATAAGCCACACAAGATCCTCTTGACCATTATAATCCCTAATAATACCTCATGAATAACAGTCTACGTCTTGTTATGTTAATTTTTATTAAAAAAAAAGAGAGAAAAAAAAGAAGGAAAGAAAAAAAAGGGAGACATATTTATATTTGGAAAAATAAAAGAAGAAAAAAAAAGAAGAAAAAAAGAGTCCAAGTTTGGAATTTTATCTTCATGTCATTTTTTGTCAATGTTTTTGAGGCAACAAAAACACTTATTGCGATCCACCAAATATGACCGATACCTACTTTTCAGTATTTCTGATCACCCGAATACTAGCTGAGGACTTCTAACTCAGTTGTAGCGTTATTAGGACTTTTATTGACGAGTGAATGCCATGTGAGGCCACCAAATAATAAGTACATTTACAAAAATCTTGTACGATATGTGACCTCAGAAAAGAAAGAAGAAAGAGGAAAAGAAAAGAGAGAGTAAGTGAGCAAAAGGGAACTCAAAGAGAGCACAGTGTTTAACCTTTCTCAAAGTTGACTTGTTTGATAGTCTAAAGATCTAGAGCCTATAGTAGTAGATTATATGTAGCATCAGATGAGTGTATGCTACCAAATAAGAATCCATTTAACTCAGTATCTCCTACCTAAGCCAAAAGGCTGAGGTCAAACTACATATTATTTTCTGCTTTATCCCCGAGGGAAGAAGTTGCCTACCCTAATAGAAGTTTTACCAAGGGTTAAGTGTGAACTTCAAATGTAAGTTGGTTTTTCACTTGGATCCGTTACCTAGATTACAATCACTTCACATTTGTTTGGATCTCTAAATTTTTGGAATAAGAAAAGGAGAAATCTTTTTGGTTGCTTCCAATGTTTTTCACTTTTTGCTCGGGACTAGCAAAACTTAGGCATCGGGGCATTTGATAAGTAAAATTTATTGGACATTTATTTGCCTTAAGTACATATGGAATACATTTCCTTATAGTTTAATGACCTAAGCTATGTAGTAATTAATCTTAGCTTACAAATATTTTTGTATCTACTTTACATTCTAATACTTACATTTATGCTCCTTATTTGATATGTGCATGCAGAGAGAAAAAAATAATAGGTGGCTGGACATGAATATAACTAGCATTTGAAGGAGGGTATTCCCATAATTGTCCATCACCACCGCTCCCTCTACCAGTGTTCAAATCCGGTAGTTGCGCATGCGAAGGGAGAGGCGGACGTTGTGGATTTGGAAAAGGTTGAAGGATCTTCCCTTTGTGCTAAGGGGATCTCCACCCTCGCCATCACCGTGCAACAAGTCTTCCCTATGGCCATGACGAACACTGTGGGGTAGGCGTTCTCCACTGCCATCGATCTCTATCACCGCAATAGTGCACGGTGACAATGTGCATCACCGTCAGCTGTTCCATCCATCTTCACCGCTGTCACCACTTTCATCACCATTATCACCACCCCCTCCTTCTCCTCTTCTCCTTCGTTGTCTTCTTCTTCATCCACCGTTCCGTTGTTCATGCACAAACAAACCCAAAGAATGCAGCGAACAACCCCTCCAAGCCATCTCCTCCAACAACGACCTGAAGCACCACCCGAGCATCCTCGCGAGCACATAGACCATGCGCAGCGCACACATGCAACCAGCAGCAATGAGCTGTCATCAGCTTAAGACCCCCACAAGCACCCTCATCTTCTTCTTCTCCCGTAGAGCGGAACCCAAAGCTACCACCAGTCAACCTCCTCGCAGCCGGCTCCACGAACCTCCAACCTCTACTCCATCAATGTCGTTGAACTCACCTCACCCTCACAAGGCCACCCACGACCACGATTGTCACCATCGACCACCCACACAATCACCGGCCGAACCCACCACCGTTAACTCCCCCTCGTTGCCAGTGAAAGCTCCGACTGCCATCTTCAAAGCCATCACCACCGTCGAGTTCCTCGTGGTTAGGCGCACCTCCCACGAGCTTCTCACCGGAGATAGCAGCTTCTAGCATGCGCAGCAGTAGCTTCCCTCGCATCCCCTGTTTCGATATCAATTTGTTTTTACCATGAATGCCACTGCCATTTCCTATTCTTTTATTTAATGATATATTCTATTAGATTGAAACTACAAGCATGCCCTTTAGTTTCTTTGATTTTATATGAGGAAGAATGAAAAGAGGTTGTAATTGAATATTCTGTGAAGGAGAACGTGATTGAATATTTTCTAAAAGTTAGTGAAAAATAGTTGTGAGTTTATTAGGCATGTCTCCCTATGGATACGACACTTTGAACAATGTGGTTAGATTAGATATAAATTAAGTTTGATAGAGAGATTTTCCACCACATGACTACAACGACATTCCTTTTTATCGCTATCATCTTCATAAATAAGCAAAATTCTCTCCATCATCCATCTTCGGGTCAGAAATTTCAACAGTTCCATTTGGAAATATCCGATCAATAATGAATGGGTAGTTCCACTTATACCTAAGCTTGCTGGGAAAGAGCTTAAGTCGGGAATCGAAAAGCTAGACCCTTTTGTTCGGTTCAAAGCTCTTGTGGGAAATCATTTGGTTGTGAAGAGCTTTGGTCCTTGCCTTATAGATCTTTCCATTCTCATAGTCATCATTTCTAAGCTCTTAGATAGTTGGAGTTTTATGGTCTTCCCAGCTAAGTCCAAGTCAAGGTTACAACTTTTTATTGCCTAGAATGATCGATATTCAATCTGTATGGGTATGTTACATGCCTTACAAAACACCAGACAAAACGAAGATGTGTTGATTGACATCTTACACATAGTATAGTAGGCTCAAAGAGCATCATCAAGCTTTTGAGTCCAGTCTTTCCTATCACGCCTAACCATCTTCTGAAGTATATTCTTGATCTCTCAATTGAAGACCTTGGCTTGTCCATTCATCTGGGGGTGGCAAGGTGTGGAAATCTGATGAATTACCCCATATTTTGCCAGTAAGTTCCTGAACTAGCCATTAGTGAAATGGGTGCCACCATCGCTGATGATGGTACTAAGGATCCTAAATCGGCTAAAGATATTCTTCTTGACAAAGTCGATGACCACCTTGTGGTCATTGGTTCGAGTGGGAATAGCCTTGATCCATTTGGACATGTAATCAACTGCAACTAGAATATACTGGTGTCCAAACAAAGGGATGAAGGGTCAGATGAAGTTGATGCCCCAAACGTCAAAGATTTCAATAGGAAGGATCAGGTTTAGTGTTTTGTATTTGCTATTTTTTTTGGCATTTTATGATAGTGTGGAAACAAGCAGGAATATTATTTATCCTAAGCTATTCTAGAAAACATGAAAGAACTATTGTACTTGCTAAGTATGAAGGAAGAGAGAGAATAAAAAACTACTACATAAATGCTTGACAAATGTTTATTACAATTGCTTCTACACTATGAAAGTAGTAAAAGGGAAAGGGGTAAGAGAAATCCTCTTTGTCTATTGCTCAGAGGACAAAGCTATGTTGATGTGGCCCAAATGAAGATGTTGAGGAGTTGGATGAAGGAGAACGACATCAGAAGATGAGGGGAGGATGGGCAATGTTGCGGCAAGATCCACTTCTCGAAATGAGGTTGAGAAGATAGCCGATGAGTGCTCCACTAATGGTGATGAGAGGGTGGAAAATAATTTTCTTTTCTCTAGTGGAGCACCCAAAAAGCTTGGGACACAAGCTCAAGGTATGTTTTGAGCTCTAAAGTAGGTGAGGAGAACATAGGAAGGGATGAAGGTGGATGGAGGGGTGTAGGTCCTTTTGTAGTGGAGGAGGAGAGGAAGAAATCCATCCATGGGCTATAGTGACATCAAATGCATCGCTGAAGATCTGCCCCCAAATGTCGCTGAAGGGCCTGCTAGTGCTCGCGCATGCATACCCTCCGCACGCAGTAGCTGGCAAGGAGTGGATGAAGCATAACCATTGGATCATGATCTTACAGCTGAGGATCATGTGGAGATCATTGATAAACGCAAGTTTATCATCATTCTTAAGCCCTAAAACTAACCTAGCTCTTAGGGTTTCAACTCTGCAAATGGGTTTTTGGGTTGCATTTAGGCATTTACCTAGGATAGGCATGCATTGCATTTTAATGTACTTTTTATGCATTTATCTGACTATCAAGATTAGCTAGAATGTCAGATCCCACACATCTTAGCACTTAGAAAGGTAGAAGATGAAGAAGAAGCGCCTATCAGCTGGATCCTAGATTGATCCAGCTCATTTCAGCTAAATCCCAGCTAGATCCAACTCATCTCGACTAGATCCCAACTCCTAGCTAAATCAACTCACCCTTTGCTCCATTCAGCTCATCTCAGCTGAATGGTAGCTCTAGCTAGTTCACCTTAGCTCCATTCAGCTCACCTAACTGGATGGTCACTCAAACTAGCTAAAGACAGTTGATCCCAACTCCATTCCAGCTCTTCCAGATCAGAAGAGTTCACTGGAAGTTCAAACAGGCTAGGATTAGCTATTACTATCAACTAGCTAGACCTGGTCAGCTAAAGATGACCTTAACCAGCTCAGACCTGCTCATGTCCAGCTCCCGAGAACTCTACTTAGTTCAACTTAGTTTAGCTAAGCTACCTTAGCTACTCTAGCTAGCTAGGTCCTCCCTGGGAATATCAGACCCAGCTCACCTCAGCTCACATTAGCAGAAGCCAGCTCATCTCAGCTTAGCATAGCTGCTAGCAAAGAACTAGCAAGCTAAGCCAGCTAAGGTAGCTCCCTGCAACTCTCTTCAGTAGCCACCAGCTCCAGTGCAGCTCAAGATGACTACCTTTAGCCCTTCTCCCTCAAAACCCTAGCTCCAAATGCCTCCAACCCTACTCCCTACTAGCTAAGCTAGCCAAGCTAGCTTATCTTAGCTAGTCACCTCCTTGGCACCAACACCTAACCCTAAAACCCTACCTAAATAGCTCCACCAAATAACCCTAACCCTAACTCCACCTAAGCTACCTAGTCCTACTCCAACTCGGTTCCAACCCAAGCCATCCCTTCACCCAACCACCACCTCCAAAAGACACCAAAAAGTGGCGCCAAAACCACCTATAACTACCCCATAGTTGGGATGACCTTTTCCCTCCAAAACCCCCTTCATCTCCACCACACATCTCCCCTTAAACCCATCACCACCATCCACATAACCCCCTTTCTAGAAACCCCCATGGTGGCACCAAAACCAAGGCATCTCTCCATGGTTGGCACCACCTTTAGGTGCCCCTCCATGTCCATAACCACCACCTACACACCCCCCTACTTGGTGCCAACCATCTTCCACCTTAGGATCCCCATAACCACCACTAACCACCTACCAAACCTAATCCTAGCCCTCCACAAGTCCACGCCAACTAACCCCCCTCTCCACCTCTATATATACCCACCACAATCAGCGCCAAAAACTCATCTTCTCCATTAGGTTCACCATTCTTCCACCCCATCTCCAAACCAAGGAAGGAGGGAAGAAGATCAAGGGGGCACACACCCGCCCCCTTGGTGCCTTCTTCCTTTCTCTTCTTCTCCGTTAGCCTCGTAAAGGAGGAGATCATCTTCAACATCAAGGGTACGGCCAGGCAAGAAGAGGAGCAAGGTGGTTGACACCCACCTTGGAAAATAGCTTTGAGGAGGACTACATCAAGGAAGAAGGAAGACCCTTTTTAAGTGCAAGGCAACTACACTTGAAGCAAGGGCCATCCCAACTTCAACTAGAGGATCCCCCTTTCTTCTTCTTTATCTTCCACTCTACTTTTTGTATTAGCTAGTAGTTTAATGTTCTTGTAGGAGCATTCCCCTACCTATATTTGACTTTACTAATAATACAGAATTTATTTGCCTTCCAATTTTCATGTCGTAGTTAGTGTGTTTTTCCATTTTGTTTTTGTAGTTGTAGTGCGCACACTCTCCTCTTTTAATTACCCTAGGCGCACTTGCCTAGGGTGGGCTTAGAAGAAAGGACTCCATGCTTGTCACCTAGGGTTAGTTGTAATATAATTAAGTCTTCGCATTCCACTACCTCAAACCAGATTGTTTCTGAAAAATATAAAAGCAAAAAATCAAAAATCTCAAAAAAGAAAGTGCGGATTTGAGAGGCGAGAGACTGAACCATTCATGTGATTAACAAATTGGCCTCCTTGGATGACCCTAGATACTCCACTATCTAGGTATTATAAATTTAAAAGCGAATAGAGTTTTGCGTGTTGCAACGACTTCTAAAATCCTAATTTTACAAACCGCATAAAGACCTGACCAATTATGCCTTCAGATCATGTGCTTGATGGCATGTCAGATTGGGCATCGATCAGAGCGTGTGATCACGCATGCACGTGCGGGCGTATCCATTCTCATCTGTTGCGTTGCGTGGCTGCATCTCAACCACTCGATCACGATCGAGCGGTAGTATTTAGGCGTGCCTCGCCGTTGGGCTAGATTTGAGGCACTGAAGGATTTGAATGCATGCCACGGCTTTGAGAGTGACCTTTGCGACCGCTGCGCTACCATGCTAGATTATTGAGTGGAGGATTTGAGTGTTGCAGGCACGGAAGCATCCCAACCATTGGATTTTGATCCAACGGTAGTGGTGCAAGGTCACAGATGATGAGGGGCACCCGCGATTGCTACTGGGCAATGTTGGGTGGCCTAGATGGCACCATGTGGCAACATTTGGGTTGTCCATCTTCCCTCGCTTGTAGAGGATGCCACGATGCTTGGATCAAGATGATCTTTACGTTGGTGGACTGCGATCGTTGCTCCGGATCCATCCGTACGGTCTAATTTTTCATCCGAAACCTATAAGGATATCGCATTGTCCCCTGGCCATTAATATTCTTCAGACTGCATACGGTGCTACAAGGTTCCAATCTGGACAATTTCAAAGGTGTTAGACACCGATCGTCATCCTGATCAGATCCATATGGTCGGATCATCAACCCGAGGCCCCAAAATAAATCTCCTTCTCTCCTGACCACAAAAGGGCATGAATTAACCTAAAATATACACAAATTACTCTAACTGTAGAATGATGCATGCTATGCAATATTTATAATATGGAATACATATCTAAGCCTAGGAACATGCATAAATAGCCAGTTTATCCTAATTAAATGTGTCTACATTAGAATTCATCTAATGAACTAAGGCTTAGCATCCTTTTTGGCCAAGAGGTGTTTCAAGGCTAAGTGGTCGGCATAAATGATGACATGAGAACCTAATAAATAAGCCCTAAACTTTTCAAGAGCAAAGACTATAGCTAGTAATTCTTTCTCAATGACAGTATAATTCCTCTGGGTCTTGTCCAAAGTCATGCTAGCATAGTAGATAACAAAAGGCTTTCTATCTATTTTCTGACCTAAGAAAGCCTCGACCACATAATCAGAAGTGTCGGCCATAATCTCAAATGGGGTTATCTAGACCAGTGGTTGAACTCTAGGGCACAGATGACTATCATTTTTAATAAATTAAATGCTTTGTGGCACGATTCATCAAATTCGAACGGCTTATCTTTGGCCAGAAGGTTGCTTAAGGGCCGAGCAACCTTCAAGAAGTCCTCGATGAACCTTCGATAGAAACCCACATGACCCCGAAATGAATGGATATGTTTAATAGATGTGGGTAGTGGAAGTTTAGAGATAGCATCAACCCTAGTTTTGCCAACTTCAATGCCCCGATTAAAGGCCACATGACCCAAGACAATGCCTTCTTGTGTCATAAGGTGACTCTTTTCCCAACTAAAGACCAACTGAGTTTTAACGCATCTCTTAAGAATCAATTCTAAATTAGTCAAGTAGAACTTAAAAGAATCTCTAAAAATGAGAAATCATCCATCAACACCTCAAGACATTCTTCCACCATGTCAGAAAAGATGGCTAGCATGCACCTTTTAAAAGTCGCAAGTGCATTACAAAGACCAAAAGACATCCTACTGAATGCAAATGTTCCATATGGATAGGTGAAAGTTGTCATTTCTTGGTCTTCAGGATAGATAGCAACTTGGTTATATCACAAATAACCATCCAAGAAACAAAAATACTTTTGCCTGACTAACTTCTCAAGGATTTGATCAATGAAAGGCAAAGATAAAGAATCCTTTTTGGTGGCTATGTTTAGCTTCCTATAATCAATATAGACTCTCCAAGAGGAAGCTAAATGGGTAGTGATGGATTTCCCTTTCTCATTAGTCACCACAATTATCCCTGCCTTCTTAGGAACAAACTGCATAGGGCTAACCCAAGGACTATCCGAGATCAGGTAAATGATTCCTACATTTAGCTACTTAATAATTTCCTTTCTAACCACTTCTCGCATATTAGGGTTTAATCTCCTCTGCATCTCGCGAGAAGGGTGGGATCCATCTTCCATATAAATGTAGTGATTACAATAAGATGGCTCGATCCCTCTAAGGACGTGGATGGTCTAACCAATTGCCTCTTTATCTGTCTTAAGGACCTTAATTAGTTTCAACTCTTGCTCCTTAGTCAATTTAACACTAATTATAACAGGGAGCATCTTTTTAAGTCCCAAAAACTGATAATTTAAATTCTTAGGCATTAGTTTCAGTTCAAACTGGGGCGAGTTTAGGATAGAGGGTAAGGAAGATGCTGATGAAGATTCAATAGGACGGTCCAGAGGAAGTGGTTGGGATTGAATAAAATCAAAAACCTCTTCGGGGTGTGGTGGGTCTACCATGGAGGGTTGTAGGTTAGGCTTGTCTAAGCAGGTAGAATCCTTGAGAACATTAATACCCATGCAGATCTCAACATTATAGTCTATATCCTCGAGTTCCTCAATATATCCACAATCCTCAAATTTACTAATCACCTTAATAATATCAAGTGCTAACTGTTGGTGCAAGGGCACCATGATCATTTATTTTGATGATAACAAAACACTTGTTATTTAACATTTGCTTTTGAATCTAACATTTCAGGACAATTGCAAATGGATATAAGTGTGAAGATCTCGCATCCATGGCGAATTGGAGGAGCTTGACGGAGGAGGAGCTTCGCGAGGAGTGAAAGTTTTAAAAAGGAAGGAAATGAAGAATAGGATAGATTTCCATTCATCTTGTTCTTTGTATTTTTGTTTCTTTTGTTGCACTTTATTTTCTTTCTTAGATGCATGTTAAAAGGCCTCAAAGTATCAACACAGTAGTCCTAGGAACACTTGCACATCTCTAGGATACTTAGGTTTCTCATAGAGGACTTAGAAAACCTAAATAGGCTTCAGACAGCCTGATCAGATGTCCAATCTAAAAATTAGACGTCTGATCTTGGACTTTAAGATGTCTGAATGTTGAATCAGACGTCCAAATGTTTAGGTTGGTGTTAGTAGCTTCTGTCTGCCTATTTTAGACCACCAACCCTTAGTCAAAACATCTTAATAGACATCTGATAACTTTGCCAGACGTCCAATTAGTGGAACATTTTCTTTCAGAATATGTTCATTGAGAAATGACCCTTGATCTTCCATCAGATGTCCTTAGAGGACCTCAGACGTTTAATAAGTGAATGTTAGCACTTGATTAAGCCAAAATCACTTCTTTGGAGAGATCTAGCCATTTGTGGCTTGGGAAATCCATTTCCGTAGTAAATTAGGTTTCCTAACATCCAGACCTAAGTTCTTGACATCCAACCTATCGTCTGACCTACTTACACTAGAACCTTGTTTAGGTTTGACTCAAGTCAGTAAGGAAACCCATCTAGGATTAAATGTCTGATTTAGTTTCCAGAAGTCTTAAGAGTGACTTCCAAATGTCTGATAATTTTCCCAAACATTTGATGACCCTGTCAAAATCATTAATGATTCTGATTATGACCTGATTTGCCTTGGGATAATCCCCAATGGCTACCTAAGTCTTTCAAAGCCTTTCTAGGCCTTCTATAGATAGAGGAGTACCCTTGCCTAGCAAATACACACCAAGAATTAGCATTTCCACATCTTTTGTGTCCAAGAGAAGTAGAAGTACTTGCTCTCACAAGCTTTAGTTCCACACCTAAGAGCATCCAGTTGTGCACCCGCTCTCACTCCGCGATTTTGAGAGAGACGAAGTGCCATGACGTGGTTCACGCATCCACATTGTCAAGTTGATGCACTTCTAGCAAAGGGAAGTTTCCTTACCTGTAGTAGCTAGGTTTTCATATTTGTGGCTCTATAGGTTGCTTTGTGATCACACGTGTTTTACAAGTTTGAAATTAGGATTGCAAGTAACCCACCATCGTAGTTGCAAAACTCATGGTCAAATAAAATTTATACCGAAACTCCAAGGGAGTCCCGGGTCGAACATAGGGAGGCGACATTTACTTTAATTGAAAATCGCACTTTGATTTGTTTCTTTTTGGTATTTTAGGGTTTTGTTATTTTTTTGCATTTTTGTAAGAAGAAGACAAGCAGAATGAATCACCAGAGATATGGAACAAATATGATATTGATATCACTTTAATGTCAATTACAATCAACTATGAAAGCATAAAAAGAGAGGGATGTGAGAAAGAATCTCCTGAATCAGTTGTTTGGCAAGACAGCGACACTTGGCGAAAGCTCGGATGAAGGAGGTGAGGAGCGGGACGACGAAGATGAGATGCAGGAGGACGTTGGGTAGAGGAAAGCTTTGGCGTGGCTCCAGAATGGAGGTGAGAAGGCAGAGATGATCTGCTACCAGAATGGAGGTGGGAGGATGGCTCCAAGGCGACCTATGAATGGGGATGGGAAGATGGATGAATATTTGGTGAGGCAGAGGTTTGCTACACTAATAGGAGCCTTGGGAGCTTGAGAGCAAGCTCTAACAGAGCATTGGTAGGCTTGCTAGAGCTTGAGAGTAGGTGGGAATAGAGTAGGTAGAGATGAAGAGGAATGGGGGGTGTAGGGGTGTTTATATAGTGGAGGGAAGAAGAGAATCCTATACACAGGCATTCAGTGACAGCTATAAGAGTCACTAAATGCTGCTCGACCTATCGCTGAAGATCCGCGCCTTTTCATTGCTTTGGTTGGCACACGCACTGCACAAGCCATTTAGTGACAGCTGCAAGTGTCACTAAAGGCCCACTCTTTTGTCGATGTAAAGCCCATGCCCAACACTCACGCCTGCAGCTGTCAAAGGTGCGGCAATTGTCAACCATTGTATCAGGTGCGGATGACTATGATTAGGAAAGGAGAGTGCTCGCCTGCCAGCATTTGAATTTTGCATCGCTGATGCAGGTGTTGGCCACCATTGGATGCTACATCGCACGGTCGAGACGCGCCCACGAATCATGCGCGCTTTGATTTGAATCACGCACCTCGCACAATTGAGGAGATCGGATGGTGGGTGCTGCTCGCAGGCGACTTAAATGCACACCCTAGATGGCAAGCATGTGATCTAGTGTGCGCCTTCACGTCAGCGGGCGATGTTGGATCATGCGTGGGGAATCTTGACCGCTCCATTGCGATCGGGAGACCCTATTGCATCTGACATTGTAGTGGGGTGCAGCTAATCGTGGCTCAATCTTGTGCTCACTCTTTGAGAGCTCTTGACCTCACCACTGCGCCACACCTGCGGTTGTGTTGCGAAGAGAAATTATGCCCGCATGGTGAGGGCGGCCTCTCAGCCATTGGATCTTCATCCAACGATTGAGATCACTTGATGGGGCAGCCTTTGGAGATGTGCGAGCGACTTTGGGCACTCCAAATGGTGCCACGTGGCAGCATCTGGACCGTCCACCCTTCATTACTTGCAGAGGATGCCACAGTGCTCGGATCGAGGTGATTTCTATGTTGTCAGATTGCGATCATCACTCCAGATCCATTCGTATGGTTGGATTTTTCATCCGAAATCCATAAGGATGTCGCATTGCCTCCTGGTCATATAAAATGAAGGAATTAATGTACAAAACATACAACTATCCTAAATGCCATGCAATGGATGTTGTGCAATATTTATAATATGATATGCAATGCTAAGACTAGAAACTATCATAAATAAGCAATTTATCATGAATCCATGTGTGTTTATCATACCCTCATGCTTACTTTTTGCTAGTCCCTAGCTAAATTAACCTAAATGCTATGTATAAAAGTAGAATCAAGGTTCGAGTATTTAGGTAAAATTCGTTGATTGCTTTAGAAAATCTCAACCCCAAGACCTAATTACAAAATCTCAGCAATAATCGAGTGCCTATCAGAATGCAGACCGTCCAAGCCCTATCCTTATTTGAGAAGAGAAGATACAAAAAAATAAAATTTCTTATTTTTCTTCTTTTCTAGTTTTTTGTACTTTTGGAGTTTGAGAGTTCCGGGATAACTTTTTACGGCTACTCGACCCACCCAAGACTCGGAAAGGACTCTAAGTGCTAAGCATCTAGTGAAAAGAGTGAAAGACTCACTAGGCAGCCATTAAAACTGACTTCGTGTTTCTACGACCCTAGGTGACCTTGCCTAGAGGTTTATCTTTTTGAATGGTAGCTTTCTCTCTACTTTTATTTATGAGGTCAACACAAGGGAGAACCTAGTGTATATCTCCCCGGTTTATTCTACTTCCCCGCTTCTTCCCTAAGTGTTTTGGGAATTATTATGCATTTTTTTGTGAGCTGGGTTCTGGACAATTGACCGATGAGCTGTTACCACCGATAACTTGCCAGCCATACTCATGCAGTGAAGTGTGGTTTTATCTGTTTTTCTTTTATTTTCTCCTTTTTCTTTTTTTTTATATATTTTCTTTTCTTTTCTTTTCTTTTCTTCTTTTTTTAAGTAGGTGGCTTCCCTGATCTAAGATTTACCTAAACGCAATATGACGAAAATGGTCTTGTGGCTAGGCTCTAGACAACTGGCCGATGAGCTATTACCACCGACAACTTGCTAGCCATACCATTCTAGATAGTTCATTAGCTACCCAATTTCCAAAGAATCGTCGAAAAGTGGTCAGTGCAAAGAAAATTGTGTAGATGCTTAGGCTTAAAGTCCCCTCAAATCAGAGGATGAGTTGATAAGTCACATACTTATCATCCCAATTTATTAGCCAAATTAAAAATAAATTTGAATTGGCAAGGACTCGACACTAAGTCCACATTCGAGTGGACACCCAGGCTAATTAAGCCTGAAGACTTGAAGAGTCTAAGTATTTAGGTCCTCTCATATCATTTCCTAAAGTTAATAACTTCTAAATGCCTAAGTTTTCTTCTCCTAATTCTTCTTTTTTTTATCTTTTTTAATTTTCAATTTTTTTCTTTTTTTTAAAGAAACTAAAAGAAATTCTATGGAGTTAACAAAATGATTTAAGGATTAAGTATCCACCCCCCATGCCTAAATGATGCAATGTCCTCATTATAAAAATAAAGACATGAAAAGGGTAGAGTAAACAGAATATCACCTAAGTGTCGTGAAAATCCGGTCAGCTCTGCAGAGAGAAGAGTGTATACACACACACTAAGTTTAATGCCTTCAGCTTGGCATAACATACATACAAAGAAGAAATTGAGAATTCACAAGTGCGGGTCAGAATCAAAATAAAAATATTGACCCTGAAACCCACCAGCATAAGATGTCCACAGATGTGGACCAGATTATGGTGCAGACCCATGCCCCAGGGTTGAGTGGTTTTCAGGTTCTGGATGAAAATCACCCAGAACCTAAGGTTGTTGTCTTTGCAGGGCTAGGTCTGTGGTTTTGTGGTGTGCAACCCAAGACAAAAGTGTCAGACAACGGGTTGATCTGATTCATTAAAATTGGGTGTCCACTTATAATGCATCTTAGAAAAATAATTAGTTATTTCAAGCTTGGGTTGCATGTGAAAGATATCGTAAGGGTCCTGGTAAAAAGTTGGTGGTTTTAGGTCAATAGGAACCCTTAGATCCAAACTTGTTTTTCCCTCAAAATTAACCTCCCGAATTTTCATTTCAACATTCCTATCCTACAACATCAAGTGCTCAGGTTTCGAGACCTCTAGCATACTGTTCACCCCATAAGATTTACCCAAGTCCAGAAATTGTGGCTGACTCAAAATTGACTTGGGTACAATGATTTCCAAATCAAAATCAATCCCTTTGGAGTGTGGTTGAGGAATGGGGCTATTATTGAATCTTCTAGTAAATGGGGATTCGAATCCTCCAAGTTAGCCCTAACCGAATCCAAATCTTCAATATCTATCAAACAATTCGTCAGATTCCTCAAGCTCGCTTGTCTCACTAAAATCATCTTCTTTACGCTCAAGTGAGACTTCACTAAGAGATTCTTCACCCTCAGAATCAAAAAATCCATGATCCTCATTTATATATGTCTCAAAATTGATTGTCATTTATTGGTACAAAGAGACATATTTTTCCTCACTCCCTGGCTCAGGGATCTCAGGTTAATCAATCGGTTCACCCTCAAAGGGTTGCTCTAGCCCAACCAAGTCATCCTCGGTCTCAAAAATGTATCCCCCTCGACAGGCACCCGAGTGGGTTCAGACATTAGCTCTCTTGAAGGGGGTTCATCTTGAGAATCATCCCAAGATTTGACTAGGGAAACCACAAATTTCATCCTCATCCTCGATAATTTCCCAAGAAGAAACTCACCTAGGTCCCTATCCCTAACAATTTGTAGCAAATCCAATAGAGAACTATTAAGTTCATCAATCATTTTGATCATAGGCTCCAATGCTTCAATGCATGGTGTTGGCTAAGCTTCTATAGATTGTATAGTGTTCCTTAAATTAGCCAACACCCTATCCTAGATCTGGTTCACCTAAACCGACTAGTTTGCTTCAGGGTTGGGTAGGTTCGGGTTAAATCTAGGGGAGTCAAGATATCGAGGTTCTCGGGTCCCTCCCTGATAGTAGGTCGTTTCAGGTTGTTTAAAGGATGGTGGTGACCTATATTCAGTGGAATACTGGGGAGGGTAGGTGTTATAACCATTATATCTTTCCTGATTGTAGATCAAGTTGGTTTGGTGATCAAAGGATGAAGATCTATAATCATTGTAGCTTGGGGAAGGATAATAATCATAGTCTTGTTGTCTAGGGTTACTCCCTGGACACTGAGGTCCGTATTCATATCCCTAATCGAAGTCATCCCGACTAGTGGATGGGTAATTATAAGTCAAGTCGGGATAGTAATCATCTTGGGGATAAGTGGTGGTAGGAGGATAGGATGTGAAATGTGTGTAGGATGTGGAAGGGTACATGGTAGAAAAGGAGGGAAAATGGAGAAGAGAAAAGGTGCCTTGCAATACAATCAACCAAACCTATCCTTATGTGGGTACCCTAAAGACCTACAGACTCCCAAGACCCATCTTGAGATTATAAATGATTTGGTCTACTTTTATCCGGTCAATCCAACCAATTAGGAGGGATTGGGAAGAAGGTTCTTCCTTTGGCTTACACCTCCGGTTCCTAGTGTACCCCCCAGCTGCAGTCGTTTGATGCTACTCCCCTAACTAGACATCAGATGGACTAGAAAAGGTAAATTAATCGAAAAAAATCTCAGCCTGAGCCCCGAAGAGGGAATCAATCCTTAAGGCCAATGTCTACTCAGTTTTAGTTAAGCTTGGGATGATTGTGCTCTTGGAATGTGATGGGCCCTTTAGATGGGTTGTGCCCTTAATGATCAATTAAAATGTGTATGCGTGCACAACCAGTGTTTGCAAACAAGGTTATTTGATGATGTGTCTTTTAGGGTTTAACCTTGTTTAGTAGATTTTAGAGTTTAATTCTTAGGTTGGTTCAATCAAGGTTTATTAGAACACTCCAAGTTTTGAAAACACAGGTGATGATATGTTCCTTTAAAAATAAAAAATAATGTGGAGTGCCTAGTTCAACCCTAAGAATCAACCCTAAGTGGCAAGCTACTGATGAATCGCTTTTAATTTGAGTGGTGCGACCTAAACAAATCAATCAATTAGCCTATTCGCACCACAAATTAAGGCACACAATGTCTTAGGCTAATCAGATTTCTACTCACTTATGTGTTTTGAGTTGAAGTGTACCAGATCCACAGGTTAGATTTCGATTAAGTGGTAGAATCGAAGTGGAGTGGTGTGCCTTAAGTTGAGAGTTGTGGGTATTAAGGTGTGCCTCTTTCGGAAAATTCCACAATCAAGATAACATTTTTTTATTTTTTATTTTTCTGTTTATGTGGATGGCGAGGTGAGTAGAGGTGGCAAACAAACAACCAAATCTATCCTAGGGTTTATAAAAAGCACCTAAGTTTATTTAGGTTTGAGTTATTAGGTTATGGAATGAAAACTATGGTGGGGGTGGTGTGGGGGACACTTAAAAGACACTCTACCCACACTTTACTCTGGTCTACCGCACTTGGATCTCCATTCTAGGGTACCTGCAAGACGATGGATTAGAGATAAGCGGGGTTAGTGCTATGTAAATGCAAAGAAATGTAGAAAATAATAAGGTAAATTCCGTTGCCTCCCCGGCAACGGCACCAAAGTGATCGCACGTGTTTCGCAAGTTTGAAATTAGGGTTACAAGTAACACACCATTGTAGTTGCAAAACTCATGGTCAAATAAAATTTATACCAAAATGCCAAGGGAGTCTCGAGTCGAACATAGAGAGGCAACATTTACTTTAATTCAAAACCGCACTTCGATTTATTTCTTTCTGGTATTTTAGGGTTTTGTTATTTGTTTTGTACTTTTGTAAGAAGAAAACAAGCATAATGAATCACCAGAAATATGGAACAAATATGATATAGATATCACTTCAATGTCAATTACAATCAACTATGAAAGCATAAAAAGAGAGGGAGGTGAGAAGGAATCTCCCGAATCGGCAGTTCAGCGAGACGACGGCGCCTGGTGGAAGCTCGGACGAAGGAGGTGTGGAGTGGGATGATGGAGGTGGTTGCAGGAGGAAGTCAGATAGAGGAAAGCTTCGGCGTGGCTCTGTAATGGAGGTGAGAAGGTAGAGATGATTTGCTACCGGAATGGAGGTGGGAGGACAGCTCCAAGGCGACCTATGAATGGGGATGGGAAGATGGATGAATATTTGGTGAGGCAGAGGTTTGCTACACTAATAAGAGCCTTGGGAGCTTGAGAGCAAGCTCTAACAGAGCATTAGTAGGCTTGCTAGAGCTTGGGAATAGGTGGGAATAGAGTAGGTAGAGATGAAGAGGAATGGGGGGTATTGGGGTGTTTATGTAGTGGAGGGAATAAGAGAATCCCTCCCACAGGCATTCAGTGACAGCTATAAGAGTCACTAAAGGCGCTTGAGCTGTCGCTGAAGATCTGTGCCTCTTCATTGCTTTGGCTGGTGCACGTGCTGCGCAGGCCATTTAGTGACAGCCGCAAGTGTCACTAAAGGCCCACTCTTCTATCGTTTAAAGCCCGTGCCCAATGCTTACGCTTGCATCTGTCAAAGGTGCGGCAATCACCAACTGTTTGATCAGGCACGGATGGCTATGATTGCAAGAGGAGAGCGTGTGCCTGCAAGCATTTGAATTTCGCATCGCTGGCGCATGCACTGGCCACCGTTGGATGCTGCATCGCACGGTCGACATGAGCGTGCTTTGATTTGAATCGCATGCCTGGTGCAATTGAGGAGATTAGGCGGCGGGTGCTGCTCGCGGGTGACTTAAATGCACACCGCAGATGGCATGCGTGTGATCTGGCATGCTCCTTCGCATCAGTGGGCGACGTTGGATCATGCGTGGGGAATCTTGACTGCTCGATTGCAATCGGGTGGCCTTATTACATCGACACTATAGCGGGGTGCGGAAAATCACGACTCGATCTTGTGCTTGCTCTTTCAGAGCGCTTGACCTCACCGCTATGCCACACCTGCAGTTGTGTTGCGAAGAGGAATTGTGCCCGAGCGGTGAGGGCAGCCTCTCAGCCATTGGATCTTCTTCCAACGGCTAAGATCACTCGATGGGGCAGCCTTTGGAGATGTGCAGGCGACTTTGGGCACTCCAGATGGTGCCACGTGGTAGCATTTGGACCGTCCACCCTTCATTGCTTGCAGAGGATGCCACGATGCTCGGATTGAGGTGATTTCTATGTTGTCGAACCACGATTGTCGCAAGGGATCCATCCGTATGGTTGGATTTTTCATCCAAAGTCCGTAAGGATGTCGCATTACCTCCTAGCCATATAAAATGAAGGAATTAATATACAAAACATACAACTATCCTAAATGCCATGCAATGGATCTTATGCAATATTTATAATATGATATGCAATGCTAAGCCTAGGAACTATCATAAATAAGCAATTTATCATAAATCCATGTGTGTTTATCACTTTGTATTTATCTTTGTTATTTGGTTGGGTATTCGCTTTGCGAATTCCTATCTCTATCGAGGGACAAAATACTCCTCATGAGGAGGAGGGGTTTGAGGCACGCTACCCTCGAGTTCAAAGTAGCGTTGGTTGTAAGAGGATGAACTACCCTAGCTTAAGTAGTTTAGATTAGTGGATTTTGATTGACTCGATCGATCGAAAAATCCTAACTCGAGAGGGTTAGGTGGTGGTTTTCACCCGGTTGGGTTTCCACCTAAAAGTACTTGTGCATTGTGTGATTGTTTATTTTTTGTGAGATTGTTGAATACATTATTTTTGCTTGTTTTCATTTTCCGCAAATCTCACCCCCTCCCATAGGAATCTACATTTGGTATTAGAGCGGGTCATGCAGATTGGCGTTACACACCAGCAAGAGATCAAGAGAACATGGAGGGAAAGACATTCGTACACACTAAAGGACACGACACCTCGCGACCACCTTATTTCGCAGGTATAGATTTCTTTTATTGGAAAACCCGTATGTCCTTGGAGTTGCAGGCCTACGACTTCCGGGTGTGGGAAAAATGTGAGTTCGCATTTGTGATTCCCAAGAAACCCGCAGAAGGTTACTTGGAAGATTAGATTTGAGATCTCAACCTCAACGCAAAGGCTATGAATGTCCTATATTGTGCATTGAGTCCAGAAGAATTCGAGCAAATCCAAGAGTGCACCACAATGCACGAGATATGAAGGAAGTTAGAAGACACTCATGAAGAAGCTTTCTCGAAGGAAGAAGAATCCAATAAGGAGACCGCGTGCCTTGGTTTCATGCCAATCACAGATAGTGACAACAACGACTCCGAAAATGAGGTAAACCTCGATTTACAAGATGCTTTTGATGAGTTATTTGAAATTAGTAAGTCACTTAAAGTGGAAAACAAAAGCATTAAAAGGAATCTTAATTTTCTTAAATTAAAAAATGAAAGGTTAGGAAAACAACTTAAGGATCTAGAAACTAGTTCTAGTCCTAAGGATAATAACTTGCTGCTAGAAAATAAAGACCTAATCAGTGAAAATAGTAAATTGATTGAGGAGAACACAAGTTTAAAAATTGAAATCTCTAGTTTAAAAACCAAGATGCATGTTATAGAGGATGAGCTTGCATGTCTTAGGAAGAATTCTGAAAATTTGTTAAATAGAGTTGGCAATAGCCCTAAGGTTGAGAGGATCTCCTTCACGGAGACCAACTAACAAAACCAGAACCAAACTAACTTGGATACCGAAAGATCAACTTGAAACTTATTTTGTAGGTTTCAAGGGAGAGTTCAACATCAAGGATTGGAATTACAAGATGGCGAATGGTCTAAATTTGGGAGGACCAAGGAGGAAGACGAGAAGATCGATGAGAAGACCACCAGATGTTCGAATCACCACACATCGATCGCCTAATTGGAGACCAGTGGCAATGCCTGAACCTCCAAGCTACGGATGGAGCCCCATCCAGTTTGACATTCGCCTCCATATGGGCCATTCTATTGGCCATGGTAGGTAAGGTAAACCCTTTAACTCTATCTTTTTATAGCATGTAGATAGGGGGAGTTAAAATTCTTTAGCTAATTGTCCATATTTAAAGGGGAATGGTTAACATAGCTATATGTCTTCTATAAAGGGGGAGATAATCATATAGCTATCTTGTTGCTTGAAAAAGGGGGAGAATATTATTCTTAATTAAACCCAAATTTAGAAGAGCATGTTTTAAGAGGGAGTTGTAGGAGAATTAAAATTGATAAAACCTTTTTGATAATGTCAAAAAGGGGGAGATTGATCTGCATTATTGTTTATGGTTTTGTCATCATCAAAAAGGGGGAGATTGTTGTTGCAAGGGTACCATGATCATTTGTTTTGATGATAACAAAACACTTGTTATTTAACATTTGCTTTTGAGACCAAGATTTCAGGACAATTGCAAATGGATACAAGTGTGAAGAACTCGCATCCATGGTGAATTGGAGAAGCTTCATGAGGAGAGAAAGCTTGAAGAAGGAAGGAGATGAAGAATAGGATAGATTTCCATTCAACTTGTTCTTTGTATTATTGTTTCTTTTGTTGCTCTTTATTTTCTTTCTTAGATGCATGTTAAAGAGCTTCAAAGTATCAACACAGTAGTCCTAGGAACACTTACACATCTCTAGGATACTTAGGTTTCTCGCGGACTTAAAAGACTTGAATAGGCTTTAGACAGCCTGATCAGACATCTAATCTGAAAATCAAACATCTTATCTTGGAGTTTGGGATGTCTGAATGTTGAATCAGACATCCAAACACTTAGGCTAGAGTTAGTAGCTTCTGTCTACCTATTTCAGACGACCAGCCCTTAGTCCAAACATCTTAGTAGATGTCTAATAACTTTACTAGATGTCTAATTAGTGGAACGTTGGCTTTCAGAATATGATCGTTGAGAAATGACCCTTAATCTTCCATCAGACGTTCTTAAAGGACCTTAGACATCTGATAAGTGAACGTTAGCCCTCGATTAAGCCAAAATCACTTCTCTTAAGAAATCCAGACATTTGTGCCTTGAAAAATCCATTCCTATAGTAAATTAGGTTTCCAGATGTCAAGACCTAAGTGCCAGACGTCCAACCTATCATCTGTCCTACTTACACTAGAACCCTGTTTAGGTTTAACACAAGTCAATAAGGAAACCCGTCTAGGATAAGATGTTTGATTTAGTTTCCAAACGTCTTAAGAGTGACTTCCAAACATCTGATAATTTTCCCAGACATCTAATGACATTGTCAGAATCATTAATGATTCAGATTATGGCCTGATTTGCCTTGGGATTATCCCCAATGGCTACCTAAGGCTCCCAAAGCCTTCCTGATAAATGCCAGTTTCTCATCATTCTTATGCATTAAAACAAACCTAGCTCTTAGGATTTTACTCCGCAAATGGGTTTTTGGGTTGCATTTACGCATAAAATAGGTTAGGCATGCATTGTATTTTTTATTGTCTTTTTGATATGTTTTTGTGAGTGTTAGGGATGAACAGATATACAGATCCCTAAACCCTAGCACTCAAGAAGGCAAATGGTGAAGGAGAAGCTCAAACTAGCTGGAATTCAGCTTGATCTAGCTCACCACAGCTGGAACCTAGCTCACTTGAACTAGGGTTAGCTCATCCCAGCTCCATTCAGCTAATCTTAGTTGAAATGGCAGCTCAAGTGAGTTCATCTTAGCTCACACTAGCTAAAGTCAGCTTAGATCCAGCTCAACCTAGCTGAGTCTAGCTCATCTTAGCTCCCACTAGTCCACAGGGAGCTCTAGCTAGCTCAGCTGAGTTGACAGGAGTTCACCCCGGCTCAGATCCAGCTACATCCAGCTCCACTCAACTCTAGCCAACTGCAGAAGAACTCATCCCAGGTCAGGAAGCTCAAGTCCAGCTCCCAGGGACTCAGTTTAGCTCAACTGAGTTGAGCTAAGCTACCTTAGCTGTCTCAACCAGCTTGATCCTCCCCAGGAGCACCAGACCTAGCTCACCTCAGCTCATTATGGTAGAAGCTAGATCACTTTAGCTTGGCTTAGCAGCTAGAAAAGAACTAGCAAGCTAAGCTAGCTAGAGTAGCTCCATGTCAGCCTCTTCAGCAGCAGCCAGCTCCAGTTTCAACTCCAGACTTCTCCTCAGCACCTCCCTCCAAACCCTAGCTCCAACACCTTCTCCTCTACTCCTCCATTAGATAAGCTAGCTTAGCTTAGCTTAGATATGCTCCAACTTCCTTGGCTTGTACCACCCCAAAAAAACCTACCTAACAACTCCACCCAACTAGCTCCACCTAAGCTCCACATAAGTTAACCTACTTGGCAACAACCTAGCCTACCCACCACCTCCAAAAGTCACCTAAAAGTGGCGCCAAAACCACCCAAACCACCCCCTTGATGGCGCCACTTTTCCCTCCAAAATTCCCCTTCATCTCCACCACATAATTCCCCTTAAATCCATCTGCACCATCCACCTAACCCCCCTTCTAGAAGACCCTAGGTTGGCGCCAAAATGGTGGTGTCTCTCCACCACCAAAAGCCACCAACACCACCATAACCACCCCCTTTAACACCCCTTGGGTTGGCGCCAAACACCCTTGGCCATAGGATCACCAACCACCTCCATCCTTCCATCCTAGCCCTCCATTTCAAGGGGCACCTTAACCCCCCATCCTACCCTATAAAAAGACCACTACCCACCACCATTGAAGGCATCCTTGGCTAGCAAATTCACTCTCATATTCCTCCTAGAAGCCCACATCCAAGAGAGATGAAGAAGAAGAAGATTAAGGGGATATTCTATCCCCTTGGTGCCTTCCCCTCTTCCCTTCTCTCTTGGGTCACACCAGCCAAAGGAGAAGCCAGGCAAGGAAGATCTTTGGAGGAGATCTTGGAGGTGGTCCACGCCACCTTGGAGGAGCTTTTGAGGGTGGTGCACGCCCACACCTTGGAGAGAGCATTGAAGGTGGTAGCTTCCACCTTGGAGGAGCTCTCAAGGAAGGAGAAGAAGGAGGCCCTCTTTTCAAGCCAAGGAGCAGCTAGGCTTGGAGCAAGAAGACTTCCTTCTTCACCAAATTTTGCAAGAGGATTAGTGTTTCTTTATTTGCTTTTAAATTTTTTTAGTTCTAGTAGAAGCATTCCTCTACTTGTCCTTGAAAAGAACACTAATTCTAGTCAATTAAATTGCCTTCTTTTAGGTTTTTATTGCAATTGTTACTTTTGGTTCTAGCACTTGTTTCACCTCTTCTTCCTAATTACTCTAGGCCTCCACTTGCCTAGAGTGAGCTTAGGAAGAAGATATTTCTATCTTTTAAATTTTAGTTAAGCAATTGTAGGTGTTAGTACTTTCTATTACAATTTGCATTTTGCCCTCGTCTTTTCAAAACAAAAAAAAATTACATATTTAAAATACCAAAAAGAAAGTTGAGATGTGTTTTTATCAAGAGAATTGAATTGCAATTTTTTCCTCCTTGGACAACCCTAGATACTCCCCTATCTAGGTTTATGAATTTAAAAGCGTATGTGAATTCACGTGTTACAACGACGTTAAAAACCAGCTTTTACAAATCACGCGTATTTCGCTATCACTTTTTGGCGCCGTTGCCGAGGAGGCACGGCTTTGCTATTATTCCTCCTCTTGCTTAAAGTAGATCTCATCCTCTTCTCCTTTTTCGTGTGTGCAGGAACTATTGCAGGAAGAAAGTAGGAATCTGGAAGCGAGAGCTCAAAGTTCCTTTTCTTCCTGCGAAATTCAGGTTGGGTCCTCTTTCTGGTTACATAATTAATTAAAACTACCAAAAACATATTAAACTTGGCTTTCAGGATCCCAAACAACTTGATTAAGTAGAGTGGTGCATTTTAAAATCCATTGTTTGCTTCAATGCTTCTTTAGCACCACTCCATTGCAAGTATTGGTGTTCTATTTTTCGGGTCCAGATTTCTATCTGGATTTGAAAAATCGATTCCTAACACCACAGGTCTCCTAAAATCATAAAATTTCATAAAGTGATTCTTAATTAAGTTAGGAACATCTGTTCCAAATTTCATATCAATTTGATTTGTATTTAATTTTTAAAAATTCCTGGATTGCAGAGGGATCACACCCTCTAATCTTCTTATTTTTCTACTGTCTGTGAATTTTTACAATTTTTATACGCATCCAATTTTTGTGAAATTTATATTGATAGAATCCTTGAGAAATTTTACACATCACATAAAATCACAAAAATTTTCTGAGGTCAGTGGTAATACTGAAAAGTCCACAATACCCACGGGTATCATTTCTGGACTTTGACACCAGTACAATTAAAAATTCAAAACAATTACCAAAAAATTCCTAAAATCTTAAAAAAACCCTTTTTGGAATCTTTGTTTGATTTCACTCAAGGTTGTGGTGTTGGTTGCATTGATTGGACCACTATCTATTCAGAAAGCTTAAAAATAACTTTACCAAAAAATTCCTAAAATCTTAAAAAAACCTTTTTTGGAATCTTTGTTTGATTTCACTCAAGGTAGTGGTGTTGGTTGCATTGATTGGACCACTATCTATTCAGAAAGCTTAAAAATAACTCATTGGTTGTTAAATTTCTGTCTTGGGGACAATTGGCTTAGGGTTTCCTTCTTTCCTTTTAGAGACTCAATTTAAAGGAAATATACAATCACCCATACAACTTGTTTTCCTTTGATTGTGGATTTTCAAACTTGTTTGAAAATTTAACTAGAGAAACCCTAAAACACATTCAATTAAATTGAATCCTAAAAGAAATAAATACAAAAAAAAATTCTGTAACAACTTGATTTTCATTGGAGCCACTCTCCAATTACTACACACACACAAAAAAAAAATCAAAATAACAGGGCAATAACCCAATTAATGCCGTCCACATTCCGTGTGCACTGTAGTATCCTAGACCTAATTAAAACTTGTAGCAACTTGACCCCTAAGGCTTCATCAACTTAGGCTTGCTATCTAGGTCTTAAGTTTTCTTTAGTTAGTACCAATTCTGTCATCTATATCTGGTGTTCAGGCTGAGGGGCCGTGTCAAATGACCAGGCACGGGTTTGTACAAGCACCTGGGGTTTTCCCTGGGAAACATTTGGGCCCAAACCTCCCCTTAAGCAACTTGGCTAGATTTGTTGATCGAACGGGTATTCACTATTGACTACTTATTTCCTACATAGACCAAGTCTTAGGTTATTATTAGGGAGTTGCATTTAAGTTAGGTCTAGTTTTGTTTGTTTGAATTGCACACTTTCTCTCATCTGTTTCTCTTCTCCTCGCCTCCAATTCTTCCAAGTAGTGCATGCACGAGCGACGGTCCCAAAAACCACACCTCGAGGGACCATCTGATTTCGCCCTTCGCAGTAGGAAATCATTGTTTTCTTCCCCGTCCTCTTCTAAAAAAATGGAAAACCCAGGAAGCTGTCAAAAAAATTCTGCTTCCACTTCTAACCCGTCAGCCGACCCACAAGCTGACTTCACCCTCCCTCATCTTCCTAACTTGGAGCAACCAGAAATACCAGCAGGGCCAGGTGGCCCTCCAATTATAACCCAAAATACAAATCCCTTTGCATTAATGGTCGACCATTTGGCTCGACTACAACAAAATCAAGAAGATCTAGCTAGGACTGTCACGAACCTAGCTAATCAAGGACAAAATCCACCACCCAGCCAACAGCCTGTCGTTCCTCTTAAGGATTTCTATGATCCTTCCAATTATGAGGAAAGACCAGGGGTGGTCATACCACAAGGGGATTTCGAGATTAAACCAGCCATTCTAAACCTTATCAAGCATTTTCATGGTCTTCCAAGAGAGGACCCTTTTTGTCATCTCGAGGAATTAACTGTCCTCGCTCAAACCACTCGTTCCTGCAATGTGCAGGAAGATATGTGGTTAATGAGACTCTTTCCTCTCTCTCTTAAGGACAAAGCATCACATTGGTTTAGAACGGTTGGGTGCCCTATTACCACCTGGCCCCAATTAAAAAGTACTTTTCTTAAAAAAAAATTTCTGATCGGTCGAACGAATGCATTAAGAAGATTCATAACGACCTTTCAACAAAAAATTGGTGAACCCCTCCACGAAGCCTGGGAAAGATTTCAGGAACTTCTAAGAAGTTGTCCCCACCATGAAATTCCACAATGGCAGTTAGTGCAAATCTTCTATCATGGATTAGAAGATCAATTGAAATAATTTGTGGATGCCTCATGTGGAGGCAATTTTCTTAACAAAGACGCCGAAAGTGCCTATCTTCTCTTTGAAGAAATGAGTGAAAACTCATTTAACATGACTTCAATGGACACTTTTGGCAGATCACAAAACCCCAGGCACGGAATCCATGAAATTGACTCCAAATCCACCTCTGTTCCAGTCACGCAAGATGATCTATATATGTTAGCTCAACGACTGGACCAAATGCAAATTCACCAAAAGAAAATGGAAGAAAAGCTCATAAACAAAAAAGCTCCACACGTCCACTCTCCACACACTAACACCCCACACATTCTCCGAAGAGAAAATCTACACAATATTGATGCCACATCTGCTGGCCAACAATTTCTGGCTGATTTCCCACAAGATTTGACTGGGAATTTTGATCAAAATATTTTTGATCCCACCTCAGAAAATATTTATGCTCTCCAGGAGAAATTTAGAAACCCCTCCAACACTTCCAATCAAAACTGGAGGACTAACCCAAATCACTCTTGGAAAAACCCGAATCCGATTCCTTTTCCCAAACAAAACTATTTTGGGAACTATGGGCAACCTATGTATCAACCTGGACCATCCCAGGATGATATTAATAATCAGGTCATGAAAACTCTGCAAGGAATGCAGACTCAAATGACAAAAGTAACCCGCATGATTACCAACTTGCAACACCAAGTTAAGGTTACTCTTGATCATCGACCTATTGGGAATTTACCTTCCCAACCCATGCCCAACCCAAATAATCAAAGGAATCAATTCCAAGGTGGATATCCCAGTCAACCCATCCAGTCAGCACCTCAGCATCCGCTGGGTTTTAATAACAGCCAGGCCCCCCATCCTCATCCTAGAAATAACCAAACTGCAAATGCAGTTACCTTGAGGAATGGGAAAACCACTCACAATACCCAGCCTGTTAAAGAAACCCGCTCTAATGATACACAGATTAACTCTTCCCTTCCTATTGTTCAGGAACCAATTCATGCAAAATAGGGCAACCCTACCCCATTTCCACAAGCCCTCCACTCTTCAAAAAAGAAAAAGACAAAATCCATGCCCACTGAGAAGGAACTAATGGATTTATTTAGGCAAGTAGAAATTAATATCCCTCTCCTAGATGGCATTAAATATATCCCTGCCTATGCAAAATTCCTAAAAGATTTATGTACTCCGAAAAGGCAACCTAGAAATTTAGGAAAGGTAATTCTTCCAGAGACAGTCAGCTCAGTTGTGCAGAGCCGACTGCCTCTTAAGAGAAAAGATCCCGGTGCCCCCCTAATCCAAGTTATCATTAATGATACCTCATTTGATCGTGCTTTGTTGGATCTTGGTGCCTTAATTAATCTTATCCCCACAGTTGTTTTTGAGGAATTTAAGATCGGTGAATTGAAGCCTGTTGAGGTTATCTCCAATTAGCCGACCGATCTACGATTAAACCAAGGAGAATTGTTGAAGATGTTCTTGTCCGGGTCAAAAATTGTCTATTTGCAGTAGACTTTCTAGTCCTGGACATAGAGGTACCTGAAGCACTTAAGTTTGCCCCCATTATTCTTGGAAGACCATTCTTAGCCACCGCCCGCGCCAATATTGATTATGATTCTGGAAAGATGAAGATCATGTGTGGTGGTGAATCTGTAACCCTAGACATTTTTCAAGCTTCTAGGTGGTTCCAAGAACCAGATTTCTTTGATGATTCAGATTCAGAAATAGAAAACATTGTGGAGGAAACTTTGCAGATTTCCTACTTAGGTTCCTGTTTTGCTGTCAATATGGTTCCTGAACAATCCACTTTTTCTCACCCTTCCACCCCAACCACATATTCAGCTAACATTCCAGCTAACCCTTTCACTCTCACCTCACCTTTAACCCACAAAGTAGAAACTCTTTCAGAGCCAGGCCCACAATTGGAATTAAAACCTTTGCCCGACTCCCTTAAATACGTCTTCCTGGGTCCAAATCAGACCCTGCCCCTGATTATAAATTCTGGACTCACCAGGGCACACGAACACAAACTCCTCCAGGTTTTGAGTAAATATCGAAAAGCTATTGGCTGGACCCTTTCTGATCTTAAAGGCATTCATCCGTCCTATTGTACGC
This sequence comes from Thalassia testudinum, assembly GCA_037157565.1. Classification (NCBI taxonomy): domain Eukaryota; kingdom Viridiplantae; phylum Streptophyta; class Magnoliopsida; order Alismatales; family Hydrocharitaceae; genus Thalassia; species Thalassia testudinum. Next base: position 64,225,187 of record JAZHRO010000036.1, read on the forward strand.
ATCGTATATATTTAGAGGATGATTCTCACCCCTCCCACCAGCCACAAAGGCGCTTGAATCCTATTATGCAGGAGGTGGTAAAAAAGGAGATTATTATGTGGCTGGATGCTGATATCATCTACCTCATTTCTGACAGCTCCTGGGTTAGTCCAACACAAGTTGTCCCCAAAAAGGCTGGACTAACAGTTGTCACTAATGATAATGGGGAAAATGTAGCCACTCGAACTGCTTCTTCTTGGCGCGTGTGCATCGATTACTGAAAATTAAACACCGCCACCAAGAAGGATCATTTCCCGCTCCCTTTTATTGATCAAATCTTGGAGCGTTTAGCCGGATGGGATTTTTATTATTTTTTGGACGATTATTCTGGCTATAATCAAGTAGTGGTTCATCTTGAGGACCAGGATAAAACAACTTTCACCTGCCCCTTCGGAACCTTTGCTTTTTGAAGAATGCCCTTCGGTCTTTGCAACACACCTGCGACTTTTCAAAGGTGCATGCTTGCAATTTTTTCAGACCTGGTAGGTGAATGTTTAGAAGTCTTTATGGATGACTTCTCTGTTTTTAGAGATTCTTTTGACCATTGTCTCAAAAATCTTGAAAGAACTCTCTAAAAGTGCATAGAAGTTAATCTGGTCCTCAGCTTAGAAAAAAGTCATTTCATGGTCCAAGAAGGTATTGTCTTGGGCCATGTTATTTCAAAACAAGGAATCGCGGTAGATAAAGCAAAAATTGATGCTATATTTAAGCTCCCACCGCCCACTACTGTCAAACAGATCAGATCCTTTTTGGGTCATGTGGGTTTCTACCGTCGATTCATACAAAATTTTTCCCAAATCTCCAAGCCCTTGAGTCAACTTCTCACTAAAGACCAGCCATTTGATTTTAATAATAAGTGCCTGAAGAGTTTTCTGAGTTTGAAGAAAGAGGTTACTGAGGCAACAATATTGCAGGGACTTGATTGGAATAGTCCCTTTGAATTAATGACAGATGCCTTAGATTTTGCTGTAGGGGCCGTTCTAGGGTAAAGAATTGGCAAGAAGCCCATTGTGATCTATTATGCTAGCAAAACCCTTGATGATGCACAACGGAATTACACGGTTACTGAAAAGGAACTTCTTGCCATTGTATTTGCCTTAGAAAAATTTAGATCTTATCTGTTGGGGTCACATGTCACTATTTATACCGACCACTCAGCAATTAAATATTTGCTGACAAAGAAAGATGCGAAACCCCACCTTATCCATTGGATTCTGCTACTCCAGGAATTTGACCTGGAAATCAAGGATAAGGCGAGATTGCATAATGTAGTGGCCGACCATCTCTCTCGTCTTATGACGAATGACATAATGGCCCCGCTAGATCAGTTCCCCGATGAAAGCATTTTAGCTGCTACAACCCTCCCTTGGTTTGCACCCATCGCAAACTACTTAGCAACAGAATAAATCCCCGCTGATTGGCCAAAAACAAAATGGGATAAGTTCTTTGTTGATATTAAATATTATTTTTGGGAGGAGCTCAACCTTTTCCGCATTTGTGACGATCAGGTCATTCGATGATGTGTCCTCGATTCTGAAATCCATGATATCTTGACACATTGTCACTCAATGGCCTGTGGCGGACATTTTTCGGGCAAGAAAACTGCAGCTAAAATCCTTAATGCGGGATTTTATTGGCCTATCTTGCACAAAGATGCTCATGACTTCGTTCGGTCCTGTGTGCATTGCCAGAGCATCGACAACATGACTCGGAAGGATATGATGCCCCTTAATCCTATTTTAGAGGTTGAAATTTTTGATGTTTGGGGCATCTACTTCATGGGACCGTTCATCAACTCTGGTGGGTATTTATATATATTAGTCGCAGTCGACTATGTTTCTAAATGGATAGAAGCAATACCCACCCGCACTAGTGATCACCATGTGGTTGTCGAATTTCTTAAGAAAAATATTTTCTCAAGATTCGGCATACCAAAAGCCATTATCAATGATGGAGGCTCACATTTTACCCACTCACAATTCCGTTACCTTCTTTCTAAATATGGGGTTAATCATAAAATTTCCACACCATATCATCCCCAAATAAATGGCCAGGCTGAAATTTCTAACCGGGAAATTAAAAATATTTTACAAAAGACGGTTAGGCCCGACTGTAAAGATTGGTCCACCAAATTGGACGACGCCTTATGGGCCTACCGTACCGCTTTTAAAACTCCACTTAGCATGTCTCCCTTCCATCTGATTTTTGGGAAGGCATGCCATCTCCTGGTAGAATTAGAACATAGGGCTTTTTGGGCAATAAAACAACTCAATATGGATTTATCTGACGCCGGTAACCATAGAAAATTACAATTAACTGAATTGGAAGAATTACGTAATTTTTCCTATGAAAATGAGAGGATTTATAAAGATCGAACAAAGAAATTTCATGATAAATGTATTGTTCGGAAACACTTTGACGTTAATCAACGCATTTGGCTTCTCGATGCGAGATTACGTCTTTTCCTGGCAAATTAAAATCTAAATGGACCGACCCCTTTATTGTCCAGAAAACATATCCATACGGTGCTATTGACCTTTCTGATCCAAAAACTAATTCGACATTTCAAGTCAATGGCTAGCGTTTAAAGCCCTATTTTGACCATACGCCTAAAATTCCATTTGAATCTTTTAATTTTACTGAGCCAGCCACCCTTGATCACTAATGCACATCACGCCCAGCTGAATGGCGTAAAAGATAGCACTGGATGGGAGGTAACCCATCATTTTTTTTCTTGCTTTCTTTTTTTCTTCCTTTTCCAGGTTTTGTTCATCCTAAACCCGACCGTTCTTCACTAAGGTGATCCCTTTTCCCTCCTAATGCATGAGGACATGGCATATCTTAAGCATGGGTGGGTGTTTTCAAATTTGACGATCAATTTAGGATTTTCAAAACCTAAAAACATGCATTTTTCTTTAATTTATTTCCTACTTGCATACCCAAAAAAATATAAATGTTGAAGACTTTTTGAGGAAAAATTTTGAAATCGAGACTAAGGTCGAAAAATTCACTTTTGGTACAATGGGATTTAATCTTTAACAAACTAAGGATGAGGATATGGATCTGATCATTAGAATTCCAGGGTCTATTTTAGACTAGATCAGATATCCTTCTCTAAAACTCCACCTGAACTCATGATAGTTCAGGTGACTTGATCCTATTTTGTAACGTGGAAAGTATTTGACTTAGCTTCTAATTCAAAAACTTGCATGTTTTGAGAAACTTCTTGTGTCACTCTTCATACACAAGCCAACACTTAAAAATAACTAAAAATTTGAAAAACTCCCTTATTTGGACTTAGTAAAAGTCTGAAGCAGATCATTGGTATGAGTTCCCACCGCCGAGAAGGAGGAAAATGCCTCCTTTGAGGATGCGATGTCAACATGTTACCGCCTCAGCACTGCTCCATATCTATATTTCATATCTTTAGACGAAGCATTAAAGGGCATTTTAGCAGATCAAGTGTCATGGACGGTGCTCTACCTACAGTGTCGGAGCAAGAGCTTGAGTTTGCTTGGAGCACCCCTTTTCACCGCATCGTGTTTTGGGGTTGTGAGCTCCTGGGTGGTGTCATGGACAGTGCTATCCCGAAGTACTGGCACCAGAGCCCCCTCGAGGAATGGTAACGAGAATGATGATCCCGACACATCTGTTGTAAGAATAAGCTAAAAATAATCATGGGGGAGAAAAAAAAAGTAATAATAAATAAATTAACACGCCCTTAAAAATGTTGGCTTTTCACAAGCACAGACACAAGGTTTTAAAGGATTTTGCAAGTTGCGAATCAGATTCATGAGCCAGAAAAATCCTAAAAATAAACATTTCAAGTCATCTGAATTAACAAGGGGTAATTTGTGAATTTTTTGGAGGATATATTGATTCTGTTCTATCTAATGGTTGAATCCAAAAACAAATCCTGATGTTTATCTTTAACAAATCCCATACCTCCTGTGTTTTAATCTACCAAGGTCCCTTAATCTCTATTTCTCCTCAAAAGTCGACAAAATTAGATTTCCAAAAAATTCCATTTTCCAAAAAAATTAAAGTTTTGCTAAGAGACTAGTAAAAGATAAGCATGGGGGTGTGATAAATGCCAGTTTATCATCATTCTTATGCATTAAAACAAACCTAGCTCTTAGGATTTTACTCCGCAAATGGGTTTTTAGGCTGCATTTAGGCATAAAATAGGTTAGGCATGCATTGCATTTTTTATTGTCTTTTTGATATGTTTTTGTGAGTGTTAGGGATGAACAGATATATAGATCCCTAAAACCATAGCACTCAAGAAGGCAAATGGTGAAGGAGAAGCTCAGACTAGCTGGAATTTAGCTTGATCTAGCTCACCACAGCTGGAACCTAGCTCACTTGAACTGGGGTTAGCTTATCCCAACTCTATTCAGCTAATCTCAGCTGAATGGTAGATCAAGAGAGTTCATCTTAGCTCACCCTAGCTAAAGTCAGCTCAGATCCAGCTCAACTTAGCTGAGTCCAGCTCATCTCAGCTCCCAGTAGTCCACAGGGAGCTCTAGCTAGCTCAGCTGAGTTGACAGGAGTTCACCCCATCTCAGATCCAACTACATCCAGCTCCACTCAACTCCAGCCAGCTGAAGAATAACTCATCCCAGCTCAGGAAGCTCAAGTCCAGCTCCCGGGGACTCAGCTTAGCTCAACTCAGTTGAGCTAAGCTACCTTAGCTGTCTTAACCAGCTTGATCCTCCTCGGGAGCACCAGACATAGCTCACCTCAGCTCATTATGGTAGAAGCTTGCTCACTTTAGCTTGGCTTAGCAGCTAGCAAAGAACTAGCAAGCTAAGCTAGCTAGAGTAGCTCCATGCCAGCCTCTTCAGCAGCAGCCAGCTCCAGTTTCAGCTCCAGACTTCTCCTCCTCAGCTCCTCCCTCCAAACCCTAGCTCCAACACCTTCTCTTCTACTCCTCCATTAGCTAAGCTAGCTTAGCTTAGCTTAGCTATGCTCCAACTTCCTTGGCTTGTACCACCCCAAAAAAACCTACCTAACTCCACCCAACTAGCTCCACCTAAGCTCCACATAAGTTAACCTACTTGGCAACAACCTAGCCTACCCACCACATCCAAAAGACACCTAAAAGTGGAGCCAAAACCACCCTAACCATCCCCTTTATGGTGCCACTTTTCCCTCCAAAATTCCCCTTCATCTCCACCACACAATTCCCCTTAAATCCATCTCCACCATCCACCTAACCCCCCTTCTAGAGACCCTAGGTTGGCGACAAAATGGTGGTGTCTCTCCACCACCAAAAGCAACCAACACCACCATAACCACCCCCTTTAACACCCCTTGGGTTGGCACCAAACACCCATAGCCATAGGATCACCAACCACCTCCATCCTTCCATCCTAGCCCTCCATTTCAAGGGGCACCTTAACCCCCCATCCTACCCTATAAAAAGACCACTACCCACCACCATTGAAGGCATCCTTGGCTAGAAAATTCACTCTCATATTCCTCCTAGAAGCCCACGTCCAAGAGAGATGAAGAAGAAGAAGATTAAGGGGATATTCTATCCCCTTGTTGCCTTCCCCTCTTCCCTTCTCTCTTGGGTCACACCAGCCAAAGGAGAAGCCAGGCAAGGAAGATCTTTGGACGAGATCTTGAAGGTGGTCCACGCCACCTTGGAGGAGCTTTTGAGGGTGGTGCACGCCCACCCCTTGGAGAGAGCATTGAAGGTGGTAGCTTCCACCTTGGAGGAGCTCTCAAGGAAGGAGAAGAAGGAGGCCCTCTTTTCAAGCCAAGGAGCAGCTAGGCTTGGAGCAAGAAGACTTCCTTCTTCACCAAATTTTGCAAGAGGATTAGTGTTTCCTTATTTGCTTTTAAATTTGTTTAGTTCTAGTAGAAGCATTCCTCTACTTGTCCTTGAAAAGAACACTAATTCTAGTCAATTAAATTGCCTTCTTTTAGGTTTTTATTGCAATTGTTACTTTTGGTTCTAGCACTTGTTTCACCTCTTCTTCCTAATTACTCTAGGCCTCCACTTGCCTAGAGTGAGCTTAGGAAGAAGATATTTCTATCTTTTAAATTTTAGTTAAGCAATTGTAGGTTTTAGTACTTTCCGTTACAATTCGCATTTTGCCCTCATCTTTTCAAAATAAAAAAAATTACATATTTAAAATACCAAAAAGAAAGTTGAGATGTGTTTTTAGCAAGAGAATTGAATTGTAATTTTTTCCTCCTTGGATGACCCTAGATACTCCCCTATCTAGGTTTATAAATTTAAAAGCGTATGCGAATTCGCGTGTTACAACGACATTAAAAACCCACTTTTACAAATCACGCGTATTTCGCTATCACTTCCTAAGCCTTCCTAGGCCTCCTATAAATAGAGGAGTACCCTTGCCCACACACCAAGCATTAACATTTCCACATCTTTTGTGTCTAAGAGAAGTAGAAGAAGTACTTGCTCTCACAAGCTTTAGTTCCACACCTAAGATCTTCATCCAGTTGTGCACCCGCTATCACTCCACGATTACGAGAGTAATGAAGTGCCATTACGTGGTTCACGCATCCACATCGTCAATTCAGTGCACTTCCAGCAAAGGGAAGTTTCCTTACCTATAGTAGCTAGGTTTTCATATTTGTGGCTCTACAAGTTGCTTTGTATTTATCTTTCTTATTTGGTTGGGTATTTGCTTTGCGAATTCCCATCTCCATCGAGGGACAAAATACTCCTCATGAAAAGGAGGGGTTTGAGGCACGCTACCCTCGGGTTCAAAGTAGCGTCAGTTGTAAGAGGTTGAACTACCCTCACTTAAGTAGTTCGGATTAGTGGATTTTGATTGACTCAGTCGATCGAAAAATCCTAACTCAAGAGGTTTGGTTGTGGTTTTCACCCGATTAGGGTTTTCACCTAAAAGTACTTATGCATTGTGTGATTGTTTATTTTTTGTGAGATTGTTGAATACATTATTTCTGCTTGTTTTCATTTTCCACAAATCTCACCCCTTCTTGTAGGAATCTACACTAACTTCCTATCTCCAAAGGCGATCTCCATGCTACCGCTCTAATAGTTTGTATTATCCTTATCGATAGCCAGGAACTGACACCCCAGAATGATGGGTGTGTTCCTTAAGTCTTTAAGTACATCCATGTCAAGGATTAGGAAATTTATAGGAAAATAGAAATCCTTGACCTTGATGATAACATCCTCAATAACTTCTTTCAGGGTGGTTACCAAATGGTTTGCTAGCTACAATGTTACTGAGGTCAGCCTAAGTTCACCTAACCCAAACTTTTCATACAAGGAAGTTGGGATTAGGTTAATAGATGTACCTAGATCCATCAGTCTCGATCAAAAGTGTAATCCCCAATAACACATGAAATCAAGAGGGCACTTGGATCTCTCTTCTTTTGAAGAAGGTGATGTAGGAAAATAGAACTAGCCTACTCGAAGAGTATCACCTTCCTCGAGGTGGGTTCCTTCGTCTTACGCTTTTGAGTACACAAATCTTTCAGGAACTTAGCGTAAGTCGGGATATACATAGTAGCATCAAGGACCATGATATTGATTTCTACACTTTTAAAAATATTCAGAAGCTCCTTGTTGCTGTATGTAGGTTTCTTTTTCCTTAATTTTAGTAAGGCATCAAGGAATGGGATATGGGTAGTGTCATCAGTTTCAGGTTCCTGAGCGTTAGTCTCTTCTTCAGCTTTCTCCATTTCTTGCTCAGGCTTACTAGAGTTTAGTTTACTGGAAGAGGGTAATTCAAGGTCTTGGGTTTGCCTTCCACTACTTAAGGTAACAGAGTTTGTAGATGCATACGAGTTTGGGCCTTGGGGAGGGTTAGGAAAGATAGGAGGGTCTTGACTAGCCAGATATCTAGGAGAGGAAGAACAAGGACCCTACTCAATCACCTGAGCATGTGCATGTGGGTCCCTCTGATTCCCATACCCTTGGGTCCTATTGCCCTGATTTTATACATTTCGATGGTTAAGTATGGGTTGAGATGCTAGAGATCTAGGCTATCGAGTATTAGCAATGAGACTGGATTGCAAGTTGTCTAGTGAGGTTTTCATCTGTTGCATAAGCTGGAGCATGGATCCTTGCATCTCTTCCATCTGTTGGTTCAAATCAGCCTACCCTACATGTTATTAGGCATTCCAAGATGGCTGATTGACCTATCTCGAGGGCAACTAGGTGTATACATGACCCTGACCCATAGATCTCTAAGGTGCATGGTTGCTGGGTTGCATCTAGGTCTACTGCCCCTGATTATTTCGCATGGTTGCTTGGTTGCATCTAGGTCTACTGCCCCTGATTTTTTCATGAGAAGTTAGGGTGGTTCCTCCAACCTGAGTTGTAAGTGTTAGAATATGGGTTGGACCTAGCATTCTCCTGTATAGCGTGCACATCCTCAAAGGGTGAGGATGGCGAGATGAAAGAAGGATCAAAGAAACTGGGAACAAAGGCCTCAGTTTAGAACCTATAGGGTTTCGAGAAGTGCTGGCTCATAGGTTGAGCCAACTAAAGCTGATTCACAAACTCCTATCTAGTGGGAGCTGGAGAAGAATGGAATCCTAAGCTCTGGGATTCAGTGGGTCTAGAACTGCTCGAGTTTCTGTCCCTCCACTCTTCCATTCTTTTTGCAACCAGATCCACTTTATCTAACTTGTTACAAATCTTGAACCTCATTAGCATTTGACCTAGGCTGTTGGGATCTGTTGAAAGTCTCCATGGAGGCATGGTTTACAAAGTTCTTTCCCATTTCCTCAAACAGGTCGTACACATTGTTTGCATCCTTGTTGAGAAAATTGCCTCTGTAGGAAGTGTCCACGTGATTACAGAGTTGTTCTGTCAACCAATGATAGAATATCTACACGACTTGCCATTTCGGCACCTCGTGGTGTGGACACTTCCACAATAGGTCCTGGAATTGCTCCTAGGCACCTTGAAGTGATTCCCCCGGCCACTGGGTGAAAGTGGTAATGACCCATTGCAGAGCATTAGTATGTCTAACTGGGAAGAATTTCTTCAGGAAGGCCAATTTAAGATCAGTCCATGTAGCTATTGGCCTTCTAATAGTCCGATGACAATGTGCAGCCTTATCCCTGAGAGAGTGAGGGAAAAGACTCATGATCATTTGCTCCTCATTCACATTCTGACCCTTGGTGGTCTAAACCAAGGTGGTCAGATCTTCCAAATGCTAGAATGGGTCTTCGAAGACAAGCCCATGGAAATGTTTAATAAGCTTAACACCTAGTGCTTGATCTCTATGTCTCCCGCAGGCATCATAACATTGGGACAATCCCCATTGTTTGAAGGATCATAAAAATACTTCAAGGGTCGAGAACCCTGACCATTCATACACTGGAACCATTTTTGCATCTGCTGAAATTGGTCCATCTACCTCTGAATTCATTCCTCCCGATTTGGAGGTAGGGGAGATGGTTGGTCGGCCATGGGATCTGCTTGACTATAGCTCAACCGATGCCTCCGTGAATGGTCTAATGGTCCTCCTAAACGAGGATTCAATGACCTCCTTCCAAGCATGCACTGTAAGGAAGTTGGAAGGACAGCAAAATGGAGCCTTGCAGTACAAAAATACAAGGCTAACCTTAAGTTGGGTAGCCTAAGGTCCTATGCTCCAAGATAAACCTTAACCACAAAATGAATTTTATGTTGTCCTTAATCCAAAAGCTGGTTAAGTTGGGCAGGCATAGTAGGAGGAGCGTGTTCCGAGGGCTGCAAATTATGCCAAACCCGTACTCGCTTAAGTCATTTAATAATCAAGTCCCCCAATTTAGCACATTCTAGAAAAAATAGATGTCACTAATTCAGGTTACGGTATGGTGAATACCCTAAAATGGACTTGATGAACTTAGGGCCAACGGTTACTCAATTTTAGTTAAGGCCTAGGATAATAGTTCTTTTGGAATGTGATGGGCCCTTAAATAGGTTGTGCCCTTAATGATTAGTTTACAAGTGTGTGTAATGGGAACACCATCATGAGCCATAACTAGCTCATTTTGACCCAATTAAATCAATAAATGCACCTACACAACTGCCGAAGAGTCACAAGTCACAGCATCATCATTATGAGGGAAAAATAAGAAACTTGGAATAAAATTGCAATTTACCAGCTTATCATGAATTTAGTACAACCACGGGTTTTCTCAGGGGTTGAATGAAGGTCAATTGGTCTTCAAAATATAACAAGTGGGTTAGAAAAATCAAAAAAGGGTTTGCATGTGTTTTGAGAATTAAATGACTTTTGAAACCCTAAAAACATACCTGCTTAATTAACTGAGATTTTGGTCATTATAAAATTCACCTAAACACTCAAAAATTCATAGAAAAATATTCTCTAAGGTTTGAAACTTTCATTTTGACCATCAGAACCCATTTTGGCCCAAAATAGTCTCAAAAAGACATTTACCGTAATTTTAGGTTCTTGCATAAATTACCCAGTCAAACTTGATCAAACATAAATCTAACTTCACCATTAGATTCCTTAGGTCCAAATTAAGTTTGTACTAAAATTTGGGCCCAATCTGAGATCATCTTGACCAAGTTTGCATTTTAGTCCAATCAAACTCTTTCTATCTCATTCAGACCCTTAACTTTTGAAATCTTTAAAAAAGGCCCCTATCTTTGTCGTCACTCTTAACAAATAGGTCCCTGCACCATTATCGCGGAGGAATCCTTCTCCAGCGACCTTTGATTGAAGAGAACTCCTCTGTTCAATCAATCCCTTCCAAATTTGGAAGGGAGATTCTTTGAGGAGTCCTTCTGAATCCGTCCATAAGCTCCATAACCTTCCCAATCTCTCATGTGAACGCATGAGAGATTTGGGTTTCCTACTCCAGCAACATTTCCAAGCTTGGAAGCTTGGCTTCCAAGCTTAAAATGCTTCTTGAGCCCTATAAAAGAAACCCTAGGGCACCACCGTGCACTTAAGCTTGAATTCCGACCGAAAACCCTCCTCTTCCTCCCTCCTCTTCAGTTGCCTCAAGCTCTGGTGACCCCTCCTGACCTCCTTCATCATCCGATCACAAAACCAGTGGCTGGATTCTCTTTCCCTCTCTTGTCCACTCTTGGCTGTACCAATAGGAGCCCTTCAACCTCCGTCGTCATCATCATTCCCTTCATTGGAGCACCTTCTTCCCCAGCTCCGCCCAACCAATGCTAGTGCTGTCCTCTCCCTTTCGTCCACTTAGCATAGGTAATTAAGTTCCCTTAAGGCCCCTAGATTAGTTCCTTCTATCAAAAAAGAAAAAGTAAACCCTCGATATCGTCGCTCACCTCCATCTTCCCCATCTTCGGCAGCATCTCCAGTGAGGTCCTCTGCATGCTACACTCATCCACACGCCTTGCCACAACTCCCAAAAGCACTTCCATCCCACCGTGCACAAAACCGCTATCTCTATTCACCTTCCCATCCACTCAACCCGCTGTCGAACAACCCACCTTTCCATCATCTTCCCTGTGATCGACCGGCCATCACAGACCACCATCTTCCATGAGACCAACTTCGCGACACTCACCATGGTCCGGTGAAGCTTCTGAATTGTTCTTTTATTCTTCCATGAGGCCTTATTTCTTATTTCAGGTAACATGTCCCTTCATCGTCATTACTGAGCTTTTCCATGAGCTTCAGACCTTGTTTGTGGAAGGATCCGCCCAGGCGAAGCTCCAGGCACAGTGAAACATCTCCAAGAGCACAACCAAGGAGCCAATTAGGCTCTTTGACTGAGCCTTTGACCACAATCACGCGAAGAAGCTGCTGCAGGTGCATGCAGAGAAAGGCGGTGGGATTTAGTCCCACATCGTCGACTGAGGAGCGCTTGCAGGCTCATAAATTGCAAAAGTGTTGCGGGCTTATCACCACAACACTTGAGGGGTGAGGTCCCTCACACCCTTCACGCTCATCGTCCGTGACCTCTCCTCCATGGACCCGGTTCACCCGACCTGCCTAAGCCTTCACTCCTCGGTCACTACACCACGTCGGTGACCCTGGACCTAGGTACGTGAATCCTCCGATTACCCGATAACCCCATGTGCATGACTCTGTGAGAGCGGAACCTAAGAGAGAGAAAGGAAGTGAGTGTGAAGGGCAGGCGAGGGTTTTGTTCTTCTGTGCATTGGCTAACACTTAGCCAAAATCTGAGCCCTTTCCACTGTGCTTAAAGAAGAAGGAAGAAAACGGGCAGAAAAAGAAGGCCTGAAGAGGAGGAGAAAGAAGAGAAGGCAGAGAGGATAGGAGAAGGAGAGCCGCATAGGATGAAATCAGAGAAGAAGAAGGAGAGCCGCATAAGAAGATATCAGAGAGGAAGAAGAAAGCAGAAGTAGAAGGAGAAGGAAAAAGTGAAATAAGAAAAAGGAGAAACAAATGAGAGGGCCATTTAAGGTATCTGATCTCCAAAAGAGACATCAGATTACTGTAGCATTCAAGCTACTATGTGGATATTTAGTCTTGATTACTGTGGCAATATTGATTACTCTAGTTTACATATATCTAGACTAAATAATTGGTGATCTAAATCACCATTATTTTATTATAGATTTCTTTCTATCATGTTGAATTATTGTTATACTCATGTTCTACATTGATTATCATTTTTGAGTAGTTTATTTGGGTTAAATTCTTTTGTTCATTTGCATTATTTGAGATTAGTGTGTGAATTCATATTTCTCCCTATGTTAGACCTCTAACTTTCAAATTCGAGTAATAAATATTATTTGTTTTCATAGCGATTTTGGCTATACTACAACGTAACAATTTAAAACCCGATCTTGCTCTGTCAAACATTTTGGCACCGGTGCCGGGGAGCAACGCGCAATTCACCACTATTCTCTACATTATTTGATTATATTTGAGCACTAACTTGCCCTATTTGCTTTCTTATGATTTTGCGAGGTACTTTACGAGATCTTCTGCACAAAACAACCACTCCAGGACAGGTAACTTCTCTATTCTTCCCTAATCAACCTCATAATCTTGGGAAGACAAAAAAAGGAAACAATCAACTAGGAATCACTTTATTTTTCATAATAATCATCATTTAAAAGGCATGTTTCATGATATGTGAAAATTCTTTTCAAATCTAATTGAAGATTGAGACGATTTTTTAGAATTCCCTACTCCAAAATTTCCTGTGCGTATTAGGAACTATGCTTAATGTCTAATATTCTTAGACTATGCACTTCTTGTTTCAATCCAAGGAGAACATTTCAAGATCAAATTGGATGTAGAATAAAGCCAATTAAAGTTTCTGCATTAGGGTTTTGAAGTGCTAGTACACATGTTTGCCTGAATTAAAGGAAAGTTACCCTCCCACATTTGCATGAATTAAAGGAAAGTTACTTTCCTACATTTATGTGCTACCCAAGCCCTTAAATTGAAAAGATCTAATCAAGAAAAAACCTAAAAACAGTCTCTAATTCACCTGAACCCTAAAAATCCTTGGACCTAATAATCTGGGAGTCAAATCTAGGTGAGTTCTAGGTCTTGACCTAGATCTCACTCTGCCATCTTTATTGCAAGTCAGGTGAAGTTTGTCTACATTATAGGCCAACCAACCTCCAAATTAGGTCACAAGTTGAAATTAACTTCTAAATCAAGTGAAAATCAAGGCACAAACAAGGACCTAAATTGATAGACTTAAGGACTTAAGTTCGTACATTCCGGTCTACCTGGACCCTCAGTGACAAGGAAGGTCGGGTGGGGGAAACCCTGTAACCTGTGGGGATGCTCTACCGTGTAGGGGTCTTTGTGAGACTCTCCCTTCCTGGCTACCCAGGTGCTTCTCAGGTGTGTGAATTTCTGATTCAGAGGTATCATCTGCCTCGAAATTGCCTTAGTCATCCAAAAATCTTTGGGTCCTTGATTGGGTCAATCTCGCATCCAGTCCCTCTTCCCTTCTATTTAGAGCACACACACGGATTTCCTTGGGAATCTCTTTTTAGATCCAATCAATTTAGGTCTAATCTTGACTTTTGATTCTACATCTTGATTCCACCATGTGATTCAAAAATGCAGCCTGGCTATTTAGGAAAACCATCGAAGAAACCTGAATCTCAAATATCCATGAAAGATAGAATGGTTGAGGATGCCCTTAGATTTTATGAGATTAATGACAAAACCTCAAAACCAATTGAAGACATTCAGGTTAATGTGTCGGTAACAACAACCTTCATCATAAACTATGCCCAAGTAATTATAACACAAGTAACAAATGGATCTACTTGGGATGTTCTCATGACAAGATACATTGAGTTAGAGAAATTACATAACTTTGAATATCTCCAATGCTTGACAAATCCTGTACTTTGGGAAAGACACCAAGATGATCTTGAAAAATGGGAAGACATGATAAAATTATTAAAGTAGATTATCAATCAAAAATACCCGTACATTCCTCGAACATCTAGCAATACTGTGGATCTATTTGATTTTCTAAATCTTGGGTTCGAGAATCAAGGTTGGTATGGACCTCTAACCCAAATGGAATATGATCAACCTAATATACAGATTGATACGCCTGACCTTCAGACGGGTTGGGAGGATCCAATTGCAAGAGGATACGATTTTGAGCCAGCCCTAGAAAACCAAACTCCTGGTTCGCCAAGCTTAGATTTCCTAGACTTCTGTGATATTGAGATTGAATCAGAACCTCTCGAGGGTGTAAATTCCACTCCTTACTCTGATAAGGTGACCCCCAAGGGCAATTCTAACATCCCTGTAGAGCCCAACCTAGATTCTAGTGATTCAACCCACACCCTTAGCCTTAAATCTGTATTTGAACCTTCTTGGGATAATTACAAGGCCCCGTGTGATGAAAATCAGAGTTTGAATTTGGATTATGATTCTAGGCCTTTATTTGATGGATATACCTCTCCAACATCCTCAAAAATACAAATCACAAGTTTGTAAGAGAGATGAATTGATCACAAGTGATCTGCGACATAGAAGGTTGGGAACTAATCATCAAGTTTGTTATTTGTGTGAGATGAATACTGACAATACAAATCATCTCTTTTCTTCTTGCCTTACCACTGATGCTATTTGGAGGACATGTTAGGAGCCGCTACCAGAATGGGATTCCATCTGGCATGGGTTTGGTATGAGAGGGAAGCCACATGTACACATGGCTGTCACTCTATGGTGTGTGTGGAAGGTGAGAAATGAGACTTTTTCAGGAGAGGCCGGTGTGCTGTGAAAGAATTGTAAGAGAGTGCTGGTTCCTCATACATTTTTGGGGATCTCTTTTGTAATTTCTCTTACTTGTTTATATAATATACTGCTCCAGATTGCTATCGTAAGACAATAGCTTTCCTTTCTGTTTCAAAAAAAAAACATCCTCAAAAGTACAGATTGATTTTTCGAAAGTCACATTGATCTACGATACAGAAACCGAGGAGTTGGGTTTTGATTAGGTCTTCCCTGCAAGCCAAAAACCTGAGCCAGACCTAATAGGGACACCTTTTTGAGCTCGAAATTTGAGAATAGGCTAGACTCAAGTCTACATCTTCTGATTTATTCTGTGGTGGAACCTCTGATCTTGAATCAAATTCAGAACTTGATTCTCGTAAATTCTCCGATGATTTCAATTCTTACTATGATTTCGGAGAAACATTATTTCCTGACGACTATGAGCCAATCTAGGACCTCAGCATACAAGATTCATTGTTTGACTCTGACTCTGAGGTCCCTGATCCAGAGATCATTGATTCAAAATCAGGTTCCATTGAGATGGAATCATTTCTTTTTTATCATCAGGAATCAAAAACAGTGAATGCCAAGAGTGTCTGCACTCCAGAGTTCAAATCTTTTTTTGACTTAGATTTTCTTGATCCTATAAACACTTTTCTGGCATTTACCTTTGAGTTTGATGGCTACTATGAGGACTATCTAAATGAACCCACCTTTGAATCCTTTCTAGAGGAGCCCTCATACACAATTATTCTTGAAAACACCTCTACCATAGCATATACAGAGCCTTCCCGAACCCATTTTCAACCCCAACCCGCAATCGAACTCAATTTCTACTCTGATTCCCCTCTCAATTTGGTTACAGATGATTCTCCTCCACAATCAAATTGGGTTTCAGACTTCGATCAGACTACAAATCATGCTCAATCCTTCTCTGATAACTCTCGTAGGGATCTCACATATTCCAGTGATTTCTTTGAGGATCCCTACTTTGACCTGGCTGATCCGACTCAGCCAAACCCTGGATTCACACTTTCGTATCATTCCAATCTCCACAGCATATGGTGTGCTCCACATCACTTGATCCACATCTATCAACCCACCAGATTAATTGGGCTTAGGCTACATCATCAGCCTATTGATCTGAACAAGCACCTGGTTGGACCAACCGGGCTATTAGTCAAGGTGCTTGTTCTACAAAACTCATCTAAACTCACCACTCCTCCATACTATTTTCCACTCAGTTGAAGGCATTGAATTTAGCACTTAATGGGAGGCAACCCGTCATTCCAAAAAACCTGAGATCCTTTTGATTATCCTTCTATACTTCACGTCTATTGCACCTTGAGTTCAGTTTTAGAACAGTTGATCCTACCTCTAGTACTCATACTAGGGCTTGAAATCTTCCGCAACAGACATTCTTGACCCATTCGCCCACCTGATAATCCTGTTCTAATTCCTAAATCCAAAACTATTTTGCACCCTCCGTTTACAATGAGGACATTGCAAAACATAGGCATGAGGGGGTGATAAAGTGGAAACATACAAATAATTCATAGTTTAGAAGGGTTCTTGTAAAAAAAAACACATATTCCAAAAAAGAAAAAAAATAGCAAAAATGGGAGAAGAGAGGAAATTTTGATGGTATATCAGTTTTTGAGGAGAAAAAGCAAGGAGATAAAAATGTCAAAAAGTAGCACAACTTGAAAAGAAAAAGAGATAGTCATTAGTAAAAGATTAAGGAATTGACTTAGTTCTAAACCAAATCAAAAGAAAGAAAATGAAAGGCAAAAAATGCTAATAAAACAAAGAAGTGATTAGTAGGAATGCTGATTTTAGGCCTCTTGGGCTATAATCATAGGCCTAAAAATTCAAGTACCCGCTAATATCTAGATAGTCCTCAAGAGGTTGGGGAAAATGCAAAGTTTAACTATTAGGTTTAAGGCTTAGGGATTATTCGACCTCATTTACTGACCTCTGGTTTGCAGGACTCGAAAACCTAAGCACTCCAATCCACACACAGTCTGGTTCAGTGCACCTAAGTATCAAAATCAGGCAAATGCGTTAGACCTGTTCTGAAAAAAGTTACCTAGATTAGGAGCGGCTGATCAACACCAGTTGATTTGGATGAGTTCCAGGCACGGAGAAGAGGGAAATTCCCCTTGAAGATGCGTAATAACATATCATCTCCTCGGTGCTTGTCTCCTAGGATATCTAAATATCCTACCGAGGGCATGTAACACCATGTGCTAGTTCAGATGCCATGGGCGGCACTATCTCGAAATGTCGATTGTTAGGGTCAGGATTTAGATACAGAATGCCATGGGTAGGATTATCTCAAAATCTCGAAAGGTAGGGTTCTGGGGGTTGCCATTGGCGATGCTATCACGAAGCATCGATTGCTAGGGACCCTATGAGGATTTATGGTGGGGACTAGGAATCCAAAACAAACTATGTTGTAAAGCTAATCTGAAACTAGAAATAAAAGAAAAGAGAGAGAAAACTCTCCAAAGACAAAGAAAAATTCTTCTATCTCTCTCTGACAAAAACGCACTACGAACTGAACCTGGGCTAAAACATGTTACAAGCACAGGTGCTTTGACCGTGGAGTTCAATGAACCTTAGGTTAGTTCCGTGGGCCTTAGAAACCTTCACAGCAGACTGAGGCTAGAGCTAGTCAGGTCCATATCTTGGTTGGTACTTGAGTACCTCTAGGCCTATTATCAGCAATCAAACCTAATTTACAAAAGAAAGCACATATTAAAGTTTTAAGCATCAAAAGTCATATGGTCTAGAATCGAAGTTCATACCTTGAAATTTTGCTAAGGGACTAGCAAAAGCTAGGCATAGGGGCATGATGGGAACACCATCATGAGCCATAACTAGCTCATTTTGACCCAATTAAGTCAATAAATGCTCCTACACAAATGCCAGAGAGTCACAAGTCACAGCATAATCATTCTGAGAGAAAAATCAGAAACTAGGGATAAAATTATAATTTTACCAGCTTATAATGAATGCAGTACAACCACGGGTTTTCTCAGGGGTTGAATGAAGGTCAATTGGTCTTAAAAAGATAACAAGTGGGTTAGCACAATCAGAAAAGGGTTTGCACATGTTTTGATAATTAAATGACTTTTGAAATCCTAAAAATAGACCTACTTAATTAACTGAGATTCTGCTCAGAATAAAATTCATCTAAACCCTCTAAAATTTATATAAAAATATTTTCTAGGATTTGGAACCTTCAATTTGACCATCAGAACCCATTTTAGCCTAAAACAGAGTCTCAAACAAATATTTACCCTAATTTTGGGTTTTTGCATAAATTACCTAGTTAAAATTCGTTAAAACATAAATCAAACTTCACCATTGGATTTCTTGGGTTCAAATTAGGTTTGTACCAAAATTTGGATCCAATCTGAGATCATCTTGACCAAGTTTGCATTTTGGTCCAATCAAACTCTTTCTATCTCATTCAGACCCTTAACTTTCGAAATCTTTCTAAAAAGTCCCCTATCTTTGTCGTCACTCTTTGCAAATAGGTCCCTTCACCATTATCGTGGAGGAATCCTTCTTCGACGGCCTTTAATTGAAGAGAACTCCTTCCCTGTTCAATCAATCCCTTCTAAATTTTGAAGGGAGATTATTTGAGGAGTCCTTCTGAATCCATCCATAAGCTCCATAACTTTCCCAATCTCTCATGTGAACGCATGAGAGATTTGGGTTTCCTACTTCGGTGACATTTCCAAACTTGGAATCTTGCCTTCCAAGCTTAAGATCCTTCCTGAGCCCTATAAAAGAAACCCTAGGGCACGACCGTGCTCTTAAGCTTGAATTCTAACCGAAAACCCTCATCTTCCTCCCTCCTCTTTGGTCGCGAAGTTCCTCAAGCTCTGGCAACCCCTCCTGACCCCCTTCATCATCCGGTCACAAAACCAGTGGTCGAATTCTCTTTCCCTCTCTCGTCCACTCTTGGTCATACCAGCAGGAGCCCTTCTACCTCTATCGTCATCCCCATTCCCTTCATTGGAGCACCTTCTTCCCCAACTCTGGCCTACCAATGCCGGTGTTGTCCTCTCCCTTTCGTCCACTTAGCATAGGTAATTAAATTCCCTTAAGGCCCCTAGATTAGTTCCTTCTATCAAAAAACCAAAAGTAAACCCTCGATACCATCGCTCACCTCCATCTTCCTCATCTCCGACAACATCTTCAGTGAGGTCCCTTGCATGCTACACTCATCCACACGCCTCGCCACAACTCCCAAAAGCACCGCCGTCCCTCCATGCACAAAACCCTTATCTCCATTCACCTTCCCATCCACTCAAACCCACCGTCGAACAACCAACTTTTTCGTCATCTTCCCCGTGATCGAATGGCCACCACAAACCACCATCTTCCATGAGACCACCTCTGCCACACACGCTATGGTCCGGCGAAACTCCTGAACTATTCTAATGCGGCCACGAGGCCTTCTTTATTGTTTCAAGTAACAGGTCCCTTCACCGCCATTGCTGAGCTTCTCCATGAGCTTCAGGCCTTGTTTGTTCAAGGATCCGCCTAGGCGAAGCTCTAGGCGCAGAGGAACATCTCCAGGAGCGCAACCAAGGAGCCAATTAGGCTCTTTGACTTAGCCTTTGACCACAATCACACAAAGAAGCCGCTGTAGTCACACACAAGGAAAGGTGATGGGATTTAGTCCCACATCGTGGACTGAGGAGCACTTACAGGTGCATATAATGCAAAAGTGTTGAGGGCATATTGCCTTAACACTTGAGGGGTGGGGTCCCTTACATCCTTCACGCTCCTCATCCGTGACCTCTACTCCACGGACCTGGTGCACCCGACCCACCTAATCCTTCGCTCCTCAGTCACTACACCACACCGGTGACCCTGGACTCGAGTACGCGGATCCTCGAATTACCTGATAACCCAATGTACATGACTTTGGGAGAGCGGAACCTAAGAGAGAGAAAGGAAGAGAGTGTGTAGGGCAGGGGAGGGTTTTGTTCTTTTGTGCATTGGCTAACACTTAGCCAAAATCCGAGCCCTTTCCCCTATGCTTAAAGAAGAAGGAAGAAGACGGGCAGAAAAAGAAGGCCTGAAGAGGAGGAGAAAGAAGAGAAAGTAGAGAGGATAAAAGAAGGAGAGCCGCATAGGAAGAAAACAGAGAAGAAGAAGGAGAGCTGCATAAGAAGAAATCAGAGAGGAAGAAGAAAGCAAAAGCAGAAGAATGAGAAGGAAAAATTGAAAGAAGAAAAAGGAGAAACAAAGGAAAGGGCCATTTAACGCATCTAATCTCCAAGGGAGACATCTGATTACTATAGCATTCAAGCTACTGCGTGGATATTTGGTCTTGATTACTGTGGCATTATTGATTACTCTATTTTACATATATCTATACTAAATAATTGGTGATCTAAATCACCATTATTTTGCTATAGATTTCTTTTTATCATGTTGAATTATTGCTATACTCATGTTCTACATTGATTATCATTTTTTAGTAGTTTATTTTGGTTAAATTCTTGTGCTTATTTGCATTATTTGAGATTAGTGTGTGAATTCATATTGTTCCCTGTGTTTGACCTCGGACTTTCAAATTCGAGTAATAAATATTATTTATTTTCAAAGCAATTTTGGCTATACTACAACATAATGATTTAAAACTTGATCTTGCTTTGTCAAATAGTGTGCGTATGTGACTAGAGGCTTTCAAGTAAGATTACTTACGATGAGGCGGATTTTAAGATTTAGGATCTTGCTTAGTAGCTTTTAGTGTTCGATTTCAGGTATGTTCAATCAGGTTTAGTGAAGCAAACCACATTTTAAAGCACGGGTGTAGAAATTAAAAATAATGCGGAGTGCTTAGTCAGTTCCAAAAAATTGAACCCTTAAAGAGAAAGCTGCTAGATGAGTGAATTCTATAATAGTGGTGTAGCCCAAGCAGATCAAACAATTGGTTGTTCGCACCACTGAATTGGGCACACAGAAAAATTCTTAGTCAATAATGTCTATAGTCGTTTCAAGTGTACCGAGTCCATAGGTTAGAATCTCGGTTAATGACTAAATCAGAGAGGTTGCGCGCCTCAAGTTTTTGGGTGTATATTGTTCGGCACGTAAATTGCATTTTTAAAGTAAATCAGTTGTTGTATAGGGCGAAGTACATTGAAAGAAATAATATTTATAAAATTGGTGAGTATGAGGTCGTTCGCAGGAAGGAAATCTCAATTTTATGTAGAAGCTTTTCAATAGAACTTGCTCTAAATAGATATTTATATATGTATATATGTATAGGAATCAAATATATAATCAGAATTGTATTGCATTTAGAAATAGTTTTTCAAAGTACAAAGTGCTATGCTAAATAGAAAGAGAGATAGCAAATAGATAGAGAGAGAGATAGAAATAGGCAGAGAGATGACGTTGCTTGTAGGATGCTTGTGCTAGATGTAGCAACACCTCAGATCCAGAGTGCTGGGATGAAGGTCGGAGCAGAGTTGCAGAGGGACGGAGAATCGTAGTGAAGAAGGTGGAAGAGATGTCTAGTTGATAGCAGGACTTCATGGAAGAGATGCCTTCAACAAGGGGCCCTATGCCTCTTTTTATAGCTTTGATGAGGGGCAAAGAGAGCATTTTAAGCCTCAAAACCATGTAACAACTCCTAAATGATCAGATCCATCAATTGAGAGATCAACTGACCAAACCGTGCCTTAAAACACCTTCATTTGTGCCTTCATCATGCAGATTGCTTCTCTGGTCAACACGTGGCGTGCCCACATCCCTTGGATCACGATTTGAGGACCCCGCTTGCCGCTTCGCACCTGCCCAACACCCGCTCGTTCAAACTCACGCACCCATCACTCAAAGATCGAACGGCTAAAATTTGTGCCCGCACCACCTGTGTTGAATTAGCACGTGAGAACGCGCATAGAGCATGTGTTTGATTGCACGTGAAGCCACACAGCGCTTCGGTCGCACCACACATTTGTCTCCCAGTGCTCTGATCACCATCCAACGGTTAATCAAGCCCGCTCGCCACAGCCTTCCTAATTTCTCATGCATCACCACTTGAACATGCATCGCGTGCTTGCAGTTGAGTGCGCTCACCACTGCGCTAAGGCCACGTTTGTGTTGTTTTTTTATTTTAAGGCAACTTATTCTTGGCCGTTGGATGAAGATCCAACGGTCGATATCTTATTTCCTTTGATGAGGCGCAGTTGCATGGGAGACGTGGCATGCTCATGGCCATTAGATGAAGATCCAATGGCCCACAGCGTGCAAGGTAGCCTTCCCAGATGGGGTGGTGATGAGGTGGCGGCTGTGATGGTGCCACATGGCACCATCATGGTTGTCCATATTCTTTTCCTTGTATATGGTGATGTAGACCTCTGATCAGGTTGATTTTTGCACCGTTGGACTGTAATCGTTGATCTGAATCCATCCTTGTGGTTGGATTCTTCATCTAAGACTCGAATCTTTGTCCTTTTGGCTCCATGATCTTCGTTCTTTTATGGACTGCTCATGATGCTTTGGTTGTCTGATCGAGACGATTTCGAAAGCGTTGGACTCCCGTCGTCGTTTTGATCAGATCTATCCGGTCTGATCTATCATCTGCAGCTTCAAATCATCTGCAATTAAAATCATCTCTCATTAGTATATAAACTGACGATTTTATCTATGCAGCTAATCAAACCATCCATTATGCAAATTACGATGCCTATGAATGCATTATTCCTAAGTTATGCTAGAATCTAGCTTAATTAAGGTGATTTAGGTTGCCTGATTGCTGTGCAATCATATTTGTGTGTAGATTTCAAATAAGTTCCACATTTAGAGAAGAATAATTTTTTTTGTATTTTTTTGTGCAGGTAGGTGGGTGCTTGTCGAAAGCGAAATCGAGTTTATAATAAATGCGTCGCAGTATAGTTGAAATCACTTCGAAAACAAATGAAAGTATATTACTCAAAAAAATATAAATCTGAGGTTGAACATAGGGAGCAAATTGGGATTTAAAAACTAACACAACTTTCAACTTGATAAAATGTAATGATCAATCAAAGTACGAAGCAATAAAAATGGTTTCAATGTATATAGAAGCTCAAAAATTATGAAGATGGATGTAAAAATCAGATAATTCTCTCTGCTTTGCTTCTGGCTTGAGCTTTGTCTTCTTCTTTCTCTTTCTTCTTTCTCTTATACTTTTGATTCTTTTGATCCGTCTCTTCTTTTATCTCTCTAATTACTGACATTGGATTCTTCTTTCTCTCTTCTTCCTCTTCCTTTCCTCCGATTGCTAGCCTTAGCTTCTCTTTCTTCTCTTTTTTCTCTTTCTCTACTTCTGACTTAAGCTAAGCCTTCTTCTTCCTTTGCTTTTCTGCTGATGCTTCCTTTTCCTTCCTTCTTTCTTCTTCTTCTTGCCTTGCTTCTTCACCCTTAGCAGCTACTGAGGCTTCTTTCTTCCTCTTCTTCCTTGGCTTCTGGCCTCCTCTTCTTCCTTGGCTTCGCCCTCCGGGAGAGCAAAACCTAACCCCTACCCTCCCCACAAACTCTCCTCTCTTTCTTCTCTTTTAGGCTCGCTCTCCCAGAGCCTGCTCGAGTATTCGGTTCAGGTTGGCACGCCCGTGACTAGGCCCACCAGCATGTGTTGTGGATGAAGAGTGCGTGGGTAGTCGAGTCAGATACCAGGTTTGCGTAGCGTGGGGTCGCGGACGAGGTGTGAGAGGGTGAGTGGGACCTCACCCCTTGTCAGGAGACGATTAGCCCTTGACACTTTTTCAATTTATCCCGCGTCGCCCGCTCTAAAGTTTCCAAGGCCCGCTCTAAAGTTTCCAAGGCGGGACTAAATGTCCCACCCGCTTCTCGCGCACCCCCACAGCAAGTCTTCTTCTAATTGCTGAGGCTGTGGGTCTTTGGCCTTCAAT
The DNA here is from genome assembly GCA_037157565.1 of Thalassia testudinum. Taxonomy (NCBI): domain Eukaryota; kingdom Viridiplantae; phylum Streptophyta; class Magnoliopsida; order Alismatales; family Hydrocharitaceae; genus Thalassia; species Thalassia testudinum. Next base: position 64,249,335 of record JAZHRO010000036.1, read on the forward strand.
TGATGGGATGACATTGCTCGCAAAGAGAAACCGCACACCTGGGACTTGGTCTCCTAGCACTTGGAGCCTGCTGCGAAGCTAGCAAGCTTCTTCAAGCTTGCTTCAATGGCGAATAGGGCCTCTGTTCCTGTTAACACAAATATGGCCTCACAGCCCTATCAAAGCACTCAGAAAGCTTCGCCGTGACACGGCGAAGGTGGCTCAAGTGTTGGTGTGGTGCAGGATGGCCTGGGTGTGCGTGCCTAGGTTATTCTGTGGTCGTGAAGTTGGGTTTGTTCGGGGGCAGTGAACAGAGGTTGTGGCGATTAATGGAGGGGAAGAAAATGATCAGTGGGATGAGGCGATGCTGTCGAGGTGGTTGGCGAGGTGTGTGGGTGCGTGGAGTGGTGGATGCACCTCGCCGGTGGTCTACCGGAGGTGGAGAAGGTGATGGTGGTCTATGGTTGTCGGGGCGTGAAAGTAGAAATTGATAAGTGGAAAAGAAAGAGTAGGGGAAGGAGACTTATCTGCGAGTAGCTGGATGAAGGGGGAGTAGAGGGGGAGGACAACACGTATATGCTGTCGTTGGAGATGAAGACCCTAAGGCGGCGACGACGAGAGGGAGATAAGTGCAGGCGTAAGTGTGGCGAGACACGGAAGGAGGCGGAGGCAACTCTACCATTGGTATAGTGGCAAAGTGACGAGAAGAAGGAGGAGGAGGAGTCGGAGCTTGTCAGGTTTTTTGGCCAGAGGGGAAAGGAGGAATTTTGAGGGAATCTCAGTCCAAAATAAGCTTGAATTGACCAGGGGGATCTGGGGCCTCTTTTATAGTAGCAGGTAGAGGGATTTGTGCTTGGAAGGCAAGCTTCCAAGCACGGTAACCTTGCCAGACTTGGAAGGTCGAGAGATACCCAAATCTCTTATACATTCGCATGAGAGATTAGGTGGAAATCAGAGCTTGAAATTGGGTTCACATGATCAGGAATTCATCGGAGAATCTCCCTTTCAAATTTGAAAGGGATTCTCTGAGGAATCAAGGAGATATCCCTCTTGAATCTTTGCTGGAGTAAGATTCCTCCACTGTAATGGTGAAGGGACCTAATTTCAAAGAATGACGAGGAAGATAGGGGGTGTCTACAAGGGTTTTCAAAAGTTAAGGGCATAAATGTAATTGGGTTGGACTATTTTGCAAAGTAGGTCAAGGTGAACTTCCCATAGGTCCAAATTTTGGTATAAACCTAATTTACACCCAAGGAATCCAATGATGAAGTTGGATTTTAGGTTTGACCATGTTTGACTAGGCATTTTGCATAAAAACTTAATTTAGGGCAAATGTTTGACTAGGACCTCTATTTAAGTCAAAATAGGTTCTAAAGGCCAAATTGAAGGTTCTAAGCCGTAGAGGATATTTTTCCATGATTTTTAGAGGGTTTAGTTGAATTTTATCCTGACCAAAACCTTGTTAATTTAAGTGGGTCTATTTTAGGGTTATAAGAAGTCATTTAATTCCCATATTTCACATTAACCCTTTTCTGATTGAACCAACCCACTTTTTATCTTGTTAGGACCAATTGACCTATGTTTAGCTCCTGAGAAATCCCTTTGTTGTACTGTAATGGTAAAATTACAATTTTACCCTTTGTTTCTTACTTTTCTTTCAAACTAGTTTTTCCTTGAGTTAGGCCCTTCACTTGGTTATGTAGGAGCTTTTGTTCTCTTTTCTATGTCAAAATGAGCTAGTTAGGGCTCATGATGGTGTTCCCATCATACCCCCATGCCTAACTTTTGCTAGTCCTTTAGCAAAATTTTAAGGTCTTAACTTCTATTCTAGACCATGAGTTTCTTTCACAATTTATGATGAGTGCTTTTTCTTTTTCTTTTTGATTAAGTTAGAATGCCGACAGTAGGCCTAGAGGTACTCAAGTACCAACCAAGATCTGGACCTAACCAGCTCTAGCCTTGACCCTCCACGAAGGTTTTTAAGGCCTGCAAAAACTATCCTAAGGTTCGTTGGACTTCACGGTTAAAGTACCCGTGCTTGAGACATATTTTAGCCTCGGTTCAATTTGCAGTGCATTTTTTTGTAAGAGAGAGACAGAGAATTTAGTTGTTTGGAGAGTTTTCTCTCTCTTTTCTTTTTATTTCTAGCTTTGGATTGGCTTCTCAACACGGTCTATATCGGATTCCTGATCCCTATCATCAATCCTCAAAGGTCCCTGGCAATCGATGCTTCATGATAACATCACCCATGGCAACCCCCAGAACCCTAGCTTTCGAGATTTCAAGATAATCTCGCCCATGGCATTCTGTAGCTAAATCCAGACCCTGGCAATCGACATTTCATGATAATGCCACCCAAGGCATCTGAACCAACAAGGTGCTTACATGCCCTCGGTAGGATATGTAAATATCCTAAGAGACAAGCACCGAGGAGATGATATGTTGTTATGCATCTTCGAAGGGAATTTCCCGCCTCTCCGCACCGGGAACTCATCCAAATCAACTTGTGTTGATTGGATGCTCCTAATCTGGGCAACTTTTTTCAAAACATTTAAATGCTTTTGCATGATTTTGATAGTTATGCACACTGAACTAGACTATGTGTGGATTGGGGTGCTTAGGTTACCGAGTCCCGTGAACCAAAGGTTAGTTAAACAGGCCGAATACTCCCTAAGCCTTAGAACTAATACTTAAGCTTCTCATTTTCCCCAACCTCTTGAGGATTATCCAGATCTTAGTGGGTACTTGAATTCTTAAGCCTAAGAGTTTAGCCCAAAAGGCCTAAGATTAGTGTTCCTACTAATCTATTTTTGTGTCTCATTAGCACTTTTTTTCTATATTTTTCTCTTTTCCTTGATGTGGTCTAGAACTTCGGTTAATCCCTTAATCTCCTACTAATGACTATTCTTTTTCTTTTTCATTTTGTGGTCCTTTTTTTGTCATTTTGCTCTTTCCCTCCTTATGGTTTGTACAGCTTCAAAAGATTTTCTCTCCCCTCAATTTTTTTTGGTCTTTTTCAAGATTTTTTTCATTTTTTGGTGTTTTTTGTGATATGTGTGTTTTCTTTTTGTTGAAACCTTTTCTTGTGAGATGAGTTTTTATGGAGTTTTGCACTTTCATAACCCTACATGCCTATGATTTGCAATGTCCCCATTGTAAATTAGGTGGGTTCGAATTCAGCTTAGTTCATTCATTAGGATAAGTTTTAGGTAGGCGAATGGGTCAAGGTGACTGTTACGAACAATTTCTAGACTCGGGTACGGGTACCTAAGGTGGAGTCGACTGTTCTAATGGATGAACCCTAAAGTGCAATATGAAATCAGCATAGGAATGTCAAGAAAGGTTTTGGGTTTTTCAACAATGGCAAGTTGCCTCCCGTTAAGTGATGAGTTTTACACCATCGGTTGGGCGCAATGAGCTCAAGGAGAATGGAGGGTAAAGGATATCTCAGCCAAATTTGTATCGGTCACGTCAATGAACGGTTTGAGTCTCTGACCATTCACAATGAAGGGTTCGAAATTGTGGCTGAGTGGACTGATTTCTATGGCTCCATTTCCAAAGATTCATCAAACTAAGTAGGGTCCGATCCATTTTGATCATAGTTTTCCTGGGAATAGTTTGAGTTTGGTATCGAAGAGTAGGACCTTTTGACCAGGATGGAAGATCTTCCTAGATATGTGCTTGTCATGAAAGGCTTCAACCCGCTCTTTGTAAATTCGTGAGTTCTCATATGCTTCGTGGCGTAATTCATCAATCTTGCTCATTGGAAGCTTTCTATGGGTTCCAGCCTTAGAAAGATCTAGGTTGCAGTTCCGTACTGCCCAATAGGTTTTATGCTCCAATTCGACGGGGAGGTGACATGTCTTCCCGTACACCAATCTGAAGGGAGACATACCTGATTGGGTCTTGTGGGCAGTCCTATAAGCCCACAAAGCTTCCAGAAGCCAGGATGACCAATCCTTCCTGTTAGGTTGAATAGTAACCTGGAGGATTTTCTTGATCTCCTAGTTTGATAGCTCAGCTAGACCATTAGTTTGGGGGTGGTAAGGAGTAGAGATTCGGTGTGACACCCCGTATTTGGTCGTTGTGACCTGAACTGAGCATTTGTGAAATGGGTCCTTCCATCGAAAATTATCGCGCGTGGAATCCCGAACCATGAGAAGATGTTCCGGTGAATGAATTTGATAACAACTTTATGATCATTGGTTCAAGTCAGAATGGCTTCGAACCATTTGGACACATAGTCAACTGCGAGTAAAATGTATTCGAAGCCATCCGAGATAGAGAAGGGTCCCATAAAATCAATCCCCCAAATTTTGAAAATTTCCCATGCCAAAATCGACTGTAAAGGCATCATATCTCAATGGCTCATGTTGCCCAAGGTCTGGCAATGAGTACATGCCTTACAGTGATTGTATGTGTCCTTGAAAGTTGTGGTCTAGTAGAAGCCTCATTGAAGGACTTTTGCTGCAGTTTTATGTCCTGAAAAGTGTCCACCGCATGCTTGGTCATGGCAGAAGGAGAGTATGTCTTGGATTTCCACTTCTGCAACACATCGTCGAATTATTTGATTAGCACCGATGAGGAAAAGATACGGGTCTTCCTAAAAGTAATACTTGGCATCCGAAAGTAATTTGTCTTTCTTGGCCTTTGGCCAATCGGACGGAATCTGATGTGATGCTAAGTAGTTTACTAAATCAGCAAATCATGGAAGCCCTATATTGATAGTCAGAAGGTGCTCATCAGGAAAATGTTCCGTGATGGGTCCGGAAGGGTTGATGATCTCAAAAAGGTGGGACAAGTGATCGGCTACCATGTTCTATTTTCCTACTTTGTCATAAATCTCGAGGTCAAATTCTTTTAACAGAAAGATTTAGCGGATTAATCAAGGTTTCGCATCCTTCTTTGCAAGGAGATGCCTCACAGCTGTGTGATCCAAGTAGATGATAACACGGGAACCCAGGAGATAAGTGCTGAATTTTTCCAGGGCAAATAGTACGGGTAGCAGCTCTTTCTCAATAACTGTGTAGTTACACTGAGCTTCGTCAAGTGTTTTGTTAGCATAGTAAATGACCATGGGTTTCCCATCAATTTTTTGCCCCAATATCGCTCTTACAGCGAAATCAGATGCATCGCACATGATCTCAAAGGGTTGAGACTAATCAGGGGACTATAGGATCGAGGCTTGGGTAACTTGATCATGGAGGATTTCAAATGCTTGAGTGCATTCCTTGGAGATTTCGAAAGGTACATCCTTGGAGAGAAGAGTGGTCAGGGGGCCCGCGATTTTCAAAAAATCAGGGATAAATCGACGGTAAAAATCGACTATGTCCTTGATCGAGCTAGGCATAGGGAGTTTGGAAATCAAGTTCACCTTGACTCGATCGACTTGGATGCCTTTCTCAGAAATCAGATGTCCTAGGATAATTCCTTCAAGCACCATGAAATGGCTCTTTTCCCAGGAAAGAACCAGATTTACTTCAATGCACGGCCTGAGGATTTGGACCAAGTGTAGGAGGCAATCGTCAAATGATGCTCTGAATACTGAAAAGTCATCCATGAAGACTTCCAGATAATCACTTACCATATCTGAAAGTATGGCAAGCATGCACCGCTGAAAAGTCGCGGGTGCATTGCAGAGATCGAACAGCATTCTTCGGAACACATATGTCCCAAAGGGGTAGGTGAAGGTGGTCTTTTCTTGGTCTTCAGGATGGATTGCCACTTGGTTATAACCAGAGTACCCATCCAGAAAGTAGAAGAATCTATTTCCCACCAGTTTCTTGAGGATCTGATTAGTAAATGGTAGTGGGAAATGATCCTTCTTCATGGAGGAATTGAGTCTTCTGTAATCAATGCAGACTCTCCATGAGTTAGCCACACGGGTCGGTATGACTTCTCCGGTCTCAGTCGTAATGACAGTGAGACCTGCCTTTTTAGGCACAACCTGGATTGGACTCACCCACTGATGTTTGGAGATAGGGTAGATGATCTTTGCATCTAACCACTTAATGATCTCCTTTTTCACTTCCTCCTGCAGATTAGGATTCAACGTCTCTACATTTCTCATGAAGGTCATGTGCCCTCTTCGGTGTAGATTCGATGTGTGCAATAAGAGGGACTAATGACAGTCAAATCATCGAGAGTCCATCCAATGGCTCTATGATGTTGCTGGAGAAGAGTAATCAGATGGGATTCCTGGTCAGGTGTGAGTCTGGAGTTGATAATCACAGGAAACGTCTGATTGGAACCAAAAAAGACGTATTTCAAATGGTTGGGAAGAGGCTTGAGTTCCAGAATGGGGTTATCAGCAATAGCAGGTAGTTCAGAGTGTGTGTCAGGAGGAAGGGAAGGAGTTATGGGTGCATCTAGATCAGGGTCAGACTCCTTTATTTGTGGGTTTTGATCTTCTGGTGGTTGATTGGGAATAATCAGGTTGTCCTCGATATATGATTCATCAACCACTGCTTTGATATCACATATTTGTTCTATAACACCACAATTAATCCCTTGTTGGGCCTTAAAGATGTCAATCTTCAGTGTTTGGTTCCCGAATTTCAGTTCTTTTTGGCCCTCCTAATAGTTTATATTGGCCCTAGTAGTGGCCAGAAAAGGTCTCCCTAGTATAATCGGTGTATCCCTTGGGCTTTTAGGTGCATCCATATCCAAGACTATAAAATCCTCCAGGAAGTAGAAATCTTGTACCCTAACAATGACATCCTTGAGTACTCCTTTAGGTGACTCGATGGATCGATCGGCTAACTGCAATGTCACTTCTATCAGTTTAAGCTCAAATTCTTCAAGGTGGTCAAGGAGGGATGTAGTTATTAGGTTTATGGAGGCACCTAGATCTAATAAGTCTTTGTCAAACTGAGTATCACCAATAGTACATGAAATCAGGGGAGTACCTGGGTCTTTAGCCTTAGGTGGGAGTTTGCTCAAGATTACAAAGCTAGCTTGCTTTGACAGTACGATCGGACTCCCACTTTTGGTTCACGGCTTATGCTTGGGTGTACACACATCTTTTAGAAATTGTGCGTAAGCCGGTACGTGGTGGATTGCATCCATCAAAGGGATGTTTATATGTACCTGTTCATAGAGCTTGATCAAATCCTCCTTAAGAGCCACAGGTTTGGTTATCCTCTTTCCCTCGGTCAAGGCCTCAGGAAATGGAACCTTGGTTGGTTCCTCTAGAATAGGTCCAGGTTCTTGATTTGGGATAGGGGTATCCTGGATAACTATCCTAAGACTTGGGTTACTACCAGGCTTGGAGTGGTTTGGATAAGGTGGGTCTTGAGTTGTTTTACCATTATGGGTTGTTACAGAGTTTAGTCCTGCCTGGTTTTGGTTTGGGGTTGGTAAAATAGGTGGCTACTGTTGAAATCCCACGTAAAATGTCGAAGCTTCCATCCCATCGGGTGATGGAGCAAAAGGGGCCTGATAAATCATGTGGGTGTGGCCTGGATTTGGGTTCATAGCGTGCCTCTAGGTCAGCATGTTATTTGGATTCGGTAGAGGTTGCGAAGGGGGTGTGCTAGGTTGGCGGGATTCGTCATCTGGGCGAGTTGATTATGAACCTCTGTGATATCATCCTTGTGTTGTTTTTGTATTACCGCATTTGTCTTCTGAATGTTAGCCAGAGTTTAAAGGATAAGAGTCATTTGATCTATTTGGTTTGGCCCAGATTGATAGGTGGGGTTGGGCAGAGGTTGAGGCAGCTAATATGGGCTAGGAGCTTGTGGACGGGGTTGATAAGGTGGTCATTGATTCTAAGAATTTCTCACCCACAGGAAGTTGGGATGATTCCTCCATCCAGGGTTAAAGGTATTGGAGAATGGGTCATTCTGGATAGCGTTGAGGTCCTCGCAGGTCTAAGGAGCCTCAGGAAAATCAGAGTATGAGGGTTCAGAGTTCCCCCAACTAGAATAGATTGGATTGGAGGTCCCTCCAGTCCTAGAGTCAGACGGGGGTGGGTACAGGTCCATCCCCTGAGAAGATCTGTGGTAAATGTTCTGCATAGTTTCCCTCGCAAGAGGTGGCTGTGCAAACGAGTTTCACGCAGAGGTGGCTTGTTGCAGATGCCGAGTCAGCTCATCCACCTTCTTCTCTATGATAGAGACCTTGTCCAACCGACTGGCCATCAGTTCCAAGTCGATGGATGCGGACAAGCCCTACATCTCATGTGCTCCCTAGGATTCGTCGATGCGCGGCCATTCGTCCAACCGAATAAGCCCATGGAGTCGTTATTGATGGAGTTCTCGCATATATTCTCGAGAATCTCCCACACCATGTCCTTGTGTTGACCCATGATGTTTCCTCCTTAGGTTGCATTGACGAACAATCGAATGTCTTCATGGAGTCCCTAGTAAAAAGATTGGACTTGTTCCCATTTAGGAACTCCGTGATGGGGGCACTTTCACATGAGATACAAGAATCGGTCCCATGCCTCATGAAGAGGTTCTCCTGATTGTTGAGTGAAGTGAGTGATCTGGTGGCGCAAGGCATTCGTCCGGCCAACGGGGAAGAACTTTTTCAAAAATTCAGACTGGAGTTCAACCCATGTGTTGATACGACGTGTTTGAGTCTGATACCAATGAGTAGCCTTGTCCATGAGGGAGAAGGAAAACATCTTCATGAGTAGAATATCCCGATTTTGTACATCTGACCTGAAGGTTTCGGCCAGATGTTTGAGTTGTTTGATGTGCTGGAAGGGATCCTTGGAGTTAAGCCCATGGAATTTTGGAATGGCATGAATTATGTTGGGCTTGAGTTTAGAATCAGGATCTCCAGCTGGGATTTGGACTAGAGGCTCGATCGCCACCGCAGCAAAATTATAGTGATCTTGCATCATAGGATGCTACGGCGGGTTTACAAAGGTTTGGAATAGATCATTCAAGCACTGAAGTTGGTGTTCAAGGTTGTTCTCTTGTTCAATTGGTTGTGCCATGATGGAAGAAGGAGAACTTGGTTTTGATGAATCAGAGGAGAGATCTATGTGGTGGGGTTGCTGCACAAACACGGGAGTTGAGGCTTGGCCTCAGCAGGAGTGGATTTGTAAAAAAGGTCTTAAGGATGGTCTTACGGACCTCCTACCAAACATGCATTGAAGGATTAGATGACATTAGTATGTGCTAGACCCAATCGAGACAACCAAAAAATTTGGATGACTATAGAGGTTCAGGGCGGATGATACCCCTTAGTCAAAAAAAGCCGTCCACCTGAGAAATACCTAGGCAGCCAGAGAGGGAGAGTCCCGTAAAGACCCCTATACGATAGAGCGTCCCCACGAGTTACAGGGTTTCCCCCACCTGACCTCTCTTGTCACTGAGATTCCATGTAGACCAGAATGGGGACCTTGACCTCTTAAGTCTACCACTTTTAATTAAGATCAAGGTGATTAGGGTTCCACTTGAACTTTAGATCTTTTGAGTGCAAATGACTTAAGAGCTTGATTTTTTTAGGGTTTTTCTTGGATAAATCTCTTCAATCAAGGCTTAGGCACACCGCTTTTTGAAATTTTGATTCTTTGCTTAGAGAAGATGTGTCTCTAAAAACCCTAGTTGGAATCCTTAAGTTGGCTCTAATTGGACCAATTTAGTTGCTACAAAGATGGTATCTAGGGCTCAATCAAGAAGGTGCTAGCCCTAGTTACCTTAAATGGATGCACAATTCAAAATGTGTTGAAATTAAAATCAGGCAACTTTGGTGAATTACTATATATGGAAAGCAGGTAGCAGCTACCTAAATTGATTTTCTCTTTGTTTTTCCTTTTCAGAATTGAGGGGATTTAGAGAGAGGGCTAATAAGAAATTACCTGCACCAGGTGTGGTTGTTGTGTGGCTGTCGTCGTTTCTTCCCCTGAAATAATCACAACAGAAGAAATATATCAAGTTAGTATTGAATCAGAAGTTGTGATCAAAGTTTCTAAATTGCTCGTTGCTCCCCGGCAACAGTGCCAAAATGTTTGTCGAAAGCGAAATCGGGTCTATAATAAATGCATCACAGTATAGTTGAAATCGCTTCGAAAACAAATGAAAGTTTGTTACTCGAAAAAATATGAATTTAAGGTCGAATACAGGGAGCAAATTGGGATTTAAAAACTAAGAACACAACTTTCAACTTGATAAAATGTAATGATCAATCAAATTATGAAGCAATAAAAATGGTTTCAATGTATATAGAAGCTCAAAAATTATGAAGATGGATGTAAAAATCAGATAATTCTCTCTGCCTTGCTTCTGGCTTGAGCTTTCTCTTCTTTCTCTTTCTTCTTCTTTCTCTGATTCTTCAGATTGTTCTGATTCGTCTCTTCTTCTATCTCTCTTATTACTGACGTTGGCTTCTACTTTCTCTCTTCTTCTTCCTTTCCTCTGATTACCGACCTTAGCTTCTCCTTCTTCTCTTCTTTCTCTTTCTCTGGTTCTGACTTCAGCCGAGCCTTCTTCTTCCTTTGCTTTTCTGATGAACCTTCCTTCTCCTTCCTTCTTTCTTCTTCTTCTTCCCTTGCTTCTTCACCCTTAGTAGCTGCTGAGGCTTCTTTCTTCCTCTTCTTCCTTGGTTTCTGGCTTCCTCTTCTTCCTTGGCTTCACCCTCTGAGAGAGCAAAACCTAACCCCTACCCTCCCCGCGAACTCTCCTCTCTTTCTTCTCTCTAAGGCTCGCTCTCCCAGGGCCTACTTGGGTATTCGGGTTGGGTTGGCATGCCCGTGACCAAGCCCATCAGCGTGTGTGGTGGGCGAGGAGTGCGCAGGTAGTTGGGTGAGATACCAGGTCCGCATAGCATGGGGTCGCGGACGAGGCATGAGAGGGCGAGTGGGACCTCACCCCATGTCAGGAGGCGATAAGCCCCTGACACTTTTTCAATTTATCCTACATAGCCCGCTCTAAAGTTTCCTAGGTGGGACTAAATGTCCCACCCGCTTCTCACGTGTGCCCGCAACAAGTCTTCTTCTGATTGTTGAGGCTGCAGGACTTTAGCCTTTATTTAATGGGCTGACGCTGCTCGCGAAGAGAAATCGCACACCTGGGACTTGGTCTCCTGGCACCTGGAGCCTACTGTGAAGCTAGCAAGCTTCTTCAAGCTTGCTTCAATGGTAGATAGGGCCCCTATTCCTGTTAACACAAATACGGCCTCACGACCTTGTCAAAGCACTCAGAAGGCTTTGCCGTGACACGGCGAAGGTGGCTCGGGTGTTGGTGTGGTGTGGGATGGCCTGGGCGTGCGTGCCTAGGTCATTTTGTGGTCGTGAAGTTGGGTGTGTTTGTGGGCAGTGAACGGAGGTTGTGGCGGTTAATGGAGAGAGGGAAAATGATCAGTGGGATGAGGCGATGATGTCGAGGTGGTTGGCGAGGTGTGTGGGTGCGTGGAGTGGTGGATGCACCTCACCAGTGGTCTGCCGGAGGTGGAGAAGGTGACGGTGGTCTGTTGTTGTCGGGATGTGAAAGTAGAAATTGATAAGGGGAAAAGAAAGAGTAGGGGAAGGAGACTTATCTGCGAGTATCTGGATGAAGGGGGAGCAGAGGGGGAGGACTACGCGTATATGCCATCGCTGGAGATGAAGACCCTAAGAGAGATAGGCGGCGACGACGAGAGGGAGATAGGTGCGGGCGTAGGTGTGGCGTGATGCGGAAGAAGGAGGCGGAGGCAACTCTACCACTAGTATAGTGGCAAAGTGACGAGAAGAAGGAGGAGGAGTCGCTGGAGCTTGTCGGGTTTTTTGGCTGGAAGGGAAAGGAGGAATTTTGAGGGAATCTTAGACCAAAACAAGCTTAAATTGATCGGGGGATCTGGGGCCTCTTTTATAGTCGCAGGCAAAGGGCCTTGTGCTTGGAAGGCAAGCTTCCAAGCACGGAAACCTTGCCGGACTTTGAAGGTCAAGAGATACCTAAATCTCCCATGCGTTCACATGAGAGATTGGGTGAAAGTTAGAGCTTGAAATTGGGTTCACACAATCGGGAATTCCTTAGAGAATCTCCCTTACAAATTTGAGAGGCCTCGACTCCCCTTCATCCACCAATTACCTAGATAAGCCCCTTGTCTCCTCTACTTTATATTTCATCTTAATCGCACCCACTTTCGACCACGCTACCGCCCATTCACCGTTGTCCCTTCTGCATCCGACCACTCCTCCAACGAAGCGCTCCCATCGCAACACCACTCCATAAGCCTGGTTGACACTCCCACGAGCTCCACCTCATCCATCTACACCGAACCCCTATCTTTATTTCCCATTCCCTCCACTCAACCGACCCATCCAACACACACACTCCCACGCACACAGTTTGACTCCGCCATGCACGCACGAACCTCACCACGCCACTCAACCTCCATCGTTGCACTTGCTGTGGTCTGACGAAGGTCCTAAGCAAGTTTAATTGGGCCATGAGGCCGTTTTCTTGGTTTCAGGTGTTCCAACCTCCTCCGCCTTTGACGCAACAGTCACAAGATTGCTTGAAGCTCTAGTCAAGCCTATAGTTCCAAGACTTGGACTCCAGACAGAACAGACTACCTCCAAGAGCATCCTCGCACGATCAATTGGAGCCTTTTACCACTCCTTAGGTGTGAATTGAGTGAAGGAAACAACAACAGTGTGCGCGAGCAAAGAGGGAGCAAATAGTCCCACATCGATTGCTGAATTTCTACCGTCAGCTTATCGCCTCAGACACAAGGGGTGAGTGATGAGTCCATTTTAATGGACTATTGTTACACCTAAGTTAACCTTATTTGTACATTTTATGTTTGTTGATAACTACATTATGTTATAAAATAAGTGCATGCATCATTATTTGAGTTTTTATCTATTCTATCGCATTCTATAACTTAGTATGTAATTATTTTATGTTTCATTATTGTAGGAATAAATTGCAAGAGACGAGGGGGGTGAATTAAAATTTCCCCTCTCCCTCAGCCGTCGGCCTCAACTAAGTCTTCCTCAACCTCCGGCCGGCCTCAACACCTCTCCAACATCCGAAGGCCAAATTTAGTAAGGGATTTAAATATCCCTTGACTTGCGGATGGGGGAGGGGATAAAAAGAGGCTTGGCAAAGGAGAGGGTTGGCTTCTTTTACCCCCTGGCGGGGAATTATCTCCACCTTCCCCACCATGGAGAGAGCAAGCACTGTGGAGAAGGTGTGCACGATGAATCCAGCCACACTCGTTCATTGCCCACTGCGGAGCCCATGACAGCCTGCCCTCATTGCGCCTGCAACTTCCACCACCTGTCCACCGCACGCACGTGCCCTTGCAACCACGCCAGCCTTCCCTCGCTGCACCTGCAAGTTCCACCGCTTGTCCACCGCAGGCATGCGCCCTTGCAACCAGGCCAGCCTATCCTCACTGCACCATCCTCTACACTGCCACCACGCGCAAAGGGCCTCTCCACCGCACGCCCTCGCACCACCACACGCTTGCACAACCTCACTGCAAGTGCACGCCCCCTGCACCCATGCTACTGCCCCCATCGTGCCCTGCAAGCCCCGCCTACAGACGCTCACGCCAGCAACCAGCCCTGTAGGTGAAGTGCACCAGCGCCCGTAAGCAGCAGCCGCCCACAGGCACCCACGCCACAGCCACGGCCGCAAGCGACCCCGCACTTCATCTTCTCCTGTAGGCATGACCCCGCCAACGTCCGTTGGTAGCCAGCCAAGCCTGCAAACGCCCACACCCATAGGCTGCAGCCACCCGTAGGTGACCCACACCAGTAGGCTACTCCCGTGTGCGCCCTAGCACGCCCTTGAGCGCATGACTCCAGTATGCATCCGCGCAGGCTACAGCAGCGGCACCATCCTCTCCACACAAGGGCATCCTTCTCCAACAGGGCCAACAGGCCAATGACCATTCTCCACCATCCGGCCACCGCCGACCACCTTCGGTCGCCGCGTCACCACCATCGCGAAGCACGCATCGAGGTGCACCACCCCATCGACTCTCGCCGCCAACCGTGCATGGCCATCCACGCGAGGAAGAGAAAGGAGAAATCCTCTATTTTCTCCTCAATTAATATTTACATTTATTGCCATTGCCATTTAGATATTAATATTTTATTCAGGCCACATTGCATTGATGCATTCATAGCTTCGTGAAATTACTTCACTTGTGTTATGTGCATCATTTAACTTTGAATTTCAAATCAGATTTGCATGGAAGTTGAATTTACATGATATGCCATTACACATGCATCATATGCATATTTTTGGAGCTTAATTCCTAATGTGAAAATTGCATAAATAACCCTAAACTTTTAAAGAAATTGCAAGCTTCATTTAAAATAGCATATTCCTCACATTAAAGTCGCGAAAGTGTTTGCGGACAGTATATTCCTCTACTTGTGAATTTATTGGTCTATTCCTCCCTGTGGATGCGACATCTTTTTGTGGTTAAATTTGATATTTAGTTTTGATTGAGAAATTTTCCATCACATAAAACACAACGACATATCATTCTATTGCTATCATAAATAAGCAAAAATCTCTCCATCAAATGGTGACATTGCTCGGGAGGCAATAGACGAAATAGATTCACGTTATTATTTTTGAATAGTTTGAGTTGTGCAATTATCTGATCATTCTTTAGCTTATTGTGCAAGGAATCTGACGAGGCGACAGGCACAGTAGAGCGACAACATTAACCTTGAATGGCAAACACGGCGGAGACAATCTTTTTGGTGGACCTTGACGCCAGTTGGAGGCCAGCAACAGAAGCACGTGGGCCTTGATCCCATGCGCATAGGCTTACGGAGAAGCCTGTTTCTGATTTAGTCAGTAGATCTTAGTTAGATTTAGTTTAGATAGACATTAGAATTTAATTTCTGTCTTTTGGACCCTTGTCAGGTATTTTTGGGAACGTGTTCCCAGTGTTCCTTTATTTCTTATAGCTTTTGTATGCGGGAGCATATTTTAGGGAGCATGTTCCCATTTATTTAGATTATAGGATTATTCAAATTGTTTGAACTGCATGTTGGTTAGTTAGTTAGATTAGGTTTGTTTGCTTATTATTATTATTAAAAAATAAAAAGAGAAAATATATTCGAACTGCTTGCTAGAAGCTGCATATCTATAGGACGATCATCTAGGACTGAATGAGTAGCATCTAGTTTATTTTTACTATATTGCATATATTCTTGCACAAAGAAAGCTGGAGTAAGGTACGTCTTCTCTTGAGCATCAATTACCTGTCATGCATCTGCATTGAACCTAAGTCTAAGACCACTAAAGTGCTTGAATCGAATTAATTCAGTGGTCACTTTAAAAATTGGGATTGCTAAAAGGTTGGACCTTAAAATCTGTGACTTAAAATTGTGTGTAAAAGGATCTTGTTTGCGAAATTTCAAAACTCAAAACATGATCATATGTTTGCACACCTGAGATACTATGCACCTCACACATAAGGTCACTAGATAAATTTCTACCTCTCCTCTTTTGCACCACAAGGGAAGTTAGTCAGAAATCAGCAAGCCTATCCACCAAGTTACTTCGATTCCTCATGTGTGGGCTCGATTCGAGACTTCCATCCCATGCAAGTAGGTTATAGGCACCAATGAAGGTTGGCCTAGGAAGCGTAATTTTTTACAACACTTGTTTGGCCACCAAATGAACATTTAATTGTAAGACCTAGAATCTACTAAAAATAGATCCCACTGGATTTGCATTTGCTTTGACAGCATTAGAACTCTCTAGGAAGTTTCTGCTTGTGTTCTGAATTCTTCTAAATCCTAAGAGAGTTAAAATTGTTTTGCTTAAAGAAATGGATCACCCTTACTCCTATTATTTAGATTATCAGAGTCAATACTTCCCATCTTTTAATTAGGATCCCATGCCCCGAGCGTATCCATCCTTTTATGGGTACATTACAATTCATGGGATCATTCTTATTCTTATCCTGGGAGTACTGGCCCGATAACTCCCACTTTAAGCAGAGACTAGGAGCAGGATTTTCCAACCCTAGAATCCCTACTTCTATGCAAACACCGAACCCTCCTACCCTTCATGATTTTCCGTATCGAGGTTGGACCGATACCCGTAGGCAACCAGAGCCTGAAATTGACTATCCTCCCCTACCTGATAATAGTAGCCTCTCCTCTTTTATGACAGAAATGCAACAACAGCAAAAGGAAATGATGGAATCCATGGGAGAGATGTTGAGGAATAGTCAATAGTTAAATGAAGAAATAAGACAGCTTAGCTACACACTTCCCAGTAATTCTGATCCCTACCCATATGACCATGATCATGAAAATAATTCTGAGGAAACCAATGACAATAGGGATCCAGTTTTATGTAGCTATCACTTAGACTCTCCCAATGAGACACAGCCACTAGAGGAGAATGATCATAGTGATTATCCACCCGAGTTATATTGGAGTCAAAAGCAAGGGAAGATGGTACCTCTTGAGGACCTTGACCCCAATGACAGTATTCTCCATATGCCTACTAACCCGAGTCAAGGTTGTATTATTCCTATCGCTTCCCCTATTGATTATTTGGTGGAATCCTATTCTACCCTTAGTGAGCCTACTCCTGACCCTCCACTTAGGGAATCAACACCTACCATTCAGCATCTTGAAGACTTAAAAGCACCCAATGAAGGTGACCCTAAGGGAATGGAGGATGAAGTAGATCAATTTTGGTCTCAGGGATATAAAGAGTCTATTTCAGAGGACGAGGATGACCCAATGGAGGAACCCAGGCTGAAAATCTAGAGTGAATCACAGGGGAATCATTTATTATTTGAGGATTTACCTCCAGAGGATATAAATAATATGGTGAAATCTAGATTCCTCCCTTCTTTTGAGAGTCATCCTCCATCAAACCAGGAGTGGATATTAGAGGAGGATAAACAAAATAGTGAAAAGCCTAGGGGAGACTCTCGAGGACAAAACACATCAATTGAGGATTTATGCCCCGAGAAGAATAACGAATTGAGTGATATAAGCATGCTCCAAAACATGAAGACTGATCCTCCTTTAGGAATAATTGAGGATATTGATCCAACTCCTTTCTTCACTAATGAATCACATATACACCTCGACAAAAATTTGAGTGAACCAAATGAATCCAGGGATGAGCTTAATGATAATGATTCTGACATTTTGACCCTGCCATCAAAGAGTTATAATTTGGAGTCTACCCTTGATTCACATATACTGAAAGGTGAAAATATGACTCCGATCATTAATGCTAGGAAGGGTAACATGAAGTTGTCTACAATTGTTAGGGAGTATACACAATCTGAATCATTGTTAGAATTGGACCTGACACTGACTAAGCCCTCATTAGACTTAATCATTACCATCCAACACTACAAACAACCCTTATACTCCCTAACTAATCCTTGGCTCAGATCTCTGCTCATGTACATTCTTTCTAGAGAACATATCAGGCCAGTACATCCTCGGGTAGAGTGGCAAGTGTGGATTGATGCTTTTATTTTTAGTCTTTCCATTCAAGGTTTTCAAATATTAATGTTTATATCTTTTAAAACCCGTCCTGCTTTGGAGGATTCTTGTTATCCTCCACTTAATTTTGTTTCGAGAGGCCTCATTTCACTTTCCTTTTGTTATTCCTAGACCTCCCCAGGTAGCCAACGAGGTTTTCTGCTTTCATACATTCTGGCGAGAATTTGGGGTTATGTTGCATCATTAGCTCGCCAACATCTGTGGGTACCTGTTTTCTAGGCCCGCACTGTTACACATATTTTTAGGGCCTAACTTTTTCTGTTTGGAACCAGACATACAAGTTCCTTATAAGTCTGGCTACTTACAGAAAATGCAGTGCTTGTTGGGAGGCAACCCAGCAGTCTGAATAACACCGTCGTCAGGTGATTTCTTTCCTTTCTCCCCCTGTTTTAATTTTACAATGAGGACATTGTAGGATTTAGGCATGGGGGGTGCATTTTGCATTTTAGAAAGTATTCATACATTTAGGTTAGCATATAAAAAAAATATAAAAAAAAAAATTTCTCTTTTCTTGAGCTGAATGGGTTAATCCCTAGCAGAATATCTTTATCATTGGAGGTTTTTCTTCTTGAATTATTTCTTAAGTTTAGAATCCAGTACATTTATTTCACGTGCACATAGACTGGGTAATGGATCCTTGTAGAAAACCAATAAGCATTTGTAGTCTACTGAACCCTTGGATAGTTAATAGGGAGTCAGGCATACTATCTTCTAATAGATCCACCCCATATTTGTGAGATGAAAGTAGAGAGATTATTGGTGCGCTAAGTCTAGTGCAAGGACTCTTAAGTTTTGGACAATTAGATGATACTTCAAAGTTAGGCATAGCTTTCACTCTCTGCTCCTGTATGAATACTTTGTGTGAATTCCTGAGAGTCACCAAATAAGGCAGATACACAGAGATGGAGTCTTAATAAAGCTATGACTATGGTGGATGGTTACGATCGTCCTTCATAGAGTTCTCGGCTGAAGGAGTGTAATAGTGTCAAAGGTCAAAAATATACCTGTCCTATCCATTCCTTCCCGGTGCTGAGAATAGGCACTTCCACCAAATAAGTCACGCAATATCCTCTTGACCATCATCATCCATAATAATGCCTCATAAATAAAAGTCTGTATTGTGTTATGTTGATTGATAAAGAAAGAAAAAGGAAAAAGAGAAGAAGAAATAATTAAAACCTCCAGGGTTATAATTTTATCATTGTAACATTGTTTGTGAGGCAACAAAAACACTTATCGCATTCCACCAAATATGACCCATACCTACCTTTCAGTATTTCTGATTGCTCGAATACTGGTTAAGGACTCTAACTTAGTTGTAGAGTTATTAAGACTTTAATTAAAGTGTAAATGCCATGTGAGGCCACCAAATAGTGAGTACAATTACTAAATCTGGCGAGATTTGTGATCTCAGAAAGAAAAGAGTGAGCGCCAAGGAACATTAGGAGTGCACAATTGTTCAGCCTCTCTCTGAGTTGACTTATCTAATAGTCTAGAGATCTAGAGTCTGTAGTACTAAACTACATGTAGCACCAGATGAGTGTGTGCCACCTAATATCCATTCAACTCGATATCTCCTACCTAAGCCAAAAGAAGGGGTCAAATTACAGATTATCTTCTGCTTTATCCCCGAGGGAAGTAGTTGCCTATCCCGATAGAAATATTTAACAAGGGTGAAGTACGAACTCCCAATGCGAATTGGCTTTTCACGTGAATCTGTTACCTAAGCTATTATCACGTCACATTTGTCTAGATCTCCAAAGTTTTGAAATAAGAAAAGAAGAAATCTTCTGATTACTTATATTATTTTTCATTTTTGCTAGGGACTAGCAAATCTTAGGCATGGGTGTATTTGATGAGTCCATTTTCATGGACTATTGTTACGCCTAAGTTAACCTTATTTTTACATTTTATGTTTGTTGATAACTACATTAGGTTATAAAATAAGTGCTTGCATCATTATTTGAGCTTTTATCTATTCTAACGCACTCTATAACTTAGTATGTAATTATTTTATGTTTCATTATTGTAGGAATGAATTGCAAGAGACGAGGGGGGTGAATTAAGTTTTCCCCTCCCCCTCAGCTGCTGGCCTCAACTAAGTCTTCCTTAACCTCCGGCCGGCCTCAACACCTCTCCAACATCTGAAGGCCAAATTTAGTAAGGGATTTAAATATCCCTTGACTTGTGGATGGGGGAGGGGATAAAAAGAGGCTTGGCCAAGGAGAGGAGGGTGGGCTTCTTTTCCCCATGGCGAGGAATTATCTCCACCTTCCCCACCATGGAGAGAGCATGCACTGTGGAGAAGGTGTGCACGGTGAATCCAGCCATGCCCTTGCAGTGCCCACTGCCGAGCCCATGCTAGCCTGCCCTCACTACGCCTGCAACTTCCACTGCTTGTCCATCGCATGCATGCGCCCTTGCAACCACGCCAACCTGCCCTCATCGCACCATCCTCTCCACTGCTACCGCACGCAAAGGACCTCTCCACCGCACGCGCATGCCCTTGCACCACTGCATGCTTCCACAACCTCACCGCAAGAGCACGCCACCCTGCACCCATGCTACTGCCCCCACCGCACCCTGCAAGCCCCGCCCACAGGCGCACACGGCAGCATCCAGCCCTGTAGGAATGCTGCACCAGCCCCCGCAGGTAGCAGCTACCCATAAGCACCCACGCCACAACCACACCTGCAGGCGCCCCCGCGCTTCATCTTCTCCTGTAGGCGCGCCCTTGCCAGCATCCGTAGGTAGCCAGCCAAGCCTGTAGATGCCCACACCCGTAGGCCACAGCCACCCACAGGTGACCCACGCCCACAGGCCACTCCCGTGAGTGCCCAAGCATGCCCTTGAGCACGTGACTCCAGCACGCATCCGCGCGGGCTACAGTAGTGGCACCATCCTCTCCACGCGTGGGCCTCCTCCTCTAACAGGGCCAACAGGCCAACAACCATTCTCCACCATCCGGTTGCCACATCACCACCATCGCGAAGCATGTGTCAAGGTGCACCACCACGTCGACTCTCACCGCCAACCGTGCACGGCCGTCCACGTGAGGAAGTGAGAGGAGAAATCCTCTATTTTCTCCTCAATTAATATTTACATTTAATGCCATTACCATTTAGATATTAATATTTTATTTAGGCCACATTGCATTGATGCACTCATAGTTTCCTGAAATTACTTCACTTGTGTTATGTGCATCATTTAACTTTGAATTTCAAATCAGATTTGCATGCAAGTTGAATTTACATGATATGCCATTAAACATGCATCATATGCATATTTTTGGAGCTTCATTCCTGATGTGAAAATTACATAAATAACCTTAAACTTTTAAAGAAATTGCAAGCTCCATTTAAAATAGCATATTCATCGCATTAAAGTCACGAAAGTGTCTGCGAATAGTATATTCCTTTACTCGTGAATTTATTGGTCTATTCCTCCCTGTGGATGCGACATCTTTATTGTGGTTAAATTTGATATTTAGTTTTGATTGAGAGATTTTCCACCACATAAAACACGACATATCATTCTATTGGTATCATAAATAAGCGAGAATCTCTCCGTCAGTGAGGTCCCTCACACCCCTCACGTGCCTCGTCCGTGACCTCTCCTCCGCGGACCTGGTGCACCTGACCCACCTAAAACCCACACCTCGGCTACCACCCACGCCAGTAGCCCTGGTCTCGAGTGCACTCTAGGTCCGAAACCCGATTACCCGATACTGTGGAAGGCTCTAGGAGAGTATGACCCAGAGAGAGAAAGAGAGATAGCGTGCGGGAGTAGGGGGTTTTGCTACAGAGAGTATTGGCTTACACTTAGCCAATTCAAGAAGCCCCTCCCCTATGTGAAGAGGCTGAATAGATAATAAGAAGAAAAGAAGAAGAGAAGAGAAGCAACTGCACAACAAAGAAGAAAAGAAGAAGATAGGCTGAGCAGAAATAGAGAAGAGAGAAGAAAAATCTTAGCACTGTAGCATAGGGCTACTTAAGACGTTTGACACTTTGATTGCATATATTTGAGACATTAATTTAAGTGTTTTTTTTAGGAGTAATTGGTGATTTAAATCACCATTTTACTCCTGATAAGTCAATTTTCGCTTTATAATAATGTGTTAAGATGATTTATCATTGTAGGATCGAAGTGGTGGAAAACTGCTTAACAAAAAAAATTAAAATTAAACCACTCATAGGAGAGCAGGTCATGTCCACAGGGAGGCAAAACTCACAATGAGATCAAAATCAAGTTCGCTAAACTATTCGCCAGATCAAACAATGTCTGTGTAGCTCTAAAAGTAAACCTTAAATTTATGGACAAGTCAAGGGGTGTGAATGTAATTTTTACGTCAAAAAATTATTCATGTGCAAAGGTATGCCATGTATTATTCACTTGCATGCATACAAAAATGTCATTCAAAATTAAATTCAATGCACATAGATATGAATAATAAGGTTTAACAATTATCTAGAAGCATGAGCATTAAGGCATAAATTCACCACAATAAAATAATCATAAATCAAAATTCATTTTCATGGTTATGGCATGAAATGTAATTATTATTGAGGTTCAAACAGGCGATTAGCATTTGGGTGAGCTTGTGCATGGATGGAGAGATGGATGACGAGTTGGCAGCAGGAGGTAGCCCTCTCCGATCCACACCTGATGGTGGCAGCGTCTCAATGGATGGTGGTCGGAGCTGACCTGCCGGAGGAAAGAAGTGGCGGCGATGGAGGAGGCTGCTGCTGGCCGTGTGTGTTGCAGGCGCAAGAAGGGCAGCGTGCAGGCACTGTAGGTGCGCGTGGGGCAGCGGCGCTCTGCGGGCGCAAAGGCACACGTGGTGGGTTCTGTTGTAGGTTGGCAAGGAGGCACTGGAGTGTTCTAAAGTGGGCATGGTGAAGGCGAAGGGGTGTGGGCATGTAGGGTGAAGGCACTGCTGGAGGACGCGCGCGGGGCGTGGGGGCACGGGCGTGCTGGCTGGGGTTAGGGCATGCAGGTGGCAAGCACGTGATGGGGTCTGATGGAGCCGGCTGTAGGTGCTGTAGGGAGGCGCGATTAGGGGCAGCGCAGTGGGGCTGGATGGGCTGCTGGCATGTTTGCGAGGGTGTGTAGGTGCTAGCGTGTGCGCTGGCTGAGGTGAGGGCGCACGATGGCTGGCGCACTTGGCAGGGTGCGGTGGAGGTGGGTGCACTGGAGATGAAGGCGCGGGTGTGCAGGTTGGTGTGGGTTGCTGGCTGAGGTGAGGGCACGCAGTAGGAAGAGTTGCAAGGACTCTTGGCGGTGTGGGCTGTCACCCCACACACCCACGGTGGTGGAGTCGCACTGCCGTGGTGGGAGGCCGATGGTATGGATGGATGAGAAGCAATGTTCTCTGAGCACAGTGAGGAACAAAGGGGTGGAGACCTCCCTTTGAACGGTAGCCCCTCCTCTTTTGTAGCCACGGCTAAGATTTGAAATTCAAAAACTACCGTAGAATCAATGTGATGCACAGGAGGAGGAGGCGGAGACAAAGGAGTTACCTGCAAAGGAGAAGAAGAAGAAAAAGAATAAAATAATTAGGGTTATTTATACATAACTCCTTAACTTCTATGTTAATTAAAATAGTGCACCTAATTAATTAACCGATTAAATGTATGCAACCCTAGGTTAATTCTAAATGCATGAATTATGCACTTAAGCTAAAAATATGAATTAATTTATTTACATCCTAGTGTATGCTATCTAAATGTTAAAATTAACTTAATGTCTAGACACCTAAATATTTAAATAGCCCACAAATATGGGCTAATCAAATACCCCCATGCCTAGTTTTTGCTAGTCCCTAGCAAATCCAAGCAAAACCTAGTACTCCAAGTAGACTAGCCAACCCAATCGGTCTTCCTTTAGAAACATATTAAGTTCAGACTTTAGACCTAAGGTTCCCAAGTAGCTGCTAAGTTACATACTAGGTCGGCTAAAGACGAGTTGCAGGCACAAGTTTCCCTGATTTCTGACTCTACCATAAGGTTTATTGATCCTTTAGATTAAAGCATCCGTGCCTATGCATTGGTCTGAGTTATTTGAGGTTGGTATGACTGCCAACCTAGAAAGGAAAAAGGATTATATATCTATATATATATTGTTTGATTCCTCTAAGTCTAACCACAGATTAGCTATCAACACGGTCTGTGTCGGTTTCATTGTCCCCATCACCGTACCTCGAAGGGTGCCTGGCTTTCGATGCTTCGAGATAGCACAACCCATAGCTACCCCAAGAACTCCTGGCAATCGAAACTTCAAGATAGTATCACCCATGGATTTCTTAAGCAAATTCAGGCCTATGGCAATCGGCACTTCGAGATAGGGCCGCCCATGGTACCTGAACCGCACAATGCACTTACATGCCCCCAGTAGGATGGATATCCTAAGAGACAAGCACTGAGGAGGTAATATGTTATCATCGCATCCTCAAGGTGAGTATATACTCCACCTCTCCTACGGCAGGAACTCTTCCAATCAAATTGTGTTTAAAAGCCTCTCCTAAGTCAAAACTAAGAGAACCAAATTTCTTTTAAGAAAGGAATTAAGGTGATCACTTACTTACATAAGACCAAATGTGTGAAATTTGGATGCTTGAGCTACAAAGACCCGTAAACCAAAAGGTAGAACAAGACTCCAGGTACTACCCCACCTTTAACTCAATCCCTAGCTTTCCTTCCTCAACCTCTTGAGGAATGGTCTGCAACTTAACTCCTACTTAAGTTTTTAAGTCCACAAAGGACCCTAAATGTCTAAAGCTAGTAGCTCACTTAGCTTCTAAAGTTCGACCCTAGAATCAACTTAGTCTAACCTAGAGTTTAGATTTTCTTAAGAATGCAGGGCCTAGCCAGTTAAGCCCAAAATTATTATTATTATTTTTAAATGCAATATGTATGCAATGCAGAATGCTTTAACTAAATGCATGAATGCACTATGCTATGTATATCCCCAAGTACACCCCCCCATGCCTAAAATCTGCAATGTCCCCATTGCATATAAGGATATTACCTGGGTCAGAGATGGGTTACTGTTCTTTTGTTAGCAGCCGAGTAGCCAAAGAACCTACAAATTAGGTTCAAGGATCACAAAAATAGGCCCTAAAAATGAGCAAAGTAATGCTGGCCTAGAAAATAGGTAACATAGGATGTTGGCAAGCTGATGATGAATCCCGATAGCAAATGCTCACCCAACCAGGATGGGAATAAAATCTTCCCAGGTCACCAGAGGAGGTTCTAAAGGATAAACTGGCATAACTGATAGACGACTTTTCACTTAGTGTTATAGTATTTAAGTGGTGGAAAAATCGACTAATAAAAAATAATGAAAATAACCACTCGCAGAAGAGCGGGTCATGTCCACAGGGAGGCAATTATGCAATCAATACTTAATTGTTTAATGTTATTTCGAATAGTGAGAAATCCCTATTCAAATCTAACTTAAAATGTGATGGAAAGTAGATTTGCAATTACTTAAAAAGATAAGGGTATATGTGCAGTTTTCCCTCACAGAAATCCTCAATAAATTTATGATGAATTTTTGCAATTTTCACGTGATGTGTATTAGAGACAATTAGTACTTAAGTTAGTCCCAAAATCAATCTTTAACTTAGTTAATATGAATATCATGCAATTGTAAAGAACTATGAGTGTTCAAACGCAATTCTGCCATAATATAATAATAATAAATAAAATCAAATTAGGTGGCAATGGCATTGAATATAAATTTTAATTGGTGGAAAAAATAGAGCTTTCTTCCTCTCTCCTCCTAGCGAGAGAGAGAGAACCGCGGGGCTGTCGCAAGGCTCAGGAGGACGGCGAGGACGAGGGCTCTCCGGTGGTGGCAGCGGCAGCAACGGAGGTGGCCGAAGGTGGCTGGCGGTGGTGGTCAGAGCTCCGGCCTGTTGAACAAGAAGGCGGAGGTGCTGTTGCAATGCCACCTGTGGCGTTGTGGCGTGCGAGCGTGCGTGCGCTGGTGCACGCCCGTGCAGGCGGTTGCAGAGGTGAAGGTGCACAGTTCCTTGAGGCGCGGCTGGAGGGAGATGCTGTGACGGAGAGGCGCGCCTGCGGGTGTGCGGTGGGAAGTTGCAGGGCTCGGGCATCTGCTTGAGAGGCTTGAGCGCGCGCGGTGAGGCGTGTGGGTGCGCCTGCAGGGTGGCACGAGTGTGCTGGTGGCGCAGATGCAGGGTGGAGAGGCAAGCACGCAGGCGGAAGGTGATGTGGTGCGGCATCTGCAGTAGGGCGGTGGGGCACGCTAGCGTTGTTGCAGAGTGGAGAGGCACAGCTTGGTGCGCGCGGGCAGGTGCTTGCAGATGGCTCTAAAGGGAGCAAGCAGTAGGGCGTGCAGGCGTAGTGAGCATGGGGCAGCCTGTAGGCGGTGGGGGCGCCTGCTGTGTGTTGCGGGCAGTGGGTGAGAGCCTGCAGCACGGGAGAGGCATGCGGTTGGGTGGATGCGCCTGCTGTGGCATGGGTGCAGTGAAGGCAGATGGCGCGGAAGGCAAATGAGCGGTAGGGTGCACTGGTGTGCGCCTACGGTGGCTGGAGGGAGATGCTGTGAGCAGGAGGCATGAGGCTTTTCCCCGCAATGGGGAAGAAGGCCACAGTGCACGCTTCTTCTCCTCTGGATGGCCTTCCTCTCTCCTTGCCACTTCTTTTTAACTTCTCTCCTTTGCGCATGAGTTAAGGGATTTTCCCAAATCCCTGGTCATAGTTGTTGAGAAAGGCGGTGGAAGAGGAAGATTACCCCAATGTCCGGCGGGGGAGGGGGGAAAGAGTCGTGGCTATTATGTGTTGGGGAATTTATCCCCCACCCGTGTTCTTTCTGCATTTTATTACCTGCACATAGAAACAACAAAATAATTAAGTTATAGAATGTTATAAATTTAAATCATGAGGTGTACAAACATTCTACAACTTAATTGCCATTATCAACACACCTAAACTGTACGATTAAATATACTTAGGCTTAATATTAGTCCATTTTAATGGACTCATCAAATACCCCCATGCCTAAGATTTGCCAGTCCCTAGCAAAAATAATAGAAATAATCAGAAGATTTCTTCTTTTCTTATTTCAAAACTTTAGAAATCTAGACAAATGTGAAGTGCTGATAACCTAGGTAACAGATTCAAGTGAAAGAGCTGATTCGCATTGGGAGTTCATACATCACCCTTGGCAAAAATTTCTGCCGAGACAGGCAACTACTTCCCTCGGGGATAAAGCAAATGATAATCTGTAATTTGACCCCAGCATTTGGCTTAGGTAGGAGATATCAAGTTGAATGGATTTGTATTTGGTGGCACACACTCAACTGGTGCTACATATAGTCTAGTACTGCAGACTCTAGCTCTCTAGACTATTAGACAAGTCAACTCTGAGAGAGGCTACGCAACTGTTCTCTCTTGATGTTCCTGGGCACTCTCTCTTTTCTTTCTTTTTGAGATCACGAATCTCGCCAGATTTAGAAGTTATACTCACTATTTGGTGGCCTCACATGGCATCCACACTTCAATTAAAGTCCTAATAACTCTATAACTAAGTTAGAGTTCTCAACCAGTATTCAGGTGATCAGAAATACTAGAAGGTAGGTATGGGTCTTATTTGGTGGAATGCGATAGGCGTTCTGTTGCCTCAGAAACAGTGTTACATCATAAACTTTGACTTTTTTTTTTGTAATATAACTATTTCTTCTTTTTCTACTTCTTTTCTCTTTTCCTCTTTTTTTTGTTTCTTTTTCAATCAATCACAACACAATACGGACTTTTATTTACGAGGCATTATTAGGGATAATGATGGTCAAGAGGAAGTTGTGTGGCTTATTTGGTGGAAGTGCCTATTCTCAGCACCGAAAAGGAATGGATAGGACAAGCGTATTTCTAACCTTTGACACTATTACCCTCCTTCAGCTAAGGACTCTATGAAGGACGGTCGCAACCATCCACCATAGTTGTAGCTTTATTAAGACTCAATCTCTGTGTATCTGCCTTATTTAGTGACTCTCAGGAATTCACTCAAAGTACGCACACAGGAACAAAGAGTGAAAACTATGCCTAACTCTAACTCTGAAGTATCATCATCTAATTATCCAGAACTTAAGAGTCCTTGCACTAGACTTAGTGCACCAGTAATCTCTCTACTTCTTCTCACAAATATGAGGTGGATTTATTAGAAGATAGTATGCCTGACTCTCTATGAACTGTCCAAGGGTTCAGTAGACTACAAATGCTTATTGGTTTTCCCAAAGGATCCATTACCAAGTCTATGTGCATGTGAAATAAATGTACTGGATTCTAAACTTAAGAAATAATTCCGGAAAAAAAACCTCCAATAACAAAGGTATTTTGCTAGGGACTAACCCAATCGGCTCAAGAAAATAATTTTTTCTTTTTAATAAATATGTATGCAAATATTTATAAATGCTATAAACAATATAAACATTCTCAAGTTATATCCCCCCATGCCTAAGACTGATAATGTCCTCATTGGAAAAATATAGACATAGAAGAATATCACCTGAGTAGGAGAGTGGGAGGAGCTAAGGCTCCTCAAGCCGTAGTGCATCCAAAACCTGGTCATCTGAAAGAGTAATATACAGTTTAAGTCGCTAGCCATTTACTTTAAAGTTTGCACCTGAAATAGGGTTCCTGATCTCTACAGCTCCATGAGGGAAGGTATTGATAACAATGTATGGCCCATCCCAACGGGACTTAAGCTTTCCAGGAAATAATTTAAGTCTAGAATTGAAAAGCCAGACCCACTGGTTGGGCTCAAAAGTCTTTCTAATGATGTGCTTGTCATGGAAGACTTTTGTACATTGCTTGTAAGCTTGAGAAGTTTCCTAAGCTTCATTACGAAGCTCCTCAAGCTCACTTATTTCTAACATACGTGCTTTTCCCGCTTTATCTAGATTTAAGTTAACGTTTTTAATGGCCCAATAAGCTTTATGTTGGATTTCAACGGGAAGGTGGCACGCTTTTCCATAGATAAGACAGAAAGGATACATGCCCAAGGGAGTCTTATATGCAATTCTATAGGCCCAAAGAGCGTCATTTAATTTTTTAGACCAATCCTTTCAATCAGGCCTGACAGTTTTTTCTAAAATTCGCTTAATCTCCCTATTAGACACTTCAACTTGCCCACTCGTTTGGGGATGATAAGGTGTGGCTATCATGTTGTTGACTCCCAAATTTTGGAGTACTCTAGTGAAGTGTACATTCTTAAAGTGAGGTCCTCCATCACTTATGATCGTCCTTGGGCATCCATACCGAGAAATGATATTAGCCTTAACCAAGCCCAAGACCACAGAATGGTCACTGGTTCACGTGGGGATGGCTTCTATCCATTTTGATACATAATCAACAACCACAAGGATGTATTCATATCCGAAGGACACAGGAAAGGGACCCAGAATGGTCTTATGAGCAGTCTTCTTCCCACTAAAATGTCCCCCATAGTGGAGGTCATGGCAAAAACTCAGGACACTTCTTTGTTCCTCATCAAGGATGCAACGGCGAAACAGTTGGTCAGGGCCTATTCTAAAAAGCTCGGGTTTCTCCTAGTGATAAAATTTAGCATTGGCGATAAGCCTGTCTCACTTCTGCCTATCCCAAGTACTAGGGGTGATGCCCGTCACCAGATAATTCACTATGTCAGCGAACCAAGGAGTTTTAGTTTCCACGGTCATTAGAGACTCATCAAGGAAAGTCTCTTGAATACCGCCAGCGGGGTTTGATGCCTCAAAAGGGATCCTAGACAAATGGTCTGCTACCACATTCTCAACTCCTTTCTTGCCTTTAATTTCCAGGTCAAATTCTTGGAGTAGCAAAATCCAACGAATTAGGTGAGGTTTGGTGTCCCTTTTAGCCAGAAGATGCTTAAGGGCTGAATGATCAGTGAACACCACAACCTTGGATCCCAAAAGATAAGACCGAAACTTTTCCAAAGCAAATAGTATAGCAAGTAATTCCTTTTCAGTGACCGTGTAGTTTTGCTGAGGATCCGTAAGGGTCTTGCTAGCATAATGCAGCACATGAGGTTTGTCATCAACCCTTTGACCTAAGACTACTCCCACTGCAAAATCAGAAGCATCGCACATAAGCTCAAATGGGAGGGTCCAATCTGGTGCTTGGAGAATCGGCGCGGTAATGAGGGCTTTCTTCAAAGCTTGGAAAGCCTCGCCACATCTATCATCAAAATCGAAGGAGACATCCTTCGCTAACAGGTCGCAGAGTGGCTTAGAGATTTTACTGAAGTCTCTAATGAAGAGCCTATAAAATCCACCATAGCCAAGGAAAGATCTAACCTGACGAACATTGGCGGGCAATGGAAGTTTAGAGATGGAATCGATTTTTGCGATGTCCACCTCTAATCCTCTCTTGGAAACTACATGCCCTAACACAATGCCCTGCTAGACCATAAAGTGGCTTTTCTCCCAACTAAGCACCAGTTTTGCCTCTTCGCAACAGGTTAAGACTTTATCAAGGTGCGAAAGGCATAGGTCAAACGACGAGCCATAAATGGAGAAGTCATCCACGAAAATTTCAACGAACTCGTCGATCATATTAGAAAAGATAGCCATCATACAACGTTGGAAAGTGATAAGAGAGTTACATAACCCGAATGGCATTCGGCGGAACGTAAAAGTGCCATAAGGACTCGTGCAGGTGGTACACTCCTGATCATCAGGAAAAATGGCTATCTGATTGTACCCAGAGTACCCGTCAAGAAAACAAAAGTACTTGTTCCCTGCCAATCATTCCAAAATTTGATCGATAAATGGTAAGGGGAAATGGTCTTTCTGGGTAGCCGTGTTTAAACGACGATAATCAATGCAGAACCTCCAACCAGTTGAGGGTCTAGTGGTCACCAGTTCTCCTTGGTCATTCTCTTCCATAGTGATTCCTACCTTTTTCGAAACTACATGAATCGGACTGACCCATTTACTATCTGAAATGGGATAGATAATCCCTGCATCCAGCCATTTCAGAATCTCCTTTTTAACAACCTCCCGCATATTTGGATTGAGCCTTCTCTGCATGTCTCGGAAAGGCTTCACGTAATCGTTCGTGTATATATAATGCATGCAAAGAGAGGGATCAACACCCTTAATATCAACAATTGTCTAGGCAATTGCTTCCTTGTGCCTTTGTAAGCACTCATGCAGAGCTCCCTCCTGCAATTCAGATAATGCAGACGAGATAATAATGGGGAGCGTGTTATTAGGGCCAAGGAAAGCATATTTCAATGCGCTTGGGAGGGGTTTCAACTCCAATTCCGAAGCCTTTTGGATTGAGGGTTTTAGTTGAGATGTCCCCACCTCAGGCAGCGGATCTACCTTCACAGTCCAGGGTAGGGACAGGGACTCAGTTTGTATCCCCAGCAACTCTTCTAGTTCGGGCATTTTCCTTTCAGTTTCTTTAATAATCAAGGGATGGTCCTGAGATAGCGATTTTACGCGGTTTGTTAATTAGGTCGTTGTAACGCGTAAATCCGCTTTCGCTCTTAAATTTATAATCCTAGATAGGGAAGTATCTAGGGTCGTCCAAGGAGGTAATATGGTTGCAAAATTGATTCTCTTGATAGGAATATAAATCTCAACTTTATTTTCGGTATTTTTTTTAATATATCATTTTTTTGTTTTTAAGCTAAGGCAACATGCGAACTGATGGCGGGAAAAGTGATTTACACTTTAATTTAAATACTACTTCTATGTGGCAAGTAGAGCCTCTCCCTAAGCTCACTCTAGGCAAGTGGAGGCCTAGAATAATTAGGGAGAGGGAGTGAAGAATGCTGAAAATAAGCTAATAGAAATGCAAACAAGAAATGCAAAGAAGGCAACTAGATAATTGATAAAGTGTTTTACAAAAGGCCTAGTAGAGGAAAGCTTGTACTACTAGAAAAATGCAAATAAGAAAAGAAAACACAAATCCTCTAGATAGATGGTGAAGAAGAGGGCTTCTTGCTCCAAGGTTGGTGGCTCCCAATCTTGAAAAGAGTCCTTCAACTCCTTCCTTGCAGTGCTCCGCCAAGGTGATGTCCTCCAAGGCAAGCCCTAGGGGGGCGTGCCCTAAGTTTCTCTCCAAGGGTGGACGTCCACCCTAACTCCTCCTTTGCCTGGCCATCCTCCTTGAAGTGGAAGAGTCCTCCTCCTTGGCGTGGCCTAAGTTGAAGAGAGTGGGGAGAAGAAGGCACCAAAAGGGCTGGTGATGTTCCCCTTTAATCTCCTTCTCTACTCCTTCTCCTTGGGCGTAGGTATAGGTGGATGTAGGTAGAAAAATACACTAATGGAGGATGCCCCAAAATGGTGGTAGGTGGTGGCTTTTTATAGAATAGGAAGGGGGCTATGGTGACCTTTGAATTGGATGGCCAAGATGAGTTGATGGAGGTGGTTGGAGATCCCATGGCCAAGGAGAGTTGGAGCCACCTTAAGGGACACCAAGGGGGTAGTTATGGGTGTTGACACCCCTTAGTGTTGGTGCCAAAATGGGCTTTCTAGAAGGCTATTAGGGGGCGCCACCTTAAGGTTCTAGAAGGGGGGTATGTGGATGGCTAGGATGTGTTATATGGGTAGGTGTAGGGTGGACGAAGAGGCTGAAAGTTGGCGCCAAAATGGGGGTGGTTAGGGGTGGTTTTTGGTGCCAACTTGAAGTGTCTTTAGGTGGAGATAATGGGGTGAAGGGGTGGCTAGGTGGTGGCGCCAACTTAAGTAGGGTAGCTAGCTTAGGTAGGCTTGAGTTGGTGGAGCTAGCTAGGGTTGATTTTTAAAGTAATGGATGGCCAAGGAGCTGGTTGTTAGCTAAGCTAAGCTAAGATAAGATAAGCTAAGCTAGATTAGCTAAAGGTGGAGTAGAGGAGAAGGTGTTGGAGCTAGGGTTTGGAGGAAGGAGCTGAGGAGGAGAAGTCTGGAGCTGGAGCTAGAGTTGGCTGCTGCTGAAGAGGCTGGCATGGGGCTACTCTAGCTGGCTTAGCTTGCTAGTTCTTTGCTAGTTGCTAAGCCAAGCTAAAGTGAGCTAGCTTCTACCAAAATGAGCTGAGGTGAGCTAGGTCTGGTGCTCCCGGGGAGAATCAAGCTAGTTGAGGTAGCTAAGGTAGCTTAGCTCAACTGAGATGAGCTAAGCTGAGCCCCGGGAGCTGGACTTGAGCTTCCTGAGCTGAGATGAATTCTTCTTCAGCTGGCTAGAGTTGAGTGGAGCTGGATGTAGCTGGATCTGAGCTGGGGTGAACTCCTGTCAACTCAGCTGAGCTAGCTAGAGCTCCCTATGAACTAGTGGGAGCTGAGATGAGTTAGACTCAGCTAAGTTGAGCTGGATCTGAGCTGACTTGAGCTAGGGTGAGCTAAGGTGAACTCTCTTGAGCTGCCATCCAGCTGAGATTAGCTGAATGGAGCTGGGATGAGCTAACCCTAGTTCAAGTAAGCTAAGTTTCAGCTGTGGTGAGCTGGATCAAGCTGGGTTCCAGCTAGTCTGGGCTTCTCCTTCACCATTTGCCTTCTTGAGTGCTAGGGTTTTAGGGATCTGTGCATCAGTACATCCCTAACACTCACAAAAACACATTAAAATGATAATAAAAATGCAATGCATGCCTATCCTAATTTATGCCTAAATGTAGCCCAAAAACCCGTTTGCGGAGTAAAATCCTAAGAGCTAGGTTAGTTTTAAAGCATAAGAATGATGATAAACTGGCATTTATCAGTCCCTGCCTCAGGCAGCGGATCTACCTTCACAGTCTAGGGTGGGGACAGAGACTCAGTGTGTATCCCCAGCAACTCTTCTAGTTCGGGCATTTTCCTTTCAGTTTCTTTAATAATCAAGGGATGGTCCTGAGATATGACCTTCTGAAGGGGATCTTTACATAAGAGTGTTGGAGTAGTCTCTTCAATTATTTCATCAACGACCTCAATATGAGAACAATCTTCAAATCTGGGTTGCTTGTAAGTATCAAAAACATTCAACCGGATCTTCTTGTTCCCAAAGCCACTTTAAATGCCCCAGATCTACAATTTATAGAGGCATTGGCTGTGGCCAAAAAGGGGCATCCCAGAATAATGGATGGCCTTGTGGGCTTATTAGACGGGTCAGTATCAAGTACCAGAAAGTGAACAGGGAAGAATAAATCCTCCACTCTCACAAGGACGTCTTCCAACAATCCCCGCGGTGTCTTAAGTGATCTGTCTTCAATCTGGAGGATTACTGGACTAGGCTTTAGCTTTCCTCCTCCCAAAAGGTTGTAGATAGAGCTCGGTAGAATGTTTACCCCCGCACCCAGATCGAGCAGAGCCTCGTCAATGTGTTGGTTACCTATAACCACTAAAATATATGGGGCCCTGGGTCATTCATTTTGGGGGGTGTTCCATGCTGAAGAACCGAGCTAACGTGGTCAGGCAGGATGACCTTGGTTTGGACTTATTTCTTAGATCGGCGCTTCTGGGTGGACAGGTCCTTCAGAAACTTGGCATAGGACGGAATCTGTTAATCACCTCCAACAGAGGCAAGTTAATCTGGACTTGCCTAAAAGTATCCATAATCTCTTCCATCCTATCCTTGGCTCCAGACGAGCCAACAGAAGATTCCCCAGGAGCAGATAGGTGCTCTGGCTAGGGCACCCTCGACTTCTAGGTAGAGGGGTCATCATGGCGAGAAAGGTGTGGTGGAAGGACGACATCCTCATTGTGGGTGATTTTTTGTGAGGGAGAGTGGTGTGGCTCTTCCTCAGGTGAGATGGAAGTCGGATCAGCTGTGGAAGGGGAATTCTGTGATGTAACCGTAGGAGTGTTATCAGGCTTGTCAATCTTTTTTCCACTCCTCAACACGGTCACTGCTTGGGTGTGCTCCCTGAATACAACCCCCTTTTCCTTAGGGTTCTCCTCAGAAGAGCTAGGTAGCTTACCCGGATCACGTTGCCTAACTGCCTCAGTAAGATGACCAATTTGGGATTGCATATCAGTAATCATCTTATTCTAAGATTAGATAACCATATTCCGATGCTCTTGCATTGCTTTCATCATGGCCTTTAGTTCATCCATCTAAGAGGGCTTATTCGGAGGAGGGTTTTCATAAGAAGGTTGGTATGTGGGCTGGGGAGGTAAGGGTCTTGTATTCCCTGAGTTAGAAGCATCAGGTTGCTTCCAAGAGAAGTTTGGATGGTTCCGCCACCCTGGATTATAAGTGTTGGAGTAAGGGTTATTGCGAGGGGGGCGAAAACCTTGGGCCGCGTTCAAGTCAGCTTGAATCAACTCAGGGAATTGGGTTTCCTGATGGCACTCCGCAGTGGTGTGCATTTTGCTTTGGCAAATGGAGCATTCTCTTGAAGCCTGAAAAATAGAGGATGCTTGCAAGTTCATGCTGGGGTTTGCTAAAAGCCTATCAAAGTTTTTATTCAATAGTTAAATCTGATAAGCCAAATCCTGAGAAGCCCTAGCTTCATGGGCCTCTATCTTCCTCTGCAAGATTGATGGTTTTCTTTCTTGATATGCAGAGGACAGATGTATGGAGTTGTTGCTTAAAGTTTCAAATAATGCCTAGGCTTCATCCTCAGCTCTGGTCATGAAGGTTCCTACATAGGCTGCATCAATGGTTTGCCTATGCCTTTCAGATAATCCGTTATAGAATCTTTCGACCAACTACCATCTTGGCACTTGATGGTGGGGGCATAACCTAAGAAGGTCATTAAAGCACTCACAAGTCTCATGAAATTACTACCCTTCCTGTTGAGTAAAACCCATAATCTCTCTTCTGTAATGGTTGGTTTTAATCATAGGAAAATACTTTTTTAAAAATTCTCCCTTAAGGGTAGCCCAATCATTTACCCTTGCATCAAGGGTATGATACCAGTGCTTAGCCTTATCCTTTAGGGAGAAAGGAAATAGAGTCCTCATCAGGGCTTCATCAGTAAAGCCCTGGAGCTTCACCATGGAACAGACCTCGGTGAATTCCTCCA
Organism: Thalassia testudinum; assembly: GCA_037157565.1. Taxonomy (NCBI): domain Eukaryota; kingdom Viridiplantae; phylum Streptophyta; class Magnoliopsida; order Alismatales; family Hydrocharitaceae; genus Thalassia; species Thalassia testudinum. Next base: position 64,284,715 of record JAZHRO010000036.1, read on the forward strand.
AATGCCGGTAGGGGTCCTCCCTAGTAGTACCAATAAAAAGAGGGCAATAAAGATATGGTACTACTCTTGATCTCATACGGATTATCCCCTGCCAGTCGTCTTAATGCTTGTGCAGGTTGGTTGGTAGGAATAAAATAGTCCCTTAGGGTCCTTTGTTGATTTGCACCTTGCTCAGCCATTTCTTCTCTTTCTTCTCCTAGGTGAGCTCTCCTAAGAATTCTCTCAGGCTCAGGATTAAACACAAGACTGCCCTCAAGAGAGCATCTACCAAGCATACAAAACACAATTCAGAATTTTTTTTTATTAAGTCAAACCTCCACTCCAAAGATAAGTCAAAAGATCAAGATTTATCCCTCCCTTCCCACATAAGTGGTATAAGAGGGGTGTGAACTTGAAATCTTAACCTTCTTTATTGTGGATGTTGAATTAGTTAAAATAAATGGCCAAACAAGTTTTTCACTGCAATTACGTGCCTTAATTCAACCTTCGAGTGCCTTAGGACCTATACTTTGCTTGGATGATACTCCCAGGTGATCAAGGGAGAAGTTACTCCAAGGACGAACAAAGGGATGCAAGTAGGGTGAACCCTTCCTTTGAGGCAATGCGTATGCGGTGCCCCTTAACTACCCTTTTGTTCCTTTAAGGGGTGTCCCCCTCCGTGGAGTATCAAAACACTTGATCAAAAGATAGTATCACCACCACCACAAAGCACAATAGGAGGGTCTGCACCGATAAAGAGATCGGTGCCTATAGCCTTAAGGGATCGAGCCTTAGTGCGGTGCCTAATGTGCGTGCTCAGTGTCAAAAGTGTGCAACACACCGCAAATCTTTGTAATTTCTTTTGAAATTGCAGACAAGTCCCTTAGAATCAGATCAAATGTGAATTGCTTTTAGGGTTGAATCTGATTATTAGTTTCGCTTTTAGTTATGTGACCACTGAATTAGTAAATTCAAACAATTTGGTGGTCTTGAATTTAAATTGGAATGCAAATGCGTGAACAGAAGCTGGATGTAAAAGTTAGAAAGATATACCTGTCTCCAGCAATCTTTATGCTAATATGCTTGCAATGCAATAATAAGATCTAATATGCTGCTCAATCACCCCTAAATGCATGCACCTAAGGGCATGCAACTTCTAAATAGGCAGCTCGATATTTTCTTACTTGGTTTTTAAAAGCAAGCAAGTAGAAAATATAATCACGCATGCACCAAAAATATTGTAAGCCCTAGTAGCTAAAGAATGCGGGGACAAACCCACAAAAATTTAGCCCCAATTACTACAAGGGCGAAAAGACAGAATTAAATTGTGACGACGGAAAATCCTCTGCGAAATAGGATCTTGGTCTCCTTCGTCTTTTCCTCGTGTGGCTTAACTCATGGTTGTTGTCGCTGCTTTGTTGCGCCTCATTGCCTCGGCGGATTCCTCGCACAATAATCAAAATGATTAGATAATTTTGCAACTCAAAAGATTTAAAAACAATAAAGTAAATCTATTGCGTCTGTTGCCTCCTCGGCAATGGCGTCAATTTTGATAGACGACTTTTCACTTAGCATTATAGTATTTAAGTGGGGGAAAAATCGAATAATAAAAAATAATGAAAATAACCACTCGCAGAAAAGCGGGTCGTATCCACAGGGAGGTAATTATGCAATCAATACTTAATTGTTTAATGTTATTTCAGATAGTGCGAAATCCCTATTCAAATCTAACTTAAAATGTGAACGAAAGTAGATTTGCAATAACTTAAAAAGATAAGGGTATATGTGTAGTTTTCCCTCACAGAAATCCTCAATAAATTTATGATGAATTTATGCAATTTTCACGTGATGTGTACTAGAGACAATTAGTACTTAAGTTAAGTCCCAAAATCAATCTTTAACCTAGTTAATATCAATATCATGAAATTGTAAAGAACTATAAGTATTCAAATGCAATTCTGCCATAATATAATAATAATAAATAAAATCAAATTAGGTGGCAATGGCATTGAATGTAAATTTTAATTGGTGGAAAAAAACAGAGATTTCTTCCTCTCTCCTCCTCGCAAGAGAGAGAACCGCAGGGCTGTCGCAAGGCTCAAGAGGACGGCGAGGACGAGGGCTCTTCGGTGGTGGCAGCGGCAGCGACGGAGGAGGCTGACGGTGGTGGCCAGAGCTCTGGCCTGTTGAACAAGATGGCGGAGGTGCTGCTGCAATGCCGCCTGTCGTGTGGTGGCGTGCAAGCGTGTGTGCACTGGTGCGTGCTCGTGCAGGCGGTTGCAGAGGTGAAGGAGCACAGCTCCTTGAGGCGCGGCTGGAGGGAGATGCTGTGAGGGAGAGGCGCGCCTGTGGGCTTGCGATGGGAAGTTGTAGGGCACTGGTGTCTGCTTGAGAGGTTGGAGCGCATGCGGTGAGGCATGCAGGCATGCCTGCAGGGTGGCACGAATGTGCTGGTGGCGCGGATGCAGGGTGGAGAGGCAGGCACGCGGGTGGAAGGTGATGCGGTGCAGCATCTGCAGCAGGGTGGTGGGGTGCGCTGGTGTTGCTGCAGAGTGGAGAGGCACGGCTTGGTGCGCGCGGGCAGGTGCTTGCAGAAGGCTCTGAAGGGAGCAAGCGGTAGGACGTGCAGGCGCGGTGAGCAGGGGGCGTCCTGCAGGCGGTGCGGGCGCCTGCTGTGCGGTGAGGGCAGTGGGTGAGCACCTACAGCAGGGGAGAGGCGCACGGTTGGGTGGATGCGCCTGCTGTGGCATGGGCATGGTGAAGGCAGATGGCGCTGAAGGCAGATGAGCGGTAGGGTGCACTGGTGTGTGCCTGCAGTGGCTAGAGGGAGATGCTGTGAGCAGGAGGCGCGAGGTTTTTCCCCTCAAGGGGGAAGAAGGCCATAGTGCATGCTTCTTCTCCTCTGGATGGCCTTCCTCTCTCCCTGCCTCTTCTTTTTAACTTCTCTCCTTTGCGCGTGAGTTAAGGGATTTTCCGAAATCCCTAGTCATAGTTGTTGAGAAAGGCGGCGGAAGAGGAAGATTACCCCAATGTCCGGTGGGGGAGGGGGGAAAGAGTCGCAACTGTTATGTGTTGGGGAATTTATCCCCCCACCCTTGTTCTTTCTGCATTTTATTACCTACACATAAAAACAACAAAATAATTAAGTTATAGAATGTTATAAATTTAAATCATGAGGCGTACAAATATTCTACAACTTAATTGCCATTATTAACACACCTAAACTGTACGATTAAATATACTTAGGCTTAATATTAGTCCATTTTAATGTACTCATCAATGACAACCTCCAAAGGGGTAGGGGAAGGATGACAAGGATCCTCCAAAAGGAAAGGGGAAGGAATGGTGTAGAGATAAACCCCCAAGGCAATGGACTAACTAAAGAAATCATCAATCCATAGCTGATACTCCATTACAGGAAAAGTTGGTTTGCTAAGCCCCCTGGTCAGAACAAACGTGAGCATATCTCTAACCCAAGGACCATCTAGGGTGTCTAAGTTTCGAGGTTGTAGGATGGCCATAAGATCTAGGTTGGGCTTAATCATCTCGGTATCCATCCCTAACAATCTTTCCAAATCCTCAATTGCATCCCTAGCATTCCTTGCACTATCACAAGTATCTTCCTGCACTTCATCAGGAGTCAAAATTTCACCTTTAGACATAAGCGAATAAGAGGGTGATTTCGATTCAAATGAAGGTAGGTTGGAAGCAACAGATCTGAGGATTATCCTATCAACGACATCACCGGGTTCTTGTTCTTTACTCAAATCTTCCTTGGAGTCTATATGAATCCACACAAATCATAGAAGTTGCTTCCAAATTTTCCATCATTTCATCATGAAGAGAAATATCATCGATGAGTGTGCTAAGGAAACCTAATTTGGTCAAATTTGTGACATCCTCAGGGGTTAACTCTTCAAATATGACATAATCGCCCTTAGTGTCACTCCAAATCTTGAATGTAGGTTCCTCATATAATTTATCGTTCTCCTCATCATATGATTCATCATATACCTAAGGTCTAGAATAATCTAAAATCTCAGCAGATCCCCTAGGGTACTTTATCCGAGGTAAATGGTTTACACCGGTAACATCAGACTCCTCAGATAGGTCAATTTCTTCAGGGTTAGGTTCCCTAAAGGTAGGCATGAGTTCCATCTCGTGATCAGAAGGGAGAGCAGGATTAACAACTTTACTTTGTCCTACTTCATCAAATGTCACGAAAATACTATCATCTGGGTCGAGGTCTTCCAATGGTACCATATTCCCTTCTTTTGACTCCAATATAATTCAGGTGGATAGTCAACCTTATCAGCATCTTCCTCGAGTTGCCACCTTTCTTCATCCAATGCATAGCTACTTTCATATGTATCTTCCTCCCACTTAAGGTGTGGACCTGTCAAGGAAGTGTCATCTAACGAGGAGGTTTCAAAATCGATCCTCGAAAAGTAGCTACTCTCCCTTACATAATCCCCAAAATTTCCCTCCAACTTAAAGTGTAGCTCTCCCACAGGAGATTCATCTAGCGTAGAGGGGTGTACGTCATCCTCAATGGGGTAGATTGGATGGCTAATTTGATCTCTTTCTTGTTGGCCTACTCTCAAAGATTCTCCTAATAATTCAATCATTTCATCTTGCATTTTCTGTATTTCCATCTTCAAGGAGGAGAGGTCATTTCTATCAGGAGAGAAGTTAGGGTCAGGCTTATAGTACCTAGGAGTTTCTGTCCAACCATTATAATTATTCAGGGAGGGTGGGTTGGGTATTTCTATGGTGTGTGGGATATTAGGCAAAGCAAATCCCGTTCCTAGGTTCTGCTCACTGATTTGGGGCTTAACCTGGCCAATACTCCTATAATAAGAGTAAAACAGATCCCAATGATTGTCATTATGTCCATCAAAGGATAGACCATCTCGATGTATGGGATCAAAGAGTGCAGAGTGCGGGTAAAGGTGTGGGCAAGATGTGAAAGGATGAAAATCAATGTGGTCCATTCTAACACACACCTCAATCAGAATTCCCCAAGCAAAGCACAATTCAAAAAGGACCTTTTATGTCTTTCCCAATTTAGGCTTTTGATTTTAAGTCAGATTATAGGTGACAATACAATTTGTTCAATCAATTTACGTGCTTGTTCTCAACCTATGGATCGCCTAAGAAGACCTAATTGAGACTTAGGTGATCCTCCCAAAAGCCCAAAAAGTTTAGTCACCACCAAACATGGCAAAGAAGGATGCAAGTAGGGTTAAATCCTTCCTTTGAAGCATTGCTTTCGCAGTGCCTCTTAACCACCCTCAATCTGCAAGGTTTAGAGGCAACTTCACCTTAGAACTAAAGTTTGGGTCACTTCAGACCTCAGTAATAGGAGGCTCTAGTCCTAGTGGTTCCAAACCTAAGGAGTGCCTAAAAGCGTGCCGTGGTGCAAGAGATATAAGTGTGCATACACCACAAAAGATTTTGAATTTTGAATCACACGCCAAGTTTGAAAATCAAATCCTTGGTTTTTAAATGTCCCTCCTTTAATTAGTCCTTTTTCCAGAAAATATGTGACCACTTGTCAGATCTATTCAATACAGATTAGGTGGTCTTGAAATTAATCCAAATGAATTTGCATGACAGGTAGAAATGCAAAGTTAGAAGTGCATACCTAATTCCAGAATTCTTCATGCAATATGCAAGACAAGAAATTAGATCTAGATGCTGCTCATTCAATCCTAAATGATACGACCTAGGGCAGGCAGCTTCTAGCAGGTAGCTCATGTTTTTGCTTTTTTTTTATGCACAATCAAGAAAAATAAAATCAATTCACTAAAGAAAACCTAGATCTAAAGAAAAAGGGAACAGGCTCCCAAAAATTACCCAACATAGGCCTAAAACAAAATCAGGGAACAAACCCCTCAACTGTACCCCAGAATAAGGATTTTCCAAATGAATGTACTAAAATTAAGAGAAGAAAGAAAAAAATAAAATCTATATACAGCTAAATGGATGAGATGAAGATGCGGGTGTGATGCTCCTTCTCCCAATGTTGCAACTCCACTGACGATGTCAAGGATCGCCTGATCTTTGAGGCTGGTGCGACAAGATGTCTCCAAATACGTGTACCTCGCACCAAATAGAAAATCGAATTTAAATATGCCTCAAATAAAAGGTGAACAAATAATTAAATAAATGCGAGTCTAATAGGTCTGTTGCCTCCCCAGCAACGATGCCATTTGATAAGTCAATTTTTGCTTTCGAATAATGTGTTAAGATGATTTGTCGTTGTAGGATCAAAGTGGTGGAAAACTGTTTAACAAAAAAAATTAAAATTAAACTACTCACAGGAGAGCGGGTTGTGCCCACAGGGAGGCAAAACTCGCAATGAGGTCAAAATCAAGTTTGCTAAACTATTTGCCAAATCAAACAATGTCTGTGTAGCTCTGAAAGTAAACCTTAAATTTATGGACAAGTCAAGGGGTGTGAATGTAATTTTTACATTATAAAATTATTCATGTGCAAAGGTATGCCATGTACTATTCACTTGCATGCAAACGAAAATGTCATTCGAAATTAAATTCAATGCACATAGAGATGAATAATAAGGTTTAACAATTATCTAGAAGCATGAGCATTAAGGAATAAATTCACCATAATAAAATAATCATAAATAAAAATTCATTTTCGTGGCAGTGGCATGAAATGTAATTATTATTGAGGTTGAAACAAGGGATTAGCATTCGGGTGAGCTTGTGCACGGATGAAGGAGAGATGGATGGCGAGTTGGCGGCTAGAGGTAGCCCTCTCCGATCCGCACCTGATGGTGGTGGCAGCTTGATGGATGGTGGTCGGAGCTGGCCTGCCAGAGGAAAGAAGTGGTTGCGATGGAGAAGGCTACTGCTAGCCGCGCATGTTGTAGGCGCAAGAAAAGCAGTGCACGGGCACTGCAGGCGCATGTGGGACGTGGGCGCATGGGGCAGCGGCACTCTGCGGGCGCAAAGGCACGTGCGGTGGGTTCTGTTGTCACCGGCTGCAGGTTGGCAGGGAGGTGCTGGAGTGTTTTGAAGTGGGCAAGGTGAAGGCGAAGGGGTGTGGGCGCGTAGGGTCAAGGCGCTGCTGTAGGACGCATGTGGGGCATGGACACACGGGCGTTCTGGTTGGGGTGAGGGCGCGCAGGTGGCAAGCGCGCGGTGGGGTCTAATGGCACCGGCTGCAGGTGCTACAGGGAGGCGCAGGGAGGGGCAGTGCGGTGGGGCTAGATGGGCTGCTGGCGCGTGGGCGAGAGTGTGCAGGTGCTGGCATGTGCGCTGGCTGAGGTGAGGGTGCGCGGTGGCTGGGGCGCTTGGCAGGGTGCGCTGGAGGTGGGTGCACTGGAGATGAAGGCACGGGCATGCAGGTTGGTGTGGGTTGCTGGCTTAGGTGATGGCATGCAGTAGGAGGAGTTGCAAGGACTCTTGGCGGTGTGGGCTGTCACCCCACACACCCACAGTGGTGGAGTCGCACTGCCGCGGTGGGAGGCCGATGGTATGGATGGATGAGAAGCAATGTTCTCTGAGCATAGTGAGGAACAAAGGGGTGGAGACCTCCCTTTGAATGGTAGCCCCTCCTCTTTTGTAGCCATGACTAAGATTTGAAATTTGAAAACTACCGTAGAATCAATGCGATGCGCAGGAGGAGGCGGAGACAGAGGAGTTACCTATAAAGGAGAAGAAGAAGAAAAAGAATAAATAATTACGATTATTTATACATAACTCCTTAACTTCTATGTTAATTAAAATAGTGCACCTAATTAATTAGCTAATTAAATGTATACAACCTTAGGTTAATTCTAAATGCATGAATTATGCACTTAAGCTAAAAATATGAATTAATTTATTTATATCCTAATGTATGCTATCTAAATGTTAAAATTATCTTAATGTTTAGACACTTAAATACTTAAATAGCCCACAAATATGGGAAAATCAACTCCATTGCTTTTGCATATTGATTCTAACATTACTCTTATTGCAATATTTATTCTTGATTTCAATTGTGATCTTGAGCTTTAAATTCCATATTGCTCCCTGTGTTCGACCTCGGAACCTTTTCGAGTAATAAAATTTATTTGTTTAAGTGCTATTTTGGCTATACTACAACACGACAATTTTAAAACACCGATTTAGCACTTGAGCATTTTGGTGCCATTGCTGAGGAGCAACGAGCAATTTAGAACTCCTGATTACAATTCCTGATTCAGATTCTACCTTGCTAATCTCTTTTACTGTGGTTGTTTCAGGAGGGATACATTCAAGGAAGATCAGCCGCAAAGTAAACACTCCAGGGGCAGGTAAGTTCTCACTACTCTCTCTCTTAAGTCCCCCATTTTGAAAAGGTTAAAAGAAAAAAAATCAATTAGGGTTACTTGCATTCTATCCGTAGATAATTCATCAAATTGCCTGATTTGATACATTTTATTTGGACAACAAATCCTGATTTGTGCACCTACTCAAAGCTTTAGATATCTAGGGCTATTACATTCTTGTTTGAGCCCTAGGTGCCACATTTGGACAAATTAAAGTGGACCAAATTAGAGCCAATTAAGTATTCCAGTTTAGGACTTTTAGAGACACACTTGCTTAATCAAGAAATCATCTTCCCAAACAATGTGTGCCTAGACCTTGATTGAACTGATCTATTCAAGCAAAACTCTAAAATCAGGCTCTTAAAGTCATTTGAACACTAAAAGAGGGACCTAAATTTTCAAGGACAATACAAGTGAAGTTGGCCCACCTTATTGGGTCAACCAATCTTCAAATTAGGTCACTTTTGCATTCAACACATCTTTAAGTTCAAGTGAAATTCTAAAGCACCCTTGCTCTTAATTAAAACTGGTAGACTTAAGAGGTCAAGTCCCCATTCTGGTCTACCTGGAACATCAGTGACAAGAGAGGTCTGGTGGAGGGAACCCTGTAACCCGTGAGGGCTCTCTACCTTGTAGGGGTCTTTGCGGGACTCTCCCTCTCTGGCTTTCCAAGTAATTCTCAAGTGGACGACTTTCTGACTAAGGGGTATCATCCGCCCTGAACCTCTATAGTCATCCAAAGTTTTTGGGTGTGTTGATTGGGTCCATCACATTCTACCTCTCATCTACTCCATTGGTGCATGTTCAGGAGGAGGTCTCTAAGACCATCCTTGAGGCCTCCTGTAGTCACTCATTCACGTCGAGGCCAAGCCTCAACCTCTTTGTTTGTGCAACAACCCAATCCTATTGATATTTCTTCTGATTCATCTAAACCTGATTCTCCTTCATCCATCATCATGGCACAACCCGCAGAAGAAAATAATCTTGAAAATCAACTTCAATGACTCAATATATATTCCAAGCCTTTGTGAACCCACCGCAGCGTCCAATGATGCGAGATCACTACAATCCCGCTGCGGTGGCAATCGAACCTTGAGTACAAATCCCCGCTGGAGGTCCTGACACTGAACTCAGGCCCAACATGATTCATGCCATTACCAAATTCCATGGGAGTAATTCTGAAGATCCTTTCTAGCATATCAAACAACTTAAGCATCTGTTCCAGACCCTTGGGTCAGAAGCTCAAAATCGGGATATTCTACTCATGAAAATGTTCTTCTCTCTCATGGATAAAGTTGCTCACTGGTACCAAACCCAAATGCGTCCAATCAACACCTGGGCGGAACTTCAATCCGAGTTTCTGAGAAAGTTCTTCCCTGTTGGTTGGACAAATGCTTTACGGCACCAGATCACACATTTCACACAATAAACAGGAGAACCGCTTCACGAAGCATGGGATTATTTTCTGGATCTCATGCGGAAGTGCCCCCATCATGGAGTTCCTAAATGGGAACAACTCTAGTCTTTTTACCAGGGACTCCGTGAGGATATTAGATTATTTGTCAATGCAACTTGCGGAGGAAACATCATGGGTTAACACGAAGATACTGTGTCCGAGATTCTCGAGAATATGTGCGAGAACTCCATCAATAATGAATCCATGGGCATGTTTGACCAGGCGAATGCCCGTGCATTGATGAATCCAAAGGGAGCACATGAGACGCAGGGCATGTCCTCTTCTGTCAACTTGGAACTGATGGGTAGTCATTCATTGCACAGCAATCATAGGTCCTAATCAACCTAAATAACGTTTAAACCTAGCTTAAATTGTCGATATTGCACTCATATCTTGCATATCATGCATTACATCAGTCTATTTAGAATAAGATGAGATATCCTGCTAGTTAATGGTTTTTTATTGCTATTTGCAGATAATAAAGTGATCTAGGATGGAGATAGTGGAATAAAGCAATAAAGGAAGAAGAAGACTGATTCGGATAAGAGGAGTGAGGAGGATAGCCTTATCCCTACCCTTAGAAACCATAGGACAGCCTTCCTAAACCCAAAACAACCTCCATTAGGGCACCTTAGCCTCAAAACCCAAACATGGATAGCACTATCCATGTTCTTATCCACCCTATCCCACTCCCAAACACTTAGGAACCAAAAACAACCTTAGAAAACCTAAAACCCACTCTCCAGCACATTTTAGGTCGTCCAGACATCTGGCTGGACATTTGATTTCTGCAGAATAACAATCTAGGAAGCCAAACTCATACTGACACAGAATTGGACGTCTAATTTAATGTCCAGACGTCCAATTTTGTAGTATAAGATGTCTGACCACTATCCTGGAAGTTTGTTAATGTCCAGACATCCAATTTTGTAGTATAAGACATCTGACCACTATCCTGGACGTCTGATACTGCTGTCTAGTTCCTGATTTTGGTGAAGCTTTAGCTTGCCTATTTTGACCTAGGAACCCCACTGGACACCCTAGGAAACCTAAGTAGAGACCTCCTAAGCCTAATCCACTATCCATAGCCATACTTGTCCTATCCCTAACCCAATTGAACCATCCCATACCTAATTGGGTGCATCTACAGTTGATTGGGTGCACCCGAGCCCAATTAGATCCACCTAGGATCTAATTAACTCATACCTATTAGGGTTACCCTAGCCTAATCACATGCACACATCTAATTAGACTTGACCTAGACCTAATTAGGTTCACTCCTACCAATTATACTTTTCTAAGCCTAATTAGGTCCACACCCACTTAATCTAGATTGACCCAACCTATTTAGCACCTAATCCTACTAAAACCCAAAACCTAGCCCTACGAAAAATACACACCCACACACACACGCACACCTTCCCATTTTACTCCTACCAAACCCATGCACACTCTCTTGCAAACCCTAAAAGCTTGTGTCAAACCTAGATCCAAAAAATTTGGCATTGGCTATTTTTGGAGCCACCAAAAGTGGCAACCAAATGGAGCCTTCCATAAGGGCAAAGAGAGATCCAAGAAATTGGACTATCTCCATACACTCTCCCATCCATACTCTCCACTCTAAACTTGCTTCCACCCTCCAAAACCTTAAGGCCATCCTCCTCATCCTCCTCCAAGGCTCCATGGACGGCTAGCTAGAGAAGCTTCTCTCCAAAGCTTCAAGGATGGCCATTGGTAGAGAAAGGGTGCAACACCCTCCTCTCTCCACTTGGGTGCACTCGCCCCCATCTTCTTCTCTTCTTGGATGACCGTGAAGGCTCACCCATAGCCTCTTGTGGCCGGCCATCCCTTTTGGTAGGCATGTAGATGGGTTTGCATACCCAAGGTCTAGCCTACACCCTCACACAAGGTCGATGACCCTAGTGCCAACTTTCCGGTGTGAGAGATTTCTTCTATTTATTTGATTTCTAGTGTAGATGATATGTGAAAATCTTTTATGCATAAATAATTTCATGATGCTTCTATGATTGATATTGTCCTCGTGTTTGCTTGCTTATATGATACTTAGGTTTGATCACACCATGCACGGCCACCATGGCCTCATTTAGATGCACATAGTCACTTAGGTTTTTGCTAGTTTATCTAGATCTAGGTTTCATTTTGCTTTTCAAAATAAAGATCGAAAACACAAAAAAAAAAGCGCAGAAGACAAAAAGACAAAATATTAAGTTAGATTTAGGTTATAAAAGCCGATTCAAATCTCGATTCATTTTCACGCCTCCTAGAGACAAACGACCAGGACTCAAGTTCTAAAAAGAATAAAATCTACCTGAGTTTTGTTATCACAAATACCTTTTACGAGTGGTTCTTGCAACTATACTACGATTTTCAACGATTTCAAAATACGCGATTTCTACGCTCGTTAGCATCTGGACAAGGTCTCTGTTATTGAGGAGAAGGTGGATGAGGTAACTTAACATTTGCAGCGGGCCACCTCTGTGCAAAACCCATTCACACAACCACCCTAAGTAGGGAAGTCGTGCACAACATCTATCACCGACCTTCTCAGGGGATGGACCCATATCAACCCCCGTCTGATTCTGGCTATAAAGGAAACTCTGGATCCACCTACTCTAGTTGGGGGAACTTTGAACCCCCATATTCTAATTTTTTCGAGGTTCCTCAGACCTGCGAGGACCTCAATGCCATTTAGAATGATCCATTCTCAAACACCTACAACCTTGGATGGCATAATCATCCCTAATAGAGAGAATTTTGCTTGATTAAGAAGATAATAGAATGATATGTCATTGTAATTTATGCGAGGGAAATAACTCAATCAAAGATATTTAATAATTCAAAACTAACCACGAAGAGTTAGGTCATATCCACAGAGAGGAATAGATCCAATAAATTCACGAGTAAAGAGCCATCATGTTCGCAGACACATTCGCGAAATCAATTTAATGAATTTGCCGCTCTAAATGTCACTTTGAATTTCATGAGAAGTTCAAGGATATTTATGTAATTTTTACATCAAAAATCAAGCTTCCAAAAATATGTAGATGATGCATGTGTAGTGGCCTTATTATGTAATTTTGAATTGCATGCAACTCTAAACCCAATTTCAATGAGAGACGATATGTGTCAAATGAGAGAGAGAGAGAGATTAAAATCAACCATAGCGAGCATGGAAATAAAGAGAATTGTGAGGAGTTCATAGCAAATGCCCCCATAATGTGTTAAAATATTCAAGTCAACTCAATATAGTTGGCAATGGCAGAAGAATGTAATAACTAATGCATCGGGTACTGTAGCAAAGCAGGGGAGCTCCATGGAGGAGCTTCTATGCACGGACGGAGGCGAGGCTGCTGACAAGACCTTCACCGGAGGTTAACGGAACTGGGCCGTACCCAGTGGTGGTTGCGGCGAGGATCGGGATGGCGAGCGGCGGATGGACAACGAGAAGGCAGCCGGTGGGTTGTTGTCAGCGACAGTCGTGGACATGGGTGGTCTCATGACGGATAGGAGAGTTCAATGATGTCGAGGGAGAGAAGATTGGAGACCCATGGTGGCATGGCCGGCAAGGGAGGGGGGGCTGCACTTTGGGTTCTTTCGTGGGGGAGGTTGTTGGTGGCAAGAAGATAAGGGAGAGAAGGAAGAAGATGACGAAGATGAAGAAGGAGATGTGGTGCAAGGGTGGCTGCGCGGCTGTGGACGGGTGCGCGCACGAGGACGTGGCTATGCGTGGATCTACTGCGCGCCTGGCAGTGCTTTGTGGAGAGGGAATACTAGTGCGCAGAGGTGGTGGATGTGAAGGGACGGTGGCAAGTGGTTGAATTGAAGGTGTTGATGGCATGCACACACTCTGTCACCGTGTATGCTTCGACGGTGAGGGTGATGTTGAGGATGCGGAGGCCACAGTGCTCGCTGAAGTCCACGGTGCACGCCTCCTTCACGATGGAGAAGATGGAGAGAAGAAGATCTCACCCGCCAGGTGGAGAAGATGCCTCGCAAGCATCCTCTAGCTGGTCTTCTTATCTATAGTTTGTTGCTTCCGCCGAAATCCTCTCCAACAAATGGGGCAGTTTGAAGAGCTCACTGTTGGCCACTGGTGGGAGCGCGAAGAGGTGCGTGCGATGTGTTGAGGAGTTACGCATTCTGCGAGAAGGAAAAAAAATTGGGTTATTTATACAATTTATCTCAAATAATGTATGAAATGCATGTTACTATAATGAAATGTATAAATATGCATGCAAGCCTTTATTTATAAACTAATTTATTTATATATTCAAGTATACTATGTATATGCAAATATTAATTTAATAATTAGTTATTTAAGCATTTACTTAGCCCACAATTGTGGTCTCATCAAATACCCCCATGCCTAGTTTTTGCTAGTCACTAGCAAAAGTAAAAAGTGATGGAAGTGCAAAGATTCTTCTTTTCTTATTCCAAACAATTAGAGATCCAAACAACTGTGAAGTGATAATAGCCTAGACAATAGATCCAAGTGAAAAGCCAATTCGCATTGAGAGTTCGTACTTCACCCTTGGTAAATATTTCTATCGGGATAGGCAACTACTTCCCTCGGGGATAAAGCAGAAGATAATCTGTAATTTGACCCTAGCTCTTTGGCTTAGGTAGGAGATATTGAGTTGAATGGATTTGTATTTGGTGGCACACACTCATTTGGTACTACACATAATCTAGTACTACAGACTCTAGATCTTTAAGCTATTAAAAAAGTCAACTCAGAGAGAGGCTAAACAACTGTGCTTTCTTTTCCTTCGTGTTCACTCTTTTCCTTCTTTTCTTTCTGAGATCACAAATCTCACCAGATTTAGTAAATGTACTCACTATTTGGTGGCCTCACATGGCATTCACACTTCAACTAAAGTCCTAATAACTCTACAACTAAGTTAGAGTCCTCAGCCGGTATTCTGGCGATCAGAAATACTGAAAAGTAGGTATGGGTCATATTTGGTGGATCTCAATGCGTGTTTTTGTTGCCTCAGAAACAACGTCACGAAGATAAAATTATAAACTTGGACTTTTTTCCTTTTCTTTTCTCTCTCTTTTCTTTTTTTCTCTCTTTTTTCTTCTAAATATAATTTTTTTTCTTTTTTTCTTTCTTTATAAATCAACATAACACGATGCAGACTTTTATTTATGAGGCATTATTAGGGATGATGATGGTCAAGAGGATATTGTGTGGCTCATTTAGTCGAAGTGCCTACTCTCGACACCGGGAAGGAATGGATAGGACAAGCATATTTATGACCTTTCACACTAGTACCCTCCTTCAGTCACTGACTCTATGAAGGACGGTCATAACCATCCACCATAGTCAGCTTTATTAATACTCAATCTCTATGTATCTGCCTTATTTGGTGACTCTCAGGAATTCACACAATGTATGCACACAGGAACAGAGAGCGAAAACTATGCCTAACTCTGAAGTATCGTCATCTAATTGTCCAAAACTTAAGAGTCCTTGCACTAGACTTAGCGACCAGTAATCTCTCTACTTACTTCTCACAACTATGAGGTGGATTTACTAGAAGATAGTATGCCTGACTCCCTATTAACTGTCCAAGGGTTCAATTGGCTAAAAATGCTTATTGATTTTCTTTAAAGATCCATTACCCATTTTATGTGCAAGTAAAGTAAATGAACTGGATTCTAAACTTAAGAAACAATTAAAGAAGAAAAATCTTTAGTGACACCTCCATGACAAAGATGTTTTGCTAGGGACTAACCAATTCAGCTCAAGAAAATATTTTTTTTATTATTATTTATTACTATCCTAAATGTATGCAAATATTTATAAATGTTATAAACATTCTCAAGTTATACCCCCCCATGCATACGATTGACAATGTCCTCATTGGAAAAATGCAGATGATGAGAGACTCATCATGAGCCATAACTAGCACATTTTAACCTAATAAAGAGAATAAAAGCTCCTACATGACTTAGAAGAGGGCTCAATTGGAGGAATAAGTGTTCTGAGAAGAAAATATGAAATAAAGGTTAAAATTATAATTTTACCATTGCAGTACATAAACGGGATTTCTCAAAGACAAAACATTGGTCAAATGGTCTAAATGAGATAAAAAGTGGGTTGATTCAATCAGAAATGGGTTCATATGCAATCCAGGAATTAAATGACATCTGGTAACCCTAAAATAGACCCGCTTAATTCAACAAGGTTTCGATTAGGGTAAAAATCAAGTAAACCCTCTAAAATTCATGAAAAAATATCCCCTAGGGTGTAGAACATTCAATTTGTCCTTTAGAACCTAGTTTGACCTAGATTAGGGTCCTAGCTCATCAATTGACCTAATTTGGGTTTTTACGTAAAATATCCAGTCAAACGTGGTAAAACCTAAAGTTCAACTTCACCATTGGATTCCTTAGGTCCAAATTAGGTTTGTACCAAAATTTGGACCTAAGGGGATGTCATCTTGACCTACTTTGCAATTTAGTACACCCAATCACATTTTGGTCCCTATCTTTTGAAAACCATCATATAAACCCCTCTAGCTTTCTCGCCAATCTTACAATCAGGTCCCTCTGCCATTAATGGGGAAGAATCCTTCTCTAGTGAGGAAGGCAGGGCGGATACTCTCAGATCCCTCAGAGATCCCCTCCGAGAATTGGATGGGAGATTCTCTGAGGAATCCCCTTCCATCTGAGCCCGATCATAATCTCTGATTCCTATCCAATCTCTCGTGCGAATGCACGAAACATTTGGATCCCAACCACCTTCCTTCTCCGGCGAGACGACGGTAGCTAAAAGCTTACCCTCCACGCACCAGAAGCTCGGCCAGCACCTACAAAAAGACCTCCGACCCTCTACGAATCTCTCAGACTTGTTTTGGCCGTAGAATCCTCCAAATTTCATCTCTCCTCTCTCCGACCAAGAAACCCACAAGCTCCAGCGATTACCTCTCCTCCTTCTCGTCGCTCTGCTGCCATACCAGCAGTAAAGTCCACTCCACCTCATCTTCCCACGTCGCGCCGCACCAAGCGCACGCCTCCCTGACCTCCTCCTTGTCGCCGTTATCTCCTTCAGGGTTGTCTTCTCCAACGACGGCACAAACGAACCGTCTGACTCTGCTGCCCCCTTTCGCTCACAACAATCCAGATAAGTTCCCCATCTTCCACTCTTTCATTTCCCTCACTTTATTTCACACAACCACCCCTTGACTGTCCCTGTCCACCGCCACCTTGCACATCTCCGGCCACCCTCCAGCGAGACGCTCCCGTCGCTCCGCAGCCTCACACGTCTTGCCGACCATCGCATAACCTCTGCCTCACCTCACTGAGTACCCTCCACTCATCCACAGTCCCTCTACACCACCACAACAGCCCCCCGATCACACCCATCCGTCCGGCCACAGAGCGACCTAGGCATGCATGCCTAGGCCACCCGTGGCCTGCCACCTAGTGCCTCACCTTCGCCGTGACATGGCGAAGGTCCCCCTGTGATCTGATTAGGCCACAAGGCCCTTGTTGTGTCAGGCAGATTTCAAGATTCGGTCGCCATTGGCGGTGACTCGAGGAAGCTGCACGCTTGCTCCAGGTCGCAGGACTGCAGGATTCCAGGTGCTGCAAACTTGGGAATGTCTTGCAAACATGGATCTGGTGCAACCCGACCTGACACTACCCTGACCACTCCTCGCACACCACACCCACGCCAGTGTGCCTAGACCCGTGCGTGCGACCCGACCCGTTTACCCGGCTCTGGGAGAGTGTGTTGAAGAGTGATATACAGAGAGAGAGAGACGCGAGGGAAGGGTAAGGGAGTAGGTTTTGCTGTGTGCTTGTGTGTAGGATGCAGGGACTTAGCCGCTGCAAGCGAAGGAGAAGAAGGAAGGAAGGTCTGTAGAGGAGAAAGAAAGGTAAGGTAGAAAAGAAGAAGCGAGGCCAAAGGGAAACATAACCAAGGAAGGAAGAAGAAGGAAGGAGGCTCTGCCGAGGAAAAAGAACAGGCAAGGCAGCGAGGTGTTGATGCGGCTAGATCGTGTTTTAACAAATATTGCATTGTAATATAGATGGACTTTCCACGAAAATAAATAAAGATTTATAACTCGAAAATCAGAGTATCCGAGGTCGAACATAGGGAGAAATCTTAGTATTCCAAAACTTAAGAACACAACTTTTTAAATGAGAAGAAATGACTAGTTCAATGAGAGTGATATAGAAAGAAATTGCTCAAGGAAAAAAAATGGACGTCTGATACAGTATCAGACGTCTTAAAGTAGTGCTCCTTTTCTTCTCTTCCCTTGCTGCTTCTGTTCCTCTTCTTAATTTCTTTTCTTCTTGCGACCAAGCTCTTGCTTTCCTCTTCTTAAGTGGTCTTCTCTTTCTTCTTCCTTTTCTTTTCCTTTGCTTTCTTGAATCTTTGTCTGCCCCTGGTCTTTCTCTTCTTCAGTTCTGTTCTCCTTGGCCTTGCTTCTTCTTCTCTGCCTTGCCTTTCTTTCTCCTCTGCAAAGCCTCCTTCCTTCTTCTTCTTCCTTGGTTCTGTTTCCCTTTGGCCTCGCTTCTTCTTTTCTGCCTTGCCTTTCTTTCTCCTCTGCAGACCTTCTTTCCTTCTTCTCCTTTGCTTGCAACGGCTAAGTCCCTGCGTCCTGCACACAACCACGCACAGCAAAACCTACTCCCCTACCCTTCCCACACATCTCTCTCTCTCTGTATATCACTCTTCAGCATGCCCTCCCAGAGCCAAGTAAACGGGTCTGGTCGCATGCCCGGGTCCAAGCGCATCGACATGGGTGTGGTGCACGAGGAGTGGTCAGGGTAGTGTCAGGTTAGGTCGCGCCAGATCCACGTGGTGAACTCACAGACGAGGCACAGTAGTTAGGTGGGGGACCTCACCCCAAGTGTAACTGGAGGAAACCAGCTCATATCACAAAAACAATATAAAGGATACACGCGCTTTGTGACTTACCGATGTGGGACCAATGCCCACCGCTTTCTCTCACGCACCTGCAGCAGACCGTGCCTTCAATTCCCACAACTGCAGGCTCTGTTGGCGTCACCGCTGGGTCGATTGTCTTCCAAGACCTGCCCAAGTTTGCAGCACCTGGGATCCTGCAGTCCTATAGCCTGGAGCAAGCAAGAAGCTTCCTCAAGTTGCCGCCAATGGCAGCCGGAGCTTGAAATTTGTCTGACATAACACGGGCCTTGCGGCCTAATCAGATCACAGGGGGACCTTCGCCGTGTCACGGTGAAGGTGAAGCGCTAGGTGGCAGGCTACGGGGCGGCCTAGGCGTGTGTGCCTAGGTCGCCCTATGGCCGGGTGGATGGGTGTGATCGGGGGGTAGTTGTGGAGGTGTAGAGGGTCTATGGACGGGCGGAGGTTATTCAGTGAGGTGAGGCGAAGGTTATGCGATGGTCGGCGAGATGAGTAGGGATGCGGAGAGACGGGAGTGTCTTGCCGGAGGGTGGCTGGAGATCAGGAAGGTGGAGATGGACAAGGACGGTCGAGGGGCGGTGATGTGTCGCTATTGTGCGTGTGTGTTAAGAAGTGTCGTTATAGTCACACTTGCAACGTCGATTTTAAAATAAGTAAACGGAGGTGAGTCGGAGTGTTGGTCTCAGGGAGGCGTGAAAATCGGATTTTTGCTTATCACTTTTTGGCACGGAAAGTGCGGAGTTTTGCTTGCAAAAGATGTGGTTTTGAAAAGCGAGAGAAAGATAGAGAGAGAGAGGGTTTAGGGTTAGAAAGTTCTTTGTTTGATCATGCAACTTGAACGGAAATTAAAATGATAATTGAATGGAAAATAACTTCATTAATCATGCACTTGTAGTTCATAGCTTACAACATTAAATACATGCTTCAAACAAAAGTAATGGAAAGCTTAAAGGAGAGGGAGAGAGAGAGAGAGAGAGAGTGGAGAGCGACGAGGCAGCCACGGCGGTGGAGACTCCGTCAGCGGCTCGTCGTCTCCGGCGATTACAAGAAGGCCTAAAGCTGGCTAAGAGAGGAGTGGAGTAGTTGCAAAGGGAGTGGATACCTTGAATGGTGGTTGGAGGGGGTTTAAATAGAGTTAAGGGCTTCCTAAAAGAAGAAGGGTCTTTAGCGACATCTAGAGCGTCGCTAAAACCACTCCCAAAAATGTCGATGAAGCCCTCCAGCCATCGGTCAGCCGCCTGCCTCGTTTCTTCTCTTCATGCGATCCGCGACCGCTAAACGAGAGCCGTCCAATCAAGGATCGGATGGCTGAGAGTCCACCTCGGCTGCGTTGGGATCGCGCCTCAGGCGCGCGTGTGCGCGCGCGTCATCACCCGACGTGCGCATGCGTATGGACGCCCGTGAGCTACGGTCGCGCCGCGTGGCAAGATCTCGGTCGCCCGCTACTGATCTGGAGGCCCAATTTCTCCGTGCCTGTCTCCTGTCTTCAATTCCCACTCCACGTGGCTCGAACCTACGTCGCGTGGGTGCGGGCGTGAATGCTAACCGTTGCGCCACGCCCGAGCTTTGTCGCGGTGACCTCGAGCGGGCGCACGAGTCTCGGCCGTTCGATCGAAGATCGACGGCCGAGATCTGATCTTGGATTGATGAAGACGCAACGTGCGGTGGGGCGATGCTGACGTGGAGCGATACGGGCCGTTGATCTCCAGATCAACGGTCAGAACTTCTTGGGCCCATTGTAGGAGCTCCGGATGTCGGATTTGGCCGATCTTGAGTCCGTTGGACTCCGTTCATCGTTCTGAATCCATCCGTGCAGTTCGATTGATCATTTGAGGCCTGCTTTGACAAATGCTTACACAAATGGCCATTAGTACAGTTTTATAAGCAATCTTGGTACATGATGCATGCAATGCTCCCATTCTACATATGTTATGCCTTTTATTCTTAAGATGGGCCATATTCAACATACTTATTACCCCCATATGCAGTGTTATCAGGCGTTTGCGTGAAATAAAGTGAGGGAAATGAAAGAGGGGAAGATGGGGAACTTATCTAGACTATTGCGAGTGAAAGGGGGCAGCGGAGTCAGACGGCTCGTTTGTGCCGTCGTCGGAGAAGACAACCCTGAGGGGGATAACGGCGACGAAGAGGAGGTCAAGGAGGCATGCGCTTGGTGCGGCGCGACGCAAGAAGATGAGGCAGAGTGGACTCTACTGCTGGTATGGCAACAGAGCGATGAGAAGGAGGAGAGGTAATCGCAGGAGCTTTCGGGTTTCTTGGCCGAAGAGAGGAGAGATGAAATTTGGAGGATTCTACGGCCAAAACAAGTCTGAGAGATTCGCAAAGGGTCGGAGGTCTTTTTGTAGGTGCTGGCCGAGCTTCTGGTGCGTGGAGGGTAAGCTTTTAGCTACCGTCGTCTCGCCGAAGAAGGAAGGTGGTTGGGATCCAAATGTTTCGTGCATTCGCACGAGATATTGGATAGGAATCAGAGATTATGATCGGGCTCAGATGGAAGGGGATTCCTTAGAGAATCTCCCTTCCAATTCTGGGAGGAGATCTCTGAGGGATCAGAGAGTATCCCCCCTGCCTTCCTCGCCGGAGAAGGATTCTTCCCCATTAATGGTGGAGGGTCCTGATTGTAAGATTGGTGAGAAAGCTAGGGGAGTTTATGTGATGGTTTTCAAAAGATAGGGACCAAAATGTGATTGGGTGTACTAAATTGCAAAGTAGGTCAAGATGACCTCCCCTTAGGTCCAAATTTTGGTACAAACCTAATTTGGACCTAAGGAATCCAAGAGTGAAGTTAGATTTTAGGTTTAACCACATTTGGCCAAACATTTTGCATAAAAACCCAAATTAGGTCAATTGATGAGCTAGGATCCTAATCTAGGTCAAACTAGGTTCCAAAGTCCGAATTGAATGTTCTACACCGTAGGGGATATTTTTCATGAATTTTGGATGGTTTAATTGATTTTTATCCTGATCGGAACCTTGTTGAATTAAGCGGGTTTGTTTTAGGGTTACCAGATGTCTTTTAATTCCTGGATTGCACATGAACCCATTTCTGATTGATTCAACCCACTTTTTATCTCATTTAGACCATTTGACCTATGTTTTGTCTTTGAGAAATCCCGTTTATGTACTGCAATGGTAAAATAGCAGTTTTAACCTTTATTTCATGTTTTCTTCTCAGAACACTTCTTCCTCCAATTAAGCCCTCTTCTTAGTCATGCAGGAGCTTTTATTCTCTTTATTAGGTTAAAATGAGCTAGTTATGGCTCATGATGAGGCTCTCATCATACCCCCATGCCTAGCTTTTTCTAGTCCATTAGCAAAATTTCAAGGTTTTAACTTCCGTTCTAGACCCTGAGTGTCTATCATCAATTATGATAAATGCTTCTCTTTTTCTTTTTTGATTAGGTCAGAATGTCGACAATAGGCCTAGAGGTACTCAAGTATCAACCAAATTCCGGACCTGACCCGCTTTAGCCTCAGTCCTCCACAAAGGTTTTTAAGGCCCACAGAAACTAACCTAGGGTTTGTTGGACTCCGCGGTTAAAGCACCCGTGCTTGAGACATTTTTAGCCTAGGTTCAGTTTGCAGTGCATTTTTGCAAGAGAGAGACAGAAGATTTATTTGTTTGGAGAGCTTTCTCTCTCTTTCCTTTTTATTTCTAGCTTCGGATTAGCTTCTCAACACGATTTGTATCGGATTCCTCGTCCCCATCATCAATCCTCAAGGGTCCCTGGCTATCGATGCTTCAAGATAGCACCGCCCATGGCAACCCCCAGAACCCTAGCTTTCGAGATTTCAGGATAATCTCGCCCATGGCGTTCCATGGCCGAATTCAGACCTGGCGATCGACATTTCATGATAATGCCGCCCATGGTATCTGAACCAACAGAGTGCTTACATGCCCACAGTAGGATATTTAAATATCCTAAGAGACAAGCACCGAGGAGATGATATGTTGTTACACATCTTTAAGGGGAATTTCCCGCCTCTTCGCGTCGGGAACTCGTCCAAATCAACTTGTGTTGATCAGCCGCTCCTAATCTAGGTGACTTTTTCATAACATTAAACGCTTTTGCGTGATTTGGATATTTATGCGCACTGAACCAGAATGTGTGTGAATTTGGGGTGCTTAGGTTACCGAATCCCGCAAACCGAAGGTCAGTTAACGAGGCCGAATACTTCCTAAGCCTTAGACCTAATCCTTAAGCTTCGCATTTTCCCCAACCTCTTGAGGATTATCTAGATTTTAGCGGATACGTGAATTTTTAAGCCAAAGAATCTAGCCCAAGAGGCCTAAGACCAGCGTTCCCGCTAATCTCTTGTTATGTCACCTTAGCACTTTTTTCTTCTTTTTCTCTTTTCTTGGTCTGGTCTAGAACTTCAGTTAATCCCTTAATCTTTTACTAATGACTATTTCTTCTTCTTTTTCATTTTGTGCTCCTTTTTTTGGCATTTTACTCTTTTCCTACTCTCATTTTGTATGACCCTGAATTGTTTCACCCCTCCTTCAAGTTTTTTTTTTTTGAATTGAAACCCTTTCTTCGTATGAATTTTCCTGACATTTTGCACTTTCATACCCCCCATGCCTAAGATTTGCAATGTCTCCATTGTAAATTAGGTGGGTTTGATTTCAGCTTAGTTCATGCATTAGGATAGGTGTTTGGTGAGTGAACGGGTCGAAGTGACTTGTTGCGAACAATTTCTAATCTCGAGTAGGGGTACCTAAGGTGAAGTCGGCTGTTCTAATGGATGAACCCTAAAGTGCAATATGAATTCCGAGTAGAAATGTCAGAAAAGGTTTCAAGTTTTTCAAAGAATGATGGGTTGCCTCCTATTAAGCGCTGAGTTTTACACCATCGGCTGGGTGCAATGAGCTCAAGGGGAATGGAGGGTAAAGGATGACTTAGCCAAATTTGTATCGGTCATGTCAATGAACAATTTGAGTCACTGACCATTCACAACAAAGGGTTCAGAATCGTGGTTGAGTGGGCTGATTTCAATGACTCCATTTCCAAAGATTTGTCGGACTATGTAGGGTCCGACCCACTTAGATTGTAGCTTTCCTAGGAATAATTTGAGTCGGGCATCAAAGAGTAAAACCTTTTGACCAGGATGAAAGATCTTTCTAGAAATATGTTTGTCATGAAAAGCTTTAGCCCATTCTTTGTAAATTTGCGAGTTCTCATACGCGTCGTGGCGTAATTCATCGATCTCGCTTATTTGAAGCCTTTTGTGGGTTCCAGCCTTAGAAAGATCTAAATTACAATTCCGTACAACCCAATAGGCTTTATGCTCCAATTCGACGGGGAGGTGACATGCCTTCCAGTACACTAGTCTGAAGGGAGACATTCCTAATTAGGTCTTGTGGGCAGTCCTATAGGCCCACAATGCTTCCGGAAGTCGAGAAGACCAATCTTTTCTATCAGGTTGAACACTAACCTGAAAGATTTTCTTGATCTGTTGGTTTGATAGCTCAGCTAGACCATTAGTTTGGGGGTGGTAAGGAGTAGAGATTCGGTGTGACACCTCATATTTGGTCATCAGTGACCTGAATTGAGCATTTGTGAAATGGGTCCCTCTGTTGGAAATTATTGTTCGTGGAATCCCGAACCATGAGAAGATGTTTTGATGAATGAATTTGATAACAACTTTATGATTGTTGGTTCAGGTCGGAATAGCTTCTATCCACTTGGACACGTAGTCAACTGCGAGTAAGATGTATTCGAAGCCATCTGAGATCGAGAAGGGTCCCATAAAATCAATCCCCCAGATATCAAAAATTTCGCATACCAGGATCGGCTGTAGAGGCATCATGTCTCGATGGCTCATGTTGCCCAAAGTCTGGCAACGGGACATGCCTTACAGTGATTATATGCATCCATGAAAATTGCGGGCCAGTAAAAGCGATACTAAAGGACTTTTGATGCGGTTGTATGTCTTGAGAAATGTCCACCGCAAGCCTTGTCATGGCAAAATGAGAGCATGTCTTTGATTTCCACTTCTGTGACACACCGTCGAATTATTTGATCAACACCAATGCGGAATAGATACAGGTCTTCCCATAGGTAATACCTGGCATCGGAACGCAATTTGTCCTTCTTGGCCTTCGGCCAATCGGACGGAATCTGATGTGATGCCAGGTAATTCACTATATCTGCGAACCATGGAAGGCCTGTACTGATAGTTAGGAGGTGCTCATCAGGAAAGTGTTCTGTGATGGGTCCAGAAGGGTCAATTATTTCATAAGGAAGACGGGACAAGTGATCAACTACCACATTTTGCTTTCCCGCTTTGTCACGAATGTCAAGGTCAAATTCTTGCAACAGCAAGATCCATCGAATTAATCGAGGTTTCACGTCCTTCTTTGCAAGGAGATGCCTCACAGCTGTGTGATCCGAGTATATGATAACACGGGAACCCAGAAGGTATGATCTGAATTTTTCTAGGGCAAATACTACAGCTAGCAGCTCTTTCTCAGTAATCATATAGTTACGCTGAGCCTCATCCAATGTTTTGCTAGCATAGTAAATGACCACAAGTTTCCCGTCAATTTTCTGCCCCAAAACCACTCCTACAGCGAAGTCAGATGCATCGCACATGATCTCAAAGGGTTGAGACCAATCAGCGGACTGTAGGATCGGGGCTTGGGTGACTCGGTTATGTAGGATCTCAAATGCTTGAGTGCATTCCTTGAAAATTTCGAAAGGCACATTCTTGAAGAGAAGAGTAGTCAGAGGGCGTGCGATTTTTGAAAAATCATGGATAAATCGATGGCAAAAATCGACGTGCCCCAAAAAAGATCGGTTGTCCTTAATTGAGCTAGGCATAGGGAGCTTGGAAATCAGGTTAACCTTAGCTCGATCCACTTGGATGCCTTTCTCCGAGATTAAATGTCCCAGGACAATTCCCTCAGGCACCATGAAATGGCTCTTTTCGCAGGAAATAACCAAATTCACATCGATGCACCGCCTGAGTATTTGGACCAAGTTGGAGGCAATCATCAAATGATGCTCCAAATACTGAAAAGTCATCCAAGAAGACTTCCAGATAGTCAACTACCATATTTGAGAATATGGCAAGCATGCACCGCTGAAAAGTTGCAGGTGCATTGCAGAGACCAAAAGGCATCATTCGAAATGCGTACGTCCCGAAGGGGTAGGTGAATGTGGTCTTTTCTTGGTCTTCTGGATGGATTGCCACCTGGTTGTAACCGGAGTACCTGTCAAGAAAGCAGAAGAACCTATTTCCCGCTAGTTTGTCGAGGATCTGGTCAATAAATGTTAGTGGGAAATGGTCCTTCTTCGTGGAGGAATTGAGTCTTCTGTAATCAATGCAGACTCTCCACGAGTTAGCTATTCGGGTAGGAATGACTTCTCCGGTTTCAGTCGTGATGATGGTAAGTCCGACCTTTTTATGCATTTTGAAGGATGCCTTTCGGTCTCAGCAATGCACCTGCAACTTTTCAGCGGTGTATGCTTGCCATATTCTCAAATATGG
Organism: Thalassia testudinum; assembly: GCA_037157565.1. NCBI lineage: Eukaryota > Viridiplantae > Streptophyta > Magnoliopsida > Alismatales > Hydrocharitaceae > Thalassia > Thalassia testudinum. The sequence continues at coordinate 64,310,911 of JAZHRO010000036.1, forward strand.
TAGGTGACTATCTGGAAGTCTTCTTGGATGACTTTTCAGTTTTTGGATCATCATTTGACGATTGCCTCCAACTTGGTCTAAATACTTAGGCGGTGCATCGATGTGAATTTGGTTCTTTCCTGGGAAAAGACCCATTCATGGTGCCTGAGGGAATTGTCCTTGGACATTTAATCTCGGAGAAAGGCATCCAAGTGGATCGAGCTAAGGTTAACCTGATTTCCAAGATCCCTATGCCTAGCTCGATTAAGGACATCCGATCTTTTTTGGGGCACGTCAATTTTTACCATCGATTTATCCCTGATTTTTCAAAAATTGCACGCCCTCTGACTACACTTCTCTCCAAGGATGTGCCTTTCGAAATTTCCAAGGAATGCACTCAAGCATTTGAGATCCTACGTGACCGAGTCACCTAAGCCCCGATCCTACAGTCCGCTGATTGGTCTCAACCGTTTGAGATCATGTGCGATGCATCTGACTTTGCTGTAGGAGCTGTTTTGGGGCAGAAAATTGACGAGAAACCTGTGGTCATTTACTACGCTAGCAAAACACTGGACGAGGCTCGACGTAGCTATACGGTTACTGAGAAAGAGCTGCTAGCTGTAGTATTTGCCCTAGAAAAATTCAGATCATACCTTCTAGGTTCCCGTGTTATCATATACTCGGATCACACAGTTGTGAGGCATCTCCTTGCAAAGAAGGACGTGAAACCTCGATTAATCCGATGGATCTTGCTGTTGCAAGAATTTGACCTTGAGATTCGTGATAAAGCGGGAAAGCAAAATGTGGTAGCAGATCACTTGTTCCGTCTTCCTTCTAAAATAATTGACCCTTCCGGACCCATCATAGAACACTTTCCTGATGAGCACCTCCTAACTATCAGTACAGGCCTTCCATGGTTCGCAGATATAGTAAATTACCTGGCATCACATCAGATTCCGTCCGATTGGCCGAAAGCCAAGAAGGACAAATTGCATTTTGATGCCAAGTATTACCTATGGGAAGACCCGTATCTATTCCGCATTGGTGCTGATCAAATAATTCGACGGTGTGTCGCCGAAGTGGAAATCAAAGACATACTCTCATTTTGCCATGACCAGGCATGCCGTGGACATTTCTCAGGACATAAAGCCACATCAAAATTCCTCTAGTGTGGCTTTTACTGGCCCACAATTTTCAAGGATGCATACGATCACTGTAAGGCATGTTCCCGTTACCAGACTTTGGGCAACATGAGCCATCGAGACATGATGCCTCTACAGACGATCCTGGTATGCAAAATTTTTGATATCTAGGGGATTGATTTTTTGGGACCCTTCCTGATCTCGGATGGCTTCGAATACATCTTACTCGCAGTTGACTATGTGTCCAAGTGGATAGAAGCCATTCCAACCAGAACCAACAATCTTAAAGTTGTTATCAAATTCATTCATCAAAACATCTTCTCAAGGTTCGGGATTCCACGAGCAATAATTTTCGACAGAGGGATCCATTTCACAAATGCTCAGTTCAGGTCACTGATGACTAAATACGGGGTGTCACACTGAATCTCTACACCTTACCACCCCCAAACTGATTGTGTAGCTGAGCTATCAAACAAAGAGATCAAGAAAATCCTTCAGGTTACTGTTCGACCTGACAGAAAAGATTGGTCTTCTCAGCTTCCGGAAGCATTGTGGGCCTATAGGATCGCCCACAAGACCCAATTAGGAAAGTCTCCCCTCATATTAGTGTACGGGAAGGCATGTCACCTCCCTGACTAATTGGAGCATAAAGCCTATTGGGTTGTACGGAATTGTAATTTAGATCTTTCTAAGGCTGGAACCCGTAGAAGGCTTCAAATAAGCGAGATCGATGAATTACGCCAGGACGTGTATGAGAACTCGCGAATTTACAAAGAACGGGTTAAAGCTTTTCACGACAAACACATTTCTAGAAAGATCTTTCATCCTGGTCAAAAGGTTTTACTCTTTGATGCCTAACTCAAATTATTCCCAAGAAAGCTACGATTTAAGTGGGTCGGACCCTACCTAGTCCGACAAATCTTTGGAAATGGAGCCATTGAAATCATCCCACTCAACCACAATTGCGAACCCTTTGTTGTGAATGGTCAGAGACTCAAACTGTTCATTGACATGACCGATACAAATTTGGTTGAGTCATCCTTTACCCTCCATTCCCCTTGAGCTCATTACGCCCAGCCGATGGCGTAAAACTCAACGCTTAACGGGAGGCAACCCGTCATTCTTTGAAAAACCTGAAACCTTTTCTGACATTTCTACGCGGAATTCATATTGCACTTTAGGGTTCATCCATTAGAACAGTCGACTTCACCTCAGGTACCCCTACCCAAGATTAAAAATCATTCGCAACAAGTCACTTCGACCCGTTCACTCACCAAACACCTGTCCTAATGCATGAACTAAGCTGAAATCGAACCCACTAATTTACAATGGGGACATTGCAAATCTTAGGCATGGGGGGGTATGAAAGTGCAAAATGTCAGGAAAATTCATATCAAGAAAGGGTTTCAATTCAAAAAAAAAATTGGAGGGGAGAAACAATTCAGGGTCATACAAAATGAGATGAGGAAAAGAGTAAAATGCCAAAAAGGAGCACAAAATGAAAAAGAAAAAGAAATAGTCATTAGTAAAAGATTAAGGGATTAACTGAAGTTCTAGACCAGATCAAGAAAAGAGAAAAAGAAGAAAAAAGTGCTAAGGTGACATAACAAGAGATTAGCGGGAACGTTGGTTTTAAGCCTCTTGGGCTAGATTCTTTAGTTTAAAAATTCACGTATCCGTTGAAATCTGGATAATCCTCAAGAGGTTGGGGAAAATGCAAAGCTTAAGTAATAGGTCTAAGGCTTAGGAAGTATTCGGCCTCGTTAATTGACCTTCGATTTGCGGGATTCGGTAACCTAAGCACCCCAAATTCACACACAGTCTGGTTTAGTGCGCATAAATATCCAAATCTTGCAAAAGCATTTAATGTTCTGAAAAAGTCACCTAGATTAGGAGCGGCCGATCAACACAAGTTGATTTGGACGAGTTCCTGGCACGGAGAGGCGGGAAATTCCCCTCGAAGATGCATAACAACATATCATCTCCTCGGTGCTTGTCTCTTAGGATATTTAAATATCCTACCGAGGGCATGTAAGCACTCTGCTAGTTCAGATATCATGGGCGGCATTATCACGAAATGTCGATCGCCAGGGTCTGAATTCGGCCACGGAATGCCATGGGTGGGATTATCTCAAAATCTCGAAAGCCAGGGTTCTGGGGGTTGCCATGGGTGGGATTATCTCGAAATCTCGATAGCGAGGGACCCTTGAGGATTGATGATGGGGACGAGGAATCCGATACAGACCATGTTGAGATGTTAATCCAAAGCTAGAAATAAAAAGAAAAGAGAGAGAAAGCTCTCCAAACAAATAAATCTTCTGTCTCTCTCCTACAAAAAATGCACTGCAAACTGAACCTAGGCTAAAAATGTCTCAAGCACGGGTGCTTTAACCGCAGAGTCCAACAAACCCTAGGTTAGTTTCTGTGGGCCTTAAAAGCCTTTGCAGAGGACTGAGGCTAAAGCGGGTCAGGTCTGGATTTTGGTTGATACTTGAGTGCCTCTAGGTCTATTGTCGGCATTCTGACCTAATCACAAAAGAAAAGAGAAGCACTTATCATAATTGATGACAGACACTCAGGGTCTAGAACGGAAGTTAAAACCTTGAAATTTTGCTAAGGGACTAGCAAAAGCTAGGCATGGGGGTATAATGAGAGCCTCATCATGAGCCATAACTAGCTCATTTTAACCTAATAAAGAGAATAAAAGCTCCTACATGACTTAGAAGAGGGCCTAACTAGAGGAATAAGTGTTTTGAGAAGAAAACATGAAATAAAGGTTAAAACTGTAATTTTACAATTGCAGTAATAAACAGGATTTCACAGAGACAAAACATAGGTCAAATGGTCGAAATGAGATAAAAAGTGGGTTGAATCAATCAGAAATGTGTTCATGTGCAATCCAGGAATTAGAAGGCATCTGGTAACCCTAAAACAGACTCGCTTAATTCAACAAGGTTATGGTCAAGATAAAAATCAAGTAAACCCTCTAAAATTCATGGAAAAATATCCCCTATGGTGTAGAACATTCAATTTTTCCTTTCGGACCAAGTTTCACCTAGATTAGGGTCCTAACTCATCAATTGACCTAATTTGGGTTTTTACGCAAAATATCCAGTAAAAAGTGGTCAGACCTAAAATCCAACTTCACCATTGGAATCCTTAGGTCCAAATTAGGTTTCTACCAAAATTTGGACCTAAAGGGAGGTCATCTTGACCTACTTTGCAATTTAGTACACCTAATCACATTTTGGTGCCTATCTTTTGAAAACCATCACATAAACCCCCCTAACTTTTTTGTCAATCTTACAATCAGGTCCCTTCACCATTAATGGGGAAGAATCCTTCTCTGGCAAGGAAGGCAGAGGGGATACTCTAAGATCCCTCAGAGATCCCCTCCCAGAATTGGAAGGGAGATTCTCTGAGGAATCCCCATCCATCTAAGCCTGATCATAATCTCTGATTCCTGTCTAATCTCTCATGTGAACACATGAAAGATTTGGATCCCAACCACCTTCCTTCTCCGGCGAGACGACGGTGGCTAAAGGCTTGCCCTCCACGCACCAGAAGCTCGGCCAGCACCTATAAAAGGACCTCCGACCCTCTGCGAATCTCTCAGACTTGTTTTGCCCGTGGAATCCTCCAAATTTCATCTCTCCTCTCTCCGGGCAAGAAACCCGCAAGCTCCGGTGATTACCTCTCCTCCTTCTCATCGCTCTAATGCCATACCAACAGTAGAGTCCACTCCACCTCATCTTCCTGCGTTGTGCCGCACCAACCGCACGCCTCCCTGACCTCCTCCACGTCGCCATTATCTCCCTCAGGGTTGTCTTCTCCAACGACTGCACAAACGAGCCATCTGACTCTGCTGCCCCCTTTCACTCCCAATAGTCCAGATAAGTTCCCCATCTTCCACTCTTTCATTTCCCTCACTTTATTTCACACAACCACCCCTCGACCGTCCCTGTCCACCTCCACCTTCCTCATCTCCGGCCACCCTCCGGCGAGATGCTCCGTCGCTCCACAGCCCCACACGTCTCGCCGACCATCACATAACCTCCGCCTCACCACACTGAGTACCCTCCACTCATCCACAGTCCCTCCACACCACCACAACAGCCCCTCGATCACACCCATCCATCCAGCCACAGAGCGACCTAGGCACGCATGCCTAGGCCGCCCCACGGCCTGCCACCTAGCACCTCACCTTCACCGTGACACGGCAAAGGTCCCCCTGTGATCTGATTAGGCCGCAAGGCCATCGTTGTGTCAGGTAGATTTCAAGCTCCGACCACCATTGGCGGTGACTCGAGGAAGCTGCACGCTTTCTCCAGGTCGCAGGACTGCAGGATTCCAGGTGCTGCAAACTTGGGAAGGTCTTGCGAAGACAGTCGACCCAGCGAGTGACGCCGCAGAGCCTACAGTTGTGGGAATTGAAGGCACGGTCTGCTACGGGCGCGCGAGAGAAAGCTGTGGGCATTAGTCCCATATCGGTTAGTCACAAAGCACGTGAATCCTTTATATTGTTTTTGTGTTATTGTCTCATTGCCTCCAGTTACACTTGGGGTGAGGTCCCTCACCTAACCACTGTGCCTCATCCATGAGTTCGCCATGCAGATCTGGCGCAACCAGACCCGACACTACCCTAACCACTCCTCACACACCACACCCACGCTGGTGCGCCTAGACCCGGGCACGCGACTCGACCCGTTTACCTGGCTTTGGGAGAGCGTGCTGAAGGTGATATACAGAGAGAGAGAGATGCGGGGGAAGGGTAAGGGAGTAGGTTTTGCTGTGTGCTTGTGTGCAGGACGTAGGGACTTAGCTACTACAAGCGAAGGAGAAGAAGGAAGGAGGGTCTGCAGAGGAGAAAGAAAGGCAAGGCAGAAAAGAAGAAGTGAGGCCAAAGGGAAATAGAACCAAGGAAGGAAGAAGAAGAAGGAAGGAGGCTCTGCCGAGGAAAAAGAACAGGAAAGGTAGCAAAGCCAAAGAGAACAGAACTGAAGAAGGAAGAAGAAAAAGACAAGGGGCAGACAAAGATTCAAGAAAGCAAAGGAAAAGAAAAGGAAGAAGAAAGAGAAGCCCACTTAAGAAGAGCAAAGCCAGACCTTGGTCGCAAATCAAGAAGAAAAGAAATAAAGAAGAGGAATAGAAGCAGCAAGGGAAGAGAAGAAAAGGAGCTACTTTAAGACATCTAATATTATATCAAACGTCCATTTTTTTTCCTTGAGCAATTTCTTTCTATATCACTCTCATTGAACTAGTCATTTCTTCTAATTTAAAAAGTTGTGTTCTCAAGTTTTGGAATACTTAGATTGCTCCCTGTGTTTGACCTCGGATGCTCTGATTTTTGAGTTATAAATCTTTATTTTTTTTCGCGGAAAGTTCGTCTATATTACAACGCAATACTTATTAAAACATGATCTAGCCGCATCAACAGCAGACATAGAAGAATATCACCTGAGGGGGAGAGTGGGTGGAGCTAAGGCTCCTCAAGCCAAAGTGCATCTAAAACTTGGCCATCTAAAAGAGTAATATAAGGTTTAAGTCATTGGCCATTTACCTTAAAGCTCGCACCAAAAGTAGGGTTCCGAATTTCTATAGCTCCATGAGGGAAGGTATTGATAACAACGTTCGGCCCATCCCAGCAAGACTTGAACTTTCTGGAAATACTTTAAGTCTGGAATTGAAAAGCCAGACCCACTGGTTGGACTCAAAAGTCTTTCTAATGATGTGTTTATCATGGAAGACCTTTATATGTTGATTGTAAGCTTGAGAAGTTTCATAGGCTTCATTATGAAGCTCCTCAAGCTCACTTAATTCCAGCATATGTGCCTTTCCCGATTTATCCAGATTCAAGTTAACATTTTTAATAGCCCAATAGGCTTTGCGATGGATTTCAATGGGAAGATGTCACGCCTTTCTGTAGACAAGCCGGAAAGGAGACATGCCCAAGGGAGTCTTATATGTTATTCTGTAGGTCCAAAGGGCATCATTTAGTTTTTTAGACCAATCTTAACAGTCAGACCTGATAGTTTTTTCTAAAATTTGTTTAATCTCCCTATTAGACACTACAACTTGTCCACTTGTTTGGGGATGGTAAGGTGTGGCTATCATGTGGTTAACTCCAAAATTTTGGTGTAGTCATGTGAAGTGTAAGTTCTTGAAGTGAGGTCCTCCATCACTTATGATCGTCCTTGGGTACCCATACCAAGAAATGATATTAGCCTTAACAAAACCCAAGACCACAGAATGGTCATTAGTTAGTGTGGGTATGGCTTCTATTCATTTTGATACATAGTCCACAGCCACAAGGATGTACTCATAATCGAAAGACATAGGAAAGGAACCCATGAAGTCGATGCCCCAAATATCAAAGATCTCAACAGGGAGGATAGGTTGCTAGGGCATCTCATCCCTTTTTCCGATGGTTCCTATTTGCTAGCAACATAGACATGCACCCACATATGTATGTGCATCTCAGAATAATGTGGGCCACCAAAAGCCAGACTAAAGAACCTTACGGGTAGTCTTTTCCCCACTAAAATGTCCCCCATAGTGGAGGTCATGGCAGAAACTCAGAACACTTCTTTATTCTTCGTCAGGAATGAAACAATGGAAAAGCTGGTTAGGGCCTATTCTAAAAAGCTCGGGTTCCTCCTAGTGATGAAATTTAGCATTAGCAAGAAACCTATCTCGCTTCTACTTGTCCCAAGTACTGGGGGTAATGCCCGCGACCAGATAGTTCACTATGTCAGCGAACCAAAGAGTTTTGACCTCCATGGCCATCAGAGACTCATCAGGGAAAGTCTCTTGAATACCACCAGCAGGGTTTGATGCCTCAATAAGGATCCTAAACAGATGATCTGCTACCACACTCTCAACTCCTTTCTTATCTTTAATTTCCAGGTCAAACTCCTAGAGTAGCAGAATCCAACGAATTAAGTGAGGTTTTGTGTCCTTTTTAGCAAGAAGATGTTTTAAGGCAGAATGATCAGTGAACACCACAACCTTGGATCTCAAAAGATAAGATCGAAACTTTTCCAAAGCAAACACTACAGTAAGAAGCTCCTTTTCAGTGACCGTGTAGTTTTGCTGAGGATTCGTAAGGGTCTTGCTGGCATAATGCAGCACATGAGGTTTGCCATCAACCCTTTGACCTAAGACTGCTCCCACCGCAAAATCATAAGCAATGCACACTAGCTTAATCGGGAGGGTCCAATCTAGTGCTTAGAGAATCGGTGCAGAAATAGGGGCTTTCTTTAAGACTTGGAAAGCCTCACCACATCTATCATCAAAATTGAAGGAGACATTCTTCACTAACAGGTCGTAGAGTGGCTTAGAGATTTTACTGAAATCTCCAATGAAGCAGCTATAAAATCCAGCATGGCCAAGGAAAGATCTAACCTGACGAACATTGGGGGGCAATGGAAGCTTAGAGATGGAATCAATTTTTTTGGTGTCTAGCTCTAATCCTCTCTCGGAAACTATATGCCCTAACATAATGCCCTGCTGGATCATAAAGTGGCTTTTCTCCTAGCTAAGCACCAGCTTTACCTCTTCGCAATGAGTTAAGACTTTATCAAGGTGCGAAAGGCATAGGCCAAACAACGAACTGCAAATGGAGAAGTCATCCATGAAAATTTCAACAAACTCGTCGATCATATTAGAAAAGATAGCCATCATACAATGTTGGAAAGTGGCAGTAGCATTACATAACCCGAATGGCATTCGATGGAACGCAAATGTGCCATATGAACTCGTGAAGGTGGTACGCTCCTGATCATTAGGAAAAATGGCTATCTGATTATACCCAGAGTACCCGTCAAGAAAATAGAAATACTTGTTCCCCGCCAATCGCTCCAAAATCTGATCGATAAACGGTAAGGGGAAATGGTCTTTCTGGGTAGCCATGTTCAAACAGCGGTAATCAATGCAAACCCTCCAACCAGTTGAGGGTCTAGTGGTCACCAACTCTCCTTGTTCGTTCTCTTCCACAGTGATTCCTGCCTTCTTGGGCACCACATGTATAGGGCTGACCCATTTACTATCTGAAATGGGATAAATAATCCCAGCATCCAGCCATTTCAAAATCTCCTTTTTAACAACCTCTTGCATATAGGGGTTGAGCCTTCTTTACATGTCTTGGAAAGGTTTCACAAACTCGTCTGTGTATATATGATGCATGCAAAGGGAGAGATCAACACCCTTAATATTAGTAATTGACCCGGCAATTGCTTCCTTGTGCCTTTGTAAACACTCAAGCAGATCTCCCTCTTGCGATTCAGACAATGCAGATGAGATAATAACGGGGAGTGTGTCATTAGGGCCAAGGAAAGCATATTTCAATGTGCTTGGGAGGGGCTTCAACTCCAACTCAGAAGCCTTTTGGATTGAGGGTTTAAGTTGATACGTCCCGGCCTCAGGTAGCAGGTCTACCTTCATGGTCCAGGGTGGGGACTGAGACTCCATGTGTATCCCCAGCAACTCTTCTAATTCAGGTATTTCCCCTTTAGTTTCTTCAATAGTCGGAGGATGGTCCTTAGATATGACCTTTTCAAGGGGATCTCTACATAACAATGCTGGAGTAGTCTCCTCAATTATTTCATCAACAACCTCAATCTGAGAACAATCTTCAAATCCGGATTGCTTGCAAGTATCAAAAACATTCAACCAGATCTTCTTATTCCCAAAGCCCATTTTAAGTGCCCCTAATCTATAATTGATAGAGGCGTTGGCTGTGGCTAAGAAGGGGTGTCCCAAAATAATGGATGGCTTGGTGGGCTTATTAGATAGGTCTGTATATAACACAAGAAAGTCAAACAGGGAAGAAGAAGTCCACTCACACCATGACATCTTCTAGTAATCCCAGAGGTGTCTTAAGTGATCTGTCTACGACCTGGAGTATGATTGGACTAGGTTTTAACTCACCTCCTCCCAAAAGGTCGTAGATAGAGCTCGGTAAAATGTTCACCCCCACCACCAAATCGAGCAGAGCCTCGTCAATGTGTTGGTTACCTATAACCACTGAAATATACGGGGCCCTTAGGTCTTTCATTTTGGGGGGTGTTCCATGTTCGAGAATCGAGGTAACATGGTCAGGCAGGATGATTTTGGCTTGAGCCTGTCTCCTAGATCGACATTTCTGGGTGCACAGGTCCTCTAGAAACTTGGCATAGGACGGGATCTGTTTGATAGCTTCCACCAGAGGCAAGTTGATCTGGATTTGCCTAAAAGTGTCCATAATCTCCTCTATCCAATCCTTGGCTCCAGGCGAGCCAACAGAAGATTCCCCAGGAGCAGATAGGTGCTCTGGATAGGGCACCCTCAGCTTTTGGGTAGAGGGGTCATCATGGCGGGATAGGGGTGGTGGAAGGATGACATCCTTATTGTGGGTGATTTCAAGTGAGGGAGAGTAGTGTGGCTCTTCCTCGATGGAGATGGAAGTCAGGCCAGGTGTAGAAGGGGAATTCTAAGACATAACCATAGGAGTGTTATCAGGCTTGTTAATTTTCTTTCCACTCCTCAACACGATCACACTTGGGCATGCTCCCTGAATACGACCCCCTTGCCCTTAGGGTTCTCCTCAGAATAGTTAGGCAGCTTCCCCGGATCACGTTGCCTAACTACCTTAGTAAGATGTCCAATTTGGGATTGCATATCAGTAATCATCATATTCTGAGATTGGATGACCATATTCTGATGCTCTTGGATCGCTTTCATCATGGCTTTAAGTTCATCCATCTCAGAGGGCTTATTCTTAGGAGGGTTTTCATAGGATGGTTGGTATATGGGTTGGGGAGGTACGGGTCTTATATTACCTGAGTTAGAAGCATCACCTTGCTTCCAAGAGAAGTTTGGATGGTTCCTCCACCCCGGATTATAGGTATTGGAATAAGGGTTATTGCGAGGAGGTGGGTGGAAACCTTGGGCCACGTTCTAGTTGGCCTGAATCAACACAAGGAATTGATTTGCCTGGTGGCACTCCACGGTGGCGTGCGTTGTGCTTTGGCAAATGGAGCATTCACTTGAAGCCTAAAAGATAGAGGCTGCTTGCGGGTTCATGTCGGGGTTTGCTAAAAACCTATCAAAGTTTTTATTCAATAATTGAATCTGATAAGCCAAATCCTGAGAAGCCCTGGCTTCATGGGCCTTTATCTTCCTCTACAAGATTGATGGTTTTCTTTCTTGATAGGTAGAGGACAAATGTATGGAGTTGTCACTTAATGTTTCAAATAATGCCCAAGCTTCATCCTCAGTTTTGGTCATGAAGGTTCCTGCACAGGCTGCATCGATGGTTTGCCTATGCCTTTCAGATAATCCGTTATAGAACCTTTCGACTAACTGCCATCTTGGCACCTGATGGTGGGGGCATAACCTAAGAAGGTCATTAAAGCTCTCCCAAGTCTCATGAAATTGCTCCCATTCCTATTGAGTAAAACCCATAATCTCTCTTCCGAAATGGTTGGTCTTACTCATAAGAAAATACATTTTCAAGAATTCTCCCTTAAGGGTAACCCAATCATTTACCCTTGCATCGAGGGTATGATACTAATGCTTGGCCTTATCCTTTAGGGAGAATGGAAATAGAGTCCTCATCAGGGCTTCATCAGTAAAGCCCTGGAGCTTCACTGTAGAATAGACCTCGGTGAATTCCTCCAAATGCCAGTAGGGGTCCTCCCTAGTAGTACCATAAAAGGAGGGCAACAAAGATATGGTACTGCTCTTGATCTCATATGGATTATCCCTTTCCAGTCGTCTCAATGCTTCTGTGGGTTGGTTGGTTGGAATAAAATAGTCCCTCAGTGTCCTTTGTTGATTTGCTCCTTAATCAGCCATGCCTTCTGATGGAGAAAATTTTGTTTGATTAAGAAGATAATAGAATGATATGTCGTTGTAATTTATGTGGTGGAAGTCTCTCAATCAAAGATTAAAATAGATATCAATTAAACCACAAAAAGGATGTCGTATCCATAGGGAGGAATAGATCTAATAAATTCACGAGTAGAGAGTCATCATGTTCGCAGACACCTTCGCGAAATCAATTTAATTAATATGCTACTCTAAATGGAACTTGCAATTTCATGAGAAGTTTGGACTATTTATGTAAATTTTACATCAAAAATCAAGCTCCCAAAAGTATGTATATGATGCATGTGTAATGGTATATCATGTAAGTTTGAATTGCATGCAAATCTGAATTAAATTTCAATGTTAAATGATGCACATAACATAAGTTAAGCAAATTCATGAAATTGTAAGTGCACCCATGCAATTTCACCTGAATAAAATAATCCAAATATTAAATTGACAATGGAAAAAAATGTAAATTTTAATTCACTCAAAAACAGAGGAAACTTCCTCTCTCTTCTTCACGTGCGTGGAGGCGTGGCGGCCGGCTGACTGAAGCCCGAAGGCAGTGCGTGGGAGAGAGATGGTCGCGACGGCAGTGGAGGCACGGCCGGAGGTGGCTGGTGGCGGTTAGCCGGAGGAACGATTTTCGGCGGCATGGAGGTCTTGCGAGTGACGGTGATCTCTCATGGGCAGCTGCGGCCTTAAGTGGAGGTGGAGGCTTCAACGGTTAGGGCGTGGTGAGTGCATAGGGAATGTCGGCGTGAGTCGGGGAGGTTGGAAGAGGGTGGATTGATGAGTCCATTTTAATGAACTAATATTATGCCTAAGTAACTTTAATTATGTCTTTTAGGTTTGTTAATAACTATATTAAGCTATAGAAGGTTTGCATGCATCATGATTTAGGTTTACATTTATTCTATAACTTAATATGTTCATTTTATGTGCAGGAAAAATAATTGGCAAAAGAATGAGGGGAAAAGAATAAATTACCCTTTTTTCAAATCACCGGCAACTGTTCTTTTCCCCATTCTCCGGGGAACCCTCAACAACCGCCGGCCAAAGATAGTTAAGGGATTTTCAAATCCCTTAACTCTCGGAGGCGCAACGAAGAAGTTAAAAAGGAAGAGGAGAGGAGCAAATGGGAGATCTTCTAGATCGACGGGTCCTTCTTCCTCCCCCTGGGGGGATATCCTTCCTCTCCACTATGGAGAGAGTATGCACTGTGGAGAAGGCGCACCACCCCTTCCTGCCCTAGCCACGCCACCACGCCATCGCCCTCCCAAGAGCCAGCAGGAGCAACACCGCCCCCCCCCAGGCTCTCTGCACTTGCACACCCATAGGGCTGCTCTCACACTGCCTGCAGGCAGTTCTCCAGCCCGCGCGTGCACATGCACCCCTACAGCGACATGCAACGCGCAACCGCACGCCTTCCTACCTTTCCAGCACACCAAGCCCTCCAGCACACCTCCCTACAGGAGCTCATGCCACCCCGCCAGCGCGCCTACCTCACCCGCACGCCTACCTCGCCTGCGCGCATACCTCCATCCATCTGCAGGCACACCTCTCGCAAGCACGCGTTGCCCGCCCTGCAGCGCCTGCTCCAGCCTCCACAAGCACCTGTCCGCAAGCCATCTCTAGCATGCCTTCTTGCCCATCAGCGTACCTGCAGGTGCCATCCTCTGCAGCGTGCAACCGCGTGCCTTCCCGCCTTCACAACCACCCGTAGAAGCTCCCAATCGCGCGCCACACTGCAGGCGCTCATGCCATCTCCAGCGTGCCTCACCAGCAGGCGCACACCGCCACCTGCAACCACCGGTGCGCACCGCAGCCTCCATCTCCTCCAACGGACCGATGCTCCGGCCACCTCTGCCAGCCGCCGCCGGCCACCTTCGGCCATGCTACTGCCACCGTTACGAAGCTCTCGTCAAGTCGCACTTCCCTGCCGATTCTCGCAGCCAACCATGCGCGGTCCCACATGCGAGGAGGAGAGAGGAGAGATTCTCTGTTTTTCCCTCTATTAAAAATTACATTCAATGCCATTGTCAAGTTATATTAATATTTTATTCTGGCCACATTGCACTAATGCACTCAGATTTTCTTGAAATTATTTTATTAGTGTTATGTGCATGTTTCTATCTTCAATTTCAAATTAGAATTTCATGAAAGTTGAATTCACATGATAAGCCAGTACACATGCATCTTACATATATTTTTGAGGCTTAATTTCTGATGTGAAAATTGCATAAACACCCCTGAACTTTTAAAGAAATTACAAAGTTAATTTAAAATAGCATTTTCCTCGCATTAAAGTTGCAGAAGAGTTTGCGAACTGTGCATTCCTCGACTCGTGAATTTATTAGGCTAATTCCTCCCTATGGAGATGACCTAACTCTTCGTGGTTAGTTTTGAAAATTTAAATGTTTTGAAAAAGCGATTTTCTACCACGAAATTAAATACGACACATTACTTTATGATAAAGTTTTCAACGAAAACGAAGATCGTTATATCATGGATGGCGTGGGAGAAGGAACCTGCATTTTGGGTTCTTTCTGCAAATAGGGGAGGCATGGGAAGAAGAAGAGGAAGGAGAGGAAGAGGAAGAGGTAGTGGAGCGTGGGTGAAGATGCGCGCGGCTGCGCTGGCTGGAGCGTGGGACGTTGTCACATCGCTTGCGCAGGCAGTGGACGGGTGCGCGCATAAAGGTGCGGCTGCGCATGGATCTACTACATGCGGGCGTTGAGTGCCTAGCAGTGCGCTGCAGTGAGGGAATACTGGTGCGTAGGGGTGGTGGATGTGAAGGGACGGTGGTAGGCAGTTGAATTGAAGGTGTTGATGGCACACACACACTCTATCACCGTGTGTGCTTCTACAGTGAGGGTGAGGTTGAGGACACGGAGGCCACAGTGCTCACTGAAGTGTACCATTCACACCTCCTTCACGGTGGAGAAGATCGTTCCTCCGGCTGACCGCCACCGACCACCTCCAGCCGTGCCTCCATCGCTGTCGCGACCGTCTCTGTTCCACGCACCGCCACCGAGCTTCAGTCGGCCGGCCGCCATGCCTCCACGTACGCGAAAAAGAGAGAGGAAGTTTCCTCTGTTTTTGAGTGAATTAAAATTTACATTTTTTTCCATTGTCAATTTAAATTTTGGATTATTTTATTCAGGTGAAATTGCAAGGGTGCAGTTACAATTTTGTGAATTTGCTTAACTTATGTTATGTGCATCATTTAACATTGAAATTTAATTCAGATTTGCATGCAATTCAAACTTACATGATATGCCACTACACATGCATCATATACATACTTTTGGGAGCTTGATTTCTGACATAAAATTTACATAAATAGTCCATAACTTCTCATGAAATTACAAGTTCCATTTAGAGTAGCATATTCATTGAATTGATTTTGCAAAGGTGTTAGCGAACATGATGACTCTCTACTCATGAATTTATTGGATCTATTCTTCCCTGTGGATACGACATCCTTTTTGTGGTTTAAATTGATATCTATTTTAATCTTTGATTGAGAGATTTCCATCACATAAATTACAACATATCATTCTATTATCTTCTTAATCAAGCGAAATTCTCTCCATCAAATGGCACCATTGCCGGGGAGGCAACAGATGCAATAGATTCACCTAGTTATTTCTGAGTATTCTGAGTTGCACAATTATCTGATCATTCTTTATCTTTTTATGCAAGGAATCTGATGGGGTGACAGGCGCAACAGAGCGATGACATCAACCTTGAGTGAAGCCCACATGAGGAGAAGACGCAGGAGACCTGGTTCCCACTTTCACAGGGGATTCCCCTTCATCACAAATTTTATTTCTGTCTTCTCGACCTTGTAGTAATTGGGGCTGAATTTTTGGGGGTCAATCCGCACATTTTTTAGCTACTAGGGTTTACATTTTTCTGCGTGCATGATTCCATTTTCTGTTTGCTTGCCTTTAAAACAAACAAAAGAAAATATCGAGCTGCCTGTTTAGGAGTTGCATGCCCTTAGGTGTGCACATTTAGGGGCGATTGAGCAGCACATTAGATCTCATTGTTGCATTGCAAGCTTATTGGCACGAAGATTGCTGGAGACAGGTACACCTTTCTAACATTTGCATCCAGCTCTTGTTCACGCATTTGCATTCAAATTAAAATTCAAGACCACCAAGTTGATTGAATTTACTAATTTAGTGGTCGCCTAACAGAATGTGGCACTGATAATCAGATTCAACCTTAAAATCAAATCACACTTGATCGATTCAAAGGGACTTGTCTGCGTTTTCAAAAATAAAAAAAGATTTGTTGTGTGATGCACACTTCTGACACTGAGCACGCACATTAGGCACCACACTAAGGCTCAATCCCTTAAGGCTATAGGCACCGATATCTTTATTGGTGCCGACCCTCCTATTGTGCTTTGTGGTGGTGGTACTATCTTTTGACCAAGTATTTTGATACTTCACGGAGGGGGACACCCCTTAAAGGAACAAAAGGGTAGTTAAGAGGCACCGCATACGCATCGCCTTAAAGGAAGGGTTCGCCCTACTTGCATCCCTTTGTTCGTCCTTGGAGTAACTTCTCACTTGATCACCTGGGAGTATCATCTAAGCAAAGTATAGGTCCTAGGGCACTTGAAGGTTGAATAAGGTCATGTAATTGCAGCGAATAACTTGTTTGGTCATCTATATCAACCAATTCTATCTCCGCAAGAAAGAAGGTTAAGATTTCAAATCATCATCCCTCTTTTGCCACTTACGTGGGAATGGAGGGATAAGCCTTGACCTTTTAACCTATCTTTGGAGTGGAGATTTCACTTACTCAATCAACAAGAACTTGAATTGTGATTGATATTGTATGCTTGGTAGACGCTCTCTTGAGGGAAGTCTAGTGTTTGGTCTTGAGCCCAAGAGAATTCTTAAGAGAGCTCACCTAGGAGAGAAAAGAGAAGGCATGGCTGATCAAGAAGCAAATCAACAACGGACCCTGAGGGACTATTTTATTCCAACCAACCAACCTTCACAAGCGCTGGGACTACCGACAGGGGATAATCCATATGAGATCGAGGGCAGTACCACATCTTTGCTGCCCTCCTTTTATGGTACTACTATGGAGGACCTCTACCGGCATTTGGAGGAATTCACCGAGGTCTGTTCCACGGTGAAGCCACAGGGCTTTACTGATGAAGCTCTGATGAGGCACTATTTCCATTCTCCCTAAAGGATAAGGCCAAGCACTGGTATCATACCCTCGATGCAAGGGTAAATGATTGGGCCACCCTTAAGGGAGAATTTTTGAAAAAGTATTTTCTTATGAGTAAGACCAACCATTACAGAAGAGAGATTATGGGTTTTACTCAACAGGAAGGGGAGCAATTTCATGAGACTTGGGAGCGCTTTAATGACCTTCTTAGGTTATGCCCCCACCATTAGGTGCCAAGATGGCAGTTGGTCGAAAGGTTCTATAACGGATTATCTAAAAGGTATAGGCAAACCATCAATGCAGCTGATAAACACCAGTTTATCATCATTCTTATGCATCAAAACAAACCTAGCTCTTAGGATTTTACTCTACAAACGGGTTTTTGGGCTGCATTTAGGCATTAACTAGGTTAGGCATGCATTGCATTTTCTTTTGTTGTTTTAATGTGTTTTTGTGAGTGTTAGGGATGAACAGATATACAGATCCCTAAAACCCTAGCACTCAAGAAGGCAAATGGTTAAGGAGGAGCTCAGACTAGCTGGAACTCAACTTGATCCAGCTCACCACAGTTGGAACGCAGCTCACTTGAACTAGGGTTAGCTCATCCCAGCTCCATTCAGTTAATCTCAGCTGAATGGCAGCTCAAGAGAGTTCATCTTAGTTCACCCTAGATCAAGTCAGCTCAAATCCAGCTCAACCTAATTAAGTCTAGCTCATTTTAGCTCCCACTAGTCCACAGGGAGCTCTAGCTAGCTCAGCTGAGTTGACTGGAGTTCACCCTAGCTTAGATCCAGCTACATTCAGCTCCACTCAACTCCAGCTAGCTGAAGAAGAACTCATCCTAGCTCAGGAAGCTCAAGTCCAGCTCCCGGGGACCCAGCTTAGCCCAAGCTAATTGAGCTAAGCTACCGTAGTTGTCTCAACCAACTCAATCCTCCCCGGGAGCACCAGACCCAGCTCACCTCAACTCCATTCAACAGAAGCCAACTCACTTTAGCTTGGCTTAGTAGCTAGCAAAGAACTAACAAGCTAAGCCAGCTGGAGTAGCCCCATGTTGACCTCTTCAGCAGCTGCCAGCTCCACTTCAGCTCCGGACTCTTCAGAACCGGCTCCTCCCTCCAAACCCTAGGTCCAACACCTCCTCCTCTGCTCCACCATTAGCTAAGCTAGCTTAGCTTAGCTTATCTATGCTCCAGCTTCCTTGGCTTGTACCACCCAAAAACCCTACCTAACAACTCCACCAACTAGCTCCACCTAAGCTCCACATAAGCTAAACCTACTTGGTGCAAACCTAGCCTACCCATTACCTCCAAAAGACACCTAAAAGTGGCACCAAAACCACCCTAACTACCCCCTTGTTGGTACCACTTTTCCCTCCAAAAATCCCCTTCATCTCCACCACACATCTCCCCTTAAACCCATCTCCACCCTCCACATAATCCCACCTTCTAGAAACCTCAAAGTTGGCGCCAACCCATGGCACCTCTCCATGGTTGGCGCCACTTTTAGGTGCCTCTTGACCAACCCTAACTACCCCCCTTACACCCCTTAGGTGGCGCCAACCATCCCTAACCCTAGGATCATCTAACCACCTCCATCCTCCCATCTTAGCCCTCCATTTCAAGAGGCACCTTAACCCCTCATCCTACCCTATAAAAAGACCACTACCCACCACCATTCAAATCATCCTTGGCTAGAAAATTCACTCTCATATTCTACCTAGAGCCCACGCCCAAGAGAGAAGAAGAAGAAGAAGATTAAGGGGATATTCTGTCCCTTTGGTGCCTTCCCCTCTTCCCTTCTCTCTTGAGCCACGCCAGCCAAAGGAGAAGCCAGGCAAGGAAGATCTTTGGAGGAGATCTTGAAGGTGGTCCATGCCACCTTGGAGGAGATTTTGAGGGTGGTGCACGCCCACCCCTTGGAGGAGAGCATTGAAGGTGGTAGCATCCACATTGGAGGAGCTCTCAAGGAAGGAGAAGAAGGAGGCACTCTTTTCAAGCCAAGGAGTAGCTAGGCTTGGAGCAAGAAGACTCCCTTCTTCACCAAATTTTGCAAGAGGATTTGTGTTTCTTTTATTGCTTTTAGATTTTTTCATTTCTAGTAGAAGCATTCCTCTACTTGTCTTGAAAAAGAATACAAATTCTAGTTAATCAAATTGTCTTCTTTTTAATTTCCTATTGCAATTGTTACTGTTGTTCTAGCACTTATTCTACTTCAACTCCCTAATTACTCTAGGCCTCCACTTGCCAAGAGTGAGCTTAGGTAGTGGACATTTTAATCTCTTAAGTTTCAGCTTAGTATTTTAGGTGTTAGCACTTTTTCATCATAATTCGCACTTTGCCTATATTATTTCAAAACACAAAAAAATATATATATATTTAAAATACCAAAAATAAAATTGAGATTTATTTGTACCAAGAGAATTGAATTACAATTTTTGCCTCCTTGGATGACCCTAGATACTCCCCTATCTAGGATATAAATTTAAAAGTGTATGCGAATGCACGTGTTACAATGACATTAAAAACTCGCTTTTACAAATCATGCGACTTTTCGCATCAGCAGCCTGTGCAGGAACCTTCATGACCTAAACTGAGGATGAAGCCTAGGCATTATTTGAAACATTAAGTGACAACTCCATACTTTTGTCCACTGCCTATCAAGAAAGAAAACCATCAATCTTGCAGAGGAAGATAGAGGCCCATGAAGCCGGGGCTTCTCAGGATTTGGTTTATGAGATTCAATTATTGAATAAAAACTTTCATAGGCTTTTAGCAAACCCCAGCATGAACCTGCAAGCAGCCTCTATCTTTCAGGCTTCAAGTGAATGCTCCATTTGCCAAAGCACAACGCACGTCACTGCGGAGTGCCACCAGGCAAATCAGTTCCCTGAGTTGATTCAGGCTGACTTGAATGCGGCCCATGGTTTCTACCCACCTCCTCGCAATAACCCTTATTCCAATACCTATAATCCAGGGTGGCGGAACCATCCAAACTTCTCTTGGAAGCAAGGTAATGCCTCTAACTCAGGGAATACCTGACCCTTACCTCCCCAACCCATATACCAACCAACCTATGAAAACCCTCCTCAGAATAAGCCCTTTGAGATAGATGAACTTAAAGCCATGATGAAAGCGATGCAAAAGCATCAAAATATGGTCATCCAATCTCAGAACAAGATGATTATTGATATGCAATCCCAAATTGGTCATCTTACTAAGGCAGTTAGGCAACGTGATCTGGGGAAGCTGCCTAGCTCTTCTAAGGAGAACCCTAAGGGCAAGGGGGTCGTATTCAGGGAGCATGCCCAAGCTGTGACCATGCTGAGGACTGGAAAGAAAATTGACAAGCCTGATAACACTCCTACGGTTCATCTTAGAATTCCCCTTCTACACCCAACCTGACTTCCATCTCCACCGAGGAAGAGCCACACTGCTCTCCCTCATTTGAAATCACCCACAATGAGGATGTCGTCCTTCCACCACCCCTCTCCCACCATGATGACCCCTCTACCCAAAAGTCGAGGGTGCCCTATCCAGAGCGCCTATCTACTCCTGGGGAATCTTCTGTTGGCTCGCTTGGAGCCAAGGATAGGATGGAGGAGATTATGGACACTTTTAGGAAAGTCCAAATCAACTTGCCTCTCTTGGATGCTATCAAACAGATCCCGTCCTATGCCAAGTTTCTGAAGGACCTATGCACCCAAAAGCACTGATCTAGGAAATAGGTCCAAACTAAGGTCATCCTACCTGACCATGTTAGCTCGGTTCTCCAACATGGAACACCCCCCAAAATGAAAGACCCAGGGGCCCCGTATATTTCAGTGGTTATAGGTAACCAACACATTGACGAGGCTCTGCTCGATCTTGGAACAACTGGCAGGGAACAAGTACTTCTATTTTCTTGAAGAGTACTCTAGGTATAATCAGATAGCCGTTTTTCCTGACGATCAGTAGCGTACCACCCTCATGAGTCCGTATGGCACATTTGCGATCTGCCGAATGCCATTCGGGTTATGTAATGCTCCTGCCACTTTCCAACGTTGTATGATGGCTATCATTTTTGATATGATCAATGAGTTTGTTGAAATTTTCATGGATGACTTCTCCATTTATAGCTCGTCATTTGACCGATGCCTTTCACACCTTGATGTAGTCTTAACCCGTTGCGAAGAGGCAAAGTTGGTGCTTAGCTAGGAGAAAAGCTACTTTATGTCCAGTAGGGCATTGTGTTTGGGCATATAGTTTCCGAGAGAGGATTAGAGGTGGACACCACAAAAATTGATTCCATCTCTAAGCTTCCAACACCCGCCAATGTTCGTCAAGTTAGATATTTCCTTGGCCATGCTGGATTTTATAGGTGCTTCATTAGAGATTTCAGTAAAATCTCTAAGCCACTCTGCGACTTACTAGTGAAGGATGTCTCCTTCGATTTTGATGATAGATGTGGTGAGGCTTTCCAAGTCTTGAAGAAAGCCCTTATTACTGCATCGATTCTCTAAGCACCAGATTGGACCCTCCCATTTGAGCTAATGTACGATGCTTCTGATTTTGCAGTGGGAACGATCTTAGGTCAAAGGGTTGATGGCAAACCTCATGTGCTGCATTATGCCAGCAAGACCCTTACGGATCCTCAGCAAAACTACACAGTCACTGAAAAGGAACTTCTTGCTGTAGTATTTGCTTTGGAAAAGTTTCAGTCTTAACTTTTGGGATCCAAGGTTGTGGTGTTCACTGATCATTCTGACTTAAAGTATCTTCTTGCTAAAAAGGACACCAAACCTCGCCTAATTCGTTGGATTCTGCTACTCCAGGAGTTTGACCTGGAAATTAAAGATAAGAAAGGAGTTGAGAATGTGGTAGCAGATCATTTGTTTAGGATCCCTATTGAGGCATCAAACCCTGCTGGCGATATTCAAGAGACTTTCCCTGATGAGTCTCTGAGGGCCGTGGAGACCAAAACTCCTTAGTTCACTGACATAGTGAACTATCTGGTCATGGGCATTACCCCCAGTACTTGGGACAAGCAGAAGCAAGACAGGTTTCTTGCTAACGCTAAATTTTATCACTGGGAGGAACCTGAGCTTTTTAGAGTAGTCCCTGATCAGCTTTTCCACCATTGCATCCCTAATGAAGAACAAAGAAGTGTTCTGGGTTTCTGCCATGACCTCCATTGTGGGGGACATTTTAGTGGGAAAAATATTGCCCATAAGGTTCTTCAATCTGTCTTTTTGGTGGCCCACATTATTCCGAGATGCACATACATATGTGGGCACATGTCTACGTTGCCAGCAGACGGGAACCATTGGAAAAAGGGATGAGATGCCCCAACAACCTATCCTCCTTGTTGAGATCTTTGATATTTGGGGCATCGACTTCATGGGTCCCTTTCCTGTGTCCTTCAAATATGAGTACATCCTTGTGGCTGTGGACTATGTATCGAAATGGATAGAAGCCATACCCATGTGAACCAATGACCATTCTGTGGTCTTGGGCTTTGTTAAGTTTAATATTATTTCTCGGTATGGGTGCCCAAGGACGATCATAAGTGATGGAGGACCTCACTTCAAGAACGTACACTTCACAAGACTACTCCAAAATTTGGGAGTCAACCACATGATAGCCACACCTTACCATCCCCAAATGAGTGGACAAGTTGAAGTGTCTAATAGGGAGATTAAATGAATTTTGAAGAAACTGTCAGGCTCGATCGTAAGGATTGGTCTAAAAAACTAAATAATGCTCTTTGGGCCTACAGAACAGCGTATAAGACTCCCTTGGGCATGTCTCCTTTCCGCCTTGTCTACGGAAAGGCATGCCATCTTCCCGTTGAAATCCAACATAAAGCCTATTGGGCTATTAAAAGCGTTAACTTGAATCTAAATAAAGCGGGAAAGGCACGTATGTTAGAGTTAAGTGAGCTTGAGGAGCTTCATAATGAAGCATATGAAACTTCTAAAGCTTACAAGCAACGTACAAACTTCTTCCATGATAAGCACATCATTAGAAAGACTTTTGAGCCCAACCAATGGGTCTAGCTTTTCAATTCCAGACTTAAATTATTTCCAGGAAAGCTTAAGTTCCGCTAGGATGAGCCATACGTTGTTATCAATACTTTCCCTCATGTAGCTATAGAAATTCGAAACCCTACTTCTGGTGCAAGCTTTAAGGTAAATGGCCAGCGACTTAGACCTTATATTACTCTTTCAGATGGCGAAGTTTGGATGCACTTCAGCTTGAGGAGCCTTAGCTCCTCCCACTCTCCTCCTCAAGTGATATTCTTCTATGTCTGCATTTTTCCAATGAAGACATTGTCAATCTTAGGCATGGGGGGGTATAACCTGAGAATTTTTATAGCATTTATGAAAAAAAAAATCTTTTATTTTCTTTAGCTGAATTGGTTAGTCCCTAACAAAACATCTTTGTCATGAAGGTGTCATTAAAGATTTTTCCTCTTTAATTGTTTCTTAAGTTTAGAATCTAGTACATTTACTTCACTTGCACATAAACTGGTTAATGGATCTTTGAAGAAAATCAATAAGCATTTTTAGTCTACTGAACCCTTAGATAGTTAATAGGGAGTCAGGCATACTATCTTTTAGTAATCCACCTCATATTTGTGAGAAGAAAGTAGAGAGATTACTGGTGCACTAAGTCTAGTGCAAGGACTCTTAAGTTTTGGATAATTAGATGATGATACCTCAGAGTTAGGCATAGTTTTTGCTCTCTGTTCCTATGTGCATTGTGTGAATTCTTGAGAGTCACCAAATAAGGCAGATACATAGAGATTGAGTCTTAATAAAGCTATGACTTTGGTGGATGGTTACGACCGTCCTTCATAGAGTCATCGGTTGAAGGAGGGTAATAGTGTCAAAGGTTAGAAATACGGTTGTCCTATCCATTCCTTCTCGATGCTGAGAGTAGGCACTTCCACCAAATAAGCCACATAATATCCTTTTGGCCATCATCATCCCTAATAATGCCTCACAAATAATGCATCGTGTTATGTTGATTTATAAAGAAAGAAAAAGAAAAGAAAAAAAAAGAGAAAAGAAATAATTTTATCTAAAAAAAAAAAGAAGAGAGAAAGAAAGAAAAGAGAGAGAAAAGAAAAAGAAAAGAGTCCAAGTTTATAATTTTATCCTCGTGACATTGAGGCAACAAAAAAACACCAATCGCGATCCACCAAATATGACCCATACTTACCTTTCAGTATTTATGATCACCCGAATACTGGCTGAGGACTCTAACTTAGTTGTAGAGTTATTAGGACTTTAATTGAAATGTGAATGCCATGTGAGGCCACCAAATAGTGAGTATATTTACAAAATCTGGTGAGATTTGTGATCTCAGAAAGAAAAGAAGGAAAAGAGTGCACACAAAGGAATATCGAGAGAGCACAGTTGTTTAGCCTCTCTCCGAGTTGACTTGTTTAATAGTCTAGAGATCTAGAGTCTATAGTACTAGATTACATGTAGCACCAGATGAGTGTGTGCCACCAAATATGAATCCATTCAACTTAGTATCTCCTACCTAAGACAAAAAGTCAGGGTCAAATTTCATATTATTTTCTACTTTATCCTTGAGTGAAATAGTTGCTTATCCTGATAGAAATATTTACCAAAGGATAAGTACGAACTGCAAATGTAAGTTGGCTATTTTCGCTTCGATCCATTCCTAGGTTACTATCGCTTCACATTTGTCTGGATATCTAAATCTTTGGAATAAGGACAGAAGAAATCTTCTGATTACTTCTATTATTTTTCATTTTTGCTCGGGACTAGCAAAACTTAGACATGGGGGTATTTGATGAGTCCAATTTGTTAGACTACTAATTATGCTTAAGAACACTCAAGTTGGGAATTGAACTACATTCGAGCACGCATTATACTAGAATATTAATTGAACTCAAATTTTGACATTTTTGTATTTTTAACCCAATGCATATGCTCCATTGATCATTTGTTGACATATTACTTATATATATTTTTTATGTGCAGGTATCTTCAAATTTGACAAAAAAAAAATCAAAGTTGAAATGCTTGGTTGAAATAACCTCCTCCCCTTTTCTCTCAACTGCAGGATTTTTTTTGTGTCAAATTTGAAGATACCTGCACATAAAAAATATATATAAGTAATATGCCAACAAATGATAAATGGAGCATATGCATTAGGTTAAAAATACAGGAATGTCAAAATTCAAGTTTAATTAATATTCTAGGATAATGCGCGCTCGAAATGTAGATCAATTCCCAACTTGAGTGTTCTTAAGCGTAATTAGTTGTCCAATAAATTGGACTCATCACCTTCTCTTTTCTCTCCTAGGTGAGCTCTCCTAAGAATTCTTTCAGGCTCAGGATCAAACACTAGATTGCCCTCAAGAGAGTGTCTACCAAGCATGCAATATCAATCACAATTCAAGTTCTTGTTGATTGAGTAAGTGAAACCTCCCCTCCAAAGATAGGTCAAAAGGTCAAGGCTTATCCTTCCATTCCTACGTAAGTGGTATAAGAGGGGTGATGACTTAAGATCTTAACCTTCTTTGTTGGAGAGGTAGAATTGGTTGATATAGATGGCCAAACAAGTTATTCACTGCAATTACGTGACCTAATTCAACCTTCGAGTGCCCTAGGACCTATACTTTGCTTAGATGATACTCCCAGGTGATCAAGTGAGAAGTTACTCCAAGGACGAACAAAGGGAGGCAAGTAGGGCGTGTGGATTCCCTACTAGGAGGGGGGAACGTAATAAATTGTGGAAATATAATATAAAACAATCTCAAAAAAATTCAATCACACAATGTGCACAATTATTTTTACCTCTCCACAAACCGGGTGAAAATCACCACCTAACCCTCTCAAGTTAGGATTTTCTGATCAACCAAGTTGATCAAATCCACTAAACGAATCACTTAAACGAGGGTGATTCAACCTCAATTACAACCACGCTACAAGTGCTAGGGTAGCATTCCTCAACCCCTTCTCTTCACGAGAAGGATTTTGTCCCATGAAGGAGATTGGAATTCGTAAAGAGAATACCCAACCAAATAACAAAGATAAAAAAACAACAATCCTATAGACCCAACAAAGTAATATTCAACCTAAGCTTCTATAGGAATTAAGATGCTTCCCTTTGCAAGGAGTGCGTCGAATCGATGACAGGGTATTGTGCGCAAGGAGTGCGTCCTATACAGCGCAACGTCGCTCTTGTGAACTACGGCAGGAGAGTGGGTGCGCAAAGGCTTGATGCTCTCAAGATGAAGAACTTGAGCTTGGAGAGCAAGAGCTTTTCTTCTTAGGATCAAGAGACATAAAATGGTGTGAAAGTGTATTACTAGGTGTGTATTGGTGTGCAAGAGGTTCTCCTCTATTTATAGAGGCCTTAGGAAGGCTTTGGAAGAATTTGAAAAGCTTCCATAGCCGTTGGGAGCAAAGCCCAAGAGAATCAAGCTGAAATCAAGAACAATGATTGCACTGATAGGGTTATCAGACATCTGATCCTGGCATCAGACGTCTGGAAGATTTATTTAAGATGTCTGGGAACAAAGTCAGACGTCTAATTTTAGGCGGGTTTCTTCTTGACTTGAATCAGATCTAAATAGGGTTCTAGTGCAAGTCCATCAGACGACATACAAGACATCTGGAACTATGTCTGGATGTCTGGAAACCTACTTTTCTACGGAAATGGATTTCCAAGAGAGTGCAATGGCTAGAAAATCTCTGAGAAGAGATTTTCGGGTCAGCAGAGGCAAAACGGTCATTTATCAGACGTCTGGAAAGGCTTAAGGACATTTGATAAGACTCTAACGGCCTTATCCTCCAGTGTTTGGTAAGCCAGCCAACGGTCCACTAATTGGACGTCTGGCAAAGTCATCAGACGTCTTCTAAGATGTCTGGACTAAGGTCTGGATGTCTGATTTCATCAAACAGAGCTAATAAGTCCAGCCTAAATATTATCAGACGTCTGAATCAATAGTTAGACATCTTAAACCATATTATCAGACATCTGATTTTGGAATTAGATGTCTGAAAAAGCTGTTTGAACCCTATATTGATTTTCTAAGTTCTCCACAGAAAACCTAAGTGTCCTAGGGTTGTGCCAGTGTTCCTAGGACTACTGTTAGGGTACTTTGAGGCTCTTCAACATGATGTTCTAAGGAATAAAAAGAGCAAGGAAATAAAGACAAAAGTACATGAAAGAAATAGACAGAATTCTATCCTATTCTTCTTATCCTTCCATCTTCAATCTATCGCTCCTCGCGAATCTCCTCTGTTCTCCATTAAGCTCCTCCAATCCATCCTGGATGCGAGCTCGAACTCCGTCAAATCACGTCTCCATTTGCAATTTTCCTGAAATCTAAGACTCCAAGTGCAAATGTTAAATGACACGTGTTTTGTTATCATCAAAACAGATGATCGTGGTGCTCTAGCACCAACAGGGCGAACCCTTCCTTTGAAGTGATGCATATCCGGTGCCTCTTAACTACCCATTTGTTCCTTTAAAGGGTGCCCCCCTCCGTGAAGTATCAAAACACTTGGTCAAAAGATAGTACCACCACCACAAAGCATGATAGGAGAGTCTGCACCAATAAAGAGATCAGTGCCTATAGCCTTAAGAGATCGAGCCTTAGTGCGGTGCCTAATGTGCGTGCTTAGTGTCAGAAGTGTGCATCACACCGCAAATCCTTTTTTATTTTGAAAATGCAGACAAGTCCCTTTGAATCAGATCAAGTGTAATTTGATTTTAAGGTTGAATCTGATTATCAATCCCAATTTCAGTTAGGCGACCACTAAATTAGTAAATTCAATCAATTTGGTGGTCTTGAATTTTAATCCAAATGCAAATGCGTGAACAGGAGTTGGATGCAAAGTTAGAAAGGTGTACCTGTCTCCAGCAATCTTCATGCCAATATGCTCGCAATGCAACAATGAGATCTATTATGCTGCTCAATCACCCCTAAATGCACGCACCTAAGGGCATGCAACTCCTAAATAGGCAGCTCAATATTTTCTTTTGTTTGTTTTAGAGGCAAGCAAGCAAAATGGAATCACGCACACAGAAGAATGTAAACCCTAGTAGCTAACGAATGTTGGGACAGACCCCCAAAAATTCAGCCCCAATTATTACAAGGGCAAGAAGACAGAAATAAAATTTGTGATGAAGGAGAATCCCCTGTGAAAGTGGGATCCAGGTCTCCTACGTCTTCTCCTCATGTGGGCATCGCCCAAGGTCATGTCGTTGCTCTACTACTCCTGTCGCCCTGTCAGGTTTCTCATACAAAAAAAAAAGAATGATCAGATAATTGCGCAACTCAGAATACTCAAAAATAACCAGGTGAATCTATTGCGTCTGTTGCCTCCCCGACAACGGCGCCATTTGATAGAGAGAATTTTGCTTGATTAAGAAGATAATTGAATGATATGCCGTTGTAATTTAAGTGGTGGAAATCTCTCAATCAAAGATATTTAATAATTCAAAACTAACCACGAAGAGTTAGGTCATATCCACAGAGAGGAATAGATCCAATAAATTCACGAGTACAGAGCCATCATGTTCGCAGACACATTTGCAAAATCAATTTAATGAATTTAATGCTCTAAATGTCACTTTGAATTTCATGAGAAGTTCAATTCTATTTATGTAATTTTCACATCAGAAATCAAGCTTCTAAAAATATGTAGATGATGCATGTGTAGTGGCCTTATTATGTAATTTTGAATTGCATGCAACTCTGAACCCAATTTCAACGAGAGATGATATGCGTAAAATGAGAGAGAGAGATTAAAATCAATCATAGCGAGCATGGAAATAAAGAGAATCGTGAGGAGTTCGTAGCAAATGCCCCCATAATGCGTTAAAATATTCAATTCAACTCAATATACTTGGCAATGGCAAAAGGATGTAATAACTAATGCATCGAGTATTGTAGCAAAATAGGGGAGCTCTGTGGAGGAGCTTCCACACACGGATGGAGGCGAGGCTACTGGCGAGACCTTCACTGGAAGTTGATGGGATGGGGCTACACCCGATGGTGGTCATGGTGAGGATCGAGACAGCGAGCGGTGAATGGACGGCGAGGAGGCAGCCAGTGGGTTATCGTCGGCGGCAGTCGTGGACATGGGTGGTCTCGTGATGGAGAGGACAGTTCAACAATGTCGAGGGAGTGGAGATTGGAGGCCTGAGGTGGCATGGCCGACGAGGGAGGGGGGGTTGCACTTTGGGTTCTTTCGTGGGGGAGGCTGCTGGTGGCGGGAAGATAAGGGAGAGATGGAAGATGAAGATGAAGACAAAGAAGGAGATGAGGTGCACGAGTGGCTGCACGGCTGTGGATGGGTGTGCGACTACGCGTGGATCTACTGCACGCATAATAGCGCTCTACAGCAAGGGAATACTGGTGCGCAGAGGTGGTGGATGTGAAGAGACGGCAACAGGCGGTTGAATTGAAGGTGTTGATGGCACGCACACACTCTGTCACGGTGTGTGCTTCGACGGTGAGGGCGATGTTGAGGACGCGGAGGCCACAATGCTCGCTGAAGTCCACGGTGCATGCCTCCTTCATGGTGGAGAAGATGGAGAGAAGAAGATCTCGCCAGCTAGGTGGAGAAGATGCGTCGCAAGTGTCTCTAGCCGCTCTTCTTATCTGCAGTTTGTTGCTTCCGCCGAAATCCTCTCCAGTAGATGGGGCAGTTTGAAGAGATCACTGTTGGTTGCTGGTGGGAGCGCAAAGAGGCTCGCTCGATGAGTTTAGGAGTTGCGCATTCTGTGGGAAGGAAAAAAAACAAATTAGGTTATTTATACAATTTATCTCAAATAATGTATGAAATGCATGTTACTATAATGGAATGTATAAATATGCATGCAAGCCCTTATTTATAAACTAATTTATTTATATATTCAAGTATGCTATGATATGCAAATATTTATTTAATAATTAGTCATTTAAGCATTTACTTAGCCCATAATTGTGGTCTCATCAATCCCAACTTCATGTGGTTTGTCAATAATCAAAATCAGAGACCTCAATATCTACCCCGACCACAAGCTCCTCGTCCATATCAGCAGCCTCAGCCTCGACCTAACCCAACTTATCAATCTAGGCTGACTCAGACAGATCAAATGACTCTTATCCTTCAGACTCTGGCTGTCATTCAAAAGATCAATGTGGCTATGCAAAAATAGCACAGAGATGAGATCACAGAGGTTCGCAATCAACTTGCCTAGATGGCAAATTGTCACCAACTTGGTGCACTTCCTTCACAACCTCTGCCTGATCCAAATAACGTGCCAAACAAGAGGCGCATTATGAACCCAAATCTGGGCCAAGCTCACTTTGTTTATTAGGCCCCTTCTACTCCATCACCCGACGGGATGAAGGCTTCGACATCATATATGGGGTACCAATAGCAAGCACCTCTTCTACCCACACCAAACCAAAACCAGGCAGTAAATTCTATTACTACCCACACTGGCTAAACAACATAGGACCCACCTTATCCAAGCCAAACCCAACCTGGTAATACAAACCTTAACCCAAGGATAGTCATCCAGGACACCTCTATCCCAGATCAAGACCCTGGACCGATTCTAGAGGAACCATCTAAGGTTCCATTTCCTGAGGCCTTGACCAAGGGAAAAAGGATAACCAAAACCGTGGTACCTGAGGAGGACCTGGTTAAGCTCTTTAAGCAGGTCCATATAAACATTCCCATGATGGATGCGATATGCCACGTACCGGCTTATGCACGACTTCTGAAAGACGTATGTACACCCAAGCGTAAACTGCAAACTAAAGATGGGAATCCGATTGTACTGTCAGAGCAAGCCAGCTCTGTCATTTTGAGCAAACTCCCACCTAAGGCAGAAGCCCCAAGTACCCCTTTGATCTCCTGTGAAATCGATGATATACAATTTGACCGAGCTTTATTAGACTTAGGAGCCTCCATAAATTTGATACCCACATCCCTATTAGACTACTTCAAGGAATTTGAGCTCAAACCGATTGAAATGACTTTACAACTAGCAGACCGATCAATTAAGTCACCAAAAGGAATTCTCGACGATGTCATAGTTAGGGTGTATGATTTTTATTTCCCAGTGGATTTCATCATTTTAGACATGTTCGCTCCTGAGAATGTGAAGAATACACCGATCATACTTGGGAGACCTTTTCTGGCCACTGCCAAGGCCAATATCAATTGTGAGGAGGCCCAAATTGAATTGAAATTTGGGAGCAAGATACTAAAGATCGACATCTTTAAAGCCCAACAATGAATTAATTGCAGAGTCATAGAACAAATTTGCGATGTTGAAGCGATGGTTGACAACTTCATCAAGAACCTGACTATTTCTGATCAACAACAAGAGGATCAAAACCTGCAATTAGAGGAGCCCGAACTCAACTTAGACACACCCATAGCTCCTTCCTTTGCTCCCGACACCCATCCTGAACTACCTGTTGCTGTTGAAACCCGATTTTGGAATTAAAGCCTCTTCCTGACATCTCAAGTATGTCTTTTTGGGTTCCAATCAGACGTTACCTATGATTATCAACTCCTGACAGACACCTGATCAGGAAACATGCCTGATTTCTATTCTCCAACAACATTAAAGAGCCATTGGATGGACTCTCGATGATCTCACTGGTATCATCCCCCTATACTGTACACATCACATCTACACTGAAGAGGGCTCACGACCATCCCATGAAATGCAGAGATACCTGAATCCCAATCTGCAGGATGTCGTGAAAAAGGAGATTATCAAGTGGTTAGATGCAGGGATCATCTACCCGATCTTCGACAGTCGATGGGTGAGCCCAATCCAAGTTGTGCCTAAAAAGGTAGGGCTCACCATCATCATGACTGAAATCAGAGAAGCCATACTGACCCATGTAGCAAACTTGTGGAGAGTCTGCATTGATTACAGAAGACTCAATTCCTCCACGAAAAAGGATCATTTCCTACTACCATTCATTGATCAGATTCTCGAGAAACTAGAGGGAAATCGATTCTTCTACTTTCTGGATGGGTACTCTGGTTGCAACCAGGTCGCAATCTATCCTGAGGACCAAGAAAAGACCACCTTCACCTACCCCTTCAGAACTTACGCATTCCAAAGGATGCCATTCGGTCTCTGCAATGCACCCACTACTTTTCAATAGTGCATGCTGTTTGCACCTCAAAACACGCTTGTAATAACGCCTTCTTGTGCTATTTTCTAGCATTAACATTGCATAATAGGATCCTGTAATCGCATTTGTAAAAATGCTTGCATGCATGCATTTAATCAAGAGAGGAAGAGGAGTGAAACAATGGCTTGCATAGTTACATTTTATCTCAAGTGCCTCCTTGCAAATTCCACCTCTTTTCATTTTTTTTCTCTCTTGATTTCTTCTTTTCTTCTTCCCACGGCAGCAGCAGCCACGCAGCACTTCTTCCCGCAGTAGCCGCATGCATTTACTCCACGTCACTTCTCCCTGCCAACGCCGCTCCCTATAGCTGCAACTCGCGCACCCTCTCCCTGCTGCAGCTGGCACGCCACTCTCTCCTCCTCTATAAGAAGTTGCAGCTTCATCCTCGCAAGAGAGGCTGCTGCAGCAACAAAAACCCGCAGCCATCTTCTCCACCGCTTTCCCCTCCCATACGTCGACACTCCGTCGAGGAGGCACCCGGCGAGCAGGAGAACCCACTGTGGTGCACACCACCACAGTGGGAGCACCACCGCCCAGCTCTTCGACGAGTCGGTGGGCGTGGTGCATTCCCTCGCTTCGTTTTTTTTCTCTTTAACGCCATTGCTGCCGCTCCAAGCTTCGAAGCTTGAAGCCACGGCAGCAGTAGCCACGCAGCAGCAGCAGCAAGTCCTCCCGCTCCTCCGCGATCGTCCCCGCAGCCGCCCGTCGACTTCGCGCGCGCCTGCAGGGCCATTCCCCGCTCAACCTCCGTCCTGACGTCCCCGCAGTTGCACCTGTAGCCGTCCGCCGCGCGCACTGCAGCGGCTGGCTACGGCCTCGTGCCGCCCCCTCCCCCTCCTCTGCGACCCTCCGCGACCACCTGTAGACCTCCTCCACGCTCGCTCCTCCACGCCTTCGCCCGCCCGTCGCCTTCGCGCATGCCTGCAGGAACCCTACGCGAAGCTGCGCCCGCATCCGCCATCTTCAGACGACTGCCTCCGCCTTCAGACGACGCGGTGTCAGACGTCCGCCGGAGGCGGCAAACGTCTTAACTCGTGCGTCCGCGATCTCTCGCTCGCCCGCTCTCTCTCTCTGCTGATCTCTCCCACCCGCTCCCGCTCTCTCTCTCACGTATTCTCTCTCTCTCTCTCTCTCTCTTTTACTCACTAACAGACACACACTCATAGCAACGCACACACACACGTTCACCGACGCACACACACCTATACCAACACATACACACACACTCACACACTTATAGTACTATATATATAAATATATATATACATACATACATATATATATATATAGTTATGTATACATACACATATATATAATATATATACATATATATATAATATATATATATATATCTACTTATATATACATCTATATACTTATACATATACATATATATATATAGGCATATATACTTATATACATATATATATATACATATCTATATACATATATATATACATATATATAGTAATATATATATATACTTATATACATATATATACACATATATATCTATATATATATATCTATACATATATAACTATACATATATATATATATAGATATATTTACTTATATACATACATATGTACATATATTTTCATGTTATTTATTATACGCTGTATCACGGGAATATCTGCACCAGTTGCTGATATTCCCTGATACACGCGTACAAAAAAAGTGTGGTCCCATACATCATCCATCCTCCATCCACACTCCACGCGGCACCTAGTCATGTTGGTTGCATCTCTCTAGACGTCGACTGACTCGACATAGTGCTACACTCCATCGCCACCTCCACCCCCACCCCTTTATATATATACTACATATATATATATATATATACATACTATATTTACTTTCTGTCTATTTGCTTTTCTGTTAGTAAAAAGATAAAAAAAATACATAAAAAAGAAAAGATAATCTTTGACTTGCAGGTACCTCGTCTTGCGAGTAGCAAGACTTGTTTTGGGACTCTGTTTGGCTAAAAGCCAAGGACACAATTTTGAGGGTGTGCCTCAAGAACAAGGATTACCATAAAAAACCTAAAGAAGAAAAACACC
This sequence comes from Thalassia testudinum, assembly GCA_037157565.1. Classification (NCBI taxonomy): domain Eukaryota; kingdom Viridiplantae; phylum Streptophyta; class Magnoliopsida; order Alismatales; family Hydrocharitaceae; genus Thalassia; species Thalassia testudinum. The sequence goes on from JAZHRO010000036.1 coordinate 64,345,337, forward strand.
AAAAACACAATAAACGAATGGAAGAGACGCGTTTTAAGGAAAACGTAGAAACTCGACTTTAACCCCACTTCCCTGTGTTCAACCCTGGGCCTAAAAGTGACAAGATAAAATCAATTAGGCTAGGTTAAAAATTTTGTAAAGAGATGGTTAGGTCTGAATTAGGTTAACCACTATACACATTTCAACGATAAAAATATCATATTAACAACCTATCCGGGCCGACCCATCATAACTTTTCTGGCGCCGTTGCCGGGGAGGTGAGCCTTCGAGTAAGTTTCTATCCAAATCCTTTCAATTTTTCTCTTCCCTCTTCACAGGTATTGTTGTTTTTGGTGTGCAGGTGAACTTGGTGGAAGGAGAAGGAAAGCAGACGAAGTCGGGAACGAGGGCAGATCCAAGGCGGGAACGAGAGCGTGAAGACGCCGACACCGCATTGGAGCTTCGCACACGTTGCCAAACCAGTAGGTTTTCTCTTTCTTAGCAAACTAGGGTTAGCTTGCTACCCAAAAAAAAAAAAAAAAACTAGAAAAACTTCTTGGGATTTCTTGGGGCAAGTGGATTAAAATTCACTTGTTTGATTGGTTGTATTCACTCCCACTGCCCCGGGATTTCGCACCACACTTCGCATAGCGAAAATCCGAGAATCTTGATTCTTGGATTTCTCGCCGAGGGAAGTATTCTTTGAGGCAAAGAAAAAGATTGCTTATATCCCTCTTTTGCCTCACTTATCTTTAATTCAGGATCACATTTTTTGTGGGGAGACTTGGAATTGAGTTGATTCCAACCCCACCACGACTTTTCAAACTTGCCTGTGATTCGATCCTGAATACTTCAACCCCAACAATTTTATTTTCTTTATCTTTTGGTTGAAGCCTTGTGTGTGGAAATCATTTCTGGTGATTGGGAGCACTTGAATTGAAGTGCTTTGGCTCCCTGTCACATTGATATAAACTGATTCGTGCATCCACACTTAGAAATCTCCATTTAGGGTAGCCCATTGCATTTTAGCATGCATTAACTAACTGATAATTGAAGAAGGGTTTCTTGGGTTTTAGAAGGAAAACCTGTATTTTTGCAAAAACCCGGAGATTGGTTGAATTGGTAATTCAGCAAAACCCTAAAATTCATACTATTTAAGGCTGAACTCTAAAAACCATTCGCCAATAAAAACTTCAATTCGGGGAGATTTCCCCGTTGCATGCTTGTTCTTACACACTCTTAAAATCAATCACTTGGGCATTACCCGTAAACAACGCCCTTCACATTCCAAAAGCACTTGACCCTAAGCCTCTAATTAAAACTGGTAGTAACTTGACCCTTACTAAGGATTGGAGGTCTAACTACCTGCGTGTAGCGACTACGCGCTGGTGAGAGTTCCCGCGTGCTATCGGGTGTCTAAGACTGGGGCAAACGGCCTTTCAATCTGGCCCGGTTGTTCTGCGGTGCTCGCATTCGGTTCCGTAGTTCGTGATAGTAGGTAACTTAGATCTTTAGGTCTAAGGGCACACTGTAGAGGTTAGGAACTTGACTGTATTGATTTGTAATCAAGTGTACCTTTGCGGCGTCATTTCTCTCATCCCTTTTCCCTTCTCATCTCCCCAATTCTTCCTGCGGTAGTGCATGTTTGGGAGGAGGTCACAAAACCCTGAACTATTTGAATTGACTGATAAATCTAGAAAACAAGTCGAATCGTCCTCCTCCTCCACAAACATGGCTGCACGCCCACCCCCAAATCCCGAGGGAGGAAACCGCCCTCAGAACCTACCAGGTGGTGGAGCCTTAGATCCCATAACCCACCTCCAAGCCCAAATGGAAATGTATAATGAGCAAATCGAAGCCATTCGGGAAACATTGGAGGAAATGCAGAACCCTCCCGAACGGGAGGAGCCTAGGACTCTTAGCTCTTATCAGAATCCCGCTGCTACAGAGACCATTGGACAAATTCGGGTCCCCATGGGTGGGGACGACTTTGAATTAAAACCAAACATAATTGGCCTAATCAATTTTCACTTTCATGGTCTTGCAAGTGAAGACCCATTTCTCCACTTGGAAGACCTAACCCGACTTGCTGAAACCGTTAAACCAAGAAATGTCGGGTTATCTATAGTCCTCATGAAGTTGTTCCCGTTTTCATTACGGGATAAAGCGTCGCAATGGTTACGCACTCTTGGGAGAACCATCCACTCTTGGGAAGAGATGCGAACAGCATTTCTCAAGAAGTTCTTCCCAATCGGGTGGACCAATGCGCTTCGCCGTGCTATCACTTCATTTACGCAACAAAACGGCAAACAATTTCATGAGGCATGGGAGAGGTATAACGACCTCCTCAGGAAGTGTCCGCACCACGATCTGCCTAAGTGGCATATAGCCCAGATTTTCTACTATGGGCTAAATGAGACTTTGAAGCAGATTGCAGACGCTTCTTGCGGAGGGAACTTTATGAATAAAGACGAGAATGGAGCATTCAAGCTGTTTGAAAATATGAGTGAAAACTCGATGAACAATGCTTCCATTGTCGCCTTTAATCATACCAGCCAGCCCCGAAATGTCCACGAAGTTGACATGGGACCCTCCCATTCATCCACTGATCTAAGCCTTATTGCACAAAAACTGGATGAAGTCTCTGTCGTGCACAAGAAGCTGGACGAGCTTTTGGCCAACCCCACCCGATCTATGGCAAACACCACCTCTTCACCACTTCGTCACAATCCAAGTTCTTCTAATACCAGGCTTATCCCGAGAAACCCCGTTAGACCTTCCTTACCGAGTGTCGCGCCAAGCGACTCAGTAAGTCATGTGGAACTGGCTTCTGCGAGCCAATATTTCGACATAGAGGACCAAGCCTCCGTGTGCTCGGACGCATATCTACATGCGGATGCATCTTCTAGCATAGAAGACGCTTGCGCCCTGGGGAACAACCCGTTCTCTGCCACTTATAACCCAGGGTGGCGTAATCATCCGAACTTCGCATGGTCCAACAACCCGTAGCGCCAAAACCCCGCGGGTGGACCAATGCGACCGTCCGCACCCGTCATCCGAAGGGTCCAGTTTAATCCTATGGCAAATCCGCCATTAGGCCCTTGCGTACCACAAACTGAACACGCATCAAGCCCTCTTGACAAATTGATGCGAATGATGACGGAAATGTCAAAGCGCCATGAAGAGAACATGACCTCTCTTCAGCACCAATTGGCGCAGCAGAACGCCGAGATCAGTCAACTACGCATGGCGACTCGATCTCAGGGCACTCTTCCCGCCCAACCTGTTCCAAACCCGTGAAATTTCGGACCCCGTGGTTCTCAACCACAGGTACGACCTTCTCAGGGACAGGTTAATCAAGTTCTGCAAGCTCCGAGCATTCCACCGGGATTTCAGGCTAATCCTGCTGCAGCACCACACTCTTATGTCCCCATTGCAATCCCTCCTCCACCGTATGATCCCACTGGACCCGCATCGTCCAATGCTATCACTACGAGGAGCGGTAAGCAGACCGTCGATCCGCCTCGACCTGATCCTGGCTCGTCTTCTTCTTCGCCCTCTCATTCGGGATGCATACTGCATTCGCGAGAGGATGATGCACCAAAAGTTGTGCCAGAATCAATCCCATTCCCTGAGGCTCTACTAAGGGAGCCAAAAGGCAAAAAGAAAAATATGCAGGCCTTTGACAACCTACGTAATTTGTTCAGGGATGTAGAAATCAAGGTACCCCTGCTCGAGGCAATCGACCACATACCTACTGTCGCTCGATTTTTCAAAGACTACACAACACCCAGGCGATAGTCAAAGAAGACTAAGAATCCGGTGGTTCTCTTGCCTCATGCGAGTTGTGCTATACTGTCAAACTTACCACCGAAGCAGAAAGATCCGGGCACACCACTGATTTCCTGTAGCATCCAAGGCTGCAGTTTTAACCGTGCCTTGCTTGATCTAGGATCTTCCATCAATCTCATACCGACCATCATGCTCAAAAAATTTTCCATGGGAAATCTAAAACCCACCCCTGTCACGTTACAGTTGGCAGATCGTTCTGTCAAAATCCCGAAGGGTGTGGTGGAAGACGTGGTGGTTAGGGTCAACAGTCTCTGTTTTCCTGTTGACTTTCTTATTTTAGATATGGAAGTTCCTAGTTCACTTTCTGATTGTCCGATCATCCTCGGTCGACCTTTCTTGGCCACAGCCCGCGCCCACATCGACTGCGAGTCGGGCTGTATTGAGATTGCCGTTGGATCTGAGAAGCTCAAGCTTAACATACTCAAGGCAGCCAAGAACTTTGATTGCGATTGCATTGAGGATGACACGTCTGATGAGGACATGGCCATCAGCACGTGTATCGGACTAATTGGGACCTATTAGGACTGCTGCGGATTACCTATAAACACTGATAACTGCCTGACCAACGCATACTGAGACGTTCCCCAATCCCTCCCTTGTCCAGTACCTTCTCCTGGCCAGACTTCTGACGAGGTTTTCTCCGCTTCCCATACCTCGTGGTCTGAGTCATATCCGGGCTACTCACTGTCGGTCCACACTCATGAAGACCGAATTGCCCTTTCTTCCCCGCCAAATCAGGCGGATTTACAAATCCACACTGGGACCTTGAGCCCATATACTTCTCACTGGGGCTATTCATTTTTGGATCCATCTATCCAAGAAGCCCCTCTTCTTGGCCAATCTGAAGGCCAGTTTCTTCCTCCTAACTTGTTCTCCTACCCGTCTGGGACATTCTCGTCCCAAGAAATGCCAGATCCTTCCCCTTCCACTCCCGAGCTAAAAGTGCTGCCTAATACACTCAAGTATGTTTTCCTGGGACCAAATGAAACGCTCCTTATAATCATCAGTTCAAAATTAACCATGGAGCAGGAGTGCAAACTAACTAAGGTCCTCCTAGAACACAAGGTAGCTATTGGATGGTCTTTATCAGACTTATCTGGTATTAGCCCCTCCTACTGCACTCATCGTATATATACGGAGGAGGAGGCTCGACCTTCTCGCGAGATGCAGCGACGTCTCAACCCTAACATGCGGGAGGTCGTTAAGAATGAAATCATTAAGTGGCTGGATGCGGGTATAATCTACCCGATCAGCGATAGCCCCTGGGTGAGTCCGATTCACGTTGTGCCCAAAAAGGCAGGACTCACCATCCGTGTCAATGACAGGGGCGAATCCATCCCTACACGCACTCCTACATCTTGGAGAGTGTGTGTAGATTATAGGAAACTCAATGCTGCAACCAAGAAAGATCACTTCCCGCTACCATTTATTGACCAAATCCTGGAGCGGTTAGCGGGAAATAAATTTTTCTGCTTCCTGGATGGATTCTCAGGATATAACCAAGTGGCAATAGACACCCGAGACCAAGAGAAAACCACTTTTACCTGCCCTTTCGGCACCTTCACCTTTAGAAGGATGCCGTTCGGACTTTGTAACGCGCCAGCAACTTTCCAGAGATGCATGCTGGCGATATTTCATGACATGGTGGGTGACTTTCTCGAGGTCTTCATGGATGACTTTTCAGTCTTTGGACCATCTTTCGACGAATGTCTTGCCAACCTGACTCGCATCCTTAGGAGATGTATTGATGTAAACCTCATGCTTTCCTGGGAAAAAAGTCATTTTATGGTGCACGAGGGAATTGTTCTTGGACATATCATCTCCGATAGGGGTATCGAGGTTGACAGAGCTAAGCTCGATGTCATTGCTGATTTACCTGTGCCTGGTTCTGTCAAACAAATCCGCTCCTTCTTGGGACACATCGGTTTCTATAGGAGATTCATCAAAGACTTCTCCAAAATTTCTCGACCCTTAACTCATCTCCTATCAACCGACGTGCCCTTCGACATGGGCCCTGACTGTATGCAAGCATTCACGCAGCTGCGTAATGCTGTCACCAAGGCCCCTGTTCTCCAGCCGCCTGATTGGTCCCTCGACTTTGAACTTATGTGTGACGCTTCAGACCTTGTAGTCGGAGCCATCCTGGGACAAAGACACGATAGACACCCCTTCATGGTATACTACGCCAGTAAGACGTTGGATGAGGCCCAGCGTAATTATACTACCACTGAAAAGGAACTACTGGCAGTCGTCTTTGGGCTGGAAAAATTCCATTCTTACTTCTGGGCTCTCACGTTATTGTTTTCACTGATCACGCGGCCATTCGCCATCTCATGCACAAGAAGGATGCCAAGCCTAGACTGATTCATTGGATCCTTCTGCTCCAGGAGTTTGACATTGAGATTCGTGATAAGGCTGGAGCCCAGAATGTTGTGGCTGATCACCTTTCCAGACTGGACCCTGACCATATTGGACTTACTCTGCCAATTAATGAAATTTTTCCTGATGAGCACCTATTAGCAATAAATGTGGCAAGTGGACCGTGGTATGCCAACATTGCTAATTACCTTGCTTCTAGATCTCTTCCACATGGCTAGCCTAAAAACCAGCGCGAGCGTCTCATGGCAGAAGCAAAGTATTATTTCTGGGATAATCCACTTCTTTTTCAGATAGGTGTTGATCAAATCATCCGTCGCTGTATTCCTGACAGTGAGTTCCCCAGTGTGCTATCCTTCTGCCACGATCAGGCCTGTGGAGGCCATTTCCCTGGGAGGAAAACTACAGCCAAGGTGTTGCAGTGCAGTTTCTTTTGGCCCTTCCTTCACCAGGACGCGCACACTTATGCCAAACATTGCACTAGGTGCCAGTCATTAGGGTCAATGGCACGTCGTGACATGATGCCCTTGCAACACATCGTAGCTGCGGAAATCTTCGACATCTGGGGAATTGACTTCATGGGTCCCTTTCCTCCATCCAACGGCTTCGAATTCATCCTCGTGGCCGTCGACTATGTTTCGAAATGGATCGAGGCTATTCCCGCGTGCCGTGCTAACCATGTTATCTCCACCCGATTCGTCAAGGACCATATCTGAAACGATGGAGTCGATAACCGGGTTTTATTGTAGCGTTGTAGTATAGCCAGTTATTGCCATCATTTCAAATATATAATTTTTTTACTCGGAAATAAAAGAGTTCCCGAGGTCGAACTCAGGGAGCAAACTGTATTCTAGGGGTACAAAGTTTCTTTTACAAAAATAAAGAGAGAGAGGGAGAATTTGTTGGCTTCTTTCTTCTTCTCTTCTTTTCTCTTTGCTTATCCTCTCCTTCTCTTCCTTCTCAGATCTTCTGCTTTCTTCCTTTGTTCTTCTTCTTTATCTACAGTGGTGATGTTCTTCTTCTTCTTTCAGCTGTTTCTGCTCGTCTCTTCCTTTTTCTTCTCCCTTGCGGTCCTATTCTTCTTCTTCTTTCTTTCTTCTCTTCTTTTCTTCAGATCTTCTTCTCGTGCTCTTCTTCTTTCGTAGAGTCTTCACTTGGCCTCTCTGTGTTCTCCTCTGCCTCGCCTTCCTTCTCCTTCTTTGCCTTCAGGACGTCGTCTGATTTTCCAATCAGACGACTTAAACCGCCGCTGCTACAGTGCCGCTCGGTGCTCCCCCTTCCTTCAGCCTTCGTCTTCTTCCACGGTTCTTCTTCACCTGTGCCTGCACACTTACACAGCTTGATCAGAGGGGCAAAACCTAACTCTACCCTCCCCCGCATCTCTCTCTCACAGAAGCCGCTCTTAGGAAAGCTCTCCCAGAGCTGCCGGGTTGCCGGGTATGGGTCGCGCCCGGGTCCAGGCCCACCGGCGTGCGTGGTGGGCGAGGAGTGCAGGTCGGGTTTAGTCGGGTCGGGCCAGGTCCGCGAGGCGTGAGCGCGGACGAGACCGGGTAACCGGGCGGGTGAAGGGGACCTCACCCCGTGTGCTGAGGCGATAAGCCTCCAGCACTTTTTCACTTTATACCGCTGCGCCTCTTCAGAGTTTTCCGAGGTGGGACTAAATGTCCCACCCCAAGTTGGCGCCTGCGCGGAGGAAGCAGCTGGTAATCGCGGCTTTACGCGAGGCCTTCGCGCGAGGGCTTCGATTCAGCTGCAGCCTGACGCTTTGCCGAAATGCCTCGCACAGCCTGGGAGTCGAATCTGGGCGTGGCGCACCTGCAGCTGCAGGTGGAAGCAGCTCCTTCTGCACGGCAATGGCGGCGGAGGACGGGTGACCTGTTCACAGCAAAACGGCCTCTCGGCCTAATCAGAAGGTGCCGGGAGCTTCGCCAGAGTGCGGCAAAGCTCGTGCGGGTGGTGGCGAGGCGTGGGGCGGCGTGCAAGGGCAGCCCTAGGTCGGACGGTGGGTCGGAAAGTGGGTGTGTTCGGTGGACTTGCAGAGGTCGGGTGGTGGGAATTGGAAGGGCGAAAATGGATCAGGGTGAGGAGGCGGAGATTATGTGCAGGTCGGCGAGCCGTGTGGGGTGCTGGAGTGATGGGAGCGACTCGTCGGAGGATGGCCGGAGGCGGAGAAGGTGAGGGTGATTGGTCGGGATCGAGGGCGACAGTAAATGTTTAAATTGAGGAAAAGGAAGAGGGGAGAAAGGTGAGAAGTTCTACCTACTTAGCAAGACGAGGAGGGGCCAGAGCAGGCGACAGTCGTATCGACTGTCGCCGGAGAAGAAGCTGCCCAGAGGAAGGAGCGACGGCGAGGAGAGGGCTGGAGAGGCGCGCGCTGGGTGCGGCGCGGCGCGGGAAGAGCAGGGGAAGAAGTCTCTGCTGCTGGTATTGCGGCAGAGCGAAGAGGAGGAGGAGGAGGAACCGTCGGAGCTGGTGGGCGTCTGCCGGAGTGAGAAGAGATGAAAGCTGGAGGTTTCTCCGTCAGATCCCAGCTACTCAGAACGGCGGAGCGACGGGGGTATTTATAGAGGCGGAATTAGAGAGGAGGGCGGAGGGAGACGACGTGTCTCCCTCGCCGGAGGACACCGGAGATGGAGACCCATACCGTCCGTGCATTCGCATGGCCGGTATGGTGGGTTGCAGCGACCAGGGGGGTGCTCCTGCGACGGCTGACGACGCAGGGCACCCCCATTTGTCCTGGCAGGCCCTCCCCTTCACCCTGCGCGGCGCCATGCTCCGCGCAAGGTCGCCGGAGCATGGTGCTGGCAGGTTTTGCAGGGAGGACCTGAACGCAAAGAACGAAGGAGAGTTAGGGGCCAAAATGCGAGGGTTCAAAAGTTGAGGGCCAAAAAGTAAATAGATGAGGACCAAAATGTAAAGTTGGTTAAGAAGGTTTCTTCTTAGGCTCAAGTTTTTATACATGACTAATTAGGACCTAGGGAATCTGATGGTGAATTTTATTTCTAGATTAAACCTTGTTTGACCGATAAATTTACGCAAAAACCCAAATTAAGTTATTAATTGGGTATGGTTCTCAATGTAGGTCAAGATGGGTTCCTAAGGCCAAATTGAAGGTTCTAAACCCTAGAGATTATTTTTCTATGAATTTTAGAGGGTTTATTCCATTTTTGCTTTGCCTTGAACCTCTTGAATTGAAGTGGGTTTGTTTTAGGGTTATAGATTATCATTTAGTTCCTTGGAATTGCTGTAACCCTTATCAGATCATCCCACTTTCCTTCTTATTTGGTTTGTTTGACCTATGTTTGGACTTGTATGCAGATTATACTGGTAAAATCGTATTGTTACCCCTTTTGACTTGTTCTCTCCTTAAACTCAGAATTCTCTGAGTTAAGCCTTTCCTTGAGTTATGTAGGAGCTTTTATCCTTTGTATTAGGTCAAAATGAGCTAGTTATGGCTCATGATGAGGTTCTCATCATACCCCCATGCCTAGCTTTTGCTAGTCCCTTAGCAAAAACTTAAGGTTTCAACCCTTGTTCTAGACCATGAAGTTCTTAATAGCTTCAGATAAGTGCTTTTTCATTTGAGCTTAGATTAGGTTAGAATGCTGACCATAGGCCTAAAAGGTACTCTAGTACCAATCAAGATCCAAATTTGTCTAGCCTCAGCCTCAGTCCTTAGCAAAGGTTTTTAAGGCCCACAAGAACTAACCTAAGGTTTATTGGACTTTGTGGTTAAAGCACCCGTGCTTGAAATGATTTTAGCCCTGGCTCAGTTCGCAGTGCGTTTTGTAAGAGAGAGAGATAGAAAATTTTTCTATTTGGAGAGTTCTCTCTCTTTTTCTTTTTAATTCTAGCTTAAGATTGGCTTTTCAACACGGTCTGTATCAGATTCATTGCTCCCATCATCAATCCTCAAGGGTTCCTGGAGATCGATGCTTCGAGATAGCACTGCCCATGGCAACCCCCGGAACCCTGGCTATTGAGATTTCGAGATAATCCCATCCATGGTGTTCCGTGGCTGAATCCAGTCCCTGGCAATTGACACTTCGAGATAATGCCATCCATGGAATCTGAATCAGCAGAGTGCTTACATGCCCCCAGTAGGATATGTGAATATCCTAAGAGACAAGCACCGAGGAGATGATATTTTGTTACGCATCTTCGAGGGGATTTCCCGCCTCTCCGCGTTGGGAACTCGTCCAAATCAACTTGTGTTGATCGGCCGCTCCTACTCTAGGTGTACTTTTCAGAATTTTGCGACGCTTCTGCGTGATTTTGATTTTTACGCTTACTGAACCAGGCTGTGTGTGAGATTAGGGTGCTTAGGTTACTAAGTCCCGTAAACCAAAAATTAGTTAACGAGGCCAAATACTCCCTAAGCCTTAGACCTAATACTTCAGCTTTTCATTTTCCTCAACCTCTTGAGGATTGTCTGGATCTTAATGGGTACTAAGAGTCTATTCAAGAATGCCTAAGGTTTGCGTTCTTACTAATCTCATTATGCACTTTTCAGTTATTTTCTTGAATGAGGTCTAGAACTTAGGTTAATTCCTTAGTTCCTTACTAATGACTATCACCTTTTCTCATAATTTTGTGCTCCTTTTTCATTTTGTTTCTTTTCTCCTTCTCCTTCACAAAATTTCCTTCTCCTCTTTTCCTCTTATTCTTTTCGAAAATTTTTAATTTTTATGGTGTTTTTCGCATATGTGAATTTTTTGTTTGAAACCTTTTCTTACAAGTTTTGCACTTTCATACCCCCCCATGCCTAAGATTTGCAATGTCCTCATTGTAACCTAGGGGTTTGTATTCAACTTAGTTCATACATTAGGACAGATGTTTTGATGAGTAAATGGGCCGGGGTGACTGTTGCGGACGATTTCTAATCTCAGATGCAAGCACCTGAGGTGGAGTCGGCTGTCCTAAAGTGTGAGCTTTAAGTGCAAAAAGGTGTCAGAACAAGTTTCAGGTTTTCAAAGAGAATGACGGGCTGCCTCCCGTTGAGCGCTAAATTTGATGCCTTCAGCCAAGCGGGAAATGCGATGGAGAGGGGATGGTCAAATCAGCAGAGTTTTGTAAGACAAGCACCTTGATTAATAGCCTGGTTGGTCCAACCAGGTGCTTGTTCAAATCAACAGGCTGATGATGCAGCCCAAACCCAATCAATCTGGTTGGTTGATAGATGTGGATAAAAAGGTGTGGAACTCACCATATACTATGAAGCTCAGATGGATGTGGAAGTGTAAACGCAGGGTTTGGCTGAGTCGAATCAACCTGGTCAGAGTAGGGATCCGTAGAATAATCAATGAATGACGCGGAAACCCTATAGGGGTGATTAGAGAATGATGGGGCGTGGTATGTAGTCTGATCAGTGTTCAGAACCCGAGTTGGAAATGCAATCGGCTCGATGAGAGGTGAATCTGAATAGAAATTGAGTCCAGTTGCGGGTCGGGGTTTGGAAGAGGTTTTGATCCGTTCTGTGTGTGCGGATGAGGTGGCCATTGTGTACGAGGGCTCTTCTAGAAATGGATGATAGGTGGTTTTCTGTAGAGAGTCCTCTGGGTAACTATCAAATGCCGGAAGAGTGTCTATAGGATGAAAGAAATCTGAATTGAGAAAAGATTTGGATTCTGGGTTACAATCACTCTTGGCATTTTCTGTTTTTGGTTCCTGAGGATCGAAAAGGAATGATTCTATGTTATCAGTGATCTCGGGAATCAGGACCTCAGAGTCGGAGTCAGAGTCATGAGAACTAAGGTCGTAGATAGGCCTGGTGTGTTCAGGAAGGGGAATCTCTCCGCAATTATAGTCGGATCTGAAATTGTCGGAGAGTTTGTGAAAATGAGATTCATCATCATGAATTCCACCACAGCAAAAATCATCAGATGTGGAATCAGCAGCCTGACTGGGGTCTAGCCTATATGTCAATTCTGGGCTCAAAAAGGTGTTCTGTTCAAGCTCGAAGCTGGTAGGATAGACCCAATTAAAATCCAACTCGTCCAACTCCTCAGTCTCTGTATCATAAATTGGCATGTTCTCTGGAAAATCGATCAGATTTTCTGAAGATGTTGGAGAGGGATATTCATCAAATAGAGGCCCAGAATCATATTCTGTAAAAATTTGATCTTTCTCATAAGGGGCCTCATAATCTTCCCAATAAGTTTCAGATCTAGGTTCTAGGCTTAGGATGTGGGTAGAATTATTAGAACCTAAGTCTGAATAACCTTTGAGGGCTACCTTATCAGAATAAGGGGCGAAATTTATACCCTCAAAAGGTTCATTTCTGATCTCATTATTGCAGGAGTTTTGGAATTCTAGGCTTGGCAATTCATGGTCTAAGTTTGGCTCATCATTGTGTTCTCCTGCAATATCCCAACCTATTTCAACATTGTCTTCTATCTGGGTTGGGATTTTACAACCACTTTGTGCCTCAATCCCGAGATCTGGGAAACTGGATTGTTCCTTAATACTGTTCCAAGATGGTTCATCCTCTATTTCTGGTATATACGGGTATTTCTGGTTGATAATTTGTTCTACTGATTTCATCATTTCTACCCGTTTTATAAGGGCATCTTGGTGTTGTTCCCAAAGTACAGGATTTGTCAAGCATTGAAGGTATTCAGATTGGTGTAATTTTTCTATCTCAATGTATCCTGTCATGAGCATATCTCGGGTTGATCCTTTTGAAATTTCAGCCAATAGAATTTGGGCACAGTTTATGATGAAAGCTGTGGTTGTTGGGATATCAACCTGAATGTTTTCTATTGGTGTTGAGGGTTTATATTTGATTTCATAGAATTCAAGGGCATCCTCAATCATCTTATCTTTCATGGATCTCAGATATTCAGGTTTTTTACATGGTAGTCTTGCTAGGTAATTAGGCTGCATCTTCGAATCAGGTGGTGGAATCAAGATATAGAATCAGAAGTTTGAATTAATGGAAGAAGGGGCTTTGTTCAGAATCAGAGGAAAGCGGGGCTATGCGAATGATTTCTGCAAAAATAAGGGAGCCGAGGCTTAGCCTCGGGGAGAGTGAATTTCTATAGGAGGTTTCAAGGTCCTCCTGCAAAATACTGAAGGACTGGATGAGATAAGCAGGTGCTGGACCCAATCAAGACACCCAAAAATTGTTGGGTGACTATAGAGGTGCGGGGCAGATGGACCCCTTGATCAGAAAGATCGTCCACCTGAGAATTACCTGGGCAGCCAGAGAGGGTGAGTCCCGCAAAGACCCCTACATGGTAGAGCGTCCCCACGAGTTACAGGGTTTCCCCCACCCGACCTCTCTTGTCACTGCGGTTCCAGGTAGACCAGTATGGGGATCTTGACCTCTTAAGTCTACCAATTTTAGTTTAAGATCAGGGTGTTTAAAGTTACACTTGATCTCTTAGGTATTTTGAGTGAGAAAGTGACCTAATTTTAAGGTTGCTTGACCCAAGGGGTCAACTTTACCTCTTGTTCCTTTGAGAGCTTTTGGGTCCTTTCTTTTAGGGTTCAAGTGTTTAGAGAGCCAATTGTTTTAGGTTTTCTTTGAATAGGTATTTTCAGACAAGGGCTTGGGCACACTTCATTTGGTTTTCTCAATTCTTGCTTAAGGAGTGTGTCTCTAAATCCCTAGTGTTGGATCCTAGGTTGGCTCTACTTGGTCCAGTTAGCTCTTTGTTGGGTAATTAGGGCTCAAGCAAGATTGTGTTAGCCCCTAAATACCCTTAATAGTGTGCAGGAATAATGGGTTGAAAACATGCAACTTGTTATGGTTACTAAGTATGGAAGACAGGTTAACCCTATATTGCTTGTTCTTTTCTTTTCTTCCTCTTTAGAGTTTAGGGGTTAATAGCGAGAGGAAAAAAAATTTACCTGTCCTCGGAGTGGTTGTCGTGTGGTTGCTTGTCTTCTTGATTTCCTGTAGCTGCACAAAAGAGAGGAGATTATCAAAAATTAAAAAGAAACAGGAATGTTTACCTCTAGAATAGCCATTGCTCCCCGGCAACGGCGCCAACTGAAATGATGGAGTCGATAACCGGGTTTTATTGTAGCGTTGTAGTATAGCCAGTTATTGCCATCATTTCAAATATATAATTTTTTTACTCGGAAATAAAAGAGTTCCCGAGGTTGAACTCAGGGAGCAAACTGTATTCTAGGGGTACAAAGTTTCTTTTACAAAAATAAAGAGAGAGAGAGAATTTGTTGGCTTCTTTCTTCTTCTCTTCTTTTCTCTTTGCTTATCCTCTCCTTCTCTTCCTTCTCAGATCTTCTGCTTTCTTCCTTTGTTCTTCTTCTTTATCTGCAGTGGTGATGTTCTTCTTCTTCTTTCAGCTGTTTCTGCTCGTCTCTTCCTTTTTCTTCTCCCTTGCAGTCCTGTTCTTCTTCTTCTTTCTTTCTTCTCTTCTTTTCTTCAGATCTTCTTCTCATGCTCTTCTTCTTTCGCAGAGTCTTCACTTGGCCTCTCTGTGTTCTCCTCTACCTCGCCTTCCTTCTTCTTTGCCTTCAGGACGTCGTCTGATTTTCCAATCAGATGACTTAAACCGCCGCTGCTACAGTGCCGCTCGGTGCTCCCCCTTCCTTCAGCCTTCGTCTTCTTCCACGGTTCTTCTTCACCTGTGCCTACACACTTACACAGCTTGATCAGAGGGGCAAAACCTAACTCTACCCTCCCCCGCATCTCTCTCTCACAGAAGCCGCTCTTAGGAAAGCTCTCCCAGAGCTGCCGGGTTGCCGGGTACGGGTCGCGCCCGGGTCCAGGCCCACCAGCGTGCGTGGTGGGCGAGGAGTGCAGGTCGGGTTTAGTCGGGTCGGCCAGGTCCGCGAGGCGTGAGCGCGGACGAGACCGGGTAACCGAGCGGGTGAAGGGGACCTCACCCCGTGTGCTGAGACGATAAGCCTCCAGCACTTTTTCACCTTATACCGCTGCGCCTCTTCAGAGTTTTCCGAGGTGGGACTAAATGTCCCACCCCAAGTTGGCGCCTGCGCGGAGGAAGCAGCTGGTAATCGCGGCTTTACGCGAGGCCTTCGCGCGAGGGCTTCGATTCAGCTGCAGCCTAACGCTTTGCCGAAATGCCTCGCACAGCCTGGGAGTCGAATCTGGGCGTGGCGCGCCTGCAGCTGCAGGTGGAAGCAGCTCCTTCTGCACGGCAATGGTGGCGGAGGACGGGTGACCTGTTCACAGCAAAACGGCCTCTCGGCCTAATCAGAAGGTGCCGGGAGCTTCGCCAGAGTGCGGCAAAGCTCGTGTGGGTGGTGGTGAGGCGTGGGGCGGCGTGCAAGGGCTACCCTAGGTCGGACGGTGGGTCGGAAAGTGGGTGTGTTCGGTGGACTTGCAGAGGTCGGGTGGCGGGAATTGGAAGGGCGGAAATGGATCAGGGTGAGGAGGCGGAGATTATGTGCTGGTCGGCGAGCCGTGTGGGGTGCTGGAGTGATGGGAGCGACTCGCCGGAGGATGGCCGGAGGCGGAGAAGGTGAGGGTGATTGGTCGGGATCGAGGGCGACAGTAAATGTTTAAAGTGAGGAAAAGGAAGAGGGGAGAAAGGTGAGAAGTTCTACCTACTTAGCAGGATGAGGAGGGGCCAGAGCAGGCGACAGTCGTATCGACTATCGCTGGAGAAGAAGCTGCCCAGAGGAAGGAGCGACGGCGAGGAGAGGGCTGGAGAGGCGCGCGCTGGGTGCGGCGCGGTGCGGGAAGAGCAGGGGAAGAAGTCTCTGCTGCTGGTATTGCGGCCGAGCGAAGAGGAGGAGGAGGAGGAACCGCCGGAGCTGGTGGGCGTCTGCCGGAGTGAGAAGAAAGGAAAGTTGGAGGTTTCTCCGTCAGATCCCAGCTACTCAGAACGGCGGAGCGACGGGGGTATTTATAGAGGCGGAATCAGAGAGGAGGGCGGAGGGAGACGACGTGTCTCCCTTGCCGGAGGACACCGGAGATGGAGACCCATACCGTCCGTGCATTCGCACGGCCGGTATGGTGGGTTGCAGCGACCAGGGGGGTGCTCCTGCGACGGCTGACGACGCAAGGCACCCCCATTTGTCCTGGCAAGCCCTCCCCCTCACCCTGCGCGGCGCCATGCTCCGCGCAAGGTCGCCGGAGCATGGTGCTGGCAGGTTTTGCAGGGAGGACCTGAACACAAAGAACGAAGGAGAGTTAGGGGCCAAAATGCGAGGGTTCAAAAGTTGTGGGCCAAAAAGTAAATAAATGAGGACCAAAGTGTAAAGTTGGTCGAGAAGGTTTCCTCCTAGGTTCAAGTTTTTATAAATGACTAATTGGGGCCTAAGGATTATGATGGTGAATTTTATTTCTAGATTAAACCTTGTTTGACTGGTCAATTTACGTAAAAACCCAAATTAAGTTATTAATTGGGTATGGTTCTCAATGTAGGTCAAGATGGGTTCCTAAGGCCAAATTGAAGGTTCTAAACCCTAGAGATTATTTTTCTATGAATTTTAGAGGGTTTATTCCATTTTTGCTTTGCCTTGAACCTCTTGAATTGAAGTGGGTTTGTTTTAGGGTTACAGATTATCATTTAGTTCCTTGGAATTGCTGTAACCCTTATCAGATCATCCCACTTTCCTTCTTATTTGGTTTGTTTGACCTATGTTTGGACCTGTATGCAGATTATACTGGTAAAATTGCATTTTTACCCCTTTTGACTTGTTCTCTCCTTAAACTCAGAATTCTCTGAGTTAAGCCTTTCCTTGAGTTATGTAGGAGCTTTTATCCTTTGTATTAGGTCAAAATGAGCTAGTTATGGCTCATGATGAGGTTCTCATCAATATCTTTGCGCGTTTTGGGATCCCTCGGGCCATTATCTCGGATGGAGGAAGCCACTTTACCCATGCTTCTTTTCGGGCACTTCTGAGGAGGTACGGAGTCCACCATCGTATCGCATCCCCGTATCATCCTCAGACGAACGGCCAGGCGGAAGTGTCGAACCGGCAAATCAAGCAGATTCTCCAGAAAATGGTTCGGCCTGACCGTAAGGATTGGTCCGACAAGCTGACTGACGCACTTTGGGCATATCGGACCGCCTTCAAGGCTCCCCTTGGTATGTCTCCATATAGAATCGTTTACGGGAAGCCTTGTCATTTGCCCGTGGAGTTGGAACATCACGCTTATTGGGCGGTTCGCCAATGTAACCTCGACCTAGACTTGTGTGGTCGAGAAAGGAAACTCCAATTCCAAGAGCTGGAAGAGCTTCGTCGTGAAGCCTATGATTCTGCTCTAACCTTTAAACAGCGCACTAAGGCTTTTCATGACAGCCATGTTCGGCGGAAGGAATTTGAGCCATCTCAGCAAGTTTGGCTCTATAATGCCCGACTCAAATTCTTTCCTGGGAAATTGAAGTCCAAATGGACTGGTCCTTTCCTGGTCTCAAGACCATTCCCCAATGGGGCCGTCGAGATCGAAGATCCCAAATCTGGGCGTAAATTTACGGTCAACGGGCAGCATTTGAAACCCTATATGACTCATGAACCTGCCCCCGTTGGAGAAACCGTTGCCCTGCTGGAGGGTAACTAATTCTTTGCCTCATTCTGAGTCCAGCTGGGGACATTAAATTCAGCGCTTGTTGGGAGGCACCCTAACAGCACTCACCATCCACCATCACTTTTCACACCTCTCTCGCAATCACTTCACTTTTCTCTTCACCACCCACCATCCACCCACCCTTCCACCCTGATCTATACCCTGAACCTCAGCTCTTGTTACCCGATCTTCCATCCTTCCTCTGCCTTTCCCTGCATGCATATGAGGACATAGCATTGTTTGGCATGGGGGGGTGGATAGGCATCCATAGGATCCGGGTATGTTATGGTATCATACAGTTCCCACCTATTTATAAATATGCAAGAAAAAGAAAAAATAAAAATATATATATATATATTATAATAAATGGTGTTTAGTAATGATCTTGAAGCTGAAACAAAAAGGCAATAAGTGTTTATGGATATTCAACCTCTGTTTTGAAGACTTTCCAGGCCACAAAAGCTTGATTCGCTCAGGCTCGGCTTAATTCACTTAAAGCATTGACAAAATAGATCAATATCTCTCCTAACTAAGGATGTATTCTTGTACCTGAGACAAGAGTACAAGATTCGTTGGTTTACTTTTACTTCAGAGCTTAAGTAAACTTGGTTCACACTACACATATTAGGAAAGACCAGGTGAACATAAGATCCAACCCTAGTGTTCATTAGGGAAGGTGGAGTCCTTACCTGTGTGCGCAGGTAGACTTTTTATCCCAGGCTTTAGTCTTGTATTTAGGAGCGACTCTTTCCACCAAAAAGAAATTCTCCCACCAAAAAGAAAAAAAGTGTGCTCTTTCAAAATGTGTTGTAAGAGATATACTGACATATGTTTCAAAAAAAAAAAAAAAAAAAAGATGTTGCAAAAGAGTCAGTATATCTCATAAATGTCTATATAATTTGTTTTTCGGTGAGCCAAAAAAAAAAAAAAAAACAGAAAATGGGAGTTGAGTTTTCCGTCATCATCTTAAGGGTCAATTCGAAGACATGAGCTGAAACTGGGACCAACCTGTACTTAAAAATTCGTGAAACCCTTGGATTGAGTCTTAATGTTCATCTGGTCAGTCTTGATCCTTCACTATGCACAAACCATAACCTCTTGAGCTCTAGAGTACGGCAAAAACCTCCTGCTTCCTGGAAATCGTACTTAAGGTTTAAATATCAAGAGTCCTGGTTAGTTGAGAGATGATCTATGTCATGTGAGACTTAAAGTACTGGTAGTCTTCTTTACAATTGGTTCTCACAATATTCGATAATAAACACACCTATATCACCTCAGAAGAAAATCTTCAGCTTAAGATTATTTCTAAATACTATTTTGCTAGGGACTAGCAAAAGATAGGCATGGGGGTATATGTTTGCACCTCAAAACACGCCTGTAATAACTCCTTCTTGTGCTATTTTCTAGCATTAACATTGCATAATAGGATCCTGTAATCGCATTTGTAAAAACGCTTGCATGCATGCATTTAATCAAGAGAGGAAGAGGAGTGAAACAATGGCTTGCATAGTTACATTTTATCTCAAGTGCCTCCTTGCAAATTCCACCTCTTTTCATTTTTTTTCTCTCTTGATTTCTTCTTTTCTTCTTCCCACGGCAGCAGCAGCCACGCAGCACTTCTTCCCGCAGCAGCCGCATGCATTTACTCCACGTCACTTCTCCCTGCCAACGTCGCTCCCTATAGCTGCAACTCGCGCACCCTCTCCCTGCTGCAGCCGGCACGCCACTCTCTCCTCCTCTATAAGAAGCTGCAGCTTCATCCTCGCAAGAGAGGCTGCTGCAGCAACAAAAACCCACAGCCATCTTCTCCACCGCTTTCCCCTCCCATACGTCGACCCTCCATCGAGGAGGCACCCGGCGAGCAGGAGAACCCATTGTGGTGCACACCACCACAGTGGGAGCACCACCGCCCAGCTCTTCGACGAGCCGGTGGGCGTGGTGCATTCCCTCGCTTCATTTTTTTTCTCTTTAACGCCATTGCCGCCGCTCCAAGCTTCGAAGCTTGAAGCCACAGCAGCAGCAGCAGCAGGTCCTCCCGCTCCTCCGCGACCGTCCCCGCAGCCGCCCGTCGACTTCGCGCACGCCTGCAGGGCCATTCCCCGCTCAACCTCCGTCCTGACGTCCCCGCAGTTGCACCTGTAGCCGTCCGCCGCGCGCACTGCAGCGGCCGGCTACGGCCTCGTGCCGCCCCCTCCCCCTCCTCCGCGACCCTCTGCGACCACCTGCAGACCTCCTCCACACTCGCTCCTCCACGCCTTCGCCCGCCCGTCGCCTTCGCGCACGCCTGCAGGAACCCTACGCGAAGCCACGCCCGCATTCGCCGTCTTCAGACGTCTGCCTCCGCCTTCAGATGACGCGGCGTCAGACGTCCGCCGGAGGCAGCAGACGTCTTAACTCGTGCGTCCGCGATCTCTCGCTCGCCCGCTCTCTCTCTCTGCTGATCTCTCCCGCCCACTCCCGCTCTCTCTCTCACGTATTCTCTCTCTCTCTCTCTCTTTTACTCACTAACAGACACACACTCACAGCAACGCACACACACACATGTTCACCGACGCACACACACCTATACCAACACATACACACACACTCACACACTTATAGTACTATATATATAAATATATATATACATACATACATATATATATATATATATATAGTTTTGTATACATACACATATATATAATATATATCCATATATATATATAATATATATATATATATCTACTTATATACACATCTATATACTTATACATATACTTATATATATCTAGGCATATATACTTATATACATATATATATATACATATCTATATACATATATATATACATATATATAGTAATATATATATATACTTATATACATATATATACACATATATATCTATATATATATATCTATACATATATAACTATACATATATATATATAGATATATTTACTTATATACATACATATGTACATATATTTTCATGTTATTTATTATACGCTGTATCGCGGGAATATCTGCACCAGTTGCTGATATTCCCTGATACACGCGTACAAAAAAAGTGTGGTCCCATACATCATCCATCCTCCATCCACACTCCACGCGGCACCTAGTCGTGTTGGTTGCGTCTCTCTAGACGTCGACTGACTCGACATAGTGCTACACTCCATCGCCACCTCCACCCCCACCCCTTTATATATATACTACACATATATATATACATACTATATTTACTTTCTGTCTATTTGCTTTTCTGTTAGTAAAAAGATAAAAAAAAATACATAAAAAAGAAAAGATAATCTTTGACTTGCAGGTACCTCGTCTTGCGAGTAGCAAGACTTGTTTTGGGACTCTGTTTGGCTAAAAGCCAAGGACAAAATTTTGAGGGTGTGCCTCAAGAACAAGGATTACCATGAAAAACCTAAAGAAGAAAAACACCAAAAACATAATAAACGAACGGAAGAGACGCGTTTTAAGAAAAACGTAGAAACTCGACTTTAACCCCACTTCCCTGTGTTCGACCCTGGGCCTAAAAGTGACAAGATAAAATCAATTAGGCCAGGTTAAAAATTTTGTAAAGAGATGGTTAGGTCTGAATTAGGTTAACCACTATACACATTTCAACGATAAAAATATCATATTAACAACCTATCCGGGCCGACCCATCACATGCTTGCCATATTCTCAGATATGGTAGGTGAATACCTTGACATCTTCATGGATGACTTCTTGGTATTTAGTGAATCATTTGACGATTGCCTCCTACACTTGGTCCAAATCCTCAGGCAGTGCATCGACGTGAACTTGGTTCTTTCCTAGGAAAAGAACCACTTCATGGTACCTGAGGGAATTGTCCTGGGACATCTTATCTTTCAAAAGGGTATCCAGGTTGAATGAGCCAAGGTGAATTTGATTTCCAAACTCCCTATGCCTAGCTCTGTCAAAGACATCCGATCCTTCTTGGGGCACGTTGATTTTTACCATCGATTCATTCCTGATTTCTTGAAAATCGCACGCCCCCTGACTCATCTTCTAGCTAAGGATGTGCCTTTTGAAATCACCAAGGAGTGTACTCAGGCATTTGAGATCCTGCGTGATCGAGTTACCCAAGCACCTATCCTGCGGTCCCCTGATTGGTCTTAACCCTTTGAGATCATGTGCGATGCATCTGATTACGCTGTGGGGGCGGTATTTGGGTAGAAAATAGATGGGAAACTCGTGGTCATTTACTACGCTAGCAAGACACTAGACGAGGCTCAATGTAACTATACAGTTACTGAGAAAGAGTCGCTTGCCATAGTATTTGCCCTGGAAAAATTCAGATCGTATCTTTTGGGTTCCCGAGTTATCATTTACTTAGATCACACTGCTGTGAGGCATCATTTTGCGAAGGACGCGAAACCTTGACTAATCCACTGGATCTTGCTGTGGCAAGAATTTGATCTCGAGATTCGCGACAAGGCAGGAAAATAGAATGTGGTAGCTGATCACTTATCCTGCCTTCCTTCCTATATTATCAACCCTTCCAGACCCATTACTGAACATTTTCCTGATGAGCACCTTCTGACTATCAATATAGGGCTTCCATGGTTTGCTGATCTAGTAAACTACTTAGCATCACATCAGATAGCATCTGCTTAGCCAAAAGCCAAGAAGGACAAATTACTTTCTAATGCCAAGTACTACTTTTCGGAAGACCCATATCTCTTCCGCATTAGTGCTGATCAGATCATCTAACGATGTGTTCCGGAAGCGAAAATTCAGGACATTCTATCCTTCTGCCATTACCAGGCTTGCAGCGGACACTTCTCTGGTCATAAAACCGCAGCAAAAGTCCTCTAGTGTGGCTTCTATTGGCCCACGATTTTCAAAGATGCATACAAGCACTATAAGGCATGCACTCATTGCCAAACCTTAGACAACATGAGCTGCCATGATATGATGCCCTTACAGCTGATTCTCTATGCGAAATCTTCGATATCTGGGGGATTGATTTTATGGGACCCTTTTCTAACTCGGATGGCTTTGAATACATTATTCTCGCTATTGACTACGTGTCCAAATGGATCAAAGCCATTCCAACCCGAACCAACGATCATAAGGTAGTTATTAGATTCATTCATCAGAACATCTTTTCTCAGTTCGGGATTCCATGTGCCATAATCTCCGATGGAGGAACCCATTTCACGAATGCTCAGTTCAGATCACTGATGACCAAATATGGGGTGTCGCACCGAATCTCTACTCCTTATCACCCCCAAACCTAACAGGAAGGACTAGTCATCCTGACTTCCGAAAGCTTTATGGGCCTATAGGACCGCCCACAAAACCCAATTAGGCATGTCTCCCTTCATATTAGCGTACGGGAAGGCATGTCACCTCCCCGTCGAATTGGAGCACAAAGCCTATTGAGCAGTATGAAACTGCAATCTCGATCTTTCTAAGGCAGAAAACCACAGAAAGCTTCAAATGAGTGAGATCAATGAATTACGCCATGACATGTATAAGAACTCGCGAATTTACAAAGACGGGTTATGGCCTTTCACGACAAGCACATATCCAGAAAGATCTTTTTCCCTGGTTAAAAAGTCCTACTCTTTGACGCCAAACTCAAATTGTTCCTAAGAAAACTCAGATCAAAATGGATTGGACCTTACCTTGTCTGACAAATCTTTGGAAATGGAGCTGTCAAAATCAGTCAACTCAGCCACGATTTAGAATCGTTTGTCATGAATGGTCAAAGACTCAAACCATTCATTGAACTCACTGATACAAATTTGCTGAGATGTCTTTTACCCTCCATTCTCCCCGAGCTCGTTGCACCCAGCTGATAGCGTTAAACTCAGCGCATAATGGGAGGCAACCCGTCATTTTGAAAACCCAAAACCTTTCCTGACACATTTTATGCTGAACTCATATTGCACTTTGGGGTTCATCCATTAGAGCAGTCGACTCCACCTCTAGTACCCATACCCGAGCTTGAAATCATCAGCAACAGTCATCCCGACCCATTCACCCACCCAATACCTGTTCTAATGAATGATCTAATCTGAACTCGAACCCACCTAATTTACAATGAGGACATTGCAAATCGTAGGCATTGGGGGGTACTAAAGTGCAAAATGCTACGAAAAGTCACTTCACAAGAAAGGGTTTCATCAAAAAAATCACATATTCCAAAAATACCAAAAAAAAAATTTGAAGAAGAACAAAAATATGAGAAGAGAGGAAATTTTGATGGCATATCAGATTTTGAGGAGAAAGAGGGAGGAGATAAAAATGTCAAAAACGAGCACAATTTGAAAAGAAAAGAAAAAGAGATAGTCATTAGTAAAAGATTAAGGAATTAACTTAGTTCTAGACCAAATCAAAAGAAAGAAAATGAAAGGTAGAAAGTGCTAATAAAACAAAGAAGAGATTAGTAGGAACACTGATTTTAGGCCTCTTGGGCTGTAATCCTAGGCTTAAAAATTCAAGTACCCGCTAAGATCTGGATAGTCCTCAAGAGGTTGGAGAAAATGAGAAGCTTAAGTATTAGGTCTAAGGCTTAGGGATTATTCAATCTCGTTAACTGACCTCTGGTTTATGGGACTCGGTAACCTAAGCACCCCAACCCACACACAGTCTTGTTCAATGAGCCTAAGTATCAAAATCACGCAAATGCGTTAAACCTATTCTGAAAAAAAAGGTTACCTAGAATAGGAGTAGCCGATCAAACACAAGTTGATTTGGACGAGTTCTCGGCACGGAGAGGTAGGAAACTCCCCTTGAAGATGCGTAATAACATATCGTCTCCTCGGTGCTTGTCTCTTAGGATATCTACATATCCTACCGGGGGCATGTAAGCACCTTGTGCTGGTTCAGATGCCATGGGCGGCATTATCTCGAAATGTCAATTGTCAAGGTCTGGATTTAGCTACAGAATGCCATGGGCGAGATTATCTCTAAATCCTGAAAGCCAGGGTTCTGGTGGTTGCCATGGGCGGTGCTATCTCGAAGCATCGATTACTAGGGACCCTGCGAGGATTGATGGTGGGAACTAGGAATCTGATACTGACCATGTCGTAAAGCTAGTCCAAAGCTAGAAATAAAAAGAAAAGAGAGACAAAACTCTCCAAAAAATAAAGAAAAATTCCTCTATCTCTCTCTGACAAAATGCACTGCAAACTGAACCTGGGCTACAACATGTTACAAGCACGGGTGCTTTAACCATGGAGTTCAACAAACCTTAGGTTAGTTCCTGTGGGCCTTAGAAACCTTCACAATAGACTAAGGCTAGAGCTAGTTAGGTCTGGATCTTGGTTGGTACTTGAGTACCTCTTGGCCTACTAGCGGCATTCTAACCTAATCTACAAAAGAAAGCATACATCAAAGTTTTAAGCATCAAAAGTTTTATGGTCTAGAATCAAAGTTAATACCTTAAAATTTTGCTAAGGGACTAGCAAAAGCTAGGCATGAGGGTATGATGGTAACACCATCATGAGCCATAACTAGCTTATTTTGACCCAATTAAGTCAATAAGTGCTCCTACATAACTGCTAGAGAGTCACAAGTCATTGCATAGTCATCCTGAGGAAAAATAAGAAACTAGGGTTAAAACTATAATTTTACCAGCTTATCATGAATGCAGTACAACCACAGGTTTTTTCAGGGGTTGAATGAAGGTCAAATGGTCTTAAAAAGATAACAAGTGAGTTAAGACATAAAGAAAAGGGTTTGCACGTGTTCTGAGAATTAAATGACTTTTGATACCCTACAAATAGACTCGCTTAATTAACTGAGGTTCTGATAAGGATAAAATTCACCTAAACCCTCTAAAATTCATTGGAAAATATTCTCTAGGGTTTGGAACCTTCAATTTGACCATTAGAACCTGTTTTGACCTAGAACAGAGTCACAAACAGACATTTGCCCTAATTTAGGTTTTTGCATAAATTACCCCATCAAACATGGTCAAAACCAAAATCCAACTTTACCATTGGATTTCTTAGGTTCAAATTAGGTTTGTACCAAAATTTGGATCCAAGATGAGTATGTCAATACCTAGTTTGCAAATTGGTCCTATCTAATTACATTTCTACCCTTAACTTTCAAAAACTTTTCAAATAGGCCCCTAACCTTGTCATCATTCTTGCAAAAAGGTCCCCACCGCACAGAACTCCTAATCCTACAACTCTGGCGACAATCAATCGAGGATTTCTTCTTGATTGATTGATGAAACCTCCTCAAAATTGAACCGGAGATTCCTCTTGAAATTCTCTTTCAATTAGACCGATTTTTGTGCTTCAAATCTTTCCCAATTTCCCATGCAAACACATGAGAAATTTGGGTTTCCAACTCTAGCGACCTTCCAAGCTCTAATCTACCCCCTGATACCTATATAAAGACTCCCAAGGCCTGCCTGATCAGGCCAAACTTGGTTTCAGGTGTTCCAACCTCCTCCGCCATTGACGCAGCGGTCGTGAGCTTGCTTGAAGATCTAATCAGGCCTGCAGTTACAGAACTTTGACTCTACATAGAGCGGACTACCTCCAGAGGCATCCTCTCATGGTCAATTTGAGCCTTTGACGCTCCTTACGTGTGAATTGAGTGAAGGAAACAATAGCAGTGTGCACGAGCGAAGCGGGAGTAGATACTACCACATCGGTTGCTGAAGAGTGCCTACCATCGCATAAATTGAATTTATGCCATCAGCTTATCACCTCAGACACAAGGGGTGAGGTCCCTCACACCCCTCACGTGCCTCGTCCGCGACCTCTCCTCCGCAGACCTGGTACACTCGACCCGCCTAAAACCCACACCTCGGCTACCACCCACACCGGTAGCCCTGGTCCCGGGTGTGCTCTAGGCCTGAAACCTGATTACCCGGTACTGTGGAAGGCTCTAGGAGAGCATGACCTAGAGAGAGAAAGAGAGATAGCGTGCGAGGGTAGGGGGTCTCGTTGCAGAGAGTATTGGCTAACACTTAGTCATTTCAAGAAGCCCCGCCCCTGTGTGAAGAGGCTAAATAGAGAAGAAGAAAAGAAGAAGAAGAGAAGAGTGTTGGTGCTAGAGCACCACGATCATTTGTTTTGATGATAACAAAACACGTGTTATTTAACATTTGCAATTTGAGTCCTAGATTTCAGGTCAATTGCAAATGTGGACGTGTTTAGACGGAGTTCGAGCTCGCATCCAGGACGGATTGGAGGAGCTTGATGGAAAACAGAG
The DNA here is from genome assembly GCA_037157565.1 of Thalassia testudinum. Classification (NCBI taxonomy): domain Eukaryota; kingdom Viridiplantae; phylum Streptophyta; class Magnoliopsida; order Alismatales; family Hydrocharitaceae; genus Thalassia; species Thalassia testudinum. The sequence goes on from JAZHRO010000036.1 coordinate 64,372,246, forward strand.
GAGGTTCGCGTGGAGCGACAGATTGAAGAATGAAGGAAATGAAGAATAGGATAGATTTCCTTCTTTTGTACTTGTTGTATTTTTCGTTTCTTTTGTTGCTCTTTATTTCCTTAGATATTTCATGTTAAAGAGCCTCAAAGAACCCTAACAGTAGTCCTAGGAACACCGACACAACCCTAGGATACTTAGGTTTTCTGTAGAATACTTAGAAAACCAATATAGGGTTCAAACAGCAATTCCAGACGTCTAATTCCAAAATCAGAGGTCTGATAAAGTATTTTAAGACGTCTGACTGTTGTTTCAGACATCTGATAACTGTTAGGCTGGACATAGTTAGTTCTGTCTGATGAAATCAGACGTCCAGACCTTAGACCAGACGTCTTAGGAGACGTCTGATGACTTTGCCAGACGTCCAACTAGTGGACCGTTGGCTGGCTTAGCAAACACTCAAGAATATGACCGTTAGAGCCTTATCAGACGTCCTTAGGCCTTTCCAGACGTCTGATAAATGACCGTTTTGCCTCGGCTGACCCAAAATCTCTTCTCAGAGATTTTCTAGCCGTTGCAACGTTTGGAAATCAATTCCCACAGTAAAAGTAGGTTTCCAGACGTCCAGACATAGTTCCAGACGTCCTGTATGTCGTCTGATGGACTTGCGTAAAAACCCTGTTTAGATCTGATCCAAGTCAGGGAGAGACCCGCCCAAAATCAGACGTCTGACCTTTGAATCAGACGTCTTATAGTTAACTTCCAGACGTCTGATGCTATAATTAGACGTCTGATAAGCCTGTCAGAACAATGATTGTTCCTGATTTCGGGCTGATTCACTTGGGCTTTGTTCCCAACGGCTATAGAACTTTTCTTAAGCCTTCCAAAGCCTTCCTAAGTCCTCTATAAATAGAGGGGAGCCTTTACACACCAAGAGAAACACAAGACACACACTTGGATACACTTAAGCAACATAGTTCCACTCTCTTGTGTCCTAGATAGCTCTTGCTCTCCAAGCTCAAGCTCCATTCTCTTGAGAGCATCAAGCTTCGCGCACCCGCTCTCCCGCCGTTGTCTACGAGAGCGACATTGCGCCGTTGCGTGGCTCACGCACCTGTGTCATCGTCGACGCACTCCTTGCAAAGGGGAGTTTCCTACTTCCTATAGAAGCTAGGTTTAAATTACTTTGTTGGCTCTATAGGTTTGTTGTTTTATTTTACCTTTGTTATTTTGTTGGGTATTCGCTTTGCGAATTCCCGTCTCCTTCGTGGGACAAAATCCTTCTCGTGGAGAGAAGGGGTTGAGGAACACTACCCTCGTACTTGTAGCGTGGTTGTACTGAGGTTGAATCACCCTCGTTTTAAAGTGATTCGGTTAGTGGATTTTGATCAACTAGGTTGATCGGAAAATCCTAACTCGAGAGGGTTAGGTGGTGGTTTTCACCTGGTTTGGGTTTCCACCTAAAAATTCTTTGTGTACCTTGTGCGATTGATTTTTGTGAGATTGCTTTATTGTTTATTTCCACATTTTATTACGTCATCCCCTCCTCGTAGGGAAGAACCTTCAATTGGTATCAGAGCAGGTCTTGCTGTTTCGGCGTAACAACCAGGCAAGAAGATCATGGAGGGAAGCTATTCCACAAGTAGGATTTCCGAGGGGCAGTCCACAACCCGTCCACCGTTCTTCGACGGGAGCAACTACCCCTACTGGAAGTTGCGGATGAAGACGTGGCTTCAAGCCACCAACTTCAAAGTCTGGGCCAGGTGCGAGACCCCCTTCGACATCCCAGAGAAACCCGCCAGAGGATACTCGTAGCAGCAGATCCGGGAGCTCTCTCTCAACGCGAAAACAATGAACGCATTGTATTGCGCGCTCAGCCCGGAGGAGTTCAACAGAATCTCGCAATGCGCCACCGCATACGAGATCTGGCACACACTCGAGGTAACTCATGAAGGTACCTCTAAGGTAAAAACTTCTAAACTCAATTTACTTTCACAAGAATTTGAGGCTTTTTCTATGAAAACTAACGAAACTTTAAGTGAGATGAACACTAGGTTCACTCTCATAGTAAATAACTTGAAAGCTTTAGGGAAGACTTTCATCAAGGGGGAGCTTCAAGGGAAGCTTCTTCGTTCCCTTGGACCGGAATGGGAACAGAAAGTCACCGCCATCGAAGAGGCGAACGAAATGGAGGAGCTCAACATGGAAGATCTCCTAGGCAATCTGATGGCCTACGAGACTAAGTTGAAGCAGAAGAAGAAGGATACACCGGAGCCTAAACTAAAGAAGACTCTCGCCTTCAGAGCCGCGTCGGATAGCGAGGTAAGTTCCGACGACGAAGACTTTAGAATTTTACTTAAAAATTTTTCCAAGTTTTGTAGGAAATTAAAGAAAGAGAAAAAGGAGAAGAAGGAAAGCCCGAGATGTTGCTACCACTGCAACGGGAAAGGGCATCTGCGACCAGAATGCCCTCTTCTCAAAAAGGAGAAGAAGAAGGAAAAGGAGAAGAAATCTAAGAAGAAGGCGTTCCAAGCCACTTGGGACGATTCTAGCTCGGAGGAAGAAGAAAAGACCATAGAAGAAGAAACCACTTGCTTTGGCTTTATGGCCAGAGGAAGCGACAGCGAAAGCGAAAGCGACTCAGACAACGAGGTAAATCTCGATCTTCAAGAAGCTTTTAATGAACTTTTTGAGATTAGTAAATCACTTAGGATAGAAAATAAAAGCATTAAAAAGAACCTTAGTTTTCTTAAAAATGAAAATGATAGGTTAGAAATAAAGCTTAAGGATCTAGAAACTTGTCCTAAAAATGATAACCTATTATTAGAAAATCATAACCTCATCAATGAAAATAATAAGTTGATTGAGGAAAATGATAGTCTAAAGTTAGAAATCTATGATTTAAAGACTAAGATGCAAACTATAGAAAAAGAAATTGCATGTCTTAGGGAAAATTCTAACAAATTAATCAACAAAGTTGATAATTTTTATAGCCCTAAGGTTGAGAAAGGATCTCCATCAAGGAGACCTTCTAACAAATTCGGATCCAAGCCCACTTGGATACCGAAAAAAGAATTAGAATCTTGTTTTGTAGGGTTCAGGGATAATTACAACATAAGGGACTGGACCTACAAGCTCAAGGCTGGTCAACTCAAGTTAGGGGAACCAAGGAGTAGACCAAGGAGGAGAACAAGAAGACCGACGAGATGGCGAACAAACGACGGACCCGCCGCACGTCGACCACCAGATTGGAGACCGGTGCCAATGCCCGGGCCTCCAAGCTACGAATGGGAGCCCCATCCGATGTGGCATCCACCACCACCATTCGGGCCATTTTATTGGCCATGGTAGGTGAGGTAAAATTCTTAACCCTATCTTTTTATAAGCTTTTAGATAGGGGGAGTTAAAAAATGATGAGCTAATTGTCAATTTTTAAAGGGGGAGATGTAAGGTAGCTAAATTTCCTTTAGTAAGGGGGAGAAAAATAATAGCTATCTCATTATTACAAAAAGGGGGAGGACATTACCTTTGTCAAAAGAAATTCATAGAAGAGCATGTTTTAAGGGGCAGTTATAGGAAATGTAAAACCAATCAAACCTTTTTGATAATGTCAAAAAGGGGGAGGATTTCTATGCATTATTATTTACGGTTTTGTCATCATCAAAAAGGGGGAGATTGTTGGTGCTAGAGCACCACGATCATTTGTTTTGATGATAACAAAACACGTGTTATTTAACATTTGCAATTTGAGTCCTAGATTTCAGGTCAATTGCAAATGTGGACGTGTTTAGACGGAGTTCGAGCTCGCATCCAGGACGGATTGGAGGAGCTTGATGGAAAACAGAGGAGGTTCGCGTGGAGCGACAGATTGAAGATGGAAGGAAATGAAGAATAGGATAGATTTCCTTCTTTTGTACTTGTTGTATTTTTCGTTTCTTTTGTTGCTCTTTATTTCCTTAGATATTTCATGTTAAAGAGCCTCAAAGAACCCTAACAGTAGTCCTAGGAACACCGGCACAACCCTAGGATACTTAGGTTTTCTATAGAATACTTAGAAAACCAATATAGGGTTCAAACAGCAATTCCAGACGTCTAATTCCAAAATCAGACGTCTGATAAAGTATTTTAAGACGTCTGACTATTGTCTCAAACGTCTGATAACTGTTAGGCTGAACATAGTTAGTTCTGTCTGATGAAATCAGACGTCCAGACCTTAGACCAGACGTCTTAGGAGACGTCTGATGACTTTGCCAGACGTCCAACTAGTGGACCGTTGGCTGGCTTAGCAAACACTCAAGAATATGACCGTTAGAGCCTTATCAGATGTCCTTAGGCCTTTCCAGACGTCTGATAAATGACCGTTTTGCCTCGGCTGACCCAAAATCTCTTCTCAGAGATTTTCTAGCCGTTGCAACGTTTGGAAATCAATTCCCACAGTAAAAGTAGGTTTCCAGACGTCCAGACATAGTTCCAGACGTCCTGTATGTCGTCTGATGGACTTGCGTAAAAACCCTGTTTAGATCTGATCCAAGTCAGGGAGAGACCCGCCCAAAATCAGACGTCTGACCTTTGAATCAGACGTCTTATAGTTAACTTCCAGACGTCTGATGCTATAATTAGACGTCTGATAAGCCTGTCAGAACAATGATTGTTCCTGATTTCGGGCTGATTCACTTGGGCTTTGTTCCCAACGGCTATAGAACTTTTCTTAAGCCTTCCAAAGCCTTCCTAAGTCCTCTATAAATAGAGGGGAGCCTTTACACACCAAGAGAAACACAAGACACACACTTGGATACACTTAAGCAACATAGTTCCACTCTCTTGTGTCCTAGATAGCTCTTGCTCTCCAAGCTCAAGCTCCATTCTCTTGAGAGCATCAAGCTTCGCGCACCCGCTCTCCCGCCGTTGTCTACGAGAGCGACATTGCGCCGTTGCGTGGCTCACGCACCCGCGTCATCGTCGACGCACTCCTTGCAAAGGGGAGTTTCCTACTTCCTATAGAAGCTAGGTTTAAATTACTTTGTTGGCTCTATAGGTTTGTTGTTTTATTTTACCTTTGTTATTTTGTTGGGTATTCGCTTTGCGAATTCCCGTCTCCTTCGTGGGACAAAATCCTTCTCGTGGAGAGAAGAGGTTGAGGAACGCTACCCTCGTACTTGTAGCGTGGTTGTACTGAGGTTGAATCACCCTTGTTTTAAAGTGATTCGGTTAGTGGATTTTGATCAACTAGGTTGATCGGAAAATCCTAACTCGAGAGGGTTAGGTGGTGGTTTTCACCCGGTTTGGGTTTCCACCTAAAAATTCTTTGTGTACCTTGTGCGATTGATTTTTGTGAGATTGCTTTATTGTTTATTTCCGCATTTTATTACGTCATCCCCTCCTCGTAGGGAAGAACCTTCAAGGAGAAGCAGCCGCACAACGAAGAAGAAAAGAAGAAGAGAGGCTAAATAGAAACAAAGAAGAGAAAGAAGAAGAAAAATCTTAGCACTATAGCACAGGGCTACTTAAGACGTCTGACACTTTAATTGCATATATTTGAGACATTGATTTAAGTGTTATTTGTGAGGAGTAATTGGTGATTCAAATCACCATTTTACTCCTTTTTTTTTGCATATTGATTCTAACATTACTCTTATTGCAATATTTATTCTTGATTTCAATTGTGATCTTGAGCTTTAAATTCCATATTGCTCCCTGTGTTCTACCTCAGAACCTTTTCGAGTAATAAAATTTATTTGTTTAAGCATTATTTTGGCTATACTACAACATGGTAATTTTAAAACATCGATTTAGCACTCGAGCAAGGATATGAAAAATACTCCCTTAACTTCCCTTTGATGAAAAATGAATTTTCGATGTGAAGGAAGCGGAGTAGAAAGTCTCAGAACACAATTGGAAGCAATAGAAGCACTTTGAGCACAATGATCTCTAGAGAGCTTTTTAAGAGTATTTGCAAATGATAGATAGCTTGTATATGTTACTTTGGAAACTTCACAATATATTTATATAACCATTTGAAGCCTTGAAAACTGCTTTAAAATCATGCACCAACTATTTGAAATAACTTCCAATAACCAACACTTTGAAAAGATGCAACAATTCAATTTCAGTCAAAATTAAATGGTTAAGAAAACCCCTTAATTGTTTAATCAAGGTTGCTGGACCCTCAATGGTCTTATTCTCATTCAATTAACCAATTAAAAGAAAATGTTAATTGATTAGAAAAAGTCCTTGGAAACCTCTTCAAGTGCCTCAACAGAATGAGTTAATCGATTAAGAAAAGTTCCTGGAAATGAATCTGTAGGTTTCCATCTTTAATTGATCGATTAAGAAAAATCTTTAATCAATTAAGAGGTAGTTAGAAGAAATGAAATGTCTGAAAACTAACATCTCTTGGCCAAGGGTTGCTTCCTCATGAATACTTAACCCATTAAGTGTCCGTACCTAATTAATTACGAATTTTTTAAACATTTTTGACATATTTTCTAATCTAAATAACTACTCTTCTAGATGAATGGTTAAATGACTAAAGTATTGTACATTCTAGAAGGTATTTTGTGTGTTAATTTTATTAAGTCACTCTTTACATAAGATCTATGAAAATAAAATAATACAAGAGCTAAACTTAGCCTTTGATAATCTCCTTGAAGATGCTACTATTGATGTAGATTTATTTTCTTAGCCATCTCCTTGATCAAATTGAGCTTCTTAAAATGTGATGCTTCAATCATATAACTCATAAAATGTTTGTAATCCATTTAAACAAGTAATGCTTTAGAATGATGATTTACCTAAGCTGCAAGCATCTCAACACACATACAATAACTTTATATTTTGTATAACATCAAAATTAGGATTAATTGCTACTTTTCACTAACAGTAACATCTTGTATCTAAGTAGGTATGATTTTTTTAGTCATTATATCCTACTTACACATTAATATGATTAAGGCTAAAGATAATTTTCTTTATAAAAAAATACTTAACTAAACAATTGATTAAGATAAGGGAGGACCTGTCAAAGGGAGCTACCTAGGTTAAGAATTAAAGTACAGAAAAAAGAAAAAGGAAAGAATAATGAAATTTAAAAATATTTTATGTAACTTTTGTTGTTTGACAAAAAGGGAGAAAGTGAACATCAAAACCAAACCTTGATGCAAGAGCATTACATGAAGGGGACTATTAATTCACCATTCATTTTAAAATTTTAAATCTCTTAATCAAAGTTAATTTTAATGAAGGTTTCATCAAAACTAAAAAGGAGAGATTGGTGGAACCAATCTTTGCTTAGCTTTTAGTCTTAACAAAACAAATCAATAATTGTTTTTGTATAAGATGACGTGTATGCAGTATAGCAACGTATCATGGAGTCTATGTTCTCAAAGGAAGCAAGTTCATATGGCAAAAGACTCAAGATCTAAAATGCAAGCTAAAAAATGGAGGAACAAGACTCAAATTGATGAAAGTTAACTTAAACAAGTCAAGTGTGAATGGGATTTTCATTTGAGTTTTAGACACTTTGTTAAGCCTTCAAAAGAGGCAATAAATCAAGTCACAGAGATCATTAAATTAGTCTATATCCAACCTATGAATAATCTCTAAATAGCCCAAACGAAACTAGATAAATAGGAGTTTTAAACAAATAATAACATAGTAAAACATGTACACTGGCATGTAAACTTATCTACAGTTACAACAATGATTTGTATTGATACATAAACTTATTAACCGGTACAACGGTGTATTTGAGGGCATTATTTTTTTCAAAAGTATCTACCTATCTGTTCGAACACTAGATCGATGTTTTAAGAATGTCATGTTGCAGTATAGCCAAAATAGCATTTAAACAAATAAATTTTATTACTTGAAAAAGATTCCGAGGTCAAACACAGGGAGCAATATGGAATTTAAAGTTCAAGATCATAATTTATAATATAAATGAGCACAATATAGAAGTAAAAGTTTAATGCAGAATGACATACAAATCAATGATCAATGTGCAAAATGAAGAGGGTAAAATGGTGATTTAAATCACCAATTGCCCTTATACAATAATAGCAAGTAGAAGCACAATATCAGAGTTAATTATACCTTGGAAACTCAAATTAGACATCTGAAAGTGGGATCAGACGACTTAGATGTCTGATGCTATAGTGTACAACCTTCTTTCTCTTCTCTCAGCCTCTTCTTTCTCTTCTTTTCTTTCTCTGCTATGGCTCCTTCTCTTCTTCTTCTTCCTTCTGCTTCCTTCTCCTTCTTCACGCAGGGGAGGGGAACTTCTCAAATTGGTTAAGTGTCAGCCAATGTCTTCAGCAGCAAAACCCTCCCCTACCCCTACGCAATCTCTCCTTCCTTCTCTCTCTTAGGCTCCGCCCTCCCAGGGCCTTTTCTTAGGATATCGAGTTATTAGGTACACGCGCACCTGGGTCCAAGGCTACCTGCAGTGGGGTAGCAGCCGAGGAGTGCTTGGCTAGGCAGGCAAATGGGTCAGGCCAAGTCCACAGTAAGAGGTCACGGACGTGGTGTGTGTGGGTGAGAGGGACCTCACCCCATGTTTGGAGGCAAATAGCCACCAACACTTTTACAATTTATGCAGGTGCAGGGGCTTTGCCGCTTTTGAGGTGGGACTATCCCACCCTCCTTCCTTTCCACAATCACAGCAGCAGCTTCCTTCATCAAATTGGTGTAGAGGCATGGTCAAAGGCTTCAATTGACTGCGCAAGGATACTCCTGGAGATAATCTGTAGTGCCTGGGATCGACGCCTGGATCCTGCATGTGTGATGAGAGCTTCAAGCAAGCTCATGGCAGTTGCGGCAATGGCGGAGGAGGCTGGCACACCTGAAATAAGAAATAAGGCCTCATGGCCACATTAGAACAGCTCAGGAGTGATGAGTCCATTTTAATGGACTAATATTACGCCTAAGTAACTTTAATTATATCTTTTAGGTTTGTTAATAACTATATTAACTTATAGAATGTTTGCATGCATCATGATTTAGGTTTACATTTATTCTATAACTTAATATGTTCTTTTTATGTACAGGAAAAACAATTGGCAAAAGAATGAGGAGAAAAGGATAAATTACCCTTTTTCAAATAACCGGCGGCTGTTCTTTTCCCCATTCTCCGGGGAACCCTCAACAGGCGCTTCTCCAGCGTGCACTGTGGAGAAGTTAAAAAGAAGAGGCAGATCCAGGGAGAGGGGGAATCATTGGAGGAAGAGAAGAACGGGCATCATCTTCTCCAGCGTGCACTGTGGACCATCTTCCCCCTTGCGGGGAAAAACCTCATCTTCAGCACCAAGTGCGCCCTCTCTCCCAGCAGGTGCGTGCCTTCCTCCAGCCTCTCCAACCAGCCCGTAGGCGCACCTCCCTTCAACGCATCCTCCTTGCGTGCCCCCTCCTTCCTACAAGCACATGCTCTCCTCCTCTTTCCCGCTCTTGCACCGCACCGCATCAACATCTGCAGGCGCCCGCATGCCTCACCGCAGCCGCTCCAACCTCTACAAGCACCGCAGCCATACCTCCGCGCACCCATCTCCCTTCCAGCATGCCCCATCCTTCCTGCAAGCGCCCGCACACCCCACCGCTCACTCGCGCCATCTGCAGGCACGCCTACCTCCCTTCAGCCTGCACCACGCCCGCACACCTCCCCGTAGCCAACCTCTCCAGCACTCCCTGTAGAAGGCCGTCTCACCTGCACGCATCCGCTCGCGCCTTCTCCAGCGCTCCCTGTAGTCCGCGCCACCAACCGCAGGTGCTGCGTGCAGAGCACATCGCACCAAGCCTGTAGCCGCACCGCATGCCTGCAGACCGCCTCCCCCTCACAGTGCCTCTCCACGCTAGGCCTGCACCCGCTCACCCCTTCTAGCCGGGCCTGCACCCGCTCACCCCTTCTAGCCGGACCTGCAGACGCGCATGGGTGCGCACCAGCGCAGCCACCTGCCAACAGCCTGCTGCAGACGCGCACGGGTGCACACCAGCGCGTGGCCACCCGCCAACAGGCTACCTTGCAGTAGCCACTCTGCCTTCTTCTCCAACAGGCCGGCACTCCTCCTCCACCCGCCAGCCACCTCCGTCGACGCGGCAGCCGCCATCAGAGAGCCCTCGTCCTCGCCCTCCTCCTTAGCCTCTCTAAAGCCCCGCCAGTGCTCCCTTTCTCTCGCAAGGAGGAGAGAGCAAAAATGCTATGTTTTTACGCCAATTAGTATTTACATTCATTTCCATTGCCACATAATTTGATTTTTATTTATTATTATTATATTAT